>CAKXYN010000070.1:0-2400000 GCA_935064755.1 Tragelaphus eurycerus
ATATACCACACCTTTCTTATCCATTCATCTGTGGATGGACATCTAGGTTGCTTCCAAGTCCTGGCTATTGCAAACAGTGCTGCTATGAACATTGGGGTACAGGTGTCTCTTTCAATTCTGGTTTTCTCAGTGTGTATGCCCAGCAGTGGGATTGCTGGATCATAAGGCAGTTCTATTCCCAGTTTTTTGAGGAATCTCCATACTGTTCTCCAAAGTGGCTGTACTAGTTTGCATTCCCACCAACAGTGCAAGAGGGTTCCCTTCTCTCCGCACCCTCTCCAGCATTTATTGCTTGTAGACTTTTGGATAGCAGCCATTCTGATTGGCATGAAATGGTATCTCATAGTGGTTTTGATTTGCATTTCTCTGATAATGAGTGATGTTGAGCATCTTTTCATGTGTTTGTTAGCCATCTGTATGTCTTCTTTGGAGAAATGTCTATTGAGTTCTTTGGCCCATTTTTTGATTGGGTCATTTATTTTTCTGGAATTGAGCTGTAGAAGTTGCTTGTATATTTTTGAGATTAGTTGTTTGTCAGTTGCTTCATTTGCTATTATTTTCTCCCATTCTGAAGGCTGTCTTTTCACCTTGCTTATAGTTTCCTTTGTTGTGCAGAAGCTTTTTAAGTTTGATTAGGTCCCATTTGCTCATTTTTGATTTTATTTCCAATATTCTGGGAGGTGGGTCATAGAGGATCCTGCTGTGATGTAAGTCAGAGAGTGTTTTGCCTATGTTTTCCTCTAGGAGTTTTATGGTTTCTGGTCTTACATTTAGCTCTTTAATCCATTTTGAGTTTATTTTTGTGTATGGTGTTAGAAAGTGTTCTAGTTTCATTCTTTTACAAGTGTTTGACCAGTTTTCCCAGCACCACTTGTTAAAGAGATTGTCTTTAATCCATTGTATATTCTTGCCTCCTTTGTCAAAGATAAGGTGACCATATGTGCGTGGATTTATCTCTGGGCTTTCTATTTTGTTCCATTGATCTATATTTCTGTCCTTGTGCCAGTACCATACTGTCTTGATGACTGTGGCTTTGTAGTAGAGCCTGAAGTCAGGCAGGTTAATTCCTCCAGTTCCGTTCTTCTTTCTCAAGATAGCTTTGGCTATTCGAGGTTTTTTGTATTTCCATACAAATTGAGAAATTATTTGTTCTAGCTCTGTGAAGAATACCGTTGGTAGCTTGATGGGGATTGCATTGAATCTATAAATTGCTTTGGGTAGTATATTCATTTTCACTATATTGATTCTACCAATCCATGAACATGGTATATTTCTCCATCTATTAGTGTCCTCTTTGATTTCTTTCACCAGTGTTTTATAGTTTTCTATATATAGGTCTTTAGATTCTTTAGGAAGATATATTCCTAAGTATTTTATTGTTTTCATTGCAATGGTGAATGGAATTGTTTCCTTAATTTCTCTTTCTATTTTCTCGTTATTAGTGTACAGGAATGCAAGGGATTTCTGTGTGTTAATTTTATATCCTGCAACTTTACCATATTCATTGATCAGTTCTAGTAATTTTCTGGTGGAATCTTTAGGGTTTTCTACGTAGAGGATCATGTCATCTGCAAATAGAGAGAGTTTTACTTCTTCTTTTCCAATTTGGATTCCTTTTATTTCTTTTTCTGCTCTGATTGCTGTGGCCAAAACTTCCAAAACTATGTTGAATAGTAATGGTGAAAGTGGGCATCCTTGTCTTGTTCCTGACTTTAGAGGAAATGCTTTCAATTTTTCACCATTGAGGATAATGTTTGCTGTGGGCTTGTCATATATAGCTTTTATTATGTTGAGGTATGTTCCTTCTATTCCTGCTTTCTGGAGAGTTTTTATCATAAATGGATGTTGAACTTTGTCAAAGGCTTTCTCTGCATCTATTGAGATAATCATATGGTTTTTATTCTTCAGTTTGTTAATGTGGTGTATTACATTGACTGATTTGCGGATATTGAAGAATCCTTGCATTCCTGGGATAAAGCCCACTTGGTCATGATGTATGATCTTTTTAATGTGTTGTTGGATTCTGATTGCTAGAATTTTGTTAAGGATTTTTGCATCTATGTTCATCAGTGATATTGGCCTGTAGTTTTCTTTTTTTGTGGGATCTTTGTCAGGTTTTGGTATTAGGGTGATGGTGGCCTCATAGAATGAGTTTGGAAGTTTGCCTTCTTCTGCAATTTTCTGGAACAGTTTGAGTAGGATAGGTGTTAGCTCTTCTCTAAATTTTTGGTAGAATTCAGCTGTGAAGCCGTCTGGACCTGGGCTTTTGTTTGCTGGAAGATTTCTGATTACAGTTTCAATTTCCGTGCTTGTGATGGGTCTGTTAAGATTTTCTATTTCTTCCTGATCCAGTTTTGGGAAGTTGTACTTTTCTAAGAATTTGTCCATTTCTTCCACATTGTCCATTTTATTGCCATATAATTGCTGATAGTAGTCTCTTATGATCCTTTGTATTTCTGTGCTGTCTGTTGTGATCTCTCCATTTTCATTTCTAATTTTATTGATTTGATTTTTCTCCCTTTGTTTCTTGATGAGTCTGGCTAGTGGTTTGTCAATTTTATTTACCCTTTCAAAGAACCAGCTTTTGGCTTTGTTGATTTTTGCTATGGTTTCTTTTGTTTCTTTTGCATTTATTTCTGCCCTAATTTTTAGGATTTCTTTCCTTCTACTAACCTTGGGGTGCTTCATTTCTTCCTTTTCCAGTTGCTTTAGGTGTAGAGTTAGGTTATTTATTTGGCTTTTTTCTTGTTTCTTGAGGTATGCCTGTATTGCTATGAACTTTCCCCTTAGGACTGCTTTTACAGTGTCCCACAGGTTTTGGGTTGTTGTGTTTTCATTTTCATTCGTTTCTATGCAGAATTTGATTTCTTTTTTGATTTCTTCTGTGATTTGTTGGTTATTCAGGAGTGTGTTGTTCAGCCTCCATATGTTGGTCTTTTTAATAGATTTTCTCCTGTTATTGAGATTTACTCTTACTGCATTGTGGTCAGAAAAAATGCTTGGAATGATTTCAATTTTTCTGAACTTACCAAGGCTGGATTTATGGCCCAGGATGTGGTCTATCCTGGAGAAGGTTCCGTGTGCACTTGAGAAAAAGGTGAAATTCATTGTTTTGGGATGAAATGTCCTATAGATATCAATTAGTTCTAACTGGTCTATTGTATCGTTTAAAGTTTGTGTTTCCCTGTTAATTTTCTGTTTAGTTGATCTATCCATTGGTGTGAGTGGGGTATTAAAGTCTCCCACTATTATTGTGTTATTGTTGATTTCTCCTTTCATTCTTGTTAGTATTTGTCTTATATATTGTGGTGCTCCTAAGTTGGGTGCATATATATTTATAATTGTTATATCTTCTTCTTGGATTGATCCTTTGATCATTAGGTAGTGACCTTCTTTGTCTCTTTTCACATCCTTTGTTTTAAAGTCTATTTTATCTGATATGAGTATTGCTACTCCTGCTTTCTTTTGGTCTCTATTTGCGTGGAAAATCTTTTTCCAGCCCTTGACTTTCAGTCTGTATGTGTCCCCTGTTTTGAGGTGGGTTTCTTGTAGACAGCATATGGAGGGGTCTTGTTTTTGTATCCATTCAGCCAGTCTCTGTCTTTTGGTTGGGGCATTCAACCCATTTACATTTAAGGTAATTAATGATAAATATGATCCCGTTGCCATTTACTTTGTTGTTTTGGGTTTGAATTTATATATCCTTTTGTGTTTCCTGTCTAGAGAATGTCCTTTAGTATTTGTTGGAGAGCTGGTTTGGTGGTGCTGAATTCTCTCAGCTTTTGCTTGTCTGTAAAGGTTTTGATTTCTCCTTCATATTTGAATGAGATCCTTGCTGGGTACAATAATCTGGGCTGTAGGTTCTTTTCTTTCATCACTTTAAGTATGTCTTGCCATTCCCTCCTGGCTTGGAGAGTTTCTATTGAAAGATCAGCTGTTATCCTTATGGGAATTCCCTTGTGTGTTATTTGTTGTTTTTCCCTTGCTGCTTTTAATATTTGTTCTTTGTGTTTGATCTTTGTTAATTTGATTAATATGTGTCTTGGGGTGTTTCGTCTTGGGTTTATCCTATTTGGGACTCTCTGGGTTTCTTGGACTTGAGTGATTATTTCCTTCCCCATTTTAGGGAAGTTTTCAACTATTATCTCCTCTAGTATCTTCTCATGGTCTTTCTTTTTGTCTTCTTCTTCTGGGACTCCTATGATTCGAATATTGTAACGTTTAATATTGTCCTGGAGGTCTCTGAGATTGTCCTCATTTCTTTTAATTCGTTTTTCTTTTTTCTCCTCTGATTCCTTTAATTCTGCCATTCTATCTTCTAATTCGCTAATTCTATCTTCTGCCTCTGTTATTCTACTATTTGTTGCCTCCAGAGTGTTTTGGATCTCATTTATTGCATTATTCATTATATATTGACTCTTTTTTATTTCTTCTAGGTCCTTGTTAAATCTTTCTTGCATCTTCTCAATGCTTTTCTCCAGGCTATTTATCCATGATTCCATTTTGCTTTCCAGATTTTGGATTAATTTCACTATCATTATTCGGAATTCTTTATCAGGTAGGTTCGCTATTTCTTCCTCTTTTGTTTGGTTTGGTGGGTAATTATCCTGTTCCTTTACCTGCTGGGAATTCTTCTGTCTTTTCATCTTGTTTAAATTGCTAAGTTTGGGGCGTCTTTACTGTATTCTGGTAGTCTGTGGAGTTCTCTTTATTGTGGCGTTTCTGCACTATATGTGGGTTTGTACCGGTGGCTTGTCGAGGTTTCTTGTTTATGGAAGTTTGTATCGGTGTTCTGGTGGGTGGAGCTGGATTTCTTTTCTCTGGGGTGCAGTGGAGTGTCTAGTAGTGAGTTATGAGATGTCTATGCTTTTGGGGTCGCTTTGTGTAGCCTGTGTATTGGAGCTCAGGCTGTGTTCTTGTTTTTCTGGAGAATTTGCTTGGTATGTCTTGTTGTGGAACTTGCTGATCTTTGTGTGATGCTTGATTTCAGAGTAGGTATGGAGGCTTTTAATGAGCTCCTGTCAATTAGTGTTTCGTGGGATCAGGGTATGGACTTAAGCCTCCTGGTTCCAGTTATTGGTCTTATTTTTACAGTAGTCTCAAAAACTTCTTCTTCTATAATGCATTCCACAACTGGACCGCTCAGAGATGTTCACGGAATTATACAGAGAAGGAAAAAGGGAGGAAGGAGACAGAGGTGGTCAGGAGGATAAAAGGAGGGAGTGTGAAGGAGAGAGACAGATCTAGTCAGTAATTAGTAAAGAAAAGAAAAAAGGAAAGGAAAAAAGCAAAGGACAAAAATGAAAAAAGAAAAAAAAAAAACAAAACAAAACAGGGTCGCAAAAGTTATATCTAAACGTGGAGATTAAAGAAGTACTAGAGGATAAAAAAAAAATAAAAATAAAAGAAACAAAACAAACAACAACAAAAAAAAATTAAAAGGAAAAAAAAAATTTTTGTTTTCCTTTTTCCAATTAAAAAATAATAAAAATTTAAAAAATATATATATATTAAAAAAAGAAAAGAAAAAAAAAGGAAATAATGATGGTAAAAATAGTAACAATATATATAAGAGTTTCTCTATTATTGTTGTGGGTTCAGTTCATTTTCAGCTAGTTCCTTGTTCCGGCTTAAATTTCTCAAGATCTATAGGCCCCTTTCTCTGTGGTTGGTCTGTATAGTTCTTTGTTCTGTGCACGGTTCGGCGGTGTTCTGGGCCAAGGCCCGCCACTTGTGTGGTCGGCGCTGCACAATCTGGATTGCCGGCCCAAACTACTCCAGTTAGGCAGCACTCCAGACAATCAGGTGAACGCAGTCTGCGCTGAGGCCCGCAGAGGGGGAGGGGCCGGCGACGGGAATGGCGGGCGGGCGGGTGGGGGAGGGGGATGGGGTGGCCCTCGTGGGAGCCGCCGGCACAGCGGGCGGGGGCACGCCTGCGCGGGAGTGGCCGGCGGGGGAGCATCCAGTAGGGGAGAGTCCCGCGGGGGAGCGTCCCTCTGGGGAGCGCCGGCAGGGGAGCGTCCCGCGTGGGAATGGCCAAGGCGTCTCCCTGCCCAGCCCCGGCTCCCCAATGGCAGATGCGGGCGTTTGCAGCGGTGCTTCTCCGCTGCGGAAGTTACCGCAGGGCCCGCAGTCTGTGGGTTCTAATTGCTCAACTGTTCTCCTCCCTGTTATGATAGTCTCCGGGTTTCCCAGGTTCGGCGCAGATTCCGCAGGGAGAGTGTTTCCTGGTGTTTGGAAACTTCTCTTTTTAAGACTCCCTTCCCCGGACAGAGGTCCGCCCCTCCCTCTTTGTCTCTCTCTGGCTTCTATATTCTTTCCTACCTCCTTTAGAAGGCAGTGAGTTGCTTTTCTGGGTGTCCGACGTCCTCCGCCAGCACTCCGAAGCTGTTTGTGGTATTTACTCGGTGCCCAGATGTCCCATTGATGAATTTGTGGAGGAAAAAGCGTCCCCCCCCTCCCTACCCCCCCCCCTTCTCACCCAAAAAACCCCTCTTAAAAAAAAAAAAAGACAGTGAAAAAGTTGGCTTAAAGCTCAACATTCAGAAAACGAAGATCTTGGCATCTGGTCCCATCACTACATGGGAAATAGATGGGGAAACAGTGGAAACAGTGTCAGACTTTATTTTTCTGGGCTCCAAAATCACTTCAGATGGTGACTGCAGCCATGAAATTAAAAGACGCTTACTCCTTGGAAGGAAAGTTATGACCAACCTAGATAGCATATTCAAAAGCGAGACATTACTTTGCCAACAAAGGTCTGTCTAATCAAGGCTATGGTTTTTCCTGGGGTCATGTATGGATGTGAGAGTTGAACTGTGAAGAAGGCTGAGCGCCGAAGAACTGATACTTTTGAACTGTGGTGTTGGAGAAGACTCTTGAGAGTCTCTTGGACTGCAAGGAGATCCAACCAGTCCATTCTGAAGGAGATCAGCCCTGGGATTTCTTTGGAAGGACTGATACTAAAGCTGAAACTCCAGTACTTTGGCCACCTCATGCGGAAGAGTTGACTCATTGGAAAAGACTCTGATGTTGGGAGGGATTGGGGGCAAGAGGAGAAGGGGACGACAGAGGATGAGATGGCTAGATGGCATCACTGACTCGATGGACGTGAGTCTGAGTGAACTCCGGGAGTTTGTGATGGACAGGGAGGCCTGGCGTGCTGCGGTTCATGGGGTCGCAAAGATTCGGACACGACTGAGCGACTGATCTGATCTGATCTGAAGGAATTATTGTTATTTTTACAATATGCTGTCTCTTCCCATTGTAGCTGTAATCTTGACAACAGAGACCATACATAAAATAAGTATTCAGAAGGTGTTATTGACAGTGATGTTGACTCTTGATACCTACAATTAAGGCAGAGGTCAAAAGCACTGGAAAATCATCATTCTTTTATGGAATTACTGAAGTTTTGAGTTGTAATTGACAAAAGGAATTATCTAGTCAAAATAAATTGGAGAGGAAAACGACACAAAGCTAGATAGATCATGGTACAGCCGGTCTACAACATGGGCCCCTATGCCATGACGTTCATGTTATACCTCTTTCGAGGCAGCTTATAGGGAAGTTCTCACAGCTTCCAGTCCTGTACACTTCACAGCTCAACTCTTTGTCCTTCCCCTACTTGGCTTTATATTCTTGTTCTTCCTCCTAGCTCCATCTCCAGGTGTTTTAATTCAGATTCACTTGACAAATTTCACTTTCCTTGGGAAAACTACCAAAAGTAATGCTAACAAAGAAGAATAATGAGTGGAGGAAAAACATTTTGGTTAAAACCAAAGGAAAATTAACAGTAATAACAACAACAGCTGCTGTTTCAAGCTTTTTTCTAGATTTATGTACCTAATCCATCCTATTGGCCTTCATGTATATATTTTTTCCCAAGTCCGTCAATGAATAACATAGTACCTTTCCATCAGTCATATATGCCTCAAAGGAAAAAAGGTGTGAAGCCACAGTACATAAAGAATCAGTGCTGTTGAAATACCCTCTCTCCTCCCCTTCCTTTTCTCCATCCTTTGTCTTTTATTTTTAAAAATCATAGCTAACATGAAGGACAGAAATAAAAATATTATTAGATATTATTCTTTCAGCACTTCTGTTGGTTTTTAAATTGTGCATATGTATTACTTTAAAAAATATTACATTTTAGAAAACTGAATTATAATTCTCCAGTACTGTGCTTACCAATATATGGAAAATTGAGAACTCAGTCAATACTCTTCTGGATTTATAAGGTAAGCCCAACAACCTTCATATTCATGTAAACAGACAACTTAATATAGGCAGTAAGGTGTGTTATATGAAATACTCCAAAGACGGATAATTATACAAGTATAAGTGGACATATATATGGGATTTAGTAAGTATAAACCAGAGGACTATGTGTTTCTGGGACCTATTACATCAAAATAAGGGTTATCTTCTACTAAGTTATTTTACTACATAATACACTACACATACATGTCACTAAACCTTTAGGGGAGGTAAATAGCCCATATTTTACACAGAGGAGGAGGAAGAATTTGAATTTGAGTATGAAGCTATCTGATTTCAAGTTTGCCATTCTCTTTTCCAGGAGGTCTTCCCAACCCAGAGATCGAACCCAGGTCTCCTGCATTACAGGCTGATTTTTACCATCTGAGCCACCGGGGAAGCCCATAAAATAAAATGTATACATTCAATAATTTAGGAGGGAAATACTTATGCTCTTTTATTCTATCTAATAGCATCTCATGTTTACCATGTTCCATGATCCGGGCTGACATTCAGCTATCACGCTCTGGTATGGCATAAGGGCTGAAAGCTATTCTGATTAGTTAGGTATCCGTTCTGTTTTGACTGATGCCTATGCCATGCTGATCATTAAATATTTTGAATATCAACACCTGTCCAAGACACAGGACTCTGAGTTTTCAATCAAATACTTAGAGACTTGAAATTATCCAAAACTGCTTTGAATGCTATTTTCCATGCCTACAGGTATCCCAGGTCTATATATTTGCAAAATTTGGCTATTCTTTCTCTAAATAAGAACATCCTGAAACTCTCATTTTATAGTAGAAGTTTAACATTGCCATTTATAAACACTAGAGCTTGGAGCACATCTTTGAGTCAGTAGTACAAAATTACTATATTTGAGGTTTTCACCAGTGAAAACCTTGAACTGACATCCTGCCTTTAAAGTCAGGCTTATAGCATTTAATGTTTGGGAAATCACTTAACAGACAGGATACTATTACACCTTCCTTAGTTCTTGCTGTTAAATCAGATCACCAGAATGGAGTATATTTAGGTATTAACTTATGCCTTTGCTGCTGCTGCTGCTAAGTTGCTTCAGTTGTGTCCAACTCTGTGCAACCCCATAGACGGAAGCTCACCAGGCTCCCCTGTCCCTGGGATTCTCCAGGCAAGAACACTGGAGTGGGTTGCCATTTCCTTCTCCAATGCATAAAAATGAAAAGTGAAAGTGAAGTCGCTCTGTCGTGTCCGACTCTTAGAGACCCCATGGACTGGAGCCTACCAGGTTCCTCCGTCCATGGGATTTTCCAGGCAAAAGTACTGGGGTGGGGTGCCATTGCCTTCCCCGAACTTATGCCTTTAGTAATACCTAAACTGAGATTTAATGCAAAAGTAGGAAGTCAAGAAACACCTGGAGTAACAGGCAAATTTGGCCTTGGAATACGGAATGAAGCAGGGCAAAGACTAATAGAGTTTTGCCAAGAAAATGCACTGGTCATAGCAAACACCCTTTTCCAACAACACAAGAGAAGACTCCATACATGGACATCACCAGATGGTCAACACCGAAATCAGATTGATTATATTCTGTGCAGCCAAAGATGGAGAAGCTCTATACAGTTAGCAAAAACAAGACCAGGAGCTGACTGTGGCTCAGACCTTGAACTCCTTATTGCCAAATTCAGACTTAAATTGAAGAAAGTAGGGAAAACCACTAGACCATTCAGGTATGACCTAAATCAAATTCCTTATGATTATACAGTGGAAGTGAGAAATAGATTTAAGGGCCTAGGTCTGATAGATAAGAGTGCCTGATGAACTATGGAATGAGGTTTGTGACACTGTACAGGAGACAGGGATCAAGACCATCCCCATGGAAAAGAAATGCAAAAAAGCAAAATGGCTGTCTGGGGAGGCCTTGCAAATAGCTGTGAAAAGAAGAGAAGTGAAAAGCAAAGGAGAAAAGGAAAGATATAAGCATCTGAATGCAGAGTTCCAAAGAATAGCAAGAAGAGATAAGAAAGCCTTCTTCAGCGATCAATGCAAAGAAATAGAGGAAAACATTTCTTTTGGGAAAGACTAGGGATCTCTTCAAGAAAATCAGAGATACCAAAGGAACATTTCATGCAAAAATGGGCTCGATAAAGGACAGAAATGGTATGGACCTAACAGAAGCAGACGATATTAAGAAGAGATGGCAAGAATACACAGAACTGTACAAAAACGATCATCACGACCCAGATAATCACGATGGTGTGATCACTGACCTAGAGCCAGACATCCTGAAATGTGAAGTCAAGTGGGCCTTAGAAAGCATCACCACGAACAAAGCTAGTGGAGGTGATGGAATTCCACTGGAGCTATTTCAAATCCTGAAAGATGATGCTGTGAAAGTGCTGCACTCAATATGCCAGAAAATTTGGAAAAACTCAGCAGTGGCCACAGGACTGGAAAAGGTCAGTTTTCATTCCAATCCCAAAGAAAGGAAATGCCAAAGAATGCTCAAACTACCGCACAATTGCACTCATCTCACACGCTACTAAAGTAATGCTCAAAATTCTCCAAGCCAGGCTTCAGCAATATGTGAACCATGAACTTCCTGATGTTCAAGCTGGATTTAGAAAAGGCAGAGGAACCAGAGATCAAATTGCCAACATCTGCTGGATCATGGAAAAAGCAAGAGAGTTCCAGAAAAACATCTATTTCTGCTTTATTGACTATGATAGCTTTTGACTGTGTGCATCACAATACACTGTGGGAAATTCTGAAAGAGATGGAAATACCAGACCATCTGATCTGCCTCTTGAGAAATCTGTATGCAGGTCAGGAAGCAACAGTTAGAACTGGACATGGAACAACAGACTGGTTCCAAATAGGAAAAGGAGTACATCAAGGCTATATACTGTCACCCTGTTTATTTAACTTATATGCAGAGTACATCATGAGAAACGCTGGACTGGAAGAAACACAAGCTGGAATCAAGATTGCCGGGATTGAAATATCAATAACCTCAGATATGCAGATGACACCACCCTTATGGCAGAAAGTGAAGAGGAACTAAAAGCCTCTTGATGAAAGTGAAAGTGGAGAGTGAAAAGGTTGGCTTAAAGCTCAACATTCAGAAAACGAAGATCTTGGCATCTGGTCCCATCACTTCATGGGAAATAGATGGGGAAACAGTAGAAACAGTGTCAGACTTTATTTTTCTAGACTCCAAAATCACTACAGATGGTGACTGCAGCCATGAAATTAAAAGATGCTTACTTCTTGGAAGGAAAGTTATGACCAACCTAGATAGCATATTCAAAAGCAGAGACATTACTTTGTCAACAAAGGTTCGTCTAGTCAAGGCTATGGTTTTTCCTGTGGTCATGTATGGATGTGAGAGCTGGACTGTGAAGAAGGCTGAGCGCTGAAGAATTGATGCTTTTGAACTGTGGTGTTAGAGAAGACTCTTGAGAGTCCCTTAGACTGCAAGGAGATCCAACCAGTCCATTCTGAAGGAGATCAGCCCTGGGATTTCTTTGGAAGGACTGATACTAAAGCTTAAACTCCAGTACTTTGGCCACCTCATGCAAAGAGTTGACTCATTGGAGAAGACTCTGATGCTGGGAAGGAATGGGGGCAAGAGGAGAAGGGGACGACAGAGGATGAGATGGCTGGATGGCATCACTGACTCGATGGACGTGAGTCTGAGTGAACTCCGGGAGTTTGTGATGGACAGGGAGGCCTGGCGTGCTGCAGTTCATGGGGTCGCAGAGAGTCGGACACGATTGAGCGACTGATCTGATCTTAAACTGAGATTTATACAGACTTATGCCCTTAGATTTTTACCCAGTCAATATATGAGAGGGATAAATTAGGAGTTTGACACTAGCATATATCCACTATTATACATAAAATAGATAATCAATAAGAACCTTAGCATAGGGAATTATACTCAATATTCTATAATAACCTATATGGGAAAAGAATCTGAAAAAGAATATATACATGTATAAGTGAATCACTTTTCTATATACCTGAAACTAACACAATGATGTAAATCAACTATACTTCAATAGAAAATAAAAATTAAAACATTTTTAAAGGAAAATATAGGAAATTTTTCTAAAAGATTCAATATACAAAATGACCATATTATAAAAAAGAAAGCAAAGGTATAAATATTTCAAGGACAAATCTAAACAGTATCATAATAAAAGAAGCATGATTTATTTCTAAGACCTTCACACTCCAGATTTATTTATAAGTTAGACCAGAATCAGTTTGCCCAACCAATATACATAAAATGTTATACAGGCTCCCTCAACTGGTTAAGATGTAGAACTACCAAAAAACATGCTGCATTAAGTTGACTGTATCATCCTCTTCAGAAATTTCTGTAACCCCAGCTTGAGATCGAAGAACAGACATGATGTCATTAGATAATTGGTCAAAGCCATTCTGTAAACATGTATTTGCTACTTCTTGCCACTTTTCTAGGGAGCAAAACGGATCATTTATCATGAGATGTTCAACTGCATCTGAGGAAATAAAATCCAATATTATAGTACAGCATTCATCTGATAATTCATACTTAACAATTCTTCAAAAATAAAGAGATATCATTTCAACTCCATTCCTGTTAGATTCAATTCCTTTAAGTGCCGTGTGGAGTTTCCAGTTGAGCTCATAGTAAGTACTCAAGTGTTAGTTCTTTCTCCTCCTTTTTCATTAACCTTTCTATGCCTCAATTCAATCCTCCACCATTTCTCACATTCCCTATTCTTCCACTCATCTCCTTCTTGGTAAGGTCAGCAGATGCCGAAGGTTGAGAGGTAGGGAACTCAGAAAGTGAAGACTGTGGGACCACCCTCATTCACAGTCTCTAAGGTACCACTAGGAACTAGGTAACAAATCTGATGGCCAACTTTTTATGATCCTTCACTTTCATAAGTGTCCTAATAGTGCTAACCTAAGGATTTAAAAAAATCTCTGGCAAAACCTCCATCCAGCCTCTAGACAGAGACCTTTTAATGATGAGGCTTCTATAACAAATGTTTTTCTAAAGGAAATAAAAGGATTTAGTTTATTAAGGAAAACTAATGATATTATTTATTTACAAAAGAAATTATTTTCATAATTACTTTTTAAAATCAATTAGTCACCCTCTTTGGGACTATTTATGGAACTCATTCATCTATTACCTTCATTACTTATGATACTTAATGAATTGTGGATCTCTATTTAGGATATTGTAATCACTGTTATTTTATTCCTACCATGATTACTATTTTTCTATCAGACAAAATATTTTAGTTGATATCTGTAATGATAATTTCTAAATTATCTTCCCAAATATGTTGTCATGTAATTTACTCTTCATTCTTTGGCCCCATGTAATAATTCAAAATCAAGGTATCTGCTCAAATTTCTATATTAAATTAGAGAAAGGAAAGAAAAATTTGAGATCTAATTATTCTTGATTGCACTGCAGAGTGAGGTTCAAAGTAAATGATATTATGTAAATAATATTTATATATATATTTAGTTTGGGAATAAGAAACAAAGTTTGTCTAAATAACATTTAAAGTATATATAAAAATTATTAAATATATGCATGTTAAAATATATAAAGTTTTTAGAGTAGTCATAGCAGTTATAATTATTATGATGTCCTCCTCAAGCTTCATAAAGAATCTCTCTTCATGATCCTCTCAACAAATATACACTATTGCCAAGAGAGTATTATTGACATGGTAATCTTTATAAATTCCTAATATGCCAAGAAAGAACTCTGAGGAAGACAGAGTTAACTCAAACATAATAATCTTGAACCTTTCCTTAAATAACTTACTACTATTTCTTCTACAACAAAATTTTACTTCACTTACCTTTCCCACCTTTACTTATTTCTTGAAGTAGCTTAATCCCAACTTTTTTCATGTCTACAGAGAACAGGTGAAGTACAGCAAGACCAAAAGATAAATATGGTGGTTTCCCATTCCATTCTTTAGTGAGACACTGAATCAATTCAATGTTGGGACATGACTTTATTAGCTGCATCAGGTCATCTAAAAGCAAAAATGAAAAACTGTATCTCAACATCCTAATATGCTGCTGCTGCTGCTGCTAAGTTGCTTCAGTCGTGTCCAACTCTGTGCAACCCCGTAGATGGCAGCCCACCAGGCTCCCCCATCCCTGGGATTCTCCAGACAAGAACACTGGAGTGAGTTGCCATTTCCTTCTCCAATGCATGAAAGTGAAAAGTGAAAGTGAAGTTGGTCAGTCGTGTCCCCATGGACTCTTCGTGACCCCGTGGACTGCAGCCCACCTGGCTCCTCTATCCACGGGATTTTCCAGGTAACAGTACTGGAGTGGGGTGCCATTGCTTTCTCCGCCTAATATGATGAGGGACTAGCTAATGTTTATCTTTGTCAATCAACTCTTCGTTTTCCAATCCTTCCAAAGCTCTCAATGAATTCAACACTACTATCTCCAATCCAAAAAAAAAAAATCCTACTCAGTATAGAAAAAAAAAAAAAAAGGAAAACTACCTAAACAAAGAGTACAAGCAAAATTTTATCCAAAAATTGTCATGAAAAGAAATGTGGTATTAAAAAAAGACCAGGTTGACAATCAAGAAACCTGAATTTTAATCATAGCTTGATCAGTCACTTAATCTTTTGGATCTCAGTTTTATTCTATAAATCATTGGTGGGAAGGGGGTAGAGAAGCAGGACGAAAAGAATTTTTCCTTCTAAAACAGATGCACTATGAGTCAGATTTTCCTTTTGGAACAAAAGACTTTTTTTAGAACTACTGCTTTTGTTTTCTTTGATTTGTAAATGTAAATGGAAAGCTGACAGTCTAAATCTGAGAGAGACCATTTTCTTCTCAAATCAGAAAGTATTAACAAACTGAGTATGTCCCCTTACAGCAGAAAGTGAAAAAGAACTAAAGAGACTCTGCTGCTGCTAAGTCACTTCAGTCATGTCCGACTCCGCGTGACCCCATAGACGTCAGCCCACCAGCTCTCCTGCCCCTGGGATTCTCCAGGCAAGAAAACTGGAGTGGGTTGCCATTTCCTTCTCCAATGCATGAAAGCGAAAAAGTGAAAGTGAAGTCGCTTAGTCATGTCCGACTCTTAGCGACCCCATGGACTGCAGCCCACCAGGCTCCTCCATCCATGGGATTTTCCAGGCAAGAGTACTGGAGTGGGGTGCCATTGCCTTCTCCGACGAAGGTAAAAAAGGAGAGTGGAAAAAGCTGGCTTAAAACTCAACATTCAAAAAACTAAGATCATGGCATCCGGTTCCATCACTTTTTGGCAAATAGATGGGAAACAATGGAAACAGTGACAGACTATTTTCTGGGGCTCCAAAATTACTGCAGATGGTGACTGCAGTCATGAAATTAAAATACACTTGCTCCTTGGAAGAAAAGTTACGACAAACATAGACAGCATATTAAAAAGCAGAGACACTACTTTGCTGACAAAGGTCCATATAGTCACAGCTATAGTTTTTCCAGTAGTCATGTATGGATGTGAGAGTTGGACCATAAAGAACGGTTAGGGTTAGGTGAAGAACTGATGCTTTTGAATTGTGGTACTGGAGAAGACTCTTAAGAGTTCCTTGGACTGCAAGAAGATCAAACCTGTCAATCCTGGACTGATGCTGAAGGCAAAGCTCCAATACTTTGGCCACCTGATGCAAAGAGCCGACTCATTAGACAAGACCCTGATGCTGGGGAAGATTAAAGGCAGGAGGAGAAGGGGACGACAGAGGATGAGATGTTGGATAGCATCACCAATTGAATGGACATGAGTTTGAGCAAGTTCTAGGAGCTGGTAATGGACAGGGAAGCCTGGCGTGCTGCAGTCCATGAGGTCACATGAGGACTGCGTGCATGCAGTCCATGACTGAGTGACTGAAAAACAGCAACAAATGTCCCCTAAGGCCAAGGATGATACTTTGGAAAGCTGTGGCTATTTGTCACTAAAATGTAAAATAAGCAAAGTAATCTTTCAAACATTGTTTCTACCTTCTAAGCTTAATTTTCCTCAGGTTATTATTATCTTATGATGCTGTGCTAAACAAATTCTGAGGATAAGTATCAAGGTTCTATTTATAAAGAAGTATTATTATTTCTTAAATTACTACAATATACAGTTGTCCCTTGGTGTCCATGGGGTATTGGTTGCAGGACCCCTTGCAGATACCAAAAGAGGACACTCAAGTCTCATATAAAAAGTCTCTTACACAAAATGGCATAGTATTTGCATATAACCTATACACATCCTTCCATATACTTTAAATCATCTCTAGGTTACCTAACACAATGTAAATACTACATAAATAGTTGTAAATACAATGTAAATGTTACGTAAATAATTGCTGGTGCACAGCAAACACAAGTTCTGCTTTGTGGAACTTTCTAGAATTTTTTTCCCCTCAAATATTTTCAATCTAAAGTTCTTTGAATCCACAGATGTGAAACCCATGAATATGGAGAGCTGATTGTGAATTTAATTATTTTCTAGTGTAATGAGTTACTAGAAAAACAGGATAATATGATAGTGAGTCGATCGTATTTCTATGTACTCATGTTAGGCAAATTTTGCAAGCAAAAAAGGAAGCTTCACATTTCATTCAATAAAAATTCCAAGAGTACTTAAAACTTACATTCCATGTCTAAACCTTGACTAAAATAATTCTAAGGAAAAACAATAAAACAGAAACTGAATCTGTATAATTTAACTATTAAAATAATTATTCATTCAACAAATATTATGTCGTAACTATTCTTGATAGATTCTGATCCGTTGCTATGTGTATACAGGAGAATTACTTACCTCTCTGTGAACACATAGTTATTTTTCATTGATAAAACAGGGGTAATAACAAAACCTAGTTCATAGAGTTAACATAAGGCTTAAGTGAGACAGGGATGTAAAAAGGTGGACTAAGCTATTATTACACTAACTGTATCAGGCATGCTGTTACATAATGCATGAAAAAAACTAATAACTTTAAAAACCAGATTCTAAGTAAAAGTTAATTTTTTCTTCAAAAATGATTAGATTCAACAACCATAAAAGATTGTTTACCTGGAAAAAATGTGACCTAAAAGTGCTATATTTTGTTCCATTTGTGATTTCTTAGAACTGGAGTATATAGCTTGCAAAATCAGGATTGATGCAAGCCTGGGGTATGGGGATTTGTCAGGACTGCCTGTACATTAAGGTTAATGCTGAACTGGACTATAGTAAGAGATCAGCTCATTCAACTCGGGTCACTCTAAGGTCTTCAATTCTCTCAGATCACTGTTTAGCTGCAACCTAGGTGTTTTAAACTTTTAAAATCAACATTATTTCACTAATTCCAATGCTTATATTATAGTCCAGAAATTATATATAAGTTTTTTAAAATTCTTAAATAGCATGGTCCAAATATCTAAAGTTTACTAAATGTCTATGTATTGAGGAAATATATAATGTATTTGGAAAGTCTGGCATCAAAGTCAATCAGTTCCAGCTTATCTGTTTTCACTAAAAATTACTAAAGAAATCTACTTACCAGTATATATAAAACAAGTTTTACAATGTAAGTCCAAAATATTGCATAATATTATGGGTGATTTTACAATTGAAGTCCAGAATCTGAACATATACAAACAATAGGCTTTTTCACTCACCAGAAGTAAAATCCTTGAATTGTTGTATGTATTCCATGGCCCCATGAATCTGACCCTGTTTACATAGGCAAAGAAGAGCCTTCTTGTGCAAGCCACATTCACTGTAGATAATCTGAGCTAAAGCCAGACATTTGGCCTTGTTATAAGTATCCTGCTCCCCATAATCAAAAATCACATCCCCAGCCTCCTCAGAAAATGTCAGCCTAGAGCAAGCAGATAGGGCACACATTAGTGAGTTCTTAACGAATGGATGAGAATGAAATATTTGAAAATTCAGCACAATAGAATTGGATTTTCTATGGTCTGTAAGAATCCCATGTTAGGCAATTGATGAAATTAAACATATTTAAGATTTACTCACAAGAACAAAAACAATCAGCCTGTATTCCTTTGGGGGAAGTCATTTTGGTGAAATTGAGCTCAACTTTTTAAAAAATCTACAAACAAGGTTAAAACTATCCTGAAAAGACTGGTGGGGTTTAAATTTTCAAGGTAAACAAAAATTCTCTCCTAATTGAGGCTCTCAATGTTCTTAGCTATTATATAGATTCCAAAACCCTGTAGAATGTAAGAACTTATTAAGTGTTGGTTAAAGACAGTGACAAAGTTTTTAGCTTGAAATTAGCATCATATCTTGCAAGCACTATAAAAAGTGAAACAGAAAGTATGACAGCAGTGTTTTGTTTTTTATTGTTACAGATCTGTAACAATGCGGAGGGGCATAAATGAACTTAACTGTGTCTATTAGGGGAGACTAAAGAAACAGCTCTTTTGAGATGGTTCGACTAAATAGATTTCACTTTCCATCAATTTTAGTGCACCATCTTCATATACAATTGAAGGAAATCATATGTACTACACAGTAACTCCAGGCAAGAACACTGGAGTGGGCTGTCATTTCCTTCTCCAGGGGATCTTCCTGACGTAGGGATCAAACCTGGGTCTCCTGAGTTGCAGGCAGATTCTTCATCATCTAAGCCACTAGGGAAGATAGAAACTATAAGCATAAGTCAAAAAAGATTTGGATGGACAGGGAGGCCTGGCGCACTGCAATTCATGGGGTCGCAAAGAGTCAGACATGACTGAGCGACTGAACTGAAAGAAACCACTTCTAATTACTGGCTATACTGAAATTGTGCTTTAGTTAAATTTTATTTAATAGCTACAGAATATTATATAATATCAATTATGTAATATTAATCATAATATTAGTGTCTGCATATATGTAATAAAATGCCAATAATAATAAAATGAAATTCTGAAACCTCTACAAAATGTCTCTTTATTGAAAATTAAGTAGATAAAGCCCTCTGTGTTTGCTGGTGGGGACAGCAGAGAGGTGGGTCTAAAATTAAAAGGCAGGTTCTGAGTACAAATTAATTATGTAGTAAGCAATTCCCTGACTTCCACATTTCAATACCAAAATACAGGTTTTGGTAGCTACAGTCACAGCGTTTCCTGAGGTTGAACAAGTCATTATTTCTGTTGTTTTTAGTGACCACATTACTGAAGCAACATGAAAATATAAGTACTTTAGTATTTATTTCTCTTATTAATACTATTATTTCATTATTTTCAGTGGTCACCCTCATGATGCTGTCCCACCTGAGAGAAGGCCAGAGTTGAGACAAAGACTGTTCTGTCTTCACTTGTCACTTTCCAAAAGGATCAGATCAGATCAGATCAGATCAGTCGCTCAGTCGTGTCCGACTCTTTGCGACCCCATGAACTGCAGCACGCCAGGCCTCCCTGTCCATCACCAGCTCCCGGAGGTCACTCAGACTCGCATCCATCGAGTCAGTGATGCCATCCAGCCATCTCATCCTCTGTCGTCCCCTTCTCCGGATGATGAGGTGCAAAAAGTATGATTAAAAAGAAAATTATCCAAAGAGAGAAGGAGGATCAAGCCCCAGAAGAATGGAATTGGCCCTGAAGGAAAAGGAGGGGAAGAAAATTAAGGATGCTAGCCCTGGGGGAAAGAGAGGCATCCTGAACCAGGCTGGAAAATGAGCCTGGGAACCTCCCTCCCCTCTTCTCTCCCTAATTACATCATCATGGCAACCCACTTCAGTATTCCTGCCTGAAAAATCCCATGGACAGAGGGGCCTGACAGGCTACAGTCCAGAGGGTTGCAAAGAGTCAGACATGACAGAGCAACTAACACAAAGCCCCTTCTTGGCTCTTCCAACCTCAACTTCCAACTCTAAAGAAGGCTCTTTCAAAGACTTCTGAAAGTGGACCCGAGACCAGACTAGCTCTGGGGAATACAAATGACTAAAAAATAAAATATATTAACTCCACAGGTAAACTAAGGTGTACTTGATTATAAGCCAGACTGTGGGCTTCCCTGATAACTCTGTTGGTCAAAGAATCCACCTGCAATGCAAGAGGCCCTGGTTTGATTCCTGGGTCAGGAAGATCCCCTGGAGAAGGGAGAGGCTACCCACTCCAGTGCTGTAAATTTTTCAGAAGTCAAAATAAAGGTAATCATCAAATCTACACATGATATTCATTTATTGTTATCTTATAGGATTGGGTTTGTAAAGTTAATATTCTAGAGTATTTTTCCTTTGTAGGGGCAACGCCTGCAATTTGGAGATATTAATATCAACAAAGCACCATTTCTTAAATTTAGGCTTCGTGGGTCAAGTGATTAGACTGTTCCTGGTAGGAATGACTAAGAGAGCCAAGTTTAGTCCATAACCCAGGTTGCTCTAGGGCTGGCTCTATGCTGAGCTTCAGGAAAAGAACTGAAGCACTTTTAAAGGCAGCTATATGGTAAAGACCAGTTCATCACAGTCAGAGATCAGAGGACAGAGGCTAAGAATAAAAAGTGTGATTTGCCTTGAGTATTCTTTTCTATCATCTCTGGATCCAAAAAAAAAAAGGAAACATTCTAATATATAAAAAACAGTATTCTATCTAAATAGAGATTAAGAAAAAATGTAGATTAAATAAAGATAAAATGCAGCTTATCTTCACACATTTTTACTGATGTGCAGCTTATTTTCACACATTTTTAATAATTAATTTATTAAAAATCATTGGGAATCCTTCTTTCTATATCGTATGTTTCATAAGAATGGGCATATAATAATGGTTTATAAATAACCTAAAGGCTTTTTCTATAAACTAGTATACTGAGTTTACACTCTTAAAATGCTTTGCCTTACTTTTAATTTGTAGCATATTTTCAGTAGTAGTTCATCCAATCATTTTTTGGGAAAAAGGTCAGATTTTTTGTTTCTATGAGTTCCTAATGGAGACTTGAAATGTATGAATAGGTATAATCCATAGTTATCCATAGTCTTCTAATTTTAGTGCATAGTTTTACCACATAGTTCCATCTAAGCTTAAGAAAAAATGAAAATACTGCCAGAAGACTGAAATCTAACATTTTAAAATCAATTGTTGCAAATATGGTATGGAGTAAAGTTGTAATGATTTTTATAGTGTCTAAACTAAAGTAGATCAGTCCTGGATGTTCTTTGGAAGGAATGATACTAAAGCTGAAACTCCAGTACTTTGGCCAACTCATGTGAAGAGTTGACTCATTGGAAAAGACTCTGATGCTGGGAGGGATTAGGGGCAGGAGGAGAAGGGGACGACAGAGGATGAGATGGCTGGATGGCATCACTGACTCCATGGAAGTGAGTCTGAGTGAACTCCGGGAGTTTGTGATGGACAGGGAGGCCTGGCGTGCTGCAATTCATGGGGTCGCAAAGAGCTGGACACGACCAAGTGACTGAACTGAACTGAACTGAACTGAAACTAAGGTATCTAAATAGAAGAAATCCCAAACATGGAAAATTCAAACAATGTTAATTGGCTTATAAGTGCTCTAGAGTTGAGTTGAGTGCTCTAGAGTTAAATCAAATTGTCCTATTTAGAATAAAGAAATTTATGCTCAATGGTCAAGTTGCCTGGGACACAGAGGGCCCAGGTATCTGGTCAAACATTATTTGGGGTATGTCTGTGAGAATGTATTTAAAGAGAGTAACACTTTAATTGGCAGTCTGAGTAAAGCAGATTGCTCTCCTGAATGTGGGTGGCCCTCAACCATTCAGTTGAAGGTCTGAATTGTACAAAAAGGATGACACTGACTCAGGTAAAAGGGAACTCTTCCTGCCTACTTGGCTGGGAAACCAGTCTTCTCCTGTCTTTGGGTCTCAAGGCTGCCAGTTTTTAGACTGGAACTTAAACCAAACCACTGATGATCTTGAGTCTCTAGATTGCCAACTGCAGATGTGGGGACTTCTCAGCCTATACAATCATGAGTCCATTTCTTATTTTGTTTTTTCTGTTTCTCTAGAGAACCCTGGCTAACACACTCTCCAAGCAGGCTCCTGGGAGTGATACTTGATCAGGGCCACTCTTTATTTCTCAAATCTATTGAGAATACAGCACCATATAATGATCATCAGTTTAAAGAGTACCCTTCATGCTGAAAGATGAAGAGATAAGTTGGCATCACTTCAGTTCAGTTCAGTTGCTCAGTCGTGTCTGACTCTTTTGGACACCATGGACTGCCAGGCTTCCTGGTCCATCACCATTTCCTGGACTTTACTCAAACTCATGTCCATTGAGTCGGTGATGCCATCCAACTGTCTCATCCTGTCATCCCCTTCTCCTCTTGCCTTCAATCTTTCCTAGCATCAGGGTCTTTTCAAATGAATCAGCTCTTCACATCAGGTGGCCAAAGTATTGGAGTTTTAGCTTCAACATCATTCCTTCCAATGAACATTCAGGACTGATTTCCTTTAGGATTGATTGGTTGGATCTCCTTGCAGTCCAAGGGACTCTCAAGAGTCTTCTTCAACACCACAGTTCAAAAGCATCAATTCTTTGGTGCTCAGCTTTCTTTATATTCTTTATAACTCTCACATCCATACATGACTACTGGAAAAAACAGCTTTGACTAGGCAGACCTTTGTTGGCAAAGTAATGTCTCTGCTTTTTAATATGCTATCTAGGTTGGTTATAACTTTCCTTCCAAGAAGTAAGCATCTTTTAATTTCATGGCTGCAGTCACCATCTGCAGTGATTTTCAGATCAGATCAGTCGCTCAGTCGTGTCCGACCCCTTGCGACCCCATGAACCGCAGCACGCCAGGCCTCCCTGTCCATCACCAGCTCCCGGAGGTCACCCAGACTCGCATCCATCGAGTCAGTGATGCCATCCAGCCATCTCATCCTCTGTCGTCCCCTTCTCCTCCTGCCCTCAATCCCTCCCAGCATCAGAGTCTTCTCCAATGAGTCAACTCTTCGCATGAGGTGGCCAAAATATTGGAGTTTCAGCTTTAGCATCATTCCTTCTAAAGAAATTCCAGGATTGATCTCCTTCAGAATGGACTGGTTGGATCTTCTTGCAGTCCAAGGGACTCTCAAGAGTCTTCTCCAACACCACAGTTCAAAAGCATCAATTCTTCGGCGCTCAGCCTTCTTCACAGTCCAACTCTCACATCCATACATGACCACAGGAAAGACCATAGCCTTGACTAGGCGAACCTTTGTTGGTAAAGTAATGTCTCTGCTTTTGAATATGCTATCTAGGTTGGTCATAACTTTCCTTCCAAGGAGCAAGCGTCTTTTAATTTCATGGCTGCAGTCACCATCTGCAGTGATTTTGGAGCCCAGAAAAACAAAGTCTGACACTGTTTCCACTGTTTCCCCATCTATTTCCCATGCAGTGATGGGACCAGATGCCATGATCTTCGTTTTCTGAATGTTGAGCTTTAAGCCAACCTTTTCACTCTCCACTTTCACTTTCATCAAGAGGCTTTTTAGCCCCTCCTCACTTTCTGCCATAAGAGTGGTGTCATCTGCATATCTGAGGTTATTGATATTTCTCCCGGCAATCTTGATTCCAACTTCTGTTTCTTCCAGTCCAGCATTTCTCATGATGTACTCTGCATATAAGTTAAATAAACATGGTGACAATATGCAGCCTTGACGTACTCCTTTTCCTATTTGGAACCAGTCTGTTGTTCCATGACCAGTTCTAACTGTTGCTTCCTGACCTGCATACAGATTTCTTAAGAGGCAGATCAGGTGGTCTGGTATTCCCATCTCTTTCAGAATTTTCCACAGTTTATTGTGATCCACACAGTCAAAGGCTTTGGCATAGTCAATAAAGCAGAAATAGATGTTTTTCTGAAACTCTCTTGCTTTTTCAATGATCCAACGGATGTTGGGAATTTGATCTCTGGTTCCTCTGCCTTTTCTAAATCCAGCTTGAACATCTGGAAGTTCACGGTTCACGTACTGTTGAAGCCTGGCTTGGAGAATTTTGAGCATTAATTTGCTAGCGTGTGAGATGAGTGCAATTGTGCGGTAGTTTGAGCATTCTTTGGCATTGCCTTTCTTTGGGATTGGAATGAAAACTGACCTTTTCCAGTCCTGTGGCCACTGCTGAGTTTTCCAAATTTGCTGGCATATTGAGTGCAGCACTTTCACAGCATCATCTTTTAGGATTTGAAATAGCTCAACTAGGATTCCATCACCTCCACTAGCTTTGTTTGTAGTGATGCTTCCTAAGGCCCACTTGACTTCACATTCCAGGATGTCTGGCTCTAGGTAAGTGTGAGTGATCACACCACCATGATTATCTGGGTCGTGAAGATCTTTTCTGTACAGTTCTTCTGTGTATTCTTGCCACCTCTTCTTAATATCTTCTGCTTCTGTTAGGTCCATAACATTTCCCTCCTTTATTGAGCCCATCTTTGCATGAAATGTTCCCTTGGTTTCTTTAATTTTTTTGAAGAGATCTCTAGTCTTTCCCATTCTATGTTTCCCCCTATTTCTTTGCACAGATCCCTGAGGAAGGCTTTCTAATCTCTCCTTGCTATTCTCTGGAACTCTGCATTCAAATGGATATATCTTTCCTTTTCTCCTTTGCTTTTCGCTTCTCTTCTTTTCACAGACATTTGTAAGGCCTCCTCAGACAGCCATTTTGAGTTTTTGCATTTCTTTTTCTTGGGGATGGTCTTGCTTCTTGTCTCCTGTACAATGTCACGAACCTCCATCCATAGTTCATCAGGCACTCTGTCTATCAGATCTAGTCCCTTAAATCTATTTTTCTCTTCCACTGTATAATCATTAGGAATTTGATTTAGGTCATACCTGAATGGTCTAGTGGTTTTTACCTACTTTCTTCAATTTAACTCTGAATTTGGCATAAGGAATTCATGATCTGAGCCACAGTCAGCCTCTGGTCTTGTTTTTGCTGCCTGTATAAAGCTTCTCCATCTTTGGGGTCAAAGAATATAATCAATCTGATTTCGGTGCTGACCATCTGGTGATGTCCATGTGTAGAGTCTTCTCTTGTGTTGTTGGAAGAGGATGTTTGCTACAACCAGTGCATTCTCTTGGCAGAACTCTATTAGCCTTTTCCCTGCTTCATTTTGTACTCCAAGGCCAAATTTGCCTGTTACTCCAAGTTCTTCTTGACTTCCTCCTTTTGCATTCCAGTCCCCTATAATGAAAAGGACATCTTTTTGGGTGTTAGTTCTAGAAGGTCTTGTAGGTCTTCATAGATCTGTTCAACTTCAGTTTTGCTCAGCATTATTGGTCGGGGCATAGACTTGGAGTACCGTGATACTGAATGGTTTGCCTTGGAAATGAACAGAGATCATTCTGTCTTTTTTGAGATTGCATCCAAGTACTGCATTTCAGACTCTTCTGTTGACTATGATGGCTACTCCATTTCTTCTAAGGGATTCTTGCCCACAGTAGTATATATAACGGTCATCTGAGTTAAATTCACCCATTCCACTCCATTTTAGTTTGCTGATTTCTAAAACGTCGACATTCACTCTTGCCATCTCCTGTTTGACCACTTCTAATTTTCCTTGATTCATGGACCTAACACTCCAGGTTCCTATGCAATATTGCTCTTTACAGCATCAGACTTTGCTTCCATCACTAGTCATATCCACAACTGGGTGTTGTTTTTGCTTTGGCTCCATCTCTTCATTCTTTCTGGAGTCATTTCTCCACTGATCTCTAGTAGCATATTGGGCACCTACCGACCTGGGGAGTTCATCTTTCAGTGTCCCATCTTTATGCCTTTTCATACTGTTCATGGGGTTCTCAAGGCAAGAATACTGAAGTGGTTTGCCATTCCCTTCTCCAGTGGACCACATTTTGGAGTCAGAACTCCCCACCATGACATGTCCATACTGGGTGGCCCTACATGGCATGGCTCATAGTTTCATTGAGTTCGACAAAGCTGTGGTCCATGTGATTAGATTGGTTTTCAGTGATTGTGGTTTTCATTCTGTCTGCCCTCTGATGGAGAAGGATAAGAGGCTTATGAAAGCTTCCTGACGGGATAGACGGACTGAGGGGGATACTGGGTCTTGTTTACTGAGCATGGCAGGGCCATGCTCAGTAAATCTTTAATCCAATTTTTCCTGATGGGTGGTGCTGTGTTCCCTTCTTGCTATTTACTTGGGGCATCACCCAGACACCATCTTAACCTTCCAGGAACAAAGTTTGGGTTTTTTTCCTTCTCCTTTCTGCTTATCTTAGGTAACCTCACCCTTGCATGAGCTCTTAGTTACAAGCTGTGGAAGTAGTATCAGTACCCATAAGATGGTAGGAATTGACATGAGGTCTGGGCCACTTATTCATGAAGCTTACTAGTGTGCTCTGGGCCTGACTGAGCACAATCTTGGTCATGCTTGATTTTGGATGGACTCTTTTGAGCCCATCTGACCTTATGACTTGGTGAGTCTGTCAGAATATAGATTCATGATGAGCATTTCTAGTTAAACAGTCTTTGATACTCCATGGATAAATACTCCATCTTTAGCACAACCCAATAGCTGTTTTTCAAATGTTATTCATTTGTTATACAAATGTTGTCTGTTACAAGTGACAGATGATCTACTATTATATCTCTGGGTAGTTCCATGCCAATTGAACACAGTTAGTGGGTAAATCAAGAACCATGGTTTCTAAACGACAAAACAATTTGAAAAAGAATAGATTCCTGTATATGTATAGCTGAATCACTTTGCTGTACACCTGAAACTAACACAACATTGTTAATCAGTTATACTCCAACATAAAATAATTAAAAAAAAAAACAACCCATGGTTTGATAAAGGCATGGTAACCACAGTCATTCTACTAGACAAGCCATCAAGATCAAAAGAAATATAAGAAGACTCTAAAATGGGTGATAGAGAAGAGAAATAATCAGTATCAATTAATATGGATGAATCTCAAAGTAATTATAAGTGAAAGAAGCCAGACCAAGGGAAAAAAAGAATATACAATGTGTGATTCCTTATATATATATATAAAATTTTAGGAAATGAAAATAAAACTAGGATAATATAGATCAGTGGTTATCTAGAGATGGGGAGGAGGGTAGAATGAGGTGGTAGAAGGAAAGAAGAGGTATTACAAAGGGACATAAGGAAACATTTGAGAGTTGTGAATATATTTAGCATCTTGATTGTGCTGATAATTTCAAGGATGCATGCATATGACAAAACAGGGTTTCTCTGGTGGCTCAGCAGTAAAGAATCTGCCTGCAATGCAGGAGACTCAGGTTTGATCCCTATGTTGGGAAGATCCCCTAGAGAAGAAAATGGCAACTCACTCTAGTATTCTTGCCTGGGAAATCCCATGGACAGAGGAACCTGGCGGGCTACAGTCCATGAGATCACCAAGTCAGACACGACTGAGCAACTAAAGAACAACAATACATATGTCAATACTTGTCAAATTACACACCTTAAATATGTGCAGCCTGCTGCATATCAATTATATCTCCATAATGCTGTTTTTAAACAACTCATCAAATTGTACGCTTTAAATGCATATGGGTTATTATATATAAACTATATCTCAATAAAGCTGTAAAAAAGCAAATTACAGCCCTAGGACTTAGTAACAAGGGCTATAATTCATCCTGCTCACCCTCCTCTTATAACTTTCCCCAAGAATTATGACCAGAGAATCCTAGAGGACCCATGCCTGGATGGAGTGAACTTAATGTGAAAAGCAAAGAGATCTGTATTATGCAAATGGTTGACTAAGGCAGATGCTGTTTCGATGTCCTGTCCAAATCCTCCTTACCGAGTCAGCATACCCTTCCCCAGCTGCTCTAGGTATTGGCTCCCAGTGGCTCACAGGTGCTTGCCTTCCATAAGGGATTACCCAGGGCTAGTGGGAGCCACCATGCCCAGAAAGTTATGTATTCCTACCCTATCCAGGCAGCCCACAGCCCTTGACTAACTGATGGAGAAGCACAGAAGCCTGGCGCCTTCCATCAAGTGGGAACAGCTCTGTGATGTGCTTTATGCTTCAGAGGCGTCCCTCTGTAAATAAGGTCTGTAAACTTCCCTGAGGTCACATCCTTGCTTGGCTCTTTCCATTTCCCTATTCTGCTTTACTCAGTCCCTCACGGGTTTTTCTTGAGAAGCCATCCTTCATGAACACCCAAATTCCTGTCTTAGGCCTTGGTTCCAGGGAACCCAATCCAAGGCAACCCTGGTACAAGTCTGCCAATTTGTGCCAAGACTCAACTCCAAGAAGCCACCTCCTGCCTGTGCTTGCTGGTTTCTATGTTCTTTTAAATGTTACCTTGGTTCACGTCCCTCCTGCTTTTAAGTTTTCTCCTGGGCTTATCCTTTACATTTATCCATAGCCTGTCTGAAATAAAGTTATACCTCTGAGCAGCATGATACTGATCAACCCTTTTCTATCCTTATTGATCAACTTCCATGTACCAATAACTGGTCACAAATCATATTGTCAATTGCCTTGAGGCAACTGCTGACCTCTGAGCTCATTGTGACTAGGCCTTATTACTTCATCCATGAATGCTTAGTAAATACTTTTGGATAAATTGCAATAGAGATCTGAAATAAATGCTCAAATAATGTACTGACAAGAAAACCATTAAAAATTTGAGAACTTTTTATGCTTGATAAATGCTTTATCAAGCAAATTTCAAAATTAAGTTAAAAGCATAACTTTGCTTACCTTTCTTGGGTGACCCAGTTGATGACTAAGTCTAAACGTTTTTCAGACAATCCACACTTGATTCCTTCCAGAGTTAGCACTGCATCAACAGGATGTCTAAAAGCATGACTTATGCTAAAGATAGCCTCAAAAAATAAGAGTAATGGGGAAGGTTTTCCTCTAATTTTTCCAACAGCTACAAAGAGAAGAAAAGGTTTTCAGTCAAATACTTTTAAGTAATAATTTACTTTTTCTCTTACTTCACATTCTTATTTTCATCTCATATCATTTTCTAAAAATTTTAATCTAAAGTTATATATTAACATTTGTAATTTTTAACTAATGCTTGTGGATAAACTTTATATTTTGGATAATGGACAAGGAAGTTGGGCGTGCTGCAGTCCATGGGGCTGCAAAGAGTTGGATATGACTTAGCAAATGGACAACAACAACGACTAAATAGCATATGCTATGTGAAAACCAAGGCAGAGGTTAGAGAGATGAGTCTACAAGTCAAGGAATGCCAAAGTTTGCTGACTTAAAAGTTATGAGAGCAGCATGGAATGGAAACCTATTCAGAGCCTCCAGAAGGAGGTAAAAGATGGGAATTCCCTGGTGGTCCAGTGGTTAGGTCTTAGTGCTTTCACTGCTGTGGGCCCACATTCAATCCCTGGTCAGGGAACTAGGATCTCACTTAATGTCTTACTTAATATTTTGTGATTCTACAAAACACTCAGTGAGTTATCACCAATCTAGTTTTGGTGAATTTCTTAGAGTAAGATCCACATACCTAGTAAATGAATAAAAGTTGGCTGTTTTTTAATTTCACTGGTAATTATACTATTTAAACATTTTTTGCAAGCACTGATTTTTACTGAAACTTGCAATCCATAATTTGAGTAAACCAAGACAAAGGGAGAAGAGAAAGAAATTCAGGACTATACCAATATCACTTAAAATTTTTCATCACTTTTAACTTATACTAAGTTGAGAGCACATCCAAAGAAAGAGTTCCTGGTTACTTGCAAGATGTCTCAAAATTTCTGAGTAAAAATTGAACATTTCAATGTTAAAAAAAAACAAAAACCCAGAACACTATAACCTATAAAACACTGCTAAATTTTTTTAAAACCCTAAAAGCAAAAATGGAGAGACAGACCACGTTTATGGGTTCACTGGGTCATAAAATTCAGTATTGTTCACTGTCTATTCTCCCCATGTTGAACTACAGATTCAATGCAATTCCTAGTAGAACTTTTTTTTCCCTAAGAAATTTACAAGCTGACTTCAAAAATTTAAACAGAAATATAAAAGACCTAAAATAGCCAAACCAAATTTGATAAAGAAAAACAGAGTTTGAAGACTAACACAATCTAATTTCAAGACTTACTATAAGCTTACATTAATCAAGACAGTGTAGTACGAGCTTCAAGATAAACAGATCAATGAACAGAATAGACAAACAGTTGATTGTCACAAAGGTACAAAGGTAAATGAGTGGAAAAAGTCTTTTTAAATCAATTATCCTGGAATAACTAGATAGCTATCAGCAAAAATAAACTTGGAAAAAAAAAACCTTTAATCCATACCTCACATTGTATATAAAAATTAACCCAAACTGGATCACAGACCTAAATGTAAACCTAAAATTATGAAATCCTTATGGGAAAAAATAGAAGAAATATCTCTGCAGAGTAGACATAGATTTCTTAGGTACTACACTAAATTATCAATCCATAAAAAAAAAATCGTAAATTAGATTTCAACATAATGAATGACTTCTACTCTTAGAAAGACACTGTTAAGAAAATGAAAAGACAAGCCACAAATTGGTAGAAAATATCTGATAAAGCATTTCTATTCACAGAATAGAATACTACTCAGCAATGAAAAATAAATTATTGATAGATGCAATAACATGGATGAATTTCAAAATAATTATGCTCAGTGCAAGAAATCAGTCAAAAAAGCATACCTACTAAATTTCTTGTAGTGCATTTGGCTATCTTATAGAAAGGGCAAAAGTGGAGAAAAACAATAGTGAACCACCATTCTAAAAAGGCTGTCAATAATTTCAAGACAATTTCTCCTGCCCAAGGGAACAGTAAATTAATAGCCTATATTTTCAGTTGAATCTGGAGAGTGCATGAATACTACTACATTAGCCATCTCCGAAGATAATTGCATACTTATGCAGTATGGCAGGAAAGGTTCCAAGTGTGGAGTGAAAAGAGCAAGATAAACATCTCTGGAAGCATTTGTAGAAGCTATATGCACCCCTCAAACACACATACACACTGCACATACATACACTGGATTAGTTTCCTAGAGTTCCTGTAACAAATCACCACATACTGAGTGCCTTTAAAAAAAAAACAACAGAAATTAATTTTCTCACTGTTTCTGAAATAAACTTGAAAATATAAACAAAAGAATTTTACACTTATACTTTTTGGTTTTGTTTTTTTGTTTTTCAGTCTTCATTTTCTTGTTGCTCTGTGATTTCAGATTATGGTTTGTGGTATACTGTGTAATAAGTAATTTTAAAATTGATCATTAGAACACCTTATTTCTAGGAATATTAGAAGTCTGTTGTAAAGAACTGAACCAAGAGTGGTTATTCCAGTTAGATAAGCAGTTCCTGTTTGGGGTTCAGTACATAAAAAAAAAAAAAAAGATACCTACATTATAATTCATTTATATGAAATTCTACAAAATGCACACTAATCTTTGGTGATTGATAGCTGATAAGTAGTTTCCTGGGGGCTGGAGAGAAGCCATGTGAGGGAGACTAGTGGCAGGGAGGGGAGTAGTGGGAAAGAGGGATCAGTTCAGTTCAGTCACTCAGTCATGTCCAACTCTTTGTGACCCCATGGACTGCAGAACGCTAGGCTTCCCTGTCCTTCACCAACTCCTGGAGCTTGCTGAAACTCATGTCCATTGAGTCAGTGATGCCATCCAACCATCTCATCCTCTGTCGTCCCCTTCTCCTCCCACCTTCAATCTTTCCCAGCATCAAGGTTTTTTCCAATGAGTCAGTTTTTGGCAACAAGTGGGCAAAGTATTGGAGTTTCAGCTTCAGCATCAGTCCTTCCAATGAATATTCAGGACTGATTTCCTTTAGGATAGACTGGTTGGATCTCCTTGCAGTCCAAGGGACTCTCAAGAGTCTTCTCCAACACTACAGTTCATTTCTTTGATACTTAGCTTTCTGTACGGTCCAACTCTCACATCCACACATGACCACTGGAAAAACCAAAGCTTTGACTAGATGGACCTTGGTTGGCAAAGTAATGTCTCTGCTTTTTAATATGCTGTCTAGGTTGGTCATAGCTTTTCTTCCAAGGAGCAAGTGTCTTTTAATTTCATGGCTGCAGTCACCATCTGCAGTGATTTTGGAGTTCCCAAAAATAAAGTTTCTCACTGTTTCCATTGTTTCCCCATCTATTTGCCATGAAGTGATGGTACCGGATGCCATGATCTTAATTTTTTGAATGCTGAGTATTAAGCCAGATTGTTCACTCTCCTCTTTCATCAAGAGGTTCTTTAGTTCTTCTTCACTTTCTGCCATAAGGGTGGTGTCATCTGCATATCTGAGGTTATTGCTATTTCTCCCGGCAATCTTGTTTCCAGCTTGTGCTTCATCCAGCCTGGCATTTCCCACAATGTACTCTGCATATAAGTTAAATAAGCATGGTGACAATATACTGCCTTGACCTACCCCTTTCTCAATTTGTAACCAGTCTGTTGTTCCATGTCCAGTTCTAACTGTTTCTTCTTGACCTATATACAGATTTCTTAGGAGGCAGGTCAGGTGGTCTGGTATTCCCATCTCCTTCAGAATTTTCCACAGTTTGTTGTGATCCACAAAGTCAAAGGTTTTGGCGTAGTTAATAAAGCAGAAGTAGGTGTTTTTCTTGAACTCTCTTGCTTTTTCAATGATCTAGTCGATGTTGGCAATTTGATCTCTGGTTCCTCTGCCTTTTCTAAAACCAGCTTGAACATCTGGAAGTTCATGGTTCACATACTGTTGAAGCCTGGCTAGGAGAATTTTGAGCATTAATTTGCTAGCATGTGATATGAGTGCAATTGTATGGTAGTTTGAACATTCTTTGGCATTGCCTTTCTTAGAGACTGGAATGAAAATTGAACTTTTCCAGTTCTGTGGCCACGGCTGAGTTTTCCAAATTTGCTGGCATATTGAGTGCAGCACTTTCACAGCATCATCTTTCAGGATTGAAATAGCTCAATTAGGATTCCATCACCTCCACTAGCTTTGTTCATAGTGATGCTCTCTAAGGCCCACTTGACTTCACATTTCAAGATGTCTGGCTCTAGGTGAGTGATCACACCATTGTGGTTATCTGGGTCATGAAGATCTCTTTTGTATAGTTCTTCTGTGTATTCTTGCCACCTCTTCTTAATATCTTCTGCTTCTGTTAGGTACATAACATTTCTGTCCTTTATTGTGCCCTTCTTTGCATGACATATTCTCTTGGTATCTCTAATTTTCTTGAAGAGATCCCTAGTCTTTCCCATTCTGTTGTTTTCCTCTATTTCTTTGCACTGATCACTGAGAAAGGTTTTCTTATCTCTCCTTGCTATTCTTTGGAACTCTGCATTCAAATGGATATATCTTTCCTTTTCTCCTTTGACTTTAGCTTCTCTTCTTTTCTCAGCTATTTGTGAGGCCTCAGACAACCATTTTGCTTTTGTGCACTTCTTTTTCTTGGGGATGGTCTTGATCACTGCCTCCTGTACAATGTCATAAACCTCCGTCCACAGCTCTTCAGGCGCTCTATCAGATCTAATTCCTTGAATCTATTTTTCACTTCCACTGTATAATCGTTAAGGGATTTGATTTAGAGAGGGATCACTGAGGACAAAGAGAACTTTTGGAGGATACATATGTCAAAACCTAACAAACTCTATACTTTAACAATGTACAGTTTATTATATGTATGTTGATTCGCTACAACAAAGCTGCTTTTAAAGGAAATGGAGCAAACCTGACAAAAAATTCACATGTTTAAGCTTGGTAGTAAATTGTTATTGTTCAGTTGCTAAGCTGTTTCTGATTCTTTGTGACCCCATGAACTGCAGCACGCCAGGCTTCGCTGTCCTTCATTATTCCCCAGGGTTTGCTCAAACTCATGTCCATTGAGTTGGTGATGCCATTCAACCGTCTCATCCTCTGTTGCCCCCTTCTCCTCTTGCCCTCAATCTTTGCTGTTATTCATACTTTTCTGTACACTTGAAATATTTCATAACTTAATTGGGAAAACCTAATCAAACTCCTTAATCTTATAGGTAAGGAAACTGAGTAAATGATAGATATAGGGCTGGAGCCTGCATCTTATTTTCCAGTTCAATATTTATCCCATTCTATCAGGGGGAAAAAAAAGTATAATTAGCATATACATGTAAGATTCAGAGAGAAATGCTTACCCTTAAGTTTGTTCACTGTCCCAATGTTTTGAAGAATTCTTCTAGGACCATTCACTGCAAAATAAACTGCCTTTTCATATTCTCCAAGTGAGATTAATTCATTGAACCTACAGTCATTGCATTTCATTATATAATAGTATACAAAAAAAGTAAAGAAAACTGATTAGAAATGTCTAATACATATTAAACATAGTAGTATAGTAATACAAAAAACACCTCTAATAAACTATAACTAGATCCATTCACTCTCTAAAATATTCTTTCACTCCCTTCCCTAATATTATTTTTTGTAGCTTCAGAAGAAGATTCTCACCTGCTAGGTGACTTGAACCTGATTATAGACCTTATTCTTCAGTACTTAGAATAATCCACAGGAAATGGAAAGAACTTCACTGAATTTATAGGGAGCTCAGATTTTTTTTTCTCTCATATCATCTCCAGAAGAAAAGGGCAACCAGGGAAAGAAGGGCAATCTGCTTAGAGGCTCAATGTAGAGTAAATATTAATTGAACTCAAATGCTGCCAAAGCTGAAAATCAAGAGGAGTCCTTGGTATTAAGAAGCATAAGTTGTTCCACCAGTAACCAGACTCCCAATTGAATGTGAGACTAAATGAAAGAAGAAAAGATAATAGTTCAGATAACTTAAGCTTCTACTCCTCTTCCTAGGGCAAAATGTCTCCAGCTCAACCCTTACCTCACTATTAATAAAACTATGCCAAAGAGGATTTAAAGAGTGTTGCAAATGAATGTGGAACCTCAGAGGAGGAAAAACACTGAAATAATACTAAGCAAAATACATAAAACTTTTATCCTCAGGGTTTTTCTCTCATATGTGAAGCTGGTAGACTTAGAGAAGCATAGAGTATGAGAAAACAATCCAGGCTTTGGGGCGCCTCAAAATGATCTTTACCCCTTCTTTATATCATATCAATAAGCAAATCAACAAGAGAAAACTGTTTAACATAGAAGACTAGGAATATTACATATGTTCATTACAGATTGGCCTCATAGCCTATGAATCAACCTCTTTAAGAATAAAGAATAAATGAATAATAAATAAATAAAGAATAAAGTCTTATGGGGGAGGTTCAAGAGGGAGGGGACAAACATATATTTATGGCTGATTCACGCTGTTTTATGGCAGAAACCACCCAACATTGTAAAGCAATTATCCTTCAATTTAAAAATTAAAAAAAAAAAGAATAAAGTCAGATCTCTTTAAGCCTTTGCTGCTGCTGCTGCTAAGTCGCTTCAGTCGTGTCCGACTCTGTGCGACCCCATAGACGACAGCCCACCAGGCTCCCCCATCCCTGGGATTCTCCAGGCAAGAACACTGGAGTGGGTTGCCATTTCCTTCTCCAATGCATGAAAGTGAAAAGTGAAAGTGAAGTCGCTCAGTTGTGTCCGACTCTAGCAATCCCATGGACTGGAGCCTACCAGGCTGCTCTGTCCATGGGATTTTCCAGGCGAGAGTACTAGGGTGGGATGCCATTGCCTTCTCCGCTTTAAGCCTTTACTATACACTATATCGGAGAAGGCAATGGCACCCCACTCCAGTACTCTTGCCTGAAAATCCCATTGAGGGAGGAGCCTGGTAGGCTGCAGTCCATGGAGTCACTAAGAGTCAGGCATGACTGAGTGACTTCACTTTCACTCTTCACTTTCATGCATTGGAGAAGGAAATGGCAACCCACTCCAGTGTTCTTGCCTGGAGATCCCAGGGATGGGGGAGCCTGGTGGGCTGCCGTCTATGGGGTTGCACAGAGTCGGACACGACTGAAGTGACTTAGCAGCAGCAGCAGCAAAGAGAAATATGCCTTCCTAATATGTCATAGGATACAAATGAGGAAAAGAAGGACTAAATTGGCTTGGATAATCTGATTCAGGAAGATGTTCCTGGGCTTCCCTGGTGGTCCAGTGGTTAAGAATCCACCTGCCAACGTAGGGGACATGTGCTGGGAGCGAGCTCCGCCCATGACAAAGGTCATGAGGAAGGAGGCTTGGCATATGCAAAGGCGGGATCAAGCCTCAGGAGCCCCCTGAAAATTCTCGAGCATCTACCCCCAAAGCCAGAGTCTGCCTACTTTCTGCTTTGTGCTCTCACCTACACCTCTGACTTTCGGGGGGCTGTCCCCCACTACCTCTCTCTGAAAAGAGTTAACTTACAGCTCCAGTTAATAGTTCCTGGGTGTGACAGTGTTTCAACCTACAAACTCTTTTGGAAATCCTCTAGCCTGCCTGAATAGGTTTTTCCGGCCACATGTGATTGTTCAGAGCCTCCCAACTGTGAGAGGCATGAGATGTTCTAAACTGTCTAAATACAGATTCCTTTGAGCAGTTAAAAGATCAATTAGAAATTGTATTGGTGAAGGGTTTTTCACTTGTTGGGCCAATGTTTGCTGCTAAGTCTCCATATCCTTTACCTACTGTGTGTGTCCTTGGCAGTGTATTGATTGATATAATTGGTTTATAGAAATGTAAGTAGTAGCTTTAATGTTTGTAACCTTGGACCCTTGAGTTAATTCTTTTTCTTGTTACAATCCACCACACCTTTGCCCTATAGAAATGTAACTCCAATGCTTTTGGAGGGTGGTGCCTGACTTTAGACTAATCACCTTTAGAGAAAAATAAGTTTCTTAAAATGCTGACAGGCCTCCAGGCCAGAAGATGATGTAACTCACCTAAACTTTTGCGTATGATAAGTTTGAAAGCCTGGCTCAGGGACTGCTGTCCCTGCATGACTCCACCCCTTCCCCCATTATCCTCTATGCATAACTTAAGGTATAAAAACTACTTTGAAAAATAAAGTGCGGGGCCTTGTTCACCGAAACCTGGTCTCCCCATGTCGTTCTTTCTCTTACCTTCTGGCTGAATTATTCAGCCTCTTTTCTTCACTAAATTTCCTCATTGAGCTATCCTCATTTCTATTATTCTTTATATCTTTAATTAATACTTAATTAAGCAATTGTTTCCTGATCTTCGCCAATGCCGTCCCCGCTTCGAATTCCCTGGATCCACCGGGGCTGGACCCCGGCAGACATGAGTTCGATCCCTGATCTAGGAGGATCAAACATGTTGAGGGCCACCTAGGCCAATATACCACAACTGCTGAAGTGCCAGTGCTCAAAGCCCAAGTGCCCTAGAGCCTCTGCTGCACAAGAGATGCCATGGGAATGAGAAGCCTGTGCATCACAATGAAGAGTAACCCCAGCTCTCTGCAACTAGAGAAAGCCCACACACAGCAACAAACACCTACCTAATACAGGCAAAAATAAACAAATAAAAGATGTTTTCAAAAACATTTTGTAAGATCAGGTCAATGGTTAGGGAATACAATAAAAATATAAGTAAAACTTAACACTATAGTCCAGCTATATCTTCCATAAAATCTCTGAGACCATCAATCTGGTATTTATTTTCATAAAGAATCTATATTCTAAAAATTCTTGTTTATTTTCTAATTTGTCTACTAGAGTAGCTATTAAAAAATACAAAAGCTAGAGACTACAGCTCAAAAAGATGCTAATATTTCAAAATGATGCTAAAAATGCTAAATACTGAGTAAGCATTTAAGCAAGTATTAAATAAATGCTATAATAGCTTAAGGAAGATCAACGCTTTTAAAATATTTGCCTTTCAATGAAGTACAGCAAGATTTCAGCTTCTTTTGCCTTGCTTGGGTCTTCTTCAAGTAGTTCTTCAACAATGCCTTGTTTATCTGTAAATATTAACAGCATCATCAGATGATATTTAAGGTTATCAATCAATAAAAACAACAAACATAAATGTTTAATAGCAACAATCTAATGCTATAGTTCTAATAGTACCAGCCTCTTCCTAAACTGAATGGCCTCCCCATCTCTTGCTTCCTTATTTTCAGGAATTCTCATCCTGGCTAACCAAGTTTACTCTTTACAGATTATCTGCCAACTGCTGAAAGAAGAAGCCCATAGGGTAACAGAGCCCTAACAAAAGTAAATACATTTTCACATTTTTAAAACTCAGCCTAGGAAAATCCCCATTCTTTAGTTTTCAAGGGGAAACAAAATGTTTTCCATTATATATGATACTTAAAAAATACAGATCATCTACCGTGTAAATCTTTACTTTTCTGAATGTTCTCCACGATGTCTTGAAATGATCTGCTCATATCAGATTTTACCCACAAAGTAAGTGCTTGTGAAATAACCTGCAGTTTTTGATGACTATAAAGATAAAAAAACGTTAATGACATACTGAACCTAAAATCAAATAGTGGAATATTAAAATCAACACAAATAAAAGATTCAAACTTTTAAAACATAGATGCAACTTTCATACCTAAACTGTAATTCATTGTTCAGATTTTCAGTTGAATCTCGCCGTTCTAATACCACAGTCATTTCCTCATCTAAATCTGCCTTCCTCTGAATAGGTACATATTTTTTGGACATAAGTTCTTCAATTTCTGTGTATTTACCTTCAAGATGTTTCAAGTATTTAGTGAGAGCATCTAAATTGACAGATTCTTGGAGAGTCATGCCTAAGGGAAAGGGCAAAAATCAAACAAGACAAGCAGTGTGTGGGATGCTTGTGCTCAAAGAGCAAGTCTTAGTATTAATAAAATAGGTCAGATGGTTGACTACGTTAAGAAATAGTTAAGAGATGGCAGTATGAACTTGTAGATTACTGAACATTAGCATACATTTCTAAATGGCTGGAAGTTTTAAACAAATCATCACTGAAGACTTGATGAAGGGACTTCGCTGGTGGTCCAATGGTTAAGAATCTTCCAGGTAATGTAGGAGACACAGGCTTGATCCCTGGTCTGGGAAGATCCCACATGCTAAGGAAACAATTGGAATTTCTCACAAATATTTTAAACAAAATTCTGTACCTGGAATAGGTTTTAAAGGATCTTTGCAGAAAGTACAATATTGTTCTTCTTTTGTGTCATACTTTGCCCTGACTTGTTTAATTTCATTTATCTGCAATTGAATCTTTGAGGAATTATTTTCAATAAGTCCCATCCTGAAAATCAGAAAGGCTTTTTTAATATGTTTCTTTCAACTAACTATTTAATCATATCAAAGTAAAACAGGTTAAATTATTATTTTAATTTGGCTAATTATCATTTTGTACCATGAATGTGGGTGGAAGTTTATAAAACAATGGCTAAGAAGTTAACTAACCTCATAAGTGAGAAACCATTCTCTTTCAAAGCATCAATAAAATCTTATACTGACTATGATTTGTAACCTTACTGGAAATTTGTAAATGTTAAATAGAATAATCTGGCCACATAGTACTAAGTCCATTCCCTTTAGTAGAAAATCACATTTGCAATTTAAAAATCATTTTTGTTAAGTAATCCTATTAGTTTCCTGTGGCTGCTATAAATACCACAAACTTGGTGGGTTAAAACAACAGAAATCTGTTCTTTCATAGTTTTGGAGCCCAGAAGTCCAATATTATTCAGTTCAGTTCAGTCACTCAGTCATGTCCAACTCTTTGCAACCCCATGAACCGCAGCACGCCAGGCCATCACCAACTCCTGGAGTTCACTCAAACTCATGTCCATCGAGTCGGTGATGCCATCCAGCCATCTCATCCTCTGTCGTCCCCTTTTCCTCCTGCCCCCAATCCCTCCCAGCATTAGAGTCTTTTCCAATGAGTCAACTCTTTGCATGAGGTGGCCAAAGTATTAGAGTTTTAGCTTCAGCATTAGTCCTTCCAATGAACACCCAGCACTGATCTCCTTTAGGATGGACTGGTTGGATCTCCTTGCAGTCCAAGGGACTCTCAAGAGTCTTCTCCAACACCACAGTTCAAAAGCATGAGCTTTCTTCACAGTCCAACTCTCACATCCATTCATGACCACTGCAAAAACCATAGCCTTGACCAGATGGACCTTTGTTGGTAAAGTAATGTCTCTGCTTTTCAATATGCTATCCAGGTTGGTCATAATTTTCCTTCCAAGGAGTAAGCGTCTTTTAATTTCATGGCTGCAGTCACCATCTGCAGTGATTTTGGAGCCCAGAAAAATAAAGTCTGACACTGTTTCCACTGTTTCCCCATCTATTTCCCATAAAGTGACGGGACCAGATGCCATGATCTTCGTTTTCTGAATGATGAGCTTTAAGCCAACTTTTTCACTCTCCTCTTTCACTTTCATCAAGTGGATTTTTAATTCCTCTTCACTTTCTGCCATAAGGGTGGTGTCATCTGCATATCTGAGGTTATTGATATTTCTCCCAGCAATCTTGATTCCAAAGAAGCTTTAGTGCTCCTCTATCTTTTGTCTTCTGATTTTGCCCTAATATTTCTGTTACTATCTTATCAGCCTCCTGTCCCTTTCAAAAAAAATTTTTTTTTTTACTATTTTATGTAGCATTTTCTCCCGACAAGAAGTGATCCCAACCTCTAGCCAGCTACATTACCAAAAATGGAGGTCAAATTTCACATAATTTTCCTGGTTGACTTGAAATTATCTATAAGAACAATTTACCCATCAATTACCAAATGGAACACTGAAAATCTGAGACTGTTCAAAAAGAGTGAGAGTTTTATCATCTCCCAGTAGGTTACTTACTTTTTTGCATCACAAGATTAAGTGCTCTATTTCAGATGGTAATCATGAAATTGTACCATTAAACCTTCCATGCAAGAAATTACCTAGAGCAATTATCTGCATCCTTCATTTTACGATACTACAATGTGCCTCCAATTATCCTAAGAGATATTATAAATTTCCCAAACTGAATTAGTATTATTTTTCAAGTAAAAATACAGTAATTTCAATAGGAAGGGTAACATAAAAACATGGCTTTAAAATAAAATCAAAGTTGAAGATGACTAAGAATCACTAGTTACAGTTACAATGGCTAGTTAATAAACCAAGTAGCAATTATTACCTTTTGGGCTACTTACGAATATACTTACTTTGCCTGAAGTTGGGCTATTCTTTTCTTGTGATATACCAATGCTGTGGGCTCTCCTGCCAAAACTTTAAGTTTTCCATGAAGATAAAATGCAGTTCTTTGGCCTTTCTTTATTGTCTCAATAAATGTGTCGTATTCTTTCTTTATTGAAGTAAGAATGGATTTGTATGCAGTGACATATTCTATTACCTGAAACATGATTTTTTTCTGTCTCTGGTACTGAATTTTTTTTTAGAAGACTATAGATCAAAAGCCTTGCAAATAGCATTATAATTTTTTTTAATGAAATGGTGGGCAATTAGAAATCCAAAATTTTACAAATTTGAGCTTGTACTTATATGCAATATGCCTGGATATTAAAGACAGTTCATGGTTACTGAATATACGATCTTTGTGAATCATTACAATTCTGTGAGCTTTAGAAAAAAACATTTTTTGCTCTACTCAGGAATTAACACATACATTATATGAGGTCAGTTAAAACCAATACCAGATCTAACTATCCCAACTTTGGATCTCTTAAATACAATTACATATCATCCCTCACTATCTCCAAATCTAGTCTCTGACTTCATTCAGACCTTAAAATCCTTAAGTTCATCTCTCTGTTTTTCTAACCCATCTGCTCTTGTTGATCAATAATCTCAATTGCCAAACTGCATTTCTATCCCCAAGACGTCAAGTACAATTGTAGAAAACCCTTCACATATTATATTCATGATTTAAAATGACATTTATGTACATAATATCTCTGGAACAATAATGGAAGAAAATAGAAACCTACAGTGGAGGAAAGAAGAAACCTATAGAGAAAGAAAGGGTAAGTAGGTTCTAAAATGAGAAGGACCTGACTTCACTGTATACTCTGCTTATTGGTTTTTTACTTTATTTTTCTTTTTCTCTGGTTAACCTTGTGTAGGCATTACCCAAATGAAAAAGCAATCATAATTAAGAAACACTTTAAAGAAGTTAAAAAACAAAAACATTAAAAATAATCTATGGTTGCCAACTCATGAGAATTTCAGAAGGTGTCAAGTGATATAAGGAATAAATGTGACCAATCCACAATCTCCTCTGAAAGATACAATTATGCTTTCTACCCCTGCTACATATCTAGTTTATAGTATACTCCACTATAGCTAGAAAATACCTAGAAAAAAATAATGCAGAAAGACATCTGGTCTATCAAGAAATGGTATAAGGAGGGGAGTTCCCCACTGGCCCAGTGGTTAGGACTTGTGTTTTCACTGCTGTGGCCCAGGTTCAGTTCTGGGTAGGGAAACTGAGATCCCAAGAGTGGTATGGCAAAAAAAAAAAAAAAAAAAAAAATTGGTATAAGGAGATAACTGATCAACATCAAGCACCAGAAGAGGATTTCTGAGTGGAAGATACTGGTCATCTTTCTGGCATGACCAAACTACCTATCTACCAAAATCAAGACTGCTGCCCAGCAATTTGCAATAAAATGGAGACAATTAATTTGTGGTCTTTCAAACTAAACACTTCACTGTTCCCTGCTATCCTCCACTCCACAAGCCTCTATGATGTGCTGCAACAATCCAAGACAACTCAGATATGTTAATAGATAGAAAAGGGACTTGTTGTAACATTATGATCAGCTCCCATGGGTTTACTAGAGGAAACAGATTTCAGAAAGACACTCATGAATTTTTAAGAATGCAGAGAAAATGCATTAGAGTAAAGCAGGCAAACTGGTATGCTAGAGGTAGAATAGTTTTGGTTGGCCATCAAAATATTTTAAAATTTAGGATATTTCACCCAACGCCCATATTTTTAGCTTCTCCTGAAAACTCTGAAGAATCCACCAACATGGAACTCCCATTCCTTTAATGGCAGTAGTCAGCTGGAGCTTTAAATTGGATTCGTTCTTCATTTCTCCACAGTCCCCATGATTCCTTATTCTCTTAAAGCCAATCCACTTAACTCTCATATGACCTTCCTGACCTCTAGGCATTCAAGTTTCAGTCTCCATATTAAGGCTTCCCTTAACTCCTCCAAAACAGAGCCGTATTTCCCAGGTACAGAACTATGAGGAAGAAAAGGAATGGCACTCATTCCACCTCAGCTCCTACTCACGGAACATACACTATTTGCACAAAACACCACGAGAACACAAAAGGCCAGTCACTTTCCAAAGTCCGGCTGTCTCTATAATTCACCCATATCTCCTGAAACTCACTCTTCCTAGCCTTGATCTTTTTTGCTTATTAAGTCCTCAGCTCTCTCTGCAACCTACCCTTAATTCTTGTTACACAAGTCTCAGGTCTCCTTGCCTTGATTCAGGCATGGTTCTCTAGGCTGAATCCTCTTACCTCTGATTTTAAACAGAATTTGGTACTTGTTCTCTGGTGCTAAGCACTCAGAGATACAAGTTGGTACTTTCATCTTTTGCCAAACTAGACCCTTCCAAGAGACAGGGAAGATTAGAGAAGGCAGACATTAATAGTTTGCCAAGTCACTTTAGTCGTGTCCAACTCTGTGCGACCCCGTGGACCGCAGCCTACCAGGCTCCTCCGTCCATGGGATTTTCCAGGCAAGAGCGCTGGAGTGGGTTGCCATTGCCTTCTCCTACATTAATAGTTTATTAACAACCAAATGTGCTAGAATAACATGAAAATGGAAAGGCAGATTATTTTATTGAGAAGCTAGAAGAAAGGTTTCTCTAAGTACCACAGGATTTCTATTTCAGATCCCCTCTTAGTTTTGAAGAATAGGATTCTTCACAATGTACAATGTATAACTATATAACGTACAAATAGTTCGAATGGAAATCTTTGGGGGTAGGGAGAAAAGGACTAAAGATACAGAAATCACCTTTAATTTAATCTCCTGTCTTTTTTCTAGGAATTAAATTTACCAACACCTCCTCCAAAATGACTTCACCATAACTATACTAATTTAAAGCAGAGAGCTCTTCATGTGTGAAAACTTGTGACAAGTGTTAGCATTTGTATATGCAAAAATAAGTATGCTACAGTTTTAACTTTCCTTTGCTGATTTCACACAAGTAGAGTCTCTGCATGATTTCTGATACTTATAAAACCTATTCAATACACTACCTATAAACATTCACCTAATACATTCCTTAATGACTAAAACACCAAAACAATTTCATTGACCATAACAACTTATAAAATGAAGCTAACCTGCCAATGTACCAGTTCTTAAAGACAGATTTTCTACATGACTTTAAAGGAAGAAAAGACTCTTTTTTCCAATTTATACTTTTAAGGATATGCAAGTGAAGTAAAGTGAAGTGAGGTAAAATTCGCACAGTTGTGTCCAAATCTTTGTGACCCCATGAGTTCATGGATTCTCCAGGCCAAAATACTGGAGTGGGTAGCCTTTCTCTTCTCCACAGAATCTTCCAAGTCTAGGGACTGAACCCAGGACCCAGGTCTCCCACATTGCAGGCAGATTCTTTACCAGCTGAGCCACAAGGGAAGCCCAGGAACGCTGGATTAGGTAGCCTATCTAGACCGCTAATCTACGCGGGGTCTCAATTCAATAATACAGATCAAATTTAAAGCAAGGTTTTAATGACACCACAAACCAACCCAAAACGATGAAGAATCACCAGGTTCTGGCTATAGCCCAATTCCTAACAAATCGGATAATAATTTAAGATGGAAGGTCAAAATGATGTTTGAAGGCACAGATTGTAGCTCAAAAACTGATAGCCTTAAGCTATGATAACTGAAACACTCATTAACTGTCTATTTTGGCCACCTCATGCGAAGAGCTGACTCATTGGAGAAGACTCTGATGCTGGGAGGGATTGAGGGCAGGAGGAGAAGGGGACGACAGAGGATGAGATGGCTGGATGGCATCACTGACTCGATGGATGCGAGTCTGGGTGACCTCCGGGAGCTGGTGATGGACAGGGAGGCCTGGCGTGCTGCAGTTCATGGGGTCGCAAAGAGTCGGACACGACTGAGCGACTGATCTGATCTGATCTGAATATAAATCCAGCATAGCATTTCCCACATTCATCCCTTTCTGACAAATTGGACAAATTTCTCAAAACTGATAAATAGAAGTAGTCAAACAAGCAGTGGTGTTACTAAGGTATGAATCTTATTGTCAGGATGGACCATTTCTACCACATAAAAACTCCACTGTTTTGGAGCATTACAATACCTTATCAAAAACGTTTCGGTATATGATGTAATATTCATCAGCAGGTCCTTCCTCATTACAGCACACTCTTTCAGTTTCTGTAATTATGTATCTTTGCATTCTTTCCAAAAATTCCTTGTCACTTCCACTAATGATAGGAGGGAGAACAGCATGCTTATTTATTTCCTGGATGGACATACGTCAATGTAGACACCTGTTCACCAGAGAAGATTTAAGTCTTGATTTGCTTTTGCAACAAAGCCAAAACTTTGATAAGCCTGAAAGAAAAAAAAAAAATCAATTAATCTAAAGCTTTACATAAATTAGGTCAAATATGGATCTAAATAAAATGTATCAGAAAAAAAATCTCATGGATCTCATGAAATAAATATTTCAACCTCTGAGTGAACTGCTGCTGCTGCTAAGTCGCTTCAGTCGTATCCGACTCTGTGCGATCCCATAGACGGCTGTCCCTGGGATTCTCCAGGCAAGAATACTGGAGTGGGTTGCCATTTCCTTCTCCAATGCATGAAAGTGAAAAGTGAAAGTGAAGTCGCTCAGTCGTGTCCGACTCTAAGCGACCCCATGGACTGGAGCCTACCAGGCTCCTCCGTCCATGGGATTTTCCAGGCAAGAGTACTGGGGTGGGGTGCCATTGCCTTCCCCGTCTGAGTGAACAGGTCTAATAAATTCTACTGTCATGTGCTATACTGTACCTCTGGGACAGAAATACCAAACACCAGACAATAAAAAGCTCTTCTCTTACTAAAGAAGCATTTGTTCCATAAGATCGAATGGTTTGTTTAACTTAACATTTTCTAACAGAAGTTTAATTAGCATTTTACTTGCTTCATGTGGGAAAACTAGTTTGAAAGCATCCTGATGAAACAAACAAGGTCAAATATTGTGGTCTCCAGTCATTCTGGTGTGGGAGTGATAGCCTTGCTTATAGGAAACTGAAAGTGAAGTCACTTAGTCGTGTCCGACTCTTTGCGACCCCGTGGACTGTAGCCCACCAGGCTCCTCTGTCCATGGGATTCTCCAGGCAAGAATATTGGAGTGGGTTGCCATTTCCTTCTCCAGGAGATCTTCCCGACCCAGGGATCGAACCCAGGTTGCCTGCATTGCAGACAGACGCTTTAACCTCTGAGCCACCAGGGAAGATTGATGAACTGACAGCTAGTATGTGAAGCTGGAGTTTAAGTGAGTAGTCCGAGTGAGAAAGAGGTTTCTAAGTCATCTGCATATAAATGATATTTAAAAGTTATGAGACAGAATGGGAAAAGATCTGGGAAATGTAAGCAAAGCAGATATCCAGGACGGGGCCTTGAGGAGCACTTCAAAGCTTAGAGGTCTAGTAGATAAGGAGGAAGCAGCAAAACAGCCTGGAAAAGAGGGTCTATGGAAATGGAAGTCAATCAGGTGAAGAAAGTGTTTCAAAGAGGAAAGGCATGATCCACTGTGTCAAACGCTGCTGACAGGTCAAAGAAGATTAAATGGATATTGAATTTAGCAACAGGGAGGTTATTCTCACCTCCCTGTTGGAGTTGGAATAGGAGGGGAGACAAAAAGCCTGTCCCCAGAAGTGGGTTCAGTCAATGGAAGGAAAAGAATTAAAGAGACAATGAGTGTAAACAACTCTCAAGGAGTTTTGCTGTAAAAGTGGAGATTAATTGGCAGAATATGGGATGAAGAGTGTACCAGAGAGAAGAAATGGATTCCTCAGACGTGCCAAAGTAGGAAAAACATGTCAGGAACTTCAATTAGCTCAATGTTAATAAAGCATAAAGCGAGTAATGGCTTTGGAAGATTAGGCTCTAAGGAAGGCAGAGGTTCACTATCACACTAAGGAATTTGGGTTTTATCTTGACAGTGAAATAGCATAATGACATAATCATTTTTACTTTTTAGAATACTTTGGCGGCAAAATAAAGGTTGGTTAGAAGACAACTGGGGACAGAGAAAATAAAGAAGCCTGAATTTGGGGATGGGGAAGCAGGGAACGGCAGAGAGGTAAAGACAGTAGGATACACATGGCAAAAGGCCAAATGGCTTAGCAGGTAAAGAAACCACCTGCACTGCAGGAGACCTAGGTTCGATCCCTGGGTGGGAAGATCCCCTGGAGAAGGAAATGGCTACCCATTCTAGTATTTTTGACCTGAAAAATTCCATGGACAGAGGGCCCTGGCCGGCTTAGCCTATGGGGTCGCAGAGTTGGGACAGGACTAAGCACAAAGGCGTAGCAAAGGTTTAGCTCGCTAACCCGCCTGCCTTGCCAGGAGAGCACCCTACACATACTCCAAAAACTTCCTCTTAGGACTTGCACAACTCCCAACGTCCAAACTTGGGGATTCTGCAGTAAATAAACTTCCATTGGGTTTCCTTCCCATATGACTTCATTTGAAAATCTGAAAACTCCTGAGACTTAATATACTAAACCATTTCGCACTGGGTAGTGACATACAAGACAGGCTCTTCGGCAAACTAGGAGAGCCTAAGGGGTTGAGGACACCACCTATTTTTCTGGTGGCCTGGAGCTGGCCACTGGAAGGCCCTTCCCTTGAAGGCCCTGGGAGGTTGTGGTGGTAGATCGCTGATCCTCCGCCCCTCACCGCCTCTGTTAGTGGGTAACGACATTTTTGGTCCCCCTGCTCTTCTCCAGCCTCTTAACCTTCCCTCCTATTCACTTCTGACCCATTTCCATCTTCCCGAAGCCATTACTGCGATTGCCTTTCTCCTCACCTTAATCCCTTTCTCCAAACCCACCGCTAGGCGATAGTAACTAGGGAGCCTGGAGGTGCGGAACTGCATCTTGGGACAAGTAGTCCTGCCGAAAAGAAAGCAATGGAAACTACAATTCCCAGAAGACACTGCCATTTCCTCTCTTCTCCGCTTGAAGCCCCTTTAACTCCAGCCCCTTTTAAAGGCCCTCTTAGCCACGTCAACTACAGGGGGAATGTCTTTTAAAGACATTTTTAAGTTGCTTAAAGCTATTATTTCGAGGAAGTTCTGAAGGTTAAAGTGAGAAATAAGCTAAGCTAGAGGGAGGAGAAGTGAGATCACGACCTGGTCTGGCATGTGGCTGGACAGCCGCTGCGACAGTGCTCAGGCACTTGGTGTGGCCGCCTAGGAGGCGGGGCCTCCAGGAGCGCCCGGAAAGCTCGTGGACCAACGCGGGGCCTTCCTTTCGGATCCGCCATCTGTGGTGAGTGTGTGCATGCGGCCGCGCTCGGGCCCGTAACCTGCCATCGCCCCTCCTGTGTCTCCGGGTCTCATCTGTCTCCTCCTTTTCCTCACCCTCAGGTGGAACCGCCGCCAAGATGCAGATTTTCGTGAAGACCCTGACGGGGAAGACCATCACTCTCGAGGTACGGGCCAGGCCGGGGAGAGGCCGCGGCCTGAAGGAGGGAGGGCCTGAGGCGGATTTCTGCACGCGCGCTGCTTTCCGCCATACAAAGCGTTTGTGAGCCGGGCTTCTAAAATCTGACCTTGGAGTGAGGGTTGTTTGCTGAGCCGGGCCTAGGGTGCGTTTTCTATGCCTGAAGTCCGAGCGTGTCACCTCAAGGCGTTCCGACAGGGTAGCCGGAGCCGGCGTCTCGCGGCGGGAGGGAGGCGCTCCCGTAGGTGGGCGCGAGCACGTGTGGCCCGGCCGCGCCGTCCGGGGGTGTCTTTGGTAGGCTTCGCCCCCCACCGGCTCGGTTCCTGGGGAACTTTCAAGTTTTTTACTCTGGTACCAATGTTTGCGTTTTAAAACTCATAGGTCGAGCCCTCGGATACAATAGAAAATGTAAAGGCCAAGATCCAGGATAAGGAAGGCAAGTTTGTATTTTCTGATTCAAAAACTGATCTGTAGACAGGCCCTAGACATACTTGCTGTGAAACGCGTTGTACGAAAATGCTTTTGGAATAACACAGTAGACAAACGTATATCAGCATGGAGCCAAACTGCAGTTACGTTTCATGTGTGTGAATTCAAACGAGCTTGCTAATTTACACTCGTCGCGTCTTCTGTAAAGTGGCTGTGTTAACGTATATTAAGAGTAAATGAGATTAAAATGTGTAAACATTTACAGTTACACTTTTACTGTAGTCAAAACTTACTGATGTGTCAGTACCATTTATTTGCTTCAGGATTGTAAATCTTGAGCAGATGTGCTTAATTTGCTGTCTGTTAATTTATGTATTCAACTTGTTTCCCATTAGGAATTCCTCCTGACCAGCAAAGACTGATCTTTGCTGGCAAGCAACTGGAAGATGGACGTACTTTGTCTGACTACAACATTCAAAAGGTCTGTTTGGAGGACAGCAGCCCTTTAAGTATAAATATATGTCTTACAACTGGGAATTTTGACCAGTATTCAAAAGTAGGGAGAATAGCATTCAATTAGCAATAGTATACCAGGTGATTCCTGCATCAGCATTTGAGAAGTGCTGCTACAGTCCCCTACATTTTGGATTTTTGCACATTGCATCCCATGTTATTTAACCTTTCTATAGCAGTTTATAAGAAGCAGATACCCCCTCCCCCCAAACATGCCATCATCTGTGGGTGTGCTTGACATCCAGTTAGAAGGTGCACAATAGTGGTTGTCCCTTCTCTGAACACTAGCATTAATGTAGGCATTTTTAAAGCCTGTTTCATTCTCTGTTCAATAACAGGAGTCCACTCTTCATCTAGTGTTGAGACTTCGTGGTGGTGCTAAGAAAAGAAAGAAGAAGTCTTACACCACTCCCAAGAAGAACAAGCATAAGAGAAAGAAGGTTAAATTGGCTGTTCTGAAATACTATAAGGTGGGCCAAATAAGTTTTTTGTCTATAGATGAATAATTTTGTTTGCATTTTTGGTTTTAAATTCTTTTTATTAAAGAAGTTTGGAGTTTTTTTCCTGTTTCGGTATTTGATTGGGCTTTATGTAATGGGGATTACCTGTAGCTACTTCATTTCAGCTAAGCTTCGGGTTCTAATGTCAGTTGGGTTCAGGTCTTAACTCTGTCCATCACTTGCATGGCTGGACTTTAAAAACTCAACTTTTTGTTGTAGTAATTACTGGTGAGAATTTGGGATGCTTTGGTTTGTAAATATTAAAAACTATCAGTCATGTAATTTAAAGGATAAATATTTTGAGTCACTTATAAACCAGACTTCAGAATATGTTGCAAGGTTATCTTAATAGCAAGTTTCTGCTTTTTAGGTGGATGAGAATGGCAAAATCAGTCGCCTTCGCCGGGAGTGTCCCTCAGATGAATGTGGTGCTGGAGTTTTTATGGCCAGTCACTTTGACAGACATTATTGTGGCAAATGTTGTCTGACCTATTGTTTCAACAAGCCAGAAGACAAGTAATTGTATATTGGTTAATAAAGATATGAGCTAACATTTAAATGTTGGGTTTTATTCCACTGCTTTTAAAAGTGGACTTTAAGCATCAGATTTTCTAAAGTAACCTGTACTTTGCAGAATTATGTTGTATTTAGTATCACTTGTTTTGATTTAAGCCAGTTATTTTGGCCTTAGCAGTATTGACATTTAGACTGATAATTCTTGGTTGTAGGGGCCTTGGTGTGCATCAGTACAATAATGAGCAGCATTACTAGCCTCTACCCACTTGATGGCATGAGCATACTATCCCTCCCCACAGCCAAAAGTATCCACATTGCCAGATGACCTCTGAGGGTGGGGAAGAACTATATATGCCCTTCCTCACCCCTGCAGATTGGGAGACACTGGTTTGTGTGAATTGGTATTACAACCTTGCCTTAAAAAGCAACAATATACTTGTTTGCTACAAATGAAGTTTAAAGGCTGAGCTCCTGAGTTGCCAGTTCATCCATCCCAAGTCTCTGGGTGGTTTGGCTCAATATTTGCTGTTTGCAATACGAAGGGTACATGCTATTATTCAATGCTAAGTGTGTAAATTTTCATGTTTACTTGTAGTGTTGATGCTAAAAATATGGTTTCATAGTATTGGTACCTCATTTTGCCTCTAGAGCACAGTTCAGGATCACTGAACTAAAGCACCTGAAACTTTAAAACTGATTTTCAGATTCAGTGATACACCAGTAATAGTTACCTTTAGCCATATTTTCCCATATGAGGATTTCTAGTTGTAGGCATCCTTAAATAAGGTTTCCTAGGACTGTAGTATTTTAACAGTTAAACATCAGTTAAAGCTTGGTAGAGCTTTTTGACCAGGAGTGAGTGGTGAACTATACCTTCAGTAAAACAAAACTAGTTGCTCTATAAGAAGACAAAAACATTTAATCATTTATATATTTTTAAATAATTTTAAAATCCTGGATCCCAAGAAGTCTTGGCTGGAACTTCTTTTTCTTCGTAACAGATAATAGCATCTCCCACTTTAAATTCTATCTTTTCTTCATCCAAACTAAGACCACAATCCATTCCAGTTTTGACAACTGAAGTATCATCTTTATGGTGTTTCAGTGAGATTAATGAGCCTTTAGGGGAAAAAAAAATATAGGGTTCATATAGTCAACAAATAGGTATCCAGCAAATACTGTTGTCTGCTACAACAGCAGACTACAAGAAAAATTACACTGAAATTGTTACAGGTTTTACACTTCTTCCACGTTACATGATGGGGCTAAATACCAAGGAAAAGGGTAGAAAAGTTATCTGGCTGTAGTAATCGTCCTTTTTAAAGGTAACACTGCAAGGGATGGGGTGGCTCTCAGGACTTGGATGAGCTAAACCAGGATGACACTGCAGGCAAAGGTGGTTAGAGGATGGAAATAAGTAGACATGGCTCAAAGGGCTTCCCAGGTGGCCCTGGTAAAGAACCTGCCTGCCTGGTGCAGGATACAAGACATGGGTTCAGTCCCCAGGTCTGGAAGATCCCCTGGAGAAGGGCATGGCAACCCACTCCAGTATTCTTGCTGAAAAACTGGAGTCTGGTGGGCCTTAGTCTTCAGGGTCACAAAAAGCCGGACACAACTGAAGCACCTTAGCACACATGGCTGGAAAGGTAGTTTGGGGTCAATTTTTAGAACCTTAGAAAATTAAGACGGGAACTAACAATCCTGTGGGAATCACTGGGATTGGAGGCCAGATACGAGTTAGCAAGAGGTGACCTGAGCTAAGACTAGGGTAGAGAAAGACCTTAGATAGTAACCCGCAATCAGGTTTTTAGTGACTGGATATAATAGAAACAGTTTTATGTTGCTTACCCTTCCAAATAACATGTCCATTGCGGATTAACTTAAATTTTTTTTTTGCTTTTCTATCTGTCCCTTTTGGACTCTGCAGCCAGCCACAGGAACTTTTTTCTTCCCTTCTGTTATAGAGAAGGTAGCTAGTATAGAAGCCTCACCTTTAGGAAGAAGAGAACATTAAGTATACTGAGAACAGAAATTCTGACAAATACATAATTTCTGACATTCTGCACAGCAAAAATTAAAGGCGCGAGGAAAAAATACAAACTGGTAAAGAAGTCCTGATTTTCTCTGATTCCGCCACTCTATTTTCCTGGCCAATATTAGAAATAAAAGCATAAAAATCCTTGGAAATGAACTTACCAAAAGAATGAACAAAAGAAACATGTTTACTCTTTTGGCTGAATAAAATGCAGTAGAAGATGCTAACAGTTGACTGTAAAATGAGTGTAATTTCTGTCTACTTCGTGAAAAGCTAGTTCTCAGTCATCCTTCAATACAGTTTCTCAACTGGATCATCTTATTAAGCTCACCACTAGTAGATTATACACACTTAAGAGTACTAAATCTCTGACTCAACTCAGTTTTTTTTACTGACTGAAACATTCCAATAGACATGGTGTCACACACTAGAATGTACTAGTTTTCTAGGGTTAGTGCTATTTGGTGTTCACTTCCTCCTAGAAATCCTCATATGACTTTTCCAAATTGCTCTTGCCACAAGAACATAACAAATCTCTGTGTTATCATGTTTAGCAGGTCAGAAGAGCCTAAAATAAATCTGCATTGTGGACCAAAAATGCAAATACTGAGTCTCAGCATGAGGAAACAGACAAATCCAAATTAAAGTATATTCAACAAAGTCACTGGCCTATGCTGCTGCTGCTGCTAAGTCGCTTCAGTCGTGTCCGACTCTGTGCGACCCCATAGGTGGCAGCCCACCAGGCTCCCCCGTCCCTGGGATTCTCCAGGCAAGAACACTGGAGTGGGTTGCCATTTCCTTCTCCAGTGTGTGAAAGTGAAAAGTGAAAGTGAAGTCACTTGGTCGTGTCTGACTCTGCGACCCCATGGACTGCAGCCTACCAGGCTCCTCCGTCCATGAGATTCTCCAGGCAAGAGTACTGGAGTGGGGTGCCATCGCCTTCTCCGCACTGGCCTATAACACTTCAAAAATGTCAAGGTCAAAAAAGACAAGAACAGGGAACGTCCCTGGTGGTCCAGTGGCTAAGACTCCATGCTCCCAATGCCAGGGGCCCAGGTATAATCCCTGGTCGGGGAGCTAGATCCCACATGCTGCAACTAAGACCTGGTGCAGCCAAGTATTTTTTTTTTTTTTTTTTAACTTAATCTGTCATCCTGGACCAGGGGAAAAATATATACCTATAAAGTACATTATAGAAACAATGAATATGGACTGTTGACTTACAGTATTAATGTTCAATGTCCTAAGTTTGATATTTGTTCTGTGGTTTTATAAAAGAACATCCTTGTGATTAGAAAATAACAAGCACTGGGTAGGCCAAAACGTTCGTTCGGGTTTTTACAAAGGATCTTTTTTGGTCAACCCAGTTTTTAGGGGCAAATGAATACAATACCTCAAATTTACAATTAAATGGCCCAGGAAAAAACTGTATGGAATAAGGGGGTGGGCTAAAGCAAATAGGGCAAAATGTAAGCAACTGAGCTGGAAGTGAGTCTTGTATACTTTTCCAGTAATTTTTCAGGAAACTTAAAAACTATCATCAAAATTAAAAGTTAACCGAGAAAATCTGGATGTGGGGAGGAAAAAACATAAAATGATTCAGTCCATCTTAAATAAATTTAGCCTTTAATCTGGCCAAAGGATACGTTAGAAAAAATAATTTTAGAGGAGCTAAGATGGCGGACGAGTAAGACGGGGAGAATACTTTCTCCTCCACAAATCCATTAAAAGAACATTTGAATGCTGAATAAATTTGATAAAACAACTTCTGAATGCCAGCAGAGGACATTAGGCACTTAGAAAGACAACTCATTGTCTTCAAAACGAGAAAACGAGCCCTGCGGTAACTCCTTTTGTGGAGAAGTGGCGCAGACACCAGCATTTGCTATTGGCAAGCGGGGGCTGGGTTAGGAGGAGCGACGAGGCCTGCATTGCTTTGAGAAAGGATTTGGCCTGGCTATCTGGGGCGCTATCTGAGCGAAATAACCAGACTGTCGGTTATCTACTACATCAAAAGCCAGCCCTAACTTAAGACACCACCAGGACTACCTACGGAACAAAGGGCTGCACAGAGTTGGCCGGCTGCAGGCCGTCCCACTCCTGTGACAGGCAGCCAGGGCCGGAGGCGGGCAATTACAGCCCTAGAAAGACACTGTCTAACGGAACTGTGAGTAGGTTTCTGTGCTGACTCATGCTTCTTGGGGCTCTGGATGGTCAACATCTGCCTGAGAAAGTGCGCTGTTTGTATACCCAGAAAACTGAGCGGCGGAGAGGCGATAAGTCGCAGCAGCTGCGCTCGCTGAACATTTCATCACCTGCGCTACTCGGATCTGGGAAGGGCATAAAACGCAGACTCAACCAAGTCTGTGCTTCTGAGGATTATCCGAGTGCCTGAACCTGGCTGGTTTACATTTGGGTGTTCATCTCCACCCCCTCTGTAACAAGGCAGAGATCAGATATTGAAAAGACCTGTAAACCGCCTCAATAAAGAGAATTCAACAAACTACCAGAATATAGTAAGGACACTCTAAACTTGGCAATTTTAACAAAATGAAGAGACAAAAGAATACCCAGCAGCTAAAGGAACAGCATAGATGCCCACCAAACGAAACCAAAGAGGAAGAGATAGGGAATCTACCTGATAAAGAATTCCGAATAATGATAGCGAAATTAATTCAAAATCTCGAAATCAAAATGGAATCACAGTTAAAGAGTCTGGAGACAAGGATTGAGAAGATGCAAGAAAGGTTTAACAAGGACCTAGAAGAAATAAAAAGAGTCAACACATAATGAATAATGCAATAAATGAGATCCAAAACACCCTGGAGGCAACAAATAGTAGAATAACAGAGGCAGAAGATAGGATTAGTGAATTAGAAGATAGAATCCTAGAAATAAATGAATCAGACGAGAAAAAAAGAAAAACGTATCAAAAGAAATGAGGACAATTTCAGAAACCTCCAGGATAACATCAAACGCTACAACATTCGAATCATAGGAGTTCCAGAAGAAGATAAAAAGAAAGATCATGAGGAAATACTTGAGGAGATAATAGTTGAAAACTTCCCTAAAATGGAGAAGGAAATTACCACTCAAGTTCAAGAAATCCAGAGAGTCCCTAACAGGATAAACCCAAGGCGAAACACCCCAAGACACATATTAATCAAATTAACAAAGATTAAATATAAAGAACAAATATTAAAAGCAGCCAGGGAAAAACATCAAATAACTCAGAAGGGAATTCCCATAAGGATAACAGCTGATCTTTCAATAGAAACTCTCCAAGCCAGGAGGGAATGGCAAGACGTAATTAAAGTGATGAAAGAAAATAATTTACAGCCTAGATTATTGTATCCAGCAAGGATCTCATTCAAATATGAAGGAGAAATCAAAAGCTTCACAGATAAGCAAAAGTTGAGAGAATTTTGCATCACTAAATCATTTCTCCAACAAAAACTAAAGGACATTCTCTAGACAGGAATCACTAAAAGGGTGTATAAATTCGAACCCAAAACAATAAAGTAAATCTTATTTATCAATATTTGCTTTAAACGTTTATGGGCTGAATGCCCTAATCAACAGACAAAGACTGGCCGAATCGATACAAAAACAAGACCACTACATACCTTGTCTACAGATCAGTCGCTCAGTCGTGTCTGACTCTTTGCGACCCCATGAACCGCAGCACGCCAGGCCTCCCTGTCCATCACCAGCTCCCGGAGGTCACCCAGACTCATACCCATCGAGTCAGTGATGCCATCCAGCCATCTCATCCTCTGTCGTCCCCTTCTCCTCCTGCCCTCAATCCCTCCCAGCATCAGAGTCTTCTCCAATGAGTCAACTCTTCGCATGAGGTGGCCAAAATACTGGAGTTTCAGCTTTAGCATCATTCCTTCTAAAGAAATTCCAGGATTGATCTCCTTCAGAATGGACTGGTTGGATCTTCTTGCAGTCCAAGGGACTCTCAAGAGTCTTCTCCAACACCACAGTTCAAAAGCATAATGGGTCAAATGGATACAAAAACTAGACCCCTATATATGTTGTCTACAAGAGAACCACCTTAAAATACGGGATATATACTGACTGAAAATGAAGGCCTGGAAAAAGATTTTCTATGCAAATATGGACCATAAGAAAACAGGAGTAGCAATACTTATATCAGATAAAATTGACTTTAAAGATCTTGAAAAGGAGACAATGAAGGTTACACATAACGACTTAAAGGAACAATCCAAAAAGAAGTTATAACAATTATAAATATATATGCACCCAACATTGGAGCATTGATATATCTAAGACAAACATTAATTAATATGATAGAAGAAATATGCATCAATACAATAGTGGGAGACTTTAAATACCCCACTCATATAATCTGGCTGTAATAGACAAAGAGCAAAACATATTTACTTATGAGCCTCAAAAAATTCAGTTCACTCAGGAGAGTTTAAAAAAAAAAAGACTTATTTGTTCACTCTGTAAAGGTTTATTGACTATTTTATGGGTTTGGTACCACTTTGGGTAGTAGGGAGGAAGAGGTGACAAATGTGATCCTGTCCTAAATAATATATTGTGGTAAAGATAGACCTTCCAATACAAAATACCAAGATGTGCCTAAAGATGAGGACACCCAAACTGGACTTTTTGTTTCCTGAACTTTTCATTTCGAGAACAAACCTCCTAATATAGGATGAATTCAACATGATTTTTTTTAAGTGTTCTTTGTGATTAAAAACAGAAAGCCATTGGTTAAGAAATTACATATACTCCTCCCTACCATCACTCCCCTTCTTTCTTCCCATTTCCCTCCCACCCTCATTGATCCTTTCCTTTGTCCATTTTCTCCTGAAAAAAAAAAAAAAAAAAAAAAAAAAAAAGAAAAGACCCTGATGCTGGAAATGATTGAAGGTAGGAGGAGAAGGGGACAACAGAGGATGAGGTGGTTGGATGGCATCACTGACTCAATGGACATGAGATTGAGTAGGCTCCAGGAGTTGGTGATGGACAAGGAAGCCTGGAGTGCTGCAGTCCATGGGGTTGCAAATAGTCGGACACGACTGAGCGACTGAACTGACTGACGGACTGAAGCTATAATTATATGAGATGTGCTTGTTGCTTTGTACTCTCCTCTTATTTGTAATTTTAATAGATTAATTCATGCACTTTAATGTTTAGGGTAGTTTTAAGTTCAAAAAGTTTCCATATACCTCATTTTCCCTCCTCTCGCCCAGCCTCCTGCACTAAGGACATCTACCACCAGAGTGGTACATTTGTTACACTGAATGAACCTACGTCATTACCACCCAGTGTTCATAGTTAACGTTAGAGTTCACTCTGAGTGCTCTACATTCTTTGGGTTTGGGTAAATACATGATGACATGTATCCATCATGATAGTATTATATAAAATAGTTCTAACTGCCCTGAAAATCCTCTGTGTTCCACCTGTTCATCCGTTCCTTCCCCCAACCTCTGGCCACCACTGATCTTTTTACTGTCTTAAGAGTTTTGCTTTTTCTGAAATGTCTTATTATTAGAATCATGAAGCATGTAGCCTTTTCAGCTTGGCTTCCTTCACTTAGTAATATGCATTTTAATTCCTCCATGTTTTCAAGGCTTGATGCTCACTTCTTTTTTTGTGTGTGCCAAATAATACTCCATTGCCTGAATGTCCCGGTTATCCAGTCATCTACTGAAGGACATCTTGGTTGCTTTCAAGTTTTAGCAGTCATGAATCATGCTGGCGTAGCCATCCATGTGCTGATTTTTGTGTGAACACACATTTTCAATTCCTGTCCAGAGTGTATGATTGCAGTAAGTAAGTATCTTACTTACTTACTGCAGTAAGATAGTAAAAGTATCTTCAGTTTTGTAAGAAACTGCCAAACTTTTCCAAAGTGGCTGTACTGTTGTATTCTCACCAGCAATGAATAAGAAGCGTTCCTGTTTTGTTTTTTTTTTTTTTCATGTCTTTGGCAGTATAAAAAAAAAAAGAAAAAATAATTTTAAATGTTAAATATTTAATGCAAGTTTTCTTCTCATGGTGGATTTCTCTGCCAGTTGCAGGACACAATCAATGGTTCCTTCCACAACACTACTAACCTTTATGCCTCCATCCAGTCTACTTTGTATTATGAGTTGTTTTTGTCTAACTAGAAGGTACGTTCTTACTGCCTTATTGCCTTTATATCCTCACAGCAAAAGCATAACACCTTACAGAGGCCAGGTGTTTATAATTCAGATGAAATTATGCTGAACCCTTATCTACAGTAGTCATTTTTTCTCGAACACAGGATATGTGTTGGAAGAGTGAACATATTTAAACAGTGAAATACATTTCCCCTTAAACTTTGCTTTCAAGTGTTACTCACAAGATAAGGTATGAATGTTTAGAAGTACCATTCAGTGAACACTCACCTATTGGGTGCTCTTCCACAATGCAGGGCAATCTGCTGCTCAGTTCTTCCTGCAAATCTTCAATAAGACGGTAAATGATTTTGTGAAGTTTAATTTTTACTCCTTTTTTTGCAGCTGACTGCTGGATAACATTGCCTGCATTCACATTGAAGCCGTATATAACACCTGGAAAGCATAAATAAAGTAGCACAAATATTGCATTAACAGTCTTTCAATAAAAAATCTAAATTTTTTGCTTCTATGTAAGTTAAAAGCAAGTAGGAGAGATAAATTCTATATTTTCTCATGAAAGCTAGTTTTCAAATTAATAAAAATATTTTATAAATTGTTATGTCTTAACTAAACAAGGAAAATTTCTTTGATTTTTAAGTGTTCTTTATGATGTTTAATGTTCGTTTAGGAAACGTTTAAAGTGCCCAAAAGGTGCAGCTGCTGCTGCCAAGTTGCTTTAGTTGTGTCCAACTATGTGCGACCCCATAGACGGCAGCCCACCAGGCTCCGCCATCCCTGGGATTCTCCAGGCAAGAACACTGGAGTGGGTTGCCATTTCCTTCTCCAACGCATGAAAGTGAAAAGTGAAAGTGAAGTCGCTCAGTTGTGTCTGGCTCTTAGCGACCCCACGGACTGCAGCCCACCAGGCTCCTCCGTCCATGGGATTCTCCAGGCAAGAGTACTGGAGTGGGGTGCTATTACCTTCTTCCCAAAAGTGCCAGGTGATACGCTAAATGTTAATTTTTATACCAGGGAAATAAAAAAAATGATTATAGCTAAAATATTATTACATTATTTTAATAATTGTTATTAATTATAATCTTATAGCGTACAACTTTTGTGCTTTGCTCTGAAGTATTCAGCTGACCAAAAGATGTTAAAAAAACACATGACCCTTGAGCAACAAAGGTGTTAGGGATGCTGATCCTCCAGACAGTTGAAAATCCAAGAGTAACTTATAGTTGGCCCTCCATATAAATGTGGTTCTTCCACATCCAAGGAGTCAGCCAACCTCAGATCTTGTAGTACTATAATATTTACTACTGAAAAAAATCCATGTATAAGTGGACCCACAGTTCAAAACCATGTTGTTCAAGTGTCAACTGTAGTTACTTAATTAGAAAAGTTCAAGAGTTATTTAAGAAATGAAACAAGTACCATGGAGCTGACCATTTTACCAAAGAACAAATGGGGGAAGCAAAAGCAAAACACTTTCCTTAAACAAGTGAAAAAATTAAAGCAAATGGCTTACTCAGGACAAAAACACAACCACCTTGAAAATCTTGTCATTAAGGAATTGTTCAACACACCACACTATTTACATTAATAGTATAGTCAGTGCCCATAAAGTATTTTGAAATAGCCAGCATTATGGAAGACACCATTTTTCAGTAGTAGAGGTAACAACTAATTCTAATCAAGTTAGGTCATGAAGTACCTCCTTCCTAAATGATTCACTAATTCAATAAAATTGGTGCTTTGCCTAGATGTTAAACCTAGTCAAAGTGACAGTCATGCAGTCATGAGTCCCCATTCTGTATAACCTAAGTCTGACTTATAAATAGTCCCCTTGCTTTCGAGGTATTTAAAGCTAAAAGGAGCTTTTGATCTAAGAAAAATATAATTTATAAAATTACAAGTGAACAAAAATAGGCAGTCAAAAGTAAAAGATAACACTGAATAGGCTGACTGCAGATTTCAGGAGCATTCAAAAATCTAAGTGAAAGAGAACCAACCTTGGTTTAGTTGGGGATCTGGGTGAGATGAGGTGGCAGTAATGGTACACTGGGAAAAAAACATCAAGAAACACGACTGGGCTTGAAATAGTTCCCCAAGAGTTCAGTACAACAATGACAAGCGGGGCTGTGCCTGCAATATTGCACATCCTGTGCAGTATGCAATCGCTAGCTGGGACTGGACTGCCAACAGGAAGGGGAATGCAGATGGGAAGTAAATGTAAGGTGCCAGCAGCCCAGCAAAAAAGACAAAAGTGAAAGGTTCAGAGTGTGTTCTAGGGAACACAGTTAAACAGGAAATGGGAAACTTACCATGAAATGTTTCAGCGAGGTTGACATCATTTTCACTAATATCACCCACACCGAAATGTACCAATTCTAGTTCACACTCATGTGAAGCATCATAGGTATCCATAATGTTCAGAATGGCCTCAACAGAACCATCAACATCACCTAAATGGAGCAAAAGTTTAAAAATATTGACGTCAGGAGTTAGGAATTAACAGACTCAAAAATTATAATAATCTATTTAAAGCAGTAACTAGAATGGCATTTATCATGGAATATATTCTTATTTAGGTTTAGCATGATAAACACCTTCTTAGCTGAACAAAGTATAATGAACCAGATATACATTTACAGCAAAAGTCACAAGAAAATTGTTTAAGGAAATCTCCGCCAGTGGAGGCGGGCAAGAAGGGTGAAAAGGGTCAAAAGGTACAAAATTCCAGCTATAAAATAAATATGTAATGGGGATGTAATATATAGCATAGTGACTATAGTTAATAATACTGCATTGCTTATTTGAAAGCTGCTAACAGAGCAAATCTTAAAAGTGTTCAAGAAAAATTTTATAACTATGTATTAGTGAGCAATGCTAACTAGATTTACTGTGGTGGTCATTTCACCATATATACAAATATTGAATCATTATGAAAATGTTACATATCAATTATATCTCAGCTTTTAAAAATTCCCTTCCAAAGTACTGAAATCATTTCAGCTTATGGCCCAAATTAATGAGAATGACAAAATATGAAAAAATGACAAAAAAATGAGTTGCAAAGTAAAATCTTTTAAAAGTCACCTTTAACAATTATAGGAAGTACATTTGAATCTTTTTCTAGTTTTTCTTTCTGCTTTAAGGGTTGCTGCTGTCTTTTTTCTTTGTACTTTATGTATGATCTCTCCTTCCAGTGCAAAGTGCCATACTTCTCGCGGTCTTTCCGATGTGCTTCTTGGTGTTCCTTTCGCTTTTCTTCTATTAATTTTAAATCTTCTTTATTTTTCTCCTGTTCTTGCTCATACTTTCTCCAGTCAACAACTTCACGTGCCCTTGGCTTTATAGGGGGAGAAAGGGAATTACTTAACTGAACAGAAACCAATAACTGCTAGTTTTTTCCTCCACTATAAAATTAGCTTAACTGATATATGAAACCACAATTAAAACTTTAATATGGAGGCTTTGTGTAAATCTGAAATTATTTAAAAATCCAATCTCAAATTGCTAAAAATTCTACAGCCAAACTCTAAAATGACATCACTGGCCACTCACACATGTTATAATACTGGATTAACATTACTTATTTTGTATTGTAACATAGACTGACATTTTAAATCACTATATCATATTCTACATTATAGGAATTAAGCTTAATATACCTCAGATTCTACTTCAAGAATTTCATCTCCTGCAGAAGGGAGGTCTCTCCAGCCTATGATTCCCACTGGCATGCTAGGATAGGCCTCATTGACTGCTCTGCCATTTTCATCAAACATTAAGCGTACTTTTGCCCAACTCTTTCCAGCAACCAGAATGGAGCCTTTTCTCAGAGTTCCTCTTTGAATTATAGCTGTAGTAACAGGACTAATATGAAAATAAAAGCATATATTCTTAATGCCATAATCAGGATGTAATAGCACTTTCTCAAGTAAAGATACCTTTAAGAGATTACAAAATATTTATTAATATGAACAAACAGGGTTAATTCCACCACTTCTTAACTTCTCAAATAATTTTTCATACTATTTGCTGTTCAGTTGCTCATTCGTGTCCAGCTCTTTGTGACCCCATGGATTGCAGCACGCCAGGCTTCCCCTTCCTTCATCATCTCCCAGAGTTTCCTCAAACACACGTCCACTGAGTCAGTGATGCCACCCAACCATCTCATCCTATGTCGTTCCTTTTTCCTTCTGCCTTCAACTTACTCAATTTTCTTACTATAAAAACATTTTTCATAATTGTAACCTAAATGTCCATTAATGGAAGAATCAATAAAGAACATGCAGTATATACATATAATGCAGTAATATATAACCTTGAAAAAGAAAAAAAAGTCCTGTCGCATGCTAGAATATGGGTGAACCTCCTAAAAGAACATTATGCTAAGTGAAATGAGTTAGTCAAAAAGGACAATATTATATGATTCCACTCATACAAAATATCTGAAGCACTGAAAATCACAGAAACACTACTGAAAGGTGTTGCCAAAGGGTGGGGGGAGGGAAAGGGGAAATTAACACTATATGGGAATAGTTTGTTTCGCAAGATGAGAAAGTTCTAGAGATCTGTTGCACAACAATATGAATATACTTAAGACTACTGAACTGTACATTTAAAAACGGTTAAGATGGTTATTTAATATTATGTACCTTTTACCACAATTTAAAAAAAGAAGAAAACACAAAAAAATATTTCTTGTAAGGTTATGGTGGTGAAGGGTGCAGATAGCTGAGTATTTTGACAAAATCCTAATCCTCTTTCTATAACTAATAAGTTAAGCAGTGAAAAGACCTCTTCTGCTAATAAGGAGGGAAATTAATGATGGGAACACTATTCCAACAATCTTACTATATATTAATGGGTAAGGACATAAAAGATTTAGAAACCCAAAAATGCAACAATTGCTATTTCATTGAGGATGAGATGGCTGGATGGCATCACTGACTTGATGGGTGTGAGTTTGAGTGACCTCCGGGAGCTGGTGATGGACAGGGAGGCCTGGCGTGCTGCAGTTCATGGGGTCGCAGAGAGTCGGACACGACTGAGCGACTAATCTGATCTGATCTGATAAGATTTTACCAATTCAGCTAAGTCAGTGGGGAAAAAAACAAAAACAAACTGAACTACTAAGTCACCTAAATAGGACTACTAAATGTATACACGTAGTTGCTATGGTCTCTTGATAACTGCATGTTGGGTTCTGTGTGGCAGTGCAATAAAAACCTTTTAAAAACAAATGCTTTGAAAATACTGTTCATGTATTAACAATAATATGCAATCCATATAATAATATATGGTTATATAATCAGGTCACAAAAACAATGAAATAAAATTATTAGAAAGTATGCATTTTAACAGACCTACCCTTTTCCTTTGTCTGTGAAAGATTCTATTACTGTCCCTTCAACTGCACCAGTAGGGTCTGCTTTCAATTCCAACATTTCTGCAAGAGCAATAGTTGCCTCTGCCAAAGCCATCATGTTTTCGCCCTTAAAAACAAACAAAAAGGAGTTGTTAATATACATTAATAAATATTATCTGTTAATGTAAATACCAGGATCAGAAAGTCAAACAATCCTGACAGCGACACTTTTCTCTTTAAGCATAAAAAACGGAAATTAACCTATAAGAAGGAAGGAAAGAAGGATGGAAAGGAGGGAGGGATGAAAGGAAGGAAGAAAAGAGACGCAAGAAAAATCTGACCCTGGGACAGATCTTGCAAGGAACGGTGGCTGTATTATTTTTCAAAGAATAGGTACTAGTGCTTGTCAATACCCTTTTATGAACATATGCTTCTTTCACCCTCATTCCTTAATCTGTTTCGACAGATGAGTTTTCTTCCTCTCACTTTCTTTACAATGCTACTTTACATTTGAAGTTCTAGCCAGTTAAATAAGCTTTCACTGATTTCATTTTGATCACTCAAGCATTCAATGAAATACTACTTATTCTTTTAAATAAATGAGACAAAGCACTGATTAGACCCAGGCTATAAGCTACACTCTAACTACTCAGCTGTGCAACCTGAAAATCACTTCACCTCTCTGGATTCGTTGTTCAGTCACGCAGTCGTGTCCAATTCTTTGTGACCCCATGGACTGCAGCCCACCAGGCTCCTCTGTCCATGGGATTCTCCAGGCAAGAACACTGGAGTGGGCGTACATTTCCTTCTCTACTCTCTGAATTGCCTTTCCTCAATTGTAAACTGAAGGAGCTAGATTAGATGACTCTTTCACCTTTAATGATCTCTGTTTATTGTGTTTTCTAAGGCTCCAAGATCATGTAGCTGATTAACTAGTGATGCAACTGGAATTGATAAGCAAGAGAGTTTTCCATTGTCCATGTCAGCTAAGAGACTGCTCACAGTTGTTACAAAGTGTGAAACAATAGAGACAACCTTAACAAAACTAACTAAACACTCTGCTTAGTTCAGTCGCTCAGTCCTGTCCGACTCTTTGCGACCGCAGAATCGCAGCACGCCAGGCCTCCCTGTCCATCACCAACTCCTGGAGTTCACCCAAACTCATGTGCATCGAGTCGGTGATACCATCCAGCCATCTCATCCTCTGTATTCCCCTTCTCCTCCTGCCCCCAATCCCTCCCAGCATCAGACTCTTTTCCAATGAGTCAACTCGTTGCATAAGGTGGACAAAGTATTGTAGTTTCAGCCTCAGCATCAGTCCTTCCAATGAACAGCCAGGACTGGTCTCATTTACCCATCTACTTAATCCCTAGTATTTATTTCAGTTTACAAAATGCTGCTCTGAAAAGTAGAGTTGGGGTTGTTTCTTTGCATGTAAAGTCCCCTATTCCGTCTTGGAAAAGAAGGCCTCATCTTACTTCCCTGCTACTCTCTTACCTCCACTCCCCAGGAATCATATGTGCCATGTGTTCAAGTTTATGTAAGCAGAGTCACATCTATCTATGCACCCATCTGATGGTCTCTAGGCAGAAAAAGCAGTCATGTCTTCAAATGTTCTCTTCTTGCCATCCAGTTTTCAGAGTGGAGTAAAAATCAAGGTACAGTAGAAAGATAAAAAAGTAAGGTGGCATTTTATGAGTTTCAGGAAAAAAGAGGCAGAGTTTTATTATTAATGGAGGCATAACTTCTAATCATCTTGGAGGAACAAATTTAGGAAAAGCAAAGATAAAATGAGACTTAACTGAAAGAAGGTGGCCAAATAAAGTAAAATTTCTTCAGTGAATGATCAGAAGGAAAAAAGTCCGTATTATGAGTAAACCATGGAATATGATCAGAATGAACAAAAAAGAAAATTGTTACTTAGTAGCTACCTGTAGAGGACAAGAGAATTGGAAAGTGCTGTCACAAAACAGGTACTAAGTTTCTTTGGTGTTTTTTAATCCAGAAAAGAATAACTGATAATTTAATGGGCTTCCCTGGTAGCTCAGTGGTAAAGTATCTGCCTGCCAATGCAGGAGACAGGGGTTCGGTTCCTGATCAGGAAGATCTCACATGCCAAGGAGCAACTAAGCCCATGCACCCTAACTACTGAACCTGTGCTCCAGAGCCTGGGAACAGCAACAAGAGAAGTCACCGCAGTGAGAAGCTGTCACATCGCAACTAGAAAGTAACCCCTGCTTGCCAAAAGTAGAAAAGCCTGAGCAGCAATGAAGACCCAGCACAGCAAAAATAAAATAAACAGATAAATAAAATTATTTTAAAAAGAATAATTGGTAATGAAAAGAAAATGGAATTCATCACAAATAACACTATAAAACTTATAGTTATTTAACTCATAGAAGCATTGAGTCAATCAATAACAGAATGAATCCAAATGTTACAATACTGTATTAGTAAAAAGTTTTAATCTGCCAAACCAGGATAAAGATACCAGCTTTGCTGAGTACTGAGAGAATTTGTAAATGATGAGAAAAACTCTGTGGGTCAAAATGTTCTTGAGCTACAAGGCACCCTGTGCCTTTCATGCAGCACTCTCATCTGAACACACCTGTACTCACCGTGAGTGCAGAGACGTGCACTGCTTGAACGTCACCTCCATAATCCTCACACACCACATCGTACGCTAGCAGTTCTTTCTTCACTCTCTCAGGATCCGCCTCAGCTTTGTCACATTTGTTTATGGCAAGGACAATAGGAACTGAAAGAACCAGAGTTATGAGTGCAAATGATGGCACTTCAACTCCAGGTATTCACATCAAAACACAACATTTTCTGGCTTTCTCTTGACTCAGTGACTGTATTTATCTAACAAAAGACCCACTTTAGACCCACCCTACTCTGCTTTCTACACATGAAGGATTCCAGATAAGAGATGTCAAAACAGCAAGTGTAAGATTCTGAATTAAGACTAGACAATTCACGATGATTAAAAAACAAAACTACAACAGTATTAAGGGCAGAGAAAGGCCTATCCTTAAATCTGAAAGCAGGATCAGCAACTACACTAGAGATAATTTTCAGAAAAAAAGATCAAGAGAAGACTCTAATTCAACTCTACCACTAGTTCACCCTTTCACGGGTCACCGCCTTGCATGGTGAAGGGGCTTGCATAACTCAATGAAGCTATGCAAGGCCACGCAAGATGGACAGGTCACAGTGGAGCGTTTTGACAAAACATGATCCACTGGAGGAGGGAATGGCAAACTACTGCAGTATTCTTGCCTGGAGAACCCCATGAACAGTATGAAAAGACAAAAAGATGTGACACCGAAAGTGAGCTCCACAGAATAGAAGGTTCCCAATAGGCTACTGGGGAAGAGCGGAGGACAGTTACTCCGGAAAGAATGAAGCAGCTGGGCAAAGCAGAAATGACTCTCAGTTGTAGATGTGTCTGGTGATATAAGTAAAATCTGATGCTGTAAAGAACAGTATTGCATAGCAACCTGGAATGTTAGGTCCATGAATCAAGGTAAATTGGAGGTGGTCAAGCAGGAGATGGTAAGAGTAAACATCAGTATCTTAGGAATCAGTGAGCTAAAGTGGACGGAAATGGAAAAATTTAATTCAGATGACCATTAAATATACTACTGAGGGCAAGAAGCCCATAGAAGAAATGGAGTAGCCCTCATAATCAACAAGAATCTGAAATGCAGTATTTGGGTACAATCTCAAAAATGACAGAATGATCTTGTTTTATTTCCGAGGCAAACCATTCAACATCACAGTAATCCAAATCTATGCCCCAACCACCTATGCCAAAAGAGCTGAAGTTGATCAGTTCTATGAAGACCTACAAGACCTCCTAGAACTAACACCAAAAAAAAGGTGTCCTGTTTATCATAAAAATTGGAATGCAAAAGTAGGATGTCAACAGACACCTGGAGTAACAGGCAAGTTTGGCACTGGAGTACAAAATGAAGCAGGGTAAAGGGTAACAGAATTCTGACAAAAGAATGCACTGGTTATAGCAAACATTCTTTTTCAACAACACTAGAGATGCCTTTATGTCCAGACATCAGCAAATGGTCAATACAGAAATCAGATTGATTACATTCTTTGTAGATGAAGACAGAGAAGCTTTAAACAGTTAGCAAAAACAAGACCTAGACCTGACTGGGGCTCAGATCATCAGGTCCTCAGAGCAAAATTCAGACTTAAACTAAAGAAAGCAGGGAAAACCACTAGGCCAGTCAAGTACAACCCAAATCAAATCTTCTATGAATATACAATGGAGGTGATGAATAGATTCAAGGGATTAGATCTAGTAAACAGAGTGCCTGAAGAACTATGGACGAAGGTTTGTAATACTGTACAGGAGGCAGTGAACAAAACCATTCCAAAGAAAAAGAAACGCAAGAAGGCAAAGTGGTTGTCTGAGGAGGCCTTACAAATAGCTGAGGAAATAAGCAAAAATCAAGAGAGAGGGGGAAAGGTACACTCAACTGAACGCACAGTTTCAAAAAATAACAAGGAGAGACAAAGGCCTTCTTCAGTGAAAAATGCAAAGATATAAGAGGAAAACAACAGAAGGGGAAGACTAGAGATCTCTTCAAGAAAACTGGAAATATCAAAGGAACCCATCCAAGACAGGTATGAGAAAGGACAGAAATGGTAAAGACCCAATAGAAGCAAAAGAGATCAAGAAGAGATGACAAGAATACATAGAACTGTACAAAAAACTCTTAATGAACTGGATAACCAAGATGGTGTGGCCACTCACCCAGAGCCAGACATTCTGGAGTGTGAAGTCAAGTGGACCTTAGGAAGCACTGCTGCCAATAAAGCTAGTGGAGGTGATGGAATTTCTGCAGAGCCATTTCAAATCCTAAAAGATGATGCTGTTAAGGTGCTGCATTCAATGTTAGCAAATTTGAAAAACCAAGCAATGGCCTCACAACTGGAAAAGGTCAATTTTTATCCCAGTTCCCAAGACAGGCAACACTAAAGAATGTTCAAACCATCGGACAATTGCACACATCTCCCATACTAGTAAGGTTATACTCAAAATCCTTCAAGCTAGGCTTCAGCAGTATGTGAACCAAGAACTTCCAGATGTTCAAGGTGGGTTTAGAAAAGGCAGAGAAAACAGATGAAATTACCAACATTTGCTGGATCATAGAGAAAGCAAGGGAATTCCAGAAAAATATCTACCTTTGTTTCACTGACTACACTAAAGCTTCTGACAGAGTGGATCACAACAAACTGTGGAAAACTCTTAAGGAGACGGGAATAACAGACTACCTTACCTGTCTCTGGAGAAGGAAATGACAACCCACTCCAGTATTCTTGCCTGGAGAATTCCATGGACAGAGGAGACTGGTGGGCTACAGTCCATGGGGTCACAAAGAACAGGACATGACTGAGTGACTAATACACATTTACCTGTCTTCTGAGAAACCTGTATGCAGGTCAAGGAGCAGCAGTTAGAACCTCATTTGGAACAAATGACTGGTTCAAAATTAAAAGGAGCATAAGGCTATATATTTTCACCCTGTTTATTTAACTTGCATGCAGAGTACACCATGAGAAACGCTGAGCTGGATGAGTTACAAGCTGGAATCAAGATGGCTGGAAGAAGTATCAACAGCCTCAGACATGCAGATGATACCATCCTAATGGCAGAAAGTGAAGATGTCTTGATGAAGGTGAAAGAAGTGAGTGAAAAAGCTGGTTTAAAACTCAACATTCAAAAAACTAAGATAATGTCATCCAGTCCCATCACTTCATGGCAAATAGAAAGGGGAAAATGTGCACGCAGTGAGACTTCCCTCTTCTTAGGCTCTAAAACACTGCAGATGGTGACTGCAGCCATGAAATTAGAAAATGATTGCTTCTTGGCAGGAAAGCTATCACAAACCTAGACAGTGTATTAAAAAGTAAAGATATCACTTTGCCAACAGAGGTCTGTATAGTCAAGGCAATGGTCTTTCCAGTAGTCATGTATGGATGTAAGAGTCGGACCATAAAGATAGCAGAGTGCCAAAGAATTGATGCTTTTTAGCTGTATATTGTCACCCTGCTTATTTAACTTATATGCAGAGTACATCATGAGAAATGCTGGGCTGGAAGAAGCACAAGCTGGAATCAAGATTACCAGGAGAAATATCAATAACCTCAGATATGCAGATGACACCACCCTTATGGCAGAAAGTGAAGAGGAATTAAAAAGCCTCTTGATGAAAGTGAAAGTAGAGAGTGAAAAAGTTGGCTTAAAGCTCAACATTCAGAAAACGAAGATCATGGCATCTGGTCCGGTCACTTCATGGGAAATAGATGGGGAAACAGTGGAAACAGTGTCAGACTTTCTTTTTGGGGCTCCAAAATCACTGCAGATGGTGACTGCAGCCATGAAATTAAAAGACACCTACTCCTTGGAAGGAAAGTTATGACCAACCTGGATAGCATATTGAAAAGCAGAGATATTACTTTGCCAACAAAGGTCCGTCTAGTCAAGGCTATGGTTTTTCCAGTGGTCATGTGTAGATGTGAGAGTTGGACTGTGAAGAAAGCTGATGCTTTTGAACTGTGGTGTTGGAGAAAACTCTTGAGAGTCCCTTGGACTGCAAGGAGATCCAACCAGTCCATCCTAAAGGAGATTAGTCCTGGGTGTTCATTGGAAGGACTGAAGCTGAAGCTGAAACTCCAATACTTTGGCTACCTCATGAGAAGAGTTGACTCATTGGAAAAGACCCTGATGCTGGGAGGGATTGGGGGCAGGAGGAGAAGGGGACGACAGAGGATGGGATGGCTGGATGGCATCACCGACTCGATGCACCTGAGTTTGAGTGAACTCTGGGAGTTTGTGATGGACAGGGAGGCCTGGTGTGCTGTGATTCATGGGGTCACAAAGAGTTGGACACAACTGAGTGAGTGAACTGAAATGAACTGAATTGTGGTGCTGGAGAAGACTCTTGAGAGTCCTGTGGGCAGCAAGGAGATGAAACCAATCAATCCTAAAAGAAATCAACCCTGAATACTCACTGGAAAGACTAATGTTGAAGCTGAAGCTCCAATACTTTGGCCACCTGCTGCAGTCAACTCATCGGAAAAGACCCTGATGCTTGGAAAGACTGAAGACAGAAGGAGAAGAGGGTGACAGAGGATGAGATGGTTGGATGGCATCACTGCTTCAATGGACATGAACTTGGACAAACTCTGGGAAATGGTGAGGAACAGGGAGTCCTGGCTTGCTACAGTCTATGGGGTCACAAAGAGTTGAACACGACTTGGCAACTGAACAACCACCACCACTAGATCATCTGCCTCTTCTTTTCAGAAGCTTTTAACTCACTGTTAAAACCCAACATCTCACCAAGGGCTAAGGGTCATTATTGTAAACTTCCTTTTAGGATTTACAGCAACTCTTTCTTCATACACTTAGCTCAGTGACTGACACATAGCTCAGAGACTGACACATAATAGAGTCTCAATAAATGTGTACTTAATGAATGAATCAAACAATCTTATCATCTACTTGTCATTACCAAATATGCCCCCTCATTAGAGAACTCACACAAAATACAGATAATTCTCTGGTTAGATTTCACCAAGTTTACAATGTTCTCAGGTATCAAAGGAACAGAAATTGAAAACAGACACAAAAGAGCTATGCAATCCACAACCTACTTTGGGAAAAAGTACTTTCTATATCAACGAGCTGGTACTTAACAGACACCAAGAGAATAGGTACAGGAAGCCTGATATAAGGAATTTATCCCATCTCAACCAACTGCTTTGTTACGAGATCCCTGACAGATTTCAGACTCATATTTGTTACATTCCTTAGGATCATTAAGAACATAGCCCATTCCACAAAAGCAACTTTGAGAAATTAAAAATTAAAGAGAGGAACACAGAAGCAAGAAGACTGGATTCCAAATGCAGACATGATGCAAATTTACTGTAATTGGGAGAAGTTCCTGCCACCTTCTAGGTCTTAGTTTTCCTGTTTATGAGACGAGGAAAAAAAAACAAACACTGGACTAGATCAATGACTGTCAACCTTTCTTTTTAAACTTGCCAACAAACCTAAGGGAACGTGACACACTCTGCCAGGTACACTTTCTCAAGACAACAGTATTCTCTCAGTGAGTGTAAGGTCATTTCAGAATAAGAATGAATGTACAAAATATATGTGTGGTGTTTACTATTACCATTTTTAAATGGAGAAAAAAGGACGAAGATAGCCAAGTGATTTCTGAAAGTTTCGATTTTATACTTTGACTAAATAAAATCTTATTTAAAGCAGATGAGGGAAAAGTCTCTTTTTAGAGAAGAATTCCAAATAATAAATGAATAAGGAATAACAAGTAGAATATCACTGTTTTGGAACTCCTAATGAATTTAGTCAATGGATACATAGGAGTTCATTATTCTAGGCTTATTTTTTATATCTGTTTTAAATTTCATCGATAAAAATGTTTTCAAAAGTCATTGAGACAGTTAAAATTGTTACACCATGCCAAGTAAGTAAACAGTAGAGCAAGGACTATGTTTGTGGTCACAAGTCCCAAGTTGAATCCTGCTATACTCTGCTTAGTAGATAATGTCTTTGGCAAAACAATTCAACTTTCTTTGAGCCTTACCTGTTAAACAGGTATAATAATCCTGGAATTCCCAGGAAGATTAAATGAGCAACATGTAAAAACAGTAACTCTATTTAGTAGATCCTTTAAAGAAAAAAGCAACTTCCTTCCTGATACAGGAAGTCAACCACAGTACCGTGAGCATCTTTGGCATGCTGAATGGATTCTACAGTTTGTTTCATCACTCCATCATCTGCAGCTACCACCAATATAACAATGTCAGTGACCTGAGCGCCTCTGGCTCGCATTGCTGAGAAAGCAGCATGTCCTGGAGTATCAAGAAAGGTTATCTTTTCCCCAGAGGGCAAAGAGACTGTGAAAACAGAAATACAAGATCACTAAGGACTCAAATAAGAACATACATGACCTTATCAACACAATTAATAATTCAAAATAATTTTATTCTTTCCATTAATCTTAACTAGAACAATATAGATCATCAATCCACAATGAAGTGATAACATACCAGTGAGACCTTTAGAGTTTCTTTTTATGTAATCATTTCAAACTAAAATTTTTCCTATTTCTAGACTATAATATAAATGTATAACAGTCTACATATAATATAAATGTATATATTATAATAAAATACCAATTGAAATCTAGAGGAAAAAACAGACTGATAGTTGTATAGGCAGCCACTCCTACATTAGCAAACAACAGCTGCACAACTGCTTTGAGCAACAAGCAATTTAGTACACAGTTAGAAGCTCAGAATTTGAGTTCCAACAGCGTTGGGTTTAAATCCTGGCTTTGCCACTTTACTAGCTGTGTACTTTGAAGCAAGTAGCTTAACCTAAACAAGTCTCAGCCTCTTCACATGTATATAGGACTACTAATACCTACCTCACAATGCTGTTGTGAAGATAAAAAAGATAAAGCATACAAGGTTCTCAGAATACAGCTGGGCACATGCTAGGTGTTCAGCAAATGACAGCTGTTATTTAATTAAGAGTGGTTACACTATCACAACCTAGTAATTGAAGAGCCTTAGGCTCATTGGTCGCAAAGAGTCAGACAAGACTGAGCAACTGAACTGAACTGAACTGAAGAATGAGCTAGAATAAAAAAGGTGTAATTTTCGTCTTATACTACGTAACCTTTACCAGCCACCTGCTGTACATTTCATCTAATGGCTTTAAGCTTTAGCCTTTCTTTTACTTTACATTTGTACACTCATACTATGATACCTGGTTTAAGAACATAATATGTGGGGTTCCCAAGCACATTGTAAGGTGATTTGTGTTCATACCAAGAAAGGCACCAATGTGCTGAGTGATGCCTCCAGCTTCCATTGCTGCCACTTGAGTTTTTCGCAGTTTGTCAAGTAACGTCGTTTTCCCATGATCAACATGGCCCATTATAGTAACAACTGGGGACCTTGGGATTAATAAAGCTGGATCTGCCTGGGGCCTACAATTAACAGCAAAGGAGTTTCATTTCTTAAATATCAGATACACTTTATAGCCTATGAACTGATTTGCGGTTACCTCTGTGCACTACCTTTAACAACAAAACCCAACATTCAGCTCTGATTAGATATGACTATTGTCCTCTTCTATGCATACCAGTGACTTATGATGATATATACAATGACTGCCCACTTGCTGTTGGCATCTTAATAACAATGAGCAGAAATGAATGAAATTTTAAAATTCAGGATCAGTATACATAAATCAGCAAACTAAGAAAAATAACCCTTAGCATTTTATAATAACCTGAAAATACACTTTTTGATGCTTTAAGTACTTTGAAGAAAAGTTTAACATATACTCACAAATCATTTTAATTGCAAAAGAAATTTTACGTCAAATCTTTCCATTAAAAAGTGAAAAAAAAAAAAAAACAATGTTGTCTCCTTCCCCCAATTTACACAGTTAAATTTTACCTTTTGACAGCATCTTTATTTCCTCTGACTTTGTCTTGTTTTAATTTGCTCCATTTTAACTTCATTCCTGACTTCTTTATCACTTCTTTGATCCAGACTTCATCTAAACCTGAGTGTGTTTCTAGTGAATCTATGTCAATAGCAGTGTTCATTAAAGATTCATATACACAGTCTGGGTGAAACAAGATAAAACCTTTTAGGATCATGAATTAAACACAACTAAAAAAAAAAATCCCAGATGCTGCAACTAAAAATCCTGCATGCCATAACCAAGATGTGGAGCAGCCAAATAAATAATTTTTTTAAGTTGCATTGTTACTACACTGTATTGTAATTGTTATTGAATTGTACAGTCATTACTACAAGTATTTTTTTGCCTGTACTACACTACAAATATTGTCAAAATGAGTGCAAGAAGAAAATTTGAGAATTACAGATAAACAAAGGGAAAGTAAATGAGTATAAACAGTCTCTCAGTCCAAAAACATCCTCTGGACTTATTCTAATAGCCCACAAGACTTCTGAGAAAGAAAGTTTCATTCAAATTTTAAAAAAATCTCTCCCACTTTTATTAAAACAAAATCTTGGAGAACTATATTTGGCAAAGAGCCAAGAAACTAATTAGGAACTGTCACCTAAAATGAAAAATATTGGAATTACTTAACGTCTTTTTAAACCACCAGTCTAATTTTCATCCTTACATACCTGAGTCTCACTACAAATAAAATACCAGGTATTCCTTATTTATCGGAAAATGTTTCCCTATTTTTCCTTATAAAATTATCTGGCTCACCTATGTCTTTTTCCATTGCTCTGGCCAATTCCTCAACAGTCATTCCAAGCCACACCTCCACCTCCTTTTTAGATTTTGTTGAAGGTAATGGAGATTTCTGTGATCTTTTTTCCTATTAAATATTCAGAATGCATAAAGAATAAGGAAGAAAAAACTTTGAGATTTATTCTGGAATATATACCACAGTCATGGCTCCTATTTCTACCAACTCTCCCATAAGTAGTTAAACTTCAGACTAAAATTTAAAATCTTGCATTCTTAATTCACTGTTATATACTGATATAAGTCATCAAATTCATCAATATTACTAAACTGCTAACTAGAACCTCCCTTCCTCACAAAGATTTATTGCCTGGAGTATAAAGGCATGAAGATTTCATAAATGACAAAATACTCAAAATGGACTTCTACTCATCAGTCTAGGAACTTTTATCTCAGATCAAATAACAGAGAAATCTCTAAATACCTTCTTAGTCACCAGAAGCCTACGTTGAGATACTGCAGCCCTGATGCGTGCATCTGTTTGCCAGGGCCGGGTATACAGCTGAGCCGTCTGCACTGCATAAGCAGATGAAAACACGTGCCTCCACTGTGCCAACATTCTTCTTTGACACAGGCTGTGCAGCTGCCTACATATAGTGTGAAAGCGTAGCAAGTTCTCCAACTTCAGTATCTTCCGGTTCATGTTTCTCCTAAAAAAAAAAGTTTTAAAAGAATATTGTGGTCAATATTGAAATCAAGTTAGGAAACGTTAATAGGATATGTACTGCACGAAAAGCGCTATGCTCGTGTTTCAACAATGAGTAAAACTGGGTTCCCACCGTGAGCGAGCTCACAGTCCAGTTAGAGAGATGTGATGTTGTACCAAGTATTCTCTAGATATTAACTATTACTATTAATATTCTTATGATTTTGTATGTCAGTAACACTGACATACAATAACTTATAAGGGCTCTTTTTTCTTGAAACATCAACTAACCAAATCATAACTAGAGTGATTTTTTAACACAAATTTGAACTCATCAACTCTTTGCTAAACATCCTTTGTGGGGGCTGGAAGGGGATTATCCCCAGTTTAATATATAATTTCAAAACATGCTATATAAGGGCTCATTATCTGCCTTCTGTTAGTCTCTCACTTCATCTCTTACAATCTTATATTTCCCTCATGCCTACGTCCCCAATTTTTGTTTCTCTGTCCCACATATAATCTCTGATGGTCGTCATCTAATCTTTGAACCTTTGCATATGCTTCCTCTACTTGGAAATGTCTTTCAACCCTAACATTTTCTGTTCTTCCATAGCTCTTTCCCAAAAATGGACGTAACAGAGTGGGAAGAAGGCATCCAATAAATGCCTATTGAATAATGTTTTTTGATCACTCTTGTTTTAAGATTTATTTATTTTTGCCTGTGCTGGTCTATGTTGCTGCTCATGGGCTGGCTCTAGTTGTAGTGAGTGGGGGCTACTCTCTAGTTGAGGTGCACAGGCTTCTCATTGTGGTGGCTTCTCTCACTGCAGAGCACAGCCTCTAGGCACAAGGGTTTCAGCAGCTGCACCCTGTGAGATCTGTAGTTGTGACTGGGGAGCTCTAGAACACTGGCCCAGTAGTTGCAATGCATGGGCCTAGCTGCTCCTTGGCATGTGGAATCATCCCGGACTAGGGATCAAACCTGTGTCTCCTGCAGTGGCAGTAGGATTCTTAACCATGAAACCAACAGGGAAGCCCCTGAATATTACTCTTCAGATGAAAGAAGAGTTTATTGAGAAACTCACAATCGAACTCAACACTATAGCTCAGAACTCAGTAGTACAGTCTTTTCCTCCTTGAGTCTTCTATTTCTTCTGATCACAAGACTGCATTTCTACAGCTTTGTTTTTTCAGTGTTTAAAGCAAGGAGCAACTAAAAGAACATAAGAGGTACTACTTTTCTCCTCGGCAAACATTTCCTTAGCACCATCTTCTAGGGAATGCATTTGAGGTTGTTGATTCAAAGTTTAATAAGCCAGAGTCACTTCCTCTGGAGTTCACTGTCTCTAAAATGTTCCAGTATAATGATTCTTAAACACCTCAAGAAAGGCACATTTAAACAATCTTATTTGGGTACCTTTCCCTGAAGGATGAAGTAGAGTGCTCAGGAAGCATAGAAATCCTCGGGCCGGGGGGTGAGGGTATTTTTTTTTTTTTTAATGAGTCTAAAACCAGATTTAACAAGGACACGAATTAATGCAGTGCTAGGGAAGGTCCTTCATGGAGATTAACCAAAGCACATATATTTCACTGAGGCAGATAGTCGAAAAACACATGGGGAGGGGGGGCAATAAACCAAATACCCAAACTGGAAGGAAAACTTGCCACTTACTCCAAGCCTCTCGTTTTATAGAAAAGGAAAATGGAGTCGAGAGAGCTCAAAAAGCCTTCTCCAAAGTCATACCGCTAGTTACTGACAGCACTAGAACCCAAGCTTTCTGACTCCCAATTCCGGTGTTCCTCTGCCGCTAGGATATTCTTATTATGGAACCTGAAAAAAAAAGATGTTGGAGATAATGTAGTTGCGTTGGCTCAAACATCTGAATGAAACAGTTGAAAACCTTGGACTTTATGTACAAGGTAAAAAAAGAGTCACTATACAAGAATGACGGGTCTAAGGTAGCTTCACCTGGAACCCGAGCCCAATAAGCCTTGAATACAGCGGAGGAGGGGGACGGGGGAACACCTGCCGCGGCGCTCAGGGAAAGGAAGCAGCCCTCTGCTTCCGGCTGGATAACTCCTTCATCATGCCTAAAGCAGGGTCACGCACGGATTAGGTGCATCATGGAAAGGCTCCCGAATGCGCAATGTTTATCATCTGTGCCGCTGACACTTTAGGCCAAACAATACAATACACGCCACCCAGTACGACCCGGCTAAGGGACCCACCCCTCGGCCCCTCACCTAGCTCCTACCTAGGACCCAGGACTTCGGGATTCTGAAGTGGGCGGAGATCACCTTCCGGACCGGCAGGACAGTCCATCAGCCAGTCCGTCCCTGAAACGGTCCCTCTCCGGCTTCCGTTGCCGCCGGAAGCGGCTCTACTCGGAATTCAAAAGTCCCTTCTTCGGAAGAGTAGCTGTAACCTTTGTCGAAGCCGTACCCATGTTGCTGTGCGTGGATGAATAATCGCTTTTACAAATCCCTTCTCTTCCTAGAAAGTAAATTACCGCAACTCTGGGGCCGTGAGTGGCCTCCATGCGTACGCTCAAGGGAAAGTGAAACGGGGAAATGTGGGAGAAATAAGTCCTTAAAACACATACTTCCAAAAAGAGGGAAATGCAAGAGAACGCAGTGATAGAGTTAGTGATGAGGGAGGAGTGCTTTCTCTTTTAAAAGTCCTCCTGTGGGTGGCATTTGAAGTGGTAAACTAGAGTGGGCCCCAATCCCAGCTCACTCCCAGCTGTGTACTCAGGGACCTTATGTAAACTCCCTGTGCTGCAGTTTTGCAATATGGTAATAATACTGGGGTGGGTAGCCATCCAGTCCCTTCTTTAAGGGATCTTTCTGACCCAGAGATCGCACCTGGCTCTCCTGCATCGCAGACAGATTCCTTACTGACTAAGCCACCAGGGAAGCCCTGGTAATGGTGGTGGTTTCGTCCCTAATTCGTGTCCAAACTCTTGAAACCCCCAGGAATGTAGCCTGCCAGGCTCCTCTGTCTACGGGATTCTCAAGCGAACAATACTGCAGTGGGTTGCCATTTCCTTCTCCAAGGGATATTCCCGACCTGGATGTTAAACTCGGGTCTCCTGCATTGCAAGCAGATTTTTTACCAACTAAGCTATGAAGGAAGCCCCATGGTAATAATGGTAGCTGCTTAGTAAGATAGCAGTAGCAGGAAGGTTCATAAAGTAGCTGGTTCATAAGGGTTTGCTGTTGTGATTATTAGCTTCCTCCCAGAACATTTCCACACCTTGACTGGACGGTTGTCTTCTGGCTTCTCACTTTGACCTCAACAGCCACCAATTGTTTTATTTCTGTCCTCAAGGTCTAACACTACCCTAGGCTAATGATGTAGGTATAGAAGAGTTTCTTACTATTATCTGCTTTCTCCCTCCCTAGTGTGGACTCCTAACTCATGCCCATCCCCTTTTTTTGTCTCCCCAGTGTCACCACAAAGATGTGTAGGCAGTGTTGCTGAATGATTGAATGGAAACCTCTGTCTGGAAAATCTTTTTAATGAACCTAACACACTTGAAAACTACTGAAGTGCGTTTCAGTTTGCTATCATTTTACTTACCTTTCACATTCACTGAAGTGCCATTTCTGTAAGAAATTCTATGCTCTCTCTCTGCCTTGCCAAATAGTTAAGAAGCAGAAATTGATTGGCAGAACATCAAAGTAATGGTCATACCATTCTCCCCAATATTAAAGTGAAAATAACCAATATGTTTCTGATCATGAAGATATACATACTAATGTGGAAAATTCAAGCAGTACACCAAAACATAGAAATTGGAAGGAGCAAGGAACGAAGGAAATGAGGAAGGAAATAGAATGAGGGCAGTTAAATAGGCACCAACCTGAAAAAGTCAAAGCTGGAAACTTCTGAACAATGAAATAATGGAGTTATTAGATTATAACTCAAAATAACAAATGAGGGATAGGGAGAAATCCTCCTTATAGAGTAATTCCATGTTTATTAACTTCAACTATGAGTTAAAGCTTAGTTCCCACCTCCAATGCCTTGGGTGAGGACTGGACTTAATGACTTGCTTCCAAAGAACAGAACATGGAAAGGGAAAAATAGTACCTTCATAACAGAGAAATCTGGCAGACACCACCTTAACCAACTGATCAAGGTAAACATCAGTAATGTCATGTTGATATCACATACCCCCTGAAATGATGTGATAAGGACACTACATCTCTGTAATATTTGTCCCCCAAACCCAAAACCCTATTACAATCATGGGGGAAACATCGGACAATCCAAATTAAAGCGCATTCTACAAAATACTCTGAGCAGAATTCTTCAGAGTTTGTCAAGGTCATGAAAAACAACGAAAGACAAGGAAACTACGACAGATCTGAAGAATAAGGAAACGTAATGACTGAATACAATGTGGGGTCCTGTATAGAGTTGAGGAACACAAAACCACACTAATGGAAAAACTTGTGAAATGTAAATAAAATCTGTAGTTAATTGTAATACCCCAGTGTTAATTTCTTAACTCACAAACGTATCACAATAATATGTTAACATTAGAGGAAACTGAGTGAAGGACAGTCAGGAACTATCTACTATCTTTGCAAATTTAAATTTATTTGAAAAAACAATTTTGAAAATTTTTTGGTTGTAACACTCAACTTACAGGATCTTAGCTCCCAAACCACGGATCAAACCCAAGGGCCCTGCAGTGAAAGCCCAGTCCCAACCAGTGGATCACCAGGGACTTCCTAAAAAGATTTCTTTATAAATTTTACCCCTTTGTAAAATAATTCAGTCACCTGCATTTATCAGATGCCCAGTCCATTCTGAAGGAGATCAGCCCTAGGATTTCTTTGGAAGGAATGATGCTAAAGCTGAAACTCCAGTATTTTGGCCACCTCATGTGAAGAGTTGACTCACTGGAAAAGACTCTGATGCTGGGAGGGATTGGGGGCAGGAGGAGAAGGGGACGACAGAGGATGAGATGGCTGGATGGCATCACCGACTCAATGGACGTTGAGTCTGAGTGAACTCTGGGAGTTGGTGATGGACAGGGAGGTCTGGCGTGCTGCGATTCACGGGGTTGCAAAGAGTTGGACACAACTGAGCCACTGAACTGAACCCTCTCCTGGGCTTCCCTGGTGGTTCAGTGGCAAAGAATCCGCCTGCCAATGCAGCAGACATGGGTTTGATCCCTGGGCTAGGAACATTCCCTGGAGAAGGAAATGGCAACCCACTCCAGTATTCTTGCCTGGAAAATCCCACGAACAGAGGAGCCTGGTGGGCTACACTCCATAGGGTCACAAAGAGTAGGACATGACTTAGAGACTAAACCCCTCTCCCAGCATCATGACATTACACATTCAAGTTCTCTGACTCGACGTCTAGCTCAAGTTCATGCTGATAATTTTGATTTACTGTCTCATGTTCTTTCCAATGTAAATTTGAGACTGTATTTGCTTTAAGGACAAGGGACCATGCAAAGGATAGCATTTCTTTTCTATTTAATACAATGCTAACATGTATGTTTGATAAATAAATATGCATGATCGTGGGTCAGGATAGTTTCTAAACTGTGATATAAGGTTCTTTTACCATAGACAGATTTAGGTCCATTTTATAATAAAAATCTTTGGTTGTAAGACTTGTTTGGAGCAGGATACCTGGTCATCACACCACAGGTAGACTGTAATTAGGGCTTCCCTGGTGGTTCAGACAGTAAAGAATCTGCCTGAAAAGAAGAAGACCTGAGTTCAATCCCTGGATTGGGAAGATTCCCTGGAGAAGGGCATTGCAACCCATTCCAGTATTCTTGCCTGGAATCCTCATGAACAGAGGAGCCTGGCAGGCTACAGCCCATGGGGTTACCAAGAGTCAGACATGACTGAGTGACTAAGCACAGCACACAACACAGAATATAATTAAGAGAATATTAGTGTAGACCAGGAGAGATGATAGTAGTTTGGGTTAGAGTGATGGAAGTGGTTAGAGTAGAAGGATTTGAGAAACTGAATTGTGATGGATTGTCAGTAGGGTTTGGCAATAAGTTCATGGTCTGAGCCACAGTCAGCTCCTGGTCTTGTTTTTGCTGACTGTATACAGCTTCTCCATCTTTGGCTGCAAAGAATATAATCAATCTGATTTCAGTGTTGACCATCTGGTGATATCCATGTGTAGAGTCTTCTCTTGTGTTGGAAGGGGGTGTTTGCTGTGACCAGTGCCTTTTCTTGGCAAAACTCTATTAGTCTTTGCCCTGCTTCATTCCGTATTCCAAGGCCAAATTTGCCTGTTACTCCAGGTGTTTCTTGACTTCCTACTTTTGTGTTCCAGTCCCCTATAAGGAAAAGGACATCTTTTTTGGGTGTTAGTTCTAAAAGGTCTTGTAGGTCTTCATAGAACCATTCAACTTCAGCTTCTTCAGCGTTACTGGTTGGGGCATAGACTTGGATTACTGTGATATTGAATGGTTTGCCTTGGAAACGAACAGAGATCATTCTGTCGTTTTTGAGATTGCATCCAAGTACTGCATTTCAGACTCTTTTGTTGACCATGATGGCCACTCCATTTCTTCTGAGGGATTCCTGCCAGTAGTAGTAGATATAATGGTCATCTGAGTTAAATTCACCCATTCCAGTCCATTTCAGTTCGCTGATTCCTAGAATGTCGACATTCACTCTTGCCATCTCTTGTTTAACCACTTCCAATTTGCCTTGATTCATGGACCTGACATTCCAGGTTCCTATGCAATATTGCTCTTTACAGCATCGGACCTTGCTTCTATCACGAGTCACATCCACAGCTGGGTATGCTTTTTGCTTTGGCTCCATCCCTTCATTCTTTCTGGAGTTATTTCTCCACTGATCTCCAGTAGCATATTGGGCACCTACTGACCTGGGGAGTTTCTCTTTCAGTATCCTATCATTTTGCCTTTTTGTACTGTTCATGGGGTTCTCAAGGCAAGAATACTGAAGTGGTTTGCCATTCCCTTCTCCAGTGGACCACATTCTGTCAGTGGCTCAGACCATGAACTCCTTATTGCCAAATTCAGACTGAAATTGAAGAAAGTAGTGAAAACCACTAGACCATTCAAGTATGACCTAAATCAAATCCCTTATGATTATACAGTGGAGGTGAGAAATAGATTTAAGGGCCTAGATCTGATAGAGTGCCTGATGAGCTATGGAATGAGGTTCGTGACATTGTACAGGAGATAGGGATCAAGACCATCTCCATGGAAAAGAAATGCAAAAAAGCAAAATGGCTGTCTGGGGAGGCCTTGCAAATAGCTATGAAAAGAAGAGAAGCGAAAAGCAAAGGAGAAAAGGAAAGATATAAACATCTGAACGCAGAGTTCCAAAGAATAGCAAGAAGAGATAAGAAAGCCTTCTTCAGGGATCAGTGCAAAGAAATAGAGGAAAACAACAGAATGGGAAAGACTAAAGATCTCTTCAAGAAAATCAGAGATACCAAAGGAACATTTCATGCAAAGATAGGCTCGATAAAGGACAGAAATGGTATGGACCTAACAGAAGCAGAAGATATTAAGAAGAGATGGCAAGAATACACAGAAGAACTGTACAAAAAAGATTTTCATGACTCAGATAATCACGATGGTGTGATCACTGACCTTAGAGCCAGACATCCCGGAATGTGAAGTCAAGTGGGCCTTAGAAAGCATCACTACGAACAAAGCTAGTGGAGGTGATAGAATTCCAGTTGAGTTATTCCAAATCCTGAAAGATGATGCTGTGAAAGTGCTGCACTCAATATGCCAGCAAATTTGGAAAACTCAGCAGTGGCCACAGGACTGGAAAAGGTCAGTTTTCATTCCAATGCCAAAGAATGCTCAAACTACTGCACAACTGCACTCATCTCACATGCTAGTAAAGTAATGCTTAAAATTCTCCAAGCCAGGCTTCAGCAATATGTGAACCGTGAACTTCCTGATGTTCAAGCTGGTTTTAGAAAAGGCAGAGGAACCAGAGATCAAATTACCAACATTTGCTGGATCATGGAAAAAGCAAGAGAGTTCCAGAAAAACATCTATTTCTGCTTTATTGACTATGCCAAAGCCTTTGACTGTGTGGATCACAATAAATTTTGGAAAATTCTGAAAGAGATGGGAATACCAGATCACCTGATCTGCCTCTTGAGAAATCTGTATGCAGATCAGGAAGCAACAGTTAGAACTGGACATGGAACAACAGACTGGTTCCAAATAGGAAAAGGAGTACATCAAGGCTGCATATTGTCACCCTGTTTATTTAACTTATATGCAGAGTACATCATGAGAAACGCTGGACTGGAAGTAACACAAGCTGGAATCAAGCTGGAATTGACATTGGGAAATATCAATAACCTCAGATATTCAGATGACACCACCCTTATGGCAGAAAGTGAAAAGGAACTAAAAAGCCTCTTGATGAGAGTGAAAGTGCAGAGTGAAAAAGTGAGCTTAAAGCTCAACATTCAGAAAACGAAGATCATGGCATCTGGTCCCATCACTTCATGGGAATTAGATGGGGAAACAGTGGAAACAGTGTCAGACTTTATTTTGGGGGCTATATGATATTTGGAGTATATAGGACAAATTAAAGACACACAACTTGATTATTTAAAGAGCTCACATAAACCAATGTGAAAGCCATTAACATTCACCCCATAGCTAAATGAGCCAAGACAGAAACAAAGCTAACTCACAAATGGGGAAATAAAATAATTAACATGGGAAAAATGTTCTGAGTGATCCCTTTCCTCTTATCTAAGTTTTCTAAATACTCTTTAATGTGGTACATTTCTTTTGCTGTTGATCTGAATTTAGGTGGCCACGAGCAGATGCCTGTTGGTTTCATAATCAAGGATCAAAGAACTGGATGGACTGTTTGAAGGAAGACATGGCATAATAATTTTAAGAGGTTGGTTAAACTGAGAACTTTTAAAATTGCACTGTCCAAGGCTAATTCTGGGTGAATTATGAAGTTGGCTCTGATTTTCTCTTTCACAGCTGCCCCTGAGGCTGTCCTGTGGGGGAGGACTCAGATACAGTCCACTTTTGGTATCCAAGGGGGTTAGTTGCAGGGATCCTCTACAGATACCAAAATTTGTAGTTGTTGAAGTTCCTTATATAAAATGGTGCAGTGTTTGCATATGACCTACACACATCGTCCTGTATACTTTAAATAATCTCTAAATAATATCTAATACTTTGTAACTATGTAAACAGTTGCTGCTGCTGCTGCTGCTAAGTCGCTTCAGTCATGTCTGACTCTGTGTGACCCCATAGATGGCAGCCCACCAGGCTCCTCTGTCTCTGGGATTCTCCAGGCAAGAACAATGGAGTGGGTTGCCATTTCCTTCTCCAATGCATGAAAGTGAAAAGTGACAGTGAAGTCGCTCAGTCCTGTCTGACTCTCAGCGACCCCATGGACTGTAGCCTACCAGGCTCCTCTGTCCATGGGATTTCCCAGGTAAGAGTAGTGGAGTGGGGTGCCATTGCCTTCTCCGCTGTGTGGCAAATTCAAATGTTGGCTTTTGGAACTTACTAGAATTTTTTTCCCTCATCTATTATCGGTTGAATTCATGGATTCAGACCTATGCGTATGGCAAGATAACTGAACTTTGCAGTATCTTCTTAAGAACATTCTTCTCCAGGCCGTCCATTTGCACCCCAGAGATGACCTAAATATATTCCTACTAGAGTTAAATGTCCCTAGGAATAGCTACAGTTTAGCTCAGATTCTATTACTGAATTGGTCTACGTGGCTTGTGCTGGGGTTCTAGCCCCAGCCAAGAACCTTTGTCCCAGTCAGGAAGGTTCTTTTCCTGATCAGATTTGCACAGCTAATAATAAATCCTGTGCTAAGACTGGAACAGCACAAGCTTTATTCAATGGCTAAAGAATGGAGAATCTTGTGTACAAATCAACCCAATTCAAAGGGAGACACTATTTATATAGGAGGGTAGAAGAGAGGGAACTGGAAAGAGTGAGAGGAATTTTCATGACTTATCTGAGGAGTGTTGTTTGGACCTGGCACTGATACAACTCTCCTTTTCCGTCTTTGTAACCCTTTTCTGGTTGTTGTCATGGCAACTTATGGGTGTATCATTTAGCATGCTATGGTATTACACTGACTATGTAATGAGGCTCTAGGTCTACTGGAAGTTAAATCTTCAACCATCTAGTGCCTAATTGGATCTAACCAGTCCCTGCTTTTTGTTTTGCAGCTTCTTCCCAAAACTTCAGATAAGAGCAACTGGTTTCCATTCAAGAGAGGGGTAGGGGTATGATTCTGGGGCAACAGTTTTGGTAACAATTGGAAGCTTAATCTAAACTCATAAATGAAACTCTAGTGGAAGTTCGGGCCTCATTCAAGGTGGGGAGTGAGCGTTTTGCAGGATAGTGGAAAACACCCCACCAAGAGGCAGGAAAAATGCCTCTGAAAAAGGTAGTCAAAAGGATAGAGATTCTGGCCCTTTCCTTGTTGGTGCACAACCTCAGGAAGTTCCCCAAGTGAAAGCACTGCGCGCACACACACCCAGAGACCCTACCCCACAACCCAGAACGGCAAGGAAAGACTGATGAGGCAGGGCATTCCTCACTGATACGTGGCAGTTTTAATAATTAATAATCAAAGGAACTTATATTGGTGGTTTGTCTTGGGCATCCACTTGCCAGCATCTTAAGAATTTATATAGAGGCCTTAAGGGGCGAAGGGGGCCTCACTTACCTAAAAAGTCCAGAAGGTTTCAATAACACATTACTCTCTCAAGGCTTCATCCTTCAAGTAGCACCTAGCTCAGAACAGTGGGTAGAATGTACATTCCAAGGACAGAAGGGATAAGGAGACTCTGCCTCTGTCTGCTTCCTGGGTAAACCCGAGACTACATACAATGAATCACTCCCTCAACATTCCTTGAGTTGTTAGGTTTAAATCTATTTAAATGGAAGACATGCCGGATCTAGGAAACCTGCGGCGGGTATGGAGAGGGCTGTGAGAATGCAGGCGCCTCCCTCTTGTGGGACGCGGGTTAAGGACACTGCATGTCTGGGGAAGGATGTCCTGGCGGACTCGGACGAACCTCAGAAACAAACGGTGCATATCGAGCGAACACGGTGCGACCTCACCTCCAGAAAGCGCCGGCGCAGATCTCCAGCACCGCCCCTGTCCCTCCAGGAACTTCCGCCTCTGCCTGCAGTGGGCGGTCCGCGGGAAGCCACGCCCAGTTCCTCGGCCGGTCTCTGGCCACTGCCACGAGGACGGCATGGCAGACGCTGAGTTGCGGGCGGCGCTGGAGCAGCGGCTCGCCGCCCTGGCCATCCGCACAGAGGTCGTGGAGCACCCGGAGGTGAGACGCTCCCGGTAGGACTACCCCGGGAGGGAGTGGGCTCTACTGCAGCGTCTGCGAGGCGAAGCCGCTGAGACTAGACGTCCCGGGGCGGTGGGGGGGAAGGGGAGTGTCACTGTACCATGAAAAAGTCCGTTCTTAAGGCATTTCCCGGAATCCAGAGTAGAGAGGGATCTGAATGCACCATCGAGTGCATCTCCACTTGGAACTCTGCTGTTATTATGAAAAACCTGTTTTCCTTTTGGAGCGATTTTTTTTTTTTTTTTTAAATTTTGCGAACTAGTGCAACATATTGAGAACTTATGGATCTCAAACTGGCCTGGGTATGTAAGTTGCCAAGCAGTAAAACGTTTCTGCAGTGGCTATGAAGCATGCGGGACACCAAGGTTAGAGTTTGGTATCTTTTAACGATTCAGTTGATAGAGATTTTTTGTTTTTGCAAGTATCTCACGTAGCCAGTATATAACCTGAGTGTTGGGAGGACACAGTTTATGCCTAACTTTTGAGTAACAGCTCTTGATAACTAGCTAGATACGGTGATAATCTTCAAAGGGTAGAGAAATTCATCAAAACTATTATTTTCTTTGACCCTTTTGCCTCCCTTATGGTCGATACTCTTTTTACTGTGCCTATTGCCAGCTTTTTTGATGTTCTTTTTATTAGTCCGGGCTCTCATTCCCTGCCCTAACTCGCTCTCTGTAGTTATATTTTACATTGTGGAGGTTGTATTATGGTCTGAATGGAATGCCAAGGAATAGTAGTCTGGGCTGCTATAAACTCCACCCCCCCCCCTTTTATTGGAGTATAGTTGATATACAGTGTTGTGAGGGCTGCTATAAACTTGACTAAAAGTCTGCTACTGCTAAGTCACATCAGTCGTATCCGACTGTGTGCGACCCTATGGACTGCAGCCTACCAGGCTCCTGCGTCCATGGGATTTTCCAGGAAAAAGTCCAAAGGAAAACAAAAATGTGAAGGTTTAGCCAGCATATTGGAATGGAGAATTGGCCCAAGAGAAACTACCTGAGGTCCGAGATGAGATATAATTATCTGATAATAGGCTGGGAATCCAAGAAGGCAGTGGCACCCCACTCTAGTACTCTTGCCTGGAGAATCCCAGGGACGGGGGAGCCTGGTGGGCTGCTGTCTATGGGGTCACACAGAGTCAGACATGACTGAAGTGACTTAGCAGCAGCAGGCTGGGAATGGGTTGCTACCAGTGATATCCAGGACACGGAGTACTCCCTAACCTTGCTGTTTAGACCCAGCAAGCAGTGTATATATAACTGTATGTTTGCAGTGTACATGCATGTTATTTTTAAACTTCTCATGTGGTATTTTACAGGTGTTTACAGTTGAAGAAATGATGCCTCATATCCAGCATTTGAAAGGAGCACACAGTAAGAACTTATTTCTTAAGGACAAAAAGAAAAAAGGCTATTGGCTGGTGACAGTTCTTCATGATAGACAAATTAATTTAAATGATCTCGCCAAGCAGTTAGGTGTTGGGAGTGGAAACCTGCGGTTTGCTGATGAAGCAGCCATGCTAGAAAAACTGAAAGTTGGCCAAGGTTGTGCCACCCCATTGGCACTCTTCTGTGATAATGGAGATGTGAAGTTTGTTCTGGATTCTGCCTTTTTGGAAGGTGGACATGAAAAGGTGTACTTTCATCCAATGACCAATGCTGCAACCATGGGATTGAGCCCTGAAGACTTTCTCACATTTGTGAAGAACACAGGACATGATCCCATAATACTAAACTTTGATAAAAACTAATTGGGCTAAAGTTCAGAGTATTTATTTCTGAAAGCTGTTTTTCTTACTTGTAATTATAAAAAGCATTAAAAGTGGGAAGACATATCTAGCACTTGGTTTGGTGACTACCTGAACTATTTGAGAAAGACTATCTCATCTTAAAGGTTTTTTTTTTTTTTTTTTAATATATTGAGGTAGCTTTAGTCAGGCCAGAGTTTCCACCCTCCCTATCCCCATGACTACTACTTGTTACAAGAACGCCTTCATTAACATCAGGAGTTCCCTGGTTGCCTTGTGGTTAGGAATCCAGGCTTTCACTGCCTGGCCCAGGTTCAGTGCCTGGTCACAGGAACTGAGATTCCCGCACACAGCAGGGTGGCCAAAAAAGAATAAATTAACATCAAAACTAAGATTATTTATCTAAGATTAACTGTCTTACATCTTATTTATTATACTTGAAAAAAGCAAGTTGCAAAAATAGCATATGTAAAATTATACATGTGATAGTGTACATACAGGGGAAAAAAATAAAAAATAATATGGGAAGACATTAAATTGTAAATAGTGGTTATCTCGAGGGAATGAGGATTAAGGAATAAGAATTTCCCAGGAGTATAGTTAAACAAGGGGGCAAGGGAAAACCTTTCTGTTATTGAGTGTTTGTTTTTAAACCAATGCTTTTCCCCAGTGAAAAAATAAGCTAATTTTTAAAATAAAATTCTATCTTTAGAATATCTTAATCTAGAAAAACCCTCAAAGTAGGGATAGAAAATATGCCATAACCATTATACTAATGAAATTACATTTTAACTCGGGCAGAACATACAGGATTTGTTTAGTCTTTGTTCAGAGGTTAGAAATTTGAACATGCTTGAACAAGTTTCTTCTGTCCTTTAGGCTATATTAAATTTACTCATTTTTCAACTATGCATCTAAAAAGTGCAAGATAAATTTTATACACATATAAACGAAAATGTGTAAGAACCCAGGATTAGGTATTGTCAGTTGCCATATAGAAGCTAGTTCAAAAACGGTGAGGAAAATTAATATACTTTTTCACCTCTCTTAAACTCAAGACCCTAATTGAGGGTCTGAGTAGGCTACAAAACAGCCTAGAGGACTTAGGAGAATTCTCATTTCCTCTAGTACAATCGGATATTTGAGAGGTAAACGTTTCTTCCTAAGGCTGAACACGCAGTAATTGCTTCTGATAGATAAATTGTATTTAATTTGTACCAATTTGCATTACTGAAAGGCAAAAGTAAAAACTTGTCATTTTTCAATATATGTGGTTAGAGACTACAAGTCTACTGATGGCAGAATTTTTATAAAATATAGATGAGTGAGTTAGTAAGTTAGATGAGTTAGTAAAAAATATCTTCCATCAACGATAACATACTGAGATGCTACACTGGTTTTTGCCTACTTGGTATTGTATCTCTAAGAAAGAGGAAATTTAGGTTGCTTTGAATATAAAATGAAGGTTTACTGAATAGAATCAAAGACACTGAGGACCTCAGGACACTGGTCTAACTGTCCTCCTCACCTTACAGTGAAAATAGGCCCCAAAAGACTGACCTGCCCAATGACACAAGTCAAGGTGCCATCTCTTATCTTAACATTATGCCTCCCAAAGTCTATGTGAAAATGAAAAGAGACTGATGTGTACAATCTATTATTGTAATGACACTTCTGGGATTGACAAAACTAATAGACTCTTCTCTTTCTCCCAAAACCTCTAATACTCATCCCAAAGTGATCAGAACAGAGGTAAACAAGATTATGTCTGAAACTTGGTTTTCTAGGGCAAAGAGAAAGGAAAGAATAATACTTGGTTAAATTATATGTTATGATTGCTAACCACTTGTTATAAAAATCATATCAGTTTGACAAGTGAACGTTAAACCAACTTAATTTTTTTAGGAGAAATAAAGGTTAAAAACTAAAATGAAAAATGTTTTTGAAAAAAGATCAGCTGAATGATGGTGTCTTTTTTGTTATGAACTGGATTTTTTGTTATCAACTGTGGCTTTAATATAGCCAAGTAATAAACATTTTGCCATTTAACTCCAGATTTCTCAGTAGCGTTACTTTAAAGGAAATGTTACAGCTCTTGTATTATTTGATTTGGTATTTAATAACAGTTATAAGTACAATGGCAAACACTGAAAGAGAGAACCCTTAGAAAAGAAAGACAATTTAAAATCAGGTTTTGTTAAAGGGTGTTATAAGTGCAACTTTATCCATAAGCATTCCTTTTAAGGCATTTTCACTGTTGTCCAAACATCTCAACTTGTACATCAAGGTTTATATTATAAAATGGGCTCCGTCTATTATTCATTCAAGGCTTAAAGAAAAAAACATATCTCAGGACTAAGAGTAGCAGGAAAAAAAAACACAAAACTTCACTTTTCTCATAAAAAGTAACTTAAAGTACAAAAGTTATTTAGCATACATTATTACTCCTCATTGTAATTCCAGATTTGGTACAGTATCTTTTTCACTTCCTGACATAAACTGTTAAGACAGTACAGGCTGTAATACTTCATTTGTGAGGTGGCTGCAATTCTGTAATATGCACAGTGATTTTTAAATAGGCTCTTACCATGCCTTGCATGAAAGGTGCTACATACAAACCTGTTTCGTGAACTCTTTGGTAACCACCAGTTCAAAAACTTGGACCGAACGTTTCCACATTGCCAGATCTGAAGCACTTTATCGGAGCTCTAGGCCGAAGCTATTACCCTGTATATAAATTCTTTAGTTTCCAAGGGGGATTAGAGCTGGATAATTAAAATCATGTCAGGTGCCAGTCAGGAAAGTGGCCCCAGTTATTTGTACTTTCTAGTTGGCTACATGGTTTTGTTTGGCAGAAGTAGTTTAAGGGAAAAGCATGACTTCCTACTAAGTTTGCTTCTGATGCTATCTTTTGGAAATGGTAAAATACTCATATGGTTATCTAGTCCTTTCTTGAAATGGTATGAAAAAGGTGATGAATGTGATTTGAGAATATGCCTACTTTTTGCAGTCTTAAGTGTTCTCTTGGTTGTCTTGCTGCATTTTCTCAGAGTCAGCCCTTTACAGGCTACCCTTAAGCATTTTCTAACTGAACCAATAATGTGTTGCTTCAGTCAGCAGGGTCTCTGTTTTAGGATATTAGTGTCCTGGAGAGATCAAGCTGTGGTGTCACACACCCTCACTGGACTACCTCCTACTCATTAAATTTCAACTTGAAGCAAATGTCCTGGGATGTGTCCTAGTTGTGCAAATTAGATGCTAGTTAATATAAATCTAAGTTACACACTTATTGTATTTAGCTAAAACATAGTTTCTATATTTACTCTCAATTTATCCACCTAAAAATGAATTTACAGTTTTTACATGCAGACGTCTCTAGACTGCCATGATGCCCATTATCAATCAGATACTTGAATCTAGGAAACCATGATGGAGACATGTTTCACCGTCTAGAGAATAGGTTTTAAATATGTCTGTTGTGCAATATTTGTATCTTAGTAAGACTCCTTTGTTTATATTTACATAGCACCTTTCATCCAAGAATTTAAAAGTGATTTAACTTTACAGCATTATTTGGTGGCAAAACCTAACTTCCATTTCAGTTTCTTTTCAACTATACATGCCGTATTTCTTTTCATTAATGGTCTTTCTGAAAGTAGACTATGAACACAACACTGTTACTGGCCTACCAAAAAGACAGGGGAAAAAAAGAGAAGGGCATGAGCAAGGAGGGGGAGAGGGAGACACAGTTCTCATGGCTACTAGGTTAGTGATGAAACACACAGTTCATAAACCACACACTATGGAATTATTCCAAAAAGATTTTTAGAGCTGGTAGTGAGAGCCTAAGAAGTACATTGTTAAAATTAAAAAATCAGTATCTTTCTCATTTCAGACCTTTAAGATTATTCATATATTTATGTTAAATAATGAATTTGCATTAATATGTATCAATGCAATTTTTGATTTCATAAGAAAATAAAAACTGTGATAGAAAATTGGAACTACAAAAAAATTGATGTTTCCCTGGGTTAACTAAATTTACTTTTTTGTGCTTCTTTCAAATGTAAAACAAATGCATACAAATATTTCAAAAGTACTGATAACAGTTACCAACTTTAATGTAGTCTTATAAAGGACAAAACCAAAAATTCTTATTAATAAGTGATAACCTTAATAATAAATGAGTTCCTGGCAAAATGCAGATTGTAGTAAATTATTTACATTATTTTTGCCATAAGAAAACTTCTTAAGCAACAGTCAGCTCTCAAGTTAAAAAAAACGTACATACATAACCCAACACTAAAGAAGGGAAGTGAGTTCAAACACAATAGTTTTATCTTGGGAATGTCTTTTTCTAGAAAATCACCTTACTAAAAAAAAGTTTCAGAAAAACACATTCTAATTACCTTGGATCCATGTATGAATGAATTACTTAGTGTTCCTTAGCAGAGAATATGGAAATATTAATATCACTGTAAATTTTTTTATAACTCCTATCATGGATTTTTCAGTTATTTCATAAACTGAGTTTCTTTTGCAGTGCATCAAAATAATCGGCTTAAAAATAAGAGAATACCAACACATGCAGTCTGCTAACCAAATAAGGCTCTGACATGCCTAAACAATGTTCTCTGTATCTTGATATATAGTACATTCCACAGCATACTACAGCATTTAATTTAGGTTTACACAACTAAATATAAATGGCTAGACTTAGGCTAATACTTAGCAGAAGCATTAAGCAAACATGGATAAATTCATAAACAAATGATGAAAGAAGTATATTGTTCTTGGAGTACTTCTTGAACCCTTAAAACACTTGGTCCTTAGTGAGAGAACATGCTTTATTCAGTAGATCTTACAGTACAATGTACATAGTAAGTCATAAAAACCTTCTAAAAATTTTGGCAGTTGACTCCAGTAGTGCTCCTTGATTCAAGGAAGGAATGAAGGTTTGTATTTCTTTCCTGCTCTAGTCACGAAGGATTGTTAAGTCTCCTTAAAGATTTTAAAAAATGATTCCTATAGTTGGGTGTCTTGTTACTTCAGAAATAAAGGCTTCACACTGAGAAACTGAAGGACACTTTTCTCTCTGTATTTAGTTGGAAAGTAGAAAGAAAGAAAATATAAGAAAAGTTTGAAGGTAAGAGATATAAAATACAGAGCAACCACTAAAAGAACAGCATGCACCAGGTACTTTTACAGGGATAAGAGTGACAGAGAGTCAGAGAATTTGTCTAAGCAGCTCTTCATAGAAAAGACATTTAATTTATTCTCAATTACCAAGAACACTGCACAGAAGTTATATTCCTACCAGAAAGATTTTAAACTGAAAAAGTAATTTCTAAAACATTATTCATTAGTAAAATCAAATTTAAATTGAGGGGAAAAAAATATTTTTAAAGATTGTTTTCCTGCACTAAAGGGCTTCCCAGGTAGCTCAAATGGTAAAGAATCTGCCTGCAATGCTGGAGACCCAGGTTTGATCCTATGTTGGGATGATCACCTGGAGAAGGGCATGGCAACCCATTCCAGTATTCTTGCTTGGGAAATTCCATGGACAGAGGAGCCTGGTGGGCTACAGTCCATGGGGTCGCAAAGAGTCAGACACAACTGAGCGTGCACTGATGGCCAAAAGCTTTGAGGAATCACGTAATTTTGACTTGCTAATCAGACAGACAGAAAATCATGAATTAAGCAAGCAATATTTACATCTGTTAATGCAATGTGCACTTGTTCTTATACTTAATGCAGTTAGTTTGTATAAATGAGATTAATCTCATTTACATTTTAAGCAAGAAACTCACCACTTGGCCCACATGTCATGTAGTGGGGTTATAGAATTAGGAGCTTTGTTGTTCCCTAGACCTGCTTTTTGAATTTCTGTTTTCTTGTACTTTGTCCACATCTGCAGGAGAAAAGCATTTCATGTTATTTAATGAAAAGCTAAACATACAATTCATGAAGATAAGAAACTAAAGAGCTCTCATTGCATAGGGCAAGAAGAAGGAATCTAATTCTGGGAATGTTATTAATCTGATAGACATCTCTACTTAAAGACTGATTTACATGTTTTAAAAGCTATAAATAATAATGCCCTCTTGGTGTCTGATAGGTTTATGATGTTTATTTACTAAATGGTCACATATAGTTTTAAAGTAAAAATCTTGCATGCAGCAGCAGAAACATCCACAATGAAATATTTGTATTGTTTACTAAGAAAACCAGGCCTTGAGGCTTACTTTGTAGGAAAATGTAACTACTTACACTGTTAACAGTTATAACTACTTTGGTCAAAGGGGACCCAAAGCCTAACATGAATTTAAAATGCCACAAATAATAAGGGTATCATTTCTAGAAACCTAAGCCAGGAGTATGAAAGCTATTCAATTTCATCTAAAATTAGGGTACTAATACAGGCATACCTCGGAGATAATTGCAGGTTTGGTTCCAGACTACTATAATAAAGTGAATTTTGCAATAAAGCGAGTCACATGAATTTTTAGTTTCCCAATGCATGTAAATAACAATGTACATATCTTAAGTAAAAAATACTTTATTGCTAAAAAGAGCTATCCATTATCTGAGCCTTTAGCAAATCATAATTTTTTTGCAATAGTAATATCAAAGATCACGGATCATCAATCACTATAACAAATATAACAATAATGAGAAAGTTAGAAATATTCTGAGAACTCCCCAAAATGTGACAGAGACATGAAGTGAGCAAATGCTGTTGGAATAATGGCACTGATAGGCTTGTCTGACAGAACTGCCACAAACCTTCAGTTTGTTGGGAAAAAACCCCACAGTGTTTGTGAAGTACAAGAAAGCACAATAAAACGAGGTATGCCTGTAATTCTCTGTGAAGTTGGAGAATATTTATGGAGAGGTCTCGAAAAAAGTACAGTTATTCAACTGAGTCAGAGCTGCTTCACTTTGATCGGAAAATAATTTTTTTTTTTAAATTGGGGGATCTTGTAAGATTTCATTTATAGAAGGTATTATGTTGATTTTTTTAAGAGTTTGGGAAACACTAGCTCTATACAATTTCTAACACTCTTATCACTGCTAAAAATGTGATTTCAAGTGCTATCAAGAAACACTGGTAAAATAGTGTTTTAAGGAAATTTTATGACCTTACACCTGTTGACAGTTTCTGGAGGAAATATCACCTATATTCTCTGACAGTCTTCAAGACACATGGACGTGGTATGTATATCTCTGTCTTACATGCACAACATGTATGTTCTTTTGGAAAACATGCTGTATATATTACTACAGTCATCTGGGTTAGAAATGCTTCTTTCCTGTAAGTCTAACATTGTAAAATAATCACAGTAGCATATGATTTCTCAATGTATTTTAATAAATAAACTTTTTAAAAGTCTTATTATCAGGTTATGAAGAAAGAAAAGGGACACCAAAAATATTTGAAATGTTAGGACTAATTGTGAAATAAGTGACAAATGGATTGATGTTTTCATGTAGATAAAATATATTAAGTGGTACTAAAAATAAGAAAATTTCTGATTGTTTATTTGATGACCTGCACTGGAAGCATTTTTTTTTTTAAGTAAAAGGCGAAAGATTTATTCAATCTGAAGTGAAACCAACGCATTGGAAGCATTTTTAGTAAGACCTGGCTATGAGAAAAGAAGTATGGTCAAAGATATAAACAAAAGGGGCCTAGGCCTGAAATGATCTTGTGTAAGTAGAAGAGAATAGGGTAATTTACAAAGGATACAAATTTCCTTCTTTTCGTTTCCTTTTTTTAAAAAAAATGTTTGCTCGTGCTGTGTGGCTTGCAGGATCTTAAATCTGTGACCAGGGATTTGAACATAGGCCCTCAGCAGCAAAACTGCAGAGTCCTAACCACTGGACTGCCAGCGAATTCCCAGGTCACACATTTCATTAAGCAAAGATTTCTTTAGAAACTTTCTCTGGCCCAATGAATAATAATAATAATAATTTACTATAACAACATGTGTAAAATAATAATTTCCTCCTTGTTTATCAAGTCACATTTCAAATCATTTTTTCTAGATGCCAGGCTGCATTACTGTCAGTGATATTTAGGCTGAATCAAGAGAACAAAAACATTTCAGAGATAGAGCTAAGGTATACTTCTCCTGAAGTGAGTGAGTCAGGGTTATGGGTTTCTTGGGGCTTTCTTTTTTGTTGTTTTATTCTGGAAGTTAGAAACTCAGTTTTGGCTGATTCTGTTTTAAAATGCTATGACCACAGGAAGATAATTTTAAAGCTTATGACATGAATCAGAGTTAGCAAATATTTTCTCTATCTTTTATGATTATTTTTTAGCTAAGAGGGTGCAATTATTCTTAGTTTTAAAATTTGTTCTACTAGAAAAACATGTCTGTTTGTTTATATGGTTATAAACACTAATTTTACATTTTATTTTAGCAATGTACTCATTTTAGAAAATTCTGTTCTTAGGACATATGTAACTTAGCAATAAATTAGAGAATTATTTAAGTAACAATCTTCACCACTCAGTAAACTTGCTACCCTTTTAAAAGAGAAGTAAAAATGCAAATTTCCCACACACTGAGTATGATTTGCTTTATTTCTCTTTGATTCTACAGTAAAAAAAACCCTGAAAAAACTACTGTGTTAACTGATTCCAAGTAAAAAAGTCATCCTGAAAGAAAGACAGTAGTTGAACTCTTCTGTTTATCAAATGAAGAAAAGTACAGGGAAGAAATAGAATCTAAATGCTCCTGCTCACTGTATAAGTCACATTTAAATTCAATTTTTTTTAATTACACTAAATTTATGAGTATTAACAACATTTTAAATCTGAACAATTTTATAAATATGGGCAGTAGTTAGTATTTTCTATGTAATGTGTTGACTTATTAACTATTTCTTTGAAAATAAATCAGCAGGGCAGAAGGCAAAATTAAATGGGAAAAGAAAATGACATCTTTTTAACATATTTTCCTTACTAATACTGTACATGTGCAATATGAATTGCATGTTTTGGGGAAAAAAAGGAAAGGACAAGAGGGAGGGAGAGAGGGAAAGGGGAGCAAAAGGGACAATGAGCATTCTTTTTGGAATCAACAAATGTGACCTGGAAATGCCTTCTTAGTAATTATAGCATGCAACCATTTTAACATGCTTCCAGGTATCAAAGTAACAATCTCTTATCGGGGACAAGAAATGTGAAAGAGGATCATGTATTGTTAAGGTTCTTGAAGTCATGCAGAAAATGTACAATGTAATTAATAGTTCATGCAGGCTTTGCTGTGGTTACATAATCATATTTATATACATGCCACAATGTATACTTGAACACTATGCCACAACTTAAAAATAAAAATATAAACCTAGTCAAATGATTCTTTTCAAATGATTCATTCATTTTCAGCTCTTCAAATCAGATTAGAGAAGCATAGTGTGTATCAAAATGACATCAGTATTATATTGTGCAGGTTTGATCATACACAACCATATTCATACCAAACCGTTTGATTATCCTCAGAAACCAACAATGCAGCTTCTGTGTCATCAGGATAGAGGCATGCAGGAGTGGTAAGATTATTATTATCTACAGAGGATTGTGGATTAATACTACTGTGGCTCTGATGATCAGAAAACTGCTCATTATCTTTCTGAGCAGTTTTTTCCAAAGAAGCAGAAGCCTGGTCAGTTACTCTGGTGACTGGTCTGGGAGGTAACCCACTTATGTTACTAACTAATTCTGTATTCAGGGATAAAAATGGCTGAGCTGGATGAGCCACAGTAAAGGATTCTAAGCTATCTGTAACTGATCTTCCAAATGCATCATTAGACATATTAATCATGGCAAAAGTTTGATTTAGAAGATGTGACCTTTCAGTACTTGAGTTTCTGGCCTGGGAATGTGGAGACTGGGGCTTGTCTGTAGCTAAATAATTTTGTGCTTGAGAACCTAGAGCAGATGTAGGACTGTGAAGTGTATGCGAGGACCACTGGTGTAAACAGTACTCACTAGGTGTCGCAGTGACGCTGCTATCAGCAGTAGCTGGTGGTGAATCAACTGACATAGGTAGTCTACTGTCCTTGGTCAAAAAGTCATGGATGCTTGTCCTTCGAGTAGTTCCTTCAGCAGTAGAGATAACACTGCTTGCACGAGGTAAAGTGGCATAGGGATTACTATCTTTTGATTGTCGTGACAGAGAAGTTTCTTTTATTAATTTTATCTTTCCTTGAGCACCTCGTGTAGGCTTTCCTGAAGAACTCATGAAACAGGTATCTTCAGCCTTTTGAGGACCAGATCTCACAAACTGTTCAGGCTTAGTTGTCCATCTATCATGGAAGTCTCCTGGAGTTTTTCCACTTACTGACCTGGCCAGACCACAGCTAACTGGTTTGTTTTTTCCCAAAAAGTCAGAAGAGACAGACAAACTTTTCATTACTTCATCTAAAAGATTCTCTTGACTTGAGGGCTTTAGCTGTTAAAAAAAAAAAAAAAAAAATCACAACAGATTAGTGAATACAGCCATACTTTTGCTTTCCTGATATGGTAGACTATAAAAAATTGCTAATGTCTCTAAATACTCCTTAACTTAAAAAAAAAAAAAAAAAAAAGGCTCTAAAGTTCAACCATAGAAATTTAACTTATAGTGTCCATCTAAATTAAGGTCACCATAGATAAAACCAACCTGCATTGAGGTAAGCTTGTTGCTTTCTTCCAAAAACTGCTGTAGAGTAACAACTTCACTTCCAGGGGAACCAGTTTTGATCTTATGATGTGCCCGACTCTCTAGTGTTCTGTGCTGGAGCACTGGACTTGATCTGGTCTGTCTTTTTAAGTACTGGATTGGACTGCTACCACTGCTGGACCACGCTTCATGCTCATGAAGCAGGCTAAATTCTCCACTGCTGTGGCTTTGTGGCCTGCTCTGGATATTAACTGCACCTGCTTTAAGAGCAAATGGTGTGTTAAAAGTTCAATAATAGACACAAGTACTATGTAAGTACTGATAATTTATTGACTGGATTCTTATGAATAGCCAAAATGACTTTCAAAGCTTTATTCAGAAATACTTAGTAAATAAACCATGTTAATCTTTCATCAGTCTAATAACTGTCTACCATAGCATGCTTCCTTATTTGTCACGACGACAAATATTGTAAGCTCCACAGGGGCAAACACCTGCCTTCACCACCAGACCCAGAACCTAAACATATACATCAGGCACTCAATACATTTGATGAGTAAATGAATCAATAAACAAGGCAGTAATACATTTTTAAAAATTCAGGTTAAAAAACTAAAACACCTTATAATTGTTAAAAAAAACATTTGTTGTTGTTTTAGTCCGGAAGTCACGTCTGACTCTTTTGTGACCCCATGGACTGTAGCCCATCAGGTTCCTCTCTCCATGGGCTTTCCCAGGCAAGAATTCTGAAGTGGGCTGCCATTTCCTTCTCTAGAGGATCTTCTTGACCCTTAGATCTCCTGCATTGGCAGGTGGATTCTTTACCACTGAGCCACCAGGGAAGCCCAAAATATGATTATATGAATTTTAAATTGAGAATGTTAAAACCAAACACTAATAATTCTAATTCTTTGACTTTCTATGAAGTCTGTGTTCCTTATTTGAAGGCTTCTCTGTTCATTCTAAATGAATAACCTTAAAAGAGTGTGATAACCTAGAGGTGTGGAAGGTGGAAGGGAGATTCAAGAGGGAGGGAACAAACATACGTCTATCTATGGCTGATTCATGCTGATGTACGGCAGAAACCAAGACAACACTGTAAAGCAATTATCCTCCAATTAACAATAAAAAAATAAGTAAAAAAATAATCTTAAGAAAATTTTTTAAAATTTAAATAGCAAGCATCTAAGGAAAGTCAAATGGAGACACGATATAATTAACTTAGAAAATTCCAGTAAAAATCAAGTATGTAGTATCTCATTCTTTATTTAATGTCTGAAAAATCTGATTCTCTCTGCTTTACACTGTCAGTATGATAGCTTTAAAGACTCAGTTGAGGCTGAACAATGATAAAGAATGCAAGTTACTAGTTCTGGAAAAAAGCTCCCCAAAGTTTATGCTATTCCTTAAGAGTGCTTATTCATTTTGATCAATCGCAAACTGTGTAGAAGCATCAAGATGGAAAATGCAACTTTCCATGGTTTCCTAATCACATAGAATAAAGTGGGTCATGAAAGATTTTGGCTCAAACTATGTAACATTTTGTAGGAAAAAAATTTTCTTAAAATTTCAAATCAGAAAAGGCTTCTTCACACTTCAGGTAATACTTTTCTAAAGGATATAAGAACATGATTATAAACATGAAAAAATAATCGCCCAAAATCAGATTTTCAGATCACTGCAACAAGTATTAAAATTATAACTGAGACAAAATTATTCTATAATACAGAAAAGCAATAGAACAAATGCACTCATTATAACAATTCTGTTCTATAGAAAATAACTACTTTAACAAGCTTTTATAATCTATTAAATAATTCCAGAATTTGAGTAGGCAGTATACCTTTAATAAAAAAGGTATCAGTTGATACTTCCAGACATTCACATAAAATTTCAGCTTGGAATGCACATTAAAAAGGTATCTTGAACTAATTTTTTCTTTATATGAGATATATGCATCCATTTGGCACTTGTTACACTCACACAAACACAACTGTCTTCTCAAATTAAAAAAATATATTCCTCCTTATTTCGTGGATAAACAAAGCTAAAAGTATTTCTAAAACACTTTCTGTGAGTTCAGTGTACAAGTATCATGAGAAAATTAAGGCCAACCATTTTCATGACAAAGACAAAATGTAAGAAAGTAAGAATTTACAGATACTTTTGAAATAGAAAGATAACAAGAAAAAGATTTTACCTGTGAAGATGAAAAATGGAAACTAAAATAACTGCTCCTGTTTTTACATTTGTACACATTGAAATACATTTGTATTACAATGTGAAAAGCATAAAATATTCCAAGGAACTATGTTCCAAACACAGATGATTTGGATTTCATTTTACCCAGAAACTTAATCAATTTCCCACTTTTTCACAAATCTGGAAATGGATGGAGCATATTAGTAAATTTACCTACAGCATACCTTTGACTTCATGGAGTGAAGCATTATTATTGCTATTGCTAGTGGATGTTCTGCCACTATCAAGGCTGGCTGGTCTCGAAGCTAAATGAAAAAATCAGGAGACAGTGATAAAACTTGCAGCTGAAGACACTGAACTTTACATTCTGATTACAGAATGCTTTGAGGAAGCAATCATGCATACTTTCACAGACTGAGCATGCCCACAGAGAGTTGAGTCTTATAGATTAGCGAGCAAAGGCATTTCCAGATAGTTCAGTTAAACAACTGAGAACAGGACACTTCTGAGACAACAGCTGAGATTCAAACAAAAGAAGATAAAGTGAATAATACATTTGGAAATGGATTTCTAAACGGATACCAGGACTGTTGTAGTTGAACACAATGACATGTCCCCAAAGGGAAAAAAAAAAAAAAAGCTAGTGATTAGGTCACAAAAGATCAGACAAGGAACCCTGCACATTGCAGAGATGCCACGAACAGGAGGAATATGAGCATCTGCAGAGTTAATGCCTTGTATTCCTATCCATACAAGGGAAACAACTGCACCGTTAACACGGCCCCACCCTGCTTCCTAAAATCCTGCTCACATATGAAATTTCTTTAACGTATTTCTTTACATATTAAATTCATTCCTTTTCCTTTTTTTTTTTGTTAATAATTTAGTTTGGTAAGAGAAGACGTTCCATTCGGAAACTAAAACTGAAATGCTCAACGTTGCAAAAAATGTGGTTTCTTAGAGTTTGTCCTTTACCAGAGTATTTTTAAAACCAAATATGAAATGTATCTCTAATAACTTTATGCCAAAATGGCAACAAAATTACCTGTAAGCATTGTGTAGACATACTTTATATATGACCTCAACTAAAGTAGAGACTATTTAGATGAAGTAATAACCTTATAAAAGGAAAAAGGGAGTATTAGGTTTGAAGAAATGGCAGAAGGAGCTATGAGATGCAGGTTAGAGAAAACATGCTTGCTGGCAATGCCACATTCATGAGGTCAGTGCAAGAGTCTTAGCATTCTCATTCTGTACGTAATATGTACTTGCTGAATAAAGTTCATATCTTACCATGAACTCTTGATCCCGTACTAGAATCATCACTAATACCTTGTGGACTTACGTCTTCAAAGGATGTAGTATCTACGTAAAATAGTAGAATGGATATAAAATTTTTTTAACAAAAAATTATAACATTTTATTTATGCAGAATATGGAAATTCTTTTTTAATCGTGTACAGTACATCTTGATTTAACATATTTCATATACTCAATCAGAAACTGGAATAGGAGTAAGAAACAGAGTAACTCTGATGTGAGTTGACTTGCTTAAGGAAAATATCAGAAGCACTGAAACAACCTCCCTGTGACCCTGCAAAGTGAAGCAAGAGCCTAGGCTGTTCTATGTGGTTCTCTGATGTTGTAGTGTTTCTAGGTTTTTTGTTTGTTTTTTTAAAGCTTCTATCACTCTCTCCTTTTCTTTCTTTTACTTGGTTTACTTTTCCATTTCTTGTTAGCTCATTAGCTGTTTATTATGAAAGACCTAGTAAAGATGTAGTTATCTGTATGATGTTTTAAATTTTTGAAATTATTTGAAAATCCTCTCAGATTAAATCCAGATTGTTTTGATAATTATTTCAGGTTGCTGCTGTCAAAAAAAGTAAACACTGAAAGTCAAATAAAAATTCCTGTTGCCAACAGTTACACCACAGTGCAAATAGCAGACGGCCTATACCTTTATTATTAACCAACTGCTTGGATCTGAAGCCTGTAGAAGAGTTGACAGTTGAAAAGTTGATGGCTGTAGTAGAGAAGGCCATAGCTCCCAATTCTTTTCTCCTTTTACCCGTTGAAATATCATCAGGAACCTCCAAATTCTCAGTACTACCTGTCCACTGTCCTCCTGCTAGAACCATGGACTGCACCAGGTCATTCATGGCTGGGATGCAAATGAAAGCAAATGAATCAGCATGGTTAATGTACTTGCTTTTATTTCTATTTTGTATTGATTACTGTCTATGGATTAATGCAAGTGAAATAAAAAACTAACCACAAGGTCATCTGAATTATGACATGCATTTAGCTGTATGAAATGAGGAGGCCAAAGCCTGATAAACTTCAGTAAATAATTTTATCACCCTCCACCCCCTTTAGAGGTAGGAAAAGGAATTTTACTCTGTACAACTGCCTTTTGAGCAGTGATGTACAATATAATTAGAAGCCTTCAAAATGTGGTTTTGTGGTGACAAAAATGGAATGAATAAAGGTAAGATGGAGAGCAATTCTTTACAGCATCACTACTGAAAATGATAAAGAGTCCTTGGTCAGAGCAGGTTACTGAAGAAATTATTCATTTTATGAATCAAATAAGTATACCACTCAATAAAAACCTGAAAGAGAGGATATCCAGTGACAGACATTTAATGCGATTAATTACCCATTCCACTTAAAAAAAGAAAAACCAGAGTATCAGTATATAAAGAATGACAAACATTTTCAAGGATTACAGGCCATTTTATTTATTTGTTTAATCCTAGTTCATTAAGAAAATAAATACCTAATGCTAAAGGTTTTGTTATATTTTCTTTAAGCAAATTTCTTTGGGAAGAAATCTTTATGGCATATAAAATTAAATTTTTTTTTCTGCCAACTTTTAGAAAGCACTGGAAATTTATAAGTATATTACATGTATGACTAAACATATGCATGTATATGTATAAATGGACATACATATAATGCAGATTCAGTGCCAGTTTTGAAAAAAAAAAAATTCTTCCAGCTCCATGGGTTACAGGAAGACTGCACTTTGCAAAATAAGAAAATTGGCACAGTCCAGAGAATGGTTAGTGAAAATTAGTAATGGAAGCCAGTGTAGTCATTTGAAAGAAGCTGAACTGTCATAAAGTCTTACACATGGAACGACGGTAGCAGGCCTTCATTTTGTCTTTATCCTTCGGTCTGTTCCTCAAAAAGGGCAGTCTTTTCAGTGCAACCACTTTAATGTCAGAGCATGAGAAAAAACAGAAACAGAAAAATGAAAGAAAAAAGGGAGAAGAACAGATGGGAGTTAAATGTTGAAATTAAGGACAGAAATGAATGTCTGAGTTTCAGCTATGTAAGCTACACTAAGGCTATTATTCTCGTGCTGCTGAGTGATTATGAAATATGAAATATGTACTTTGATACTTTAAAATACTTGGGAAAGCACTGAAGACAATGATGAAAAACATATACTTAGAAAACCTGGACTGACTAAAGTCCTATAAATACAGGAAATGATAAGAACTACTTACTGAAGGAACAATTTTTCTAGTTAAGTTGTAAAGATAGACCTATATTACTAGGGCCACTCTTGGCGGACCAGGGAGCATACGTGATGAAAATGTAGAAGGCTTTTCAGGCCTGTTTTAACTTTGTTTTTTGTCATGCCAAGTGGCATTTGGGATCTTCATTCCCCAACCAAGGACCGCACCTGTGCCGCCTGCAGCGGAAGCACGTGGAGTCTGAACCACTGGACCACCAGGAAGTCCCCATTTTAACTTTTTAAATTATAAGGTTTTATTTTGGAAAAAAATAATTTAGGAAAATGTACATCCTGTATTTTAGTAAAATACCTCAACAAAAACTAAGATGTTCCAGGATGTTTAAAATAACCTAAAGAAACTTTTAAAACTCATTATTTCTTTAAATGTTAACAAAGAAAATAGGAAACAACTTCTTGGTTTAAACTGAATTCTGATGCATTATTTAGAAGGACCACAGAAATATAAATTTTTCTAAGACAAGTCTTTAAAAAGATGGCATGAGCAATTATATTAATTTCATTTTGCAAAAGGTTGGCTGGAAGAAAAAACAAAAATATTTTGACAGTAGCTTTTAAGCTCTGATAGCCTAAAAAATAAGGAGGCAGCCTAAAAAGCAAGCAAAAAAGATAGAAAATTATGTATTTATAACATTTTTAGACATTTTGAAGGGCTTTGGGAGTCAGTTTAAAAAAATCATAGCAAGACACAGGGAAATTATAAATATATGAATGAAGATTAGGATTATAACTATAGTAGGAGTCATTAACATAAAAATTTAAATGTGCACTAGAGTAACATTCTTAAGCTATACTTTAATAAGATTTTAATGGAAAATATTATTATACCTCTTTGGAGCTGCAATTTAAGAGGCAGGGAAAAAACTCACATTAAGATTTAAAAGCATATTACATACAGCCTTAATAACTATGCTCTTTCTTATGGTTTGCTCTTATTTTATAAATAATAAAAAGCTCTTTTGACAAACTGACAAGTATCACTCATAAGGAGAATGCAGACATACAGCTTTTTAACTTACTTATTTGATTGCTATTAAGAGTAGTCACGACTCATTTAAACTTTTTGTTTCTAGCTCGGAAAACACAGCTGTTTTCAATGATTAAAAAGAAATGAACTGAAAGCAATGTAAAAATGGACACTTAGCTAAAACAAAGCTGAATGGTTGCAGCATGCACATGTCTTGTTTAAATACTTTTTCTGTTTTCCATAGACTGCTTTACTGACAGACACTCTTCCCAAAATGGAAAGGATAAGAGGAGTTTTATATTTGCCAGTGGTGGAAAGTGATCATTCTTATGGCAATTAGTTTGTAGACATACAATGTTCACTTCTCAAACTATATTGAAATTATGGGAACATTAGAATGGTAGGGTTTTCTGCTTATTTTTAAAATTCTAAAACTGAGTAACTGCTGGAAAGAAGAGTATTACTTCCTTCTGATTTTTACTCTGGATGTTTCCAGCACAGAGTATGAAGGAATGATAGACTGATAATTTAAAACAAGATGACCTTAAAAAAGACTGTTGTACCTTTCTTGTGTATATTCTCCTACTTAAATTATCTTCCTTTAATTAAAAAAATTATATATACCCATGACCATTTCTCATTAAATCAGATGCCAGATATTTTATATCCAAAGGTAGTAGATAAAATTGAATCATCTGGCACTTTTTTAGGGAAAACTTGATAATCTCTCTACAATACTTGGAGGCTTCATGTAGGTTTGGCTAACCAGACTAATCTTATGAGAACAGATAGAACTAAACCACTTTCTTATAACACAAACATATTTGTATGTGTGTATGTATGAATATGGTACTCATGTACGTGTATGATTTTTTGTTGCTTACTTGTGGGTTCTAGTTCTTAGGGTGCTATAGTTGCATTCTTAAATACAGCCTATAATGAATGTCTAATTGCTTACACTCTAAAACACTGTCTTTTCAGAGATAATTCCCCTGAGGACAAAACCATGTCTACAGTTTTTTGAGTGTTTTGAGAGCTGCCCATACAGAGTCTATCCCTGGGAGAAGTAGTGGCTGCTTTTGCCTGCTATTTACTTCTAAAGAATAATATTGAAATGTTTATATTAATACATACAAATGTATATATATATAGTATCTATCTTGTACATATGTCTTATGTATAAACATACACACATATATATGCTTTTAAATTTAGTGATTCTGATGAGGGTGTGAGTGGATTCAAATTATCCTGTTTACATATGTTATAAGAACATTGCTAGTAGTCAAATTCTCCTATATCTTCAAAGGGCCTACCACTGGATTCTTTTCTCTTAAAATATTCTTTAGGCTTTTACTTTGCTCTTAATGTTTAGCTAAGCACACTAGTAATGAAATCAAGAGAGTATTAATTATAGAGGTCACATTATGATATTACACTTCAACATTTGTAATTAAAAAAATAAATCACAAGTTTATACAAAAACTTGTATCTCCAAATCCATTTTAACTGAACCTTTACTAAGCAATCCCTCAATAACTTTTATAACCTTCAATTATTTCTAAATCATTGAAAAACATTCTCTTCCAATTCATAGCTATTTTTCTTTGCTTCCTCCCCCTCAATGTAACTTTTTTCCAATTTGATACCATAAACGTATGATTAAAACCTCATTCTAAAAAGCCTTATTACTCTATTTAGTTACAAATAATTATGAAAATGAAATCTTATGAACATTTTTCAGTTGCTCCTCATAATTGCCCTGTGAAGTAGGACGCAAAAGTAAAAGTCTTGCCCACATTAACAGAACTAGCAAGTGGCAGAGGTATTCTGGCTCTCATTTCACTGTTCTTTCTATACTATTTTACCTTCCTGGTCAAATGATAGTATCTCTTTGTATTTCTCTAAATACACAATAAAGAAAATCACGTGGCTATGCAGTACTGCAGTATGCAATGAATTTTAAAATCATATGAAGTTAAAAAGAAATGCATTCATCAGACATTATCCCAAAGGACTGTGGAAGCTATTTAAAAGAAATCTTTAGTAAGGAGTCTAAATCGATTCTAGAGATCACAAATGTTTAAAGAGTTTAAGCACTCACTGCTGCTTTTCTTGGTCCCCAAAGTTTGGCCATCTTCTAAAGAGTTTGAACCTACTGAAGAACTATCTTGACTATCTTGATGGGGGAGTTGAAGAAATCCTTCACTGGAGTCTGAGCGGGTTGGTGTTAAAGTTAGTGATTTCTGTCGTTCCCGATTAACGTCTTTCTTAGACTTTATCAATTTTCTCATTTTTAGAGTAATCCAGTTGCCTCTCCTAATAAAGTAATTTTTAAAAGTCTTATCAGTTTAAATTCAGCATACAAATCCCTCTCAAATCAGAATCTTTTTTTCCCTCAAAATGAAGAAAAAAAAAAAAAAAAACAAAAAAACCCAACTGGATAATAGTACCTTCTAGGAGGAGATGGGTCATAAAATTTGTATTGATCCATAATTTTCTCTTCTAATTTCTCCTTTTGTCGTCTTAATTCATTTAACTTATCACTATAAAAATAAAGTTACATTTATGACATTATATTTTGTACAGTTATGAATATTATTTGGATTCTATAATCTAACTTCTCCCCCCAAACACAAAGAAATACAGATACCATAGTTGACAACTAAGAATTTAATAGGCAGTAACAACAGAACTGTTTTCAAGTTTTTCATTGTCTTTTAATTTACAACTTACTTAAATAAAAGGATATAGGACTTAGAATCTCAATTTTCAACAAGATTTATTTGTCTGAAGGAAATCATCTATATTACAATATTATCATGACAAAAGAATTCTCTCAACATCTTTATAAAGTTATTAAATATTATATGCATAAATACACTAGCTTCACCACAATTTACTAATAATCAAGCTCTGTCGATTGTTTCATATCTCTCTTGTACTTGATCTTAACTACCACTGCTTGTGAATTATTTTTACTAGATTATTGCAACAACCTTAAAACTTATTCCTTGTCTCTAATTCTTAGAACCTCCAATCTATACTCTAATGTCATCAGTGATTTAAACAAACAGCACAAATCTGATCATATTACTTCCCTGCTCAAATTTTTCAGCAAGTTCTCTGTACAGCAAATAAAAACCTTTGTAAAGTGGCTCCTGAGTGTTTAGCCACTTCTCTGCTACACCTCCTTCTACAATTTTGCTCGAGTATGAGCAATTAACTTTTAGACCATATATCATAATCATAATACAGTTTCATTACACCTCTTTGTCTCTGCATTTGCTGCTCTCTTGGCCTGTTATGCCTCCTCAGGCAAAATCCTACTGAATCTTTAAGTCTCAGCTCAATCATCTTTAGAAAGTCCAGCTTCTCTTGCAAGCTAAGGTACTTCTGCCCCTCTATTTGCTGTACTTCTATGGCTTCCTAGAACATGCCTTCATTATAGAAATTATTTTTCCTTCTTGTTTTATATTAATAGATCATTAAGAGCTGGATCTGTATGTTTTTATTTTAGTATTTCTGGTTATTAGCATACTGCCCAGAACATAACCATTAAAATATACTGAAATAATGTTGAAAATTAGGAAAAATTAGCATTGCATTTTCTCTGCCACCTGAGTAATATTTCAGAGTGAAAAATTATTTGGTACCTACATGTACTGTCTTTGTTCAACATGGAAAAGATCCTTGCTTTCCATATTCTGCTCCAATAGTGTTCTGTTCTGTAGCATTAATGTCTGAATTTGATCTAGTAGATGTCGATTTTCTTCTTCTAAATTTCCTTTAAGTTGGCTTAGCAACTGTTTTAAACACAAACATTTACTTTTTAAAATACCAACATTTACATTTGACACAAATCCCCCAAAGCATCTGAAAAATCTAAAGTACTTCACAAACTTTTAAGTCTTCTGCCAATGAACAATCAGATGGTTGTCCTTTGATTAGAATTAGTGATTATTTCAGAGAAGGCAATGGTACCCCACTCCAGTACTTCTGCCTGGAAAATCCCATGGGTGGAGGAGCCTGGAAGGCTGCAGTCCATGGGGTTGCTGAGGGTCGGACACGACTGAGCGACTTCACTTTCACTTTTCACTTTCATGCATTGGAGAAGGAAATGGCAACCCACTCCAGTGTTCTTGCCTGGAGAATCCCAGGGACGGGTGAGCCTGGTGGGCTGCCGTCTATGGGGTCACACAGAGTCCGACATGACTGAAGTGACTTAGCAGCAGCAGGAGCAGTGATTATTTTAGTAATAATGACATCTAAACTACTGGGTTATGTGCTAGACATTTATGTTTTCTTAATTCTCAGAAACACTGGGTTTAACATATAGTAAGGTATCTACTTCCAAAACCACTGCTGTCCTTACAACTGTTTTGACTTAAGAGTTCAAAGCTAGATACATATCTCTGGCCTTCTGTTTAAATAGCTATAAAATGTTAAATTAATAATTCTCTAAATCTTAACTACTCCACCCATCTATAAATTGAAGATAACAACTCTCATCCCCCAAGACTGTTGCAAAGATTAAATAATATATGTGAAGTAGCTGGTGTCATGCCTATGACACACAGTAGGTACTTTACCACATTCTTCCTCTAACCATTGTTGTCAAGAAACCTCAAAAGTTTATGTATAATTTTTATGGCTTGAACCAAGGGAGTCAGGTAATATTGTAAATGGGTGGTCATATTACTGATTATTACTGGCAGTTAGGCTGCCAGCAGGATTGAGCTGCTTCTCTGTAGTTAGCAGAAACTAGAAATATGTCTCAAGCCAGAGGTGCCAGCAGAAGTCAGAAAGCCCAAAGCAATGATTGTCAAAATTTAATATCACTTGTAGAATATATTTTTATAATAAAGATTTTTGAGTTCTAGCATTAGAATTCAGCGAGTTTGGATTTTTTTTTTAGAGCTCTGTATTTTTTTAAAAAAAGCCAACAACCCCTTCTCAAAAAAAAAAAGACAAAAACCTGAATACTTTCAGAAGGTAGAAATAAGCAAATAGTATAATACTATGAATATGCATAAATAGCCATCTAGATCTAACAACTATCAATACTGTGCTGTTTTATTTATCTGCTACTGCTGCTGCTAAGTCGCTTCAGTCGTGTCCGACTCTGTACGACCCCATAGACCGCAGCCCCCCAGGCTCCCCCGTCCCTGGGATTCTCCAGGCAAGAACACTGGAGTGGGTTGCCATTTCCTTATCCTATGCATGAAAGTGAAAAGTGAAAGTGAAGTTGCTCAGTCGTGTCCAACTCTTAGCGACCCCATGGACTGGAGCCTACCAGGCTCCTCCGTCCATGGGATTTTCCAGGCAAAAGTACTGGGGTGGGGTGCCATTGCCTTCCCCTTTATTTATCTATATGTTGTTAAATTGAAACGTAACACATGTGGTAGATTCACTGCAAAATTGAATGCGGTTTTCCTCCCTGTAGCTTCTTGTGCTGCGACTTCTTACTTTTCCTATCAAGAAGTGAAATCTATTAATACTTCATCTCTTCTTGACCCGGGAATCCCTTTGGCTAAGGGAAGGAGGCAGAAGCGATGGTGTGATAGTTCCAAGCCCAGGCCTCAAGAGGCTTATGTGTTTCTACTCAGGCTCCTGGAATCCTCTTGAAGGATGAGAGATCACACATGGCACAGAAAAGTTACACCAGCTGGGGCCACCTTAGACCAGCCAGCTCGCAAGGTGCATGCTGGCTCACTGCAGATACATGAGCAAGCCCTACTAAGATCTACTGATCTTGGACCATACATCAATGCAGACCATCACATCTGCTCAGCTGACCCAGAGACTCAAGAGCAAAAGTATATGTTTAGTCTCTTACCACTGAGGTTCTGTATTTCTTACACAGCATTACTGTATCAGCAGACAACTCATAAAACATATACAGAAAAAAGAACAAATTTTAAGTGTACATACAGCTTAGTGAATTACCATAAACTCAAGAGTGAACCAGTACTTAGATCAAGAAACAGCACATCAATTGTATTCCAGAAACATCTGTTGAGTGCTCTTCCAATTACCACACTTCCCATAGAGAAGTCTCCAACACTATGGATTCATTTTTCCATTCCCTTCAAATCATGTTATTATATGACTTAATCCCTAGCCAAGAGTGGGTTGATTGTTGGGACAATCATAAGGTAGTCAAGGCCCTTTCTGATTTCTCTTGAGCCGTCTTTGAGACCACCAGTGACATGCAGGATCTTACCAAGACCATTTATGGCTAGCTGTCTCATTCTCTGGATCTTCCATGTTAAATTTCTGAGTAGTTTGTTCATCTGTGATTTGCCCCATCCAGTGGGGCAAACCTGAGTTAGCCTTTGACAACCCTCCAGTAGCAAAGCTGCTGGTTTCAAGGCATGCCTCTTGACTGAACTCCCAGTTATGGAGAAAGGGGAGGAGGAGACTCAGAATGGGACAAGTCACATAATAAACTGTAATTCCTACCAAAAGCTGAGTAGTTTTTCTTTAATTCTTCTCAATTTGTTTTATGTCTCTGCTTGAGTTCCAGAGTCCTAAAAGTGGTTGTTTTTATATTTTCTTCCCATTCTGTTGTTTCTGGGAAAGTGGATTTGTCATGTTCCTTTTTTCTTTCTGGCCATGTTGTGCAGCATGCAGGATCTCAGTCCCTGTCTGTCATGTTCTTCTGTAAGTCTGGACTTCCCTGGTGGCTCAGATGGTAAAGCGTCTGCTTACAATGCGGGAGGTCCGGGTTTGATCCCTGGGTTGGGAAGATCCCCCGGAGAAGGAAATGGCAACCCACTCTAGTACTCTTGCCTGGAAAAATGCCATGGACGGAGGAGCCTGGTAGGCTATAGTCCATGTGGTCGCAAAGAGTCAGATACGACTGAGCGAATTTACTTCACTTTCTGTAAATCTATTACCTCTATTATATTTTATTTAGATTTTATAAATCACGAGCAGAATGAAGGTTCCATAATTTCTGAACTTTGCTGCATAATTAAATATCAGATCAGATCAGATCAGTCATTCAGTCGTGGCTGACTCTTTGTGACCCCATGAATCGCAGCACCCCAGGCCTCCCTGTCCATCACCAACTCCTGGAGGTCACTCAGACTCACATCCATCGAGTCAGTGATGCCATCCAGCCATCTCATCCTCTGTCATCCCCTTCTCCTCCTGCCCCCAATCCCTCCCAGCATCAGTCTTCTCCAATGAGTCAACTCTTCACATGAGGTGGCCAAAGTATTGGAGTTTCAGCTTCAGCATCATTCCCTCCAAAGAAATCCTAGGGCTGATCTCCTTTAGAATGGACTGGTTGGATCTCCTTGCAGTCCAAGAGACTCTCAAGAGTCTTCTCCAACACCACAGTTCAAAAGCATCAATTCTTTGGCGCTCAGCCTTCTTCACAGTCCAACTCTCACATCCATACATGACCACAGGAAAAACCACAGCCTTGACTAGACAGACCTTTGTTGGCAAAGTAATGTCTCTGCTTTTGAATATGCTATCTAGGTTGGTCATAACTTTCCTTCCAGGAGTGAGTGTCTTTATGATATCAAACTAATTTTTCTTTCCATTAGTTTGTGATTTCAGACAAAAAGCTTTTAAGTATTACTTTCTGCTACAGTCTATTCCTTTTTTTTTTTCAGTCTATTCCTAATTCTATTTAAGGGTTTTGCTTAAGTGCTGATTTTCTAAGTTTCAAGAAATTCAGATGTTAAGCTATACTCAAACTTTAACGATTTAAAGACCAATCACAAAATGTAAGAATTATAATATTTAAGGCTTTCAGAATTCTTTTTCTATTTCAAAACTTCTATCACATTATCAACTCATCATGGGAAGAAGCACAGAATCATGTTAAGAGCACAACTGTATACATAAGGCAGTCACTTCTGTTCTAAACTTTCCCAATAGCTCCCCTGTTTTACTCAGCAAAGTATTTTACAATGCCCTATAAGGCAACATGGGCTTCCCCTGTGGTGCAGTGGTGGTAAAGAATCTGCCTGCCAATGCAAGAGAACAAGAGATGCAGGTATGATCCCTGGGTCAGGAATATCCCTTGGAGCAGGAGATGGCAACCCACCCCAGTATTCTTGCATGGAAAATTTCATGGGCAGAGGAGCCTGGTGGCCTACAGCCCAGGGGGTTGCAAAGAGTTGGACAAAACTGAGAACAACACATACATCAGGCAGTATATCTGGCCCAGGAATATCTCCGAGCTCATCTCCTACCACTCTCCTCGTTTACTCATTCCACTCCAGCCACACTAGCTTCCTTGAGTGTTCCTCAAACATATCAGAATTCCTCTGGTCTAGATTAATTGTGTGGGCTAACTGCCCAGAAGGTTCCTTCCTCAATATCCACATAACAATACATTGCTGCTGCTACTGCCAAGTCGCTTTGGTCGTATCCGACTCTGTGCGACCCCATAGACGGCAGCCCACCAGGCTCCCCCGTCCCTGGGATTCTCCAGGCAAGAACACTGGAGTGGGTTGCCATTTCCTTCTCCAATGCATGAAAGTGAAATCTAAATAAAATATAATAGAGGTAACAGATTTACAGAAAGTTAAGTAAATTCGCTCAGTCGTGTCCGACCCTCAGCGACCCCATGGACTGCAGCCTACCAGGCTCCTCCATCCATGGGATTTTCCAGGCAAGAGTACTGAAGTGTCTTCTTCGAACAATAGACTAATCTTCTTCAAATCTTTGTTCAGTGATGCCTGGTTAAAATTTCAATTTGTATTCCTCATCTACTCTGGCAGTCCTCATCCCCTTTTACCTCTCTCCATTTTCACTTGTACATAACTTTTATCTTGTAACATACTATATGTGTTGCAGACTAATTTTCAAAATGGTTACAGCAGTATTTCCAGTCCATGTGCTCTTCCAGAATCTTGCCATTCACCATCAAGAGGCTGAGTCTCTCTTTCCCTTTAACCTGGATGGGACTCTGCCTCAATGACTAGAATGCAGGGGAAATGATGCTGCATGACTTCTGGGGCTTGATCATTAACACAGAAATGCTTTCTGTCTGGTTCTCACCATAGTGTGGGAAAGCCTAAACCGGTCCATGGGAGAGATCACAAGAAGAGGAGACTGACACTTTTAGCTGATGGCCAGCATCAACCACCAAACATGCAATTAGCCTTTCAAATCTTTCAGCTCAGGGCCCACATTTAAGTGGAGGAGACAAACTGGCCCCATTGTACCTGTCCAAATGCTGACCCACTAGCTATGAGAGCACTCACATGTACCACTGTATTTTATACCACTGTATTTTGGGGTAAATTGCTATACAGCCATATGTAACAAAACACTGAAACACTATATATTTTCACTATGTATTATATTTATTGTCTACTTCCTTCCACCAGAATATAAATTCCACAAAGGAAGAGATTTTTCCTTTTTTGGTTTATATGCCAAGTGGTCAGGAAACATTTTTTCATTAAACAAGGGTTAATTTGTCCAAGTATCTGAACATATAAGTTTAAACTAATAGTAAAAATTGTTGAAATTAAAGAAGGAAGAAGGAGGTTTTTCTGAATTATTTGTGAATTTAAATTATCTCTAATTTTTTTAGAAATACCTCATTAAACATTAAACATACTGCTACTGTCATTATGATGGTTTACCTTTTTAGGCTAGTCTTAATGCCTAAAGGAAGGAAATGGCAATTAAATTTGTTAAGCTCACCTCACACTGGTTATTTAGCTTGGTGGATGTGATGTCCAATTGTTGGTATTGTTCCTTTAACTTTGAAAATTCCGCTTCTAATCTTGTTTGTTCCAGTTTCGAATTATTTAAAAGACTTTTCAAGTTTTTATGGTCAGTTTGTAAAACTTCAGTCTCTTTTAAAAGCTGGTTATATGTATGATTCAACCTATAATTGGAAATCACGATAGAAACAGATTGTCTTCATAGCTTTCATTGTAATTTACACAATGTGAAACTGCTGTAAATCACATTTAGACATACGTAAAGAATAGAAAAGATTCTCTTGCCAGTGATTACTCATCTAGAATCAGTTCCAAGTCTGTAAAAACTAATAAAAATTTTTTAAGCATTAATCAGAAAATATTTACCTTAAAGGACAAAGGAGAAAATAACCAATCCAGTATTAATTAACCTAGAGAATTCGAAGATTCTATAATTCAACATGAAAAATACAGAAAAATCAGATCAAACGAATAATCAATCCAGTATGAGAGATGGTAAGCTATCAATCTGTTGCCAGATAACTAAGATATACATACTAAAATCAAAATTCTAGTAATTGAGATTTCTGCAAATTATTCACATTTATGCAGTCCTCAATTACTAATGACAAATTTTGGATTTTTTAAAAAAATCAAACCAAAGCCTTATCTGTCCTTTCTACTATTACATCTTTAGAACAAGGTCCACTGATCTCTAAGGAGCTATACAAAGCAGGCTGCAGTCTAGATATGGCCTGCTAAGTCAGCTGTAGTTTACCAACCTTGATCTTACAGCATTAAGATCTGGAACTCATACAAGGTAGAGAAAGCCAAACACACTTTTTCTCAGCAAGATATTTGCTCACAACTATCTAATAATTTATTTCCACTCATTTCCTAAAGGATTTGAGTCTGTTTATAATAATTATAAATAACAAAATAATACATTAAAAAAATAAGACTTGGTAAAAAAGTAAAATGGCAACACCAGAAAGATCCCATAAACGCTCCATTAGTAGGCTGAATCCATGTATGAATGCACACCATGTGTGTGACAGCTGTGTAAACCTCACAGAGGCATACAGATAACTACTTAATGCTTTAAGGAGAGGGGGATATAAAAGAATATACAATGTCCTCAATATCATCCCAAAGGCAGATACTAAAATCGGTTCTTTAAGAGAGTTTTTTTACACTGTCCCTCAAAGCTGAAAACATTAACACAGAAATGCAATTCAGATAACATAATTCCAAAGACGCCAAGATAACCTAGTATATGTAAAAAGCTCTCTTGACTTGGCATTACCTAAGATTAAAACTTAGGTGATTTAAGAAATGAATAAACTATTGTTCTTTAGATTAAGTCTCCACAAATATCTTTTATTTGTGAAAGAGTTCTTCCAGGTTTTACTTAAAGCATTTTCTTTCCTGAGAACACAGCCATGAGTGCACAAAAGTTGGGTAAGAAACCAAAGTACTGAGAGACAGAATACTCTACTTAAGACCACTCTTCCCCTCCAAGACGGCATACTGGGTGAACTGCAATCAAATTCATCAAGCTCAATTTCTTCTTATCAGTTAGGTTGAGTTCCTTCTCTGGAGACTCATCATTTATGTATACAATTAGATTCTGGAAGGTCTATTCAAGTTCACAAACTGCCCCAGTTTGGTGTGAATTCCAACAAGAAAAAAGATTAGGTTCAAGATGGGATTTCCACAGTAAATGCATTCCCCAATGTTCTACCTGTAATAATAACAACTGTGTCCTTCTATCCTATAACTTGTCACAATTTGGTCTTTCATTGTTTATACTATACAAATACATGCTCCTTGATTCTAGCTTGGTGTTAAGATTATTAAAGTTCAAATTCATCAGTACAGAATTTCTATTTGTAACAAAAAACTACTGAGTATGAAGATGGCTCGAGAAGCTTAGGGATTTTTTTTTTAATAAAAGAAACGAAATAGATGTTTAATTCTAAAAATAAACTGCATTAAATTCATAATAGGATAAATACTGAATGATACCCATTTGAATTTTGTGTGCTTTTAGCACTTTCACTAGGGCAATGTAAATACAGTAAACAAATGTTCAGATTGTTTAAATTTTTCAAAGGCTTCTAAAATTTTTTTGAAAATGTACCTTTATGGAGTAGGCTGATCACCAGTTGACAAGTTTTGATTTTGCCAAGGCTTCAAATTAAAAAATAACTGCCCCATGGTAATATGAGCTTATTAATATGTAAGACAGTTAAAAATAAGACTACAAAACGAGTTAGCTAGAAAATGACAAGGCCACTCACTTGTAGCAACTCTGAAAGACAAGAATTATGATACCAGATTCTTAGAAAGAAAGATATAAAGAATCAGGTTTCACTACATTCTGTCTCAATAAAGTATACAAAAGCAATCAACATACAGAAATTTTGTTATATATTGTGGCTTAAAAACTTAAGTATTTGAATAAATCAAGAGAGAAACAATCAGAGAAAGTTCAAGACCCATATTCTTGTCTGAATCACTTATAACTAGCTAAATGATGCTGTTGGGTAATTTACGTATTACCCTGGTGTCTTTTTCAAAATTCTAAGTTATGGGTAGTACTGCAAAGGGGTAACATACCCGTTGGATATAATGAATAAATACAAAATTATATATATGCATATTTATTACCTATCATTTTCACCACAAAGCTTCTTGAATTCTGCAGCTACAGTCTCATGGTTTTTGTTTTTAAGCAGCATTTTTTCTTGTTCTACTTTCAATGTTTTTTCCAAATCTTCCAACTGTCCTTTCTGTTTTAGTAACTGATTGTAACTGGAAAAAAAAATGTTATGCATTTGGTTTATAATATTTCTTTAGAAAAAAAATTTTAGAAATAATGGAAATGAGTTTATCTAATAAATATCACATAAAGCATGTAAGTTTATATACATTTCCTATATAAATTATCTCAGATCTGTTTAACATATGAAATTTATTACATTATTCAATTCAAATTGTTTTCTTCAATTGGTTTTAAGGTAACAACACAAGAAAAGATGATAAATTACCGATCTTCAAGGTCTTTATGTTCCACCTCAAGATTTTTGTGGGCAGACTTTAGAGTTCCATGTTTAGCAATCAGAGTCTCATATTCTGAAGCCTGCCGTTCATGTAGAAGTTCCAGCTTTTCATGATCTTTGACCAGAGAATCATAGAGAGATTTCAGATCTTCTCGCTCTTTGATTACAGATTCATTTTCATTTTCTAAGGAAGACTGCTGGATTAGGAGTTGTGCATTCTGGTTCATAAGTGAGGTACTTTGGGAATTAAGGGTGGAATTTTCAACCTACAAGAATGTATACTGTATCAGACATCAGAAAAATACTTTATTTATAATTCTTTTAAAATAAAAGAATGTTAACTTTAGGAAGCACTAAATCATATTATATTAAGAAAATTTGGATTTTAGATCCCAAAAAGGTAGGCTACCATTTAATTTTGATTTTTGGTAGGTGTTACATATTTTTTGAGTTGAATTATTTTAAATGAAGGTGATTAGCAAAAATCCCGTAAGAGTAAAAAATTTAAAATGCCAGTTTATCATTTTCTACAAGTTGATTGACAGTTGATAGAGCTGAAAAACTACTTGTGAAACTCAACTGGTAATTTTCTCAAGTCTAAATTAAACCAGGGCTTTCCAGGAGGCTCAGTGGTAAAGTATCCACCTGTCAATGTAAGAGATGCAGGAGACATGGGTTCAATCCCTGGGTTCAGAAGATCCCCTTGGAAAAGGAAATGGCAACCCACTGCAGTATTCTTGCCTGGTAAATCCCATGGACAGAGGCGCCTGGTAGGCTACAGTCCATGGGGGTCACAAAAGAGTCACACACGACTTAGCAACTGAACAACTAAATCAAATCATTATATTCTTTTTCATTTGGAAAAGAGTTATAAAAAGAACTTTTGGATTCAGAGGGGGAACAACTCCACTTTTTAAGAGGTTTCAGAGAGTTGTACTTTCCCCCACCTGACTGCTCTATTTGAAAAGACACTGCTGCTGCTGCGTCACTTCAGTCGTGTCCGACTCTGTGCAACCCCACAGACGGCAGCCTGCCAGGCCCTGCCGTCCCTGGGATTCTCCAGGCAAGAACACTGGAGTGGGTTGCCATTTCCTTCTCCAATGCATGAAAGTGAAAAGTGAAAGTGAAGTCGCTCACTCGTGTCTGACTCTTAGCGACCCCATGGACTGCAGCCTAGCAGGCTCCTCCGTCCATGGGATTTTCCAGGCAAGAGTACTGGAGTGGGGTGCCATTGCCTTCTCCCATATCTATGCACTGCTGCTGCTAAGTTGCTTCAGTCGTGTGAAAAGACACTAGTAGTATTAATTGCAAGATGGATCCTTTGAATTAAGGGTAAGTCTAAAGACAAAATTCTCATGCTGTTATTTTCCAATAACCTAACTGATATGTTACAATAATACTTTAAACAAGGGTTTCTACCTGATTAATTATAATTAACTTGTTGAAATGGGTGAAAGGCCATAAAGTCAATGTAAATAAAATTATTTTTATTTAATTAGTAAATTTATTACTTAGACACTCATTTTTAAAATGACGACATCCAAAAATTTGGCATAGTACTATATAAAAATACTTTATCTTCAACTAATTGTTAAATTCACTCACTAAGAAACAATGTTACTTATGTCTATTCATCCTTATTTTAAAGCATATTTCAAGAGTTTTGTTGCATATCCCCACAATATTACATTACAACCTGAAGCTTGGCATTCTGTGTTTGAAGAGTGGTATTCTGCTCCTGTAATGATACTGTCTGCCTCTGAAGTGCAAGAATCTGAGCCTGCAAATTATTGTTCTGTGTTTCAAGTTGCTTCAGTTGAGTTTTCAATGCTTGCTTCTCTGCTTGCAGTGTAGCATTCTGAATAAAGAAAAAACATATTAAAAATAAAAGCATCAAACATATTTCTGTTTAACAGATACTAGAATGTTATACAAGTGTTCATTACCATGATAATCCAAAAAATCTCAACAACCTTAAAAGAAAAAAAGACAAAACATTTCCCCTGTAACCCAAATTGTAAAAAGGTACTTAATTTAGGAAAGAAAGCAATACTAAAACCTTAATACTATTGTGTCTGGGTTCTGCCTGCTTTATAATGTCCAAAGAACAACATATTCCACTATAAGTATATTTATTAACAAAAAAAACTAGAATGGGACTGTCAGTTCTGTGATTTTTATGCTACTCAAAAGTGCCCAGAGCAAACAGGGCTGTGTCTAGCCAAGAGACAGTGAACCTTTTGCTAACTCCCCAGAGGCAAATACCCATGTACACATATACAAATATGTAGTGGTCCCTGGGGTAGCAGCAAAATTAAGTGTTTTACAAACACAATTATTTAGAAGAGAGGCAGGAACAATCTTAACCATCTGTTTAAAAAATTTAGGACATAATAGACCTAACAGATGTTACATACTTTTCTCCAGTGTTTTTTTCTTTATGGTAGAACACACTTATTACAACTATTTTAGCTATATGACTTCTGGGTTGAATCCAAATAAAACATACTATTTTCAATTTTCATAATATATAGGATCATATTTCAATTTTATAATTAAATGGCTGAATTACCATGCAAATCATTATATTTAAAATGTGATGTGTGTTTTAAATATTATATTCTCAGGATTATTTCTAAATAAAACTCATTTAAAAATTAGCATCAAAAAATATAAACAAAGAATCCTCTAGAAAATAAACATAAAACTTTAATATACAAGGCCAGAATTTATATATATTGCAACATTCAAAAAAGATTACAACTGAATCACAACAGATCATCTTTATTATTATTTTATATTATTGGACAATGACAACATTCACTTTATAGGCTTTCGAGTTATATATACTACATGCCACAGTATAAAAGTTAAATCATGATTTAATTGATATTATACTATAAAATCAAAGGTGAGAAAGAAAAATGCTTTAAAATGAATGTCAACATTGTACTTCTCTTTTGTTCATCTGATCACAAAGGGTAAAAAAAAGTTTACACTAGAAAAATAATATGGAATCAGTTCAGTCAGTTAAGTTGCTCAGTCATGTCCGACCCTTTGCGACCCCATGAATCGCAGCACACCAGGCCTCCCTGTCCATCAACAACTCCAGAAGTTCACTCAGACTCATGTCCATCAAGTCGGTGATGCCATCCAGCCATTTCATCCTCTGGCATCCCCTTCTCCTCCTGCCCCCAATCCCTCCCAGCATCAGAGTCTTTTCCAATGAGTCAACTCTTCGCATGAGGTGGCCAGAGTACTGGAGTTTCAGCTTTAGCATCATTCCTTCCAAAGACATCCCAGGACTGATCTCCTTCAGAATAGACTGGTTGCATCTCCTAGCAGTCCAAGGGACTCTCAAGAGTCTTCTCCAACACCACAGTTCAAAAGCATCAATTCTTCGGCGCTCAGTTTTCTTCACAGTCCAACTCTCACATCCATACATGACCACTGGAAAAACCGTAGCCTTGACTAGATGGACCTTTGTTGGCAAAGTAATGTCTCTGCTTTTGAATATGCTATCTAGGTTGGTCATAACTTTCCTTCCAAGGAGTAAGCGTCTTTTAATTTCATGGCTGCAGTCACCATCTGCAGTGATTTTAGAGCCCAAAAAAATAAAGTCTGATAATGTTTCCACTGTTTCCCCATCTATTTGCGATGAAATGATGGGACCAGATGCCATGATCTTTGTTTTCTGAATGTTGAGCTTTAAGCCAACTTTTTCACTCTCGTCTTTCACTTTCATCAAGTGGCTTTTTAGTTCCTCTTCACTTTCTGCCATAAGGGTGGTATCATCTGCATATCCGAGGTTATTGATATTTCTCCGGGCAATCTTGATTCCAGCTGTGCTTCTTTCAGCCCAGCATTTCTCATGATGTACTCTGCATAGAAGTTAAATAAGCAGGGTGACAATATAGAGCCTTGATGTACTCCTTTTCCTATTTGGAACCAGTCTGTTGTTCCATGTCCAGTTCTAACTGTTGCTTCCTGATCTGCATATAGGTTTCTCAAGAGGCAGGTCAGGTGGTCTGGTATTTCCATCTCCTTCAGAATTTCTCACAGTTTATTGTGATCCACACAGTCAAAGGCTTTGGCATAGTCAATAAAGCAGAAATAGATGTTTTTCTGGAACACTCTTGCTTTTTCGATGATCCAGTGGATGTTGGTAATTTGATCTCTGGTTCCTCTGCCTTTTCTCAAACCAGCTTGAACATCTGGAAGTTCACGGTTCACATATTGCTGAAGCCTGGCTTGGAGAATTTTGAGCATTACTTTACTAGCGTGTGAGATGAGTGCAATTGTGTGGTACTTTGAGCATTCTTTGGCATTGTCCTTCTTTGGGACTGGAATGAAAACTGACCTTTTCCAGTCCTGTGGCCACTGCTGAGTTTTCCAAATTTGCTGGCATATTGAGTGTAGCACTTTCTTATATACCATTTTGATATAACAAAAAGGTGCACTATTTTCCACTTATATATGTGAGATATATAAGTATATTCACTTATACTGTTATAGTTCAGCTTTTCAGAAACCAAAATGTACAAGCTCTAATGAGTCTGGGTATCCTTAATATGAAAAACTCCTACAGTCTATAATGAATGGAAGAGATAACTGAGAGTAGATAGGGTATCTAAGAACAAGAAAAGGTTTACAATGGAAAAGGACGAAGTTAACAAACATATGTACTAGGAAATCAGCAAAAATTACCAGTCTAATATAGGGTAGCCATCTTTATAAACCCATTATCTAAATGAGTACAATATGTCAACCAGGTAATTTCTCCCCAGTGGAAATGTATAGATGAAGTAAGTGGGAAAAGAGATTCATCTTATAGAATATAACACACCAAGTTTTCTGAAATGTAATTTTTAATCCAGGTGATTGATATATATATATATATGACTGAATAATGAAACATGAATTTTTATATGTAGCTGATAAATACAAAAAAGGATATAAAATAGCTCACTAATAATTTAAAACACACAAATTAAAATATTTTCTATCACTTAAATAGAAATTACAAGGTTGCGAATACCCAACGTCAATCTGGAATAACAGATATTCTATTAGTGGAACTGAAAATTCACTTTTTTGAAAAGCTTTTACAACAGTTTATCAATTAAAATTAAATACACACAGAGAAATCTCTCTTCATATTTGCTCTTTGGCCTATCAGTTCTACTGTCAGCAATTTACTACCCTAGGAACTTCCCTGACAGTCCACTGTTTAAGACTCTGTCAGCCCAATGTAGGGGGTGCAGGCTCGATCCCTGGTTGGGGAACTAAGACCTCACATGCTGTGGGTCCAAGAAAGTTAGGGCTTTCAAAGGTGATGGTAGTGGTAAAGAATGCACCTGCTAATGCAAGAGATATATTAAGAGACTTGGGTTTGATCCCTTGGTCCGGAAGAGCCTCTGAAGGAGAGAATGGCAACCCTTTCCAGTTTGGAGAAGGCAATGGTGACCCACTCCAGTACTCTTGCCTGGAAAGTCCCATGGACGGAGCAGCCTGGTAGGCTGCAGTCCGTGGGGTCACTGAGGGTCGGACACAACTGAGTGACTTCACTTTCACGCACTGGAGAAGGAAATGGCAACCCACTCCAGTGTTCTTGCCTGGAGAATCCCAGGGACAGGGGGAGCCTGGTGGGCTGCCGTCTATGGGGTCGCACAGAGTTGGACACGACTGAAGTGACTTAGCAGCAGCAGCAGCCAGTACTCTTGCCTGGAGAATCCAACAGACAGAGGTGCCTGGAGGGCTGTAGTCCATAGGGCTGCAAAGTCGGACTCAGCTGAAGCAACTTAGCATGCAGAACATGTTAGGGCTTCCCAGGTGGCGCTAGTGGTAAAGAACCTGCTTGCCAATGCAGGAGACTTAAGAGATGCGGATTCAATCCCTGGATCAGCGAGGGAATCCCCTGGAGGAGGAAATAACAACCCACTCCAGTATTCGGCTGGATACGGTCCATAGGGTCACAAAGAGTTGGACACAATAGAAAAGAATTAGGATGCAGAAACATGTTATAACATGGATTTTCACAGCAGCAAAATCTGAAAAATAACTTGAATGTCCACTGATATGGAATTTATTTAAATAAATTATGGTAATATATACACAATGGAATAGTATGTGGTCATTAAATAAAATTATATAGCTCCGTATGTGCTAAAATAGATCTAAGATAAAATAATTGAAAAATGGAAATAAGGTCTCAAAAATGTAAATCTGTAAAAGAAATAAAACTCCTATAAACAGATACCTCACAAACATTTTCTGGAAATATAAAACAGTTTTTAGTGATTATTTTTGGATGAAAAAGTAGAAATTAGTAGTGTAAGAGATTAACTTCTGTCTTCATGGCTTAGTTTTCAATAAACAAATTAGAAAACAATAAAACCAAAGTTGGCTTAAAGCTCAACATTCAGAAAACTAAAGTTATGGCATCCGTCCATCACTTCATGGTAAATAGATGGGGAAACTACAAACAGTGGCTGACTTTATTTCTTTCTCCAAAATCACTACAGATGGTGACTGCAGCCATGAAATTAAAAGATGCTTACTCCTTGGAAGGAAAGTTATGACCAACCTAGGGAGCATATTAAAATGCAGAGACATTACTTTGTCCACAAAGGTCCATCTCATCAAGGCTATGGTTTTTCCAGTAGTCATGTATGGATGTGAGACTTGGACTATAAAGAAAGCTGAGTAAAGTTTGAGTAAACTCTGGGAGCTGGTGTTGGACAGGGAGGCCTGGCATGCTGTGGTCCACAGGGTCGTGAAGAGTTGGACACGACTGAGCAACTGAATTGAACTGAACTGAACCACAACTCTTTTACTTGTTAGCTCAAGTAAGCTCTTTAAGCTCTTAAGGGTCACTCATGTTTGAAGAATAAATGGTCGCTGAATTATTTTCTACAGTAAATATTTAATAAACTCACTCGGGGCATATTTATTAAAAATCTGCTATCTACCAAGCATTGTTTTACACAGAGAAGGCACAGTGATGTAAAAGAAAGACAAGCTACCTGCACTCAGGGAGCTTTTTTATAGTCAAATAGTAAATCAGCGAATACAAAAAATTAATTGCTGTGAAAGTGCTACACTCAATATGCCAGCAAATTTGGAAAACTCAGCAGTGGCCACAAGATTGGAAAAGGTCAGTTTTCATCCCAATCCCAAAGAAAGGCAATGCCAAGGAGTGCTCAAACTACCGAACAATTGCACTCATCTCACACACTAGTAAAGTAATGCTCAAAATTCTCCAAACCAGACTTCAGCAATATGTGAACCGTGAACTTCCTGATGTTCAAGCTGGTTTTAGAAAAGGCAGAGGAACCAGAGATCAAATTGCCAACATCCGCTGGATCATGGAAAAAGCAAGAGAGTTCCAGAAAAACATCTATTTCTGCTTTATTGACTATGCCAAAGCCTTTGACTGTGTGGATCACAATAAACTATGGAAAATTCTGAAAGAGATGGGAATACCAGACCACCTGATCTGCCTCTTAAGAAATCTGTATGCAGGTCAGGAAGCAACAGTTAGAACTGGTCATGGACCAACAGACTGGTTCCAAATAGGAAAAGGAGTACGTCAAGGCTGCATATTGTCACCATGTTTATTTAACTTATATGCGGAGTACATCATGAGAAATGCTGGACTGGAAGAAACACAAGTTGGAATCAAGATTGCCGGGAGAAATATCAATAACCTCAGATATGCAGATGACACCACTCTTATGGCAGAAAGTGAAGAGGGGCTAAAAAGCCTCTTGATGAGAGTGAAAGTGGAGAGTGAAAGGGTTGGCTTAAAGCTCAACATTCAGAAAACGAAGATCATGGCATCTGGTCCCATCACTGCTTGGGAAATAGATGGGGAAACAGTGGAAACAGTGTCAGACTTTGTTTTTCTGGGCTCCAAAATCACTGCAGATGGTGACTGCAGCCATGAAATTAAAAGACGCTTACTCCTTGGAAGGAAAGTTATGACCAACCTAGATAGCATATTCAAAAGCAGAGACATTACTTTACCAACAAAGGTTCGCCTAGTCAAGGCTATGGTCTTTCCTGTGGTCATGTATGGATGTGAGAGCTGGACTGTGAGGAAGGCTGAGTGCCGAAGAATTGATGCTTTTGAACTGTGGTGTTGGAGAAGACTCTTGAGAGTCCCTTGGACTGCAAGAAGATCTAACCGGTCCATTCTGAAGGAGATCAATCCTGGAATTTCTTTAGAAGGAATGATGCTAAAGCTGAAACTCCAGTATTTTGGCCACCTCATGCGAAGAGTTGACTCATTGGAGAAATCTCTGATGCTGGGAGGGATTGAGGGCAGGAGGAGAAGGGGACGACAGAGGATGAGATGGCTGGATGGCATCACTGACTTGATGGGTGTGAGTCTGGGTGACCTCCGGGAGCTGGTGATGGACAGGGAGGCCTGGCGTGCTGCGGTTCATGGGGTCGCAAAGAGTCAGACATGACTGAGCGACTGATCTGATCTGAATTGGTAAAAAGTTCCACGAAGAAATTAAGCAAGGCAGTGGTGTGAGAGTAAATGGTTTTAGGTTGAGGACGACTGCTTCAGTGGAGAAGGGGTCAGGGAAAACCCCCTATAGATGACATGTGATGTGAGACCTGAATGTTGACAGAATCCTGTCACGTGTTCCAGCTAGGGCAAGCAAACAGCAACGCTGTGAAAGAGGAATAAACATAAAACGCCAATATGACTAGAATTAATTTGTTTATTAAGTGCCAGTCACTGTTCTGTTTTCCACATATTAACAGATACCAATATTATCTTCAGATTAATAAACAAGGTAGGTAGAAGACTAAAATGGTGTACGGCTGGAGATAAAGGCAGGGCAATGTCAAATAGGATCTTACGGATATAGTGAGAAGTATGCAAGTGAAAGTTAAAGTGTTAGTTCACTTGTGTCCGACTTCGCGATCCCATGGACTGTATGTAGCCCGCCAGGCTCCTCTGTCCACGGAGTTGGTAGTCATTCCCTTCCCCAGGGGATCTTCCCGACCCAGGGATTGAACCTGGGTCTCTGGCACTGCAGGCCTATTCTTTACCTCTGAGTCACCAGGGATTTCATTATTAATAAAATGGGAAACCACTGAAGATTTTAAGCAGGAAAATGACATGACCTGGATTATGTTTTAAAAATAACTCTGGGGTTTCCTTGGTGGTCCAGTGGTTAAGAATCCACCTTGCTGCAATGCAGGGGACACTGGTTTGCTCCTGGGTTTGGGAAGTTTCCACATGCCATGGGCTACTAAGCCCAAGAGCTGCAACTACTAAGCCCACATGCAGCAACTACTGAAGCCTGCAAGCCCTAGAGCCCATGCTCCACTGCAGTGAGAAGCCCGCACGCCGCAGTGAGAGCAGCTCTCACTCTCTGCAACTAGAGAAAGCCCATGAGCAGCAACAAAGATCCAGTGCAGCCAAAAATAAATAAATAAATAAACCTCACAAACTATTTAAAAAAAACTCTAGGTTACTACATTGAGAATGGGCCAGTTTGGGTGAGAAGTGAAAAGGGCAGACCGGTTAGGGTGATACTCTTTTTTAACAGTCCAGATGAGGGATAAGGTAACTTAGACTAGAGTGTTAGCACCAGAGACAGAGAAATAGATGAGTTTGCATTCTATTTACATGACAGAGTTGACAAAACTTGCTGATGTGCTTACGTGACGATGATGAAGAAAAGAATATTAAATTGTTCTTGTCTTAATACTATACTATAAAACAAACTGATCAAGAAAGTATAAAATGAACAAAACCACTATAAAACCAGATTAGATAAACTTTGTTATATATTCAGGGATCCTTGTAAAAAACTTTATTCCTTCTAAAATACTTACATTTCTTTCAACTTCAATTAATCTGTCTTTAACTTTCAGAAGCTCTCTAGTTGTTTCTTGACTTTCTCGCTCCCACTTGTTGTCTTCACCAGCAGCTGGAGGAGAGCTCTGAACCATTCTTTCCTCATCCTGTCTCTGTTTGAGAGCCTCATAATTCTTTTTCACCTAAAATTTTATTTTAAAATGTCTTTTAAAATTGAAGTATAAATGACATTATACTTCATATTTATAACATTGTTTTCATTTATTTAAAAAGGGAGCAAACATACCACCAAGATTTATTTATCATAATTGAACTCCACAACAGTCTGGTGAATGTGAGAGACAATTTAAAAATATAATAATATATACAATTACCATTATTATCATGATCACAATTTATGCATTGTAAAGTGCAAATGTTTTCCTCTAATATACCCTGCTTAAGTGTCATGTTGCTATTATTTTGTAATTTCAGATCCTGTTGCTTATGATGAAAATATCACTGAAGAAGAGATGAATATAGACTTGTTGCTAAGTACTAACAATTGTTTTTAGAGCTGTTTATAATTGGTTTGGAGAAGGCAATGACACCCCACTCCAGTACTCTTGCCTGGAAAATCCCATGGATGGAGCCTGGTAGGCTGCAGTCCATGGGGTCACTAAGAGTCAGATATGACTGAGCGACTTCACTTTCTCTTTTCACTTTCATGCATTGGAGAAGGAAATGGCAACCCACTCCAGTGTTCTTGCCTGGAGAATCCCAGGGACGGTGGAGCCTGGTGGGCTGCTGTATATGGGGTCACACAGAGTCGGACACGACTGAAGTGACTTAGCATAGCATAGCATAGCATAATTGGTTTAGAGATTTCAGAGATCCCCATGTCAAGAACAAAAACTTGACACATGTATTAATTTCCCTTAAAAAGAATAACTGAAGCTGAGAAAGTATCTATCTATGTATGGTCTTTTTAAAAGGATTATGTTTACATGTGTTCCCCATCCTGAACCCTCCTCCCTCTCCATACCATCCCTCTTCAGGATGGGGAACACATGTATACCTGTGGCAGATTCATTTTGATATATGGCAAAACCAATACAATATTGTGAAGTTAAAAAAAAAAAAATTAGCTTTCAAAAAATAAAGATTTTCTATTTAAATTTAAAAAAAAAATAAAAGGATTATGTTGCCCAGAATGACCGGTTAATAAATAAATGACTTCTTTATGCAGATATTGACCCACATAAAACTACTATTATTCATTTTATAAAGCGTGAGTAATCCAAGGATATATCTTATCCAGGATTTTCTGGTATGATTATAACCAAATCCTACTTTAACAGAGCAAACTCAAAACTAACAAATTGGTCATCATCCAAAATTAATGATTAACTAAACTGCTCTCTTCAATTTAAATTATTGTTATACTGAATTACTAGTTTTTCCTAGGAAATGATTATCATAAATTTCTAACTTAAACCCAAACTTTTTATTAAGACAAGTATATAGATGTTTAAAATAATTCAATGTCTAATGCAACCTCAAGAAAGCTTTATGGCTCAAACTTTGCTACTACTACTGAGTTAGACAATAATGATGTGAGATTACAGAAAATAAGATGCCAAGATACAGTGTCACTTAAATCTTGGCAAATGATCAAACAGATGTTCTGAGATCCTGATTTTCCACTTTTTAAAAAAATACTTCTGACACCCTAAAATATAGATGGATAACATAATTTGCAGTCTATTTTACATTAATTTCTCACAGGCTCTTTTTTCAAGGCTTGTAAGAGTTATGGACATGTGTCATTATTAAGAAGGGGATGTGAGAATAAAACTCAGAACTTTTCATTTTCAGTCCATTGTTCTGTTAAGTTTCAAAAATGGTCCTTTACCTTATATATCATTAATCAGAATCTTTATGTTCCTATTGAAAATGACATTTTCTATCAGGGTTTTTCAAAGGCAGTGTACAGGTGGGTGTTGCCTTATCTAATTTATTAATTTAAATAAATTAAATGCCTTTTAATTGGGATGTACAGACCATTTACATTTAATGTGATGACTGACATGGTTTGGTTTAAAACTGCTATCTTGCTATTTGTTTTCCATTTGTCCAACCTGTAGTTTGTTCTCTCTTTTTTCTTTTTCTACCTTTAGTTGGATTTTTTGATTCTATGTAATCTCCTTTGCTGGCATTTTAGTTATAGTTCTTTGTCATACTATTTTAGGGTTTACTTTATACTTATTACTCATGTTTAGCTTTCATAGTCTATGTTAACTATGAAAAAACTAGAACAGTATAATTTATCAATCATATATTAAAAACTAGAACAGTGTAATTTCAGTTGAATGCATGTTTATGGCAGAAAACTAGTCCAATAATAATAATTTGGCAATCTTCCACTTCCAAATGGCTGAAAGTGGAAGACAATCTCTAACTTTTAGACTTGAAAAGTCTAGACTTAGACTTTTAGACTTATGTGTTTCATCATGCTCAACCCATACTCAAACCCATTTATTTTCTGGCTTAGTAGCTTCATGAAATTGACTTTATTTGCAATATAGTGATACTGCATAAAGGGCAAAAATTCAGAAAAAGAAAGATTAATGAAATGTGGTAACAAGTTTTACTTTATATTTTTTTTGGACAACACTTATGCTGACTAAACAAAGTTCTAAAATTCCTTCTGTAACAAAAAACGTTCTGTGTTAATGTCTGAGACAAACACCAGCAATGATGCGCAAATGAGGAACCAATCCTTTTCCTCTCCTGTATGAGAAATTAATCTCTGGGTAACTTTCTCTGGAAACCTGATAAAACTACAATGTTCCATGCTACCAGTCAAGAAAAATGACCTCTGATGGGTAAATTGTATTTGTACTACAAGAACTATAAATACCTAATAAGAAGCTACATCTTTGGACTTCTCTGAGTGTAGGAACTCTTAAATCTTAAGACTGTGAAGATCTTAAATCCATGCATTTGGAGATGTTACAAGGGATGATGACTGGTATTAAGCATGACGTCCCAAAGCCAGGGCAGCTTTCATGCTTACCCAATGTGAATCCTGTCTTCTTGCATCTGAACTATCATCTAGTGAGAAGATGACTCTCAGACAAATATGTGAAGAGGAACACCAGATTGTGCCCTACTATTAGCTTATACTTCCTATAGTGCTCTGGATTGAACGGTTCTAAATGTGGCCTATAGTAAGCCTGTCAGCCTGAATGTTTGGTTGACTGTAAAACCACTCCAGGTATGACCACAGAGCTAATAAAAGGGAGTAAAAGGCAGAACATGATTCTACCAATCTGCCAAACACTAACCCTATAGAATGGGCAAGTCCCTTCAATTTCAATTCATTCACATAGGGAAAACAGACAGTAGCCCCTACCTCACATATTTCACTGAATAATTCCAAAAAACACAATTAAAAAATTTAGAAAAGACCTCAAATTTTTTTAGATCAAGGGCTCTCTTATACCACATATACTGCTTCCCTCTACTTGCTATCCTCACACCCATACTTTTTTTTTTTTTAATCAAACTTTTACCTGGATTCTCAATAGGAATAAAGTGACAGTGAAGTGTCAAAATCACATTGAGAGCTTTCCCAAATGAAATAAGTCTGCCTCTTCCCCATTCCACTCTCACAATTCCAATATGTGTCTTCATACATATTGAAGGACATTCACACACAAAATAAGATTGAATAAATTATAGCATATAGACAAAATAGTTTGTTATAAACTATGTAACAAAGATCTGTTTAAGGACAATCTCAAGTTTAAGAAAAAGAAATAGACAAAACAGTAATAAAATTTTATGTTTCATTTTCTACTTTATACTTTTCTGTCCAAATACTGACAGGGAATTCCCTGGCGGTCCAGTGGTTAGGACTCGATGCTTTCACTGCTGGGTCCCAGGTTCAATCCCTGGTCAGTGAACTAAGATCCCACAAGCTGAGCAGTGCAAAAAGGAGAAAAAGTTGACAATCAAAATTCTTTCCAAGAAAATCACTTACTGTTTTTAGTTCTTGGCGCAACTGCTGGTTGTAATTTGTGGACTCTTCTAGTCGAGCTTCTAAAGCAGCAATTTTTTCTTCTTTTATTTCAAGAGACTTCTTTAGAGTGGATTCTAATTTTGATTCCAAAAGTTTGTATCTATTATCCAAGTATAAAAAGAATATAGTTCATTACTGGAGGTCAGAAAATTATTTTTAAAGATAATTTATGATTAGATACTGATACATAAATAAGCCTTATAAAATAGTCTTTTTTTAAAAAAGAAGTAAATTAAATTATTTTGTTCTTCCTGCCTACTCTCCCTTTTTAACTATTCCTGATAATGAGAAAAAAACAAAAAAGCCCTGAGTATACAGCTCCAGATTACAGTCTAGGTTGTCAAAAGCAAAAATTAATGCTACAAAAAGGCATCTGGAAGATCTCAGTCTCAAAATATTTCTTTTAGTTTCATAAGAATAGAATCTACAGGAAGAGTAAGTGGATGGATTAAGCACATTATTAAGCATTTGTCTATGATATTAATATATAATATATTTGCACAAGTACATATGAATAGTTAAGACTTAAAGCACTCTGAAGACTACCTTTAGGGCATGGAGAACTTGCAGAATATTAAAAATAAAGAGGGGAGACAACATAGTAAAGAGCCAAGATACTGGTAATAGAACAGGAAGGAGCAGCTAGGTTTGGGTGTTAATATTTTAGTTATCTTTCTGATGGGTTCATGAATATTTATATTATTAAGATTTTTTTCTTTATAAAAAGGATGTCCATGAACATACTCTGAGAGGGAACCACAAACTAGGAATTACAGATTAATCTATTTTTTACACCTGAGAACCTCGATGACTAAACCAAATAAAAACCTGAAGTACGTATATGAGAAATTCTATCATACTCTGCCTCTTATTGTAATTAATTTGTGTGCATATATTTTCTGCTCAATTAGATTTTAAGTTCATTGACAACAGAGGAAAAAAATCTCACTTTGATATTAGCTTGAGTCAATGAACAATTTTAAAGCATGTAATGTGTATGACTCTGGATGTATTAAATTTGTGATGCCTGAGTTCTGACTGTCCAGGTAGAGATGTTCAGTAAGCAGGGAATAATATGCATGTCAGCTGAGATGATGGATAGAATGCTCATGGAATGGAAGAGGCCTAAGAACCTAACTCTAGCAAACTATATCGAAAGAAGCAAACTATATTGAAAGAGAAGGCACAGGACAACAAACTGTTACAAAGAGAAGACAAAAGTGATCAAAGGGCACTGTTTTCAACTCTACCACTAAATTCACTTTGCTACATTTATACATTCAATTCCACAATCAGACTATATATTCCACAATGGTAAGAATAAATTCTTGCCAATAAATACAATCTGCATTAATTTTTTCCCACATACATTTATTTATTATAAAATATAAATACTTACTAGAACAGTAATGATGGATAAGCAACAAAAATTATATAATTACAAAAATTCTAATGAAATAAAATCTAGTGTATAACAATATTCTCAACAATACGTACTTCTATTCCAGCTGGAATCATGTGGCCAACTGGACACTAAACAGCAGATTACTTGAAAATCTAATTAACTGATAGACTGTATTTACCATGGGAGAACAGAAATTCTCTTCAAGCCTGTACTGAATATTTTCTAATTAAAGTGTATATAAGTTAATTTTTTATTCTGTTTGTTAAGCCCTAGTTTTCTACATTATTTTTCTGCCTTAAATGCTCCACAGTCTCAAAATTAATGCTTGAGCAAAATAACTGACTTCCACAGTTCCTCAGATGGACTTAATACTCACCGGTCATCAGTACTTTGCTCATCATGTAAGAGTCGCTCTTTATTTAACCCTATCTTCTCAAGCTCATGAGTTAATTTTTCAAGATCATTATTCATTTGTTGAGTCTTCAATTTTTCACTCACCAAATCCTTATTTTAAAAGCAATGCAAAACTCACATAAGTGTTGTGAACATAAACATCAAAGAAATTCAGCAAAGATTTCATCCAGGAATACACATAATTTAAACCAGGAAAGACAGAAAGGCTGTTGCTGAACTTTTTATCAATAAAAAATAGTCAAGCAAAAAAATTATAACCCAGTAATGTTTTCTTTCTTCTATTTGGCTAATACTTTTTAACTTTTTAATGTTAAAAACTAAAAGGAGAAACTCATACTTGTGATTACACACCTTAGGTTTGAAAAGTGTGGGGGAAACAACACATATCCATTAACTTTTCATAGTGAACTAGAATTTTAGTGCATATTTCTTTCATGAATATATGTTGGATACAACACCCTTCTCCCATCACAAGCACACCTCTCCCAGTGGAAGAAGCCTAAGACATTATCTGAATAACCAGGGGGAATTCTTAGAGATGTGGGGACCAGGAACCTATTGTTCATGTGTGTAGGATTGTAGAACAGAAAGAAAAAATAAAAAGGATAATAATGATCCCTTTCAATGTCTCTTTAGCAGAAAGGCAGATTTCCCAGTGCAAGCATCTGCCAGAATGCTGTTTTTTTAAATTGAACTTAAAAGGTTATCATATATAGTAGAGCATAGGGATAGCAAATAAACACTATTTGCTCTCTTCTGAGCTACATCAACCATTTATTGCCAATCTACTCCTATAAATTTTAGAATTCTTCATGATACGCAGATCCAACCAACTACCAATTGTTCAGTGTTGACCTGATTTGCATTCTCTTGCTTATATTCTCTCAGTCAAAATCCAAGGGACTTTGAAATCTGAAAGATCTAGATTTGAATCCAGAAATCCAAATCTACCATTTTGTTCTGAAATAAGTTACTTAATGTCTCTGAACCTCAGTTTTCTAATCTAATGGAGATAACAGAAATAAAGGATTGGTTGTAAAAATTATCCAGTATTTGGCACATAGCTAATATTCAATAACTAGTAATTATCACATTCAGTAAGTTTTGATCATATATTTTAATATTACTTTGAAACAAACGTGTAAAATGATAATAAGTCAGATATTACACAGATAACTTTTACTGTAATTTCTTAAAAAATACAATTTGCATTCACTTCTTAGTTTAACAGAAGTTGGAAACTTAGAAGCTTTTTAATTCTAAATTTCTACTTTGAACCATAAATAGATTATACAAATTACCATAATAAAGCTGAAAGAAGTTCTAAGTTTAAAAAATTTAAAAATTTGTGTGAAATTTAATTAACTATACTTACCTCTCGTAATGTAACCAAAGTTTTTATATCAATAGTTGCTCTTTTCACAAGCTCTTTATTTTCTTTCTCTAATTCTTTCAGACGAATGCAGGATTCTTTATAAATACCAATCTCTTTGAAAAGAGTTTTGTTTTCTTTTTCCAAATTTCCAATTTTCACATTATTTTCTTCTAATGTGGTATCTTTTATTTCTGCTTGTTGCCGGAGTCTCTTATTTTCCTTCTCCAGTTGTTTTTTATCCTTTTCCAGTTGAGAAGTCTCTTGCTCTAATGATTTATTTTCTTTTTCCAGCTGTTCTAGTCTTTTGCTAGATATTTTTAACTCTTCTAGGTTCTTCTGCAATGTTTGATTTTCCATCTCTAAGTCCTGTAGTTCACTTTCCAATTGTTGGATTTTTTTATTGCTGTTTTCAAGAGCTTTCTGTAGCCTTTGATTTTCTGTATCTAAACCCTGATAACTAACTTCTAAGCGTTCTGTTTTCTTGAAAGATGCTTTCATGAGCTCTAAACCTTTCTTAAGTTGTTCTTTTTCACTTTCCAGTTCTTTATTCTCTAGTTGTAGCTGAGCCATCTTCATGCTTGCACACTTCAAAGATTCCACATTCCTTCGAAGTTCTAAGTTTTCTTCATCAAGCTGGGAATTCTCTTTTTCCAGGGATTCTAACTGAAAAGTGAGGTTTTTAAAGCTATCCAATGTTTTTTTAAACTTCCTATTTTCTCTTTCTAGCTCTGAATTTTCTTGTTCTAAGGCCTCAATTTTTTCACAAGTAATTTTTAAATTGGTTATCTTTTTCTGTAACAGTTCATTTTCTTTTTCAAGATGATGCAACTCATTTTCAAGTTCTTCTGCTCTTTCTCCTTTTTCTTTATAATGTTCTAATTCTTTTCTGATTTGCCTTTTTTCAAATTCAGTCTTGCTTAGCTTGCTACTTGTTTCTTTGATAGATTCATGTAGAATTTTGTTTTCTTTTTCAATATCTTTCACCCTTGCTTCAGCACTTATCTGGGAGCGCTGCCTTAAAGAGGACACGGTTTGATTCAGATGTTCATTTTCCTGTTCTAATATTTTAATCTAATTTAGTAAAAAAAAAGAAGAAAATTTAAAACTTAATGGAACATGAACTAAATATTTTAAAATTACATAGTTTTCCTCCTCCAAAAACTAGCAGGGAAATCAGATCATAAAAAGGTGCTAAAATTGTCTATTTTAATTTTAATTCTGACAAATATTTACTGAGAGATCACCATGTACATGTACTGCCAGGTCTTTACATTTAATATCTTTAGGGAGTCCAAAATGTACAGGAATGGTTAAGAGAGATGAATATTAACCAAAATGATCTTCAGATTATATAGTGGTGATATGTTTCAAATTCAAATATGATTCTAGATGAAATGTATACATATATCTCCTTGAAGATACATGCTTTTACATTCATTCAAAAAATTTCACAATGCATATATACAGGAAGACCTCAGTAAATATAGTATTTGCTCTATTATATGTGTAGATGTGTGTGTGTGTGTGTGTGTATTTGTGTGTATTCGTTTCCTCAAAGAATTCTGATTTGGAAACATCAAAATAACAATATCCCTGGTATATTTAAAAACTAAAACATCCAATTTATAGTATGGTTTATTATAATGGTAAAGGTTCTTAAAATTCACTGTGTTAAACAATCAATTCCGAGAAACTTGTAAAAACAGAGATTCATGCTTAGCTCTAGAATTTTTGTTCCATAGCTCTATGGAAATGCGTATTTTTACAGGTGACCTAAGGACTAACCCTGGTGGTTCAGATGGTAAAGAGTCTCCCCTGCAATGCAGGAGACGTGATTCAATCCCTGGGTCGGGAAGATCCCCTGGAGAAGTAGATGGCAACCCACTCCAGTATTCTTGCCTGGAAAATCCCATGGACAGAGGAACCTGGCAGGCTACAGTCTACAGGGTCACAAAGAGTTGGACATGACTGAGGAACTAACACTTTCACTTTGAGAACTATAGCTCGATAATACAAATAATTTAACTTCTAAAAATTAGAAATTTTAAAACAGCCAGTTATTTAATCTATTTGATTCTCTGTTTCTTGAAGCATAACATGTGAATGACCAATAAAACTTGAGAGCAAGTATGAAAATATACAGAACAGTTGCTGCCACCACTGCAGTGGGATCAGAGTAGAGCTGCACTTCATCCCAATTTCATTTGGGGCCTTCAATATCTGCAGTCTCATTCCACTGACACTTGAAAAGCAATTCATGCACAGGTACCATGAAATTTTATATCAGATAATTATTAAGCACACTGACAATTTAAAAAATTCTAAGTTTTCTCTTCAACTTTTCAACAATGCATGGGATAGAAAATGAGGTAAAACTATAATCACTTTAAAATGTAAAAATTTCTAAAGTATTTCATTTAATGTTATTATGAAGATTTTATTTGCATAAACTTTAAAATAACTTTTGTTAATAAGTTTTAAGATATGTTGCTTAATAAAAAAATTTATGAACCTGTCTCTCTGAATTTTCTCGAAGTGTTTCAATCGTTTTTTCAAGTTGAGCTTTTTCCTTCATTAGATCCTTGCTTAAATTCTGACAATTCTGAAGACTTTGCTTTTCTTGAATAATCTCATTTTCAAGGATTTCAACCTGGTGAAAATGAAATCACAAAACAATATATCATTAGTATTTCAAAATAGTGGAAGCTGTAAAAACAAAAGCTAATCACTGAATAAAGGGTAGAAGACAGTTTTAATACTCAAATAGTGAAACTTAAGAATTTCATAGAAAAATTCAAGTAGTATTTCAAGGTAATTTTAGCAGCTATCTAAAATATACATACATGATTATCTTTCTTGTCCTCTGCATCTTTGAAGGCAAATTTCCACTTCTAAACACAAACACAAATACAACTGCATACATACACACATGCCACATGAAGCATACACAAAATATACTGAAAAAAACTCCCTTGGCTTGAATGGATTTGTAAAACGGAAATTTAATTAGTGAAGGAATTTAGTGCACAAGAAGGAAAAGATGAGAAAATGAGACAAGAAGGAACTTGGATTAAAAAGAGAAAAAAAGGAGACTACTAGAAAAAAAAAGATTTGAACAAAACTCTAGCAAAGTATGAGGTTAACAAGTATGAAAAAGCAAATTCAACTTCAAAATACGCCATACTAGTGATTTCCCCATTATTATATAACATATTCAAAACAGGTAACCAAAAAAAAAAAAAAAAAAGAAATATTTAGGCATATAAAAAATTCCACTTCACGTTTAAATATTACGTAAATCCTTGTAACAACAGTAAGAAACTCTAAGAAGTAATATTAATATCTCAAAAGCATAAACTCACAAATCTTATTCAATAATTCATATTAAGTTTACACAATCAGGAACCTTTAAGCTATTAATAACTAATCTGGTTCTCACACTACATACTGAAATATATGGACAGTATTTATTTAATTAAACTCATTTCCTGTATTAATGGAATTCAAATGAAACATTCAGTTTACAAAAGATACACAAAGAATTAATCAAAAATTGCTGGAATCACTAATTTACTAATTAGACTTAAAGTTAATTTCAAAATCAAAATTCCAGATTTATAGTGGTGGCAAAAATAAAACCATTCCAAGTTCTAAATGGCCACTTCTATTTTAACACTATATTCATTGTGAAACGTTTATTTGGTTAATGAATTAAAGATGATGCAAAGAATGTTTTAAAAGAGAAAAAAATCTTTCAAGAAAATCAAAATGTCTATCTGCATTATCTAAGGCAGTGGTTCTCATGGCATGGTTCCACAATAGCAGGATGAGTCTCACCTAGGAACTTTTTGGAAATGAGAATTCTTATCCCACCCTAGCCCTACCACATTATGGGGCTCAACAATCCACATCTTAACAAGTGCTGAAGGTTACTATGATGAATACCTTCCTATTCAAAGCTACTGGTCTAAAAACTAGGCAGATTTTCATAACCAAGTCTAGAAACCAAGAATCCAAAGGAAAAACTAGACATGGCTGACACATGTAGAAGAATATTTATTACAGTATATTTTTCAGTGACCAAGAACTGGAAACAAAAGTGAAAGCACATTTTGAAGGGTATACATGATGGATGGTATTCAAGATAAAAATACCATGTACGTCTTTATAATACGACTCCAGTACTTTGGCCACCTGATGTGAAGAGTTGACTCATTGGAAAAGACTCTGATGCTGGGAGGGATTGGGGGCAGGAGGAGAAGGGGACGCCAGAGGATGAGATGGCTGGATGGCATCACTGACTCGATGGACGTGAGTCTCAGTGAACTCTGGGAGTTGATGATGGACTGAGAGGCCTGGGGTGCTGCGATTCATGGGGTCGCAAAGAGTCGGACACGACTGAGCGACTGAACTGAACTGATACCGTGTGTATGTGTTTGTGTACGTGAAAGATATGCACAAATAAATTACTTGGTCTAACTGTACCACAAGAGAAAAATAGAGTATCTCAGAGATATTACAAGTTTGGATCCAGACCACTGCCATAAAGTAAGTATCACAATTAAATGAGTCAAATGAATATTCTAAAATCTATGTTTACCCCACACTGTAGTCTATTAAGTGTGCCATACCATTATGTCTAAAAAAACAATAAACATACCTTTATTAAAAGTTACTTCATTAAAAAATACTTCACTGCTAAAACAAGTTAACCATCACTTGCTGCTGCTAAGTCACTTCAGTCGTGTCCGACTCTGTGCGACCCCATAGACGGAAGCTCACCAGGCTCCCCTGTCTCTGGGATTCTCCAGGCAAGAACACTGGAGTGGGTTGCCATTTCCTTCTCCAATGCATGAAAGTGAAAACTGAAAGTGAAGCCACTCAGTCGTGTCCGACTCTTAGCGACCCCATGGGCTGGAGCCTACCAGGCTCCTCCGTCCATGGGATTTTCCAGGCAAAAGTACTGGGGTGGGGTGCCATTGCCTTCCCCGAACCATCACCTGAGCCTTCAGCAAGTTTTAATCTTGTTGGGGGAGTGTCTTGCCTAGATGCTGATGGCTGTTGACTGATCAGGGTAGTGGCGCCTAGATGCTGATGGCTGCTGACTGATCAGGGTAGTGGCTGCTGAAGGCTGGGACGGCTATGTAATTTCTTAAAATAAAACAATAAAGTCTGCTCTGTCAGCTGACTCTTCCTTTCATGAACAGTTTCTCTGTAGCATGCAAGGCTACAAAAACTGTTTTTTTTTTCAAAACTGGAGTCACTTCTCTTAAACATAACCAGTTTTATCAGCTTTATGTAATATTCTAAGTCCTCTGTTGATATTTCAACCAACTTCACAACATCTTCAACAGTAGACTCTGTCTCAAGAAACTTTATTTACTCATGCACAAGAAGTAACTCCTAATCTATTATAGCCATATCATGAGATTGCAACAAATCAATCATATAATCAGGCTCCATTTCTAGTTCTGGTTCTCTTGGTAATTTCTCCACATCTGCAATTACTTCCTCCACTGAAGCCTCTAAGTCATCCATGAGAGAGAGAATCAGCTTCTTCCAAACCCCTGTTAACGTTATTTTTACCTCTTCCCATGAATCACGCATGTTCTTAATGGCATCTAGATTGGTAAGTTCTTTCCAGAAGGTTTTCAATTGACTTTGCCCAGATCCATCAGAGGAATCACTTTTGATGGCAGTTATAGCCTTACAAAATAAAGAGTAAGACTTCAAAGTCAACTTACTCTTTAATCTATGGGCCACAGAATGGATATTGTGTTAGTAAGCATGGAACAACATGAATCTCAATCCTAGGTCTCTAACAGAGCTCTTGGGGATCAGGTGCACTGTCAATGAGCAGTCATATTTTGAAAGAAATTTTTGTTTGAGCAGCAGACCTCACAAGTGGGCTTAGAATAGTCAATAAACCATACTGTAAACAGATATGTTGTCATCCAGGCTTTGTTGTTCCATCAAGAGAGTACAGGGAAAGTAAGTACAGAGAGAACAGATTAAGCAGAATTCTTAAGGGCCCTGCTGCTGCTGCTGCTGCTGCTAAGTCGCTTCAGTCGTGTCCGACTCTGTGCGACCCCACAGACAGAAGCTCACCAGGCTCCCCCATCCCTGGGATTCTCCAGGCAAGAATACTGGAGTGGGTTGCCATTTCCTTCTCCAATGCAGGAAAGTGAAAAGTGAAAGTGAAGTCGCTCAGTCGTGTCGGACTCTTAGCGACCCCATGGACTGGAGCCTACCAGGATCCTCCGTCCATGGGATTTTCCAGGCAAAAGTACTGGGGTGGGGGTGCCATTGCCTTCCCCACTTAAGGGCCCTAGATTTTTGAAATTGTAAATGACCACTGACTTCAAATCACCAGCTTCATTAGCCTCTAACAAGAGAGTCAGCCTGTCCTTTAAAGAAAAAAAAATTATTTATTTGGCTATGCCAGGTCTTAGTTGTGGCATGCGGGATCTTTAGCTGTGGCATGAGGGATCTAGTTCCCTGACCAGGGATCAAGTCTAGGCCCCCTGCATTGGGAGTGTGGAGTCTTAGCCACTGGGACCGCCAGGGAAGAAACCTGTCCTTGGAAGCTTCAAACCCAGGCATTAATTAAACTCTTCCAGCTATGAAGTCCTAGATGGAATCTTGTTCCAATAGAAGGTCGTTTGTCTACACTAAAAATCTAGTTTAGTGTAGTCACCGTAATTAATTATATCTTCTGGAAAACTAAATACAGCTTCTACATTAGTACGTGTTGTACTTTTATGTTACGGAAACCTCTCTCCTTCAACCTCACAAACCAACCTCTAATAAAAGTTTTCTTCTGAAGCTTCCTCACCTCTCTCAGCCTTCACAGAACTGAAGAGAGGGCCTTGCTCTGGATTAAGCTTTGGCTTAAAGGAACGCTGTGGCTGGCATGTCTTCTATCCGGACCACTAAGATGTTCTCCATATCAGCAACAATGCTCTTTCATTTTCCTATCATTCAAAGTTCACTGAAAGTGAACTCTTAATTCAAGAACCTCTCTGCATGCACATTTTGGCTGACTGGTGTACTCAGCCTACCCTTCAGTCTATCTCAGCTTTCAATACTCCTTCCTCACTGTTCTTAATCATCTCTAGCTTGTGACCCGATTGTGAGAGTGAGAGGTGTGCAACTACTCCTTTCACTTGAACACACACAGGCCACTCTATGGTTGTTAGCTGCCTAATTTCAATACTGTTGTGTCTCAGGGAATAGGGAGGTACAAGGAGAGGGAGAGAGATGGGGAAATCACCAGTCAGTGGAGAAGCTGGAACACCACATCACTTGATTAAGTTCACTATCTTATAGGTGCAGGCTATGCCACCCCAACACAATTAAAACACTAACATCAAAGATCACTGAGAGATCACCATAACAAATACAATAACAGTGAAAGAGTTTGAAATATTGTGAGAATCACCAAAATGTGACACAGAGACATGAAGTAAGCAAACGCTATTAGAAAAATAGTGCTGAGAGACTTGCTTGAAGCAGGGTTGCCTCAAACTTTCAAGTTGTAAAAACCAACAACAGCAGCAGCAATTATCTGTTAAGTGCAATAAGGTACTATACAATAAAACAGGATATGCTTGTTATTTCTTTTCAAAGTCTACTGAAATTTAGGTTTCATAATCCCTAAACTGTGGCCTCTAAATACTATTGTTGACTTAAAGAAAGAAGGGCTTTTTAGAGAAATGGCTGTGTCCAGGTCTGAAGCAGGAAATGTTTCAGAGGAACCTAGAACACTCTGTCACAGCAGAAAGCAAGGAACCTCTCTAGGAGTGCTTAGGTCATGTCATAAGGATTCAGGTAACAGCTTAAAAGAGTTGGGAGGGTAAGAAAAACACAGTGTATTAAAATACATCAAATATTTTTTAAATCTGTGAGTTTATTATGACACCATAACAAACTCAATAATTATCTCAGGAGGATATCAGAGAACCAATTTATTACTAGGAAACCAGTAAATAAAGAACAAGAATCAAACATTCATCCCACTTTACCCACCCTAAGAGTTGTTCCTCAGAGTAACCAACAGTGGTTTATTTTTTAACCCAGTATTTTTTTTTAAAAAAGGTTTTCCTTACAGAAACACTCTAGCTACCAAATTAAGAATGGATGATATAATATCAGGATTTTGTACCCTCTGATTAATTAAGGGATCTAAACCAATGATTTTCTATGACTACAAACATCACTTTCTTCAACAGAAAAACTACTACGAAAGAAGAGTAAATCTGTAGACTAAAAAAAGACTTAAGGGACACATCAACTGATTGAACATACCAATCTTATTTGGATTTATATTCAAAAATAATTGAATATACTTTTATTCAAAAAATAAAAAAATTTTAAAAATCATAATAGATTTGAGAAACTGAAATGCTGATCAAAAGCTATAATTTTTTAAGTGTGATATCATCACTGTTCTTTTTTAAAATTCCTTACTTTTTAGAAATTTATAACTGAGATATTTATTGGTAAAACATTACCATGTCTAGGACTTACTTCAAAATTATCTGGTGGTTGCATGGAGAATATCAAGGGCAGAAGTAAGATTAGTTGTAAGATAATAACTGTTGAAGTTGAATGAGTCTAAGAGTGTACTCACTTCATATTTATATAAGTTTGAAATCTATATAATCAGTTAAAATAATATTGAGGGTACAATAAAAGTTGGAAAATGACTGTTCTATCTAAACACTATTTATTTATACTTTTACATATACCTTTCTTACATTATATTAAACATTAATTTTTATACCTTCTTACTTAGTCTTTGATTTTCTTTTTCAATTTTCAGGATTTTGGAGGTGGTACCTTCAGCAGAATCCATAGTACTCCGAAGCTCTTCTACAGTTTTTGTCAAACTCTGATTTTCCATCTCCAACTTCAACAATCTACTTGATGTCAATTCATTTACCTCATGGCCCAAGGATTTTTGTGGTGCTGTAATATTGAAAAATATGACACTGGTAAAACTGTTTACTCTTCACTATTTAAAGTATTTAGTGTAAATACACTAAGTCATCTGACCCTTAACTTTATAAAAAATTAATAAAGTTATACAAGATAGACACAATAAGAAAGGAGAGATAAATACAGGTAAATCTTAAAATTCTAATGCATTCAGAAGCAGAGGTTTTCCTGGTGGCTCAGTGGTAAAGAATCCTCCTGTAATGCAGGAGATGCAGGAGATGAGGATTCGATCCCCAAGTCAGGAAGACACCCTGGAGAAAGAAATGGCAACCCACTCCAGTACTCTTGCCTGGAGAATCCCATGAACAGAGGAGCCTGGCTATAGTCTATAGGGTCTCAAAGAGTCAGACACAACTGAAGCGACTTGGCACACACATGTGTACGCATCCACAAGCATTCTAGTGGGAAAAAAAGTACAAAATTTAGATTGAAGTGACTAGACTTTTAGTCCTAATTACATGAGAAAGCAACTTTAACCTCAATGAATCTTAGGTTACTTGGACAAAACACAGTCAGTATCCTGTGTATCTAACAGAGTCACTGTGTGACTCAAATAAGAAATATAAAGCATATTCTATGCCACACCTTCAAAGATTAAAAAAGAAAAACAGTGAAGGGGGAAAAAAAAATCCCAATCTGATTCTGAGAAAGGCAAGACAGTACCATACACAGGTCACTTCAAAAAAGTCTTTCTCTAAATGAAGAATCAAGCTAATTAAGTATAAAGAGCAACATGCAGTCCATTATGTCAATGGAAATCATCTTTCTAAGCGGCTTTTAGAACTATATTTTTTAAAATAAGTAAACTCAGTTTCAAGTTCTGGAAATATTTTCCAGTAAGCCAAAAATAATTACTTTCTAATAACTGTATAACAGACTCATTAAATATTTTGAAGATATAAAAATATTCAGATCAGATCAGTCGCTCAGTCGTGTCCGACTCTTTGCGACCCCATGAACCGCAGCACGCCAGGCCTCCCTGTCCATCACCAGCTCCCGGAGGTCACCCAGACTCACACCCATCAAGTCAGTGATGCCATCCAGCCATCTCATCCTCTGTCGTCCCCTTCTCCTCCTGCCCTCAATCCCTCCCAGCATCAGAGTCTTCTCCAATGAGTCAACTCTTCGCATGAGGTGGCCAAAATACTGGAGTTTCAGCTTTAGCATCATTCCTTCCAAAGAAATTCCAGGATTGATCTCCTTCAGAATGGACTGGTTGGATTTTCTTACAGTCCAAGGGACTCTCAAGAGTCTTCTCCAACACCACAGTTCAAAAGCATCAATTCTTCGGCACTCAGCCTTCTTCGAAGTCCAGCTCTCACATCCATACATGACTACAGGAAAGACCATAGCCTTGACTAGGCGAACCTTTGTTGGTAAAGTAATGTCTCTGCTTTTGAATATGCTATCTAGGTTGGTCATAACTTTCCTTCCAAGGAGTAAGCGTCTTTTAATTTCATGGCTGCAGTAACCATCTGCAGTGATTTTGGAGCCCAGAAAAACAAAGTCTGACACTGTTTCCACTGTTTCCCCATCTATTTCCCATGTAGTGATGGGACCAGATGTCATGATCTTCGTTTTCTGAATGTTGAGCTTTAAGCCAACCTTTTCACTCTCCACTTTCACTTTCATCAAGAGGCTTTTTAGCCCCTCTTCACTTTCTGCCATAAGAGTCATGTCATCTGCATATCTGAGGTTATTGATATTTCTCCCGGCAATCTTGATTCCAACTTGTGTTTCTTCCAGTCCAGCATTTCTCATGATGTACTCTACATATAAGTTAAATAAACATGGTCACAATATGCAGCCTTGACGTACTCCTTTTCCTATTTGGAACCAGTCTATTGATCCATGACCAGTTCTAACTGTTGCTTCCTGACTTGCATACAGATTTCTTAAGAGGCAGATCAGGTGGCCTGGTATTCCCATCTCTTTCAGAATTTTCCATAGTTTATTGTGATCTACACAGTCAAAGGCTTTGGCATAGTCAATAAAGCAGAAATAGATGTTTTTCTAGAAGTCTCTTGCTTTTTCGATGATCCAGCGGATGTTGGCAATTTGATCTCTGGTTCCTCTGCCTTTTTTAAATCCAGCTTGAACATCAGGAAGTTCACGGTTAACATATTGCTGAAGCCTGGCTTGGAGAATTTTGAGCATTACTTTACTAGCGTGTGAGATGAATGCAATTGTGCGGTAGTTTGAGCACTCTTTGGCATTGCCTTTCTTTGGGATTGGGATGAAAACTGACCTTTTCCAATCTTGTGGCCACTGCTGAGTTTTCCAAATTTGCTGGCATATTGAGTGCAGCACTTTCACAGCATCATCTTTCAGGACTTGGAATAGCTCCACTGGAATTCCATCACCTCCACTAGCTTTGTTCGTAGTGATGCTTTCTAAGGCCCATTTGACTTCACATTCCAAGATGTCTGGCTCTAGGTCAGTGATCACATCATCATGATTATCTGGGTCTTGAAGCTCTTTTTTGTACAGTTCTTCTGTGTATTCTTGCCACCTCTTCTTAATATCTTCTGCTTCTGTTAGGTCCACAACATCTCTGTCCTTTATCGTGCCCATCTTTGCATGAAATGTTCCTTTGGTATCTCTGATTTTCTTGAAGAGATCCCTAGTCTTTCCCATTCTGTTGTTTTCCTCTATTTCTTTGCACTGATCACTGAAGAAGGCTTTCTTATCTCTTCTTGCTATTCTTTGGAACTCTGCATTTAGATGTTTATATCTTTCCTTTTCTCCTTTGCTTTTCGCTTCTCTTCTTTTCACAGCTATTTGTAAGGCCTCCCCAGACAGCCATTTTGCTTTTTTGCATTTCTTTTCCATGGGGATGGTCTTGATCCCTGTCTCCTGTACAATGTCACGAACCTCATTCCATAGTTCACCAGGCACTCTATCTATCAGATCTAGGCCCTTAAATCTATTTCTCACTTCCACTGTATAATCATAAGGGATTTGATTTAGGTCATACCTGAATGGTCTAGTAGTTTTCCCTACTTTCTTCAATTTCAGTCTGAATTTGGCAATAAGGAGTTCATGGTCTGAGCCACAGTCAGCTCCTGGTCTTGTTTTTGCTGATTGTATAGAGCTTCTCCATCTTTGGCTGCAAAGAATATAATCGATCTGATTTCGGTGTTGACCATCTGGTGATGCCCATGTATAGAGTCTTCTCTTGTGTTGTTGGAAGAGGGTATTTGCTATGACCAGTGCATTTTCTTGGGAAAACTCTGTTAGTCTTTGCCCTGCTTCATTCCGTGTTCCAAAGCCAGATTTGCCTGTTACTCCAGGTGTTTCTTGACTTCCTACTTTTGCATTCCAGTTCCCTATAATGAAAAGGACATCTTTTTTGGGTGTTAGTTCTAAAAGGTCTTGTAGGTCTTCATAGAACCGTTCAACTTCAGCTTCTTCGGCGTTACTGGTTGGGGCATAGACTTGGATTACTGTGACATTGAATGGTTTGCCTTGGAAACGAACAGAGATCATTCTGTCATTTTTGAGACTGCATCCAAGTACTGCATTTCGGACTCTTTTGTTGACCATGATGGCCACTCCATTTCTTCTGAGGGATTCCTGCCCACAGTAGTAGATATAATGGTCATCGGAGTTAAATTCACCCATTCCAGTCCATTTTAGTTCGCTAATTCCTAGAATGTCGACATTCACTCTTGCCATCTCTTGTTTGACCACTTCCAATTTGCCTTGATTCATGGACCTGACATTCCAGGTTCCTATGCAGTATTGCTCTTTACAGCATCAGACTTTGCTTCTATCATCAGACACATCCACAGCTGGGTATTCTTTTTGTTTTGGCTCCATCCCTTCATTCTTTCTGGAGTTATTTCTCCACTGATCTCCAGTAGCATATTGGGCCTCTAATGACCTGGGGAGTTTCTCTTTCAGTATCCTATCATTTTGTCTTTTCATACTGTTCATGGGGTTCTCAAGGCAAGAATACTGAAGTGCTTTGCCATTCCCTTCTCCAGCGGACCACACCCTGTCATCTCTCTCCACCATGACCCGGATTCACAAATGAAATATGATCAGATCAGATCAGATCAGATCAGTCGCTCAGTTGTGTCCGACTCTTTGCGACCCCGTGAACCGCAGCACGCCAGGCCTCCCTGTCCATCACCAGCTCCCGGAGGTCACTCAGACTCGCATCCATCAAGTCAGTGATGCCATCCAGCCATCTCATCCTCTGTCGTCCCCTTCTCCTGATACTTAGAATTAATTTTGAAATCCTAGATTTCAGGAAAGGAAATGAACAGAAATACAGGAGGGAATTTCTCGGTCTGTGTACTTTGTATATGTTTGAAATCCTCTATCATAAAAACCAAACACACAAACACACACACACACACACAAACCATGTATCCCCACAAGTCATACATTCTTTTTTTAAAAATCAGGTAGAGTAAAATATCTCCTAGGATTTAAGAAACCCTCAATTCTTATATCAAGTTGTTGTTCTAGTCAGCACACTGTTAATCTTTTATTAAAAGCTGGTATCACAGTCACTGATTTCATAAATTTTATTAATTGTCCATGTCTTCTTAAGTAAAACTCATTTCAATTAAACAATATTAGGCTACAAAACATGATATGCCTTAATAAAACTTTCACTACTACGTGCTTCAAAGAAACTTCAAGCCATCCTACACAAAGAAATAAAAGGATGCATACAACACATTTTTAACATGGGAGAATGTCTGTGCTATATTTTGGATGAAAAAGGAACCCTGACTGTACATACACACTGATGATGATATATAAAATAAACGTGTGTGTAGAAAAATTCTAGAAGCAAATTTTGTGAAACGTAAAAGGCAAGAAATTGTTAGTGGCTTTGATTTCTTCCTTTACATTTTTCACATTCAACAAATTTTCTAGAAAGTTCCTTGTATGGTGAAAAAAACTACACCATACTAATATTCTGTTCTATGACTGCAGCAAAACCTGATATAATAATAATAAAACACTCAAATGCTATATACAAGGTGTTCTAAAGAGCTTCATTAACAAATTCAACCCTCACAACAACCCTACCAGATAGTCCTTACTATAACTGTCCCCATCTAACAGCTCAGAAAACTCCTAACAGTGTCATTTTAACTACTTGAGTAATTCAGTTCAGTCTCTCAGTCATGTCCAATTCTTTGCAACCCCATGAACCCCACCACACCAGGCCTCCCTGTCTATCACCAAGTCCTGTAGTCCACCCAAACCCATGTCCATTGAGTCAGTAATGCCATCCAACCATCTCATCCTCTGTCATCCGCTTCTCCTTCTGCCCTGAATCTTTCTCAGCATCAGGGTCTTTTGAAATGAGTCAGCTCTTCACATCAGGTGGCCAAAGTACTAGAGTTTCTGCTTCAGCATCACTCCTACCAATTAACACCCAGGACTGATCTCCGTTAAGATGGACTGGTTGGATCTCCTTGTAGTCCAAGGGACTCTCAAGAGTCTTCTCCAACACCACAGGTCAAAAGCATCAATTCTTCAGCGCTCAGCTTTCTTCACAGTCCCACTCTCACATCCATACATGACCACTGGAAAAACCATTACCTTGACTAGATGGACCTTTGTTGACAAAGTAATGTTTCTGCTTTTTAATATACTGTCTAGGTTGGTCATAACTTTCCTTTCAAGGAATAATTGTCTTTTAATTTCATGGCTGCAGTCACCATCTGCAGTGATTTGGGAGCCCAGAAAAACAGTCAGCCACTGTTTCCCCATCTATTTGCCATGAAGTGATGGGACCAGATGCCATGATCTTCGTTTTCTGAATGCTGAGCTTTAAGCCAACCTTTTCACTCTCCTCTTTCACTTTCATCAAGAGGCTTTTTAGTTCTTCTTCACTTTCTGCCATAAGGGTGGTGTCATCTGCATATCTGAGGTTATAGATTTTCTCCCAGCAATCTTGATTCCAGCTGGTGCTTCCTCCAGCCCAGAGTTTCTCATGATGTACTCTGCATAGAAGTTAAATAAGCAGGGTGACAATATAAAGCCTTGACGTACTCCTTTTCCTATTTGGAACCAGTCTGTTGTTCCATGTCCAGTTCTAACTGTTGCTTCCTGACCTGCATACAGGTTTCTCAAGAGGCAGGTCAGGTGCTCTGGTATTCCCATCTCTTTGAGAATTTTCCACAGTTTATTGTGATCCACACAGTCAAAGGCTTTGGCATAGTCAATAAAGCAGAAATAGATGTTTTTCTAGAAGTCTCTTGCTTCTTCCATGATCCAGCAGATGTTGGCAATTTGACCTCTGGTTCCTCTAACTTTTCTAAAACCAGCTTGAACATCTGGAAGTTCACGGTTCACATATTGCTGAAGCCTGGCTTGGAGAATTTTGAGCTTTGCTTTACTAGCGTGTGAGATGTGTGCAATTGTGCGGTAGTTTGAGCAATCTTTGGCATTGCCTTTCTCTGGGATTGGAATGAAAATGGACCTTTTCCAATCCTGTGGGCACTGTTGAGTTTTCCAAATTTGCTGGCATATTGAGTGCAGTTATGACCAACCTAGATAGCATATTCAAAAGCAGAGACATCCCTTTGCCAACAAAGGTTCGCCTAGTCAAGGCTATGGTCTTTCCTGTGGTCATGTATGGATGTGAGAGCTGGACTGTGAAGCAGGCTGAGCGCCGAAGAATTGATGCTTTTGAACTGTGGTGTTGAAGATTCTTGAGAGTCCCTTGGACTGCAAGAAGATCCAACCAGTCCATTCTGAAGGAGATCAATCCTGGAATTTCTTTGGAAGGAATGATGCTAAAGCTGAAACTCCAGTATTTTGGCCACCTCATGCGAAGAGTTGACTCATTGGAGAAGACTCTGATGCTGGGAGGGATTGAGGGCAGGAGGAGAAGGGGACGACAGAGGATGAGATGGCTGGATGGCATCACTGACTCGATGGGTGTGAGTCTGGGTGACCTCCGGGAGCTGGTGATGGACAGGGAGGCCTGGCGTGCTGAGGTTCATAGGGTCGCAAAGAGTCGGACACGACTGAGCGACTGATCTGATCTGAGTGCAGTAGAAAACATTTAAATCTGAATTGTTTTCTTTGTAACTCAATTCACATGGAATACAATTAAAAAGTTCCACAAATGTTTTATGTAACACGTCTTGGCAAGTCCACTGGCTGAATATCATCACTTACTATGAAGTCAATTTACATGCGGTCCCAGAACTTGGAATTAGGTTCCCAAGTGTAAAATTAGGAAAAGCCTAAAGGAGATCAGCCCTGGGTGTTCTTTGGAAGTAATGATGCTAAAGCTGAAACTCCAGTACTTTGGCCACCTTATGTGAAGAGTTGACTCATTGGAAAAGACTCGGATGCTGAGAGGGATTGGGGGCAGGAGGAAAAGGGGACAAGAGAGGATGAGATGGCTGGATGGTATCACTGACTCGATGGACATGAGTCTCGGTGAACTCCGGGAGTTGGTGATGGACAGGGAGGCCTGGTGTGCTGCAATTCATGGGGTCTCAAAGAGTCGGACACAACTGAGCGACTGAACTGAACTGAATAGTAATAAATATGACAAGTCATCTGCAGAAGTTACCATTTTTTAAGCACCAGGCTATAACCTCTCAGAGCCTGATACAATAAAACAGGTATAATAATATAAATACTGGGTAACCGAGGAATTAGGGAACTAGTCTAATTCAAATAAATGTAACTGGGGTATAATTTCAATAAAGGATATCAGTATTAGCAAATTCAAAGTTTTAACACAAAAGGCCACATAGTATGTGTGTGTCCAGCTTTAATAAAGAGGACAAGTTAATGTGGAGGCAGACAGAGTGCCAAAAGTTAAATATTTATCTGAGGCCTTTTATTACCTCCAAAGTATAAGTGGGCTTGAGCAACTGGTAGGTATAATCCTAAAATGGTGATGACACATATGGATGAAATAACTGTAAAGATCCTTAAGTTGCTTTATTCTAGCTACATATTCACTAAAGAATTTCCCATTACATTCTGATGTCCTATTTAGGTTTGTCTACAGTTAAAGATGATGTTGTGAAAGTGCTGCACGCAATATGCCAGCAAATTTGGAAAACTCAGCAGTGGCCACAGGACTGGAAAAGGTCAGTTTTCTTTCCAACCCCAAAGAAAGGCAATGCCAAAGATGCTCAAACTACCGCACAATTGCACTCATATCACATGCTAGTAAAGTAATGCTCAAAATTCTCCAAGCCAGCCTTTAGCAATATGTGAACCGTGAACTTCCTGATGTTCAAGCTGGTTTTAGAAAAGGCAGAGGAACCAGAAATCAAATTGCCAACATTTGCTGGATCATGGAAAAAGCAAGAGACTTCTAGAAAAACATCTATTTCTGCTTTATTGACTATGCCAAAGCCTTTGAGTGTGTGGATCACAATAAACTATGGAAAATTCTGAAAGAGATGGGAATACCAGACCACCTGATCTGCCTCTTGAGAAATCTGTATGCAGGTCAGGAAGCAACAGTTAGAACTAGACATGGAACAACAGACTGGTTCCAAATAGGAAAAGGAGTACGTCAAGGCTTTATATTGCTTATTTAACTTCTATGCAGAGTACATCATGAGAAACGCTGGACTGGAAGAAACACAAGCTGGAATCAAGATTGCCCGGAGAAATATCAATAACCTCATATATGCAGATGACACCACCCTTATGGCAGAAAGGGAAGAGGAACTAAAAATCCTCTTGATGAAAGTGAAAGTGGAGAGTGAAAAAGTTGGCTTAAAGCTCAACATTCAGAAAATGAAGATCATGGCATCTGGTCCCATCACTTCATGGGAAATAGATGGGGAAACAGTGTCAGACTTTGTTTTTGGGGGCTCCAAAATCACTGCAGGTGGTGATTGCAGCCATGAAATTAAAAGACATTTACTCCTTGGAAGGAAAGTTATGACCAACCTAGATAGCATATTCAAAAGCAGAGACATTACTTTGCCAACAAAGGTTCGTCTAGTCAAGGCTATGGTTTTTCCTGTGGTCATGTATGGCTGTGAGAGTTGGACTGTGAAGAAGGCTGAGCACCGAAGAATTGATGCTTTTGAACTGTGGTGTTGGAGAAGATTCTTGAGAGTCCCTTGGACTGCAAGGAGATCCAACCAGTCCATTCTGAAGGAGATCAGCCCTGGGATTTCTTTGGAGGGAATGATGCTGAAGCTGAAACTCCAGTACTTTGGCCACCTCATGTGAAGAGTTGACTCACTGGAGAAGACTCTGATGCTGGGAGGGATTGGGGGCAGGAGGAGAAGGGGACGACAGAGGATGAGATGGCTGGATGGCATCACTGACTCGATGGATGTGAGCCTGGGTGAACTCCAAGAGCTGGTGATGGACAGGGAGGCCTGGCGTGCTGCGATTCATGGCGTCGCAAAGAGTCGGACACGACTGAGCGACTGAACTGAACTGACTGTCAAAGAACAGGTTGACCAGTAATTATGACTTTTCTTTTCTATTTAGTAGCTGCTTGTATCTCTCAAAATACATTAATCAACTGATAACCCCACTTCTTGGGATATTAACATGAAATAGTGCCTAAACAGTGGATCAAATCTGTCACTGCACTCAAAGTTGAGCTGTAAGACACGCAGAGATAAGGATCGAACTCAGAATTGTGGAAATTAATATATTCTTTTGTGAAATCCTATCTAGGGAGATATCTGGTCTTTTGAGACATTTCCAGTCAAGGAAAATAAAGAACAGTAAGAAAATATCCCCAAATGTAAGCATAAATACAATGTCATTTATTCATTCATCCATTTAAATAAAACAGTATCAGAAATACCTTCAGAAAGCTCACTAGTTCTAGATATTTGTTCTAGTTCCCAGCCAAGATGTAATGATTCGTCCATACTTTGCTTCTGTGCCATTTCCAAAGTCATATTTTCTTCCATTAATTCTTCAATCTTTTTTCTATCCATATCACGTTCCTTTTTTATTGGCAGAATAGGGAGAGAAAAGAAAGCTAAGAAACAGTACAATTTCAAGCTATTATTGTATTACTCTATAACTTTCAATTATAAGAAACTATATGAGTTACCGGGAGCTGGTGATGGACAGGGAGGCCTGGCATGCTGCGGTTCATGGGGTCGCAAAGAGTCGGACACGACTGAGCGACTGATCTGATCTGATATGAGTTAAATTTGGAGTTCCTTAAAATCTTCACAATTTGAAGCTCTTGATAATAATCAATTGTAATTATTACTGCTGGTCATTAAATTCATCAGTTGTCTGACCTCCTTTTAAAGTGATTTTTGGGGACATTGAAAACACTTCTTCATAGTCATTATATTGTTCTAGTCACATAACAAATAAATGACTTCTGATCCAGTGCTAAAAAAATGTTTACACAATAACTTATTAGGGTTTTCTGAAATGAAGTAGAAAAATTAATAAATAATACCCCTTTTTAATAAAGGCAGAAATTTCTACTACTCCTGAAATTACATAAAATCAGAAGCATCTAATTTACTTAGTTCTCACTTTTCTGTTAAGACCTTAAGGACATTGCTGCTGCTACTGCTAAGTCGCTTCAGTTGTGTTCGACTCTGTGCGATCCCATAGACGGCAGCCCACCAGGCTTCCCCGTCCCTGGGATTCTCCAGGCAAGAACACTGGAGTGGGTTGCCATTTCCTTCTCCAACGCATGAAAGTGAAAAGTGAAAATGAAGTCGCTCAGTCGTTTCCAACTCTAGCAACCCCATGGACTGCAGCCTACCAGGCTTCTACGACCATGGGATTTTCCAGGCAAAAGTACTGGAGTGGGGTGCCATTGCCTTCTCTGTTAAGGACACTAGCCATCTTTATCACTATAAGGAAATCAGATGAATCTTAGAATTTTTACTTAGAAGCTATGTAATGGATCTACCTTATACACTTACCATTTCCATATCATGCAGTTTAGCCTTCAGTTGTAAATTCTCTTTTTCTAATTCATGCAATTTATCAGAACGAGCTCGAGTTCCTTCTAACTGGTCTTCCAACATGGTTTTTGTTTCCAACAAAACTTGATTGTCTTCTTTTAATTCCTATAAAAATTTCAAGTAGGCTTTATTGGTCACAAACATGTTAATATGATAATTTTTAAAGTTCTGAAACATAAAAATTCTTTGTTAAAAAATAAGACATTAAGCTATCTTTATCAACAGGTCTATATAAGAGTAAAGGTACTGAGTAACAAATAGAGTTGGTTTCATTTTATTTCCCAGAATTTAAATTATTATGTTAACAGGGGAGGGAGATGGGAGGAAATTTCAAAAGGGAGGGGATATATGTGTACCCATGGCTGATTCATGTTGAGGTTTGACAGAAAACAGCAAAATTCTGTAAAGCAATTATCCTTCCATAAAAAATAAATTAATTAAAAAATTATGTAAACAAATACTCAGCTCCTATATTAGGATGAGTAATACTACTATAATTTCATATGAAATTGTCAATGTATATTTAAATTCCTAAGTCACAAAGATAAGAAACTTAGTATAAGTAGTTAGATTTTTAAGATGCAAATCTACATAGAATTGGGGCTTAATTTATTTAATAAAATAGATTTAAGTTTCTCTCTACTTGAAAGTGAAGAGTTTGGGGTTTTGAGTAAAATACCAAGACTACAATCAATATTCAAGTAAATCATAAACCAGGGCTTTATCAAAAAATACTTTGCATAAACATTTTAAAATTCCTATGTATGTTTTGAAGACATGTTCACAAATCTATATTGCTAAATTATATGCCTGCCATTTATAAGCTGGTCACGCAAAAGTATATTACAACAATGGCACACATGAGGACCCCTGAATAGTCCCACACATGCACCCATTTAAAAAAGTATAAAAGAATTAACAAGCAGCTTATCCTTGCACTCTATTGGGTCTATTTTATGGTAACATTCAGGCTAAGTTTTACTTTCTCTTACAATGTTTTCACTTGATATTAAAAACTCCTTCTTTCTTATCCCCATACTGAAACTGATGAAAATCTCTATTTACAGACAAGAAGAAATCACTGAGAATGGAAAAAAGAATGCAAGAAGCAAAGTTTTTCAAATTCTTGCTATCAAACTCAACTTTATGTAACAAAGAATTGCAACCATTAAATAAGAAAAACTGGTCTTCTTCTAACTTGTTCATATAAAGAGACAAATGGCATTGGGGAGGTGAAGGAAGAGAGAGAAGGAAAAGAGGAAGACAGATACTGATTTTGTTTTCTTTGATCCTAAATTAGTATTCTGAGTTGAGCAGCAATCAGAAGCATTCACTTCTAGGCATGAGTTTAAAATTAGGAGAGGCATATATACTTTATTTTAACTTCAAAGTGCTCCCTACCTGTAATGCTAATTAAACAAAAGAATGAAATAAAACCTCCAATGAATAGCGTCTAAAAATTCCTTTTTACAAGTCTAAACAATATGCTGATCTATCATAAAATAAGCACCTAATGGTATTACAGTTTGCTCAATGTTTCAAGAGTTCTTTACATTTATTAAAATGCATTTTAAATGCATTTTGAAAAATCGTAACACTTTTAAAGAAAAAAATTGTGAATTGTTTAAATTATGCAACATACCTCAACTCTTGCCTTATAAAATTCAATATCATGTAGTCTCTCTTTATATCTGCTGACTTCACTTTCAAGCTTATCAACTCTGACAGCCTTCTCCCGAAGTGCATCTAATTCATCTCGATACATTCTTGCAGAACGAGCATCCGAAAGCAAATTCATGTTCTAAATATAAACACATACTAATATTTAAAATATTATTCTCTATTTTCAAATTGATAATGCTTAGGTTGTGCAATCTGATGAATTTACAAAAAAACCCCAATTACTTCTGTACTTTAAAAGTGTGAATTTTTGTGGGACGATGAAACTAAGTGGTTAAGGAGACAGACTGCTAAAAGTTTGAATTTTCTGGTATAAATATTATACCTTAAGTATTTTTTTTTAATGCAGATATAAAGTCTTTTTTTAAACCATGAGTAAGAAGTATTTTTTAAATATACACTTCTATACAAATATAAAAACACATGCATACATACAAGTTTTTATATATAATGTTCACTACTAAGATTGTAAAAAATATTCAGGACATTTTAAAATAAGCAAATCTCTTAACATAACTGTTTGCAATGAATTTAAGGTTAAAAGCTAACTTCAAAATACAAGATAGTAAAAATATAGACGAGGCAAACTAATACAAAAGTTGATCATTAGTTACTTTAAAGAAATGTTTCTATCCAGATATGTTCCCAAAATCCTGCTGAGTTTTTAAATACTTCCACACGAATGAATACTTGCATATGATTAGTATACATCTCTACATCATTTGAAATAAATATTAAAATTCAAACTTTAAAAAGTCCTCCTGCAATCTTTTGAATAACAATAATTGAAGCATGATCCAGAGATATCTGTGGGTTCCTGAAAGCCTTCTGGGGAGTTCATCAGGTTAAAACTATTTTCATAATAATACTAAGACAGTACTTGCTGTTCACTCTCATTCTCTCATGAGGGTACAGTGGAACTTTCCAGAGGCTACATAGATGGCATGTTATTAACTTAACAGACTGAATGCAGAAACAGATATGAGAATCTGGTAGTCTTCAATTAAGGGAGGCATTAAATAAAGAGATTTGCAAAAATATAAAAGATTACTATTCTTCTAATTTTTTTGTTGTTTTGGAAAATAATGGTTATTTAGTTACCATATAATTTTTATGTTAACATGGAATGGGCTGAGTATTATTTTCAAATGAATTAATAAATATTTTTAAGTTACTAGTTTAAATTTCAAATATAGTAAATTCCAGTAAAGGGAATTCACATTAAATAATCCTCATTAATTTTTATGAGTAAAGAAGGGTCTTGAGACAAAAAAGATTGAGAATCACTATTTAGATGGAACACAAAAAAAACCCTGCTACCAAGCAGTGAACAGCAGCCGTAGCATATCTAAAACTAAAGGTTACGATCCCTAGATTCATTCACCTAGAAAGGTCCCAGGTTTATGATCCCACAACTAAAGCAACCCTGGAATTTAAAATGACCGCTTAGTGGAAGTAAGGACAAGGAAGAATTTTCCAGCCTTATGCCAATCTTTATCATTTATGGCTTAAAGAAGACCTCTTGCACTACCTTCAAATGAAAACAAAACATCACAGAGTAATTAAAAGAAGCAAATTCTTAAATAGTCTTAGTTCATGATGAAAAAACACAAAGCTTCAGAAAAAATAAAGACATTTTTAAAAGTATAGGATCTACATGGTAGAAAAAGAGAAAAATTAAAATGCATTCTATTCTATGGAAGTTAACATAAAAAACCATAAGAGAGCAGAGACTTAGGGAAATACACATAAGCAGCACAGTTTAGCAGTAGAGGTGTTCCAGCTGTCAAGTCCACAGAAGCCAACACATAAAAAAGGGAAACCTGGAACTGTCCTAGTCCTAAGAGGCTCCCTGAAATCTCAGAAAGGTTTGAATAGCACACTGATAGAGAAAAAAGAAAACTCCAAAGTTCTTTCCAGTTTTGATTTCTAGTTTTGGCTCTGGCATTTCTGAAGACAGAAACACTGAAAAAGTCATTACATTTCATTAAACCTCAGTAAGCAGTAAGGCAAATGTTGTAAATTATAAGGAGAAAACTCAATTTCCAACTGATATTATATAATGAAAGTTCCAGGTACAAACCTCTTGCTGCAGCCTTTTTAGCTCTATTTCCATTTGCTCTAGTTCTTGTTTACAGTCCAACAATTGTTCAGTTTTTTCCTCCCTTAAATGCAAAAAATATTTATTAAATAAAAAACTTTGTGCTTTGAAAACTATGATCATCTGAACTAATACAAATATACTATTATTATTAAATATCTAATTTAACATAATATTGGTCATGACCTCAAGCTGGGGAAAAAGACAAAGAAATTGGCATTAAGAATTTATATGGTTGGATGTCATCAGACTCACCCTTAAAGTTCTCCAAATGCTAATAACCTCAATGACTAATGTCCTCATAGTTCATAACGTAGCTTCTTTTTCTTCATCTCTTCTGTCATTTCCTGATTCCCATCTCCTTACTCTCTCTCCCTCTCTGTATAGTCACAGACAATTTAGCTGGAAGAGTTCTTAAGCAAGGAAATACTAGCTGGGTCTGAGACTTTAAGGGTCTCCAAACTATTTTCAATATTTATAATGACCTAAAAAGAAAATAATACAGTGCCACACAGATATGTAAAATCTTAGACTCTCTATTAGTTTCTACCCTGAAGTCTGGAGACTTTTGTATTTCTCCTAATATATTTTTTTTCTTTTTACACTGTGTTCTTTCTAACTCCCATTTTCTATCTCTCCTTTAGAGCCAAGCTCCTCAAAATAAGTCTCCAATCACTGTCTCTACTGTCCACCTTCTGTTCTTAAATAATAAAAAATAAATGTTCATTATGTAGAAAAGTCTGCTTTTGACATCTCATGTGTGCTTATATTTAAGTTTTTTCACCAGAGAAAATTTTTATTGAAGTATAGCTGATACACAATGTTATATAAGCTACAGGTTATTGTGATTCACAATTTTTAAAAGTTCCCACCCCAGTACTTTTGCCTGGAGAATTCCATGGACAGAGGAGCCTGATAGGCTCCAGTCCATGGGATCCCTAAGAGTCAGACACGACTGAGCGACTTCACTTTCACTTTTCACTTTAATGCATTGGAGAAGGAAATGGCAACCCACTCCAGTGTTCCTGCCTGGAGAATCCCAGGGACGGGGGAGCCTGATGGGCTGCCGTCTATGGGGTCGCACAGAGTCGGACACGACTGAAGCGACTTAGCAGCAGCAGCAGCAGCAGCATACTCCATAAAATATTAGCTATATTCCCTGTGTTGTACTACACATCCTTGTAGCTTATTTTATACATAAGTTTGTACCTTTAATCCTCTACGTCTATATTGCCCCTCTCCACTCCCTCTTCTCACAAGTAATCACCTGCTTCCTGTATCTAAAAATCTGTTTTTCTTGTTACATTCACTAGTTTTATTTTTTAGATTCCACATATAATTGTCATCATACAGCATTTGTCTTTTATTTATTTTACTTAGGATAACACTCTCCAAGTCCATCAATGTTGTTTTATTCATTTGGCTGCACTGAGTCTTAGTTGCTGCATGAGGGATCTTCATTCCATTATGCAGGCTCTCTAGTTGTGGCCTGAGGGCTCTGCAGTGCAGGGGCTAAGTAGCTGCAGTGCATAGGAGCTGCTCTGTGGCATGTGGGACCTTAGTTTCCTGACCAGGGATCAAACCTGTGTCCTTAGATTTCAAGGCAGATTCTTAACAACTGGACCGCCAGAGAAGTCCCATGTTTTTAAGATAGCAAATTTTATCCTTTTTATGACTGAGTAGCATACCATTCTCTCTCTCTATATATATATATATATTTTTTTTTTTCTATACATCTTCTTAATCTAATCATCTGTTGATGGACACTTAGGTTACTTCCATATAATGGCAAATATACATAATGCTACTATGAACACTGGGCTACATGCATCTTTCTGAACACCACATTAACAAACTGATTAATAAAAACCATACGATCATCTCAGTAGGTGCAGAAAAAGCTTTTCACAAAACTCAATACTCTTTTATGACTAAAAAAACTCTGCAGAAAGTAGGCACAGAGAATAATAAACTATATCCAACAAACCCAGAACTAACATCACACTCAACAGTGAAAAGTTGAACACATTTCCATTAAGATCAGGAACAAAAAACAATGCCCACTCTTGCCACTTTTATTCAACATAGTCCCAGCCACAGCAATTAGACAAGAAAAAGAAAAGGAATGCAAATTTAAAGGAGGAATAAAAACTGTCACTATCTGCAGATGACATACTACAGATGAAACTGATCAAGACTCTGTCAGGTCCTTCCAGGTACAAATCTTTTTGTTCCCCATTTCTTGTTTGTAGGAAATAGACTTCATTCAGCCTTCAGACCCCCTGAGATCTAAAGGGCAGATTCAAACAGCTGCTACTCACAGAAGGAAAGGAATGCAGAAACAGAGGAGGAGCAGCTGAGAAACAACAGTCCAGCAATAAAGCAGGGTTCTGGTTCTTCCTCAAGGAATATATGTAACAATATCTTTGAGCTTTTCTGCAGAACTAAGGCCTCCACTCAGGTGGAGAATGATGCTCAGAGAATGGTTAAAAATTAAACCATCTTAAAATGGTTAGTTTTAAATGTACAGTTCAAAAGAATTAATTTTACAATGTTAAACTATCACCACTACATATTCTCAAAACTTTTTCGTCACCCTATTCAGAAATTCTATACTCATTAAGCAATAACTCTCCAATTTATTTTCTATCTCTCTCAATTTGCCCATAAAAGATACTTCATTTAAGTGGAATTGGGGTCGTGAAGAGTCGGACACGACTGAGTGACTGATCTGATCTGATTCAAATTTATTCTTTTATCTGGCTTATTTCACTTAGCAAGCTGAGATGGCTCATCTTACGGCTGATTCCATGGCTCATCCCTGTTGCAGCAGCATATCAAAATTTCATTTTTTTATGGCTGAATAATAATCCACTCATCTCACAGGCTAGTAAAGTAATGCTCAAAATTCTCCAAGCCAGGCTTCAGCAATATGTGAACCGTGAACTTCCAGATGTTCAAGCTGGTTTTAGAAAAGGCAGAGGAACCAGAGATCAAATTGCCAACATCCACTGGATCATCGAAAAAGCAAGAGCATTCCAGAAAAACATCTATTTCTGCTTTATTGACTATGCCAAAGCCTTTGACTGTGTGGATCACAATAAACTGTGGAAAATTCTGAAAGAGATGGGAATACCAGACCACCTGATCTGCCTCTTGAGAAACCTGTATGCAGGTCAGGAAGCAACAGTTAGAACTGGTCATGGAACAACAGACTGGTTCCAAATAGGAAAAGGAGTACGTCAAGGCTGTATATTGTCTCCCTATTTATTTAACTTCTATGCAGAGTACATCATGAGAAACGCTGGACTGGAAGAAGCACAAGCTGGAATCAAGATTGCTGGGAGAAATATCAGTCACCTCATACATGCAGATGACACCACCCTTATGGCAGAAAGTGAAGAGGAACTAAAAAACTTCTTGATAAAAGTGAAAGAGGAGAGTGAAAAAGTTGGCTTAAAGCTCAACATTCAGAAAATGAAGATCATGGCATCTGGTCCCATCACTTCATGGGAAACAGATGGGAAACAGTGGAAACAGTGTCAGACTTTATTTTGGGGGGCTCCAAAATCACTGCAGATGGTGACTGCAGCCGTGAAATTAAAAGACGCTTACTCCTTGGAAGGAAAGTTATGACCAACCTAGATAGCATATTCAAAAGCAGAGACATTACTTTGCTAACAAAGGTTCGTCTAGTCAAGGCTATGGTTTTTCCTGTGGTCATGTATGGATGTGATAGTTGGACTGTGAAGAAAGCTGAGTGCTAAAGAATTGATGCTTTTGACCTGTGGTGTTGGAGAAGACTCTTGAGAGTCCCTTGGACTGCAAGGAAATCCAGTCCAACCAGTCCATTCTAAAGGAGAAAAGTCCTGGGTGTTCATTGGAAGGACTGATGCTAAAGCTGAAACTCCAATACTTTGGCTACCTCATGCGAAGAGTTGACTCATTGGAAAGGACTCTGATGCCGGGAGGGATTGGGGGCAGTAGGAGAAGGGGACGACAGAGGATGAGATAGCTGGATGGCATCACCGACTCGATGGTCATGAGTTTGGGTAAACTCCAGGAGTTGGTGAGGGACAGGGAGGTCTGGTGTGCTGCAGTTCATGGGGTTGCAAAGAGTAGGACACGACTGAGTGACTGAACTGAACTGAATAATCCAATGTGTGCCCACAAGCACATTTTGTTTATCTGTCCATCTGTTCATGGCCATTGGGTTGTTTCTACTCTTTAGCTATTGGGAATAATGCTTCAGTGAACAATGGCATGCCAGTATATGTTTGAGTTCCTGTTTTCAATTTTAGTGGGATATAAATAGGTGTGGAATTGCTGCTGCTGCTGCTGCTAAGTCACTTCAGTCGTGTCCAACTCTGTGCGACCCCATAGACGGCAGTCTACCAGGCTCCTCCATCCTTGAGGTTCTCCAGGCAAGAGAATCCTGGAGTGGGTTGCCATTTCCTTCTCCAGTGGAATTGCTAGATTATATAAAAATTCTATATTTAACTTTTTGAGGAATATTCTAATGCTTTTAATACACTTATTTTTTTCTGGATGTTTACATATTTAACATTTTTTAAAATACAAACAGAGCAACCACTTTTGTGCAAAATTCTTCTCCACCAAGAGTATATTAACATATACACATCTAAACTCAGAGAAGGCAATGGCACCCCACTCCAGTACTCTTGCCTGGAAAATCCCATGGATGGAGGAGCCTGGTAGGCTCCAGTCCATGGGGTTGCTAAGAGTCGGATACGACTGAGCAACTTCACTTTCACTTTTCACTTTCATGCATTGGAGAAGGAAATGGCAACCCACTCCAGTGTTATTGCTTGGAGAGTCCCAGGGATGGGGGAGCCTGGTGGGCTGCAATCTATGGGGTCTCATAGAGTCAGATACGACTGAAGGGACTTAGCAGCAGCACCATCTAGACTAATTTCTTCATCATTATTTTGTTTTTTACATTTAGCTCTTTAATCCATCTGAAATTCACTTTGGAGTATGTGAAGTATGACTTTAATTACTGGAATTTCCAAAAGTGTTACCCAGGAGGATCTACACTTACTAATAAAATAATCCCTTTTTGCACCCATTTGACCATTCTATCTACAGTGATGAGGCTTCCATTCACATCTTCCCACAGACACTATTTATCATAGTCAGTCAGTCAGTCACCTATTGCCGAATCCAACACATTATTTTCAGATCTTTGAGAAACTTAATGCAGTTCATGCCACTCTTCTTAATATGCGTCTCCTTTGGTTTCCATGACTCTACACTTACGATTTTCTAGTTCTCAATATATTAATTCTCTGATTCTTTTGCTGATTTCATGTTTTGTGCCTATCTTTTGCCTAACAATTATCAAGTTCTCATTATCTGTGCCAAACACTTGTGCTATGCATTTTACACTCTGCCAAGCACTTAATCCTCACAAGAACTCTAAAGTACATTTGTTGAGTGCTTATGTAATATACACTGTTTACTTATATATTTACCTCATACAACAACCCTACAGTAAGCACTAATATTATTCTTATTTAACAGTCTAGGAAACTGTATAATAGGCTTAGAGCTTCTGTAACTTGGCCACAGTCACTCAGTTAGGAAGTGTTGAGAGCCAGGATTCACATTTTAGAGTGCCTCTAAAGCTCATGCACTTATTCATTTGCTCTACCTGTTATTTTGTATATGAAAAAACTGAATAATGTGGGTAATAAATGGTGACATCTACCTTGAACCACTTAAACACCTTTCTAATATTTGTATTCTTAAGATTACATCCTTCACATTCTTCATGCTCATGGGCAGTCTGATCCATTCCAAAGGTTTCAATTACGACTTACATGCTGCTGCATATATTATTCTGCATGAGTATACTAATGATCTAAAATCTCTACTCTGCATCATGGGCCAGATAGTCAATTATCCAGTTGATCATCTCCACAGAAATATTTCAAAGGTACCTCAAACTAAATATGTCAAAACTAAACCTGTCTTTTACCTTAATAGTATTCCTCTCTCTTATGTTCCCTGTCTGAATGAACGGCATCACCATCTAGACAAATACTACTTATAGGAAACTAGGAATTATACTGAAGACCCTAATTTCTTCGTTAACACCTCCTCTTCAACCTCATCATTAAAACCCTGGATCAGGCCCAAACCATTTCTTGCCTGGACTGTCCTTCAATCTATCTTTACAATGACACCAGAATTTATTTTTCCAATTTGAATACTCACTAAAGGTCAGCTACTAGGTTGATATCTCTTTATTAAAACAGAAATCTGTTTTTAAATTGCTCTCCCATACAAAAAAAAAAAAATCTTCAGCTGGTCCCCACTGTTTAATATTCAAATTTATCAGCACTGCATACATGACATTCTACTTATCCACCCATCATTTTCAACTTCATTTCCCCTTGTCCCTCTTCATATTCCATTGCTGCTGTTTCTTCTGCTTCTACCCATCTGAGCCTTTTCAACTTAATGCCTAACATCAGGTGAAATGTTACTATTTCTATGAACTTTTCCTGACACCACTCCCTTTTCTCCCCCAAGTCAAAAGTGAATAAAATTCACTTTCTCTCAACTGTGGGGTATACAGATTTCTAATATCCCTCCAGTTTTCATGTAATTTCATGATGGACAGGGAGGCCTGGCATGTTGTAGTCCATGGGGTCACAAAGAGTCGGACATGACTGAGTGACTGAACTGAACTGATTAAAAGTTTATCTCAAAATTCAACTTAAAAGTGGGCAGAGGAACTGAATAAACATCTCTCCAAAGAAGATTGGGGAAGGCAATGGCACCCCACCCCAGTACTTTTGCCTGGAAAATCCCATGGACGGAGGAGCCTGGTAGGTTCCAGTCCACGGGGTCGCTAAGGGTCGGACACGACTGAGCGACTTCACTTTCACTTTTCACTTTCATGCATTGGAGAAGGAAATGGCAACCCACTCCAGTGTTCTTGCCTGGAGAATCCCAGGGATGGGGGAGCCTGGTGGGCTGCTGTCTATGGGGTCGCACAGAGTCGGACACGACTGAAGCGACTTAGCAGCCAAAGAAGATATACAAATGGCCAATAAGGACATGAAAAGAGACGCAACATTATTAGTCATGATGGAAATGCAAATCCAATCTATGGTTGTAATAAAAGAGCGTATAATAACAGGTACTGCTGAGGATGCAGAGACACTAGAGGCCTCATACTTTGCTGGTGGTGATGTAAAATGGTACAGCCAAATAGTTTGACAGTTCCTCGAAAGGTTAAACAGAGCTACTATATGACCAAGAATTTCCACAACTCAGTAAATACCCAAGAGAAATGAAAATATATGTCTATACAAATATACTCACACAAATGTTCATAGGAACATTATTTAAATAGCCAAAAAGTAGAATACAATCCAAATGTCCATCAACTCATAAATGAGTAATCACAAAGTGGAATGTCCATAAAAGAGAGTATTATTCAACCATCAAAAGGAATGAAGTACTGCTATATCGTACAACATGGACAAATCTTGACAACATTATGCTAAGTGAAAGAAGCCAGAAATAAAAGGCCACATAATGTATGATTCCATTTATATATATGAAATGTCTAGAATAGACAAATCTATAGAAATAGAAAGTATATTAGTGGTTTTGAGGAGCCAAAGGCCAAAGGTGAGGCAGTGACTGTTGATGGGTATGCAGTTTCTTTCTGGGGTGATGAAAATGTCTTACTATTAGGTGGCATGGGATGATTGCACAACTCTAAGAATAAACTAAAAATCACTGAACTGCACACTTTAAAAGGTTCAATTTTCTGATATATGAATTATATTTCGATAAAGCTGTTTTTTTCTAAAAAAATAATTTACATGAGTAAAAAACTCTTTGGAAACATGGGATCCATGGAGACAAAGAGAATTATTAAAGGAAGCATTTGATAGTGTTAACTATTGCATAAAAGTGAAATTTATAAGGAATTACTTCTTCTTCCATCCAAATTCCACTTTTACTCTGTATGTCAATAAATCAAAAGCAATTATATTATGATGTATCACCCACAAGTATGCTATTAATCTGCATGCTCTTATTACAAGTATTTATTTCCATTAGGTATAAGGCAACCTAAACTATTTTTATCTACCATGATTCCACACTTCAATCACTTTAGTAAAGATCTATCCCAACAAAAACACTTAAAACAGATGTTAACAGAAGAAACCCATGAAGGAACACATTTTCAAAGGACAATAAACAATATAGATGGTATTTGATGTAATGCTAGTTACTGAGAAAACTTGCTATATCTGGCATATTTATTTATTCATTAAAAATATTCATTTATATTTTCCAGTCATCATGAGACCAAATTTTACTAATCTCTTTAAGTTGTCTGGAATTTTAATAACACTAAGCTCAAGTAAATTTTATTTTAAAATCAAATTTTAATATAGTGCAAAATGTTAAATGAATTCACAGCCATCACTGCAGTTCTAATTGCATGCTTTATCTAAAGACTGAAGAAGATTGTGCTAAATTATATGGAACGAACTAGTGTTCACTGTTTAGGCTATCCATTAACTGCCAGTCAAACTAATAACAGCAATCTCTTCCCTAATTTTCATGGTGCAGCTGTTTATAGAATATCTTGGGCGTATTCACTTCAACAGATACATAATACTGCAGACATTCACAATGAAAGCTGTATTTTCTTGTTTTCAAATTTTCCTATGGACTGTACATTTTTTCTACCTTATATATTCAACCACTTTCTTAAAACTAACTGCTTTAAACAATCAATAAACTTAATTGCTATATGGTGGTTTTAAATTTAAAATCTACACCCCAAAGCCTAAATTCCAAGAAAACAAACCCCCCCACCACCAAAAAAAGGAAAGAAAAAGCCTATAACACACAACTCCTTTGTTTTTTAAAGTGCAATATAAAAAAATGTCCAGCAGAGACTGGTTGGGTCTTTACAAGTTATTCACCAATGTGACATTTATACTGATTTTCGTGTAATGATTTTTGAAAGTTAAATAAATACATTAATTTTATCAGCACTAACCAATCTGAATATTTACCATTTTTAAGTATGTGACTCAGGCATTTCAATTACTCCATGCAGAAGATATACAAAATTATTTTTCTGTAATACTGTACACCAAAAATTCATTTTATAACATTAATTTTAAAAAAGCTAAACTTCATCTGTATCAGTGGTTGTCAGTATTTTGGATTTCATGGAATGAAAAAATAAAACAAATTAAGCAGACCTTAATTTGCCAAGGAAAAAATATTATTTTATAAAAGAAAGGACATCCTAACACTAGAAGAATAGGAAGTACATAGATACAGGATAAAGGGCATCCTTTAAGTTGATAAGATTTAGCATTAAGAAGACTTAGATAGTGTCTTCATTTTGACAAATACTACTGAAAACTGTGACACAGCCTAGCAACTGGGAACCATGCAATTTCATAAGCCTAAAAACATTGCATTTAGGTCACCTTTGCAACCATATAAATTCAACAAGCCTTGAAAAGTAGCAACTTACAATTCCTGCCTAAGCCTTCTTATCTTGGCCTTAGCATCTGCCAGCTCCACTGACAGATGTTGTCGACTTTCTGTTCGCTTCATGCCTGGAGAACCACAAGGTGACTGTGCAGATGAAGAGGCATGGGGTAGGAAATGGAGACCATCCCGCTCTTCAGAGAGTTCTACAATAGTCTAAAGAAACAGAAACCACAGAAGCCCTTTTAGTATTTTACATATCAGAGAACCAAATACACAAAATGGCAACCCACTCCAGTGTTCTTGCCTGGAGAATCCCAGGGACGGGGGAGCCTGGTGGGCTGCCATCTCTGGGGTCGCGCAGAGTCGGACACGACTGAAATACACAACACTAGTCACTAATTCTAAGTATTATACTACAATATCAGAAAGAATCCATTGGTCAAAAATGTCTTATTTATTTAACATCTTTATCATTAATGGTGAACTTTTTGTTTTTTGACTATGCCACACAGCATGTGGGATCTTAGTTCCCCAACCAGGGATCAAACCCACATCCCTTGCATGGTGACTTAAAGACAGCACTGCCAGGTAAGTCCCTTAACTTTGACATATTTAGCTGTCATTTTTTAAAAAGTTTTTCATTCAACAGTACATGGTTGAGTTATTTAGTAGATAACATAAAAACAAGACAATACTTTTTTCCCTTCCCAGTGTTTTAACAAAAATTAATAAATTGTGGTAAAACATGTAGAACAAATAGCAACTGTTGTAAGGCATAGAAGATTTGTTGACACAGTAAAGGAATTAATTCAGGATTAGTATGTCTGTAACTGTTCTGTCCAACACAGTAACCAGTAGCACAAGAGGCTAATTTCAAGTTTAAAAAATCAAAAATACAGTTCCTTCGCCTTCTTTACTAGAACATTACCCCTATATCACCATTCCTATGCCTGAACCTCCAATCATTCAACTCTCCCCTTCTGCCCAGTCAAACAGATTATTCTTGGCTACTCTAGAGTTCCTATTTGGCCTGAAACTGCAATTAGGCTGTTAAATGTCACCCTTACTTTCTAATTTAACACTATCATGTCACTCTTTGACTATGGTTTGTTCACTGTTTAGGGAAAAAACAAAAGGGAACAAATATTTATAGAACTCCTAGCTAGAAAATTTTCCAACAAGATCCCATCCAATACTATAATAGGCAACAGAGGCTTTACATCTATTTTAGACATAAGGAAACTGAAGCACATATAGATTAAATAACTTAAAGTCACACATGAATATAACACAAATTCAAATTCAAGTCTGACTTAAAATGCTATGTCATTTTCCTTACCTACTATCAATTTTTCTATTTCTGTTCCAAGGTGATAAAGAACTCTAAAAAAACTAAACAAATAAAATACAGCCCTACTACAGAAGTTGTCATCCACTTTCAATTAAGCTCTTTCCAATGTCCATCAATTCTTTCACTGAAAATCTTGATCGTTTCCTGGCAAAATTTTCCCATAAAGGCAGATGTAAATACATTCCCTTTTCTCTACATAAGCCCCCACTACAAACTGCTATCATTACTTCCAACAAATGAACTCTCCTTCAATTTGTCAAAGAAACAGAACCACCTACAATAAATTCCTCCATTTTTATGCATCTCTTATTCCCAACACATATTCCTTACTTCTGTAACATTTTCAGTTTCTCTCTTCCTATTGCTTTTTTCTCTTTGTTCTTCAAAGACATACAAGTTTCTACTATCTAGGGAGGGAAAAAAATCACATTTTCCCCTTTATTATCCTTCTATTTCTCTTTCAAAGTTATGTTTTGAAGGATGGTTTGCTCACTGACACTACTTCATCTTGTCTATCTACTTAGTATGTCCAGCCCAACTCCACTGCCTCTGTGAATAGTGTTACTAATTTCCACAGCAGCCCAAGCTCAAACTTCACGGAGTCAGCTTTTATCTGCCTATTTTCTTACTGTCTCAATTATCTTTAATATTGCCTTATAACAGCTCTTGTCTTTAACAAAAGTACCTGCATACATGTATGTGTGTCTGTGCTCAGTCATGTCTGATTCTTTGTGACTCTTTGGACTGTAGCTCACTAGGCTCCTCTGTTCATGGGATTTTTTCAGGCAAGAATACTGGAGTGGGTTGCCATTTCCTCCTCCAGGGGATCTTTCTGACCCAGCGACTGAACTTGTGTCTCCCATGTCTCTGGCATTTGCAGGCAAGTTCTTTACCTGTGAACCATCAGTATCTGCATATAGTAATTACTAAATATCTGTTTCATACACAAACTTGAACTTAATTACATGCCACCTTACAATGTGCTTTTTAAAAATAAATCAGATACAACCTTCGTTATACTTCCTTTGTATCCCTGATGTTATTCAGCAAAGTAGTGAATACAAAAAGCTGCTCAAAAATATTTAACTGAAATATTCACAAAACAGAAAACTCAAGAAAAGTACTGAAGATACATATATTTGAAATTAGCAGGTGGTAAAATTAAAGTGTATCAACAATTTCCAGTTGAAAACAAACAGAGCACAAAAGATCTATGGATGCAAAATATTTTTTAAAAAGAAAGAAACCATGGGGAGGGAGGTGGGAAAGGGGTTCAGGATGGGGAACACATGTAAACCCATGGCTGATTCATATCAATGTATGGCAAAAACCACTACAATATTATAAAGTAATTAGCCTCCAACTAAAATAAATAAAGTAAAAAAATAAAATAAAATAAAAAGAAAGAAACCTAGTATTAAGAATTAAGAGAGTATCCAGAGGTACTTTCCATTTTGCCTTTTCTCTAATAGTGGTGGTTTCTTGAGCTCAAGAACTCCAAACATTTTCAAAAAGTCTGATAGGAAATGTTATTAAGGCATACTTTTAATTTCTGAAAAGCTTTCTCTGATCCTTCCAATCTTAGGTATTCCACTATCAGTTGCAAGTAATCTTTCTTCTTTAAACTCCTATAGTACAATATTCTGGAGAAGGAAATGGCAACCCATTCTAGAATTCTTGCCTGGAGAATTTAATGGACAGAGAAGCTTGGCGGGATACAGTCCATGGGGTCGCAAAGAGGCGGACACGACTGAGCGACTAACACACACACAGTACAACATTTAGATACATATCTCCTTTTGGTACTTGTCACTTACCAACTTTTATTACAGTTAACTCACTTATTAAAATAATTTCCCTATTAGACTGTAACCATCTTTGGTTCTTCTTTGAAAGTCTGTTGCTCTCACATACTCTAGTAAAAGTTCTTACAAAAAGCAGGTATTTATCAATATACGTTGAAGAATGAACATATGATACAACAAGGCTAAAAATTTCAGGTGACGGTAATTACAGAATTCATCATTAAGGAAAAGTCTCAGAGCAGAGATTTAGGCAAAGGTATTATAAAGGTTAGGATCCCAAGTGTTGGAGTTAGAATGGGCAAGTCACCTAACCTCTGAACTTTAGAATCTTCATCTATAAAATGAGATTTTTGTGCAGATGTACTAAGATTAAGTACACAATAAACCTATAATACAAAGCTTGGCCTAAACAGAGACAATAAATATTTAGTTTTTAGTAAAAGGAGATGATCCTGCTGGAGTTTAGTAAAAGAAGATCCTGGCCTGGGAAGATGCTGCTAGAGGACATGCGACCCACTCCAGTACTCTTGGGCTTCCCTGGCGGCTCAGATGGTAAAGAACCCGCCTGCAGTGCCGGAGACCCAGGTTCAAACCCTGGGTTGGGAAGATCCCTTGGAGAAGGGAACAGCTACCCACTCCAGTACTCTGGTCTGGAGAATTCCATGGACAGAGGAGCCTGGCAGGCTACAGTCCACAGGGTTACAAGGAGTCTGACACGACTGAGCCACTTTCGCTTTCAAAAGAAAATGACTGAAGAGATCCTTGTTTCACAGCATTAAGAAAAAAAAAAAGAAGTATAATTAAAAACAATGTGACCAAATTATACTTTCTAGATCAAAGTGAAACAATGATGACAAAAGATCAATAAAAACAGAGGAAAGGGCTCTCTGTTCTGACAAGGGGGAACACCCCCCATGGATAGCCTGTGGCTGCCCAGTTCTGGCCACGCCAGCAAAGGGAGGATTTGAGTGCTAGGATACCCACTTGAACTCCCAGTGTGAGTACTACTACCCGCCAGGATACATACTGAAAGTGGTTTTACTAAAACAGTAAAAAGATTACTAATATAAAAAAGAAGATACAGCATATGGTTCAAGACTGACTGAAAATAAAGTTGATCTGAGTATCTCAGGGTAGGTTTCATATATACTTAGGGATGTTTTGAAACTCATTCTTCTTTTGGTCTCACTGTCTTAAATTTTTAAAAAATTTAGCTGTTGCTTTAAAAAACGTTTCTTTATTTCCTATATATTCTTCTCTTTTAAAGCCATAAGAAAAGCTAAATATTCCCATCAGAAATGAATATATTTTATAGAGCAATGAGAAAGCTTTTTATTCCAAAAACATCTCTAGAAATTTCTCCTATATAGTCTTTCATTTGTCCCAAGACTAATCAAATTCTCCATAAATAAACTCAAATCTGTCTCTCTCATGTAAACTGAACGACTGATCAAAGTTTTACAATCTCCAGAATGACAGGGTATTTTGGTCTGCTATTAAGAAAATATTACTCACCACCACATGCACTAACGTCTAGACTTCTCTAAAAATTATAAACTGTTCTCAAAGAATACAACCAAAAAGTCTGGTGCAATTTTACTCCTTTTAAAAGCAAAGTACTTTCTTAAAAGAGCTTATAAATAACTTTTTTAAAAATCACACTTCATTAAACTGCTACAAAAATTTGAGACCTTTTGTGGGACATTTTATTCAGAACACCTGTTATTCTCCTTTTATTAACACATTTTTTACAGTCTCAAAATGTGGCAATGAAACTACAAAATTAACCTTAATCAAATTCTTAAACTTTGAAAAAGCAATGGTTTTTCCACTTAACATCAACAATATTTTTAGTTTTATACTTTTGCCAGAACTCTGGTTTCATACTTGTTGCCAGAACTATAGGGATGAGTTTTCAAAAAGAACACAGAAGAACAAAATCAGAGTAATTTAAAAGGAAGGGGAAAATAAAATCCAACTGCGATATGTTTAGTAGCACTTTGAAGCTCTTATGCATCCTTTCTGGCTCCTGTGTTACACACAAGACATATAGCACCTTATTACCTGTCCCTAAGAAACAGACTATCAAGTCTCAAAAATCTCCGAAGTTTTTGGAAAGGAAACTTTCATAATATACTAAAAGAAATTTACAAACCTCTGAATGTTCATCTCTCTCATCTATAAGCCTTTTTAGATGCAATACCATATTTTTCAAGAGTGGTTCTATTTCCTCCTGAGACATATCAGTCACTTCCATCCATTGTAGATCAAACACATTTTCCTGATTATGGGTTACCTTTAGAAAGCAACCAAAATAAACAACTTTTAAATAGCTAATACTTAAAAATAAATTTTAGTACATTAAGTTAAATATTATATATCCCATATAATAAAAATATGGAAAGTAAATACGTATAAAAACATTTGAAATGAATGAATGAATGCTGAAAAAGCTTCTACTAAAAATTATTTTCACGAAATATAATCTTTAAATGAATTTATTTTTATCTTCTAACTAAAAAATAAGATTTAATTCAAGGCATTCCGAAGGAAAGGTAATACTATTATTTCTGACAACTGCTTTAAAGGAATCAATTGATCATTTCCTTAGATAAGACTAAATTAATTGTAACTGAAATCAAAAGCAAAAGTTTTTTCTAATCCTATACTATATAATATTATTGCAATTTTATTCTTGAAAAGCAAGATTACAGATTCTTAGGTGACACTATCACAGCACCTTAGGAGAAAAGGACTCCTAATAAAGATTTTTAAAAGAATAGAGAAGTTATGGAAGTGAAATACTTATTTCTTGTTTTCCATTTCTCACTGTGATTCTGATATTTTGCTTTAACTTTCACAATAAACAGAAAAATAACACTTTTAAGAATGGTGGCAAATTCAGTAACGTGTGGCACTCAACATTTATTCAAAATAAAATACAAATCACAAAGCTAATGGAAACATATATATAAAGGGAAACTACCAACAAAACTGTATCTTGTTGCATACTAATATGCTTACTGTTGACAATATTACTGACAAGAAAGCAGAGTTCTATGAACATTAACTAACAGAAAAGATAACATATGGAACACAAAGTGATTTAAATAGATATTATTTAAATACAACTCTTCCCCCTCCCATTTCCTTAGTTCTCTCTAATCAACATGTAAAATTTAACACACTGTAGTTCTAAAAACTAATAAGTACACAAGATTAAAAGCCCAAGACTAGACAGATGCAGAAATAGCTTTTTTAAAAAAAAATCTTAACAAATATTAACTTCAATTATTTGACATTACACAGTATGTCCTATATTTAGGTTTTACATGGATGTTACAAATCACTAATGTATTTATAACTCAAGCAATATCTTCAATAGAAATTCTGCTGTGCCCATTCATTAAAACAAAATCACTGGAGTGACATAATATGTTACCTTAGCTGACTTTAATTTGAATTACAGCCAGTGATCCACTTTATGCTGTTTCCATTCACTATATCATGCATGCTATGCTGTCTAACAAAGAAATATACATTCCTCAGATAGCACTTTCTGCCTATATCCCTATGGATAAAGTCAACAGTACATCTGTAGTCAGCACTGTGCCATTACAGATGATTCACTTAAGAAGCTATGTCTAAAGAAAAGAGGACGACTTGCCTAAAAGCAGAGTGCAACTATATTTGATTTTTATTTATTCTTGCTTAAGTTATGACTTTAAGTATTTGGGGAGATATACAAATATAATGTATGATGAGCTTCATAAAAAAACATAAACATTTTATACAGATTATTACCTCTTGAATATGTGCGGCAACTGCTGCTTTCGTATCAAAATCTAAACCTTGAATTCTTTCAATAAATTCTTCTTTTTTCTGACACTAAGGGAAATGAATAGAACAATCACTCATACTTTATAGGGTATAGTTGTTAATATGTTGTAAATAAGTAAAAACTCATTAGGCTAAAAAGCTTGGCTACAATGAGAGTTTAAACAGCACAATGAGGGTTTTGTTTTGCATTTAAATGATCTCTCTAATATACTTACCTAATAAAAAGATCAAAGTTTAGAAATATTTATTTTAAAAGTAAGGTACTGAAAATCCATATTACTTGTATGCTGAAAAGTTCTAAAGCAGGTAATCATCACACAACTCAAGTGAGGTCAGTACAATATTATGCTAACTTTTACAAACAGAGAAGTAAAGAATCAAGAACTTGTTTCAGGGAGGATAAGTTACTTGCCAAAAAACACAGTGAGTCAGTGGCAGAATTCGGAATATAGCCAAAATGCTCAGTCAGTCTTTGGCTGTCATCAAACAACACAGCCTTTCTTCTTGGAAAAAAAATTCTAAGCAATTTTTACTTCAAGCTTACAATTCATTCTCACATCTTTATCCTATCAATCTCAATGAAAGAAATCTCTTTCTGTGGCCCAGTTCAAAAGATATATGATAATACAATAAATATTTGATTTGTTTCTAACAAAAAGTTACCAGGGGCAAAATTTAAGAATGTATATACAAGTACACATGTAGCAAGTGGAATAAAGACAGCAATTCTTCATTGTGTACATTAAAAAAAACTTGATATAAACTAAAAATGTTATAATGCAAACCTTATCTTTTCCTTTCCAATCAGTACTGAATAAGAGCTTAACATGCATCTTACTGTTTTACTCTGTCTTCCCCCTACATCTCTTATAATGCAATCCAACTGTTTGTGTAACTGTATTTTTACAGCTATCAAATGAGAAGTGCATACAAAATAGACAACACTGCCTTGTCTAGCTTAGTTGCATCTTTTGGGCCAATTACTGAACTCCTAGTGAAGGCACTAAACTCAAAAAAGAAAAATTGGGTCTTCGGCCAATAAGAAACTTAGTAAGGTTCTGATTTCTACTCTACATATTACATTATAATATTCTATTTCTATTGCCACACAATTTAAGTTAATTAAGCACATTTCTATCAGTGCAGAAAGTTCCTCATCCTATAAAAACAAAATTATTAGGATAATACAAAAATATTTAATTTAAATTACAAGAAATATAAAGTTTTCAGTTGTAATGAGGAAGTCAGAGTTTTGGGGAACATGTGATAAAAATTACCAGGTTTAAAAACAAGATTTTTGGTCTACTGACTAATATCTGACAGGCATAGTGAGAACAATTAAGAATGACTTTCAGATAGTACCTTTGTAGCATATATAAAATAACTTTTTAGGTATGGTAACCCCAATTTTTAAATTTTATGCTTCCAAAAGTGTTGCCCAATAAATAGTTTGAGCCAATGAGCATACATTAAATGGCAGGGTTATATATAATAACTATGACTCAACAAAGAGTCATAATTCAACTGCCACACCTCTGGCTGATTTAGGTTTAAATTAAACATATACTACAGTTCCCTTTTCTAAGTCCTAGAGCCACTGTTCATATTTATACTATCTTTAAAAGCTCACCCTTTAAACAATCTCAACACAAATCAATGAGAATTCTTCCTTAACCCTTAAAATACCTACAATTTGTACTAAATCTCACCTCTATTCAAACTTTAGAAATTTTAAGAAGGCTAGACTTTCTTAAAGAATAAACAGGCTAGACTTTCTTAAAGAATATAGGATGAAGTTGATAGGTTCTTGAAGGCTAGAAAGGAGAGAGTACCAAGATGGAAAACAGAATGAGAAGACAGAAATTTTGAAATTGAAAAATCAGAATATCAGTGTTGTCCTACACAGTACTCAAGAGCTACCTATGGCTGAGTATTGAAATGTAACTAGTGCAAATGAGCAACTGAGATTGTAATTTTATTTAATTGTAATTAATTTAAGCTTAAACAGCAACATGTGGCTAGTGGCTATTCTACTGACAGTCCAGTTCTAGAGCATAAAAAGTCTGGTGTTAAAAACAGAATTACAAATAGTTTTACTTCCAATTATAAAGACTCCAATGAAGACTAAATAAGCATTAGCAAACTTTTTCCACTTAAAATTAAGCCCTTTTTTCTTTATATACAGTTCTTAAAGTGTTATGGGCACTGAAGAGATTTCTAATTCTATTATAGTAACTAACTTCTAAGCCAGCAGATGATTGAGACTTCATAATTTCTGACTTTTGATCATCACTCCTCTTCCCTTTAATAACACATACACATACATGCATAAGTCATAAGGATGTTTTGGGAGAGGTTTTCAGGGTACCTTTAGGGAACTTGTCAAGCCTGGGGTCTTTAAAAGCCTATTTTTAAAAAAATTAATTTTAATTAAAGAATTGAATTAACATAAACATAATTTATGCTATCAGATATGACTATCTGATAACATAAATAAATTTGAAATAAAATAACAAAAAGTGTTTTTCTTCAGAATCTCCTTAGGTTATACAGCTATGTTAAAATTTCTAACATGGACTCTGAACAGCAAAGGCCCATCCTTTAAGTCTTTTAGAAAGTAGAGCCTTAACAATTTACAAAAACTTATTAAAATAAAAATATGAAATATTTTAACTTACCTGAACTGCACAACCCAGTAAAAGCAAAAGCAACTTTTTAACTTCTTCTGTGCCTTGTTCTGAAATAAAAATAATTACTAGGTACAACATTTTGGGGGAAGGCAATGGCACCCCACCCCAGTACTCTTAACTGGAAAATCCCATGGACGGAGGAGCCTGGTGGGCTCCAGTCCATGGGGTCGCTAAGAGTCGGACACAACTGGGCGACTTTGCTTTCACTTTTCACTTTCATGCATTGGAGAAGGAAATGGCAACCCACTCCAGTGTTCTTGCCTGGAGAATCCCAGGGACAGGGGAGCCTGGTGGGCTGCCGTCTAAGGGATCACACAGAGTCAGACACGACTGAAGCGACTCAGCAGCAGCAGCAGCAGCAGGTACAACATCTTACTTTAGTTCAACTTTGTGATAGTGGTAGAATTAACTCTAGAGATGGTATTCACAACTTGACCAAGGAATTAAGATTCCAAGTATAGTGAATTCAAAAGAGCAGCTCTTTATGTGCACAGTGTGGTAACAGCAGAAGAAATGTGCAAGGATCTCAATTTTGAAAGGCTGCAGTACAGATAAAATAGCTTTCAAAGCTCTATGTGATAAAGGATGCTAACTGTAAATCCACTGCTTATTCATAAATCATTATATTACAACGGGATATCAAATTAAGAACTGCTGCTATAGAGACATGCCAGAGTCAGCCAAAATGGTCCCGAATAAGTTTTGCTTCTTTTAGGCCTATTGGTTTTTTTTTTTCCTGAAACACATATCTTATATGATTCATCTACCTATAAAATTTAAATGGCTTTTCCACTATGTAGAGTCATAAGAATTAAAACCTTAAATGTCAGTTACAGTGAAGCTGGTAAAATAAAGGTATATAACAAGCAGGATAAAAGTAATGGTCTGTAACAGAGCTGGAAAGTATATTCACTGTCCAATAGTATTCAATCCAAATTTTCTTAAAACAGAGTCACTCCAGAATTTCACCATCAAGCCAATCTGTCTACAACAAATAAGTCCAAATTTTCTTTTCAAAGAATTCCTCCTACTCTCCATGAAACCTTAGCTATACTAATCACCCTTCCCCAAATCTACATAAATACACATGCCACTGCCATAACTTCTGTTACTCCCTCTGCCTGTCTTTCGTCGCTACCCCTCTCCTCTAATGAACTACTTACTAATCACAATAATATGCACAGCTCTTACATCTCTGTGTAGTCTTCCTTGACCCAAATACCAGTGGTCTCCAACCCTCACTAATTTGCCAACTTTAAGAATAATCAATAGCTCCATTTTTAGAAGCCTTAACATTTTAAAATCTATTCTGCATTAATTATTACATGACCCAGTAATCTGTTTATCACCCACCAAAACACAAGATCTTCCAGAACATAAACTATTTTCTTTATATTCCTGGTCCCTCTAACTTGGTAAGTAAATCCTAAATATATGTGGAATTGAAAACAATTCCATTCTACATACAACACTTTTTCATTTTTTATTTGTATATTTAAACATTCCAGAATGTCTCGAAAGAGCATATAACCTCCTAATTCACCTCCATTTAATAAGTAGTTTCCTCAACAAAACCAGCTGCTTGCATTTAGTTTTTATTTTGATTTTATCTTTGTTTTGACTGAAGGTCGGAACTGGAGAAGGTATACTTGATTTGGGTTACATGTAGCCTGTAAGAATTAAGTCCTTTGTTGAAACTGTTAGGTAGCTGTTAATTTTCCCAATTGTTCAAAAATTAAAACCCTGAACATGTCACAATTAAAATCTGGTAAAGGGAAGAAACTTTGAAGAAAATAATTTAAATGATCTAAGAAACTATTTCTCATCTTTTTTTCCACTCAAAAATAGTTTAATATAAACTAGAAAATGTGTGTGCATGCTCAGTCATGTCCAGCTCTTTGTGGCCCCATGAACTATAGCCCACCAGGCTCCTCTGTACATGGGATTTTCCAGGCAAGAATACTGGAGTGGGTTACCATTACCTTCCCAACCCAGGGATAGAACTCTTCTCTTGCTTCGGCAGATGGATGCTTTACTACTAGCACCACTTGGGAATCAATCAGTAAAACCGCAGATTCAAATAACTCTGGCAATGGTGAATGTGTGCTATTAAGTCATGTCTGACTCTTTGCAATTCTATGGACTGTAGTCCACCAGGCTCCTCTGTCCATGGGATTCTCCAGGCAAGAATATTAGAGTGGACTACCTTTCCTTCTCCAGGGCATCTTTCCCACCCAGTGATCAAACTCTCATCTCTTATATCTCCAGCATTGACAGACATGTTCTCTACCACCAGCGCCACCTGGGAAGCCCAAAGCAAACACCCGAACAGAGTGAACAGAATCCTAGAAGTCACTTCAAAATCACTTCTTTTCAAAGCTTATATTTTTCTAAGTTTTTAACTACTGTACTTATCTTCCATACTTATCTTTAAGGCACTAAAAATCATCACAGAAAAGTATCAATTTGGTAGGTCAGAAAAACACTGGACTTAGTAATGCTTGTCTGATTCTGCTACAATACAAATATTCTGCTGATTTTCTCTATACAGAATGGATTATCATATCCAACTTTCCCTACAGACTAACAAAAAACGTAGTGTGTTAATGGAAATAAGCAAGATCTTAGTAAGCATTACAACACTACACAAAGATGGTATTATCTTTATTATCAAATTATGCTAATTTTAATACTTACCAGAAAACGGATTTTTGCCAATGATTAAGACATTTGGCAATGACATCATAATCAACTGCTGCAAAGTCTCCTATAAAAAGATACACAAAGGTTGGCGTATGAGTAAAGCTGACAGGGTTATTACTCAACAAGCTATAACTTAGTATTTGCACATCTCTTAGGCATGCTGTACCTACACTGCTGCTGCTGCTGCTAAGTCGCTCCAGTCGTGTCCGACTCTGTGCGACCCCATAGATGGCAGCCCACCAGGCTCCCCCGTCCCTGGGATTCTCCAGGCAAGAACACTGGAGTGGGCTGCCATTTCCTTCTCCAATGCATGAAAGTGAAAAGTCAAAGTGAAGTCGCTCAGTCGTGTCTGACTCCTAGCGACCCCATGGACTGTAGCCCACCAGGCTCCCCCATCCATGGAATTCTCCAGGCAAGAACACTAGAGTGGGTTGCCATTTCCTTCTCCAATGCATGAAAGTGAAAAGTTAAAGTGAAGTCGCTCAGTTGTGTCCGACTCTTCGCAACCCCATGGACTGCAGCCTACCAGGCTCCTCCATCCATGGGATTTTCCAGGCAAGAGTACTGGAGTGGGTCGCCATTGCCTTCTCTGATACCTACACTGGTATACTGCAATTAAAAAGCTTACAAAATATGAAAAAAAGGTAACTAAAGTCTTAAATCTTTTATAACTGTAGGTTATGACTTAAATAACTAAAATTATAATATTAGATGTCCATAAAACAAAAATGTCCAAGTTGAACTGAATTTTAGGTATAAGATAATTAAACAAGCTTCTTCAATAAAAATTCAAGTATGTGTACTTTTTGTTATTTTTTTTTTTTACTACTTCTGAGAGAACTAAAAAAATCAACTGATAATAAAATTAAAGCCAGTTAGTTCATTAAAAATCCTATCTTATGATCATTTTCATAAAAGTGAATGATTCTTTCTCAGCAAATCATTATTTATCTCCTATCAAAAACAGATGTTTCACTCCCTTTGACTTCTGTCAAACTTTTTGTGACAAGAATATATACAAATTTTGATGGTAGAGAATGATTCAGAAAGAACTGAATGCTTCCGAATTACTCATTTTACTTATATACCCAGGATGCATCTTCTGTTCTTTGAGCAAATGAAAGAACACACATGTCTATCATACAACCACCAACAATGACACACTACAAAGGGTATGGAAAGAAAGAGACTACAGATTGATCACTGTAATGTGGTAATACTGAATCTTTGCAATATTAAATACTAATAAGTGCTTAACTATTGGGCTTTCACTACACATTCAGACATACTAGCTGCTGAGGAATAATTTTTTGTTATATCTTTCGGAATCATTCTTTACTTTAATACTATGACAAATAAGCAAATAACCATGAAAACCTAATTTGTATTGCTTTTAAAAAACTGTGATTCTAGATCTACAAGTGTTTTTTTATAGCCAGAGAATAGCATGATACCTGAGGCTAGTTAGAATTGATCTTTTATCTATAATTTGTTACAGATATGTATGAGAAAGTTATAAAAATTTTTCTTCAGTATTATATTCACTAGTTCTTAAAAAAAACTAACACCAAAAATATGCACACATTTAAAGAAAAGTACATATTGAGCATGCTGAACACAATAAAGAATACAGTTAAAATATTATGTAAATATTGTTAAGAATATTAAAAATAAGTGTCAAAACTACTACAATCACTTACTCCAACAGATAATAGAATATTTAATAAGTGAATTTTCAAGTTAAAGGCAAGTTATCTCAAGATAAAATATGCTATAGCCAAGTATATAACAGCTAAATGAACTTAAATGTCAAATGAATTGTAATTTTTAGTTTCCTTGTTCTTATTTTTTCTTGTTTTTTATGATTTTGTTGAGTATGTAGTTCTAGAATCCTTTTTGTTCTTTTAGAGAGAGAAGGTAAAAACCTGCAAAACACTTAGAAAAAAGTAATTATTAACCAATAACTACATACCAAACGAAGCTATCTTTTCAGAACAAGGATGAAAGAAATGCATTTTCAAACAAATACTGATAAACATTACTATCAACGAGCCTAAAAAAAAAAAAAAAAAAAACTAAAGGATGTACTTCAGGAAGAAAGGAGTATCAGGGCAGACCTGAGATACAAGAGAAAAACATGTAGAGGAAAAAATGGAAACTATGTGACTTGATCAAAAAAACCCACTGACTTGATTTATTTAACAGTATGCTCAATATTTAAGTAATGGGGTTTAAAAAGAACTAAAATACAAGACAAGAAGACCTTAAAAACTCTAAGAGGGAATGGCTGAAATATGGCAAATTAGAAGTGGTCAAACTGGAGATGGCAAGAGTAAACATCAATACTCTAGGAATCAGCAAACTAAGATGGACTAGAATGGATGAATTTAACTCAGATGACCATTATATCTACTACTGTGGGCAAGAATCCCTTAGAAAAAATGGATTAGCCATTACAGTCAACAAGAGTCCAAAATGCAGTACTTGGATGCAATCTCAAAAACGACAGAATGATCTGTTTGTTTTCAAGGCAAACCATTCAATATTATGCTAATCCAAGTCTATGCCCCAACCAGTAACACTTAGGAAGCTGAAGTTCAACAGTTCTATGAAGACCAACCAAACCTTCTAGAACTAACACTCAAAAAAGATGTCCTTTTCATTATAGGGGACTCGAATGCAAAAGTAGGAAGTCAAGAAACACCTGGAGTAACAAAAGCAAATTTGGCCTTGGAATACAGAATGAAGCAGGGCAAAGACTAATCGAGTTTTGCCAAGAAAATGCACTGGTCATAGCAAACATCGCCTTCCAACAACATATGAGAAGACTCTACACATACACATCACCAGATGGTCAACAGTGAAATCAGATTGATTATATTCTTTGCAGCCAAAGATGGAGAAGCTCTATACAGTCAGCAAAAACACGACCAGGAGCTGATTGTGACTCAGATTATGAACTCCTTATTGCTAAATTCAGACTTAAATTGAAGAAAGTGGGGAAAACCACTAGACCATTCAGGTATGACCTAAATCAAATCCCTTATGATTATACAGTGGAAGTGAGAAATAGATTTAAGGAACTAGATCTGATAGACAGAGTGCCTGATGAACTGATGGAGGTTCGTGACACTGTACAGGAAACAGGAATCAAGACCAACCTCAAGAAAAAGAAATGCAAAAAAGCAAAATGGCTGTCTGAGGAGGCCTTAAAAATAGCTGTGAAAAGAAGAGAAGCAAAAAGCAAAGGAGAAAAGAAAAGATATACCCCTTTGAATGCAGAGTTCCAAAGAATAGCAAGAAGAGATAAGAAAGCCTTCCTCAGCGATCAATGCAAAGAAATAGAGGAAAACAATAGAACAGCAAAGACTAGAGATCTCTTCAAGAAAATTAGAGATACCAGGGAACATTTCATGCAAAGTTGGGCTCGATAAAGGACAGAAATGGTATGGACCTAACAGAAGATATTAAGAAGAGGTGGCAAGAATACACAGAAACTGTACAAAAAAGATCTTCATGACCAAGATAGTCATGATGGTGTGATCACTCACCTAGAGTCAGACATCCTGGAATGTGAACTGTACAAAAAAGATCTTCATGACCAAGATAGTCATGATGGTGTGATCACTCACCTAGAGTCAGACATCCTGGAATGTGAAGTCAAGTGGGCCTTAGAAAGCATCCCTACGAACAAAGCTAGTGGAAGTGATGGAATTCCAGTTGAGCTATTTCAAATCCTGAAAGATGATGCTGTGAAAGTGCTGCACTCAACATGCCAGCAAATTTGGGAAACTCAACAGTGGCCACAGGACTGGAAAAGTTCAGTTTTCATTCCAGTCCCAAAGAAAGGCAATGTCAAAGAATACTCAAACTACCACACAATTGCATTCATCTCACACGCTAGTACAGTCATGCTCAAAATTCTCCAAGCCAGGCTTCAGCAATATGTGAACCATGAACTTCCATATGTTCAAGCTGGTTTTCGAAAAAGCAGAGGAACCAGAGATCAAATTGCCAACATCCACTGGATCATCGAAAGAGCAAGGGAGTTCCAGAAAAACATCTATTTCTGCTTTATTGACTATGCCAAAGCCTTTGACTGTGTGGATCACAATAAACTGTGGAAAATTCTGAAAGAGATGGGAATACCAGACCACCTGACCTGCCTCTTGAGAAACCTATATGCAGGTCAGGAAGCAACAGTTCGAACTGGACACGGAACAACAGACTGGTTCCAAATAGGCAACAGACTGGTTCCAAATAGGAAAAGGAGGACATCAAGGCTGTATATTGTTACCCTGCTTATTTAACTTATATGCAGAGTACATCATGAGAAACGCTGGACTGGAAGAAGCACAAGCTGGAATCAAGACTGCCAGGAGAAATATCAATAACCTCAGATATGCAGATGACACCACCCTTATGGCAAAAGTGAAGAGGAACTCAAAAGCCTCTCGATGAAGGTGAAAGTGGAGAGGAAAAAGTTGGCTTAAAGCTCAACATTCATAAAACGAAGATCATGGCATCCGGTCCCATCACTTCATGGGAAATAGATGGGGAAACAGTGGAAACTGTGGCTGCCTTGATTTTTCTGGGCTCCAAAATCACTGCAGATGGTGACTGCAGCCATGAAATTAAAAGACGCTTACTCCTTGGAAGGAAAGTTATGACCAACCTAGACAGCATATTCAAAAGCAGAGATAGTACTTTGTCAAAAAAGGTCCGTTTAGTCAGGGCTACGGTTTTTCTAGTGGTCATGTATGGATGTCAGAGTTGGACTATAAAGAAAGCTGAGTGATGAATTGATGCTTTTGAACTGTAGTGTTGGAGAATACTCTTGAGAGTCCCTTGGACTGCAAGGAGATCCAACCAGTAAATCCTAAAGGAGATTAATCCTGGGTGTTCATTGGAAGGACTTATGCTAAAGTTGAAACTCCAATACTTTGGCCACCTGACGCAAAGATCTGACTGATTTGAAAAGACCCTGATGCTGGGAAAGATTGAGGGCAGGAGAAGGGGACGACAGAGGATGAGGTGGTTAGATGGCATCATCGACTCAAAGGACATGGATTTTGTGGACTCAGGGAGTTGGTAATGGACATGGAGGCCTGGCGTGCTGCGGTTCATGGAGCCGCAAAGAGTCATACATGACTGAGAGACTGAACTGAACTACAGTCATAATACTGTTGCATAAAAAGAGTAAGCTACTGATTACTTTTGGCCTTTGCTATGAAAAGAATAAAAGGTACAATTTCAAGAGCAGTTTCCCAAAAAAACTGAAGTAGGGTGAAAAATTTTAAACCAGTAGATAGAAAAACATGTATAAACAATTATAAATGTGTAATTTCTCCAGAATAATAAAACAATGTTAAACTGGTTTGCACCTAAAGTGTTTCTCTATACAAATTATCAGGAAATTTAAAAAATCATAAAATAATAATTATTTGTAAATTTGATAATTATGAAGTACATGTTTGTATCTTTAACACTGCATAAGAAACAAACTGTTATGACTACTCTACCTGCAACAAATAGACCAATACCTGGTATATAATAAACCTTTACTGTATGCTAGGTGACTAATACTCAACAACACAAAAATGTGATTATGAAAGTGGTTATTAAAATATTAGATTAAAAAAAGAACTACTTACCTGGTAATAAAATTTTATCTGTCTCACCAAAATGGACAGATTATGAATTCTAAGTGAAGCATCATTGTTGACTTTTTTATTTACTCTCTGACTCTCTGATTTAGGATTACTGTAAGAAATAAAAAAAGGAATACTTTAAAAATTATATTGAAATATACCTATCGATTTATAGATGACTAAAAATAATCAAATAATACATTTTTTCTATAAACAAACTGTGTATTCATCTTCATTGACAGATGATCCAAAAGGACACATGATTATTTTGACATGTATTCTGTGGTTTTAATTAATACAAATGCATCCAATATTTCAGAGAGCGTTAAAATATAAGTCAGACATTGCACTTCATCCTCATTTTCTCTTCATCTTTGTGAAATTAATAACATTTTATTTCCTTTGAATATATATATACTTCCACCACCCAAAATGAATCTATTTAAATCAATAATGTAAATTTGGACTAATAATCAATAAATGTTGTATCTTCTCAGTGGCAAACAAGAACTATACTTGAGCAGTCAATGTCCCAGAGAAATTAAAGAGTGAAGTGATGACACAAGATATCACTTTCATCTTGGATTAACTTTGTAGATTTAATAAAAACAAAGGAATGAATGATTGTGAAGTAGCATAAGCTGAAAAAGAATAAAAGTTAGGACGTGGTTAAGAAAGAAATTCAATGACACCAAAAGCAAAAGCAATAAAAGCAAAAATAAACAGGTGTGACTACATCATACTAAAAAGCTTCTGGACCTCAAAGGATACAGTAAAAAATGATAAGGTAAATAACTGAATGGGAGAAAATATGTACAAATCATTTATTTAATGGGGTTAATGTTCTATACAAAGTACTCATACACCTCACTAGTGAAAATGATTTTAAAATAGGCAGAGGAACTTAATAGGCATTTAATAAAAAACAAAACACCATACTGAAAGGGTGCTCAACATCACAAGAATCAGAAAAATGCCAATCAGAACTACAAGAAGTATTACCTCATACCTGTTGGAATCACAGTTATTAAAAAGAAAAGGATAAGGGTAGGTGAGGATGCAGAGAAAATGACCCCTTATGCACTGATGTTGAGAATACATTGGTGCAACCGCTGTGGAAGTTCCTCAAAAACTTAAAAACAGAACTACCATATGATCTAGCAATCCCATTTCTGGGTATGAAAACAAAAGGAATAAAAACAAATCTCAAAGAGATAATGGTGCTCCTATATTCACTGAAGCATTATTTACAATAGCCAAGATACAGAAACAACCCAAATGTCCTAAAGTGGATTAAAAACATATGAATACACACACAGACACACACAGGTACATACAGATAGGGGCTTCCCAGGTGGTACTAGTGGTAAAGAGCCTGCCTGCCAATGCAGGAGACTTAAGAGACACAGGTTCAATCCATGGGTCAGGAAGATCCCCTGGAGGAGGACATGGCATCCCACTCCAGTATTCTTGCCAGGAGAATCCCATGGACAGAGGAGCATGGCGGGCTATGGTCCATGTGGTCGCAGAGTCAGACAAGACTGAGGTGACTTAGCATGCACACAGATAGAATATTATTCAGACATGAGAAAGAAGGAAATCCTTCCATTTGTGAAAGTATGGATGAAACTTGAGGGGGTCATGCTAAGTGAAATAACCTAGAAAGAGATGGAAAAATACTGTATGTTCTTCTTCATATGTGAAATAAAAAAAAAAGTCAAACTCATACAAAGTGAAGTTAAGTCAGAAGGAGAAACACAAATCCACATATATATGGAATTTAGAAAGATCGTAACAATGATCCTACATGCAGGGCAGCAAAAGAGACACAAATGTAAAGAACAGACTTTTGGACTCTGTGGGAGAAGGCAAGGGTGGGATGATTTGAGAGAATAACACTGGAATGTGTATATTACCATATGTAAAATAGATGACCAGTGCCAAGTTCGATGCATGAAACAGGGCACCCAAAGCCAGTGCTCTGGGACAGCCTGGAGGGAAAGGGTGGGGAGGGAGGCTAAAGCAGGGTTCGGGATTGGGGGACACATGTATACCGGTGGCTGACTCATGCCAATGTATGGCAAAAACCTTCACAATACTGTAAAGTAATTATCTTCCAATTAAAATAAATAAAATAATTTTTAAAAGAATGTCAAATTCATAGAAATAGTAGAAAAACACTTGGCAGCATCTGGGGATGGGAGAGTTGGGTAGAGAGAGGGAGAGGTTGGTAAAAGGGTATAAAATTGCAGCTATAAGATGAATAAGGCCTGAAGATGTAATGAAAAACATGGTAACCACTATATTATATAACTGAAACTTGCTGAGAGTGTGGAACTTAAATGTTTTGACACACAGTTAAAAATGTGAGGTGATGGATGTATTCATTAATGAGATGGTGGGAACCCACTCACATGTACACATACATAAAGACACCACTACGAAGAAATGGAGTGGCCATCATGGTCACCAAAAGAGTCCGAAATGAAGTACTTGGATGCAATCTCAAAAACGACAGAATGATCTCTGTTCGTTTCCAAGGCAAACCATTCAATGTCACAGTAATCCAAGTCTATGCCCCAACCAGTAATGCTGAAGAAGCTGAAGCTGAACGGTTCTATGAAGACCTACAAGACCTTTTAGAACTAACACCCAAAAAAGATATCCTTTTCATTATAGGGGACTGGAATGCAAAAGTAGGAAGTCAAGAAACACCTGGGGTAACAGGCAAATTTGGCCTTGGAACACGGAATGAAGCAGGGCAAAGACTAACAGAGTTTTGCCAAGAAAATGCACTGGTCATAGCAAATACCCTCTTCCAACAACACAAGAGAAGACTCTATACATGGGCATCACCAGATGGTCAACACTGAAATCAGATCGATTATATTCTTTGCAGCCAAAGATGGAGAAGCTCTATACAATCAGCAAAAACAAGACCAGGAGCTGACTGTGGCTCGGACCATGAACTCCTTATAGCCAAATTCAGACTTAAATTTAAGAAAGTAGGGAAAACCACTAGACCATTCAGGTGCGACCTAAATCAAATCCCTTATGATTATACAGTGGAAGTGAGAAATAGATTTAAGGGCCTAGATCTGATAGATAGAGTGCCTGATGAACTATGGAATGAGGTTCGTGACATTGTACAGGAGACAGGGACCAAGACCATCCCCATGGAAAAGAAATGCAAAAAAGCAAAATGGCTGTCTGGAGAGGCCTTGCAAATAGCTGCAAAAAGAAGAGAAGCGAAAAGCAAAGGAGAAAAGGAAAGATATAAACATCTGAATGCAGAGTTCCAAAGAATAGCAAGAAGAGATAAGAAAGCCTTCTTCAGGGATCAATGCAAAGAAATAGAGGAAAACAACAGAATGGGAAAGACTAAGGATCTCTTCAAGAAAATCAGAGATACCAAAGGAACATTTCATGCAAAAATGGGCTCAATAAAGGACAGAAATGGTATGGACCTAACGGAAGCAGAAGATATTAAGAAGAGGTGGCAAGAATACCCAGAAGAACTGTACAAAAAAGAGCTTCACGACCCAGATAATCATGATGGTGTGATCACTGACCTAGAGCCAGACATCCTGGAATGTGAAGTCAAGCGGGCCTTAGAAAGCATCACTACGAACAAAGCTAGTGGAGGTGATGGAATTCCAGTGGAGCTATTCCAAATCCTGAAAGATGATGCTGTGAAAGTGCTGCACTCAATATGCCAGCAAATTTGGAAAACTCAGCAGTGGCCACAAGATTGGAAAAGGTCAGTTTTCATCCCAATCCCAAAGAAAGGCAATGCCAAAGAGTGCTCAAACTACCGCACAATTGCATTCATCTCACACGCTAGTAAAGTAATGCTCAAAATTCTCCAAGCCAGGCTTCAGCAATATGTGAACCGTGAACTTCCTGATGTTCAAGTTGGTTTTAGAAAAGGCAGAGGAACCAGAGATCAAATTGCCAACATCCGCTGGATCATGGAAAAAGCAAGAGAGTTCCAGAAAAACATCTATTTCTGCTTTATTGACTATGCCAAAGCCTTTGACTGTGTAGATCACAATAAACTGTGGAAAATTCTGAAAGAGATGGGAATACCAGACCACCTGATCTGCCTCTTGAGTTATTTGTATGCAGGTCAGGAAGCAACAGTTAGAACTGAACATGGAACAACAGACTGGTTCCAAATAGGAAAAGGAGTACGTCAAGGCTGTATATTGTCACCATGTTTATTTAACTTCTATGCAGAGTACATCATGAGAAATGCTGGACTGGAAGAAACACAAGTTGGAATCAAGATTGCCGGGAGAAATATCAATAACCTCAGATATGCAGATGAGACACCACCCTTATGGCAGAAAGTGAAGAGGGGCTATAAAGCCTCTTGATGAGAGTGAAAGTGGAGAGTGAAAAAGTTGGCTTAAAGCTCAACATTCAGAAAACGAAGATCATGGCATCTGGTCCCATCACTACATGGGAAATAGATGGGGAAACAGTGGAAATGGTGTCAGACTTTATTTTTCTGGGCTCCAAAATCACTGCAGATGGTGACTGCAGCCATGAAATTAAAAGACGCTTACTCCTTGGAAGGAAAGTTATGACCAACCTAGATAGCATATTCAAAAGCAGAGACATCACTTTGCCAACAAAGGTTCGCCTAGTCAAGGCTATGGTCTTTCCTGTGGTCATGTATCGATGTGAGAGCTGGACTGTGAAGAAGGCTGAGCGCCTAAGAATTGATGCTTTTGAACTGTGGTGTTGGAGAAGACTCTTGAGAGTCCCTTGAACTGCAAGGAGATCCAGCCAGTCCATTCTGAAGGAGATCAGCCCTGGGATTTCTTTGGAAGGAATGATGCTAAAGCTGAAACTCCAGTATTTTGGCCACCTCATGTGAAGAGTTGACTCATTGGAGAAGACTCTGATGCTGGGAGGGATTGGGGGCAGGAGGAGAAGGGGACGACAGAGGATGAGATGGCTGGATGGCATCACTGACTCAATGGATGTGAGTCTGAGTGACCTCCGAGAGCTGGTGATGGACAGGGAGGCCTGGCGTGCTGCAGTTCATGGGGTCGCAAAGAGTCGGACACGACTGAGCGACTAATCTGATCTGATCTGACGTACACTTTAAATAATTACAATTTTGTCAACTATATGTCAATAAAGGTGAGGAAAATAAAAATTTTTTAAATTTTTTTACAGAATAGGAAATTTAAGTAAAAGGGGTGGTACTAGAACAGAAGGCTATATGTTAATGCCAGAACATTAGCGAAGATCTAGTTCCTCATTAGGACAAGGAGGTCAAGCTAGAAAAAGACATTGCCAGGTAAAATGTCCGTATGCAAGGGCTGAGTGCATAAAGCAGGAATCTAAGAAGTTCCTGGGACAGAGTACTAACCCATGATTACAGACTTGAAGTGCAGGTACCTCCACATGAGAATGCAGAGAAGACTGACACTTACCCAGTAGGGAATAGGAATTTAACGGACACTTCTCATTCCTTAATCCCTCCCTTTTTTACACAGTCTCTTGTACTCCTGATGCCTTCAGTCCCTTCCCTAGATAGCACTCTATGATGCTCTATTTCAGCAATTCTTTAGTGGGTTACATTTATCAATATTTACCATATCAGAAAATAAAACAGAAAATTTCACATTTGTTTACTTATTGACTCATTAAAATACAAAATAAACCCATTACATGCTTATAAACACCAAACCAAAAAAAATTTTACTGAGAGGACTGGCACTGTTTTACTATTTTTGCGTATCTCTTTAATATCTAGCTTAATGTTAAAAAAGGGGAGGGCTGATATTCATCTTTGCTTCTGCATTCCATCTACTGTTTGTGTTATTTTGGTTCATGTATATGAAGAAATAAGGGGCTTCCCCTGTGGCTCAGTGGTAAGGAATTCACCTGTCAAATCAGGAGACGTGGGTTCGATCCCTGGTACGGGAAGATCCCACATGCTGCAGAGCAACTAAGCCCGTGTGCCACAACTACTGAGCTTCGCTCTAGAGCCCTGGAATTGCAACACTGAGCCCGTGTGCTGCAACCACTGAAGCCCGTGCGCCTAGAGCCCCTGCTCTGCTACAAGATAAACCAAGACAGTAAGAAGCCCGTTCACTGCAACTAGAGAAAAGCCCATGCAGCACCAAAGATCCAGCACAGCCAAAAATAAATCAATAAAAAATTATATATATATATAAAAAAAGAAATCAGCCTCACACAGACATTTAATTAAAACTAGACAGAGCCTATGGACTCTCTGAAAGGACCCTCAAATTGTACTGTGAGAACTACTGCTTTACTTCAACTATTCTCTTGCCAGCACTCTCAACACTAATCCTTCTGTTTTTTTATCACATTTACACTGTCAATGCCTGATACTGGATCAGCTCAACTGCGTACACTGAGACTGCCCATAGTACTAGATGAGAAAATAATACAATTAAAATTCAGCTAAAACATCATATAGGGAGGAACTGCTGCTGCTGCTGCTAAGTCGCTTCAGTCATATCCAACTCTGTGACCCCAGAGACGGCAGCCCACCAGGCTCCCCCGTTCCTGGGATTCTCCTGGCAAGAACACTGGAGTGGGTTGCCATTTCCTTCTCCAATGCATGAAAGTGAAAAGTGAAAGTGAAGTCGCTCAGTCTTGTCTGACTCCTAGCAACCCCATGGACTGCAGCCTACCAGGCTCCTCTGTCCATGGGATTTTCCAGGCAAGAGTACTGGAGTGGGGTGCCATTTCCTTCTCCGATAGGGAGGAACAGTTAGTACCAAATTTGCCCTTTGCCATAAAGAATTAGAAACTGGACAAAACATACAAAATAACTAATTTCAGAATTTGAACAGCAAATAATACAAGACTATAATCTCTAGCAAAGCTCTCTCTAATGAAACAGTAAGTACTTTCCAGAATGAGACATAAGGAAGGGTAGCCTACGTCTCACTGAACTCAGGGAGACAAAGTTTGGAGTTTAGGGGAATTAAAATACTGAAATTTTCAGAAAAGAAAACCAGAGACAAGGAAGCTATACAAAGAGCTCCCAAAATATGCCCTTAAGATTTTGACTAGTACTAAGTTGTACATATGTACCCTAAAACTCCAGGAGGCTGAGCAGAGGACAAGTACAGAAAAGCTGGAAACTAGATAACACTCAAAGCTCACAGAGTGCAGAGAGAAATTTAAGTTCTGACCAGTCAGAGTAAATACCTAGAGCATCAGTAGAGTCCTCAGGAGAATCATGTCTTGCAACTAAACTAGCAGTTGAGTAAAAGCTATTTCAGAAGCTCCTTAGAAAGCTTTGCAAACAAGCATTGAAAGGCTCAAGCTGGGAATTCTCTGGCAGTCCAAGGGTTAGGAATCTGCACTTCCACTACAAGGGACAAAGGACTGAACCCTGGTCAGGGAACTCAGATCCTGCATGCCATGTGGTGTGGCAAGAAAAAAAAGAAGAGAAAAGAAAGGATCAAGCTGATTGCAAGTAATTTGAAAACCTGCCAAAACAAACTTCATCACTGCTTAAAGAACAAGATCTAGACACCACCATGTAATAATCACAATGTCCAACATAAAGTAAAAAATTACTAGACATGCAAAGAAGCAAAACAAATAAATTAATGTGATTTGCAAACAGGAAAGAAAATGGAAACAGTTAACAGAAACAGACCCAGAAATTAAGAGACCATGGAAACAGCAAACAAGGATTTCAAAAGAGCTACTATGAATATACTAAAGAACTTTTAAAAAATAAACATTATGTGAAAAAAGTTAACTATTTTTAAAAACCCAAATGGAACTTCTAAGGCTAAAAAATATAATATCTGAAATGAAAAATTTATTGTATTTGTGTAATAGAAGATAAGAAACTATTACAAAATATCAGTGAATTTAAAGACACACACATACAAAAAAAAAAAAATCCCAAAAAACACAGGAAAACAAAACAAAACAAAACACCTGAAATGAACAAAGGAGACTAAAGGAGCTAAGGGGCAACAGATTAACAAAAAACTTGCATGGACAGTACAGTGTTCTTCCTAAACCACTTGAGAATAAACTGATGGCCTGATACCCAAGAGTCCTCACGTATTTTAGTATTTATCTTGTACAAACACATGTAACTATCAAAATTGGGAAATTAACAATCATATAATTACTATCACCCAATCTTTAGAATGTGCTCCAATTATGAATGGATTTATAAGAAAAGGATCTAGCTCAAAACCACACTTAGCATTCACTATTCTGAATTACAATCTTTAGTCTCTTTCAGTTGGAACAATTTCTATCTTTCCCTGAAATTCATGACCTATGTACTTTAAAAAGTTATAGGCCAGTTACAGGCCAATTTTTTATAGAATGTCCTTCAATTGGGTTTGTCTGATTAAACTGCATACTGCTCATAATTAAGTTCAAGTTACATATCTTTGACAGGAGAAATGCAGAAGAGATGCTCTGATCTTCTCAGTGCATGCAAAGAGGAGGTACATGATTTCACTTTATCCCATAACTGATAATATTCACTTTTATTACTTGATTAAATTGGTATCTGCCAGTTTTCTCCATGATAGTCACTACTTTCCTTTTGAAATTATTTTGTGAAGACATACTTTGAAACTATGTCAATAATCTGATTTACATCTTCAATTTATGTATGTTTACATCAGTATACACTTATGATTCCCCATAATTATCAGTGACCATAATCTATTAATATATAACTTCTTTTATAACTATCATAGATGGTCTTTTTGTTTTGTTGACTGTTTCCTTAATTGTGCATATATTTTTTAGCTTAATGTAGTCCTAATTGCCTATTTTTGCTTTTGTTGCTGTGCTTGGGATCATATCCATTGATATGATCCACTTTTTACTAAAAATTTTTACTACAAAACCACTTTTTAATTTTCTCTAGGCAGGGCTTTTATTAGCTATATTCATAAATTCCTTCCAGTTTTTGCTGTTAATGTGAATGTAATTTTTAAAAATATATTTGCTAGTAGATTACTACTGCTATGTAAACAATCAATTTTTGTGTATTTCTCTCATCTTTAGAAATCCTGTTTGTTGGTACTCTTACACGTTCTCTAGAATGTAATTTATAGTTTTTGCATATTGATAATCAATTATCCCAACACCAATTACTAAAGAGCTTATTGTTTTCCACTGATCTCTATGATTATACTAGATTTCCATTTAAGTGTGGCTATACTTTTGGCATCTATTCTGTTTCTTTAACCCATCTGTCTATTCCTGTGTCATTAAAACCCTTTAAATATTACTATGGCTTTATTGCCATCTTGATTCTGTTAGAACAAGTCCTTCTCTTCGCTTTTGTTTTGTAAATTGTCCTGCTTAGTCACACTTCCTGCTCTTTTCTATGAGTTTTAGGATATTTATTAAGATTCTATGAAAAAGCTTGATTTTATTAATAAAACTAATTTGATAAATTCATATTAGTAAAAATTTTAAATTTATGCACAATGGTATTTACATATTTAAGTAGGCTTTTATTTTTTTCCTAGGGTTTTTGTTTGTGAAATGGATTTGTTTTCTATCACACTGTCTTCTTGGTCACTGCTAGTGTGTAACAGGAAAACTGTAGTTTTTGTATGTTACACTTCTGATTAACCACCTTTTAAAATTTAGTTTATTCAGTTCATTTTCTTGGATTTTCTAGCTGAAAAAATGTAAGTAAATGACAATTTATCTCCTTTCCAATCATATATCTCATTTTTTACTTACTGCATTAACAAATAATAATGGAGATAAGAGCTATCCTTATTTTGTTCTCAAATTTCATGAGACTGCTTTTAATGTTTTGCCATAAATACCTAATGTTCACCGTCATTTTCTGATCAACACCCTCCTTCAAATTAAGTTCCCTCCTCAGTTCAGTTCAGTCGCTCAGTCGTGTCCGATTCTTGTGTTCAACTCTTTGCGACCCCATGAATCGCAGCATGCCAGGCCTCCTTGTCCATCACCAACTCCCGGAGTTCACTCAAACTCACGTCTATCGAGTCGGTGATGCCATCCAGCCTTCTCATCCTCTGTCGTCCCCTTCTCCTCCTGCCCCCAATCCCTCCCAGCATCAGAGTCTTCTCCAATGAGTCAACTCTTCGCATGAGGTGGCCAAAGTACTGGAGTTTCAGCTTCAGCATCATTCCTTCCAAAGAAATTCCAGGGCTGATCTCCTTCAGAATGGACTGGATGGATCTCCTTGCAGTCCAAGGGACTCTCAAGAGTCTTCTCCAACACCACAGTTCAAAAGCATCAATTCTTAGGCGCTCAGCTTTCTTCACAGTCCAACTCTGACATCCATACATGACCACTGGAAAAACCGTAGCCTTGACTAGACGGACCTTTGTTGGCAAAGTAATGTCTCTGCTTTTCAATATGCTATCTAGGTTGGTCATAACCTTTCTTCCAAGGAGTAAGTGTCTTTTAATTTCATGGCTGCAGTCACCATCTGCAGTGATTTTGGAGCCCAAAAAAATGAAGTCTGACACTGTTTCCACTGTTTCCCCATCTATTTCCCATGAAGTGATGGGACTAGATGCCATGATCTTTGTTTTCTGAATGTTGAGTTTTAAGCCTATTTAATATTTTAATTGGTGAATTTCTCAAACATCTACTTCCATGTGATTCTTCTCATTTAATGTGTTAATGTAGTGAATGTCACATTGTTACATCTTTAACACTGAATTGTCCTCACAATCCTAGACTCCATCAGCCCCACCTCATAGTGTAACTACTATTCCCATGTCTGGTACATCATTCTATCATAGGTCTTCCAATACTAATTGCCTTTATGCCTTTTACTTTCTCACCAGAATGTAAGCTCCCTGACAGCAGGGACCTTATCTTATTATTTTCTAAAATCAGCATATATCCTAAGCAAATGTTTGAAAAGATAAAAACAATAAATGATCTGAGACCAAGCAAAGAGTTTTTTTTAAATATAAATTTATTTATTTTAATTGGAGGCTAATTACTTTACAATATTGTATTGGTGGGGCTCAGGATGGGGAACACGTGTATAACCGTGGTGGATTCATGTTGATGTATGGCAAGCAAAGAGTTTTAAAAATGTTGCTTACTATTAAGAGTTACGAGATGATATTCTCCAAGCTAAAGTCATTTGGCAGACTTGAGTAGACACTCCCTACTAAGGTTTGTGTCCCATAGATCAGTTGAATAACACAGTTCTAAACCACAATTTGAGACGTACAGAACAAGCAAGAATAATAGAAAAGTTAAATCTGACTTGTGACTGACTTATACTTAAAGCAAATAATGAACAATGAATAGCCCAAAGCAAACGGGTGTATAAGTGGAAAAGCAGATGTCTTAGGTAAAGGTACCAACCAGAACTAGCTACCTACAAAAATAAGGAGACTATATATTGCATAAGTCAGATTACATGTCAGGGCAGAGAAAAGATAAACATCAGTAAGGTCAGGTCATGGTTAAAAATTCAGACAGCTGAAGGGAAAATCCTGTTTTATATAACTAACTTGGTATACTTTATGTCAGTAAGTTACATACTATATATACATACTGTAGCTATATTACTTAATGTATAAGAGCTTAGTTTAGTCAAGCTATCAATGTGGAGAAAAGTACATATGTAATTGGGAAAAGACCATAGGAATAACTCTAGTAAAAATGTTAGGTATACTACAGGTACATAAATTTCATTTGTAATCACAGACATTCAGTATCTTTTCTCTCTAGTCTTCTTCCATGTTTTATTTCTATTTTCCTTATTCTGTATTTGAATTCTCTTAAATTACCTCTCACCTATAACTATCTCCTAAATGATAACATTTAGACCCCCAAAATACTTTAGAGATTATCTAGTTTCACTATAAATCAGAAAATTGAAGTCCAAAGTAGTAATTTGCCTAGGCTCTCACAGATTCTTCCCTCTACTCTCTTTCAATCTTTTCTCTTAGTCAAGAAAACAAAGACAATACCAAGAGAAAATGGTTTTGGCAATGTCATCTATAAAATCCATGTGTACAATAAATTGTTTTTTTGTTTGAGCATATTCTTGATTGTTTTCATAGTGATTGATTAAACTAAAGAAGATTCATCTCCTTCTCCTCTCCAGTTCATTACAGTACTATTTTATTTAAAAATCTAGGTATTTAATTCAGATGAAAAATATTTAAGAAATTCTATTTTAGTAGTACTACTGAAGAGGTATGTAAACCAAAAAATCCCACAAATTTACAGTACAAGCCCACTGTTACATGACAATACATAATTCAGATTATACTTTGGAATAGATGCATAATATTCCAATAAACACATGTGATTTCATTCCCACTTTAACTAATTTTATAATGTAAATATTATCTTTGCCTTCACAGAGTTGTTACCAAGTTTCTCTGTGTTCTTAAAGTGCTTTTTAAACTTAAGTCTTAAAGTTTCTGTTAAAATTTTATGTCCAACATTACTCGTATGATATTTCAAAATTTATTAAATTGCCAGAAAGGCCTATAGTCTCCTTTGCATAAAGCTCTTCTCTAAGAATTAGCAAGTTTTAAGAATTTAGAATTTTGGTTCACTCAAATTCTTTTAAGAAATTTTTGGAGAAAAAAATATGTAAGTTCTGTATCGTTTCTTCAGCCTCTGAGAAAGACTGTGTTTAACAATTAAAACAATTCTGAATATAAAGAGCAGGAACTGTCCGGTTTTTATACACAAAGTACAGCAGATGAAATTATTTTAGAAATCTAGGAAAACAGGAAATATGCAATTAAGATATGTTAGAGAAAGTATTTTGAAAAATTTACAGAAAGTACTTCAACACCTACAATTAACCTCACTTTCAACAAGGGTCTTAAAAGACAGGGGAATGAAAGTTTTCTAGTGGCTTTATGTTTATAGATATTTGCTATGATTAACATGGGATTTGAAGGGATTTCTAGATAATTAGTAGATCTACAAGATACTAGATATAGCAGATCTAGTAGACTCATGAGCAATTTCAATAGAATAGTGCAATTCTTTGGTAAGAACTGGCAGATACCTAGGTACTCAAGACCTCAGTTTCTAATCTACACTGTATCTCTGGGGAGTTATTTTAGTAATCAATCAGAACTGGAAAGTTCCTACAGCTTTAGAATCATTGGATACTGCATCACAGTCCACCCATAAAGTTCTGAACTGGAGACGGGGGTAACTGCTAAGCACTCTAGGCATGGAGTGAAAGCAATAAACCTTCAATTACAAGGCTTGGGTTTCCCATTTGATTCATGCTTAATTTGAGTTAGGGTCATAATGACATATGTTAGGACCCTGAAAACAGGCCTTTTGACCCCAAGAACGTCATCTCTTTATGTGAGAGGACTTCTCTCAGGTGAAACTGCCTGAAAAGTCTTAATCTAAATTCCCATGAAAAGCTATTAAACATTTAAGGATGGATCTACTGAAAATAATGCAATTTAAGAAAATTAGTAACTTAAGGAAAAGAAGTATTTTTTTAAAAAGAAGAAAAATATAATAAGGATATGCTACCTGGCTCTGAAGGAAACATTACATATGAATATTGATTACTGATTTAACTTGCAATAAATTAGAAGGATAGTGTAAGAAAATAAACAGATGAGACATAAAAAAAGCTAAAATCTCACCTACCATTATGAGGAAGTTAGTAGATACTGTCTGAAAGGGATAAATCAAGAAATACTAGGGTAAAAAAAAATAAAAAGAAATACTAGGACAGGTATATTCTCACTACATTCAGGGCTAAGAGACAGAGGAAACTACTTTTTTAAAGAGTTAAGTTTTACTCTGGGGAACAGAAATTAAATGTAGCTAAGTTAGGGCAGAGATTATAGTTTTTCACTATGAACCTGTTGGTACTAACTAATTCTTTTAACCATATAGAACACTCTTTTAAAGAGGGAAACGACACAAAAAATGCTGTTTCATGAAGCTTTTTTATTTTATTTACTTTTAGGACAAATATGAGGTCATAGAAGTGGCACTCAATGCTAGAGATTCTTAGTCACAAGATGTGTGATACTATGCATAAACATAAGAAAATAAAACAATATAAAACATTTCTTCTGTAAAAAGTATGCATTCTATGAAAGACAGAAGGACTCCACTCCCACTGTATATTTTAAAGTTTATTTCTTTACAGGATACAGGGGTCACAGAGTAGCAATTTAAACATACTGTAAGTCCAGAAATCTCTAAAAAGAAACTGTAGTCTATTCAGTATTCTAAAATTCTGTTTTTCCTTCATTTTTAATACTTAAAATGCTAAACAAAGATTAATTCAGAAAGAGTCATAATTAATGAAGTTTTGTTTAAGTTTTTGAAGGCACACCTTAAAAAAAGACTATCTTTGAAAAAACCTTTTTCTAAAATAAAAGATGAGCCATTGAATGATACACACATAATATGTGAGGAAGTACCTTTCTAGTCATACACAGCTTTCTCTAAGTCAACGTAATTTCAAACTGTCCATTTTCTCTTATAAGATGAAAATTGAGAGAGGCAAATAGCCTAGCAATATAAATATAGCTCAAATCTGTCCAGCCACAAGTTAAATGCAACATGGCAGTAAAAGACTGCCTCAAGCAATTTCACATTTATAAACGACCTACTTATGACAAGATACATTAATTTCAATAAACAGGCTATAGTATTATCTGTCATTGCATACAGTAATTTTTAAATTAGAGTAAAAGAGGAAGGAAAAGTTAGCAATTCTGCAACTAATATTCTAAGATTTGGTCCTTATGTAACGAAGGATTATATCTTTATTTATTCATTAACTATTATCTATGAAAAAGAGAAATCTGATAGTTTTAATGGCTTTATGCTCTTCTACCCAGACTGCAAACCTGTTATGTATCCTCTTGGACCATCTGTTTAGTGTTGGTGCCTAACAACTACATGTGCTCATGTTTTTGACAACGCCATTCTAATTTAAAGCTAGTTGTACACAGGGCTTTTTTTTTTTTAATTTTGAGATATATCACATAAAACATAAGTGAATAGTATTTACATGTCATCGTGAAACATTCTGAAATAATTAATTTGCATATCTAATTTCAAATGTACATATACCAGAATGATAGCTTTATGAAATATTAATTGGAAAAATATCATCACATTTAGGGTTATCCAAGTAGTAAGGTATCAGGGAACTAAGTGGTTTTAAGAAAGAATGTATTCATTCACCTTAGCATCTCCCCCTTCTCACAAACTCAATCATAATGCATGATGGCCAATAATAAAATGTAGTATTAATATAATCTTTTATATATCTATAAAACATTTTCACTTTTTAACTAATTTGATCTTCACAATGACTAAACAGTCATTCTTGAAGAGGTATATGACACACAATTACCGCATTGAGATTATGGACATAGCCCCAACCATCTTTATGTATTAAAACACTTTCATAATTTAAGATAGAGAATTTAAGATTCAAAAGTTGAATTTTTTTGAATTCAAAAGTTGAATCTGACATTTTCTAGTTAGCCTAAGACTGAGCTAGCAGTACAGCATAATCTTCCCTTATAAAACAGAATTAATGCTTTGATTTAAAAATCACAAATGGACCCAAAGAGAATAAAACTACAATACACTTAACTCTGGTTTTATCTGAATTGGATAAAATGGCTAAAGATACACCCCTTACTTGTTGGAATGAGACAACATGAGCTCTTCAAATATTAGGTTAGCAGTTTTCTAACTTTTTGGTCTGAAGACGTCTTTTTCACTCCTAAAAATTATTGATAACTCTAAGGAGCTCTTATTTATGTGTTACATCTATATTTTACTATATTAGATATTAAAATTAAGAAGTAAAAAATAATTTGTTAGTCTATCTAAAAATAAACTCACTGAATGTTAAAAAAAAGAACATTTTTATGACAAGTAGATATTCTTTTCAAAAACAGTAAAAAAATTTTAGTAGGGAATGACATTCTTTCATAACTTTGTAAAGTTCAAGTCTCTTTAATGTTTGGCTTAGTAGAAGACATCTGAATTCTTAAATCCACTTCTACATTCAATGTGTTGTGATATATTATTTTGCTCTAAGTATATGAAAAAAGTTGACCTTACACAAACATGCATAATCAGAAAAAGGAAGAGTACTTTAATAGCCCTTTCAGATAATTACTGATAATCTTCTTTGATACTATCAAAACTCAGTGAAATATTACTTTTTTTAAAGGTTGGACACAATCTGGAATTTGAGTCCTTATCAATGAACTTGTCTTGCTGTTATAACATTAAAATCTACTGGTTTAACTGACACATTGAATGGATCTTTTTCATATGCATGATTTCTTACCAAGCACCAGTCATTTTGAAAATTCTGTTTTCACTGAGTTACACAGATCTTCCAAACATTACACATTTTTTTATTCAGTATTTTAAAATTATACTATTATCACCTCCAACCTCACCAGAAAAGTCTTTAAATATTGAGAAGCTACCAAGTTCATGATTTCTCTAATTCAGTCTTATCACTGACAACACACAGTATGAGATATCTTCCTTGAAGTGACAGGCTCACTTTATTCATTTTTGAGAAAGTGTTTGCAGAGTGTTCTTGCCTGGAGAATCCCAGGGACAGGGGAGCCTGGTGAGCTTCCGTCTATGGGGTCGCACAGAGTCAGACACGATTGAAGCGACTTAGCAGCAGCAGCAGCAGCAAGCTTGAACAACTATAGTTTGCCCGTCAGTCATTCTCTCAAGTAAAAGCAAGTGTTTCACAAAACAGAGACTTGCTCCGCCTTGCAACTCAAAAAATCATGAGTATTTTTTCTTGAGATAATCATCATACCCCATTATACAACAAAAGCGTTTTAGGCATACTTCCCATTTTGTCCTTCAGAATGTAAAAAAGACACACACTCAAGAGTCAAGACTAAACAAGGCAAATTTTACTTTATTAAGACATTTTAAAGTAAAGCTGGATTTCTTGGATCCATCTTGATGTATGGCAAAAGCAATACAATATTGTAAAGTTAAGCAAAATAAAATTAAAAGAAAAAAATAAAGTAAAGCTGGATTTCTTTTTAACTGCAAGTACACAGTGTGAAGAATATAAGTACACATATAAGTACATGGTGTGGACAATATGACTACCAGCACAATCTGGTGCTACTTCACTGTTTATGCCAGGATGTGAGCAGTTTTACCCGCTTTTGCTCCTCTTCCATTATTGCTTTTGCAACACAGGCAAGAAAGGCAAATGATATCTTAATATTATTATGAAAATAATTCTGACTTGAGAGACAACCAGACAGACTCCCAGCTATCTGCTGGTCTCACTTTGAGACCACTGTTTTAGGCTAAGTTCTTGACTATGGAACTCTGAGGGCTTAGTATTATGCTAATCAGTGTCTTCATAAAGTAACAGAATCTTCATGTACTCAGTGATCAACCACATGGCGAGTCACTGAAACAAAAACTGTTTATATAAAGGGGCATCACCGACCAGTGGTGGAACTTTCATCCACTGCCCTTAAACCTTAAGAAAGGGTCACAGGCGTCTGTCTAAATCAGTATTCTAGGATAGTATATGCTCCAGATTCAGTTACCCTAGAGACTCAAGAAATCTCAAACTGAGTTGATGTGCAGTTAGGTATTTTCCTCGATCAGTGACCAACTTATTAACTAGCATGGCTTTCACTCCCACACTATCAATTCACTAAAGATACTTAAAACTGAAGTTCTTAAATCCTCCTAGGGTAATTTAAATAGTTCATTTGATTAATTATCAATGACATGTATCATTGTCATTTTTGAGAAGTAATCAGATCAGATCAGATCAGTCACTCAGTCATGTCCGACTCTTTGCGACCCCATGAATCGCAGCACACCAGGCCTCCCTGTCCATCACCAACTCCCGGAGGTCACTCAGACTCACATCCATCAAGTCAGTGATGCCATCCAGCCATCTCATCCTCTGTTGTCCCCTTCTCCTCCTGCCCCCAATCCCTCCCAGCATCAGAGTCTTCTCCAATGAGTCAACTCTTCGCATGAGGTGGCCAAAATACTGGAGTTTCAGCTTTAGCCCTCTAAAATAAGGAAAAACTTTAAAAAGTATTTTCCAAAGTACAATCTCTTCTAATTAATGAACTAAAATACACAGAGAAACTTATCTCAAGTAAGAAGTTTTAAAATTTGACAAGAAAATGCCTTTTCATCATCAGTTTCTCTAATATTAAACAAAAATAGTTCCCATAACTCTAGAGATAACTCTAAGAATATGAATTCTATTAAGAGCAGAATTCTACTAAATGATACTGGTTTAATATATGCCCTTTTCAGTATACCATAAAAGTGATCCAAAAGAATCACAAGCTAACTTCTTTATAAGTCCACTAATTAAAGGCAAAACAATAGATGCCTTTTAAAAAGGCACTGGTAAGGACAGACTGAAAAGAAAGAAAAAATACAGTAAAAAGAAGTAAAACAGAAGGGGAAAAAAATAGCCACACATATAACAAGCATAGTATTGAAAAAGATGTGATCAACTGAAAACCAAGTAAGAAGAAAAGCATAAATAGGGAGGTAAGAAATTATTAATAGGTAATATGGTCTACAAATGGGAGGACTAAACTGTTCCAGGGACCTCCAATTTCATAAATATAGATCACTAGTTTTTAATAGAGTAACATATGACTTAAGATTTCAGAATATTTTAAAAGCGCCTAGGAACAGCAAAGTTGATAGATAATGGGATGTTCAGAGGAAAAACATGCAATATTCAATAAATACGGAATTTAATTTCTCTATAAATTTAAGAATTTCATTTTTAAAATAGAATTAAGAACAAAAAACCTCTGGAGAACTATGCAAAGAAGACCAGAGTAAATACCTGTGTAATAGCCTATGTCCTCAGAATAATGTGTAATATATGAATATTCTCAGATAACAGAAAAATTCGAAGACAGCACTACCTAAACTCTGAAGGACTGTTTTAACCTCTATTAGCACAGACAAAACTTTAAATCCTTACAATTACCAGGTGTATGCCATAAAGATAGATAAGTTCTCTGCAAAAGGAGAGTTTCTTGGTCAAGAAAGGTGCACAGCACAACCGAAAAAAAACAAAAAACCAAAAGCAACCTAATTTTCAGGGGATTGTTAAATCTCCTAGATAAGCTATATCCTATAAATGTAGACTTTAAAGCATTCTAAAAGCCCAAAAGAATTGTAATAACACATCCTAAAACTGTTTTACAAAATAAATTCATAAACAAAATATGCACTAAATGATAGTAATGAGAATTTAAACAAGAGCACAGACACATAGCAACTGAAATATTTCTCATAAAAAATGAGGCCTCATTGTCGAAACATACCACTATCTCACACATTTAAATGTTTTTAGTTGCAAGCTACGAAAAATAAAAATATCTGTATTTCTCCAGCAAAATTAAGTATTCAAACTTCACATCATTTTTCTTACAAGCACATAATTTTAAATATAGTCTGTCTGCTCAACTTTAATCTTCACATCATCTTTCATTCTTCCTTTTCACACACTGTAACTAGAGTTCAATTAATTCTTCTGCAGTAATTCTTGAATTTGCTGCTTCTTCTCTAGTCATACACCTCACCCTGATCAAGGACCTCAACACCAAAAGCATAAATGACATCATTACTACCCATCTATCTTCCTTACCTATTCCTCAAGCACTATTATTAGGGTTTCCCTGGTGGCTCAGAGGTTAAAGAGTCTGCCTGCAAGGCGGGAGACCAGGGTTCAATCCCTGGGTCGGGAAGATCTCCTGGAAAAGGAAATGGCAACACACTCCAGTATTCTTGCCTGGAGAATCCCATGGACAGAGGAGCCTGGTAGGTTATAGTCCATGAGGTTGCAAAGAGTTGGACACAACTGAGTGACTTCACTTACGCTCCATTAATTCACTGGTGTAATTCTCAGTACTTGTAATATTATAAATAGTATATGCTCAATAAACTGAATAAACAAATGAATTCCTCCCTCAGTCTGTGCTGCCAATTAATGCCAAAGTGATTTTCCTAAAATATTACTTTTAATCCCCTAATGAGGAATTTTAAATGGCTCTCCAATGACTATATACGCACTCTAATTCATAACTAGTGAATTTTCAGGTTTTCTATAATCTGGCCTACTATGGTTCCCCAAATTGGATTTTCTGCTAAGGCTAGTCCCCTCACCATCTTCCTATTAATAAATATACATAATATACTTTTCCCTCAAGCTGTTTCCCTACTTTAAAACACCATCCTCTCATCTATGGCTATCAAGTCTAATCATTCTACAAGATTTGAACCAAATCTGGCTTCCTCCCTATTTAGGTTTCCCTGACTATCCATAACTCAAGAAGCTAAATCAAACTTCTAACTTATATATATAAACAATAGGGTTCCCTACTCTTTTAGGTTTGTTCCTAATCCAAACCTGCTAATACACACACACACTCTCTCACTGAAAAGAAACATAAAACTCGTGAAAACTAAAGAAAGAAAGAGAAAAAACTACTAACAAGAGATTTGTTTTCAAGCACACGCTTGGGATCATTCACCATTCATCTAGGTCAGTTATATACATTCAATACTTAACACAAATACTTAACTTTAAAACAATAAAATGAGATATTGCAAGATTTTGAATCATCACATATACAATATATTTACAGAGGTAGAAATACAGTTTAATTCATTTGCAAAGATTTTAAACAAAGAGTTGGAGAAAATGAAATTAGCATTCAATTATAAGTAAACAACACTCCATTTTCACTGAACATTCAAATCAACTAGGATTTTACTGTGATTTACCCTTTTATAACCAGTCTCAGCAAAAATGGACTGGAATAGTGATGAATGTTCACTGGACTTCTGTGAACATTTTACAGTACATGCAAATACTGAATCATTATGCTGCATACCTGAAACATAATGTTAATCAATTATACTTAAAAAAAATACACTCTCAGAAATAATGCAAAATAAAATTTTGCTTAATCTTAAAAAAAATAAGAAGGACTGGAGTATTGCCTCCAGTGGTCTTTCTTCACTTCTTATACACTGCTAAGTTGCTTCAGTCGTGTCTGACTCTGTGCGACCCCAGAGACGGCAGCCCACCAGGCTCACCCGTCTCTAGGGGAGCAAGAACACAGTGTTCTTGCTTGTTCCAGGCAAGAACAACTGAAGTGGGTTGCCATTTCCTTCTCCAATGCATGAAAGTGAAGTCGCTCAGTCGTGTCCAACTCCTAGAGACCCCATGGACTGCAGCCTACCAGCTCTTATCCACTACCACTTTGTAATAAATAATCCAGGTCTTACTCAAGGACTAGAACTCAACACCTAAAACTTAAGCCATCATCCTTGGTCCTTTACCACGTAAGGGAAAGGCAACAATCATGTTGTCAATGTTAATGTGAAGTTCAAATTTTTTTCTGGCTATCACTAGGAAAGTAAGTCATATTAAGAACACATCATTTTAAAAAACTTCCCAAAAAACTATTAGCTATTCCACAAAGTTTGATTTTTAATACAAGGGTTATGCTAATAAAATTTCCAATTACTGGTCTTCTTTCCCCACTATTAAAATTTTCTTAAATTATAACATCGTTAAAATGAGCTATTTATTATCCAGCTTTCTTTTTTAATTCAAAATACTTTTGCCTACCTCTAATGGTGATCACGGAGAAAGCAATGGCAACCCACTCCAGTACTCTTGCCTGGAAAACCCCATGGACGGAGAAGCCTGGTAGGCTGCAGTCCATGGGGTCGCTGAGTCAGACACGACTGAGCAACTTCACTTTGACTTTTCACTTTCATGCATTGGAGAAGGAAATGGCAACCCACTCCAGTGTTCTTGCCTGGAGAATCTCAGGGACGGGGGAGCCTGGTGGGCTGTCGTCTATGGGGTCGCACAGAGTCGGACACGACTGAAGTGACTTAGCAGCAGCAATGGTGATCAAGAGACCATAGCTTCATACAGAATAGGCAAATAAGTCTCTCTTCAACTTTAGTTACCTTCACTCTATTTTATTTTATTCACCCATTACTACAGTGTAAGTTTGGCTCTAAATGACCACTCAGAATTGCAACCTCCAAAAGCTCAAATTTCAAAAGTCCCCTCTGACCTCAACATCACACACCACTCTGTCTCACTTTTTCACTCCTTCTAAACCAACTCTTCACTACTGCAAACTCTAGTCTATTTATCAACCTCCCCTAACGACACTTCCCCCTCACTTTAATGCTCACATTCTATTCATTTCACTTCTCACCTGAAAATGTTCCTACTCCACATATCTGAATCAATCCCTAATTTTGAATAAACTCCACAGATCTTCTGGGTCAGTTTCTGAGTGCTAAGCATCACTGAACTCAACCACACTGACTGGCTTGCTAAAATGTGTGGTTTCCAAATCTCAAATAAGCCATCAGCCCTGCAAGACAATACTTGTATTCATTTTTAACTGACTCCCTTTGTGATTTCCTCCCAGCAGCCTTGTGAAAATTTCCACTTTCCTCTAACTTCCAGGCTTTAAATGTTGCTGCTTCCTAGGATATGTTATTGGCCCTTTTGTTTATTTTTTGACATCCATGTCCTTAATTTCTATTACAAACTTAAAAGTTAATTCCCATATTTCTCTATTCTAAGCCTTTCTCCTGAGCACAAACCTATGTATATCCACCTGCCCATAAGATATTTCTCACTACTTAACAGACATTCCAAAATAAAATTATTTTCAACACTTTCCGTCCTCTTAACTTTTCATAATGCCTTACTTACAAAAGGCACTACCACTATCATCCATTCTTTTTTTTTAAAAAATATCTATTTATATAGCTGCATCAGGTCTTATTATGGTATGTAGACTTAGTTGCATGTGAGATCTTGGATCCCTGGGTCAAACCCACATTCCCTGCACTGCAAGATGAATTCTTAACACAGGACCACCAGGGAAGCCCCTCTACCATCCATTCTCCACCCAAGCAAAAAGCTTGATAATCATCTTAAACACATCCCGTTCTCATTCTCCATACCAAACTGGTAACCCAGTCCCATCACGTCAGCATTCTCTCTCTCCCATATCATTTTTACATAAACGTGGTTTCTATCCCTGTTCTGGCCTCAGACTCAGTCCTTCTAAAATGCAAATGCTATCTGCTTAATTACTCCAATGTTCTTTAGGTTATATTAATGCTTTTCAAGATGGAGTAGTGAGTGACACATTTTAAAGAAACAAATTATCAAGAATCTCTGAGTATCTGTCCATAGACATCCTGAGAGTCTTAGGCGCCTGTCTGAAAAAAGTTGCTTAAGAAACTAATTTAAAATCTATGATTAAAAAAAAATAAGTTTCAATAGGGAATTACTACTGCAAAAGAAATGTTTTATTATTACCACTTGAAAAAGAATTTAAATTACTGACATGAAAACAAAAAAGTTAAAATTTCTAAAGATTCCCAAGAATACCTGTGGACCCGGTTAAAGAAACACTAGTTATGATGGCTAATTATATATGTTAACTTGGCTGGAACACACAGTGCCCAGATATTTGGTCAAATATTATTCTGCATATTTTGTGAAGGTTTTTTATGGACAAGATTAACATGTTAAGTCAACTGATTTTAAGTAGAGCAGATTATCCTCCATAATGTGGATGGACACTGTCCAACCATTTGAAGACCTTAATGGAACAAACAGAACTTTCTGTTAGAAAAGTGCCTTTGAACTCAGCGCATTTCTTCCCTGAGTTCACGCAGGCCCATTCCATTAGATTTCAGACTAAGTCTCCACAATCTCCTGAGCCAATTCTTTAAAATAAATCTATTAATACATCTCTCTCTCTCTCTCTCCACACACATGTACACACATACAGAGACACTCACACAGACACAATCTTGTCAGTTCCGTTTCTCTGAAGAGGACCTGAACAAATATTCATCTCTCCAGGAAAACACTCAATCCTCTCAATGCAGCTTCTTAAGGACAGCTTGTCACTCTCCACCTCCTCAAATTCATTTCCCATGTGCAAGAAGCATATAATCTCTGCTCTGGCCACATAAAATATCCTACAGTTCCCCAATGCCATCATTTTTATCCACATTTTCATGTTCCTTCTCATGTTATTTTCTTTACTTAAAACGTCCTCCCTCCTACTGCCACTATTTGTCACTTCTATTCACTTCACTGCTCCTACTCAACGTAAATGATTACCTCTCGGTGCCAACACAGTACCAAGAACATAATTCCACTACATAGCACGTGTGTCACACTGCAATTTGTTTACATGTCGTCTCCATTACTACTGGGCAAAAGACTGTATCTTACTCAGCATCACATCCCAAACACCTATCAGAGAGTTTGTCATACAGCCTTTGCTAGTAAATGAATGATCTCTGAATGAACCATCCCTTTTATCCTTCTCACTAAGTACTATGTTTAGATCCTGGCAAAAGAGGTCTCTGTCCAGAGTGGCACTCTGGCCCTTCTCAGGACATGCCCCTCACCACTGGGCAAGAAGTCCATGAAAACAAGAGGACAAACCCCTACACTACCACTTCTTGATGACACTCCATTAATCTGGAACTGTGGAATTTCTTATTAAAATACCTCTAACCCAACTGCCGGAGAAGGCAATGGCACCTCATTCCAGTGTTCTTGCCTGGAGAATCCCAGGGACAGGGGAGCCTGGTGGGCTGCCGTTTATGGGGTTGCACAAAGTCGGACACAACTGAAGTGACTTAGCAGCAGCAACCCAACTGCACTCATCTCACACGCTAGTAAAGTAATGCTCAAAATTCTCCAAGCCAGGCTTCAGCAGTACATGAACTGTGAAATTCCAGATGTTCAAGCTGGTTTTAGAAAAGGCAGAGGAACCAGAGATCAAATTGCCAACATCCGCTGGATCACTGAAAAAGCAAGAGAGCTCCAGAAAAACATCTATTTCTGCTTTATTGACTATGCCAAAGCCTCTGAGTGTGTGGATCACAATACACTGTGGAAAATTCTGAAGAGATGAGAATACCAGACCACCTGACCTGCCTCTTGAGAAACCTATATGCAGGTCAGGAAGCAACAGTTAGAACTGGACATGGAACAACAGACTGGTTCCAAACAGGAAAAGGAATACGACAAGGCTGTACATTGTCACCCTGCTTATTTAACTTATATGCAGAGTACATCATGAGAAATGCTGGACTGGAAGAAACACAAGCTGGAATCGAGATTGCCAAGAGAAATATCAATAACCTCAGATATGCAGATGATACCACCCTTATGGCAAAAGTGAAGAGGAACTAAAAAGCCTCTTGATGAAAGTGAAAGAGGAGAGTGAAAAAGTTGGCTTAAAGCTCAACATTCAGAAAACAAAGATCATGGCATCTGGTCCCATCACTTCATGGGAAATAGATTGGGAAACAATGTCAGACTTTATTTTGGGGGGCTGCAAAATCACTGCAGATGGTGATTGCAGCCATGAAATTAAAAGACGCTTACTCCTTGGAAGGAAACTTATGACCAACCTAGATGGCATCTTCAAAAGCAGACACATTACTTTGCCAACAAAGGTCCATCTAGTCAAGGCTATGGTTTTTCCAGTGGTCATGTATGGATGTCAGAGTTGGACTGTGAAGAAAGCTGAGTGATGAAGAATTGATGCTTTTGAACTGTGGTGCTGGAGAACACTCTTGAGAGTCCCTTGGACTGCAAGGAGATCCAACCAGTCCATTCTAGAGGAGATCAGCCCTGGGTGTTCTTTGGAAGGAATGATGCTAGAGCTGAAACTCCAGTACTTTGGCCACCTCGTGCGAAGAGTTGACTCACTGGAAAAGACTCTGATGCTGGGAGGGACTTGGGGCAGGAGGAGAAGGGGACGACAGAGGATGAGATGGCTGGATGGCATCACCGACTTGATGGACGTAAGTTTGAATGACCTCCAGGAGTTGGTGATGGAGAGGGAAGCCTGGCATGCTGCAATTCATGGGGTCACAAAGAGTAGGACACCACTGAGCGACTGAACTGAACCCAATTTCAGCACCTGCACAGGCCTCTTTTCTCATCTGTTCTGAGGATGTGTTCAATGCTACAGATGTGTACGTCCTTGGGCCAAGGAGTAGCTGTTTGGAAGAGGGCATACAAGAGCCTGGACCTCAGGTACATGCAAGATGTCCACAGGCATGCACAGAAGATCTCTTTGTGGTGCCAGAGTCAGGGATGGTGATAGGAGGTTGAGATTCACCTCTTCAGATACAAAACTGTGAGTTTATGAATTCTAAATTCCACAAATTATTACTTTGAATTTTTACTGTTGAGCTGTGGACAAAAAAATCTCAGTATGTTGAACATCAACAAGAAAGTTACTGAAACGCAAACTGAAGGCTCTATATATTCTAATACCATACAAAACCACCAACTATGACTTGTTCTTACCACCTCACCTCAGCAAGACATAACATAGGTGGGGAAAAACTCCAATAAAGGTAATTAAAATAAATAAGGGGACAGAGAGAAAACAAAAGCAAGGAGAAATGGAAGACAAACTAAAGGGCTTCCCTGGTGACTCAGTGGTAAAGAATCGGTGTAGCACGACTACTGAGCCAGGGCTTGAGAGCCCAGGAGCCCCGACTACTGAAGCCGGCACACCCCAGGGTCTGTGCTCCGCGAGAAGAAAAACTGCTGCAACAAGAAGTCCACGCACCACAACCAGAGACTAGCGCCCGCTCCCCACAACTCAAGAAAAACCAGGGCGGCAATGAACACCTAGCAAAGCCAAAAACAAATAATTTTTTTTTTAATTTACAGGAAAAAAGGAGACAAACTAAAAAGTAAAACAAAACTGTACAACACTAAAACTAGAGAGTGTCCTCACAATTTTGACAATTAATAAAATTACAAAACGTGCATTCATTCCCTTGACATTTACTGAAAACTTAGATGTACCAATCTATGCCACATGCGGGTGATACATGCCAGGCACTGTGCTAAGTGCTGGTGATTCATAACACTAAATCTCTAGCCTCCAAATGCTGTCTAGCAGTAACAACAATTTAACAATTTAGTAAAGGTGGCTAAGGAATCACACAGGAGAGGGCAATTAACTCCGCCAAGGGGCTTCTCAGCACGTTAAAGGATGAGTAGGAATATGCTGGCACAAAAAAAAAGGTGGGGGGAAGGGAAGTCTAGAAGACAGTTATTACTATAATAGAAATAAAAGATTTCAACAGCTAACATTTGCTTGGCACTCGCTATATGCTAAGCATTTGCACAAACCATCCTATTTGATTCTTATAATAACACTATGATTCTCTTTTTATCCTGTTTATAAATGAGAAAACTGAGAAGTTAAGTGAGATGATACCAATAGAGATCATACAAAACTGAGCTGTGAAAGATCATGACTTGTTTGAGGAAACATGAACAGGCAGGTATGGTGACGTGAAACCAAGTCCATCTGATGCAAAGCCCAAACTCATTCCGCTTCACCACACAGCCTATCACTCATTCATTCAAGATAAGTGTATCAAGAACCTACTGTGTATCAAGCACTGTGTTAGGAACAGAGATATAAAAGATATAGTCTTTGGTACCAAGACACTCACAGGTTAGTCAGTAGAGTCTAGCATACCAAAAACTGCTATTACCAAGGTATATATAGGGTCCTACGGAAGCACGAGGAGTGCTAAGCCTCAGATGGGCCCAGGAATGGCTGCAAAGCTAAAGAAAGCACTAGTAAGGAGGTGGAGAGTGTTCTAAGGAAGGGAAATGTATATAGAAAGGCACAGAGACATGTGAGAACACCGTTTGTCTTTGGGAACTCTAAATTTGCTCAATCTTAGGGCATGCACTGAGGACTGGTACTATGCAAAGATAAAAACAGAGAATCGGGCAGCAGCCAGATCAAAGGAGTCTAGACATTCAAGTAACGTGTTTACTCTGAAGGCAGAAGAAGGCTGCTGAGCCATCTCAAAGATAGGAGTGACATGATAAAATCTGCGTGTTAAAAAATTTCCCATGATTACAGATGAGGAGACAACTTGAAGGGAGGGCAAGCCAAAGGTAAGAAAATCAGTCAGGGCCTATTGCATTAAGCCGAGTCAAAGACACATCTGAGAAATATTTGGGAGGTAAATAAAAAACCACGTAGTAAGAGAGCAACTCTGACTATATCATGAGTGTGTTCTTAAAGAAGTCAAAACAAAAACAAAACTGAACAAAAACTGTATGAGAGACCATACCAAAATTCAGGGTCTGCCATACTTGGTAAGAAAACATGTATTTTATTAGACATCTGGCGGTTACTTAGTCATGAAGTTAGCATAGTGTATTTTTGAATCTTAAGCACTAGTAGAATGAAGGAAGATTTCTCAGTCAACTTCCTCTATTTAATGCCTTCTTTAGGTATACTTTATGAAGCTGCTTCTCGGGAAATACTTAAGCAGAAGTTGGATGACCATGTGTCATGTAAGAATGATTTTCATGGTAGATGATCTCTAAAATCCCTTCAAATTCAAGATTTCTAAAAGAAGAAATGCCATAAACAAGTATATCACAATTACTACATAATTCAAATATAGATTTCTGTAGGGGTCTATCTAATTGGGTTGAATCACAGAATTTCCAAATATGGTTTTGATACTATTAACAACTTTTCAGTACTTAAAACCCTAACATAACCATATTTTCAATTGCTTAGGTAGTATGACTAAAATTATGAAATCAACTACAATGTCACAAATACCTTAAAAATTCACAGCAAGTAATATCCTAAATTGGCTGCCAAACTGCATGACATCTCAAACAGGAAAATGATTATTTCCACTTCACTGTCACCAAGCCCTATGTCTGATAACTAGCACTGAAGAAAAAAGATTTCATCTGGTTGAAGTAGGAAAATGCCCTGCAGCATGCAGAAGAGCTGGCCATCATTACAGATTTCTAAATAGCTTCCTCTTTCCATTAGTTAGAGGACTGATGCCTTGTCACAGGCTCTTACAGAGATTCTTTGATTCAAGGAGCTACTCAATGAAATTCAGGATTTATCTCTGAGTACAGTGAATCCAAAACCAGTGAACAGACTCCGAAATTATAAGGCAGAGTCATAAACTAGAATGAAGAGGTCCACTCTTTACTTTCAAATTCTGGGTCAAAAATGGCAAATCCAGAAGTCACTAAATTAATGAATATTCTTACTCTTTAGATGAAAAAAAAAATTCTACCATAAGGATCCTATAATAAAATTCTGTCACATCTGAAAGCGGGAATACAAGACAGGTTTTAAATATATAAACAGATTTTCATATCTGGCCAAGATGAAATTAAAGGAACCAAACTTACCCTCCTGCCTGAAACAACTGCGGGGGGTGGTGGGGAAGGACACAAAACATACGAAGCATTTTTGAAAACAATGGACATCAGGCAACAAAGAACAGTAGATCCTTCATAGATGGGAAACATACAAAACAAATCCTACCATTGTACCAGTTTATTGCCTTGAAAGAGTTTCTAGGCTGCAGAACAGAAATGGGGAACGGAGGCAGAGCACAGTGGTCTCCCTGAATCCAGGACACAGAACTTAGTCTGGGGACAGCAAGGTGACCTTCATATAAACAGCAGAGCACCTAAGTGAGAGCTGCTCAGAAAGATCCAGAGATCTGCACAGGTTATCCTTTAAGTCTTTAGCTGAGTACTTATCAGTACATGTGTGTGAAGAAACCATCCAGGGACAGTGAAAGAACCAGTAAAAAGGATTAGAGGGAACACCACCCAGAGCGCACACAAATCCAGGAATAGGTCCCGTTCCCACCACCAGAGTACTCAAAAGGGTTTTGCCTCAACAGTGCAACAAAGCAAAGTGGTACTGCCTAACACAACTTAAAAGCAAGATCTGAAAAGACCACTGTTTCCAAGTAACTTAACTGCATTTCAAAACAAAGCTCAAAAATATTTTTAATGAGATGCAAAAAAATCCTGCACTCAACAACAAAGTAAAATTTCAAATGTCTGGCATCTAATAAAAAATAACCAGGTATGCAAAAAGCAAGGAAGCACAATCCATAGTGAGAAGAAAAATCAATCAAAACCAATCAAGAAACGGCACAGACAACATTAGAAGACATGAACATTAAGCCAGTTATTACTGTATTCTCTATGTTCAAGAAGCTATAGAAAAGACAAAACATGAAATCTATAATGGAAAATATAAAAAAGACTGAATTTTTAGAGATGGAATTACAGTTTCTAAAATGAAAAACACATTGGATGGGACTAACAGCAGATTAAACATTACAGAAAAAAAGGATTAATGAATTTAGCAAGATTACCCAAAGTGAAACAGAAAAGGACTGAAAAGAAAACTGAATGGTATATCAACAAACATCAAGTAGCCTGATTTACATGTAACTGGACTTCAAAGAGGAGGAAAGGGGGTAAAGAAAAGACATATATACATATATACTTAAGAAATAATGGCCAGATTTTTTCCAAATTTGATAAAAACTATAAAACCACAGATCCAAGAAGTTCAGTGAACTCCAAGCACAAGAAACATCACACACACACAAAAATCCATATGTTGCATTTACAAACGGTTCTCACCCACAAATTCTATAACCAAACTTAATCTAGAAATTATTTTTAGGTTAACTTACTAGGTACAATTTCAACTGATAATATAATATATCAAAAGTTAATTTGAGCAAAGTGCTCAGTAGAAATCTTAATGATTTCAAAATTAGCAAAATATAGCTTAAAACAATGTGTATTTTGTTCCCCTATTGGGTAAATAATTAGGTAATAAATTACAATAAATTTGTGTGGATCTCATAAGACACTTTTTAAAAAACTAAAACATATATCTTTTTTTTTTTCTTAATTTTCTTTTCCTTTAATTTATACAGGTCATTCAGAACAGAATTAGGACACTGAAAAAACTTTTAAAGAAACTAAAAGGTGGAATTAAAAACAGAAGCAGATTTGAGGTTTGGAATGAAGCTAGTCTTCCCCAAAAAAACAACCTGGCAACCACTATTTTGGAACACCATTACTTCAAAATATACACACACATATATATTTTAAGTATAAAACTGTACCCAAAGTGGAAACAAGCTAAAGTGTCTGTTTTTAGCACCTCGGCTAACTATTCTGGCTTCAAAAAAAATCTACTAAATATTTTTTGGAAAAAGAATCATTCAAATAAAGACCATTAAAGGGAAAAACTAAAGTATTTTCCTACATTTATGAACACACCTGTTTTTTTAGGGTTCAATATACAAACTCAAAATCTTCTGTCTAAAAACAAATAAGAAAAGAGACACAGGGGAACAAGTTCTGAGTATCTACTGTAATGGCTACCCTTCCTGTCATTTGTGTTCCCTAAAATAGAAGTTGGTTTAATTATTCTACCATTTTGCTTGGGAAATAGAGGGATATTTCAAAGATTAAAGATACTTCCATGGGAAAGCTGCCCAAAATATATTATCCCTGGGAATAATTATGTCCACATTCCCTTTTCCTTTCTTAAGAAAAAAAAAAATACATTCAGATAACATATTTCTTTGGGTGCCTATACAAAAAAAACACACTTTTGGAAACATGTAGTAGTATAATACTTTGCTGTAGGATCAACACATATATGAAAAACAGCACAAAGTCTCTTTGAGCATACAGACTGTACAAGACTCTGAGTACACAGACTAAAGTTACAAGTGGAACAGTTATTTATGGATTTCACTATACCTTCTTTTAAGTAGAAAAATCTAAAGAGAAAACTAATACCAAAAATATACAGAATTGATCATTTTTATGTTAGGGTATTAGTCTATTAACAGTAGACTTATTCTCTGGTAACATTTACTAATAATGCACTAAATTCCCCACATATCTAACACAAAGACTATCTTAAAATAGAAAGTTTCAAACTACTCTTGTAATCAGGTAGTATTCAAGAGAAGGCTAATACACATAATTTTGAGCATAGCTGTAATACTCACTACACTGATGTGCTGAGAATGCACCTAATGCTACAATATCTATGATAAAAATAGTTTTTATTTCATTGATCCAGCTACCAATGTGATTTCGATATTCAACTGCCACCTCAAAAACACTTTTCTACTTAATTTAAAGCTAACATTATAAATATAAAAAAACAAAGATTTGCCTACTAAATCATTAGCTAATTGTCATCAAGATTTCAATCACCTGGATTTCAAAACAAGCTCTAAGAACACCTTAAAATGATTCCCCAAATATTAATCAAATAATTCACACAATCAATCATCTAATCAGACTTCAGTTATTAGATGCATTTAAATTACTTCCTACAGCAACAGTCTTCACCAATCAGAACTGCTATTTGAAATTTTATTCTCTGAAATCTGTTACTTCACCAGTTTCAAAATTTGAGCCATTTATTTTTAGACACAAAGGTTAATAAGAAACATTCTGTACCAAATGCACATAACTTTACAGTAAAAGCTCTCCCCTCCCAGCCCCCCACCTCAGGAAAATATTCTAATTCTCCTCCTCATTTTACCAAATTATCAAAAAGGCCACAATGTGGTTTGGATTTCAGCACTGAAGACAGTAAGTGACAATACATGATTTGAGAATGAAAAATTAAAGTTTCACAATTTTAACAGGTATAATTACTGGCTTGTGATAAATGGGGTGGGCACGTAAGATTATCACCTTTCAAGGTGCAGTTCTTAAACCACCTGAATTTTTCTGACCAAAGATCTTAAAACATAGTCTCTAAGTTCACAGTATGCAATTAAAAAAAAAAAAAAAAAAAAAAAGCTGCCTAGAAAGAAAAAAACAGAGCACTTACATTTGAAGCATGACTTGGTTCAAGAATACCCCATCCACCAAAGCCACATATTCATCCAGGTTGGTCCCATTTCCTGCAGCCAGAGGTCCAAACGTTTTAACCTAGAACAGAATGATCATTACGACATGAACGCCCACCTCCATCTCTGCAGCCACAAATAATGCAGCAAAATATGCCACAAATAACACCCCACTTACCCAAGTGACCAAGGGGCTGGTCATGAACTGCTCCAGAAGGGGAGTAAAAACCTCGTTCTCCATTTTACAGAGAATGTATTTGAAAAAAAAAGGAACTACCACAAAAAAACGCCTTAGAGAATTGGTCACTAAACGTGGAAGAAGTAAGTAGAAATCAATGAAAGTCCACTTTGGCACGGGAAGAAAATCCCATCGTGGAGGGGAGAAAACTCTCCCTCTTCAAAAAACACCCCAGAGGGAAACGAATCAAAATCCCGAAAAGTGGCTTCGACAGCAGCCACGAGCGGCAGCCTGCGCTGGAAATGTCTGTACCGGGCGAGGAGGGGCAGAGAAAAGGCATCTGGAGGAGGAGGAAGGGAGAAGGGGCTGGAGCAGCAAGACAAAAAGCCCGTCAAGGTTGCCCAGCTCCTGGAGGAGCCAGACCAGCGAGGCTGCCCCCAACGAATTAATCCCACCGTGGGCTAAATGAAATCCCACGTTAGCTATCACGTTAAGGGTTCCGAGCGGCCGCCAGGCTAGACCTCAGTGTTCCGCTCAACACGTTCCACCCACCAGTGGGCATGGAACAGCTTTGACCCACGGAGCTTTCCCTGCCTGCAGCCCCTCACCAACGACAGGCAGCGCTCACTCCTTCCCCCCGAGCACACACCATCTCTCAGCCGCCTTCGAGCCTCGCCGCCTGCCCCCTTCCCCTCCCGGGGGGTGGGGGCTTGAATGAGTGTCCCTAACCCCCCAGCTTCCCGAGCCCCGCCAGCCTTTTCAGTGCGCCTCTGGGAAGCCCTGGCACAAAATCACCACCGCGCTCCAGCCTCCTCCTCCGCCCTCTCTAGAGGAGCCGGAGTAACGGCCTCAGAACCGCAGTGCCGCATCACACCCCGCTCCTTGCCGCTCAACTAGCGCCTCCAGCCAGCCGTCAAAGGGAGCGTGCAGCTCCCTCCGCGGCCATATCCTTCCGCCGACTCCCCGCCCCTCCCGCGCCGCAAGCCTCTGGATTGTGGGAGAAGAAAACCGCTGCATGAGCGCGCTCCCGAGTACGCGCGCGACCCCGGGCCGGCCCCGCCGCCGCCCAGATCCTAGCGGCGGGCGCGGCGTGGACGCGCGCTCGCTGCAGCTGCTGCGGTGGCCGGCTCCTCGCTCGCGCCCAGGATGGTTGCCAGGGCCTGGGGGGCGGGGATGGGGAAGGGAGAGGAAGGGGTCGGTCTGCTCGCTTGCTCATGCCTAATTATGGTTTATTTCCTCCCCGAGTGCTTTCTTTGATGTGTGAAGGAAAGAGAACGAAATCCCTCTCTTCTAAACATGAGGGATGCAGACGGCCTTTTTCGGACAGTTTGATCTGTTGAGCGTGCTTTCGCCAGCAAAACGGAGTAGGAAAACTCACTGCAGTAAATGGCAAAGAAGGGACTTGAGGCGCAAACTTGTTTGTTTTAGGGGTTTTTCCTCTTTTTGCTTCTTTAAAAAATCCAGTCCATGAAAGCATGCATGCTCTTCAAAGTTGCACGTGAATGTAGCAGGGTTCTAAATAACCAAAGCTGCCTTTCAACATGTTGGTATTTTCTAATTGGAGCAAACGTGATTCAGACATTGTTGTTTGACTATTTGGTGATTGAAAAAAATCCAAACAAAAATCAAGAGCTACTAAGAGGAAACATTTGGAAGTCATCCAAGTTGGGTGACAAATAAACAGATTACATATTTGTCATAAATCTTAATGCTGTGCACGACTGGAACCATCAAAGTAATTTTAACAGTTCCCCCACAAAATCAAATGTTATTCCTCTTCATTTTGAAGAAAAATAAGGCTTTTCCCTGGGACAAAATGGCATGCAAAAACATTTTTTTCAAAGAAAGTAAATATAGTATTATAGTTCTTCAGTGTGTGTTTGCATTTACATAAATACCTACTTTGAGTACTTACATGATATTTTTAATTAGCAGTAAAAATGTTTTTGTCATAACACTGAATTAAGAACAGCACAATTTCTTATTTAGGTTGTTGAGAGCCTGGGTTCTAGAGTCTTCTAAGTAAGTAAGTAAGTGAAGTCGCTCAGTTCTGTCCGACTCTTTGTGATCCCATAGACTTGTAGCCTACCAGGCTCCTCTGTCCATGGGATTTTCCAGGCAATAGTACTGGATTGCCATTTCCTTCTCCAGCGGATCTTCCCAACCCAGGGATTGAACCCGGGTCTCCCGCATTGTAGACAGACCCTTTACCATCTGAGCCCTAGAGTCTTCTGCTGAATTCAAATCCAGGCTCTAATACTTACCAGCTGTGTAAGCAAGTCTCTGAACCTCTCTGCACTTTACTTTCTTCACGTGTTAAACAGGGTTAACTTAATAGAGTTAAATGGCAACCTAGAGTAAGGGCTTTATACATATTATTGGTGTTGTTTTCATTATCATTCCTCTCAAATTAAGAATCTTGAGGGAAATGTAACCTGTCTTACTTCAGTTGCAGGAGAAAGAATCTTGCTTTGGAGAGCAGATAAATGCACCTCACAAATTATCTTAATTAAAATTAGGATGCATTCATGTGGTACTTTGCTAGTGATATACAGAGTAGAATCTTGAATTGCCCTGGCCAGTACACAAGTCCTGGGTCATCCTGGTTGTTAGCAATCTTTTCCCTTTCCTCTTGATGACTCTTTCTTAATCATAATCCTTTATTTAGAAACACAGACCAAGAGTGAACAGGCACCAAGAAGGAAGAATTGCTATATGCCTAACTTGTCCACTTTTCTTTGTCATCTCTCAGAAGCCTGGCTAACAACAATATGGAAGTGTTCATGCCTGTATTGTGGTTTGTGTTAAGACAGACCAACCTGCTTCATTCATAAAGGAAAACACCATGAAGTTTAGCACCAGTGTGAGTTAAGGGCATTTTGGATGGTAATAACTGAAGGTTAGCACAGGAGTTGAAAGTTAAGATAGAATTGTTTATCCTCTTTACATTTAATAGCTAGCCCTCATAGAAATCTGGATTCCCCTTTAGAACCAGATGGCCCCAGATGCTTCCTGGTCTATCTTTAGGTTTAACACACACACACACACACACACACACACACAAGCACGCAACAAAGAAACATGAGGAGTTAATTGTAAAAGCAGGAAGCTTTAGACCAGACGGAGGTCTGGAGTAACTTATTTGAAAATCTACCAATTCACAATTCTCTAGTTTAACAGCAGTCTTAGAAATGCTTTATAATATCTCAGGAGTACAATCAGGAAACTGTTCTGTCTGGCAAAAGAGGATTGCACATTATATACAACTTAATGGTCTTTGAATTGCAACATCCTGTAAGAATAAATCCAAAAGTTCTCCCTATCCTCCTTTCACTTAGGAAGAGATTTCTCAAGATTTCTTCAAGGTATTTTTGTGTGTGTGTGCTTTGTAGTTATGTGTCCTGAATTCATTCCTTCTTAGAACATTAAATCCCCAGGAAAGGACTTTGGAAAAATCATATCCATCTGGCTAGGGTCTAAAGCTCCACCCTCTTCTAAGCAGAAATTAAATGATTGGAATGGACCAGGATCAATTTAGGAATCACTAGAGAAAAATTCTTTCTGTGTATTATAATTGAGCCTTCCCCTGCAGGTTACACATACATAACACGACCTGTGTACTAAAAGCACCCATGTTTACCTCCATCTTGATTTACACTACAAGAAGTGATAAACTCACTCGGAACCAGGTTCCTTGGTGACAAATATTTGCAAAGCTAATCACATCCATAAGCTAGTATAATAAATGTCATAAATACAGTAGCAGAAGGAGAAGGCAATGGCACCCCACTCTAGTACTCTTGCCTGGAAAATCCCATGGACGGACGAGCCTGGTAGGCTGCAGTCCATGGGGTGGCTAAGAGTTGGACAGGACTGAGCAACTTCACTTTCTCTTTTCACTTTCATGCATTGGAGCAGGAAATGGCAACCCACTCCAGTGTTCTTGCCTGGAGAATCCCAGGGACGGGGAAGCCTGGTGGGCTGCCGTCAATGGGGTCACACAGAGTCGGACACGACTGAAGTGACTTAGCATAGCATAGCATAGCATAGCACAGTAGCAGAATGACATTGTTGTTTAGAATAGCTGAAAATGAAAATAACCCAAATGCCCATCAGCTGATAATTGAATAAATTAAATGCAGTATACCTATAAAATGGAGTATTATTTGGCAATAAAAAACAATGAAGTACTAACACATGCTAAGTATGGATGAACTTTGAAAACATTATGCTAAGCTAAAGAAGTCTGTCACAAAGGCCTGCCACATATTGTATGATACCATTTATATGAAATGTCCAGAAGAAACAAGTCTATAGATTAGTAGATTAGTGTCTGTCTAGGTCTGGGGAGGTTGGGAGGAGATGGGATTCATGATTTAGGGGTGTGGGTTTCAAGAAAATACTCAATGACTGTTGTGATGGATACACAATTCTTTTAATATACAATAATCACTGAATTGGACACCTAAAATGGCTGAATTGTCAATTAGTTCTTTAAAAAAGGAAGGCATCATTGCTTCATGAATATTTAATAAGAAATGCCAGGTCATCAAGAAATCCAATCTCTCAAAAATTTCTCAAAAGGGTCTCTAAGTCCTCTTGATGTAAAGAATAAAATTTTAAATTCACCTTAGAATATAGAAGGTATATGTTTTAATTATCAAGCATAGCTTTAAGAGAAACATAATACAATGACAAATAGAAGGTATGTTACCTAATTTCTTTGAGCATCTATTTCCTCAGCTGTAAAATGGGATAGTGGTTTCATTCCCTAAGGACATCTAATTCGTGTACTTGTAGTTCTGTTCTATATCTCAAATGGGCAGAAGAAAGTAAATTTGGAAGACATGACAGGGCAGAGAAAGGAATCCTCTTTTTAGCCTGGTCGTCAGTAAAGTGAAAGTCGCTCAGTCACGTTCGACTCTTTGCGACCCCGTGAACTATACAGTCTGTGGAATTCTTCAGGCCAGAATACTGGGTGGGTAGCCTTTCCCTTCTCCAGGGGATCTTCCCAACCCAGGAACTGAACCAGGGAGTCCAGCATTGCAGTTGGATTCTTTACCAACTGAACTATCAGGGAAGAGTGAAAGTCACTCAGTGGTGTCCAACGCTTTGTGACCCCATGGACTATACAGTCCATGGAATTCTCCAGGCCAGAATACTGGAATGGGTAGCCTTTCCTTTCTCCAGGTGATCTTCCCAACCCAGGTCTCCCACAGTGCAGACAGATTCTTTACCAGCTGAGCCACAAGGGAAGCCCTGTCTACAATGATTCCTCTCAAATGCCCTAATGCTGTATTCTGAACAAGGTAAACCATCACCAATTCATTACATTCCATGCTTGTTGTTGTTCAGTTATGTCTGACTCTACAATCCCATGGACTGCAGCTCGCCAGGCTTCCCTGTCCTTCACCATCTCCCAGAGCTTGCTTAAACTCAAGTCCATCGAGTTGGTGATGCCATCCAACCATCTCACCCTCTGCTGTCCCCTTCTCCTCCTGCCTTCAATCTTTCCCAGCATCAGGGTCTTTTCCAGTGAGTCAGCTCTTTGTATCAGGTGGCCAACGTATTAGAGCTTCAGCATCAGTTTTTCCAATGAATATTCAGGATTGATTTCCTTTAGGATTGACTGGTTTGATCTCCTTGCAGTCCAAGGGACTCTCAAGAGTCTTCTCCCACACCACAGTTGGAAAGCATCAGTTCTTCGGTGCTCAGCCTTCTTTATGGTCAAACTCTCAAATCCATACATAACTACTGGAAAAACCATAGCTTTGACTATATGGGCCTTTGTTGGCAAAGTAATGTCTCTACTTTTTGATATGCCGTCTACGTTTGTCATATCTGTTCTTTCAAGGTGAAAACATCTTTTAATTCCATGTTACCATCCCCTGAAATGCTCATTCCTAATTTCTAACAAAGTGAACTCCCAACCTTCAGGATTCCAGGGTCACTTTCTCTGAAGCATCCCTCTTCCACGGGATAAGTGGTGCCTGCAGATGATCTAATCTCCATTTGTTTCTGTAATATACTCTGAATGGCATGTATTTGCTGACATGTTCTCCTGGATAGATGGGGAAATCCTGAAGAATGACCTCATTTTATTAATCTGTGTATCCCTGGCCTTTAGGACTGTGCCTTGCTCTTATGGGAACTCTTGGTCAGTGTGTCAGAGTCTTCCTTCAACCAAGGTGACCAGTTTAAATTCCTGACAATTGCCAAGAGCTCACAGATGAGCAACTTCCAAGAACTATTCTAGTTAACTAATGACCTAGAGGAAGCATTAGCTGAAGATAACACTTGCCAGAGAATGTGAAGAACTAAAAAGATACTGAGATTATAAAACACATGGCTTTTAAGACAGATTTTGCCGAAGTCCATAATTTTTTTCCCTCAAGGAAAAGCATAGAGGGATACAAAAATATCATGTAATCTTTCATTTCTCAGACAGCATATGATGATATGTCTTCAATACCCAACCTGTTTTCCATTTGTTATCATTTTATGAAATCTTGTAGAAAGGTGTTATTATTGTCTAAGCTTTATTGAACAGAAATAGACATTTTATTAAAGAAATATGTCATTGCAATTGACCTAAAAGATTGTGTCATGCTTTTAATATAACAATATATTCATAGACTCTTTAGAAGTATGAGAGTGTTTGACCTGTTCTCACAGGTCCCAGACAACTATGTTTTGAATTTTTACTTTGAAGAGTTTTCCTCTTCATTTTTGTTGCTGAAAATCTATCAAGAGTCCCCATTCAAATCTGCAGCTACTAATTTTCTATCTGCAGGAAATTCACAGATTGTGAAAACAGTCTGAAAGAAGTAATAATTTTTGAGTGAGAACCTGATGGACTCTCCTATGAGTAAAGTCTATGAATTTGTGATGTGCCTAAAAGTAACGTGTAATGTTTTGGCTGTGGTCTGACATGAAATAATCTTCTAAGTTAATGGTCACGTGTCAGGTATTTCCAGGGTATGGCTGTCATATCATGTGTTCAGTTCCTTGTATTTGTATGATTTCCTCCCCCTCCTTTAATTCCTTAAATCTGTGCAATAGGTGGTGATGACTCATTCCTACTAAGACACTACTGATGGAAAGACAGCAAACAAATAGAAACTTGATAAACAGAGGAGAAAATAAAAACATGTAAGGAAAAGGGCAAATTTTATAAAAATGGACTTTTAAAAGGTGGAAAAAAATCACTCTCCTATTCTGACGGTAAACCTTTATGATCTTAGAGGTAAACATTAGCAATACTTAGTTAAGAAAGAACTTACCTGTGTCAGAACAAATGACGGAGCTCTAATAAAACAGACAAAACTTCCATGTGGCAGGAAGTGCCCTCATAGTGGAGGAAGAACACAGAAATACAATTGATAAATTATATACCGTGACACAAAAGCTTAAGACCTTCTGATAAAAGAAACACAAACTGGCTATCCTTGGGTATAATAATACCATTTTAGGGAGTCATTTGAATTTGTCACACAGCATTCCCTTTGGGGTAAATCAGCAAGTCAATTCCACATAAGGTACTAGTGGTACTCTGAGGCTACTGAAAATAAATGAGGGCTAAAACAAATACTTCTAATCATAGAAAAAAATGTAGGTCTGCTTTCATATAAAAATATGAATTACAAATGATGAACATTGCAAATGAGGAAATATGAAAGCATTTTATTTCCTTCTGTCAAATGACAGTAGGAAGATGTGTTAAAAATGCATATGCAAATATAAGAGACTATGTATTTGATGTTCTGCTTAAAGTTAAAATTCATGCAAAACTTTAAAAAATTTTAATGTGAATATTTTTATTTTCTAATTTTCAATTGAGATATGCTAGTTGAATATTTTCTTAAAATAGTAGCTTCAGAAGATTTCTCAGAGTTAATTTTATTCCATGAATTTTGTAAAGATCTTTTGTTTCCCAAACCAAAATAGCAGTATGATATATTCAGTTATGTGAAACTAAACATATTCCATATTTTTAAAATTATCAATAATACATTTCATTGTCCTATTTGGAAAAATCAACAACACAAAAAAATGAAACAAAAAAAAAAAATCAAGCCTATAATTCTACCACTCAGAAGTTAATACATTTCTGCATATAATTCATATTATTTTAAAAAACTGTACCACTCTCAAAACACCACTAGGAAATATAACTATGATCAAAATTTGAACATGCATCTCAGTTTAAATTATTCAATAAATGGAACTCAAATAAATTTTTAATAATGATATTCATCATTTGTTAAGTGTATAGAACTACCAGGTTACCAATTTTTAAAACATCAACCCCCAAATTTCTGTAACCATATCTAAAACTTGGCTAATAAATCTTGTAAAAGAATAAAAATGAATTCTCTGGGTTTAAAGCAAAACTGAGATTGAGTTCTATACTGGTCAGTGTATCCACACTTTCTTTATTAATCGACATTGATTGAGCTACTGTATGTGTAAAATAGCATATGGACTGTAAGATTCAGAGAAGTATGCAAATAAGGCCAAAATAAATAAAATGACAAATATATCATTCAATCAATTAGTTCAAAGGTCAGCAAAGTTTTCTGACAAGGCCAGATAGTAAATACTTTAGGCTTTATGGGCCATAAGGTCTCTGTTGCAAGTATCCCCCACTGCCATGGCTGCACAAAGCAGTTATAGACTACACAAAAGACATAGGTGTTGCTCACTGTAGTAAAACTTTATTTGCGGAAAATAAAGGCTTGGTTTTGTCAGGCCATAGTTTGTCACCTGTAAACTAGCAGTCACTATATTTATATTGGATGCAAAGAAAACAAAAAACAGGGTTGAATTTTTTCCAGTCAAGTTGTTAACTTTCTAAATAACCAACTCTATTGCATATATATTCTGGAAGTGTGGAAGAGTTTGTCTACAAGTTGCTTGGAAACAGAATTCCATTATTTTAGTGCATCAGATATAGTTCAAACAGTTTTCTATCTTTCATCATGTTACCCTTGGAAACCAATCCCCTGGATATAAAATTATTTGGGGGGCATTCTCTTGAGTCTCAGCAGGAAAGAGGGGTTACCCTTGAAGTGGTTAAAAGGGGAATTTAATGAAGGGATGGCTTAGAGAGGTGTGGAGAGTTAAGTGAACCACCAGAGGATGGAGAAGCACTAAGGGAAGAGCAATACCAGGAGAGCTTCTACCCCTCTGCTAAAGGGTTCGGGGAGGAGGAAATTGTGCTCTGGAACCCCGAAAGACTGTCGTCTTGGAAGAGGAACCACTGGACAGGAACTGTGTCCATAGAGAATGGAGCTACTGACATCATCACACTGCAGAAGAAGAAATGGGAAAGAATATCCCAACCTCTGTCTTTCTCACTTATGTTGCTGGCCAATGATCCCCCCTGCTGAACCCCATGAGAAGCAGAGAGCAAGAGAACCCAGGTGATGTGACTCTCTGGCATAGAGCTGCATGTGGAAAATGTGGATAACACCTGGAACCATAACCATGTCTTTAGATTTTTTGATAGCCATACAAGTTGGCAATTCTTATCAAATGAAAATAAGCTTGAATCTTTGGTGCCATGCCATGATGAAACATGGGGGAGTGAATAAATATGTTAAGATGTTAAGAATAAAATGCTATAAAATGTGTGGCATGTCATTTGATATATAAGATCTGTTAATGCAAAGTATAAACCAAATCTCTTTTTTTGACTAACAAATATATAGTATCAGTATCCTGCAGTGTCTTGCACATAGTACGTACTCTATTTAGTTGAATGAATAAATTTGTTAAGATAATCAATTTTTCATAACTTTCATTAAAATAACTTGACTTTTATGTAGCAGGAAATGTAATTTATTAGGAGATGTTATTTTAAAAGAAAATAGCAAGATTAATGTGACAATGGGGCACTGGCACTGGTGTTTTCTCTTATCTGTGTCCTTCACTCACAGTAAAAAGCAGAAGTACTACACACAAACCAACTGGCTCTAAAACCTATTGATTCAACATTTAGAATGAATCCTCATTTGAAATCATTTAGTCATCATTCTGTTTAATAAAAGCAAAATGGATAACAAATCAGAATTATACCCTTTAGTTATATCTGACAAAGTTTAATTAGCATCTTCCAAATTCATTGTGAAATCAATATGGTAATGACTGAAATAATGTTAGTAGATAATACCAACTAGAGTTCCTATAGTTAATACATTAATCCTATGAAGACTTTGACTCTAAATTAGAAAGAAATTATTTGTATGTAACTGTTACCTTTCACAAATTAATATACATGTTCTGTAGAAATTTACTAATGTAAGTCTGAAAAAATAAATTTTCTAGTCCTGAATTGAGCATATTTTGATCCCAGAAGGCTTTAGATTTCATGCCCCTTCTTTTTAGTTTGAGACATGGTATTAGTATATCAATTACATTACAGCTACAAACAAATTTTGAGTTTTGGTAGTTCTGAATTAGTTACCCATCTGTCTGCATCTCCTTCATTTCATCTTTTACTTAGCATGGCCCTATCTTACTCATACTTACATTTTTTTAAACTAAGGTCATAAGAACAATGGCCATATTTTTCCTGTAGCTCGATGTGAAAACACTTTGCTCTTACTCATTTTCCAAGAGCATATCAAATTACATAGAATTGGCAAAAATCAACATGATTTTTTGAAGAGCAAATCCTGCCAAACTAATTTCTTCTTTTTTTTTAACCAACTGCAGGACCTGGCAGATAGTATAGCAATGACCACCTCTACAAAACATCATCTGTGTCTACTTACAAGTATATATATCATGTGTTTTTTAACATACTCTGGTGCTCAAGTCTGAGGTAGAACCATGAAAGGAATGCTTGGTCTCCCTTCATTGCACTCCTGAATGCTGATCTCAGGATCAAGGCGTCAATGAGACTGAAATCAGTGACTGAGTGTGCCAAGTACACATATTGTAGATCACCCTTGTCTCCAGAGAAGCCAAAAAGTAGAATTCCACCTGGTCTAGAAATCAAGTGACCTGGTGTTTCCAGGATTTCTCCAAACTATAACACAATATCCCTGTACTTCTGCACTAAAGGACCCCCACCTGGACAAATACCACAAAAAAAATAACAAAACAAAAAACTGGCCACTAAGAAGCTGTGGAGAAATTAAAATTCACCAAAAAATCCCTATGTATTTCAAAAATAATCTTTTAGTAACATCAAATTCTTCCTAAACTCATGGAAAGTACCACCCACATGCCTCAGCTGTAACGTCAGTCTAAAATTTTGTTTAACAGGTTTTGTCCACTATGAAAACTTTCTGTTCAGTTCTTTTTCTTTTGTGTATTCAGTGAACATGCATTTTGAGTAATTATTATGAGCCAGGCCCTGAGGATACAAAGGTGAATAAGGTGTTTCCTTATGACACATGAATCCTCACAGACCTTACAGTCAGCTAGAAAATACTGACAAACTGATTATTCTTAAACAGTGCAATGTGTGATGGGTAGTAGTACTTGAGGAAGAAACAAGATTCAGTTTTAGTGGAAAGCAAAGAAAGGCTACACAGAGAGATGACCTTTTATCCAGGCCTCGAATGAAAAGTAGATGTTCAGTGGGAAGGGAAAGTCCAGGGCATTTCAGGTAGAAGAAAAACAGAAGCAACATTTCAAAGTACAGAAGAGCATAGTGTGTTTGGGCGTCATGAATAGCTTTCTGTGGAGAAAGACGTAGTTTCCCAGGGGTGGAGTGGGAAATGAAAGTTGAGGTCATACTATGAAGAAACCAAAATATCATACTCAAGAACTGGTCTTGGTCAATTAAAGCTTAAAAAAAAAAAAAAAAAACAAGTGATGGTATCAGATTTCTCTTTTAAAAAGAAAACTCTAGTAGTACGGTAGTGGGGGGATTGAAAAGAGGTGAGGCTGCAGGCAGAGGAACCAGACAGGAATTCCTCCTACTAAAGTTTTATAGATTCAATACACACTGCTTTCGTTTGTTCCAAGTTTAACACTGCCTTTCTCGAACTTTGTTGACGGACAAGAGGTTATGAACACTACCACCCATCAAGCAGCTTGTTCTTGTTGCCCTCTATTGGCAGAAAGGAAAAGAAATTACTGCTTGGGGCATTATTTCAGATTCATTTGCTGGTGGAATTTAGATTTCCCTGAAATAATGTTTGTTCTGTTTGGTGATATAAAAACACATGCCACTCCAGGGTATATATCTGAAGAAAATAATAACACTAATTTGAAAAGATGCACGTACTGCAGTGTTTATAGCAGCGATATTTACAATAGCCAAGATTATGAAAGCAACCTAAATGTCCATCAACAGTTGAATGGATAAACAGGATGGGATACACACACACACACACACACACACACACACACACACACACACACACACACACACAGAGGCACACACATGATGGAATACCACTCAACCATAAAAAAATGAAAATTTTCCATTTGCAACAACATGAATGGATGTGGAGAGCATTATGCTTAGTGAAGTAAGACAGAAGAGGACAAATACTGTAAGTTTTCACTTCTTTGTGGAATCTAAAAAATAAAACAAACTAGTGAATATAACAAAAAAGAAACAGACTCACAGATACAATGAACAAACTAGTGGTCACCATGGGAAGAGGGAAGGGAGGAGGAGCAAGATATGGATGAGGATTAAGAGACACAAATTATGTATAAAATAAATAAGCTAAAAGGATATATTATATAGCAAGAGAATATACCCAATATTTTATAATAACTGTAAGTGGAGTATAATCTTTAAAAATTGTGGATCACTGTTTGTACACTTCAAATTTATATATTATAAACTTACTTGCTAAGTCACTTCAGTCATGTCTGAATCTGTGTGACCCCATAGACGGCAGCCCACCAGGCTTCCCCGTCCCTGGGATTCTCCAAGCAAGAACACTGGAGTGGGTTGCCATTTCCTTCTCCAATGCATGAAAGTGAAAAGTGAAAGTGAAGTCGCTCAGTCGTGTCCAACCCTCAGCGACCTCATGGACTGCAGCCTACCAGGCTCCTCCATCCATGGGATTTTCCAGGCAAGAGTACTGGAGTGGGGTGCCATTGCCTTCTCCGATAAACTGACTACACCACAATAAAAAAATGCCAGCATTAATTACAAATATATATGTATGCTATCATTAACGTTTTGAATCATCCTCCATGCCCTATTAAATAACAACTATAAACAAGATTTCTCCTTCTTTGGAATTCAAGTTATTCATAAATTTCATTGCAACCAAGTGCCAGTTAACTGTGCTAAGAATAAAGGATACAAAAAAGAATTTCAAGATGCTCATAACTTGATAATAGAAATAAAATTAAGATACCACTAATGTAGTGATCTCGGAGAAGGCAATGGCACCCCACTCCAGCACTCTTGCCTGGAAAATCCCATGGACGGAGGAGCCTAGTAAGCTGCAGTCCATGAGGTCGCTAAGAGTCAGACACGACTGAGTGACTTCACTTTGACTTTTCACTTTCATGCACTGGAGAAGGAAATGGCAACCCACTCCAGTGTTCTTGCCTGGAGAATCTCAGGGACGGGGGAGCCTGGTGGGCTGCTGTCTATGGGGTCGCACAGAGTCGGACACGACTGACGTGACTTGCCAGCAGCAGCAGCAGCAGTTATCTAAATGTATAATAAAAATATGTATTATACAAAATGCTCTATAATAAATACAGGTAATTTATATCTGTGTCCTGAATACTATTATAATTATACATCTTAATATATTCAGCATTAATCACACTAATAAAAACTGTAATTTATATTTATATAAATTGACCTGTAAGAGTATGTCTTTGCTGTAGGAAAATCAAATATTATAGATAAAGATAAAAAGATAAAAACGAGAAAAGAAAAATAAAAGGAAATTGGAAAAATTCCACCCATAATCCCATCTACTTCAGTTCAGTTCAGTCGTGTCCGACTCTTTGTGACCCCATGAATCGCAGCACGCCAGGCCTCCCTGTCCATCACCATCTCCTGGAGTTCACTCAAACTCACGTCCATCGAGTTGGTGATGCCATCCAGCCATCTCATCCTTTGTGATCCCCTTCTCCTCCTGCCCCCAATCCCTTCCAACATCAGAGTCTCTTCCAATGAGTCAATTCTTCACATAAGGTGGCCAAAGTACTGGAGTTTCAGTTTTAGCATCATTCCTTCCAAAGAATACCCAGGACTGATCTCCTTTAGAATGGACTGCTTTCAAATTGTCATACAGATATGCACACACACACAATCACACACCTGTGGGATCAAACAATCAGATCAGATCAGTCGCTCAGTCGTGTCCAACTCTTTGAGACCCCATGAATCGCAGCACGCCAGGCCTCCCTGTCCATCACCGGTGGTCACTGAGACTCACATCCATCGAGTCAGTGACGCCATCCAGCCATCTCATCCTCTGTCATCCCCTTCTCCTCCTGCCCTCAATCCCTCCCAGCATCAGAGTCTTCTCCAATGAGTCAACTCTTCGCATGAGGTGGCCAAAGTACTGGAGTTTCAGCTTCAGCATCATTCCTTCCAAAGAAATCCCAGGGCTGATCTCCTTCAGAATGGACTGGTTGCATCTCCTTGCAGTCCAAGGGACTCTCAAGAGTCTTCTCCAACACCACAGTTCAAAAGCATCAATTCTTTGGTGCTCAGCCTTCTTCACAGTCCAGCTCTCACATCCATACATGACCACAGGAAAAACCATAGCCTTGACTAGGCGAACCTTTGTTGGCAAAGTAATGTCTCTGCTTTTGAATATGTGATCTAGGTTGGCCATAACTTTCCTTCCAAGGAGTAAGCGTCTTTTAATTTCATGGCTGCAATCACCATCTGCAGTGATTTTGGAGCCCAGAAAAATAAAGTCTGACACTGTTTCCCCATCTATTTCCCATGTAGTGATGGGACCAGATGCCATGATCTTAGTTTTCTGAATGTTGAGCTTTAAGCCAACCTTTTCACTCTCCACTTTCACTTTCATCAAGAGGCTTTTTAGTTCCTCTTCACTTTCTGGGATCAAACAATAGGCAATATATAGTACTTTTTTCCCCCCACTTAACAATACACCAAGACTATATTTACACATCAATAAAAACTTTTTAGAATATAATTTGAATCAGAAAAAAATTAATTTTTTTCCTGTTTTCAGATATTACTGACTTATATGTAAGTTTAAGGTATATAATGTGATGCTTTGATACACATGTAAATAACAAAATGATTTACAGTAAGGTTAGATAATACCTCTGTTCCCTCACTATGCTGTACATTAGATCCCTAGAACTTATTCATCTTATAGCTGGAAGTCTATATCCTTTGATCAAAAATCTCTTCATTTCCCCCGGCCACCAGCCCCTGGCAACCACCGATTCTATTCTCTATTTCCAAGAGATTTTAAAATTCCACATATAAGTGAGAACACATGATATATCTTTTTGGTTTGACTTTTTTCATTTAGCATAATTTCCCCAATGTCCATTCATGTTGTCATAAAGGACAAGATTTCTGGTTTTTTTTATGGCTTGATAATATTTCAGTGTGCATGTGTTTGTGTGTATCACACTTTTTAAAATTAATCTGTTGCTGATGGACACTTAGGTTGTTTCCATGAACTTAAATAATTTGAATGCTGCAGTAACATGGAAGTGCAGCTATTTCTTTTTAAGATCCTGATTTCATTTCCTCTGGATATATACCCAGAAGAGGGATTGCCAGATCATATGGCAGTTTTATTTTTAATTTTCTAGGGAAACTCCATACTGTTTTCCATAGCGGCTGTACCAATTTACATTCCTACTAAGAGTGCACAAGGAGTCCCTTTTCTTTATAGCCCCATTGACACTTGTTATAATTTGTCTTTTTAAGAAGAGCCATCCAAAGAGTTTGAAGGTGATCTATCATTGTGATTTTGATTTGCATTTCCCTGATAATTAGTGGTGTTGAGCACTCTTTCATGTACCTATTAACCATTTGTATGTCTTCCTTGCAAAGTTTCCTTTTCAGTCCTCTGTCAATATTTTAATCAGATTGATCTAATGTTGAGTTGTATGAGTTCTTTATATATTTTAGATATTAACTTCTTATCAGATATGTGGTTTTCAAATGTTTTCTCCCATTTCAGAGGTTGCCTTTTCATTTTGCTGTGTAAAAGGCTTTGTAGTTTGGTGTAATCCCACTTGTTTATTGGAGTAGGAAATGGCAACCCACTTCAGTATTCTTGCTTGGAGAATACCATGGACAGAGGAGCCTGGTGGGCTACAGTCCATGGGGTTGCAAAGAGTTGGACATGACTGAGTGACTTTCACTTGTTTATTTTCTTTTGTTTGGTTTTAGTGCGTGTATGTATGCCAAGTCACTTCAGTCGCGTCTAACTCTTTGCGACTCTATGGACCATAGCCCACCAGGCTCCTCTGTCCATGGTATTCTCCAAGCAAGAATACTGGAGTGGGTTGCTGTTTACTCCTCCAGGGGATCTTCCCAACCCAGAGACTGAACCTGCATGTCCTATGTCTCCTGCATTGGCAGGCATGTTCTTTACCATTGGTGCCACCTGGGAAGCCCCTTTGCTTTTAGTATCATATCCAAAAAATAATTGCCAAACCAAAGTCAAGGAGATTTTTCCCTATGTTTTCTTCTTGTAGTTTTATAGTTTTGAGCCTAAAATTTAAGTCTTTAAGCAATTTCAAGTTGATTTTTGTGAGTACTCTAAGACAGAGGTTTAATTTCATTTTTCTTGTGAATATCCAGTTTTCCCAGTACTATTTATTGAAGAGATTATCTCTTCCTCACTGAGATTTCTTAACTCTTTTGCATGTGTGGGTTTACTTCTGGGCTCTCCGTTGTTTTTTTCCCCATTGGTCTACGTGGCTGTTTTTAATGCCAGTACCGTACTGTTTCGGTTACTACAGCTTTGTAATAAAGTTTGAAATTAGGTATTGTGATGCCTCCAGCATTGTTCTTTTTTCTTGAGATTGCTTTGGCTATTTGGGGTCTTTTGTGCTTCCTTATGAATTTTAAGATTATTTTTTCTATTTCTGTGGGAAATAGCAATGGAATTTTCATAGGGATAGCACTGAATTTGTAGATCACATTAGGTAGTCTGGACATTTTAGCAATATTAACTCTTCTAATCCAGGAACACAGAATATCTTTCTATTTATTTGTATCCTCTTAAATTTCTTTCATTGATGTCTTATAGTTTTCAGTGCACAGATCTTTCACTTTTTTGTTTAAATGTCTTAAATATTTTATTGTTTTGATGGCATTGTTTTCTTAATTTCTGTTTCAGATGGTGTTTTTTAGTGTATAAGACAGCTAGATTTTGTGTGTTTTGTATCCTATGACTTTTCTGAATTTGTTTATTAGTTGTAAAGGGTTTTTGTTGGAGTCTTTAGGGTTTTCAAACAGCCTCTCCCTTCTCCAGGGATCTTCCTTAGGAAGATCGAAACCAGGAATTGAACGCAAGTCTCCCACATTGCAGCAAGATTCTTTACCAGTTGAGCCACAAGGGAAGCCCAAGAATACTGGAGTAGGTAGACTATCCCTACGCCAACAGATCTTCCCGGCCCAGGAATCGAACCGGGGCCTCCTGCATTGCAGGCAATTCTTTACCAACTGAGCTACCAGGGAAACCCTTTCAAACAGAGACAATTTTATTTCTTCCTTTGTGATTTCAATGCTTTTTATTTATTTTTCTTGCCTAACTGCTCTGACTAAAATTTCTAGTACTATGTTGAATAAAAGTGATGAGAGTGGGGCACTCTTATCTTCCAGAAAAGCTTTCAACTTTTCACCATTTAATATGGTGTTAGTTGCAGTCTGTCTTACAAAACCATTATTATATCGAGGGTGTTCCCTCTACACCTAATTTGTTGAGAGTTTTGTCACTAAAGGATGTTGAATTTTGTGGAATGCATTTTCTATATTTACTGAGGTGACTTTTAAAATATTTTATTCTATTAAATGACAAATCATACTTATTGATTTGCATAATGCTAAACCATCTTCACGTCCCAGGGATAAATCCCACTCGATGATGGTGCATGTAGTTCATTTTTTTATTGTGGTAAAATATAAATAACATAAAACTTACCTAGTTGTTCAGATGGTAAAGAAACTGCCTGCAATGCAGAAGACCCAGGTTCAATCCCTGGGTCAGGAAGGTCCCCTGGAGAAGGAAATGGCAACCCATTCCAGTATTCTTGCCTGGGGAATTGCATGGACAGAGGAGCCTGGTGGGCTACTGTTCATGGGGTTGCAAAGAGTCAGACATGACTGAGCGACTAAAACACACATACACACACACCAACTAAATCATTTTTAAGTGTACAGTTCAATCATTTTTAAGTGTACTGTTCATTTTAAGTGTACAGTTCATACTTAATGGCATTAAGTACATTCACACTGTTGTGCAACAATCACCATCATCCATCTCTAGAACCTTCTCATCATCCCAAATGGAAACTCTGTACTCATGTAATAAGTCTCCGTCGCACGTACCCTAGCCATAGGTAACCACTATTCTACTTTTTGTCTCTATGAAGTTGACTAGTCTAGGTACCTTATATAAATGGAATCATACAACATTTGTCCCTTTGTTCTGACTTGTTTCACTGAGCATAATGTCTTTGAAGTTTATCTATGTTGTAGCAGCTATCAGAATTACGTATCACAAATATGAAAATCAACCTTCCTTTTCTCAATCTGGGACAAAGTCTAAGGTATAAAGAACATCCCAAAGTTCCCTTAAGGCATAAGGCTGAAGCTACCCTCAACAGGATCACACCTTTGCTTAACTTCTTCCTCTTCCTCATGCTGATTCTCACACTCCCTTATTACTTTTTCCAGGGAGCACTGTATCAATAAATCACTTGACTAGAAAACTAACCTCAGGACTTCCTTCTGGGGAACCCAAACTAAGACATCAAGAAACAACTTGTATCCAGAATATTAAGAAAAAAAGAACCTCTTCAAAAAATAAGAAAAAGCAAGCTATCTAAAAAGAAAAGCAATAAAAGCAGATATTGAGCAGATATTCCATAAAAGAGCAAATACAAATGATCAATAACATATGGAAAAGTAATCCACTTCATTAGTCATCAGGGAAATCCAAAATGAAATCACAGCGGTATATCACTATACACCCACCTGAAAGGCTAAAATGAAATTACCAAGTGTAGGTGAGGATGTGGAACAAATGGAGCTCATATTTTGCTGGTGAGAATATAAACTGATATTTTGGAAAATTGGTAACATATACTAAAACCAAATATGCATATCCTATTAATACAGTAATTTCACTCCTAAGTAAATATCCAACAGCAATGTATATCTGTGTATAACAAAGACATGTATTGGAATGTTCTTGCAACATTGTCTATAATAGTCCCAGACTAGGAACTACTCAATTGCACATCAAGAGTAAAATGAATAAACAAATAGAATACTATATATCAATAAGCCTGGTGTACACAGAACAACATAGATGATTCTCACAATAGAATGTTGGGTGAGAGGCAGACACAACTGAATGCATATTGTATAAAAAAATCCATTGATATTAAGAACAAAAATAGGTGAAACTAATCTTTACTCTTAGAAGTAGGATAGTGGTTAGTTACCATAGGAATAGGGGAGAGATGGACAGTAGCAGGAAGGAAGCACAGGGGGGCATTTAGGGTACTAACAATGATCTGTTTCTTGACCTGGGTACTGGTTACTGTTGTGTGTTTAGGGTGTGAAAAACCATTGAGCTGTGTCTATTTCTATAAAAAGTTTTTTAAAAATAGTTTTTTATAATCAAAATAACTCCCACTAGGATAATTGAATAAATTATTATACAGCAATGCAAAGGCTTATTGTATGGTTGTATTAAAGCTTGAGAAACTAGTGTGGACTATGAACTAGTGTGGACTATTTCAGGATACATTTTTAAGTGTAAAAAGCAAAATGCAAAAGAGTATTTATCTTTATGTAAAAACAAAGGGAAAATAAAATATATCTATATCTGCTTATTTGTGGGACAAAAAGGAGGAGGAGGAGTAAGAGGGGGAGAAGGACCAGAGACAGAAAAGAAAGGAAGAGAAGGTGAGGGTGGAGGGGAAGGGAAGAAAGGGCAGGAGAGAGGAAAGTCAGGACGGAAGAGTGATGAACGCATAAACTAATAGGAAGAACCCAGAAACTAATGATGCCGGCACCTACAGTGGGTGGGTAGGAGTAAAGAATGGAGGAGTGGGATCAGGATAGAATTGAGAGGGCACTGATACTTTCCACAGTAAATTTTTAGGCATAGTTCTGACTTCTAGAACAATATTAATGTTTTACATACTCAAAATGAGTAATTTAATTCAACCACTTTGCAAGAGACACCCAAAATGGAATAAAAATAGTAACATATGAAATTAAGTACTATATTACAAATGAATGACATCATCTTACTGAAAGAGGAAAGACAAAAACTAACCTAGGGAACTTGGAACAACAGTGTTTGGCCTATACAGTTGACTCTTGAACAACACAGATCTGAACTGCTCTGGTCCACCTGTATGGTGATTTTTTCAGTAAATACATCACCAATTTTTTTTGAGATCTGCGACAAACTGAAAACTGCACAGATGAATGGCATAGCATAGAACTGTCCAAAACATCAATCAAAAGGTATGCCATGAATGCATAAAATATAGAGATATACATATCATATACAAACTATGTGTTAGTTAGCTGTTTGTGTTATTGGTAAAGCTTTGTGGAATCTAAGGGCAGTAGTATCTCAGAAAGAGCATGCGGGTAATACAATGGTTAGCAACAAGGAACCCAGGAAATGCCTTCTAGTATCTTGTCCTGTTTCTCTGTTTAATTTTCATTGTTCTGCCTAGCAACTGTCTCTGCTACTCAGTTCACATGTCAGGTTAACCTGTATCACAGCTTCGAAGTTTTAAAATTTCCTTCACTTGAAATAGTAGCTCAGTCTGAATAAGAATATTATGGTCCCAATTTCAAATTCCTAGTAGAAAGAATCTGATGATCTCAGTTTAAGTCAGGCCTCTACCCATGGTCTCATCATCTGTGACCAAAGAATGAAGTCATGTAAACAGAAATAGGGTTGTCTGGGACCCATAGTGTGGAGAATGAAGTTAAGCTAGGTCATTGTAAGATAAGCCAGTACCCTACAAGAACTTAATATAATTGCTGAGTGGAAACCAAAAAGAGCCATGTATAATGCAATCTCATTTCAGTAAAATAGAACAAAAGTATCTATATACAAATATGTGTTTATTGCTAATGGCACCCCCACCCCAGTACTTTTGCCTGGAAAATCCCATGGACGGAGGAGCCTGGTAGGCTCCAGTCCGTGGGGTCGCTAAGAGTCGGACACGACTGAGCGACTTCACTTTGACTTTTCACTTTCATGCATTGGAGAAGGAAATGGCAACCCACTCCAGTGTTCTTGCCTGGAGAATCCCAGGGACAGGGGAGCCTGGTGAGCTTCCGTCTATGGGGTCGCACAGAGTCGGACACGACTGAAGCAACTTAGCAGCAGCAGCATATTAGTAAAGTCAAGAAAGACATCAGTGAGTAGGAAAAATATTTATTTATTCACTTTTAAAATTAATTTTTATTGGAGTATAGTTGCTTTAAATTGTGTTAGTTTCTACTGTACAACAAAATGAGTCAGCTATATATGAAAAATACTTGTAATTTTTAAATTTTCATTATAATTTCAGACTTACAAAAGAGTAGTAAAAATAGTATAAAGAATTTTTGTATGCCCTTAACTCAGTTTCCCCAAATGTTAAATGTAACATCAGATCAGATCAGTCACTCAGTGGTGTCTGACTCTTTGCAACCCCATGAATCGCAGCACACCAGGCCTCCCTGTCCATCACCAACTCCCGGAGTTCAGAGTCTTTTCCAGTGAGTCAACTCTTCGCATGAGGTGACCAAAGTACTGGAGTTTCAGCTTCAGCATCATTCCTTCCAATTCTGAAAGAGATGGGAATACCAGACCACCTGAGCTGCCTCTTGAGAAATCTGTATGCAGGTCAGGAAGCAACAGTTCAAACTGGACATAGAACAACAGACTGGTTTGAAATAGGAAAAGGAATACATCAAGGCTGTATATTGTCACCCTGCTTATTTAACTTATATGCAGAGTACATCATGAGAAACGCTGGGCTGGAAGAAGCACAAGCTGGAATCAAGATTGCCAGCAGAAATATCAGTAACCTCAGATATGCAGATGACACTACTCTTATGGCAGAAAGTGAAGAGGAACTAAAAAGCCTCTTGATGAAAGTGAAAGAGGAGAGTGAAAAAGTTGGCGTAAAACTCAACATTCATAAAACTAAGATCATGGCATCTGGTCCCATCACTTCATGGGAAATAGATGGGGAAACAGTGGAAACAGTGTCAGACTTTATTTTTGGGGGCTCCAAAATCACTGCAGATGGTGACTGCAGCCATGAAATTAAAAGATGCTTACTCCTTGGAAGGAAAGTTGTGACCAACCTAGATAGCATATTCAAAAGCAGAGACATTACTTTGCCAACAAAAGTTCACCTAGTCAAGGCTATGGTATTTCCAGTAGTCAGGTATGGATGTGAGAGTTGGACTATAAAGAAAGCTGAGTGCTGAAGAATTGATGCTTTTGAACTGTGGTGTTGGAGAAGACTCTTGAGAGTCCCTTGGACTGCAAGGAGATCCATCTAGTCCATCCTAAAGGAAATCAGTCCTGGGTGTTCTTTGGAAGGAATGATGCTAAAGCTGAAACTCCAGTACTTCGGCCACTTCATGCGAAGAGTTGACTCACTGGAAAGACTCTGATGCTGGGAGGGATTGGGGGCAGGAGGAGAAGGGGATAACAGAGGATGAGATGGCTGGATGGCATCACCGACTCGATGGACATGAGTCTGAGTGAACTCCTGGAGTTGTTGATGGACAGGGAGGCCTGGCGTGCTGTGATTCATGGGGTCGCAAAGAGTCGGACACGACTGAGTGACTGAACTGAATTCTGAACTTAATTCTGAACTGATTGCCATTGTTGTCACCCTTTACCTGGATAAATCTCTGGTGGGAATTTTGGGTGCTCTAAGTCTGGGGGACTTGCCCTGTGCTTTGTGGGTGGGAGAAGACAGCAAAGAAGAGGTTGAGCCAAACTGCCCCAAACTACAGAGACCATGCCTCCCCTACCCTCCTTTTTGCCCTATACCTGTTTTTCTTTGGCTTCTCTGTGTTAAAATGGATGTTATGAAAAACAAGAAGAATTAAAACTTTCCATGTCTTAAGATTTTTGTATCATGTCAACTTTGATCCACTTCCTATTTTCAGCAGGAAAGACCACGTAGAACTGGCTTAAGAACTTTCTGGGATACCACCCACCCCCCCACCCCGCACCACCACCACCACCAAATGATACCATTAAAATTGAAATCTAAAAGTTTTTATAAGTATATGTGGGCTAACATTGATCTGAAAAAAAGAAAGTGCCAATGTGCCCTAGCAGTGATATCATAACCAAAATTAATTTCCTTAATCATTGAAATTAATTGAATGTGGGACTAGAAAAAACAGCCTATTTACACATTTAATCACTATCTGTAGGTAATAAGCTCCTGGACTTTCCAGGTAAATGATGCTCCTGATAAATATTTCTCTGTCTTGTGGACAATGAAGTGACTCAACAAATGCCATATGTAGTGTTTAGCTCTCAAGGAGACCTGCAGCCTAGTTGGAACACAACCTATTTGCTGTGCTTACTGGAGGGTGGAATGAACAGATTGCTGGTAATAGCTCACTCCACATACTGTCTGTCAGACGTAAAGTGCCAGGTCAACAACTGACCACATGCAATGTGGACACCATTATTTTTCCATTTCTCTCAGTTATTAAGAAGCTTCAAAAAGGAACAAAGAGAACAAATTGTGAGAACATTCTTCAGACAACAATAAATGGTGATATGATTATCTGACCATTGTAATAACTGGTTCATAGCACTGTTGAATAAAAATGGACAAATAGTACCAGTTCTGATTTTAAGTTTTAACAGAAACACTTTGATGTAATGATTAGCAACTTTCTGGCATGAAATTTTATTATTGAATATAGTCTGAAGAGGAGTGCCATTGTAGCAAAAACCATATTACTATTAATATTTATATATGGAAGACAGTACCCTCATGTAGATGAATAAGACCAAAATAAAGATGAAAGAGTGAATGATAATGTCTAAGCTCTGCTATTTATGGGAATTACACTGTGGATACTGAAAATATATACTGTTGCAAGTACATGACTGATATATTATTAGTGCCTTAATACTCAGACTGTGGTATATGGACATGCAGCACCAGCATCACCTGGGAGCTTCTTTAAAATGCAAATTATTTGGCCATACCCTAGACCTACTGATTCAGAAATTCTGGGAGTTGAGCCAGCTGTCTGTTTTACAAGCCCTCCACATGCTTCTGGGGCACCCTAAATTTTGAGAAGTACTACCCTGTCCTGGTGGCTTGTGCCAAGTCCTAGGGATAGGACTTGACAACATCGATGAATGTCATACACAGGTCTCTTTTTCAGCAGTTAAACCAACTTAGTAGACCTCCAGTGTTGCAATGACTTCTTTCACCTAATCCTCAAATCCACACATTAGGTAGGTTGAAAATTTCAATTTTTTTAGGTCATCAACAGGAAGTTTTCAGGTTACTTTTACTTCTAGAGTTCTGTCTTCTGTTGTCTTTAATCAATGCCATGTATACAAATACTTTCTGTAATAGTTAACACAACTAAGACATTTCTTCTCCATAACGTATATTCTTTAAACATTTATTTTTCCTTTTAACTTTTTTTTTTTTCACAAGACTGGAAGGCTTGAATTTTCTTATGTCACTTTGTACTAGGATAAATTCCTTTCATTTATGTGTTCTAGCCAAAGCTGCATAATTAACTCCTTACTATTCATATATTAGTTAAAAATTGTGAAAAGATACTTTTGGGACAAGGGATCAATCAGCATCAACAAATATTTATTTATATTACGTATATTTTTATAGCCAATATGTTTTCTCAGAGTAGATGTGTGTGTCTGTGTGTGTGTATGTGAGAGAGAGAGACATATATAGTTGGTCTTAGACACCATCGTCATTTAACATCTGGTTAAGAAAAAAATAAACTTGGAAAATTTTAGTGACAACATCACATGATAATATAAGAGATATATCTAGGCTTTTTATGATTAATTGTAAAATAAATGGAAAAATCAATATAAAGGAAGAGATCACTGGGTCAAATCTGTCTGAGACGGCTTCACTCAAGTTTCCCTCACTGAACTCATGTTGAGGAACTACTTGTTCCAAGAAGAGCCTTGTGCAGGTGCTGGAGAGATTATGGAACCTGAGCTAAGTTTTTGGGAAAGGCAATCCAAATGACAGGAACAGCACAAGCAGAGGTATGGTGTGAGGAGTTAATGCAGTAGGTCTGGTGACCTCTTCTTGCATATCCCCAAGGAAGCCCGGACCATGACTGACCATTGCCCATACCTGGGCATGTGGTCCTTCAAAGGCTGTGTTAATTGGGGTTATTCTGTTGTATTTACTTGGAGCAATGGGCCATGATTTACCAGCTTGTCACATTGCTTTGCATAATCATTAAGATGGCTGAGGGAATTCCCTGGTGGTCCAGTGGTTAGACTCCCAATGGCAACCCACTCCAGTACTCTTGCCTGGAGAATCCCATGGATGGAGGAGCCTGGGGCTACAGTCCATGGGGTCGCTAAGAGTCAGACACGACTGAGCAACTTCACTTTCACTTTCATGCATTGGAGAAGGAAATGGCAACCCATTTCAGTATTCTTGCCTGGAGAATCCCAGGGACAGAGGAGCCTGTTGGGCTGCCATCTATGGAGTTGCACAGAGTCAGACACAACTGACGTGACTTGGCAGCAGCAGCAACAGCTTATATGGCCAGGACAAGGGTTTAATCCCTAGTCAGGGAAATAAGATCCCACAAGCGTCATGCAAAATTGTTAGAGCCCTGAGTTTCATTTGGTATGAATGATCATGTACCAGAATATGCCTATGCAACCAGACCTCCATAAAAGCCTAAGACTTGAACCAACTCCCCTGAATGGAGACAGGGACATTCTGCGTATGTCCTAGAGAGAAAGTATGTCTTATATGGCTCTTGTTGGGGAGGGACTTGAAAGCCTGTATCTGACCTCTCTGGATTCTGCCCCATGTGTATCTTTTTTTGCCAGCTGCTTTTGCTCTGCACTCTGTGCTGCAACAAACCGCAGCCATGAGTATAACCTGATTTGAGTCCTATAAATCCTCTAGCAAATCACCAAACTTGAAGCAGTCATAGTACCCCTGAAACACATGGCATGCAACAAGATTCAAAATGCACATAAATGCCTTTGGATAGAGAAAATAAATATTTAGATCTGGTGGGAAAATCCAACTGTTGATTGCTATGCTATGGTATGCTATGCTAAGTCACTTCAGTCGTGTCCGACTCTGTGTGACCCCATAGATGGTAGCCTACCAGGCTCCCCTGTCCCTGGGATTCTCCAGGCAAGAACACTGGAGTGGGTTGCCATTTCCTTCTCCAATGCATGAAAGTGAAAAGTGAAAGTGAAGTTGCTCAGTCGTGTCCGACTCTTAGCGACCCCATGAACTGCAGCCTACCAGGCTCCTCCGTCCATGGGATTTTCCAGGCAAGAGTACTGGAGTGGCTGAATATAGATAAAGGGTATATGGAAATTTGGAGGCTTCCCAGGTGGCTCAGTGGTAAAGAATCCTCCTGCTCATGCAGGAGAAGCAGGAGACGTAGGTTCGATCCATGGGTCTGGAAAATTCCCTTGAGGAAGAAATGACAACTAACTCCAGTATTCTTGCCTGGAAAATCCCATGGACAGAGGAGCCTGGCAGGCTACAGTCCATAGGGTCACAAAGAGTCAGACACGACTGAGTCAACTGAACATAAACACACACAAATGTTGGTGTTCTGTGTACTATTTTTTAAAGTTTCCTGTAGGTTTTAAACATTTCAAAATAAAAACTTGTAAAAAAATGAATATTGCTAAGCAAACATTAGTACTTACATTAGTAGAAATGTAAGCAATTAAAAACCCAAATTATACATGTGTATATAGAATCATAGAATTGTACGTTATCTTGAATAATAGAAGTTTTACATGTCACCATTTAGTCAGATCTAATCATCTTTGCTTGTTTATTCGTATGTGTATTTTCCATTACTTTTGGTCCAATCTCTTATCTTAGACAGATGGGGGCCTGAGAGGCATGGGAAAGCTCTGAGTTCCTGGGCTAGAAGTGGGCATGAGGCTGTGGCAAGTGGAGCCAAGAGGATAATTACCAGGTCAGTTTCCTATGGAGTTACTGGGTTAGTAGTGCCAAGAGCAATAGTCTAGGGTCAGGATGCCAAATTCAGACAGGACAATAAGAAAAGGAAGCTTTAATTTTATCTGTCTGACAGAGAATGCAGTACAAAGGGAATTCAAGCAGAGAGGAAAGCAGACAAGCCAAGAATGATCCCTGAGAGAAAAATACATAGAGCTACAAATTCTTTTTTAGCCTGGTTCCTGCCACAGCCAAATGAGGGCGTATATCCTGAAGTGACTGATACAGCTGGGTGCTGGGAACTTGTGAGGTCACAGAGTTCTATCTCATCCAAGTCCTGGATAAATATTTATTTACATTTTCTTCTTTGTTTATTATTTGAGATTTTTACATGTAATATTTTAATTGCTATGTTAGATTGTTGCATCCATACATATGAATGAGATTAGTTTATATTGTGCTAACTTCCTCAGGTTTTATAAGTAAGATATGCATAGCTGTCAAAAATGTGAATTCTGGAGTTAATACCTTTGGTCTAAATCTTTGCTGTAACACCTAATAAATAATTAGCAATATTACTTATTTCTTGACATTTCATTCTCTCCTTCTATTAAATTCAGGTAAAAATATTACCTACCACAGGACTGTCATGAAGATGAAATGAGGTATTTATATAAAGCATACAGCACAGTTCGGATAGAAGTACACAGTATCTTTTTAGTATTTTATTGTATTTGCAGCATCAAAGAAGGAATAACATATAAGAAAAGGAGGAAGGCTAGAATGACTTCTATGATGTTGGAATGGAATAAAAGCACCAGGAAAAGATAGTAGAAAAGTTTTCTACCATCATTCTACCATAAAACATCAACTTTGGCAATCACCCACAGATAAGGGTACCCTTGTAGGAGTCCGTGAGTCCAGGGGAGATGTTCCAGCACATTTTGAGGCAAAAAAAATCTGAGAACAGACACAATGAAGAGCATAATAAGAACAGTTTCGCTTTACTTGCAGAAGTTCTGGGGATCTATTGTACAGCACAGTGACTATAATTAATAATACTGTATTGCATACTTGAATTTTGCTAAGTGAATAAGCATTCTCATGACACATACACAACAGAGGTAATATATGTGTTAACTGGTGTAATTGTGGTAATCATTTCACAGTGTAAACATACATCAATTCATGTTGTACACTTTAAATATACACAGCTTTATTTGTCAGTTACACCTCAATAAAACTGGGGGAAAAGTCTCAGTATGAACTGTTGGTTTTAGATAAACAGAAATAGAGAAAGAGGTGCGTGCATATGTATATATACATATAGATAGATATAGGAAAAGGAGTACGTCAAGGCTGTATATTGTCACCATGTTTATTTAACTTATATGCAGAGTACATCATGAGAAACGCTGGACTGGAAGAAACACAAGTTGGAATCAAGATTGCCAGGAGAAATATCAATAACTTCAGATATGCAGATGACACCACCCTTATGGCAGAAAGTGAAGAGGGGCTAAAAAGCCTCTTGATGAAGGTGAAAGTGGAGAGTGAAAAAGTTGGCTTAAAGCTCAACATTCAGAAAACGAAGATCATGGCATCTGGTCCCATCACTTCATGGGAAATAGATGGGGAAACAGTGGAAACAGTGTCAGACTTTATTTTTTTGGGTTCCCAAATCACTGCAGATGGTGACTGCAGCCATGAAATTAAAAGACGCTTACTCCTTGGAAGGAAAGTTGTGACCAACCTAGATCACATCTTCAAAAGCAGAGACATTACTTTGCCAACAAAGGTTTGCCTAGTCAAGGCTATGGTTTTTCCTGTGGTCATGTATGGATGTGAGAGTTGGACTGTGAAGAAGGCTGAGCGCCGAAGAATTGATGCTTTTGAACCGTGGTGTTGGAGAAGACTCTTGGACTGCAAGGAGATCCAACCAGTCCATTCTGAAGGAGATCAGCCCTGGGATTTCTTTGGCAGGAATGATGCTAAAGCTGAAACTCCAGTACTTTGGCCACCTCATGCGAAGAGTTGACGCATTGGAGAAGACTCTGATGCTGGGAGGGATTGGGGGCAAGAGGAGAAGGGGACGACAGAGAATGAGATGGCTGGATGGCATCACCGACTCGATGGACGTGAGTCTGAGTGACCTCTGGGAGTTTGTGATGGACAGGGAGGCCTGGCGTGCTGCGATTCATGGGGTCGCAAAGAGTTGGATACGACTGAGTGACTGATCTGATCTGATATACATATATTCCCCAGCTCTGTCTGATAAGAGGGCTTATAAGAAATGACACCCTAGTAGCAACAACCTCACTCAGTGCCCAGATTTTGTTCTGTAAGTATAATTTTCCAAACAAAAAAAAAAGATAAACACAGCTCCTTAGAGAGATGGTTAACTCCAAGGTTGGAACAGGGAGAGAACAAGAGCCTGGAACATTTTGCAGTGCCAAAAGGTAAGTGATCAAAAAATGATGAGAGTGGGACTTCCCTGACCATTCTGTGGTTAAGGCCCCATGCTCCCAGTGCAGGGGGCATGTGTTCAATCTCTGGTCAGGGAACTAAGATCCCACATGCTCCAAGGTGCAGCCAAAAAAAAAAAAAAAAAATGATAGGGGCATGTTGAAAGAACATTATAACCAATGTGAAGGGTTCCCAGTAGCCAAATTTGGGACAATTTAAGCAACAAAATAAATGAGAGTAGCATATTATAATCCAATAATAAAATCAATGTCCATAAGACCATATGATAAAAAATCAAATCAATCAAAAAATCAAATAATTGGTGGGATAGGGAAAGCTCTTTGGAACAGTAGGATTTCAAGTAATAGATGTTGAAGAAGTGACACAAATAGGAAATCAACATTTGCCCAAGAGTATAGTAAGAATTATTTTAGTCAAGAATCATTAATGGATCTAAAATTGTTAGAACAAAGAATGGAAAAATGGAATTTTTTACATAAAGTCAAAGTATCTCCCCAGAAGATACTCATTCATGGCAAAGAGAAAAAGTATCAAGATCTCAAAAGACAAAGGAAGACTGAGAAACTGTCCCAGATTAAAGATTAAAGAAACAAAACTAAATACATTGTGTTATCCTGGATTGTTCCATCCTGGTCCAGGAAAAGTATGACATTTAGTGGATCAGTTGGCAGAATTTGAATATGGCCAATAGATTAATTAGTGGTATTTACTGGTGGTATTTTCTAGATTTTGATCATTTTAATGAGGGTTATGTTACATTTGTATGCAGGTCAGGAAGCAACAGTTAGAACTGGACATGGAACAACAGACTGATTCTAAATAGGAAAGTACGTCAAGGCTGTATATTGTCACTCTGCTTATTTAACTTATATGCATATAGGTTTCTCAATAGGCAGGTCAGGTGATCTGGTACTCCCATCTCTTTGAGAATTTTCCACAGTTTATTGTGATCCACACAGTCAAAGGCTTTGGCATAGTCAATAAAGAGAAATAGATGTCTTTCTGGAACACTCTTGCTTTTTCCATGATCCAGCGGATGTTGGCAATTTGATCTCTGGTTCCTCTGCCTTTTCTAAAACCAGCTTGAACATCTGGAAGTTCATGGTTCACGTACTGCAAAGCCTGGCTTGGAGAATTTTGAGCATTACTTTACTAGCGTGTGAGATGAGTGCAATTGTGCAGTAGTTTGAGCATTGTTTGGCATTGCCTTTCTTTGGGATTGGAATGAAAACTGACCTGTTCCAGTCCTGTGGCCACTGCTGAGTTTTTCAAATTTGCTGGCATATTGAGGTCTTTCTCCACTGGGTGCTAAAGGGGTCTTGAAGGTGATAGGCAGGAAGTTAGCTGAGAGCAAGGATAGGTGGCCTTGCACCTAACCATCCAATAGGCACCTAAACCCACCAAGGAATTTACCAGCCCCACCCCAAATACTCCCACTCAGTTTAACCTCCTAGCAGTCCAAAGGACTCTCAAGAGTCTTCTCCAACACCACAGTTCAAAAGCATCAATTCTTCGGCACTCAGCTTTCTTCACAGTCCAACTCTCACATCCATACATGACCACTGGAAAAACCATACCCTCGACTAGATGGACCTTTGTTGGCAAAGTAATGTCTCTGCTTTTTAATATGCTATCTAGCTTGGTCATAACTTTCCTATGAGTACCTTCTTATGGGTTTTCTGGATTTTCTGTGTTCCCTATTCTTAGATTAGACCATATTTAGGGGGCAGAAGAAGTCATGAGATAGGAAATAATATTAAAAAATAAAGAAAAAAAAGGCCACAAAATCAAACTCAAATCAATAAAGAAAATGGCAATAGGATCAGATATATCAATAATTAATTTAAATGTAAATGGATTCATGCTCCAACCAAAGGGTACAGATTGGCTGAATGGATACAGAAACAAGACCCCTATATTTGCTCTCCACAAGAGACCCACCTCAGACCTAGGGACACATACAGACTGAAAGTGGTGACTGCAAAAGATACCCCATGCAAATAGAAATTGAAATAAAGTGAGAGTAGCACTATTATATCATATATCATATATCAGTTCAGTTCAGTCGCTCAGTCGTGTCCGACTCTTTGCGACCCCATGAATCGCAGCACACCAGGCCTCCCTGTCCATCACCAACTCCTGGAGTTCACTCAGACTCATGCCCATTGAGTCAGTGATGCCATCCAGCCATCTCATCCTCTGTCGTCCCCTTCTCCTCCTGCCCCCAATCCCTCCCAGCATCAGAGCCCTTTCCAATGAGTCAACTCTTCACATGAGGTGGCCAAAGTACTGGAGTTTCAGCTTTAGCATCATTCCTTCCAAAGAACACCCAGGACTGATCTCCTTTAGAATGGACTGCTTTCAAATTGTCATACAGATATGCACACACACATATACAATCACACACCTGTGGGATCAAACAATCAGATCAGATCAGTCATCAGTCGTGTCCGACTCTTTTCGACCCCATGAATCGCAGCACACCAGGCCTCCCTATCCATCACCAACTCCTGGAGTTCACTCAGACTCACGCCCATTAAGTCAGTGACGCCATCCAGCCATCTCATCCTCTGTCGTCCCCTTCTCCTCCTTCCCTCAATCCCTCCCAGCATCAGAGTCTTCTCCAATGAGTCAACTCTTCACATGAGGTGGCCAAAGTACTGGAGTTTCAGCTTTAGCATCATTCCTGCCAAAGAAATCCCAAGGCTGATCTCCTTCAGAATGGACTGGTTGCATCTCCTTGTAGTCCAAGGGACTCTCAAGAGTCTTCTCCAACACCACAGTTCAAAAGCATCAGTTCTTCGGCACTCACCTTTCTTCACAGTCCAACTCTCACATCCATACATGACCACAGGAAAAACCATAGCCTTGACTAGATGGACCTTTGTTGGCAAAGTAATGTCTCTGCTTTTGAAGATGTGATCTAGGTTGGTCATAACTTTCCTTCCAAGGAGTAAGCGTCTTTTAATTTCATGGCTGCAATCACCATCTGCAGTGATTTTGGAGCCCAAAAAAATAAAGTCTGACACTGTTTCCACTGTTTCCCCATCTATTTCCCATGAAGTGATGGGACCAGATGCCATGATCTTGGTTTTCTGAATGTTGAGCTTTAAGACAACTTTTTCACTCCCCTCTTTCACTTTCATCAAGAGGATTTTTAGTTCCTCTTCACATTCTGCCATAAGGGTGGTGTCATGGGCATATCTGAGGTTACTGATATTTCTCCCGGCAATCTTGATTCCAACTTGTGTTTCTTCCAGTCCAGCGTTTCTCATGATGTACTCTGTATAGAAGTTAAAAAAGCAAGGTGACAATATATAGCCTTGATGTACTCCTTTTTCTATTTGGAACCAGTCCGTTTTTCCATGTCCAGTTCTAACTGTTGCTTCCTGACCTGCATATAGATTTCTCAAGAGGCGGCTCAGGTGGTCTGGTACTCCCATCTCTTTCAGAATTGGAAGGAATGATGCTGAAGCTGAAACTCCAGTACTTTGGCCACCTCATACGAAGAGTTTACTCACTGGAAAAGACTCTGATGCTGGGAGGGATTGGGGGCAAGAGGAGAAGGGGATGACAGAGGATGAGATGGCTGGATGGCATCACCGACTCGATGGACATGAGTCTGAGTGAACTCCGGGAGTTGGTGATGGACAGGGAGGCCTGGTGTGCTGCGATTCATGGGGTCGCAAAGAGTCAGACACAACTGAGTGACTGATCTAATCTGATTGTGATCCACACAGTCAAAGGCTTTGGCATAGCCAATAAAACAGAAAAAGATGTTTTTCTGGAACTCTCTTGCTTTTTCCATGATCTAGTGGATGTTGGCAATTTGATCTCTGGTTACTCTGCCTTTTCTAAAACCAGCTTGAACATCTGGAAATTCATGGTTCACGTATTGCTGAAGCCTGGCTTGGAGAATTTTAAGCATTACTTTACTAGCATGTGAGATGAGTGCAATTGTGCAGTAGTTTGAGCATTGTTTGGCATTGCCTTTCTTTGGGATTGGAATGAAAACTGACCTTTTCCAGTCCTGTGGCCACTGCTGAGTTTTCCAAATTTGCTGGCATATTGAGTGCAGCACTTTCACAGCATCATCTTTCAGGAGCTGAAATAGCTCAACTGGAATTCCATCACCTCCACTAGCTTTGTCCGTAGTGATACTTTTTAAGGCCCAATTGACTTCACATTCCAGGATGTCTGGCCTAGATAAGTGATCACACCATCGTGATTATCTGGGTCGTGAAGATCTTTTTTGTACAGTTCTATGTATTCTTGCCACCTCCTCTTAGTATCTTCTGCTTCTGTTAGGTCCATACCATTTCTATCCTTTATCAAGCCCATCTTTGTGTGAAATGTTCCCTTGGTATCTCTAATTTTCTTGAAGAGATCTCTAGTCTTTCCCATTCTGTTGCTTTCCTCTATTTCTTTGCATTGATCACTGAGGAAGGCTTTCTTATCTCTTCTTGCTATTCTTTGGAACTCTGCATTCAGACGCTTTTTTCTTTCCTTTTCTCCTTTGCTTTTGGCTTCTCTTCTTTTCACAGCTCTTATTTGTAAGGCCTCCCCAGACAGCCATTTTGCTTTTTTGCATTTCTTTTCCATGGGGGTGGTCTTGATTCCTGTGTTCTGTACAATGTCACGAACCTCATTCCATAGCTTATCAGGCACTCTATCAGATCTTGGCCCTTAAATCTATTTCTCACTTCCACATATATAGTGAAAGTTAAAGTGAAGTTGCTCAGTCGTGTCTGAATCTTTGCGACCCCATGGACACCAGGCTTCTCCGTCCATGGGATTTTCTAGGCAAGAGTACTGGAGTGGGTTGCCATTTCCTTCTCCACCACATATTTAAGAGGCATTAAAATAAAGACAACAAAGGACACTACACAATGATCAAGAGATCAATCAAGGAAGATTTAGCAATTATAAATAAATATGCATGCACCAAAGGAGCACTTCAATACATAAGGAAAATGCTAGCAACTGTTACAGGGGAAATCAACAGTAACACAATAATAATGTGGGACTTAACTCAGCACTCACACCAATGGACAGATCATCCAGAAAGAAAATTAATAAGGTAACACAAATTTTAAATGATATATTGGATCAGTTTGATGTAACTGATATCTTTAGGGCATTTCAACCCAAAACAGTAGATTGCACTTTCCTCTCAAGTGCACATGGAACATTCTCCAGGATAGGCCACATCTTGGGTCACATATCAAGCCTTTGTAAATCACAAAGAATTGAAATCATTTCAGGCATCATTTACAACCACAATGCTATAAGATTAGTTATCAACTGCACTCAGTTGGTAAAGAAGCCTCCTGGAATGTGGGAGGCCTGGGTTAGATTTCCGGGTTGGAAAGATCCCCTGGAGAAGGGAAAGGCTACCCACTCCAGTATGGAGACCTCCTTGCAGTTTGATCTCCTTGCAGTCTGGAGAATTCCATGGATTGTACAGTCCGTGGGGTCGCAAAGATTCAGACTATGCGACTTTCACTTTCATGGGAAAAAAACTCAAAACTATAAAAAACACAAACACATGAAGGCTAAAAAACATGCTTCTGAACAAAAAAGAGGTCACTAAGGAAATCAAAGAGGAAATCAAAAAATACCTAGACGCAAAAGACAATGAAACATGACAACTCAAAACCTAGGCGACACAGTAAAAGCAATGATAAGAGGGAAGTTTATAGAAATACAAGCCTACCTCAAGAAGCAAGAGAACCATCAGATAAATGGTCTAACCTTACACCTATAGCAACTGGAAAAAGAAATAGAACAACAACAATAAAAAACACTCAAAGTTAGTAGAAGGAAAGAAATTCTAAAGATCAGAGAAGAAATACATGAAAAAGAAATGAAGGAAGCAATAGAAAAGATCAATAAATTTAAAAGCTTGCTAATTGAGAAGATTAAGAAAGAATGACAAATCATTAGACAGACTCATTATGAAAAAAAGAGAAGACTCAAAACAGTAAAATTAAAAATGAAAAAAAAATTACAAATAAAAAAAATTACATCAGACAACACTGAAATACAAAGGATTGTAAGAGAAGACCACTAGAAGCAACTCTATGTCAAAAAAAAAAAAAAAGGAAGAACAACCTGGTAGAAAATGGACACATTATTAGAGAAGTATAACCTTTCAAAACTGAACCAGGAAGAAATAGAAAATACAAACAGACCAATCACAAGCATGGAAATTGAAATTGTAATCAACAATCTTCCTACAACAACAACAAGTGCCAGGGCTAGATGTCTTCACAGGTGAATTCTAACAAAAGTAGAAAACAGCTAACACCTAGACTACTCAAACTCTTCCAGAAAGTTGCAGAGGAAGGGTGCCAAAGTGATTCTACAAGGCCATCATTGCCCTGATACAAAAACCAGACAAAGATTTCAGATAAAAAGAAAATTAGGGGCGAATATCACTGATACATATGGATGCAAAAATTCTCAACAAAGTTCAAGCAAACAGAATCCAACAACACTTGATCACACAGCATGATCAAGTAGGGATTATTCCAGGAATGTAAAGATTCTCCAGTATACACAAATCAATCAGTGTGATACACCATAATAGAGGGTGAAAGATAAAAACAATATGATCATCTCAATAGATACAGAGAAATCTTTCAACAAAATCCAGCACCCATTTTTGATAAAAACTCTCCAGAATGTAGACATAGAAGGAACCTACCTCAACATAAAAGAGGCAATGTATGACAATCCAAAGCGAAATGCAGATGGTGACTGCAGCCATGAAATTAAAATATGCTTACTCCTTGGAAGGAAAGTTGTGACCAATCTAGATAGCATATTCAAAAGCACAGACATTACTTTGCCAACAAAGGTCCATTTAGTCAAGGCTATAGTTTTTCCAGTGGTCATGTATGGATGTGAGAATTGGACTGTGAAGAAAGCTGAGTGCCAAAGAATTGATGCTTTTGAACTGTGGTGTTGGAGAAGACTCTTGAGAGTCCCTTGGAGTGCAAGGAGATCCAACCAGTCCATTCTGAAGGAGATCAGCCCTGGATTTCTTTGGAAGGAATGATGCAAAAATAAAAAGAAATCCCAGCCGCTTCTGGTCTCAGCTCTGCCCCCTTCCGGTCTCAGCCCAGACCAGCAAAAAAGAGGGTATTGCTACCCCTTTCCGCTAGGGGCTCCCTATCCTACCCCTAGCACCTACTTCCTAACCCTAAGCTCCTAGATCCTGCCTGGAATTCGAACTGCTGATCTACGGATCTGCCTGCCAGGCTCTACCCGATATACTACCACGGCTTGCTTACTCGGAACCGGGTTTTGGCTGCCCTTCAACCTCCAGCCCTCCTGCTCTCAGTGTAAGCCGTATAGTCCTAACCGTAACTCTAACCTAATCATGCTGCTGCTGCTGCTAAGTCGCTTCAGTCGTGTCCGACTCTGTGCGACCCCACAGACGGCAGCCCACTAGGCTCCTCTGTCCCTGGGATTCTCCAGGCAAGAATACTGGAGTGGGTTGCCATTTCCTTCTCCAATGCATGAAAGTGAAAAGTGAAAGTGAAGTCGCTCAGTCGTGTCCGACTCTTAGCGACCCCACGGACGAGCCAACCAGGCTCCTCCGTCCATGGGATTTTCCAGGCAAGAGTACTGGGGTGGGGTGCCATTGCCTTCCCCGTAATCATAGCCCTAATCATAACCCTGACCCTGACCTAATCATGACCCTAACCTTGGCGGTGCGGATTTTGGGGGGAGGGGGTCCCCGAACCTGAACTCTGATCTAATCATGACCCTAACCTTTGGGGTGCGGATTTCGGGGGAAGGGGTTCCCCAAATTCGAACCCGAACCCTAACTGGCCACTTCATGAGAAGAGTTGACTCATTGGAAAAGACTCTGATGCTGCGAGGGCTTGGGGGCAGGAGGAAAAGGGGACGACAGAGGATGAGATGGCTGGATGGCATCACTGACTGGATGGACGTGAGTCTGAGTGAACTCCAGGAATTGGTGATGGACAGGGAGGCCTGGCGTGCTGTGATTCATGGGGTTGCATAGAGTCGGACACGACTGAGCAACTGAACTAACTAACCTCATTATACTTGAAGCCTGAAAGAATAGATTATTTTCTTTTTTCTTTCTGCTTATCTATATTTTTCAAATTTCTTTTACAGTGAGTACATATTACCATTACATTTAGAAAAATGTTTAAAATAGAGACTATTTCAGTTGAAAGGGACAGAAACACAACTCAATTTAAACTAAAGAGGGAAAGGAGTTGAGGGGAGGGTGAGAAAGAAGGAAAGAGAAGTTCAGTGGAAGGACTTGGCTTTAGGCCCACATGGAAATGATATCATCAGATCTCTCTCTTCCTCCCTCCCCCTAATTGCTCAGCTCAGCCTCCTCTGTGTGGTGACCTCATTTTATTCCACATTCCAAGTTGCCAGAGAATTAGGTTGCCCACAGCTCTTGGCTTACATCATCTGCTTTAGGAGTCTCAGTGGAAAGAGACCTCTCTCCCCCAACATCTACATATCAATTCCAGAGAAGAAGTCTTATAGGCCCTGCTTGGGCTGCATGCTCACCCCGTACCAATCACGGTGTCTTGGGAATGGGATTCTAAAATTGGGTTGGCTGGTGATGTATGCTCATTTCTGTTCCAGAAGAGATGTTCTAGTATTGGGAGAGATAGATAGTGTGATGGCCAGCCAAAACTCAGAAAGATATCAGGCAAGGATCGTCTATCTCCATTGCAGCATTCAAATTCTTAGCTGTGGCAAGTGGGATCTAGTTCCCATCAGGGGTCAAACCTGGGCCCCCTGAATTGGGAGCATGGAATCTTAGCCACTGGACCACCAGGGAAGCTCTGGAGGAGTTATTTAGTGATTCAGTCTTGCTGCCCTTGAGTCTGCCCCTGTGAGAAGCTAGTCTCCCTCATCCAACATGTTCCTGTTCGGTACTACTTCAGCCACCAACTTCTTACTGGCCTCATTATGGAGCCTGCGCATTACTTTAGGCTTTGAACATTCACAGGCTTGTTTCCAAGTTGGGTTTTTCTGGCAATACAATTCCCCTCAGATCTCAGCTGGTGTTTTGCCAATTTTATACCTGAGGATTCCATAAGCTAGGTGCCAACACCAGAAATCATATCCTGCCCTTGCAGTTACTCTTAGCAACAGATCTCAGCTTTGCACATCTTATGGGTTTTCAACTGTCTCCCATTATGGCACCCTGCCCCTGGGCTGTAACGCAGTGGGTAGTGTTTTTCCATGGGCACGGTTATTAATTATATTTGGCAGGGAACAGCACAGTTGTTTAAGAGAAAGGGACAAGGGAAACAGGGTTTTCTAATTTTTACTGTGTTTCTGGTGTGATTCCTGCCTCCTTTCTTTGAAACACTTTTAGACTGGAGTATAGATTTCAGCTTTTTCAAATCAGTAAGAAAAATTATTATTTGACCCTCAGTGGTCCTGGATTGCCGGTCAGAGGCAGAAAGGGCCTCCCAATATATTTTTTCCTTTCTGCTTTCAGGTAAGTGAGTTTGAATTCAAGCTCATCCTTTCCTCTTTGCTTAACAGGGTTCTTCTAGCATCTCAATGTTGGCATCAGTGCATCCAGATAAATGGGGTGCCATGTTTGATTGGGCCTGGGTCATGTGTCCACATCCAACTAGTTGGGGTCTCCTGGAAAAAGGGAAAAGGAATGGGAATGCTGAGGTAGACTACAAGCTACCTTGTATCTTTAAAATTCCTTACAGAACTTAGGGCTTCAAATGAAAATCATCAAATCCAAAACTGAAAATATATGAGGAGGAAAATTTCTTAGGATCACACTCTCATGCTTAAAAATTGCAAGGTGATCTCAAACAGAATGAAAAGGAGTCAGAAACAGAGAACAACAAAAATAAAAAGAACACTTTGTCTTGTCTTCACACCATCAGAAATGCAAGAGCCAATCCTATAAATATTCAGCAGTTTCCTTAGCTTTTGTCAACTGGCAGCTTCCAAATTTTTGACAGGTAGAGTCTAAATTTCAGAAGTACTTCTAAAAGGTGCATCAGTGAATGTTCTGTCCATCCTTCTAATCTACATATATGTTTTGATTTTATAACACGGTTATTAAAATCTCATTTCCAGATTTATATTAACATTTAGTGGCCACCTAGAGATTTCCTCTCCTTTTACCAGTTTTGAATCTCCTCACCCAGAAGCTCTTCTTGTTCCATCCTTCTTGGTTTTGCATCTTGGTTCTGTCTTGTCTTCCCCAATAGCCTCAAGTCCAATCCAGATTTCTGGAATTGGAGCTGGCCCCTTTACTCATGGAGACAGACTGGAAAATATAACTTCAACACTCTGCTAACTTTAAAAAAAACAACAAATCTTTAAATTTCAGAGTAATTTTAGACTTAGAGCAAAGTTGAAAAGACGAACTGAGAGTTCCTTTATATCCTTCATCCACTGTTTCTTAACTTTAACATCTTTCCTAGCCAGCATATATTTATCAAAACTAGGAAATTAACATTGATATATTATATTCACTAAACTCCAGAATGTATATGGATTTCATCAGTTTCCCTCTAATGTTCTTTTCTATTCCAGGATCCAATCCAGGAGAAGCACATTGAATTTAATCTGCTAAAATGAATTGTTTTCCAAGTCATTTCCAGTTAAGCTGTGACAGTTGTGAAGAATGTGGCATTTTAATATTTAAGATAAACTATTCATTAGCAAAACAACACAAGTTGTCAAGATGTCACTTGTGCTGTGATTATCAGATCCTCTAGTGAAGAGTCTCTATTATTTGTTTGGCATATTTTAGCTATATACAGTTTCATACATTTTCTACAGTACATAATAATAGTTTCCACAGCAGTGAGAGGTAAGAGAAGTACACAAAAATTCAAAGCATTCTAACTTCCAGGGGAAAAGTTTCATTTTTCCTAGTGTAATTAATAGAGTTTGAATTGTATTCCATGACATGCTGTAAAGGTAGTGGAGTGTAATTTATGAAAAATTACAGGTCTGATCCAAGCATCACAGTCTAAGCCACTGAAACCACAAGACCACAGGGGAGATTCTTGCCAAATCAGCTTCTTTAGGAGGACAGATACTTGCCAACAACCCAAAAGGTCTCTCTAGGAAAAGAAAGCTCTCTTTAAGAGAAATATCTGGAGAAATTTGGGGGAATCTGAAGGTAACCTGGCTTCCCACCTACCGTCCACCATCCCCCCAACCCCAACCAGTCCCAAGTGGCTTGTGGGATCTTAATTCCCTGATCAGGGATCAAAACTGTGCTCCCTGCAATGGAATTCCTCGCATTGTTAAATAAAGCTGTTTTCAGACCAATAGAGGCTATCTTGATGCAGGGTTTTTAAAAAATTACAGGGAATTCCCTGGTGCTCTAGGGGTTAGGATTCTGCACTTCCACTGAAGGGGGCATGGGTTTGATTCCTGGTTGGGAAACTAAGCTCCTGTATGCCACATGGTGTGACTAAAAGAAAAAAAGGACTCATTAAAAAAATTTTTAAAGACTATTATATGTCTTTCATTATGAGAACAATACTGTGAGTATTATAACAAAGAGCTATAAAGAATTCTACTTGAAGTCAGTTGAAGGACTTCTTCAATCCAAGAGAAATATAGAACTTTGCTAAGTATTATTCCATCTTGCTCCTACCACAAGTAATAGCTTCAGATGCTGTCATCAATTACCGGATGACAAGTAAAATTTCTGTAGAAGTTTCCTCTACCCCAGAAAAAAAAAATTTAACACTTATCTAAGCAAAGACACATGAAAAAAAATCCAGAATCAACAAAATTACTTTGCCAAATATTATCCTATAAATAAAGAAGGCTAATGAAGATATTAAGTATTTAGATTTTCACAGAGCAACTTGTTTTTCTGCAGGGATAAGGGATATAGTAACATTGCTAATTAATTTAAAAAAAAGGAAAGCTGGAATAGTGCCTGCTGCTGCTGCTAAGTCACTTCAGTTGTGTCCGACTCTGCGTGACCCCATAGATGTTAGCCCACCAGGCTCTCCTGCCCCTGGGATTCTCCAGGCCTACTGCTTCCCAATCACTTGCTCACCCATGATATACTGAAGTTTATTGGTGTCTTTATATTTTAGGCACAGCTGCCACAGATGCTGACACAAAGTAGGCAACTGCCCTCTGACACCACCTCACATATGACCTCCTCTGTGAAGTCTTCTGATTGCTCCCAGCCCTGGCATCAAGGAAGAATGTGCATTCTTTCCTCTGTGCTCTCACTTTTGCTACATAATTCTATGAAAGTCGGAGAAGGCAATGGCAACCCACTCCAGTACTCTTGCCTGGAAAATCCCATGGACGGAGGGGCCTGGTGGGCTGCAGTCCATGGGGTTGCTAGGAGTCGGACACAACTGAGCGACTTCACTTTCACTTTCTATGGTAGCACTTCTCACAATGTCCCTCTTTTAGGAACAGCATCTTATTCAATTTTTTTTCCTCATAGGTAAATGGCAGTGTTATGGGCTGAACTGCGTCATCCTAGGATGAATATGTTGAAACCCAAACTCCCAGACCTCAGAAGGTGACTGTATTCTGAGATGGAGGTCTTTAAAGAGGTGATTGAGCTAGAACAAGGCCATTGGGGTAGGCCCTAATCCAATCTGACTGGTATCCTTAGAAGAAGAAGAAATATGGAGACACAAAAAGACACCAGGGATGAGTGTGCACAGAGGAAAAAAAACCACATGAAGACACAATAGGAAGGCCACCATCTGCAAGACAAGCAGAAAGGCCTCAAAAGAAACCAAACCTGCTGACACCTTCATCTTGGACTGCTATCCTCCCAGACTGTGAGGAAATTAATTTCTGCTCATGCTGTTCAGTCTGTGGTATGTAGTTAGAGCAGCCCTGGCAAACTAATACAGATGGTCACAGGTAAATGATATACAGTAAGTGCTTAAAAATAGTAGCATGCAGTTATTTTATATACACACACACACACACACACACACACACACACTTATACATACACTCTCGAATATAGATAATGCATGTGCTTAGCAAGTTTCAGGACTTTATGTGCATTCATGTATGTTTTAATGGTTGTCTGTAGATTGTGTGTTAGGCAGTTGAGTGGATTATTTTTTAAAACTGTGCATGCAAGAAATTTTGACTTCCGTTACAAAGACTTCTGTCATGGATGAAATTGATTCCCTGAGGTAAAATAAGTTTGTTCCACAACTCAGTTGTGCAAATATCTTATTCAGATAAAAGGCATAGAAATTTTAAGGATTCAAATTAATCCAAGAGGTAAGTAGCTCTGGTTAATTTTTCAATTGTCTTTCCTAAATCTTCATTAACTTTTTCATAATTCATTTAGTTTTATCACAAGACAAACTAAATAAAGAGTTTGAGGAAATAAAAAGTTGATCATTTTTGATAAACCCATGTGGATAAAAATCCACAGAAAAAACTAGTTTATAAAATTTTTTGCCACTATGATTTACGAACCAAAGAAAAAAATGTAAATGCAGTCGTCTCATTCTCTGTTCTCAACATTGCAAGGGCTTTGACTCACATTTACCTTCTCTTGAGGGCCGTGAATGATCTGGCTTCAGACTACCTGTTCTGATTTACTTTTCTACCTCGTTCCCCTTTCTTTTTTTCCTTTTTGTTCTTTAGCTTCAGAAGCATCCCTGTGGATCCTGACACAAGCTGGGTTTTTTTTTAAGGTTAGTTATTCATGTCCGACTCTTTGCAACCTCGTGAACTGTAGCCCACCAGGCTCCTCTGTCCATGGTATTCTTCAGGCAAGAATACTGGAGTGTGGAGTGGGTTGCCATTCCCTTCTCCAGGGAATCTTCCTGAACCAGGGATTGAAACTGGGTCTCCTGCACTGCAGGCAGATTCTTTACTGTTTGAGCCACCAGGGGAAGTAGCAGGTAGTAAAAGTGTTAGTCGCTCAGTTGTGTCTGACTCTCTGCGAACCCATGAATTGTGGCCTGCCAGCCTCCTCTGTCCATGGAATTCTCCAAGCAAGAATACTGGAGTGGGTAGCTATTCCTTTCTCCAGGGGATCCTCCTGACCCACGGATTGAACCAGTGTCTCCAGCATTGTAGGAAGATTCTTTACTGTCCGAGACACCAGGAAAGCCCCACTAAATGCATTTATCAGAAAGACTGCTTTTCCTGAGAGTCATATGACTTACTCTTCCCCTCCATTACAATCTCTACTTCAGCAGGATGGGATCAGGGAAATCTTCCCTATTCATTCAGCAAAAAAGCATCCTCTGTCATTCTCTATCTTAGTATCTTTTTCCCCCACAGCACTCATTAATACCTGGACATTATGTTTTTGTTTATCTGCTTATTTTCTCTTGTTTATCTGCTTATTTTCTCTCTCCTGTCTAACAGATTTTCAGCTCTGTGAGAACAGGGGTTTTGTCAAGAAACGTTGGTTGAGTGGGAATTTGTAGCATCAACCACTGAAATCTGAGGTAACAGTTTTCAATATTTCTTGATGATACAATGAGTATTGTAATGAAGTAGGCAAATAATGCTGAGGAAATATAATCCAGTATCAGTTGAGTACCTTAGGTTTCCCCAGAAGTCTCTGTGGTATTTGTTCTGTGTAGTTTAGCCTTTGAGAGTTTCTTCTGCTCAGAACTTTTATCCAGTATCTTGAACGTACCCTAGATACTCATAAATAGACCCTTGATAGTTATTCAGAGGAGCAGTGTACGGTAGAAATATAATGTGTACCCCACATGTACTATATATCTTCCAAGAGCCAAAATTTTAAAAAGTAAACACAATAGCTAAAACCAATTTTCAGATATTTTATTAAACCTTTGGATTGCAAGATCAAACCAGTCAATCTAAAGGAGATCAATCTTGAATATTCACTGGAAGGACTGATGTTAAAACTGAGGCTGCAATACTTTAGCCATCTGATGCAAAGAGCTAACTCATTAGAAAAGACCCTGATGCTGGGAAAGACTGAAGGCAGGAGAGGAAGGGGACAACAGAGGATGAGATGGTTGGATGGCATCACTGACTCTATGGACATGAGTTTAAGCAAGTTCTGGGAGATGGTGAAGGACAGGGAAGCCTGGTGTGCTGCAGTCCATGGGGTTGCAAAGAGTTAGACACAACTAAGCGACTGAACGAAAACAATTTAACCCCAAATATCCAAAATATTATTTCAACTTGTAATCATATATTGATTTTATTGACAATACAGTTATTAACACAATGTGCAATATTCTTTTCCTTTGTTCATAGTACCTTCAAAATTCAATGACTTCCCTGGTGGCTCAGACGGTAAAGCATCTGCCTACAATGCGGGAGACCCAGATTCATTCCCTGAGCTGGGAATGCCCTCTGAAGAAGGAAATGGCAACCCACTCCAGTACTCTTGCCTGAAAAATCCCATGGATGGAGGAGTGTGGTAGATTACCGTCCATGGCGTTGCAAAGAGTCAGACACGACTGAGCGACTTCACTTTCACTTTCGAAATTCAATGAGTATTTTATGCTGGCAGCATATCTCAATTCAGATTGTAAATTTTAACAAAGTGAAAGGAAGCTCTACCAAAATAATAAAGTTGTATGTAATGGGAAAATATTTTACATTGCTTCAGTTTTCAAATTTAAGTTAGTAACAAATAAAATAAAAATTCAGTTCCTCAATGTACCAGCCACATTTCAAGTGCTCCACAGCCACGTGGTGGCCAGTGGTTTCTGTATTGGACAGTGTGGATATATTGGACATTTGACCCAGTCTCCTGGTCATACTTGATTGGAGCATCAGCAGCTTTCTAACCAGTTTAGCCAATCAGATTCTCACTCCCAGGAGTTTTGAGTTTTGAACTGAGAAACAGACAGAAGTTTGGCTCTGAGTCATGTTAATGGCAGAATTCCAAAAGGCACGTTTGTGAGCAGCTGTTGTTAGGGTCCCCAGAGTTTCCCTGTCTTCTGCCCTTCCAGAGGCCTGGTTGGTGGTTCAGTTCTTTGGATTCCGTGAGAGAGCCTAATATATTATTTCCAATAAGTTTTTATTTTCCCTTGAGTCAGCTCAGGCTAGTTTCTATTACTTGTAATGACATTAATAAAAAAATAAAATGAACAAAAACTCATAACAAATTTCTTTAAAAGGAGATGCATAAGAGTACAGAAGGGTATACATTTATGCAAAACTGCTTTGAATACCTTAGAAAAAATCATAATTGTCCAGGATGTTATCAACTCTCAACAGAATGGAGCAGGATGTAGATAATTCAAAACAGTAAATTGATACAAAAAGAGCATCTATTTGATTTTGGAATGCATTTATGTGAACTGGGGGTGGGGATGGGGCAGAGCAGGAACAAGATACAGCCTTCTAATTGTTTTACAGAGAATTTAATCAGCATGAATTCTCTAAGAATTACGTTGATCACACAGCAGGTGCTTGATAAATGCATGTTGATTAATTGACTTAGAATACACCAGCTGTCGGTGAAAGAATGTGATCCACAATCAAACCATTTGACAGAAGAAAGCCAGGATGGCTTTTAAAATTAGTAACAACGTGGAATTCTACATGCAAATAGTCCAGAGATGGTGTTGCTGTCTTTGGTTTGCTTCCTAGATAAGAATAAGACAGTCAGACTCTGCTTTGGGAGGAAGGTATTTATCGTTTAAGGCCTTAAGCCTAAGTAAACATATTCTCCAGTCATTTGGTTTTAGCATCTGGAAGGCCTTTATGTTGCATACACCAAGTCTGTGGCGATGAGCGGGTAGGGGAGGAAGATACAATTATAAATGAGCTCTCCTGATCCTGGGGAGCTTTGATTTTCATCTCTTCTTAGGATCAGATAAGCAATGTTTACATTTCACAGGGCAGAAAATGAAAAGTTAAAAAAGGTTTCAGAATACCACGTTTAAATGGATGGAGTTGAACTTGAGTCTTTGGTATTACTAAAGGTTCACAGAAAGTATCAGAATAAAATTCACAGGGATACTATCAGCCAAATCCAAAACATGGAAAATTCTACAGAACAAATGACTTGGATTTTTTCAACAAATAATAAACTGTGTAACTACCACACATTGTAAATGGCACAATTATGTTAGAGGATAATGGCACCTCTGGTAGACATGGTTTCAGGGTGAGTTCCCTACATGAAGGTTCTAGGGTGGAGAGTTGTATGCAGAAATTTATTAGAGACCTCTGGGGAGGTAAGGCAGGCAGGGCTGAACAGTGGAGAAGCTGACTCCAGTGAGGTTTCAGCTGAGGCCTCAGTCATTCCATGTGGGGTTCTGAAGGGGGGCTGACCCTTCAGAGTTGTCCCAAATTGAGACAAGGGGCCAGACTTTATATTCATTTGATACAGGCTGCCTCCTAGTTGGGGTATAACTTTGGGAGAGGCAGGTCCCTGCAGCCAAGAGGGATTCCCAGCAAGAGAGGTGGCAGTGAGCCAACTATAGTCCATACTCCCAGCAGCTCAGGGATGAGAGAGCTGGCCCTGAAGGGCTCTTGTTGGAGCACAACAGTAGTCAGCACAATGCAGTGTGGTATAAAACAGAGTTAAGTGTTGAGATTATTAGTGACACTTAGCTAATCTTTGGGCTTCCCTGGTGGCCCAGACAGTAAAGAATCTGCCTGCAATGCAGGAGACCAGGTTCAATCCCTGGGTCAGGAAAATCCCCTGGAGAAGGGAATGGCTACCCACTCCAGTATTCTTGCCTGGAGAATCCCCACTGACAGATAAGCCTGGTGATGGCACAGAGTAGGACACAACTGAGCGACTAACACTTTCACTTCAGCTAATCTTTAATCCATAATTTGCACAATAATGACTATTTTATTTAAAAATTCTAATGGAGTGCCACAGTTCTATGAAAGTTTTGGCATTCAGTCGGTGGATATGCTGAAATAAACTATTGTGTTATAAATAAGTATTGTGTTAGACTCACTTGTTAAACCTTTAGTGGTACTGTCAGTTTTGGAACCCTGGGTGGGGGGACACTAGCCATTTGCCTTTCAGGCTGCCACATCTGTTCTCCTCGCTGGCCTCTCCTCTCTGGTCTCCTCTGATGACTTCTCGTATCTAACCTGATAATTTTCGAATGCTATAGGGCTTAGTTCTCAGACCCCTTTTATTCTTTTTTGAAAAAAAAAAAAAAAATCTGATTATCATTTCCTAAATATTCCCAGCCAGACTCATGACTTTAAATACCATGTAGACTTTGATGATTCACAGATATTTATCTCCAGCCTCATCTATTTCCCTGAACTCCTGACTGGTACATCCAGATACTGGTCCATCTAGACGGTCAACACCTCTACTTGGTTATCTACACACTAGTTGGTTAGCAACACATATCTTAAACTTGGCAGTGTCAAACCAAGCCCCACTCTCTCTGAAAAACCAGCTTCACCTGCAGTCTTCAAATATTGCAGCAAATAACAGCCTCACTTCCCAGTTGCTCAAGCCAGAAATCTTGAACTCATTCTTGAGTATTTTAAAGAAAAATTTTGGACATTATGTCAATTAACTCACAGATACTTCATTATACATCCTCTAACTGATAAAATATTTTCCCCCAATAAGAACCATGCCTAACAAAAGTATGCTTAATATCATTTGATAACTGGTCTGTATTAAAAAATCCCTAGTTGTCATAAAGATACCATTTTACAGTTGCTTTGCTCAAGTTGGGATTGAAATAAAAGATAAGGTCAATAAACAAATATAAAATATGTCAGGTGGTAATCAATACTGCAGAATAGAGGGGTAAATAGTACAGAGCAGAAAGGGCTAGTTACTTTGGCTATTTAATTCAGAGTGCTCAGGAAAGGGCTCTCTGATGAAGTAACGTTTGAATGTAAAGTGTTTCAAGGAAGAAATGACCAACTATGTCATACACTATATGTAGGTTAAATGCAAGGTGAAGACTAAGAACTTATCTTTGGATATGGTAACACAGAGGTCACTGGGGACTTTGACCAAAGCTGCTTTTGTGGCCTGTGTGTATGCTTAGTCGATCAGTTGTGTCTGACTCTTTGCAACCCTATGGACTGCAGCCCACCAGGCTCCTCTGTCCATGGGGATTCTCCAGGCAAGAATACTGGAGGGGATGATTTTTTTTTCCAAATGGGAGGTGTTGTAGTATGTTTGATACTAATGGGAATGATTACTAGGGAGAAATAATGCAGGAGAGAAAAAGAAAAATTGCTGGAGGACCTTGAGTACGTGGATGGGGAAACAACTCAGTGCACAATTGCAGAGGGTAGCTTTAGACAGGAGGGGGTGTGTGTGTGTGTGTGTGTGTGTGTGTGTGTGTCTGTGTTAGTTGCTCAGTTGTGTTCAACCCTGCAACCCATAGACTGCAGCATGCCAGGATCCTCTGTCCACGGAATTCTCCAGGCAAGTATACTGGAGTGTGCTGCCATTCCCTTCTCCAAGGGATCTGCCTGACCCAGGGATCAAACCTGAGCCTCCTGCATTGCAGGCAGATTCTTCACCATCTGAGCTACAGGAGGACCAGTGATATATTCACAGATCCAAGAAAGGAAACAGATATTTGAGCACTGATGCTGGCAGGCCAGTAGCTGTGGTGGTAGCTGTGGATATTCTCTTCTCTGCAAAGTAGGAAGCAAAGTCGTCACAAGAGGGGTCAGGAGACGTTGAAGAGTTGAGGAAAGAGGAAAAGGAATGAAATCACCCTCTAGGAAATCCAGCCAATGGGTTAGGGAACATACTGGGATTTCATTAAAGGCCTGTTTGAGGTTGGGGCCATGAATTTGTAATGAGTAGTTGTTGGTTTTTCTCCAGTCACATTTAGCTGCTGGGTGTGACACAGGAAGTGAGATGGTTTTAAGTGGGGCTGGAGTTTGGACATAAAGTACAGTAGAGGGAGATCAGGGTAAAGGATTTGAGGATGTATGCAGAAGAGTAATTATAATGATGAATCATAGGATATGAGCTGGATAAGTAGAAACTAGACAAAATGAGGGGGAATAATGAGCAGTGAAAAGGAGACAGTGGCCTTTAGGTTTCAGAAGGAGTGGAAGAATTGTGGGAGTCAAGGTATAGTGGGAGAAAGCTGGGAAACAGGAGGGGGTGGTAGACATAAAGCCAAAATATGTAGTCAGAAAAATAAGGGAGTTGCGTGAATAGACAGTTTTATGTTCTGATAGTGGGGATGCAAATTGGTATTATCTCTCTTGGGAGGCAATCTTGAAATAACTAACAAAATGTTAAATGCTTTTGACCTAGCAATTTTCCTCCCTGGGATTCATCTAACAGTTACAGTTGGGCAGTATTGTTTGTAACAGCAATAGACTGAAAACTAAATCCATTGACAGGGAACTTAATGAATAAATTATGATACAACTCTAAAGGCTGGTGACTATGCAGCCATTACAGAGGAGTGACTTAGAAAAACACCATTTAAAAACCTCAGTGTAACTGATTTAAGCAAGAGGCAATCAGTTGAGTTCATTTCAGTCTCTCAGTCGTGTCCAACTCTTTGAGACCCCATGGACTGCAGCATGACAGGCCTCCTTGTCCATCACCAACTCCCGGGGACTACTCAAACTCATGTCCAATGAGTCGGTAATGCCATCCAACCATCTCATCCTGTGTTGTCGCCTTCTCCTCCTGCCTTCAATCTTTCCCAGCATCTTTTCAAATGAGTCAGTTCTTCGCATTAGGTGGCCAAAGTACTGGAGTTTCAGCTTCAGCATCAGTCCTTCCAATGAATATTCAGGACTGATTTCCTTTAGAATGGACTGGTTGGATCTCCCTGCAGTCCAAGGGACTCTCAAGAGTCTTCTCCAACACCACAGGTCAAAAGCATCAATTCTTCAGCGCTCAGCTTTCTTCACAGTCCAACTCTCACATCCATACATGACTACTGGAAAAACCATAGCTTTGACTAGACGCACCTTTGTTGGCAAAGTAATGTCTCTGCTTTTGAAGATGTGATCTAGGTTGGTCATAACTTTTCTTCCAAGGAGCAAGTGCTTTTTAATTTCAAGGCTGCAGTCACTATCTGTAGTGATTTTGGAGCCCCAAAAGATAAAGTCTGACACTGTTTTCACTGTTTCCCCATCTATTTGCCATGAAGTGATGGGACCAGATGCCATGATCTTTGTTTTCTGAATGTTGAGCTTTAAGCCAACTTTTTGACTCTCCACTTTCACTTTCATCAACAGGCTCTTTAGTTCTTCTTCACTTTCTGCCATAAGGGTGGTGTCATCTGCATATCTGAAGTTATTGATATTTCTCCCTGTGATCTTGATTCCAGCTTGTGCTTCATCCAGCCCAGCGTTTCTCACGATATACTCTGCATATAAGTTAAATAAGCAGGGTGACAATATACAGCCTTGACGTACTCCTTTTCCTATTTGGAACCAGTCTGTTGTTCCATGTCCAGTTCTAACTGACCTGCATACAGATTTCTCAAGAGGCAGGTCAGGTGGTCTGGTATTCCCATCTCTTTAAGGATTTTCCACAGTTTGTTGTGATCCACACAGTCAAAGGCTTTGGCATAGTCAATACAAGCAGAAATAGATGTTTTTCTGGAACTCTCTTGCTTTTTGATGATCCAACGGATGTTGGGAATTTGATCTCTGGTTCCTCTGCCTTTTCTAAAACCAGTTGAACATCTGGAAGTTCACGGTTCACATACTATTGAAGCCTGTCTTGGAGAATTTTGAACATTACTTTGCTAGTGTGTGAGATGAGTGCAATTGTGCAGTAGTTTGAGCATTCTTCCGCATTGCCTTTTGGATTGGGATGAAAACGGACCTTTTCCAGTCCTGTGGCCACTGTTGAATTTTCCAAATTTGCTGTCATATTGAGTGCAACACTTTCACAGCATCTTTTAGGATTTGAAATAGCTCCACTGGAATTCCATCACCTCCACTAGCTTTGTTCACAGTGATGCTTCCTAAGGCCCACTTGACTTCACATGCCAGGATGTCTGGTTCTGGGTGACTGATCACACCATCGTTGATTATCTGGGTGGTGAAGATCTTTTTTGTACAGTTCTTCTGTGTATTCTTGCCACCTCTTCTTAATATCTTCTGCTTCTGTTAGGGCCATAACATTTCTGTCCTTTATTGTGCCCATTTTTGCATGAAATGTTACCTTGGTATCTCTAATTTTCTTGAAGAGATCTCTAGTCTTTCCCATTCTCATGGACCACAGCCTTGTCTAACTCAATCAAACTATGAGCCATGATGGGTAGGGCCACCCAAGATGGAAGGGTCATGGTGGAGAGTTCTGACAAAACGTGGTCTACTGGAGAAGGGAATGGCGAGCCACTTTAGTATTCTTGCCTTGAGAACCCCATGAACAGTATGAAAATAGGCATCAGTGGATGCCAAAACTATTGAGTGGAGGGTGATTAGGAAACACGTGATTTGTCTTAAAGAATCACCCCACAGATTACTAATTACAAGAGCAACAGTACCTTTGCATTGGAGAAATCTGACACCATCTATGTCAAAAGGTTCTTAGCATCATTAAGAGTGAGACAAACTAGAATCATGATGTGATGTGATGGGAAGGGCACACTTTTTCTATGACATTCTTAAAAACAATGTTTCACCTGAATCTAATCATGATGAAGCAATGGGATAAATTTAGAATGTAGGACATTCTACAAAGTAATTTCCTGGGCTCTTCAAAATTGTCAGTGTCAGGGTTTCCCTGGTGACCCAGTGATAAAGATCCACCTGCCAATGCAGGAGACACAGGTTCCATCCCTGATCCAGGAAGATCTCACATGCTGAGGAACAACTAAACCCTTGTGCCACAACTATTGAGCCTGTGCTCTAGAGCCCAGGAGCTGCGAATATTGAAGTGTGTGTGCCCACAGCCTGTGCTCTGTGACAAGAGAAGCTGCAGCAATGAGAAGCCTGCGCACCACAACTAGAGAGTATCTCCTGTTGCCACAACTAGAGAAAAGCCTGCACAGCAACAAAGACCCAATGCAGTGAATAAATAAAGAAAATTATTAAGAAAAAATTGTCAAGTGTCATGAAAGACCAAACAAATGAAAACTAAAGGACAATCAAGAAGACTAAAGACATATTTCTATTACGTACAGTGAGTAAGCCCTGATTGAAATTTGGATATATAAAGGATATTTTGGGTGATAACTGGGGGACTTTGGATACGGGTTAAGTCACAGGTATAACAGAATCAATATTAAAGTTCTTGGGTCTAATCATAGGATTGTGGTTTTATAAGAAAATGTCCTTGTTCCAGGAGAAACATGCAAATGGTGAATTGTTGTGCTGTCTGTAACTTGTTTCCAAATGACTCAGCAAAAACAAGAAAGAGAAAGCAAATGTGGCCAAAAAATCTAATCATCTGTGAATCTAGATAAATGGTATACAGGCATTTATTATACTATTATTTCAACTTTTACTAGTTGATATTAAAAAAAAATAAAACTTTGTGAAGTAAAGAGTAACATAATCCTGTAAATACTAATATGTACTGTCATCAGAACCAAGATTTTGAGCATAAGTAAAAAGAGATGGAAGTAGAAAATCAAATCAGCCTAGTGAAAACTTTATAATCTTAAATCTGAACAGTCTGTTATATGATCTGTAGAGCCCCTGTAGAGAGGAAAATGAAATCTTACTATCTAATTTTCCTATCAACAATACTTACACAGTTATGTCAATGGTGTTAGCAGTTTTCAATTTTTAGAAGCAGCCTATGAAAAGTTTAGGGAAAAGTTAATTATGGTTACTAGAGAAAATATGGGCTTCCCTTGTGGCTCAGCTGGTAAAGAATCCACCTGCGATGCGGGAGACCTGGGTTGAATCCCTGGGTTGGGAAGATCCCTTGGAGAAAGGAAAGGTTACTCACTCCAGTATTCTGGCCTGGAGAATTCCATGGGGACTACAGTCCACGGGGTCACAAAGAGTCAGACACAACTGAGTGACTTTCACTTCATTTCAGAGAAAATATAAATGCCAACCTTTATAATTTGAAAGTAAAGGTACAAGTACAGAAAGCAGGAGGAAGACTGAGGAGAACACATGGAAGAAGAGGGGAACAAATCTTCTCATTTTAATACAGTGATTTACCAGTAAATCAAGAAATAGTAGTAAAGGCTCATTTTTTAGAATTAACGAAGTAACCATCAAAAATCCTTGAAACAGAAACAAAAGTGATTCCTCCTGGGAAACTGAATTAGGGGAGGGGGAGATAGGGCAGTAGACTATAGTTTCATTATAAACTCTAGTACATTGCTTTTTCCATATGTGATTACTGTGATAAAATGTTTTTAAATAATGTTTTAATAAAGCAAATGGCTCAGACAGCAAAGAATATGCCTGTAATGCATGAGACCTGGATTCGATCCCTGTGTCAGGAAGATCCCCTGGGGGAAGGCATGACAACCCATTCCAATATTCTTGCCTGGAGAATCCCCACAGACAGAGGAACCTGGCAGACTACAGTCTATGGGGTCGCAGAGTCGGACACGACTGAGTGACTAAGCACAGCAATACAACAAGAATGGCCTACAATTCATAGTGCCTGTCTGTACAAGCACAGTAAAAACCTGGTGTTTAAATTATATCAGTTTCACAAAGATTCCAGGGTGGGATTGGTTTATTACGAGATACACCAGCAGCAACAGCAGAGGAGCCTCTTATAGAGGGAGAGGGGAGAAGGGATGCTGGAGACAGGGAGGGTGAAGCGGGAGGAAAGCAGGGAGCAGTGAGGGAGAGAGAAATCAGTTTACTGAAATCAAAGATTCGGCTGTAATTGAACTGAAATGAAAGGCTGGAGTCATTTTGAGTTTGGTACAGTATATTAATCATATCATTCACTATCCAGTTGTATCTTAGGAACTTGAGCCAAAGCTCTGGGGAAAGATGACTATTAATTTAGGAAGAGTGAACTACCCAGAACCTCTGAAGGTGTGAGATGTGCAAACACTGCTCTGCAGAGAGACGTATGGAGGTCTACAGAGGAAATGCTGCTCATCTCTTGGCATACTGGGGACCCAGGCTAGACAGGTACCAAGAAGGATCCTCCTGGGAACCACAGGGCTCCTTGAATTAGCCCATGCAATAGCCGGTGAATTTTGAGCGATGAGGTCTGGCATTGCTGTGGGTATAGGTTAAGGTAGAAAAATACTGTTTTCCTAATGTTATTATAACTCACAGTAGCCACAGCCTGGCATGGCCGTAAAAACATGATCAGCATAGCTAATTTTATAGCAAAAGCATTAAGGGAGACAAACAGTATTTTATCACGATTAAAGATACATTTGAAAATGGAAATGTAAATGCTATAATGGTAAATCTCAGATATAATCCAACAATTAAATAGAGTTTTGAACTGACAGAGATGCAAGGATAAACCTTTTGGGTTGCAGCATTACAGGGGATAACATGAGGCTAGATTCTACTATTGTTTCCCTATTATTTACTGCCCTGTCTATGAAAGGATTATGCCATCAGGTTTAGCCTTATGACTTGCATGAACCTAACGAATGCACGCAGAAGTGATGTATGCTCCACATTTGAGCAGATGCTTTTAAGAGACATCTTGTGATTCAGCCATGGACCAGCATGTCTCACACAGGGCTGTTCCTTCAGTTTACATCCTGGAATAAAGATCCTGGAACAGAGCTGTAGCAAACAGGTGTAGTAGAGGAGCACTAAACCATTGCTGTTGTAAGCCAGGGGCTTCCCCAATGGCTCAGTGGTAAAGAAACCGCCTATAATACAGGAGACCCAGGTTCAACCCTTGGGTCAGGAAGATCCCCTGGAGGAGGAAAATGGCAACTCACTCCAGTATTCTTGCCTGGAGAATCCCATGGACTGAGGAACCTGGTGGGTTATAGTCCATACAGTTGCAGAGTTGGACACAACTGAAGCGACTGAGCAAGCATGCACGTTGTAAGCCACAAGGATTAGGGAGATGATTTATTCCACAAAATAAACTAGTGAAAGCATACACACTATAACTGACAAACTTTTTTGCTACCAATACCTAGAAAAGCTGAGTTATAATAAACATAATTTGAAACTCACATTTAAACTCCACCAGGACCTCAAATTAAGAGGCTACTAAAACAAAGTCTAAGTGCCTGAAATGATACTGCAGCTATAAATAGTAATAAGGAAAAAAATGCCATAAATTAACATAACGAATCTAGAAAAGGAAATAGGCAATATTTTAAAAGCACAAAAAGGGAAATATTCAACATAAAAGCAGAAATGAAAAAAATTGAGCAACAGAAAGCAGAACACTAAATACATGTGCCCAATGACTATATCTATTTATTTAAAAATTGTTCCTAAAATGCACCCCCTCCCTATTGTGGTGCCTCTCTCCTACTGTCAGGCTTAATTTACAAACTGTCATGGGTTTGATGTTCACTTTGAGAAAATGGATACATTTTTAGTACATCCATAAATAACATTTAATAACAATGAATTAAGGTTACATATAGAAACTATTTAAATTCTGAACAAAGTCAACTTCCTTTAAAAATAATACAGAATTGGTACTTCCCTGGCAGTCCAGTGGTTAAGACCTGGTGACTCCACTGCAGGTTTGATCTTTCGTGGAGGAACTAAGATCCCACATGCTGTGAAGTGTGGCCAAAAGAATAAATTAATTAAGAAAAATAAAAAGAAACAATATATTCTTCATCAAAAACTCTACATCTTGACCATAGCATTGTCAAGATCAAGGTCAGTGTTTTTCAGTTGAAGCTTGAAACCTGCTACTGAATCATGAAATCAGTTTAGTGGGTTGAAATTTACACTAACAAAATAGAAGAGAATAGAATTGAAAATATCACAGTGCAATGCAAGCAATAAAGCTAAATACAGTTTCATGAAACCTTAGTTTCCGTTATATAATTTGTATGTGTGGGAATATGTCTTATGTCCTAGTTTGAAATAAAAATGTGTAATCTTACTATAGGTAGGGTGGAGTCAAAAAAGGTTGAAAGTCACTCACTGGTTTAGGTCCCTGAAATTGAAAGTAATGTTCAAAATATTTCACAACTGGTTAAGTTGGGTGTAGTCCAGTCAGAACTAAAGCTGTGCTGTGTTGGGACAGGGCCCTAGGGAACTTTGCCAGGCCAGGGGTTACCCATTTGTTTATGGATTGAGAGTCCCAAGAGGAGGCTCAGGATGGCTGAGGAAGCAGTGGGCGTGGGGCAGTGGCTTTGTAGGTATATTCGTTTTCTATTTTTGGAGTAACAAGTTGCCATAAACCTAGGGTTAAAATAACACAGACTTATTATCTTACAGTTCCGTAGGTCAGAAATTAGTCACAGGTCTCAGTGACCTGAAATCAAGGTGTTTTCACAGCTATCCTTTTTGTAGGCTCCGAGAGAATCTGTTTCCTTGCCTTTTTCAGCTTCCAGAGGCTGCTTACATTTCTCGATTTTTGGCCCCTTTCTCTATCTTCAAAGTCATCAATATTACACCTCCCCCTCGCTCTTCTTGCATGGTCACATCTCACTCTAATCACAGCTGAGAAAAAGTCCACTGTTAAAGAGCCATGTGGTTAGATTGAGCCCACTGGATAATCCAGAATAATCTCCTTTTCCAACATTCTTAATCACATCTGAAAAATCCCTTTTTTGCCATGTAAGATGCCAGATTCTGGATCTATAGGAAATGGACAACTTGGGAACCATCATTTTTTCTACCACCACAGGTATGGAAAAGTCTTGTTATTTGAAGAAATAGCACAGTCACACCTGTGCAGACCACCCAAATGGAATTAAATACAGGCCATCTGTGAAATGACCCCTCTGGGGTCTCTATGCAGTTCTCTATAACTGTGGCTTGAATGTACACCCTATTACCTCCAGGAGGTGAAAAGGTTAAGTTACACACACCAATATAACTTGATCCACTGCTTTCACCTTTCCAGTATTTTCCTAGGAGGATTAACTCTGAAAAGGATTGACTTACTTCAGACACAGGAGAACTGGGTGGAGAACTGTGCACAAACTTAAGCATCTGACAGAAATACTCCTTTTCATCATGTGAAAGTATAAATATATTTATATGAATTTATTATTTCCATATTACTTTGCTGCTGCTGCTGCTAAGTCACTTCAGTTGTGTCTGACTCTGTGTGACCCCATAGACGGCAGCCCACCAGGCTCCCCTGTCCCTGGGATTCTCCAGGCAAGAACACTGGAGTGGGCTGCCATTTCCTTCTCCAGTACATGACAGTGAAAAGTGAAAGTGAAGTCATTCAGTCATGTCTGACTCTTAGCGACCCCATGGACTGCAGCCCACCGGGCTCCTCTGTCCGTGGGATTTTCCAGGCAAGAGAACTGGAATGGGGTATAGTGCCATTGCCTTCTCTGATATTACTTTACAAGGAACATATAGTATGCATTTCATGATGACAGCAAGCGGCAGCTTTAAAAATGAAGTTCTAGAAGGATATTTCAACTTTTTATAATTCTTAAACATTTAATAATTCTGAAAGAAGTCTCTGGAACATCACTGAATAGTGGTACCCAACAAAATATAGTCATAACTTGTACATATATATTATATATGTATATATAATACATAAACCAACTCACACATCCTGGCAAGGAACAAAGTTCATTTTAAAAGCTAATGTTTTACACTCACAATATTTAAAAAATTAAATGTGATTTACTACAGAGTAGAATTTTCAAAACAATCTTTGAAACGATCTTCCTTGGAAGGAAAGTTATGACCAACCTAGATAGCATATTAAAAAGTAGACATTACTTTGCTAACAAAGGTCCATCTAGTCAAGGCTATGGTTTTTCCAGTGGTCATGTATGGATGTGAGAGCTGGACTATGAAGAAAGCGGAGCACTGAAGAATTGATGCTTTTGAACTGTGTTGTTGGAGAAGATTCTTGAGAGTCCCTTGGACTGCAAGGAGATCCAACCAGTCCATTCTAAAGGAGATCAGTCCTGGGTGTTCTTCAGAATTCATGGTGAAGCTGAAACTCCAATACTTTGGCCACCTCATGCAGAGTTGACTCATTGGAAAAGACCCTGATGCTGGGAGGGATTGAGGGCAGGAGGAGAAGGGGATGACAGAGGGTGAGATGGCTGGATGGCATCACTGACTTGATGGACATGAGTTTGAGCAAGCTCCGGGAGTTGGTGATGGACAGGGAGGCCTGGCGTGCTGCAATTCATGGGGCTGCAAAGAGTCAGACACGACTGAGCAACTGAACTGAACTGATACATGTTTATCCATAGAGTAATCATCCTCCTCAGCATTGCTCACTGGATGTTTTTATCAGATCAGTCGCTCAGTCGTGTCCGACTCTTCGCGACCCCATGAACCGCAGCACGCCAGGCCTCCCTATCCATCACCAGCTCTCGGAGGTCACCCAGACTCACATCCATCGAGTCAGTGACGCCATCCAGCCATCTCATCCTCTGTCGTCCCCTTCTCCTCCTGCCCTCAATCCCTCCCAGCATCAGAGTCTTCTCCAATGAGTCAACTCTTCGCATGAGGTGGCCAAAATACTGGAGTTTCAGCTTGAGCATCATTCCTTCCAAAGAAATCCCAGGGCTGATCTCCTTCAGAATGGACCGGTTGGATCTCCTTGCAGTCCAACGGACTCTCAAGAGTCTTCTCCAACACCACAGTTCAAAAGCATCAATTCTTCGGCGCTCAGCCTTCTTCACAGTCCAGCTCTCACATCCATACATGACCACAGGAAAAACCATAGCCTTGACTAGACGAACCTTTGTTGGCAAAGTGATGTCTCTGCTTTTGAATATGCTATCTAGGTTGGCCATAACCTTCCTTCCAAGGAGTAAGCGTCTTTTAATTTCATGGCTGCAGTCACCATCTGCAGTGATTTTGGAGCCCAGAAAAATAAAGTCTGACACTGTTTCCACTGTTTCTCCATCTATTTCCCATGTAGTGATGGGACCAGATGCCATGATCTTCGTTTTTCTGAATGTTGAGCTTTAAGCCAACCTTTTTTTATGTTTTTATGCCACCTAACAAAACAGGAATTAACTCATTTCTGAGTCAGATAAGCCACAAAGCCCCTGTGAACTCTAATAAAGCACTTTGTAAAGCAGAGTGAAAGTGGAAGAAATATAAAGAAGTATCAACTGATGGTGATGTGAGCCTTTTACAAATGCTAGTGGATATGCCTGGGTGGATGATGAAAGGAAGGTAATTTGGGGACAACTCTATCTGCTGTTTCACTCTCTCTGAAGACAGTGAAGGTGCTAATTTATGTATTTAAAAAAATTTTTGTTGATTCATTTTTCTTTCTTTACAAAGGAGAATTTTCATATAATTAGTGACCTAGATTCCACCATGCTCCTCTTATAAAACTCAATGGCTCTTGCTCAGTTCAGTCACACAGTCGTGTCCAACTCTTTACAACCCCATGGACTACAGCATTCCAGGCCTCCCTGTCCATCACCAACTCCTGAAGTCTACTCAAACTCATGTCCATTGAGTCGGTGATACTATCCAACCATCTCATCCTCTGTCATCACCTTCTCCTCCTGCCTTCAATCTTTCCCAGCATCAGGGTTTTTTCTAATGAATCAGTTCTTCACATCAGGTGGCCAAGGTATTGGAGTTTCAGCTTCAGCATCAGTCCTACCAATGAATATTCAGGACTGATTTCCTTTAGGATGGACTGGTTGGATCTCCTTCCAGTCCAAGGACTCTCAAGAGTCTTCTCCAACACCACAGTTCAATAGCACCAATTCTTTGGTGCTCAGTTTTCTTTATGATCCAACTCTTATATCCATACATGACTATTGGAAAAGCCGTAGCTTTGACTAGACAGACCTTTGTTGGCAAAGTAATGTCTCTGCTTTTTAATATGCTGTCTAGGTTGGTCATATTTTTCTTCCAAGGAGCAGGTGCTTTTTAATTTCATGGCTGCAGTCACCATCTGCAGTGATTTTGGAGCCCAAAATATAAAGTCTGTCACTGTTTCCACTGCTTTCCCACCTATTTTCCATGAAGTGATGGGACCAGATGCCATGATCTTAGTTTTCTGAATGTTGAGTTTTAAGCCAAACTTTTTCACTCTCTTCTTTCACTTTCATCAAGAGGCTCTTTAGTTCTTCTTCACTTTCTGCCATAATGGTGGTGTCACCTGTGTATCTGACACTATTGATATTTCTCCCAGCAATCTTGATTCCAGCTTGTGCTTCATCCAGTCCAGCATTTCTCATGATGTACTCTGCATAGAAATTAAATAAGCAGGGTGACAATATACTGCCTTGATGTACTCCTTTCCCGATTTGGAACCAGTCTGTTGTTCCATGTCTAGTTCTAACTATTGCTTCCTGACCTGCAGATTTCTCAGGAGGCAGGTCAGGTGGTCTGGTATTCCCATCTCTTTCAGAATTTTCCACAGTTTGTTGTGATCTACACAGTCAAAGGCTTTGGCATAGTCAATAAAGCAGATGATTTTCTGAAACTGTCTTGCTTTTTCAATGATCCAATGGATGTTGGCAATTTGATCTCTGGCTCTTGGTACTCAGACAAAAGGAAAGGTTTTCAAAATTTAAAAAGACACATATACCCCAATCTTGATTGCAGCACTATTTATAATAGCTAGAACATGGAAGCAACCTAGATGTCTATCAACAGATGAATGGATAAAGAAGCTGTGGTACATATACACAATGGAGTATTACTCAGCTATAAAAAGGAATGCATTTGAGTCACTTCTAATAAGGTGGGTGAACCTAGAGCCTATTATATAGAGTGATGTAAGTCAGAAAGAGAAAGATAAATATTGTTCAGTTCAGTTCAGCCACTCAGTTATGTCTGGCTCTTTGCGACCCCACAGACTGCAGCATGCCAGGCTTCCCTGTCCATCACCAACTCCCGGAGCTTGCTCAAACTCATGTCCATCAAGTCAGTGTGGCCATCCAACCAACTCATCCTCTGTCATCCCCTTCTCCTCCTAGAAAGATGTTACTGAAGAATCTATTTGAAGGGCAGCAATGGAGAGCCAGACATGGAGAACAGACTTATGGACATGGGGACAGGGGAGGAGAGTGTGAAGTGTATGGGGAGAATAACATGGAAACTTATGTTACTATATGTAAAATAGATAGTCAACAGGAATTTGCTGTATGTCTCAGGAAACTCAAACAGGGGCTCTGTGTCAATCTAGAGGGGTGGGAAAGGAAGGAGGTGCAAGAGGGAAGGGATATATGTATATTTATGACTGATTCATGTTGAGGTTTGATAGAAAATAACAAAATTCTGTAAAGCAATTATTCTTCAATTAAAAAATAAATTTAAAAAATAAAAAAGAAAGTTTTTTTTTTAATTTTTATTGCCCTACCTCCACACTCAATTTTAGAGACAAAATATTTTTTAATTAGAAAGATGAAGTCTTTTTCAAAACCCATGTTTTATCAAGTTAATTATCCACGTCTGCACTGTCCATTCTTCATTTTTTCAACCATCCTTGACTCTCTGTCTCGTGCTACTACCTTCTTAATAAGTCTCAAAAGTAAGATTTCCCAAGAAATCAAGGGAAAGAAAGTGATTATTATTGTACACTTATCTAATTCATTCAGAGGTAATTTTCTATCTAATTGATCAAAATGATTAAAGATCTTCCTGAGAACATTACTGTGCCAATTATTTTTCTATTGGCACAATGCCACAATCTACCTTCTGTATCCCATAACTGTAGGGGCTGTAAGCCTGTAACTCTGTACCCCAGAATCCTTTATCAACTGGTTTTCAGTCAGGCTTGGCCAATGCGAGTCACTGGTGCAAGCAAAGAGGAAGCCAATTTAAGCCTGTACCAGTGGGCAACGGCACCCCACCCCAGTACTCTTGCTTGGAAAATCCCATGGACGGAGGAGCCTGGTAGGCTCCAGTCCATGGGGTCGCTAAGAGTCGGACACGAGTGAGCGACTTCACTTTCACTTTTCACTTTCATGCACTGGAGAAGGAAATGGCAACCCACTCCAGTGTTCTTGCCTGGAGAATCCTGGGGACGGGGGAGCCTGGTGGGCTGTCGTCTGTGGGATCGCACAGAGTCGGACATGACTGAAGCGACTTAGCAGCAGCAGCAGCAGCAGTGATAGAGGGGTATCAACAGCAGATTTTGGAGACCCCCAAAATAAAGTCTCTCAGTATTTCCATTGTTTCCCCATCTATTTGCCATGAAGTGATGGGACTGGATGCCATGACCTTAGTTTTCTGAATGTTGAGTTTTAAGCCAAACTTTTTCACTCTTGTCATTCACTTTCATCAAGAGGCTCTTTAGTTCTTCTTCCCTTTCTGCCATAATGGTGGTGTCATCTGCATATCTGAGATTATTGATATTTCTCCTGGAAATCTTGATTCCACCTTGTGCTTTATCCAGCCTGGCATTCCCATGATGTACTCTGTATATAAGTTAAGTAAGCAAGATGACAATATACAGCCTTGATGTACTTCTTTCCCGATTTGGAACCAGTCTGTTGTTCCATGTCCAGTTCTAACTGTTGCTTCCTGACCTGCACACAGATTTTTTCAGGAAGCAGGTCAGGTGGTCTGGTATCCCCAACTCTTTAAGAATTTTCCAGTTTGTTGTGAACCACACAGTCAAAGGTTTTGGCATAGTCAGTAAAGCAAAAGTAGATGTTTTTCTGGAACTCTCTCGCTTTTTCAGTGACCCAATGAATGTTGGCAAGTTGATCTCTGGTTCCTCTGCCTTTTCTAAATCCAGCTAGAACTTTTTGGGGTTCCAAAATCACTGCAGACAGTGAATGCAGTCATGAAATTAAGACGCTTGCTCCTTGGAAGAAAAGCTATGGCCAACCTAGACAGCATATTAAAAAGTAGAGACATTACTTTGCCAACAAAGGTCCGTTTAGTCAAAGCTATGGTTTTTCCAGTAGTCATGTATGGATGTGAGAGTTGGATCATAAAGAAAGCTGAGCACCAAAAAATTGATGCTATTGAACTGTGGTGTTGGAGAAGGCTCTTGAGAGTCCCTTGGACTGTACAGAGATCCAACCAGTCCATCTTAAAGGAAATCAGTCCTGAATGTTCATTGGAAGGACTGATGCTGAAGCTGAAACTCCAATACTTTGGCCACCTGATGTGAAGAACTGACTCATTAGAAAAGACCCTGATGCTAGGAAAGATTGAAGGCAGGAGGAGAAGGAGACAACAGAGGACAAGATGTTTTCATGGCATCACCAATGCGATGGACATGAGTTTGAGTAGGCTTTGGGAGTTAGTGATGGACAGGGAAGCCTGGCGTACTGAAGTCCATGGGGTCGCAAAGAGTCAGACATGACTGAGCAACTGAACTGAACAACAGCAGATTCAGCACTGGCCACAGGGGGCCCCTTCTGTGGAGGCAGGGTTCCTGTACTGGCATCCGGGAACTTCCAGGAGCAAACACAGCAGGACTCCAGCCGATGCCTTATGATAGCAGCTTTGTCACTTTTGGGTAACACTCCTTTTCTCCTCCTTTTTCCTCTAGCCCTCTCAACGCCTTTGTAACCATTTCCTAGAATTAAGTCCCTTTCTGTTTCAACTACATACAGTGGTTTCTATCTTCTTTACTCAAATGATTGAACGGATTAGAGACCAAATTATTTCCTAAACTACCAGAGCTTTGGAAAACTGCAATGTTCATAAGTCAAAATAGTGGAACATTTCTCTGGAAGCCACTGCTCCCCACAAACTCATATTAGGGAAGTTTACAAATTTTTTAGTCTTAAGGACACATGAGAGTCCACCCAAGTGAAATGGATTTTGGAGTCTGACTGAGTCCTGTTTTGGGGGTACAAATGAGATACCTAGTGTGCAGTTTCAGTACCTGAACACTGGCTAGAGGCATCACTGAAAGTCCTTGGCCTGTGGGGAATACAAACAACTAGGTTTACCTGCTCTTCAGATACTCCAGATTGAGGTCTCAGGCTCTGGTAGTTCTTGAAAATTTATTCAGAATATTTAGTAATTTAGTAATTTGCAAGTGGGGAAGGAAACTGGTCAGGCAATAAAAGGTTTAGGCACCTAACTGAAGGTGGAGTGGTAGTTCAGGTCTGTTCTACCCAGTTTTTCATCTGTTTGACAAATGTGTCCAGTAGGACCCTCTCAGTCTATTTTGAATCCTTGTTTCAAAAATCAGGGATTTGGGATGGGCAACTCCAAAGGGAATGGTGTCAATTAGGGTTGGATTTCCTGTGGGTAGTTAAGGTCACACTGGAGAGGGTTCTGTGGCTGACATGATTCTGGGCTCCTCAAATTCTCCACTGCAGGAACAGATGATGTATTTATCAGAGTGAGTCTTTATTTAATGTCCATTTACCCTTGAAGTCTCTTTTTCTCATCAGTAAACCTTAAGAGAACAGGAGGTGCTACATGTATTCATTCACTTTATTAATATTAAATAAATTCCTTTTTTATTGATTGCCAACACACCAACATAACAATAGCCTCTTCAAAGCTTCAGAAGTTTATGAACAAGTGTCAAATACCCTGAAGGTGATCTTTCCTCTAACGAAATCTTCCCCATGCACCCTCGAATGTCTAAGCAGAAACTGCTATTTCTAAATTGATTTGTTGGTATTCCGGAGTATAATTTGCCTATGTTATTCTACTCTGCAGGCAAGAGCCCTTTCTCTATATGATAGATCAGTGCTATCAACCCTACTGAGTCTTGAACTTTAATGAACATTATATGCACGAAATGAATAGATGTTATTTTTGATTAAGAAAATAGATAACAAAAGAAATTTCTACTTTTGGAGAAGAATATAGAATAAAGAGTTCATAAAAATGCTTGGAAATAAGGTAAATACATAAAATTGAAATAACATTAATATGTACCAATCATACTCAGTTTGATATATGTAATTAAAAAGGAATCCTAATTTGTAATAGCAGCAGATATGTTAATGACTCTCAATGGGAAATAGATCATAATATGAAGAAAATCAGAAGATTTTCTTGAAAGATACTAAGTACAAGAAAAGAAGTACCATATTTAAGACTAATATTTTAATAATGCCACTCGCCTACCAATTAATTAATACACTTAAAGCAATGTGGCAAAATCCCAATTTGATATACTTTCAAAGAACTTGATAAAATAATTCGGAAATCTACCTGAAAAAATACCAAGTAGGGAGTTTCCTGGGGGTGAGGTGGTTAGGATTCTGTGCTTGCACTGCAGGGAACCCAGGTTTGATCCCTGGTCAGGGGACTAAGATTTCACAAACCACACAGAGTGGCCAAGGAAGCCAAAAAATAAAAACAGGTAAAAATAGTTAATATCCTGAGCCAGTATAAAAAATGATCTTACATTATATAACTTTAATTAGGTAATCACAGAAAAACAGATTAATATAAAGGACAATCTCATGTTCTTATGTTATTTACTTTGTTCACATTATTATTCTGATAGCAAAATGTTTTCTTAAGAAGCAGTGCAAACTTACATTTTATATCATAAATTGTGAGCTAGTGGGGACCAAGGTAATAAGATTACATTTTATCAAGAAGCTAGACAAATCTTCTGTTACTGATCTGAGTGAGGTACAGCATCTCTTTTCTGAAGAGTTTGTGAGTTATCTCCCTCATCCCTATTAGAATGACCTCAACCACCAGACTCAGCATCTTAATAGAAACTTGAGTTCTTTTAGTATCCAGCCAGCCCAATATTTCAATGTTTTCAATATGTGAATTTCAGTCACAGATAATTTCATTTAAAATTAGCTTTTTTAAAAAAAATAGGTAGTGATCATATTCTCAACTACTAAATGATGATGGTTTAGCTTCAAATGAATGGTTATTCTGATCTCTCTAAAATAGTACTCTGCAATCTGTTAATCAAAAGGTAATTAACAGAAATAACTCCTGCATCTTATTAGATCATTTGAAATCATAAAACCTTCCAAGTATACATTCAGATTGCTGCTACCGAAATACAAGCAGCAGCATATGTAGTATTGCTACAAAAACATAACCACCAAATCTTAAAATTTTAATAATACTGGAGTTAGATGCTGAGACTACATATAAATCTGGTATATACCAGAGTGTATATTCTCAGAAAGCTTAAAGTATAATTATAGTAAAGGATTAAGCAAAATGACTTCATCTTTGAAAAGCAGTGCAGTGATATAGCTGCAATTTCCTTACTGAAGTGCCAATTCTGTTCTTATAAATTCTCATTAAAAATTTTTTTGCAAATTCTTCTTGATTATTTTTTACCCATGACCATTGTACTGATATAATTCTGATATTATTATCCATCATAATACATGACAGAATGTTCATGTTCAATTTTTAAACCAAATCACTTTTTTTAAGGAAGTGACAAAAACTCAGTTGGTTTGGATACAAAGTTACAAAGATACCTAATGGCAGAGTTAAAAGCATGTAAACAAAGGGGAACAACAACAGCAAATGTTTAATGACAGGAAAAACAGAACATGTCTCAGAGTGGCAAAAGAAGGTGGATCAGATAGGAGGAGGTAAGTATTAAATCAAGTTTTTAAAATGAAAATATAAATAATTTTAGAGAAGTGAGCAGAGACTGATTTTGATTCTCAGTTGTCAAAACACTGGCAAGTAAAATTTACTTATGCATAATAAGGAAACGTTTAGTGGTGAAAACATCTTGGGTTTTTTGATGTAACCCTACCAATTAAATTTTGTACCTTAAAAGTTGAGCTGTTCAACCTGGTAATCATTAGCCACAAGTGGCTATATAAATTTAATTTAAAATAAGTAAAAATAAAAATTTATTTCCTTATTTGCACTAGCCACATTTCAAGTCCTTAGAGTCACAGCAGAGACTGGACAGAGAAATAGAACATTTCCAACATGGCAGAAAGTTCTGTTGAATAAAGCTGTGATCTTTTAGAAGTTTATCAATATTATTCATCTGGAAGTTTACCTTAGCTACCTGCCATGAGTGACTTCAACAGGCAAGATGTACAACTAGATAAAACGAAAACCAAAATTCTTTATTGCCATTTTTTGCCCCCTAAAAAATACACTTCCTTGGAACAGTATTATCTACCAGCACCTGGGTTTCCCAGGCGCTAGTGGGTAAAGAACCTGCCTGCCAAAGCAGGAAATGTAAGGGAGGCGGGTTTGATCCTTGGGTTGGGAAGATCCCCTGGAGTAGGAAAAGGCAACCCACTCTAGTATTTTTGCCTGGAAAATTCCATGGACAGAGGAACTTGGCAAGCCAACAGTCCACGGGGCCACAAAGAGTTGGACATGACTGAGTGACTATACACACACACACAGAGCATCTAAGCAATACAATAGCTTATTGTGAAAAATATATAAGCAGCAACTTACTTTTGACTTGGTATACCATTTCAGACGCTGAGTCACTAGGCATAATTTTCTCTCCATGATTGAGTAGAACAGCTGAGAAAAATAAAGGATTCTGTCTGCTTTATGTAATAGTATAACCCAGAGCACACCCAGACAGATAATCTTTTATAATGGGTTTGGCAGGCATTTCTTTAACATTTTGGAGTGGGGAAATAACTTTTATTACCATTCTTTAAGGTTTTGAATTGTAAAACATCTCTACTACAAGCCTTTGTTTACTTTCATTTAAAATTTAAAAACAGCATTTCTTTCAGAACAGCCTTAGAAATATAATAATAATACAATAGATGAAAATCATTACATATTTATTCTGCAACATAAAACAGAGAAGCTGATTGGATGTTATCCAATTCTTTTATAAGCTAAACATAGTTCCAACACTATAACCTAATAAAGATGTCACATGCCAAAAAATTTTAGACAAATCTAACTTATGAAGATTAGACACAAAATAAATGAAATGATAGCAATTCTAGTTCAAAATACTAAAAATTTTCAAAATACACTAAAATTTTAACTCACGAAATCAAGAATTTGTCTTAAGACCTGAAAGCTGACAATATGAGGAAGCGTTAATAAAATAACTATATAATTAACTAAAAAAATTATATGATCATCTCAGTAGATGCTAAAAGGCCACCACTGAAATTCAATGCCCATTTATATCCTTATAAAATACATTACTATATAAAATTAAAATAAACATGATGAGTGTCTATTCCAAATAAAAATTCAATTATACATACTAAAGGGCTTCCCAGGTGGCTCAGTTGTAAAGAATCGCCTGCCAGTGCAGGAGCCACAGAAGACCTGGGTTCAATCCCTGGGTTGGGAAGATCCCCTGGAGGAATGAAATGGAAAGCCACTCTAGTACTCTTGCCTGGAGAATCCCCATGGAGAGAGGAGCCTTGGGGCTACAGTCCACTGGGTACCAAAGAGTCAGACATGACTGAGCACACACATACATACTAAAGATACGCTACTTAAAATTATTAAATATTTCAGAGTTTTATGACATTTTTAGCTAATGCAATGAAGAATAAAACAGAAATAAGAGAAATAAATACTAGAAAGGCAAGCATAAGAATTTTATGATGTTTTTCAGATTAAGTAATTCCATAGTAGGAAAATTAGAAAGAACTCAGGGCTGTTTCTTGATAAAAGTATAGAGAGAATAAACACTAACTTTACAAAAATCAATATATGTCCAAGAAATCATCAAAATCCAGTTATAATACACGCAAAATAAATCTGTTCCCAAGTAAAATTTTTAATGAGTGATGTGCATGATCTTTAGAAGGGAAATTGCAATCCTTATTCAAAGATATCAATAGTGTAAGCATATTAATTTTTTCAAATTAACTTGTAGTTCTGATGCAATACCAATTAAAACATTATTTGGGGGGATTTCGCTGGTGATCTAGTAGTTAAGACTCCAAGCTCTCAATGCAAGGGACCCAGGTTCGTTCCCTGACTAGGGAACTAGATCCCAGATACCCCAACCACATATTGCAAGAGTTCGAGTGCTGCAACTAAAGATCCTGCATGCCACAAGGAAAAGATCTTGCATGCCGCTACGAAAGTACCAGGCCACAACCAAGACTGAAGATTCCTTAAGAAGCAACTAAGACCTGTTTATCCAAATAAACAAATAAAAAACAAAAGTTATTTTTGGAGGTCTAAATATTCATAGGAGAAGGCAATGGCAACCCACTCCAGTACTCTTGCCTGGCAAATCCCATGGACAGAGGAGCCTGGTAGGCTGCAGTCCATGGGGTTGCTAGGAAAAAAACTGAAAAAAATTTAAAATACATCAGATAATAAATGACATTACTATCAAATAATTAAATATATTATTATGGTTTAAAACAATGTGTTTGACTAATCTCCCCTTCCCCGTGCTACTAATAGGAAACAAAGTTCCTTAAACCCTCTTGGACCATCCTGAAGCTGGGTCTTGTAGGTATGGATTTCTTCTTTTTCTTTTGCCCTGTGGTCTGCCATCTGGTGACCTCAATCTGCAACTACATTTTCAGTGCTGCAACATATCTAGGATTGGCTGGTACCCTTTAGTTTACATTCCATCTAGCTAACCAAAGAATTAGAGCTGAGTGCCTGGGTCAAAGTGCCCTACATGACACCTTTCAATCTTTGGTAAAAGAACTCCCATATAAAATGACATGATGGGTTTGGCAAAAGTGTTGGTAACTGCTGAAGCATGGTGTTTCTTTTGTGTACATGTGCAAATTTATCCAATAGTTAAAAAAGAAACAAAAATTATTGCTCTCACAAATATAAATGGCCAATTAATATATGAAAAAATCCTCAATCTCATTAACAATTAAACATAGGTGAATTAGGCTTCCCTGGTGACTCAGACAGTAAAGAATCTGCCTGCAATGGGGGAGACTTGGGTTTGATCCTTGGATTGGGGAGATCCCCTGGAGAAGGGAATGGCTATCCACTCCAATATTCTTGCCTGGAAAATTCCATGGACAGAGGAGCCTGGTGGGCTACAGTCTATGGGTCGCAAACATCTAGTTTCGTGGCTGTGGTCATCATCTGCAGTGATTTTGGAGCCCAAGAAAATAAAGTCTGTCACTGTTTCCACTTTTTTCCCACCTATTTGCCATGAAGTGATGGAACCAAATACCACAATTCATGTTTTTTGAATGTTGAGTTTTGAGCCAGCTTTTACACTTTCCTCTTTCACTTTCATCAAGAGGCTCTTTTATTACTTTCATAGGTAAATTAAAACAAGAAAAATTTTTTTACCTTTCAGATGAAAAAAAATCATTAAGACACAGTTTCTGGTGCTGAAAAGGTATGGAAATGTAAACACAATCTCTTGGTATCAGCTTGTACTGCCTTTTAGAATGCAATTTGTTAATACCGATGGAAAATTTTATTGTTCCCAAAACATTTCATATCCTTACACCCTGAATTCTAATTCTTTTATGAAATGATTTGGCAAGAATGCAAAAATACATGTACACTGGTGTTTAATATATCAGTGTTTATAAAAGCAACATATTACAAATGAGCATGATACAATATTCATTTTAAAAAGATACCTCTACATAATAGAATACTATGCATTCATTTGAAAGAACAGTTTCTTTGTATTAATATTGAAAGATCTTTGGAAAATAAAGTGAAAGCAAGTTAGATAAATTAGACTGGCCTCATTTTGGTTAAATAAGGAAATAATCAGATCAGATCAGATCAGTCGCTCAGTCGTGTCAGACTCTTTGCGACCCCATGAACTGCAGCACGCCAGGCCTCCCTGTCCATCACCAATTCCATCATACAGTTGGAATTGAGAATGTACCATATTTGGAGCTCTTTATTCTTAGTGTCTAGCATGATGCTTGGCACATAGTGTGCACTCAATGAGTAAAGTAAGGATTCTAAACTATGCCATTTTCATACCAAATCAATGTGTTAAGTCCAATTTGAGAAGTCATTGCATTTTTATTTCCTTGTTGTTGTTTTATCAAGTTGTTGATCAGATCAGATCAGATCAGTTGCTCAGTCGTGTCTGACTCTTTGCGACCCCATGAACTGCAGCACGCCAGGCCTCCCTATCCATCACCAGCTCTCGGAGGTCACTCAGACTCACATTCATCGAGTCAGTGATGCCATCCAGCCATCTCATCCTCTGTCGTCCCCTTCTCCTCCTGCCCTCAATCCCTCCCAGCATCAGAGTCTTCTCCAATGAGTCAACTCTTCGCATGAGGTGGCCAAAATACTGGAGTTTCAGCTTGAGCATCATTCCCTCCAAGGAAATCCCTTTATATATTATGAGGAACACAAAACAAAAGACAACGAAACGACAATGGAAATTTTGTGATGCTACATCTGCAAATGCAATAAAAATCTAAGGGTTTGTTGGAGAATTTGAAGATATGGCAGGTAATTATTTATTTGCCAACCCATGGAAACCTCCTCCATCCCTTTGCTGCTATATAAACCAAATAGTCGTGAATATTTGTTAAGAACCTATAATTTAGAACTTCTAAAAAGTCTTTCTATAGCCAGGAAAAAAAGCGATTTGGAGGATTAAAGCTGTGACCTTTTTTTCTTTCTTTACTTGAAAGCTGAATTCATACCATTTGGAATAGCAATTAGGTAGTTCATTAGTGATGTTTTATATGTTCTGTAAATTACATATGAAAATTACACTTCTGTTGCATTGGTATTTTTAAGCCTATTGCTAATAATAACTTTAAGCCATCTGATCTAGAATGCAACCATGTTTTGTTAAAGAAAAAAACCCTGTTCTGCTAGTAGTTCCACCTTTACTCTCTTCCCCAGAAGCAGAAAAGCAAAATGGACTCTTTAGGCGAATTCGAGGTACTATATACTCCAGTCACCATTCATATATCCATCAAATATTCACTGTGGATCTCTTAGGGTGAAGCATTGTATTGGAGTTGGAGATACATTTGTGAAAGAGTTTACTTCTCTGGACTTCAGTGCTGGGCCAGAGGTTAAGATTCTGCCTTGCAATGCAAAGGACATGGGTTTGACTCCTGGTCAGGGAACTAAGATCCCACATGCCCTGGCGCAACTAGGCTCACAAACCACAACTACTGAGTCGGTGTGGCATACCTAGAGAGTCTGTGAGCTGCAATGGAAGCTTTGGCATGACGCAGTGACAATCCTGCGTGCAGCAAATGGGACCTGGTGTAGTCAAATAAATAACTAAATAGTTTACTTCCTTTGGAATTTACAATAATTTCTCTAGTTTTCCCCTAATTAAATTAGCAATCTTCCAAGTATCTGAGATACATCTGTGCTTAACCATGATTATTGCAGAATGCACAATGTTTCTTCTTAAAACCGAAACCCTTAGGTACACAGGTCTTTAAAAAACTGCTTGCTCTATGATTTAGCAATTCCACTTTTAGGAACACATTTTCATGAAATGATAAAGATTAGGTGCCAAGATTTAGTTACAAGGGTGCATTTGTTTTTAAAATAGTGCAAGAAACAGCCTAGGTAAATATGGAATTGTTTAAATAAATTATATTACAGCCACCCAAAAGTAGGAGATTGGTATAGGCTTTGTTTGTGTACCCCTAAAATTCATATGTTGAAACCCTAACCCCAAAAGTGATATTAGGAAGTGGGGGCCTTTGGTAGGTGACTACGTCACGAGGGTAGAGCCTTCATTAACAGAATTAGTGCCCTTATAAAGAGACCTGTTGGGCTCCCTGACTCCTACCACTTGTGAGGACACAGCAAGAGGATGGTGGTTTGTAAACCAGGAATTGGGCTCTCACCAAATCTGCTGATGCTATGATCCTGGATTGCCCAGCTTCCAGAACTGTGAAAAAGAAATTTCTGTTTATAAGCCCCCCAGTCTGTGGTATTCTATCAGCAGCCCAAACTAAGACAATAGGTTTCCTTCAAAGGGATCATGTAGACAGGGAAAAACTTCTGTGATATATTATAAAAGGAATATTGGAAGTTACATTGTTGCTTAAGTATCAAGTACAGGGAAATGCAGGCCCTGACATTGTGCTGACACTGGGCAGGAAACTTGACCTCATAGTTTCAGTTCTTCTGTTATGGGCTGGATCATGTCCACCAGATTCATACATTGAATTTCTAACCCACAGTACCTAAAACCTTGACTGCATTTGGAGGGCCTTTCAAGGGGTTATTAAGTTAAAATGAGGTCATGGGCAGGGGTAGGGTGGGGCTAGTGCAATATGATTATGTCTACTCAAGGCTATGGCTTTTCCAGTGGTCATGTATGGATGTGAGAGTTGGACTGTGAAGAAGGCTGAGCGCCGAAGAATTGATGCTTTTGAACTGTGTTGTTGGAGAAGACTCTTTAGAGTCCCTTGGACTGCAAGGAGATCCAACCAGTCCATTCTGAAGGTCAGCTCTGGGATTTCTTTGGAAGGAATGATGCTAAAGCTGAAACTCCAGTACTTTGGCCATCTCATGCAGAGCTGACTCATTGGAAAAGACTGTGATGCTGGGAGGGATTGGGGGCAGGAGGAGAAGGGGATGACAGAGGATGAGATGGCTGGATGGCATCACCGACTCGATGGATGTGACTCTGAATGAACTCCGGGAGTTGGTGTTGGACAGGAAGGCCTGGCGTGCTGCGATTCATGGGGTCACAAAGAGTCGGACACGACTGAGCGACTGAACTGAACTGAACTGAAGGAAAGAGAAAACTTTTCCTCTACTCTCTTAGGTTTAGTTATTGGGGCTGGTGAATTAAACTGACAAGACAGATTAACAGGAGAAGAGGCTAAAGTTTTATTAATATTTAAAATTTCATATGCATGGGGGTCTCACCAAAAAGGAAGTGAAAAAATCAAAGGGCAGATAGATTTGGGGGCTTACATACCATTTTAATAAAGGGTGATAAAATGGAGAAGGGACTACACAAAGAAAACAGGGCTTGGGCTTCTAGGGCTGACAAACAGTGCAGAAGTGACTTGGAATATATGGGGAGGAGGTGGTTAAGAAATCTTCTAATGGAAGACAAGGGTCATTTTAGTAGAGTGTGTTATGTAGACGCATTCCAGCATTGACTCCTCATCCCTAATGATGAGGGTGCTCTCCTTGTCTCTGCCTGGGAGGTTTCTCATGGGAAATTTATGCTCCATTTTACACAGATGGAGGACAGTAGAGAGCTGTTTCTGCATCTGCTGTTTCTCAGCTGACTTTAGCTCAAAATAATCAACTTGCCAAAGTGGCATATTTCAGAGTGCCACATTCTGAACCCCTTCAACTGATGTGCTTATGAGAGGAGGAAATCTGGACACAAATGAGTATAGAGGGAAGACCAAGTGAACACAGTGAGAAGGCGGCATCCAGACACCAAGGAGAGAGGCCTTAGAAGAAACCAACCCTGCTGACACCTCCAAGTCAGCTTTCCAGTCTACAGATCTATGAGGGAATAAAACGCTGTTGTTTAAGCTGTTAAAATCAGAAACAAAGGGAGACTGGCTTTGAAAATTCCCTCAGCAGATAAAACCAGTTTACTCATATAAACAAGGCTTAATTTAGCTTGTTGTGTGAGACCTACTTGACCTGGGTCATTTCTTGTTTACACCTCTGGAAATCATAAGCAAAGCTGGAACTGTTCCCCAAGGTTGGTATGAGATAATTACTGACAAATTCCCTACCGTTTAAGAAAATTCTAATATTATAACCAATCACTGTAAAGAACAAACAGTCACTGCTTTCTCACTACATAAGCTGCTTTATGACAATATACTCCTGGGCCTCAGTCTGTGTTTCGGCCTCTGCAAACTGTCTTTTTCATGTGTGCACACAAAACCTTTAACTAATTACTACTTTTGTGATTCACTGGTTTTATTTTGGGTATTTCTTAACCTTTGACAAAGCCACCCAGAGTGTGGTACTTTGCTACAGCTGTTCGAGCAAACTAATACACATCATCCGTAAGATGGGCGAATCTTAATACCATCTTCACTTAGCTCTTAAGGTGGTCCTGAGTCAAAAAGACATAAATTCCTTTGTAGACTATGAGATACTATACGAATGTAAGTGGTTGTTATTCACAGGGTCCCTGAGAAACCTGGAAGAATGGTGGCTCAGTGGTAAAGAACCTGCCTGCCAATGTAGGAGATACGGGTTCAATCCCTGGTCTGGGAAGATCCCACATGCCTCTGAGCAACTAAGCCTGTGTGCCACAACTATTGAACCCGCGCTCTAGGGCCCGGGGAACGGCAACTACTGAGCCCTCGTGCTGCAGCTACTGAAGCCTGCTCGCCCTAGAGCCCATGCTGTGCAACAAAGGAAGCCACCATAGTGTGAAGCCCAAGTACCACAACTAGAGGATAGCCTCCGTTCTCTGCAACTGGAGAAAAAGCCTGCACAGCAACCAAGACCCAGCACAGCCAAACACAAAATAAGCAAAATTATATATATAGAAAAGCTGCTGATTCATGTTGATGTTTGACAGAACACAACAAAATTCTGTAAAGCAATTATCCTTCAATTAAAAAAAATTTTTTTTAAAAAGAGTCAGATACAACTTAGCAACTAAACAACAATCTTAACAAAAAAAATTATCTTGTTAAGATTGAACTTTTGGGGGAGTTTTGATCATTTAATTTTTAAAGAAAATTAATAATGATAATCAATTAATTAGTGATAAAAATGAGAACGTAAATGCTGTGCTTTGGTTTATCTGCTATTTTTTCTTTCATCAGAATTCCTATTTTCAAATTTTAAACTTTTTATTTTGTATTGAGTTACATAGCCAATTAACAATGTTATGGTAGTTTCAGGTCAACTCAAAGGGACTCAGCCATACAAATACATGTATCTATTTTACCCCAAACTCCCCTCCCATCCAGGTTGCAACATAACATTGAACAGAGCTTCATGTACTATACAGTAGCTCCTTGTTGCTTATCTGTTTTAAATACAGCAGTGTACACATGTCCATCCCAAATTCCCTAACTATCCCTTCTCTTAGGCACTCCTAAGCTCCTTCTTGAAATCTGTGTCTCTTTCTGTTTTTAAATTCATTTGAACCATTTCTTTTTAGATTCCACTTACAAGAGATGCTATATGATATTTCTCCTTCTCTGTAAGACTGAACTTTATAACCCTTTAGTAAGGTAGAGGTTCAGTTCCCACAAAGGGATGGAGAGAAGCAAGAGATTTCAGTTAGACTGCAGTAAAGATCACAACTGACTCATCAGTGGAGACAAAGAGAATGCAAGTTGTTAAAGAAGATGTAACTTACATATAACAATAGCTAACGTATATTGAGCATTTACTAACTTACCAACACATGGTCCCAAGTGTTCTCTAATTAAACCTCTTATCAACTCCATGTAAAAGTACTGTAAATATATGTGTGTGTGTGTGTGGGTGTATACTTAGAAGGGTACGCTTATTACCTATTTCGGTCTTTTCCATTACAAAACACAACTTCAATATGAAAATTTGTTCATATGTAGCAGACAAAATTGCCAAAATAAGAAGCTGTGATTTTAATCACGAGAGACTATGCTGTGCAGAACTGCAAAACATGAAAAACACTACTTGGCTGGACAAAGTGATATATGGTAAAATGTACAACACACACCACCTTTCCTTTACATTCTTACTTCAGGGCATCCACCTGCATTGCCCTAAGAGTATGAGCACTGTTCTGTTGAGTTTGTGTTTATTTCATGATAAGCATATTGAATATATTACATTAAATCTGTATAAGCATCCTGCTTGTAAAAGTCCCAAGGACTGAATAAAAAGAAAATCCTTACATTTTGAGGAGAAAATTGCATTAATACAATGTTTTGAAATAAATGATAAAGCTTGCAGGCCTGAGGGAATTCACATTGGCCACATTCAAGAAAGACACTAAGAAACTTCCCTGGTGGCTCCATGGCTAAGAATCCACCCTCCAGTGCGGGGGACTGGGCTTCTCCCCCGGATCAGGGAATTAAGATCCCACATGGTTTGGGGCAGCTAAGCCTGCCTGCCACAACTAGAGAAAAGCCAGCTAGCTGGGACAGAGGATCCTGCGTGTCCCAACTGGGACCTGACACAGCCAAATAAAACAAATGAATAAATATTAAAAAAAATAAGAATGATGCTGAGAAAATAAGTGAAAGGAGAGTTTGTACATTCCAGTTATTATCTGCTTTGATTGGAGCTTGAAAGCACTTGATACTAAAGATAAAGGCCCTAATGCCAGGTAATGCTGAGTGTAGTTGGACAGAATTTTGTGGCCTTCAGGCTCATTAGACATCTTACAAGTAACTTCTTCATGAAAGGAGGAAATTGGCAAAATAGAAGTGGGCTTTCTCTTTTAGGCTGCTTTAGAAGACAGAAAAGGAGAGCAATAAACCATAGTAATCCACCGCTGGTGTCACAATATATTGGCTCCCCCCCAAATGACGTCCTTCTTTCCTTTTACCTCTTCTCAGTATTAAAAAAGCACCACAATTAACCACACCCATTTCTAGTAAGTGATATTTAGAACATGGCTATCCATTAAGGAAAATAACTATTAATAACCTACTGGTTACCATTTAAAGTCTACATAAAAAATATAAAACTTATATATGGCAGAAGACACAGTGAACTAAAAGACAAATGACAAATGTGTCACTGCAACACGTGAAGAGTTAAAATTCTTGTAATAATGTATAAAAAGCTCTTTCAAATCAATAAGAAAAATAAATCCCAATAAGAAATGGTCAAAAGATATGAAAAGTAACACAGGAAGAAACCAAAGACTAATCAACATGAAATAAAGTTCACATTCAAATTTAAAAATTCAAGTTAAAATTTTGTATCATCTTTAATCTAGTAGATTGGTAAAGGTATTTTTCAAAAAGGCTTTTAAAAATAGGTTCAGAAATCTTTCCTTTGGGAATTTATCCAAAGTAAATAATGAGACTAGAGTTGTACTGCTGCTGCTAAGTCACTTCAGTCGTGTCCGACTCTGTGTGACCCCATAGACTGCAGCCCACCAGGCTCCCCCGTCCCTGGGATTCTCCAGGCAAGAACCCTGGAGTGGGTTGCCATTTCCGTCTCCAATGCATGAAAGTGAAAAGTGAAAGTGAAGTCGCTCAGTCGTGTTGGACCCTCAGCGACCCCATGGACTGCAGCCTACCAGGCTCCTCCATCTGTGGGATTTTCCAGGCAGAAGTACTGGAGTGGGGTGCCATTGTTGTTATTTAAGAAACTGACGAAATTTAACCTAGCAATTGAGGATTGGTCACATAAATCAAGGAATATATACTCTCTCACTTAGCAATTCTGCTAGACTGTATCCCTTGGAATAGTCAATAAAACAACAGTTCTTAGAGACACAAAGATGTTCATTTCAGCTGTTTATAGAAGGGGAAAATGGCATGGTACATACATCCACACCATGGAGGGAGAGAGAAAAACGGCACACTAATCACATCTATGCATCCAAGTACGGTACTATGTGTGTATTTGTTATTGTTTAATCTAAGTTGGAATAGTTCACAGCATCATCTTTCAGGACTTGGAATAGTTCCACTGGAATTCCATCACCTCCACTAGCTTTGTTCGTAGTGATGCTTTCTAAGGCCCATTTGACTACACATTCCAGAATGTCTGGCTCTAGGTCAGTGATCACATCATCATGATTGTCTAGGTCTTGAAGCTCTTTTTTGTACAGTTCTTCTGTGTATTCTTGCCACCTCTTCTTAATATCTTCTGCTTCTGTTAGGTCCACACCATCTCTGTCCTTTATCGTGCCCATCTTTGCATGAAATGTTCCTTTGGTATCTTCAAAAGCAGAGACATTACTTTACCAACAAAGGTTCGCCTAGTCAAGGCTATGGTCTTTCCTGTGGTCATGTATGGATGTGAGAGCTGGACTGTGAAGAAGGCTGAACGCCGAAGAATTGATGCTTTTGAACTGTGGTGTTGGAGAAGACTCTTGAGAGTCCCTTGGACTGCAAGAAGATCCAACCAGTCCATTCTGAAGGAGATCAATCCTGGAATTTCTTTGGAAGGAATGATGCTAAAGCTGAAACTCCAGTATTTTGGCCACCTCATGCGAAGAGTTGACTCATTGGAGAAGACTCTAATGCTGGGAGGGATTGAGGGCAGGAGGAGAAGGGGACGACAGAGGATGAGATGGCTGGATGGCATCACTGACTCGATGGATGCGAGTCTGAGTGACCTCCGGGAGCTGGTGATGGACAGGGAGGCCTGGCGTGCTGAGGTTCATGGGGTCGCAAAGAGTCAGACACGACTGAGCGACTGATCTGATCTGATCTGAATCTAAGTTGTGTCTGACTCTTATGCGACCCTGTAGTCCTCCAGGCTCCTCTGTCTATGGGATTTCCCAAGTAAGAATACTGGAGTGGATTGCCATCTCCAGGGGATCTTCCCTTCCCAGGGATTGAACCCACAACTCCTGCATTGGCAGGCGGATTCTTAACCATTGAGCCATACATGAAATATGAATTTTAAAACGCTAGTTTATAGAATGTCATGTAGCTGTAAAGAAACAATTTAATGTTTACATGGACAGATGACTACACTAACTGAACAAAGTTTCCTAACTGTACATATGATCCCATGTATGTAAATACATACAAAGTTGTTTGAAAATATTTTGGGGTGCCTAGTACTCTGGCAGAGACCTTTGAAGACCCATTCCACAAAGGACTCCAAGCTAAAAGTAGTGTGTTATTTAACATCAAGGGTTGATTACTTAGACATTTATTTAAAGGAATACTGACTTTGATTTTACTGCTGAAAAATTCCTAATTCCAGTTATTTCTATCTACGCCATAAAGATTCGCTGGCAGCTACGGGATGCAAACTGACGCTGGGACAATCAGCAAATCTTACAGAGCTACTTTCCTCGGGTTTGTATTTTCAAACAAACAACCTTTCAATTACTCAGCGGGTCGGGAAATGGTCGGGAGTGAGCGGTGGGGATACAACCGTGAACTGAAGCCTTTAAAACCTTTTCAGTCAGAGATCAGGTGAGACGGGCCTTCGTGGCGCCATTTCTAATCCTTGGTCCCACGCACTTCTCCTGTGGGAACGTTGAGATTCCTTCCAGGATTTCCAACCAATGGCTACAAGTCAGCTCTACCAGCAGCTCCTGGCCAATGGGCAGAAGGCTATCTTTCGACTGGCTTCTACTCCTTCCCAGCCAATCGGAAACATTCTTCAAATGCCTCTTTCTAAGCTGCGCAGGCTCCGAGGAAGCTGGCTTCACTTCCGGGCGGCTGCCGGAGGCGGCTCCGCTTGTTGTCATAGCGACTGTTTTACGTTAAGTGGTTTGTAGCTTTCAGCCTGGTGACTGCGGAGACTGCTGGGGCACATCGTTCCCCTGTCCTCTCGGTTCCTTGCGGCCGAAAGGCCTGCTAGGATCCGGGGATCTGGCCTAGGCTTCCGCGGCGCCCCGCGGGGGCGGAATGGCCGCGGAAGAAGAGGACGAGGTGGAATGGGTGGTGGAGAGCATCGCGGGGTTCCTGCGGGGCCCGGACTGGTCCATCCCCATCTTGGACTTCGTGGAGCAGAAATGTGAAGGTAAAATACGAATCTCGAATCGTCAGTTCTTGCTCACCTCTCTCACACCAACAACCTCTCCACACACCGCCTCTCATCTCCTCGATCTCCCCTCCGGTCGACCAGGTTTAGAGCTGGATTTTTAGGATGTGTTGCTGTCCCCGCGCCTGTCTTTTCCACGGTAATGAAAAGGGAGACGACATACCTCTCCCCCCTGGGCCCAAGCACGCATTCGAAAAACATTAGACTTTAATCCTGTGTTGGGTCTACTCTATCCTGCACCTTTCTGCCTTGGGCAGGTGACTGTGGGTTTCTTCCTTCATCAGCTTCCCCAGTGACTTGGGAGGAGAGATGTCAGTTCGCTTCTGAGTTCCTTCTGATTCCAACTGTTGGCCAAAACGTGGGTGGGCGAGGGGTATGTGATTTCTCCGGTAGGCCCAAAGCCGGTAATCTCGGTGGCCTGTATTCCCTTTTTGAGCTCTCTCTCTCGGTTATATAAAAAATGAAGGGTATCTTCCAACAAATGATGTATGTAGACGTGGCATAACGTTCCCTGTGAGGAAAGAGTACCTCCAGGTTCTGATCAGTTCACGTTTTGGAGCTCTGCATTCAGTTCTTAGAGATAATTTGGAGCCCATTTATGGAAAAGGAAACAGAAGCGATGTCATAAGAGTATTTTCAGGCTGTTGTCGTGGTTATTTAGCTGGCCAAGACCTTAAGGGTAGTAATATCCATTAATCGTTCGAACGTCTGTCGTGTGTTGGAGGGATTAGACTTGTTTTTTTTTTTTTTTTTAAGGTTCAGTGGGCTAGAGCTAGCGTCCGTGGGTACAAGCTAGAGGTAAACAAATTTCTGTGAAGGAAGTGCATCATAACAGATAGTATCCTGGATAAATTCGCCTGTCTCAGAAGGTAATGAGTTCCCCAGGCCTTAGCAGTGTTTGAATGAATCTGATAGCACCTTAATGGAGTTATTACAGAGGGGAATTCAACTGTCAAATGGTTGGTTATCATGAATGATCTGTTAAGAGTCCTTTCAACCCTAAGTTTTCATGAATCTGGTAAAGATGAAATTTACTTTGACCACTGAATCTTTTCATTACATTCTCATTGCATGAGCAACATTCAAATAGTATTTACTAGGTATTGTTCTTGCAGGTAGTTTTAAAAAGAAGTTCAAAATAACTTTTATTTCTGCTCTATTAAAGAATTTAAAACCCTATTCTGAGACTGAGGAAGCATGTGGTGTTCTGATCTCCTTTAGGAGAAAAAAGAAATTATGTCACCTTTTGATTTCACTTATCCCACTGAACCTAAATGCTGAAATGGCAAAAAAAAATTTTTTTTCTATCCCCAAACCTTAAAAGCATCTCAGTTATAACACACCTGATTGTGTAATTTTATAGGGAAATAGTAATCTTCAGACTAGTAAACATGTAATGTAGTAATTTGGTTTCAAAATTATCTGAAAACAGGTTTATTAGCTGCTATATTGCATGTATGCCCAGTGCTATGTAGAATAGATGCCAAGAGAAATGGAAGTAACATTTCAATGGCATTTGAAATAATAGTGTTTATATTTCACTGACTTTGGTTTGTCAATGTGGTATTCTTCACCTTAGGTAATTTAAAACTTAGTTTTGTATAACTTTGTAAATATCAGCATTTATTTCAACATTTATTGAGTATCTTTGAGCCAGAAGTTGAGGTTAGAAAAGTTAATAAAACAAATCTTTGTCCTTGAGAAATTTATAATTTGGTGGGGAAGGCGAGCAGGTAAATGGAATTTAAATGTAAAGTGACCAGATGTTATTATAAAGGCATATGGTGCAGAGACATTACTTTACCAACAAAGGTTCGCCTAGTCAAGGCTATGGTCTTTCCTGTGGTCATGTATGGATGTGAGAGCTGGACTGTGAGGAAGGCTGAACGCCGAAGAATTGATGCTTTTGAACTGTGGTGTTGGAGAAGACTCTTGAGAGTCCCTTGGACTGCAAGAAGATCCAACCAGTCCATTCTGAAGGAGATCAATCCTGGAATTTCTTTAGAAGGAATGATGCTGAAGCTGAAACTCCAGTATTTTGGCCACCTCATGCGAAGAGTTGACTCATTGGAGAAGACTCTGATGCTGGGAGGGATTGAGGGCAGGAGGAGAAGGGGACGACAGCGGATGAGATGGCTGGATGGCATCACTGACTCGATGGATGCGAGTCTGAGTGACCTCCGGGAGCTGGTGATGGATAGGGAGGCCTGGCGTGCTGCGGTTCATGGGGTCGCAAGGAGTCGGACACGACTGAGCGACTGATCTGATCTGATCTGATTCAAATAGTTCTGAGGAAGGAATCTAAATAGCCAAGGGAGTTGGGAGTGGGTAGCAGATCATGGTGGAGAAGGCAATGGCACCCCACTCTGGGAGAATCCCAGGGACGGGGGAGCCTGGTGGGCTGCCATCTATGGGGTCACACAGAGTTGGACACGACTGAAGTGACTTAGCAGCAGCAGCAGCAGATCATGAAGAATGTGCCTCTTGCAGTATTTTGAAGAATAGTTGGGAGAAGAGATATTGGTTAAAGGCAAAGAGATCCAAGAAGGGCTTGAGCAAAGACCTGGGGCTTTGAAGCACCTTCTATGTTTTTACATTTGTCCACATTCCAAGTAATTGTGTCCTGTTATGAGGGCGAAGTTTGGGTTTTGGAGTGGTGGGAGATGAGAGTTGGGATCCAGTCTTGAAGAGTTTTGTCTGGGATTCTAAGTATTTTATACTTATTCTCTAGGCAAAGAACTGAAGCGTTTTAAATAGAAAATTACCGGTTAGTTTTGTATTTTAGAAAGAATGGGGGAATTTTTTTTAAAGGTGGCTTATGGTTTACAGTTCATGAATTTGTCTTCCTTGATCACATTGTAGCTTTTTGAAGGAATATATATCTTTCTAATCTACATTGTTTCACACATATGATCATTGAGTAAACATTTGTTTTTATTCATTTTTGTTTCATTATTGATCTATATGTAATAAAGAGTCAGTTTCAGTAAAATTTGGATCAGCAAAATTCCAATATGGTAAAATAATCTGGAACCTGTTGTGAAAGGGATTATTTAGAAATTTACCAATAATGTTCCATTTGATGTTTGTAAAGAAATTGTTGCCTTGTATTATTGATTGAATAGTGGCAAATTAGTGTTCCTCTCCCATATGGTAGCTCTTAGGTATGGAAAAAAACTTGTTTACAATTAATTATTATTATTTTTTAATCCCAAGAACTTTAAAGTGGAAGAGCCAGTTTACAAGAATGAGTGTTCTATTCGTAAGTTCTATTTGTGGAGCTGACTTTCATATTTAATGAAATTTTTTTACACTATGCAATATTTTTCTTTTAAATTTAGTTTTTGATGATGAAGAAGAGAGCAAATTGACTTATACAGAGATTCATCAGGAATATAAAGAACTAGTGAGTATTTTTAAACTGACTTTAAATATAATTTGAATAATATTAATTCAATTTGTTCTGAATTTAAAAAATAGACTTGTCCATTTAAACTCCTTAAAAAATTCCAGTAGTGGAATTAGTAGTGCTGTCAGTTGCATCAGACTCCAGGGGTTCTCTGTGCATTTCCTCCATAAGACTCTGGAATGTAAGGAATAGATTTAGGACAACTATTTTAAGGGATCTTGCATCTGATCTTTAAATTTTATTCCTGTTCTTCTGCTGGTATATCCAGGGGAGTGTTCATTATTAATTTAGCCATGTTGTCTTGAGATTTTAAGAAATGCCTCTGGGTAGCACAAGGGTTATACCACATCAAACTTCATAATCCTGACTTCAGTTATTTTTGGTGGAGGAAATAAAATTTCATTTGATTCTCTGCAAAGATTTTCACTTTTAGTTGTTTGGGGTTTTTTTGGTGAAAAAGATTGTCACTGCCATATAATATAATTTTATGTAGATTAATAATTGCAAGCAAGCATTTGATGATACTTTTCTAAACTCAATATAAAAACCCATTTGGAATCTTTCAATGTAAATTGTAAAAGTTAAACTTTTTTTTTTTTTTAGGTTGAAAAGCTGTTAGAAACTTACCTTAAAGAAATTGGAATTAATGAAGATCAGTTTCAAGAAGCATGTACTTCTCCTCTGGCAAAGACCCGTACATCACAGGTTTTTGTGTTTTTTTCTGCTAATATATAATTTTAACAAAAATGCCCAGAATTCCACTTAGATTTGCTATGTTTGATTGTCAAAATATAATATTCTAGAGACTGAGTGAAAAGCCAATTTAACACATATGGATTCTTTCTTTATAACTACCTTGCGAAAAGATAATTTGAAACATTAATAAACTGATGCTATTAAAAAAGAACTTCCTGTCAGAACTATAATAGATCACAGGCTTTATGCAAAAAAAAATTTATTTATATAGGTCTCTAATGGTTTTGCAGTTACCCCTTTTTTAATCTTAGTAGATACACAGTACATGCATGGTTCCTGGGGTTTTCTTCTGTTGGAACTAATTTTATTGTCTCATTTGTTCTGCAGTGCTGAATTGAAGTAGGTTTTAGGTGTATTTGTAACTAATATTTACTGGGAGTTCATGGTAGCTGCTCTTTTAAGCACTTGACATGTATTATTTCACTGAATCTTCCTAACAGTCCTTAAGAAATTGGTACTATTTATTTTACTTTGTTAGAATTGAGAAAACTATTGCACATATATATTAAGGAACTGGTGCACAGTCTACAACTAAAGTAACAAAGCCAGAATATCAGCTCAGGCTCCGAGATTGAGTATAGAGATATGTTATTAGTACCCAAATAGTCTTCTCAAAGAGTTACTTTAGCTTTTCATCTTCTACCAAATTAACTGTAATTCCTTAGTGTGATGATAGGATTATCTAGGATGTGATCTCAAATTATCATTTTCAACCTCCTGCTGTCATTCTATAGTACATTACATACTATAGTAATTCTGGCTACTTGTTTTTGTAAGCATTGGTGCACCTGGCTTTGCTCATGGTGGTCCCTTAACCGGGAATCCTCAGCCCCCACCTCCTCATCACTCCATCCTTTCCTTACCCAGAGAAACCCATCTCTCATCATGGCCTGCTGCAGTGCAACTTTCCTGATATCTCTAGTCAGACCAGTACTCATTCTGCCCCGCTGAGCACTTTTACATTTTCGATTCAGTTTAATTGCCTTGAATTAAAGTTTTTTACAAGTCTATTTACCTTGAGGAATTTATTGAAAATTATTAATTAGTATTTAGATTTCTTTTAAGGCATTGGTATTTGTTTTTTTTGTATTTCCAGAATATTTTCTTCTTTGGTTAATATTTGTCAACCTCTTAATTAAACTATTATGAATGAATCTGAAATACTTTATGAAAAAAGATGTTCATAGTAATAGTAGTCACATCCATCTTTTGTTTTCATCATCAGGATAACTTGTGAATGAGAAGACATTCAGAATTTTAAAATACTGTTTTCAGATCAAAAGTAATGTATCTTTCTGCTTTGTTCTGTTACATAACACCCTTTGATTTGGAGTTAGTTCGTAGTACAGTCTTGTTATGTACAAGCATGGAAACCTTCTGACACAGACTTGGATTTGAGCTTAGATCTCTTGATTACTTTAATTTATCATGGACAGAGTTGTTTTACAGTTTTCCTGTCTTGTCTATTCTGATTCTCAGTTTGAACATCTGTAAAACAGGGATAGTATCTACTTTGAAAGGTTTTTGTGAAATTTGAGCAAAAATGCTCATAAAACATTTAGCACAATACCTGACACATATAAAGTGGTCTATAAATGGAAGCATCTTGTAATTAATGGTAGCTATTTTGGTGGTTGATTAGCAGGGTGCTAATTAGGCCAGGGTCATGTATTCAATCCCCATGTGGACTAGTTAGCTTTATTCTCTTCTGGAACAAACTTAGCCCCAGATAGTAAGGGCAGTATGACTAAATGAGCACATGGTCATCTCCAATAACCAGAAAAACAGCCCCAAAGCCTGCTAGTTACTGCTTTACAGCAATAATCTAATCTTTGTAAATAAAGATCAGAATGCTGATTCCATTATGGTAATTTAGAATGCCTATAAGGAATTCAAGAAACCAGTTGTTTGCCCAGAGTAGTTTAGGAGGTACTTTTTCTTTTGTTTTGGTCTGTTTGGTTTGATTTTTATTTTTATAAACAGTTGCTCACTCCCCTCTCATTCAACTGTACTGCTAAAGATGACTTGCAAAATTCTTTTCGCCTGGTTTGGTCACCATTAGTCCTAGACCACTGGTCCTGGCATTCTTGTATATTAAAATCAGCAGAAGTTGTAAGGAGTGCATCAGATGAAGATGTCTGGTTTAAAAAAACAACAACCTTTTTTTTTTTTTCCTTCCTTCCTTCCTTTCTCTTCCTCTCCTCTTCTCTCCTCTCTTCTCCTCCCCTCCTCTTTCCACCCTTTCCATCCTTCCTCTCCCATCCTCTCAACTCTCCTCTCCTCTTTCTTCTCCATACAGCTTGTGGGATTTTAGTTCTCCCACTAGGGATCAAACCTGGGCCTTCTCTGGTGGAAACACAGAGTCTTCACCATTGGCCTGCCAGGGAAGTCTCAACAACAGACTTCTTAAGAGCATGTTTTCCTGTCATACGTGTGTAGCTTCTCAAAAAATGCTCATAAATTAAGATACCTTTCTAAAGAGTTCAGAAAAATATGCTAATAGAATGCATTTTGAGATATTATTTCAGTTGTGTTCAGTTGATTTTGTAATTTTATGGTGTTTTCAACTGAAATAGGCAAAAGTGGCTTTATTCATTGCTTGTAATTGTTTTTTGGTGAGGATAGAGCTCATCATTGATTTATATGTATAGCAGGAGCCAGGGATGACTATATGGCAAGAGACAAAGTATTTTTTGTTTTTGCTTTTCACTTGATTGACTTTTGTAAATTAGAAATTAATGCTTTCAGAAACATTTGTCTTCTAATCTTAATTTGGGAAAATTATTCTTTTTTCCCCCAATAACTTGTATCACTAAAATGATTACATGTATGGTATAACTTTCATTTTCTAAAAACACACATTGGATAATTAATAATATTTTATCTGATTGCTCATAAGATTTTAATAGACTTTTTTTCGAGCAGTTTTATGTTTACAGAAAGTTGAGCAGTTAATGTAGTATCGTCTCTTTTTATTAAAGTCTTTCATTAGTGTAGTATATTTGTTGATGAGCCAGTATTGATATATGATTATTAAGTAAAGTCCATAGTTTATATTAAGGTTCACTCTTTGTGTTGTACAGTTGATTTTGACAAATACATAATGTCATATATCCATCATTACAGTATCATACAAAATGGTTTCACTGCCTTAAAAATCTCATGTGTTCCACATATTCATCTTTTCCATCTTTGCACTAAACCTCTGGCAACTGCTGTTCATTTTACTGTCTGTATAGTTTGGCTTTTTCCAGGATATTATGTAATTGAAATCATAAAGTATATAGCTTTTTCAGACTGACTTCTTTCACTAAGCAATATGAATTTAAGTTTTTTCATTGTTTGATAGTTCTTTTCTTTTTATTGTTAAATAATATTCCATTTTATGGATGTACTACATTTTGAAGGTGGTATATAACCTTTGGAAGGATATCTTGGTGCATTCCAGTCTTTGGCAATTTTGAATAAAGTCACTATAGCTATTCATATTCAGGCTTTTTTGTGGATGTAAATTTTTCATCTCATTTGGGTAAATACCTAGGAGCAAGACTGCTAGATCATATGTTAAGATTCACTTTTAATTTTGTAAGAAACTGCCAGACTCTCTTCTAAAGTAGCTATATCATTTTACATTTTTACCAGCAATGAATGGAAGCTCCTGTTGTTCCATTTCTTCAGTAACACATGATATTGTCAGGTTTTTGGATTTTAGACATTCTAATAGATATGTAGTGATATCATTGTTTTCTTCTGCCCATTTTTAAATTATTTATTTTCTAATTGTTGGGTTGTAAGAGTTTTTTGTATATTTTTTTGATACAAATCTTTATCAGGTATATTTTGCAAATATTTCACAAAATATTCTGCAGCTTTTCTCTTCATTCTGTTAACAATGTCTTTCACAAATTAGAAGTCTTTTTATTTTAGTGAAGTCTGATGTATTGATTCTTTCATTGTTTATGGTTTTGATATTTTATCTTAAGAAGTCATTGCCAAAAGCCAAGGTTAACTAGATTTTTTCCTATGCTATCTTTCAAAGTTTTGTTTTTACATTTAAATCTATGATCCATTTTAAGTTAATTTTTGTGAAAGGTGTAAGGTCAGTGTTTAGATTCCTTCATGTCAGTTGTTCTAGAAGCATTTGCCAGAAACATGATCCTTTCTTCATTGGATTGCCTTTGTTCCTTTGTCAAAAATTAGTTGATCAATTTTCAGGTTCTATTTGGTTTCATTAGTCCTTTGTCTGTTCTTTCACCAATATCATACTGTCTTGATTATTGCAGTTTATAGTAAATCTTGAAGTCATGAAGTGTCAGTCCTCTGACTTTGATCTTAATCAATTTTTTGTGACTGTTCTGGGTCTTTTACCTTTCAATATACATTTAAAAATCAGTTTGTTGATATCCACAATTGCTGAGATTGCTGAGGTTCTGATTGGAGTTACATGAATCTACAGATCAAATCTGGGAGTAATGACATGTTATCAATGTTGATTGAGTCTTCTTATTTATTAACATGGAATAGATCTCCATTTATTTAGATCATCTTTGATTTCTTTCATAAGAATTTTTTAGTTTTCCTCATATAGATCTTGTGCATATTTTGTTACAATTATTCCTAAGTACTTTTTTATAGTGCAAATATAAATTGTATTGTGTTTTTTATTTCAAATTCCAATTGTTGATTGCTTTGTTGTTGTTGTATAGTCGCTCAGTCGTGTCTGACTCTTTGCGACCCCATGGACTGCAGCACGCCAGGCTTTCCTGTCCATCACCATGTCCCAGAGCTTGCTTAAACTCATGTCCATTGAGTCAGTGATACCATCCAACCATCTCGTCCTCTATCATTCCCTTCTCATGGCTTCAATCTTTCTCAGCATCAGGTGGCCAAAGTATTGAAGCTTCAGCTTCAGCATCAGTCCTTCCAGTGAATAAATATTCAGGGTTGATTTCCTTTAGAATTGACTGGTTTGATCTCTTTTGCTATCCAGGGGACTCTCAAGAGTCTTCTCCAACACCACTGTTTGAAAGCATCAATTCTTCAGCACTCAGCCTTCTCTTGGTCCACTCTCACATCCATATATGACTACTGGAAAAACCATAGCTTTGACTAGACAGACCTTTGTCTGCAAAGTAATGTTTCTGCTTTTTAATGTATGTTGTCTAGGTTGGTCATAGCTTTTCTTCCAAGGAACAAGCATCTTTTAATTTCATGGCCGTAGTCACCATCTGCAGTGATTTTGGAGCCCAAGAAAATAAAGTCTTTCACTGTTTCCATTGTTTCCCCATCTGTCTGCCATGAAGTGACGGGACCAGATTTCATAGTTATATTTTTTTCCCCCTTAGTCCTTTGTATCAATAGAAAGACATTCACATCATTTCTATAGGCTATGCTACTGAATTTCTGCAAATAAATAATCATTATTCTTTTGAGAAGTAAAAGGAATCTATAGCTTTTCTTTGAAATTCTATCTTTATTTGTATAGAATTGTAAGAATTATATAAAATTCTTTAAGTGTTTGACAGAATTCATCACAGGCTGGGCCTGGCACTTTTTGTTTTGGAAGATTACTAATTATTGATTCCATTTCTTTAATAGATATAGACTTATTCAGATTGTCTGTTTATTGTGTGAGTTTTAGCAGGTTGTGTTTTTTAAGAAATTGGTCCATTTCATCTGGATTATCAAATTTGTGGTCATAGAGATGTTCATAAAATTCCTTTATTACCTTTTTAGTGTCCGTGGGATCTGTAGTGTCCCCTTTTGCATTTCTGATATTTTTTAATTTATGTCTTTTTGTGTGTGTCTCACATCCTGGCATTTGGAACCTCCCTGACCAGGGATTGAACCAACGCCTCCAGAAATGGAAACACAAAGTCTGAACTACTGGACAATCAGGGAATTCCACACACCCCCCTACTTTTTTTTTTTAAACAACCTGGCCAGAGGTTTCTCAGTTTTATTTGTTTTTTAAATAATCAGCTTTTAGTTTTGTTGATTTTCTCCATTGATTTTCTGTTTTCCAATTTCATTGATTTCTTCTCTAATTTCTATTATTTCCTTTCTTTGGATTTAATTTGCTCTTTTTTTAGTTCCTAAGATGGAAGCTTTAATTGTTGATGTTGGTTATTTCTTCTTTCCTAATATATGCTTCAATGCTTTAAATTTCCTTCTAAGCACTAACTTTTGCTACACCCCACACATTTTGATAAGTTATATTTTCATTTAGTTAGAAATATTTTTAGAGGTCCTCTTAAGACTACTTCTTTGATCCATGTGCTGTTTTAAAGTGTGTTTCTTAATCTCCCAAGTATTTTAGGTTTTTCTAGCTGTTGTTCTGTTACTGTTTTCTAGTTTAATTCTGTTGGGTCTGAGAGTCTTTGTCTATATGACTCCTGTTCCTTTAAGTTTATTAAGGTGTGTTTTATGGCCTAGAATGTTGTCTATTTTGGTGAATGTTCCATGTGAACTTGAATGTATTTTTCTGTTGTTGGAAAAGTGTCAATTTGATCTAGTGGACTGAAGGTGCTGTTCAGTTCAATTATTTCTTTGTTGATTTTCTGCCAGCTGATTCTGTCCGTTATTGAAGTTTCCAACTGTAGTAGTAAATTCGTTTTTCCTTGTGGTTCTATTAATAGAGCAGCATAAATGCATGAAATCACTTGTAACTTAAGGCTAAGTATGAACATGTTTGGAGGTTTTTAAAACTCACTTAAGTCAGATTCTGAAAGACTCAAATGTTCATATTTTTGTCAATGTGCTTTTCTCAAACATATATGACACCACATTTATTTATTTATACCATTTATCTCATAGTCTTCTTTTGAAGTAGTTTGACATTTCAGTTAATTTACAGGATACTTAAGATTGTTTTTGTTTTTAAACCACTTGCTAGTTTTTTTGAGTAACTCTTGTATTTAGTTCCTCTAATTACCCTTACTGGAAGCTCTTAGGCAAAGGGTGACCCATTTCCATGGGCCAGAATAGCCCAACTGTTCTACAGTTAGGTTTAGCACACCAGTTTGATATTTAATCAAAAGGCCCAGAACAATTTTTAGTTAAAAAAAAAATGCTTTCTTGCACTGCTCAATTCTAACACCCAGCCAGAAAGTTACTATATTTCCTTCATTCTCAAATGAAAATTTTCTATCATGAATATCTCTTCAATGAGAATGCATTTTGTAATTGATGGCATGTTTTAATTTAATTGATAGGGTTTTATTCTTTTCTTATTGGTACATGAAACAATGGTTTATTTTGCTAATTATTGAGTCTTAGAATTTACAAAATACTGTATTAATATTATTATTGTTGTTATTATTATGCTAATTTTCAGGTGAAAAAAACTAATGCCCAGAAGCCTAAATGATGTATACAGAATCAAACAGCTAACATATGGTTAAGCTCAAAGTAGCCTTTGGTATCAGGGGCTTATTTTTTTCTCCCCATTGTGTCAATAGTTCTCAAACTTAAATGTTATAAGAATTATCTGGGGAGATACATGGGTACCCCTTGTCCAGAAATTTAGATTAATTATGTCTAGGGTAGGGCTCAGGAATATGCATTTAACAGTCCTTCTTTCCTGCATTTCTTAGAAGGGTTAAAAATGCCCTTTGAGAAGCCCTGCGTTATATGTTTAAAGATCAGCTCAAATGCAGGCTTGCTGATAGCTCTAGCTGACACAGTGCCATCAGTAGCAGCGCCCTTCAAGTGTTTGTCAGTGATGAGGATAGAGAACTTGATATTACTGATAAATCTAAGAAGACCAAGAACAATGTTATGTGGTTGTATAATCCCACAAAGGTGCCCTGGCAGATCAAATATACTACACTATTACAGAGGCTGGCTACAGTTGTCTTTATTTAAATATTTTTTAATTTTAAAGGAAATTTAAAAATTATATCTTAAATTGGGGTTTAGTTACTTTACATGGCTGTGTCAGTTTCTGCTGTACAGTGAAGTGAGTCAACCATAACGTATACATACATATATCCCCTCTTTTTCTGGATTTTCTTCCCATTTAGGTCACCACAGAGCACCACAGAGTTCCCTGTGCTATACAGTAGTTTCTCATTAGTGGTCTATTTTATACTGCACTTGTCTTTAATACTGCTGTATGGGCTGTAACTTTCAGGTAAACACCAATGAAGCCTATTTGCCATCCCCTGCCCTTGGCCTTTTGAACAGTATATGTGAATTTAAAGGACTAGAAACTTTCTTTTTTTCCCTACAGTTGACCCCTTGTAAATGTCACTACTTTTGCACTTTGTTTTGTTTGACTGTATTGCTTTTGTCTAGAATGTGAGCTGGTTGCTGCTGGAGGGACTCCTTCCTCTTTGCTTAGCACTCTTTGATGGAACATTTGTTGCGGTGTGTCTTTGACATTATCACTGCTGCCTACCTGGTGAACAGTAGCACACCCTTAGTTGCCTATGTATGATTCCTGTGGTCGGCTTTTTCATGAATGTCATGTAAAGCTTGAAATAGGGTTTAGTAAGGTGAATAAGGTCTGAGTGTTTTCTTCTGGGTTTTCATGCATTTCAAAGCTTAGTCTTCTTACTGATTAGCTTGGGAATTTGTTTGCTTTTTTATATAGTAATAGTTCTCTGTAGTTCAAGGAGTGTTAATTTGGGTGCTCTAGGGTAGATGAGGAGCACATGACAACCCACTCCAGTATTCTTGCCTGGAGAATCCCCATGGACAGAGGAGCCTGGCAGGCTACAGCCTATGGGGTTGCAAACAGTTGGACATGACTGAGTGACTAAGCACAGCACAGTGCAGGGTAGATCCTGTTATTGTTTCTTAATTTATTATACTTCAGTTTCATCTAGAAAAAGATTTCACATTATTTGTCTCTTCCATGAAACTTTTTGCCTATAGGACTACTACTGTTGTGTTCTCACATTATTCCTACCACGTTACGCTTATTTTCCAGACTCTGTTTTTTTGGCATTTCGCTCAGTTCAGTGTCTCAGTCGTGTCTGACTCTTTGCGATCCCATGGACTGCAGCATGCCAGGCTTCCCTGTCCATTACCAACTCCTGGAGCTTGCTCAAACTCATGTCTGTTGAGTTGGTGATGACATCTGACCATCTCATCCTCTGTCATCCCCTTCTCCTTGTGCCTTCAATCTTTCCCAGCATCAGGGTCTTTTCCACTGTCAGCTCTTCGCATCAGGTGGCCAAAATATTGGAGCTTCAGCTTCAGCATCAGTCCTTTGAATGAATATTGAGGACTGATTTCTTTTAGGATTGATTGGTTTGATCTCCTTGCAGTCCAAGGGACTCTCAAGAGTCTTCTCCAACACCACAGTTCAAAAGCATCATTTCTTCAGCACTCAGCTTTCTTTGTAGTCCAGCTCTCACATCCATACACGACTACTGGAAAAACCATAGCTTTGATTAGACGGACCTTTGTTGATAAAGTAATATCTCTGCTTTTTTATATTTGCTGTCTCAGTTGGTCAGCTTTTCTTCCAAGGAGCAAATGTCTTTTAATTTCATAGTTGCAGTCACCATCTTCAGTGATTTTGGAGCCCAAGAAAATAAAGTCTTTCATTGTTTCCATTGTTTCCCCATCTATTTGCCATGAAGTGAATTTTGGCATTTATTCTTATTTAATTTGGCAATTTTATCAATTAAAGGATTATTTGTACTGACTGCTTTATCACTAAACAGTAAACTTCAGGTGGTTGTTGTTTAGTCACTAAGTTGTATCCAATTCTTTTGTGACCCCATAGATTGTAGCCACCAGGCTCTTCTGTCCATGGGATTTTCCAGGCAAGAATACTGGAGTGGGTTGCCATTTCCTCGTCCAGGAGATCTTCCTGACCCAGGAACTGAACCCACATCTCCTGGATTGGCAGGAGGATTCTTTACCACTGAGCCACCAGGGAAGCCCCAAATTTCAGACTGACAGAATCTAAACCAAATAGTTATCATTATTTTGACTGAAAAACAGATTTGTATACTGAAGTGGTAACTTTAAAAGAGTAAGACTCATTCCCGTGTTGTTTATCAGAGCTGCTCAGCACTGGCTCATTTGGAAAATGTGTCATTAGAAAAAAATCTTAAAATTGTCCTTTTGAGTCATCTAGTCATAAATAATAATGCAACATTCTTGAATTAATGCACCTTTTGCAGTGGAAATGATTTGAGTGTGCGGGAAATAGTTCTGTAACTTCCTGACTTCTTTCCACAGGCCATTTTGCAACCTGTATTGGCAGCAGAAGATTTTACTATCTTTAAAGCAATGATGGTCGAGAAAAATACTGAAATGCAGCTGCAAGCCATTCGAATAATTCAAGAGAGAAATGGTAAAAGGTTGAATTTAGAAATCTAAGTGCTAAGCGCATTTTGTTTTGGTGTTAGTTTTAACTAATATCTTAACGTTGCTGCCTTGTATAAATTTATTTCAAGTTTGAAAATCTAAGACTGACTTAAGAGATACTAGACTGTAAACTTCCTGAAAACTGATTGGTTGACATCTCAAAGAAAGCAGAGCAGAATTTGATTTAACGTTTTAGGTTTCAGAGAGCTCGGTTTTTCTGCTGAGCCATCATGTTTAGGAAAGTCAGTAGTTTTGAGTGGTCACAGTTACAGTTACTGTTGAGTGTACAGTTACTTTTTCCCTCCTGGCTTATAGAAGACAGTGGTTCTAAAGCTTTAGTGAGCAATTAGAAGCAGTTGAGGGCTTGTTGATACCCATGCCTGTGTCCCAGTTTCTGACTCCGTAGGTCTGGAGTGGGGCCTAGTACTTTGTATTTTTAACAAGTTCCTAGCTGATGCTGAAGCTGCTGGTCTTGGGGTGGCACTGAGAACTAGGACAGTGGGCAGAGAGCATTATGCCACCATAAGGTGGAAGGGAAAATAGCTCACAGTCCTGGTGACCACCTTTAGCTTTATCCTTTCCTTAATTCTCTACCTGAACTCAGTTTTTCCCTAGCTCTTCCTGCTTTTCTTCCCTTCCTGTGTACTTGAACTCTACTTGACATCTTGATTCAAACCATCAGAGTTTCTAACCATACTTCGTGTTACTGTACTATCTCTTTTTCAACCCAGACGCATATCTAAGTTTCCCATTTTGGACTCTAGTGACCTTAATACCTGTGTGTTCCTTTGCTTAATAGATTGCCACAGATAGTCCTTATCATGCCTATATACTCTCTAATGGTTTGACAATGAGGCCTTTTCTTTGCTTATTTCTTGAGCATATTAGAGCTATAGTTGTACTATTTGCTTTTAAGGGTCTGGAATATGCAGCAATAGGGCTTCTTTTGTTACGTGGCAAACATTAGACTGTTGGAGGGTCTGTTGTGGGTTAGACTGTTGTGGGTTCTCCTCTCATTTGTCTGAAGTGAGTAAAGACCATACCCCTAGAGCCAACCACCATCATATCTATTCTCTAAAATGCATTTCACAGCAGGAAAGACTGTTGCCCGTGATGTGGAGATAATACCACCCTAACCCTGAACAATGCATGATACTTTTGTGTAAAGTTTGGAAAACAGTCTCTTTATCTTTGTTTCTCTACCATGGTTTGCTTCATAAGATCCTTTTCTCTTGTGTTTTCCTGCAAATGTGCTTTTTATTCTGACCTATAGGATAGAGAATCTGAATAATTACTTTATGTTATTTCACATTGCTTTAGGGGACCTTTTGATAAAAGAAATAGGAAACTTGATAATGGCACTCTGCAGTCTTTAGAATTTAACTGGAAACAAGGAGATTTTAATTAAAAGAGAACAGGTAACCATAGCTTGTATCAGCTGGGTACCTCAAATTGCCAGTAGCAGAATACCTCAGAGAAAATGGCCTAAGCAATAAGTAATTATCATCTCAGAGAACCAGAAGTAGAGGAAGGGAAGGCAGACAGACAGGTCCAGGCTTGGTTCATTTGGTGGCTCAGTGATGTTTTTCCACTTTTCCACTTTTACTCTGCCATTCTCAAGATCTTCTCTCATGATTGCACTCGAGCGTCATTGAGTGCACACTCAACAATATGTCATGAAGAAAAGCAATGCTTCTTCCTTTACATCTCCTTTTATAAGCAAGACAACACGTTCATAGAAGCCCCTTAGGAATTTTCCTCTCAGGTCCTATTGGTCAGGATTGGATTCACATGGCTTTATAAACCCTCTGGCAGGGGGAATGAGACCATGGTGATTGGCTTAAATCATGACTCACTCTTGTGGGGTGGGGTTGGGCCCTGCCTCTAAGTACTTGGCTGCCTGGTAGCTGCACACAGATGGCTTCTATTAGCAAGGGAGGACCAGGGGAATGATGTGGAATGCTGCTGCAGTCAAACTGCAGGCTGGGACAGTGTGCTTACATTTAAACATAAACGAATACTTAGCTTCTGCCACAGAATTGTTAATACTTGTATTTAAGTATCTCACTTAACATAAATCCAGGGGAAAGTACCTTAGAACAAAGTTGATTGTACTCAAAACTGCAGACTGTTTGTGTGAGAAAAATTCAAAGGCTCTCGGAATTCTGGTTGTATCTTATCAAAGAATTTGGGGCAAGTGCAAATCAGAGTAATGTTTTGATGGTTTTGAAGTATTGCACCCTGTTGTTTTATTCTTTCCTTAGTTTTTAAAATTTTCCTTAGATCAATAGGAGAATACTAATTATGTAGCTTTTGACTAAGCAAAAATGCACTTAAGATCAGTGGGTTATATAGAAGTCAGTTTTCTGGTTGTGATACTATACTACAGTTTTGAAAGATGTTTCACTGAGGGAAACTGGGTAAAGAGTGCATAGCATCTCTCTGTATTATTTCTTACAATTGCATGTGAATCTGCAATTATCTCAAAATGAAGTTTAATTTAAAATGTACTTAAACATCAAGGGCATTAGAATAATAAAGCTACTTTAATTTAGAACAGATCCAAAATCCCATCATCATATATGGATAAAGAAATGAAAGGTAAAAATTAGGGGATATACTGTTAACGTTTTGGGAATATACTAATTACAGATAAAAGCAGAACACTTATTACCATTTACCTGCTTATCAGGAAGATATAGATAATAAAGTAAATTAAACCAATACTTAAAATTACTTGCCATGAATTGTTCTGCCTTGGGCTAAAGTTGGTACTGCCCTAGTTTATAGTTATTAGCCCAATATCTGAATAGAAGGTCTGAGAGCAGAGACTGTTTTATTCATCTTTATATTCCCCTTAAGTGCTTCAGATCAGATCAGATCAGTCGCTCAGTCGTGTCTGACTCTTTGCGACCCCATGAACTGCAGCACCCCAGGCCTCCCTATCCATCACCAGCTCTCGGAGGTCACTCAGACTCACATTCATCGAGTCAGTGATGCCATCCAGCCATCTCATCCTCTGTCGTCCCCTTCTCCTCCTGCCCTCAATCCCTCCCAGCATCAGAGTCTTCTCCAATGAGTCAACTCTTCGCATGAGGTGGCCAAAATACTGGAGTTTCAGCTTTAGCATCATTCCTTCCGAAGAAATCCCAGGATTGATCTCCTTCAGAATGGACCGGTTGGATCTCTTTGCAGTCCAAGGGACTCTCAAGAGTCTTCTCCAACACCACAGTTCAAAAGCATCAATTCTTCGGCACTCAGCCTTCTTCACAGTCCAGCTCTCACATCCATACATGACCACAGGAAAGACCATAGCCTTGACTAGGTGAACCTTTGTTGGCAAAATGATGTCTCTACTTTTGAATATGCTATCTAGGTTGGTCATAACTTTCCTTCCAAGGAGTAAGCGTCTTTTAATTTCATGGCTGCAGTCACCATCTGCAGTGATTTTGGAGCCCAGAAAAATAAAGTCTGACACTGTTTCCACTGTTTCTCCATCTATTTCCCATGTAGTGATGGGACCAGATGCCATGATCTTCGTTTTCTGATTGTTGAGCTTTAAGCCAACCTTTTCACTCTCCACTTTCACTTTCATCAAGAGGCTTTTTAGTTCCTCTTCATTTTCTGCCATAAGGGTGGTATCATCTGCATATCTGAGGTTATTGATATTTCTCCCGGCAATCTTGATTCCAGCTTGTGTTTCTTCCAGTCCAGCATTTCTCATGATGTACTCTGCATATAAGTTAAATAAACATGGTGACAATATGCAGCCTTGACGTACTCCTTTTCCTATTTGGAACCAGTCTGTTGTTCCATGACCAGTTCTAACTGTTGCTTCCTGACCTGCATACAGATTTCTCAAGAGGCAGATCAGGTGGTCTGGTATTCCCATCTCTCTCAGAATTTTCCACAGTTTATTGTGATCTTCACAGTCAAAGGCTTTGGCATAGTCAATAAAGCAGAAATAGATGTTTTTCTGGAACTCTCTTGCTTTTTCAATGATCCAGCGGATGTTAGAATTTTGCATGTAGTAAGCAGGGCTCTTTTGGTAGCATATGTTGTAGTATGAATGAAGAGTGTTAACATGCTGTTTCAGTTAACAAAATATTTTATATTTTGCTTTGTAAACTCTTTTCCCTTTTAAATAATACTTCTGAGAGCATAGCTTCATTATTAGGAGCTTGTTAATTTCATTGGTATGTCCTGTGTAGTATATGATTATGGAAGACAATAGATTATATTAATTAATTTCTATTATCATATATTACTATTATTTTAAACAGACAATACATGGTTACCAAGAGTCATTTCTAGGTAAAGTTGTGAGGTTTTTTGTTTTGTTTGTGGAGCTGATTCCTCAAAAGAATAAAAAGTTAAAAAGACCATAGTTAAAAAGATAAAACATAATAGCATAAAACATTTTTTTTAAGTGATAGATCTTAATAAACTACTTTGTACTTCTTGATGAACTAGAATAGAAATAAAATGTTTTCAGTTGAGTTGATATTCTCCTGTGTGATCTCTGGTTTTGAACAGGTGTATTACCTGACTGCTTAACAGATGGTTCTGATGTGGTCAGTGACCTTGAACAGGAAGAGATGAAAATCCTGAAAGAAGTTCTTAGGTATTCTCTTTAATTATTTGAATGGATCATTAATAACATTGCAATATGATCTGTACATAAACTTTTTACCCCCCAAAATACTGTGAACTAGTAAATTATCTAAATTCTTTCCTAAAGGCCATGAACATGATTTATCATTTTATTTGTAATAACTATTTATGTATTGGCTTCCCTGGTGGCTCAGAGGTTAAAATGTCTGCCTGCAATGTGGGAGACCTGGGTTTGATCCCTGGGTCGGAAAGATCCCCTGGAGAAGGAAATGGCAGCCCACTCCAGTATTCCTGCCTGGAGAATCCCATGGACGGAGGAGCCTGGTGGGTTACAGTCCACGGGGTCTCAAAGAGTCGGACATGACTGAGTAACTTCACTCACTCATGTATGTATTACATTTCTTAATGGACACATCAACCCAAATGGGAGGGTCTTCTTCCACTCATATCATGGGCCTAGAAAACTAGCCATCAGTGGAAACAAGGTACGGTAGATGTAGCCTGATGCTTGGAAGGGCTGTTGTGGCTTGAGCTGAGCAGGAGACTGCATGGCTTCTGGATCTTGGTATTAGAGGAGGCTCATGCCAGGTGTCTCATGGTAGGAGGCTGGATATCCAGGCTCCACAGACCAAATAGCTGACTACTTGCTGACCTCTTATCTATGGGCTTCCCTTGTGGCTCAGCTGGTAAAGAATCTGCCTGCAATGTGGGAGACCTGGGTTCTATCCCTTGGTTGGGAAGATCCTCTAGAGAAGGGAAAGGCTACCCACTCCAGTATTCTGGCCTGGAGAATTCCATGGACTGTATAGTTCATAGGGTTGCAAAGAGTTGGACATGACTGAGCGACTTTCACTTTCTTATCTATTATGTGTTTGTCAGACAAATGCCTGGCATGAAATGTGAAGTCCAGTAAAGGGGATTTTTTTTTTTTTTCCCCCTAAAGTCTGTTGTCCCCTGACCTTGATGGGAATTTGAGAAGGGAGGGGCAATTGCAGTATGTAATATTTAAGTCTATGGGGATGTATAGGTTTAAGGCAAAAGGATTCCTACAGCTGCTGTATCCCCTGCAGAGTGGAACCTTGGCCTTTAGGGGCCCTGGCTCTCCATTCTAACCACATACATGACAATCTTCGAGCATCCTGTGATCCTCCCACCTTCCCAACTTGTCCGCAGTTCCAAAGCAGGAGGGAGGTGGTTAAAGGATGGGCCTAGTGGGAGTTTGTGGCAGGAGCTCTAGGATTTAGTCCTTCATTTCAGGGGATTTGCATGAGTGTGGGGAGGGAGGCAAATGTGTGGGTGAACCTAGGCGTTTCCTGCCAGGTCCTCCTTTCCTGCGTGCCAGGTGAGGGCATATAGGAGCCTGAGACAACACAGAGAGCTTGAGTTTACAGATTGGAAGAGTTCAGGATATTCGGTAGTTGATTTAGAACACTGATAGTTTTGACTTATACTGGTTGCTTCTGTTGGTTGATGGGTAATTTGAAACCTGATCAGTATTGTACTTCTAGATTTTATTTTCTGTAGGCTTTTGGTGGGGGTGTGCTACTGTATAAACAGTGGAACTTAGTTATAGACATGTAAGAGAGCTGACTTGGCTATTTTCCTGAATCAGATGGCCTTTGTGAGCAGTTTACAAAGCTGATAAGGCTTTGGTGTAAGGGCATCAGGAGAGCTTTGTGATAGCTCATCTGCCATGGAAAAACTAAAATGAGGAGAGAAATGGATATTATCAGGGGACATGTAACTGATCTGTCTAAAGTAAGAGATCAGAGTCCATATTCATGGAATTTGCCATTCAGATTTGGGTTTAGAATTTCAAACCTGTTGAAATTTGTTCAGCTAGGAGACCTTCACACAGGATATGAGTAAACCTGTGTTTTATGTAGCTAACCATATTATGCTGTTTATGTCTGTGTATGTCTTTTTCAGTTGATTGTAAGCTGCTTTAAGTGAAGCCTGATTATTTCTATCTTTGTTTCCAAAATTCCTTGCACATATTGTATGCTTTGGTTAGCATGTTGCTTGTTGAATATTTGTTCTTTGACCAAAAGGGAAAGTTTACTTCTCTACTTTATTTTTGTGTGTTTCAGAAAATCAAAAGAGGAGTATGACCAGGAGGAAGAAAGGAAGAGAAAAAAGCAGGTGCCTATAAAACATACTAATATAATAGAAGTATTTCATTGCTGTTATCCCTTAAGTTCACACGTAGGATTTCTGTTAAAGTTTAAGCTTAGGTGAAATGACACAGTTCGTCAGAGTAGTCATATTTTCTTGGAGGTTCTGAGCATTTATACTTTTTTATTCACTTTATAATTCGTCCAATGACCTGCCTTTTAAATTCTCAGTAAAGAATGAGACTATTCACTCCAAAAAAACTTAATACTATTCATATTTGGGGGAATTTTTAATAGAAATTCCCCTTAATTTTATGAATAAAAGAAGATTAAGAAAATATTTGACTTCCCCACTTGCTTTGATTCCTTTACTGTTTTGAAACAGCAGCTGCAGTTACTATTGAGGATCCCCTGTAGACTTTAACGTTGCCAGCTTGAAGCAGAATGACTCAGTTTCACATTTCCTGGTGTACTGTTCTTTCATTAAAAACTGTTTCCCTAAAGTGCCTAATTTTTCCTAAGGAAAAATTAAACATGTATCTGGTTGAGGTGAGGGAAACTAATATTTATTTTTTCCTCCCCCCTTTTCTTGATGCCTCTCTTCCTACATTTTCCCAAATCTCCCCGGAGAGGGAAACCTAATATAAACTAATTCTCAGTCACTTGATGGTCATTTTCCTTTTTTTCCCCTCAATCACTGTGATTCATGCTTGTATCATTTACTGTCTTTGAAAAAACCTATTTTACTCCAAGGTACCCAATGAAGAGTAGAAGAGAGATTTTTAGAATTTACAGGGGATTTATTTCTCTTTGACTAACTCTCCTTTCAGTAAGTGGAGGTGAAATTCATAGATAATACTATTTTTTAATATAAGAATATAGAATAGAAACTATTCAGAACTGGTATCAGTAGACAGTAGTATTGGGAATTCCCTGGTGGTCCAGTGATTTGAACTTAGTGCTTTCACTGCTGTGGGCCTAGGTTCGATCCCTGGTTGGGGAACCAAGATCCTGCAAGCTGCATGATGTGGCCAAAAAAAAAAAAAAGAAGACAGTCTTAACTTTCTGATTTATAAATAAACTATATCAGGATTCTTGAATAATAATATGTTTTAGGGGCAAATGATTTTTTTTTAAATTTAATTTTATTTAACTTTACAATATTGTATTGGTTTTGCCATATATCAAAATGAATCTGCCACAGGTATACATGTGTTCCCCATCCCGAACCCTCCTCCCTCCTCCCTCTCCATACCATCCCTCTGAGTCATCCCAGTGCACCAGCCCCAAGCATCCAGTATTGTGTATCGAACCTGGACTGGTGACTCGTTTAATATATGATATTATACATATTTCAATGCCATTCTCCCAAATCACCCCACCCTCTCCCTCTCCCACAGAGTCCAAAAGACTATTCTATACATCAGTGTCTCTTTTGCTGTCTCGTATACAGGGTTATTGTTACCATCTTTCTAAATTCCATATATATGCGTTAGGATACTGTATTGGTGTTTTTCTTTCTGGCTTACTTCACTCTGTATAATAGGCTCCAGTTTCATCCACCTCATTAGAACTGATTCAAATATATTCTTTGTAATGGCTGAGTAATACTCCATTATGTATACGTACCACAGCTTTCTTATCCATTCATCTGCTGATGGACATCTAGGTTGCTTCCATGTCCTGGCTATTGTAAACAGTGCTGCTATGAACATTGGGTACACGTGTCTCTTTCAATTCTGGTTTCCTCAGTGTATATGCCCAGCATTGGGATTGCTGGATCATAAGGCAGTTCTATTTGCAGTTTTTTAAGGAATCTCCACACTGTTCTCCATAGTGGCTGTACTAGTTTGCATTCCCACCAACAGTGTAAGAGGATTCCCTTTTCTCCACACCCTCTCCAGCATTTATTGCTTGTAGACTTTAGGATTGCAGTCATTCTGACTGGCATGAAATGGTACCTCATAGTGGTTTTGATTTGCATTTCTCTGATAATGAGTGATGTTGAGCATCTTTTCATGTGCTTGTTAGCCATCTGTATGTCTTCTGTGGAGAAATGTCTATTTAGTTCTTTGGCCCATTTTTTGATTGGGTCATTTATTTTTCTGGAATTGAGCTGTAGGAGTTGCTTGTATATTTTTGAGATTAGTTGTTTGTCTGTTGCTTCATTTGTTATTATTTTCTCCCATTCTGAAGGCTGTCTTTTCACCTTGCTTATAGTTTCCTTTGTTGTGCAGAAGCTTTTTAAGTTTAGTTAGGTCCCATTTGTTTATTTTTGCTTTTATTTCCAATATTCTGGGAGGTGGGTCATAGAGGATCCTGTTGTGATGTATGTCGGAGAGTGTTTTGCCTATGTTCTCCTCTAGGAGTTTTATAGTTTCTGGTCTTATGTTTAGATCTTTAATCCATTTTGAGTTTGTTTTTGTGTATGGTGTTAGAAAGTGTTCTAGTTTCATTCTTTTACAAGTGTTTGACCAGTTTTCCCAGCACCACTTGTTAAAGAGATTGTCTTTAATCCATTGTATATTCTTGCCTCCTTTGTCAAAGATAAGGTGTCCGTATGTGTGTGAATTTATCTCTGGGCTTTCTATTTTGTTCCATTGATCTGTATTTCTGACTCTGTGCCAGTACCATACTGTCTTGATGACTGTGGCTTTGTAGTAGAGTCTGAAGTCAGGCAGGTTGATTCCTCCAGTTCCATTCTTCTTTCTCAGGATAGCTTTGGCTATTCGAGGTTTTTTGTATTGCCATACAAATTGTGAAATTTAGACTTTTTTTAATGGAAATTTTCAAACACACAAAAGTAGAGCTGATAATAATTTCAGTCCTCGTGTTTCCATCACTCAGCATATGTAGAGACTTATGATGTAGATGAATTACCTAAAAAGTTACATGCAATTGGATTTTCCTATTTTTATGGAAAAATGAATTATTTTACTTTGTTCTTTCCAAGATTTAACTGATTTCTTTGGTTTAAATGCAGCATCTTATTTTAGAAATGGGGACATATAGGCATACGTGAGAGATGTTGTGAGTTTGGTTCTAGACTACTGCAATAAAGTGAAGATAATAATACAATAAATCACAAATGTATTTTGGTTTCTGAGCACATATGAAAGTTAGTTTATACTAAACTGTAGTCTTCTAATTGTGCAATGGCATTATGTCTGATAATTATGTATATATCTTTATTAAAAATTATTTTATTGCTAAAAAATGCTGACCATCATCTGAGCCTTTGGCGAGTTGTAATTTTTTTTGGAGTTGTAATTTTTTTGCTGGTGGACGGTCCTGCCTCTATGCTGATGGCTGCTGACTGACCAGGGTGGTGGCTGCTGAAAGTTGGGATGAGTGTGGCAATTTCTTAAAATAAGACAACAGTGAAGTTTGCTGCAGTATTCAACTCTTCCTTTCATGAACAATCTCACTGTAGCATGAAGTGCTGTTTGATTGTATTTTACCCACAGTAGAACTTCTTTCAGTATTGGAGTCAGTCTTCTCAAACCTGGCTGCTACTTTATCAACTAAATTTGTGTAATGTTCTAAATCCTTTGTTGTCATTTCAACAGCATCTTCCCTGGGAGCAGATTGCCTCAAGCAACCATTTTCTTTGCTTATATATAAGAAGCAACTCCTTGATCCATTAAAATTTTGTCATGAAATTACAGCTATTCAGGCATATCTTCAGGCTCCAATTCTAATTCTGGTTCTCCTGCTGTTTCCTCCACATCTGCAATTACTTTCTGCACTGAAGTCTTGAACCCCTTTTAAGTCATCCATGAGGAGTGGAATCAATTTCTTCCAAACTCCTGTTAATGTTGTTATTTCTACCTCTTCCCAATGAATCACAGAGGTTGTTAATGGCATCTAAACTGGTAAATTCTCTCCAGAAGGTTTGCAATTGCCTTTGCTCAGATCCATGAAACGAATCACTATCTATGGCCTCTGTAGCCTTATGAAATACATTTCTTAAAGAATAGGATTGAAAGTTGAAATTACTCCTTGATCTGTGAGCTGTGTGTTGTTGTTGTTCAGTTGCTCAGTTGTATCTGACTCTGCGACTCCATGGACTGCAGCACACCAGGTCTTCCTGTCCTTCACCATCTCCCAGAGCTTGCTCAAATTCACATCCTTTGAGTTGGTGATGCCATCCAACCATCTCATCCTCTGTCATCCCCTTCTCCTCCTGTCTCCAATCTTTCCCAGCATCAGAGTTTTTTCCAGTAAGTCAGCTCTTTGCCTCAGGTGGCCAAAGTATTAGAGCTTCAACGTTGGCATCATGAGCTGTGTAGTAGACATGAAAACAACTTGAATCTTGTACCTCTCCATCAGAGCTCTTGGGTGTCCAGGTGCACTGTCAATGAGTAGTAATATTTTGTATAGAATCTTTTTTTCTTTTTTGGAGGAGTATCTCAACAGTGGGCTTCAGATATTCAGTAAACCATGTTGTTAACAGATGTGTTATCATCTAGGCTTTGCTGTTCCACTGATAAAGTACAGGGAGAGTAGATTTACCATAGGTTCTTAAGGGCCTTGAGAAATCTGTATGCAGGTCAGGAAGCAACAGTTAGAACTGGACATGGAACAACAGACTGGTTTCAAATAGGAAAAGAAGGACATCAAGGCTGTATATTGTCATCCTGCTTATTTAACTTATATGCAGAGTATATGAGAAACGCTGGGCTGGATGAAGCACAAGCTGGAATCAAGATTGCTGGGAGAAATATCAATAACGTCAGATATGCAGATGACACCACCCTTATGGCAGAAAGTGAAGAAGAACTAAAGAGCCTGTTGATGAAAGTGAAAGAGGAGAGTGAAAAAGTTGGCTTAAAGCTCAACATTCAGAAAACAAAGATCATGGCATCCGGTCCCATCACTTCATGGCAAATAGATGGGGAAGCAGTGACAAACTATATTTTTGGGCTCCAAAATCACTGCAGGTGGTGACTGCAGCCATGAAGTTAAGAGATGCTTACTCCTTGAAAGGAAAGTTATGACCAACCTAGACAGTGTATTAAAAAGCAGAGACATTACTTTGCCAACAAGGTCTATCTAGTCAAGGCTATGGTTTTTCCAGTGGTCATGTATGGATGTGATAGTTGGACTATAAAAAAAGCTGAGTGCTGAAGAATTGATGCTTTTGAACTGTGGTGTTGGAGAAGACTCTTGAAAGTCCCTTGGACTACAAGGAGGTCCAACCAGTCCATCCTAAAGGAGATCAGTCCTGAGTCTTCTTTGGAAGAACTGATGTTGAAGCTGAAACTCCAGTACTTTGGCCACCTCATGCGAAGAGCTGACTCACTGGAAAAGACTCCGATGCTGGGAAAGATTGAAGGCAGGAGGAGAAGGTGACGACAGAGGATGAGATGGTTGGATGGCATCACCGACTCAATGGACATGAATTTGGATAAACTCTGGGAGTTGGTGACAGACAGAGAGGCCTGGTGTGCTGTGGCAGTCCATGGGGTCGCAAAGAGTTGGACATGACTGAGCGACTGAACTGAACTTAAGGGCCTTATTATGCATTAGCCTCTAATAAGACAGTATGTTCTTTGAAGCTTTTAAGCCGGGCATTGACTTATCCTCACTTGCTATGAAAGCCCTAGATAGCATCTTCTTGCAGGGTAGGCTGTTTCATCTACATTAAAAATCTGCTGATAGTGTTGTTGCTGTAATCACTAAGTTGTGTCCAACTCTTTTGCAACCCCTTGGACTGTAGCCCACCAGTTTCCTCTGTCCATGGGATTTCCCAGGCAAGAATACTGGAGTAGTTTGCCATTTCCTTCTCCAGAGAATCTTCCTGATCAGAGATTGAACCTGTGTCTCTTGCATTGGCTGACAGATTCTTTACCACTGAGCCACCTTCATTAATTTTGTTAGTGAGATCTGGATAGCTTGCTGCAGCTTCTACATTAGCACTTGCTGCCTCACCCTGTGCTTGTGTGTTACAGAAGCAGCTTCTTTTCTTCAATCTCATGAACCACCCTCTGCTAGCTTCACACTTTTCTTCTGCAACTTCCTCACTCGTCTCAGCCTTGATAGAACCTTGCTCTGGATTAAGCTTTGGCTTAAAGAAATATTGTGGCTGGCTTGTTCTTCTATCCAGACCATTAAGACTTTCTCCATATCAGCAGTAAGGCTGTTTCACTTTCTTATCAATTGTGTCCACTGGAGTAGCAGTTTCAATTTCCTCAAGAGCTTTCCCTTTGCCTTAACAACTTGGTTAACTGTTTTATGCAAGAGGTGCCTTTGATCTGTTTTAGCTTTCAACACACCTCCTCACTAAATGTAATCATTTCTAACTTTTGATTTAAAGTGAGAGACCTGTGACTTTTCCTTTCACTTGAACACTTAGAGGCCGCTGTAGGGTTATTAATGGGCCTAACTTCAGCATTTTTGTGTCTCAAGGAATAGGAAGGTCTGGGGAGAGGGAGAGAAGTAAGGGAACAACCGGTTAATGGAGCAGTCAGAACACACACAACTTTCATCTGTTAAGTTCACTGTTTCACATATAAGGCTGTGATTTGTGGTGCCCCAAAACAGGCACAATAGTAACATCAAAGGTCACTGATCCCTGGTGATATGATAATAAATATGATAATAAAAAAGTTGAAAATATTGCAAGAATTACCAAAATGTGACACAAAGACACAGTGAGCAAATGCTGTTGGAAAAATGGTGCCTGTAGACTTGCTAGATGCAGAATTGCCACAAACCTTCAGTTTGTAAAAAAGAAAAAACAAAAAAACACAGTAGTAAAGACAGTAAGTTGAAGTGCAATAAAAGTAGGTATGCTGTAAATCAGTTTGTGATTTATAAATTGCGTCAGGCATATCATAGTACTGGTATTATTGTATTTTTTAGATTATTTTAAGTTAAAGCATCAATTCTGTGGTGCTCAATCTTCTTTTTAGTAGACAGTAATTTTTGAAACTAATATGTTTGAATCTGTTAAGTAGTGAATGATTCAAAATTAATCTAAAATATTTTCTAAATTGTGTTCTTGATGCCTGAAGTTATCAGAGGCCAAAACAGAAGAGCCTCCGGTGCAGGCCAGTGAAACGGCAAAAATGAATAATTCCCAAGGGGATGGTGAACATTTTGCACACCCAGCGTCAGGTAAGGTTGACGTGTACTGAAATTTCTGAATAATATGAAACTTAAACATTGTAAAGAGTGTGTTGTTTTCTTATACATGCTTCAGCTTCAAAAACCCTGTGAGGGAGTGTTCAGTGGCCATTGGTGTTTAATGCTCTTTGTGAATTTAGCTAAAGAGATTGCTGTAGGAGATATTCAGCTGACAGAGAGGGTGTAGCCCCTAAATTTCTAAGTGAAGCTTGGGACCCAGAGCAGTGAGCAAAATTCCTTGAGGGAGCCCCCAGCCTGTAGGCCCTGACTACAGCATTCAAGATATGGTCATGTAACATTTGGTACTTCCTTCCTTTATCACAGTCAGATGATGTGTGGGAGTTAGAAGCTGAACATGGAAAGATAATATTAACTTATTTTCCTAGTGAATAAAAACACAGTTAGTAAATAAAAGGTATCCAATTTGTTCAGAAATTTAGTCTTAAACTGTCATTGAAACTAAAATTGAGGAGACTCCTTGTGGGAAATGTTAGTGGATGATCTTGTTAAGAATGTGGGAAACCATTTTCGGTATATGTATTCTGATTTGTTGTATAAGACAGGTAATTCTGAAGCAGAACTTGAATATGATGATGCATTTAGCTCATTTTTATTTTGGATTTCTACATTTTTTAGATACATGTCCTTTTCTCAATTTAAAAACAATGTAACTCCATGAGGTAGATATTATGATCCTTACTTTTCTTATATTTTTTAAAACAAGAAATTCAAGGAAGTTTAGCAATGTCCAAAGTAACTGAGCTCTTAAATAGTGAGACTGTGACTTCCCTTGGTCTTCTGACTTCAAGTCTTGTGTTTTTCTGCACTTTGCAGAAGTTTTATAATTGAGATAGATCGGTTTGATGTTTATCAACTAATTTAAGGAACTGTATTCTTAGTTGATAAAATAATGGGCATGTGAAACAGAAGCAGTTTTATAAATTTATCTTGCTTTTTGATTCTTAGCAAATCTAGTAATTTAGATTTGGCTCAGATGGTAAAGAATCTTCTGCAATGTGGGAGACCTGGGTTTGATCCTTGGGTCAGGAAGATCCCTTGGAGAAGGGAATGGCAACCCACTGCAGTACTCTTGCCTGGAGAATTCCACAGATAGAGGAGCCTGGCGAGCTACAGTCCATGGGGTCACAGAGAGTCGGACATGACTGAGTGACTAACACACACAAGTACATGTACTGTTCAAATCTCATGTCTGACATAATTTGAATATATTTGCTTAGCAGACTATTAAGCTATAGAAAACTTAATTTCAAACCATTCGTAACTCAGTTATGCACATTAACAGAGAAACAATGGAAAGTAATTTTAAAAGTAATGACTTTAAGTTTTAAAAACTGCTCTATTTAAAAAAAATAAGTATATCTGATATTCCAGGCAATCACTTCATACAAAGTGAGAGGAGCCCAAGAGAAAGGCCTAACCTGGGAGGAATCATAAAGGTGTTTGGCTTCCTGCTTATCCCATTGCCCACATCTTTTCTTGGTTCCTGCTAGAAATGGGTAACTTCTGTTTTTCGGTAGATTCAGGGTTGCCAGCGATCAGGTGATTTTCCTTTAAGCTAGCTGGCTTTTGAGTCTCCATTCATAGAAATTAGACAAGCTAAGTATTTTGGCCTCAGGCATTTTTTTCTCTAGGTTCAAGTTAGAATATAAAAGATGTGCATGACAACAAACTGAAGGTAGGAACTGTCCAGAACAAGTACATGAATAGAAATGCTTATGTGCATGGAATCCATCCCACCCCACCCTGCGTGCCCAGCTCTGTGGTTCAAGTCCATCTCTGCTTAAAGTCATTATCATATGAATGGCATTTTAACTTTGCATATTTTGACCAACTTGAATGAAGCTCATCTTCGTTTCTCTTATAGATAGTCCTGTAGCTTCCTGTATAGGTTGGTTGGAGTGTTAATGGCAGCCTCGTCTCTTTCATGGAAACTTCTCTTTCAGTCCAAGAGCCCAAAGAACTTTTCCTCTAACCTCCTTGGCCCTACAGTCAGTCTGCTCACCCCGTGCTAAACGGTGGTCCTTGGGCAAATTTCTTGCTCATGCAAAGTTCTATTTCTGGTTTTACTGTGCTGGCAAGATTTTTAATCGTTTAGAGACATGTATATCATGTTCTCCCATCATGCCTTTAGTTCTTGGCATCATTTTTATGTGAGTCTTTGCTCTCACTTGCTGTCTTTCATAGTCCATGTATTATAGTGAAAATGTTTTGTCTTTTAAATCTCCACCTTATAATAAAAAATGGCTCAGAAAAGCAATTAGCATGTTAATCTAGTCTCTTGGCACAGTTACCAGATAATTGGAATGTGTTGAGTGCTCATGTTACATCTGCTTCCAAATTCTACTTACTTTAAAATCTTTACATTTTCTTAATATGTTATTAGGTTTATAGTTATCTTTAGGATGTACTTATACCTTACTGCTACTGCTACTGCTACTGCTGAGTCACTTCAGTCATGTCTGACTGCAACCCCAGAGACGGCAGCCCACCAGGCTCCCCCCGTCCCTGATTCTCCAGGCAAGAACACTGGAGTGGGTTGCCATTTCCTTCTCCAGTGCATGAAAGTGAAAAGTGAAAGTGAAGTCGCTCAGTCGTGTCTGACTCTTAGCAACCCCATGGACTGCAGCCTACCAGGCTCCTCCATCCATGGGATTCTCCAGGCAAGAGTACTGGAGTGGGGTGCCATTGCCTTCTCTGTATTGATACTACTTGTAGCTTTATATTAATTGTTCTGCAAATATAAGGTCACTTAACAGTTTTTGCCTGCAGGCCAAAGTTTGAAGGACAGTTACACTGTTAGTAAGGGATTTTAGTGCACTTTATTCGGCAGGTCATTTCTGACTCTTTGCAGTCCCATGGACTGTAGCTGGCCAGGCTCCTCTGTTCCTGATATTGCCCAGGCAGGAATACTGGAATGGGTTGCCATTTCTTTCTCCAGGGGATCTTCCTGAACCAGGGATCAAACCCCGCATCTCCTATATTGGCAGGTGGATTCTTTACCTGGCTTATATGGCAACCTTGTATTACAATAGTTCTAATCTTTAAGACAAGAATTATGTCTTTTTGTAGCTATAGTAGCAAACAGCAGGAGCTTGATATTTGTCAAAATGCCAACAAGAAACCATAGTTGAAACTCCTTGAGGCCCAAGACCATGATTATTTGTTTTCACCCAGTGCCTAGCACAAAGAGGCATTGAACCAATGCTTGTGAATGAATGAGAGAAAAAACTCAAGTATTATTAACATTAGCTCATTTTGGTAAGTCTATGGCACCCCACCCCAGTACTTTTGCCTGGAAAATCCCATGGATGGACGATCCTGGTAGGCTCCAGTCCATGGGGTCGCTAAGAGTCGGACACGACTGAGCGACTTCACTTTCACTTTTCACTTTCAGGCATTGGAGAAGGAAATGGCAACCCACTCCAGTGTTCTTGCCTGGAGAATCCCAGGGACGGGGGAGCCTGGTGAGCTTCTGTCTATGGGGTCACACAGAGTTGGACACGACTGAAGCGACTTAGCAGCAGCAGCAGCAGCATAACTTAATATTTCTTATAATATTCTAATTGGTCTCTCTAATTACTACCAGAAGTTAAAGTGCATTTTGCTAATCAATCAGCCCAACCTTTGACAAGAAAGCTGGAAATGTTGCCTGAAACTTCCTCTCTCCCACAAAAAGGCCTGAAGATTCCTGGCTTCGAACATGCAAGCATGGAGGGACCAATAGCAGTAAGTGAAAACATTATTTTTTAAGAGCTATGAGCAAATGACAAAGTACTGGAAACACTGTAAATGGCCATAGACACCCAGCTTTTATAATGGTCTTGGACTCAAGCTTCTAATTTGATCAGTCAGTGGGTATCTGTGCCACTTATTATGCAGTCTTGAATTTAAATAGTTCCTGCTCTCATTTGGCCCAGAATTTATCAACACTTCGAACAGAAGAGCTCCGCCAGCGGGAACACTATCTAAAACAGAAGAGAGATAAGTTGATGTCCATGAGGAAGGACATGAAGACTAAGCAGAATCAAACTTCGGAGCAGCAAGGAAAACCTGCTGGGGAGGTGGAGGTACGGCCAGCTCTAGTATATGAAAATCAGCACACCTGTGGGTGGGATTCAGAGTATGTGCTCTTGTAGATGCGTTCATAATAGTCTCCCTGACGGTGTAGCTACACTGAGAAAAGGAAGTCTTTTCTCAGCAGTGAAAGGGTTGATAGGGTTTTGTGAGGTAGAAATGATAGCAATTTTATGATTTACTTGCCCTGCTTTGAACACTGAAGGGTCACCTGGCTGTTTTACCTAAGCCTTTTGAAATACTTTATCATAGAACAGCATCAGTACCCTAGCCACCACCTCTAAAAGGCTTGCCAGGAGATTTTTACAAAGAAGAAATTTAGGGAACTCAGCCCACGTGTGGCTTTTTTTTTCTTTAGTTCACTGAATGCTGTACTATTTGTTCAAGGCAGTATGCTAGGAATTTTAGACAAATGAACCCATCTTCTGCTGTAGCCAATATTTTTCTTTTTTTTTTTTTAAGGAAATGACAGAGAAACCAGAAATGACAGCAGAGGAGAAGCAAACATTACTAAAGAGGAGATTGCTTGCAGAGAAACTTAAAGAAGAAGTTATTAATAAGTAAATTTAAGAACAATTTAGCAAGCAGTTCAAAATTTCTTAAAAATAAATTATTTAATCCTTAAACTGAACCTGTTTAGTTTCAGAGACTTGTGTTTATAAATGCAAATATAAGCTGATTACTTTTATTAAACTCTTCAGGTATAGGGCAGTGGGTTACTTGTGTGGACCAGTTCAATATAAATTTCTGAATGATACTCTCTTGTGGAGAGAAGGTATGGAAAGCTAAGTGATGGTGCATTCATTCATTTTTGTTTGTGCTGATAAGCACTGTGCTGCATGCTAAGGGTACAGTGATCAAGTAGATTGACAGGGTCCCTGCTTTCGTGTGGCCAGTGTGAGATGGGAAGAGTGCAGTGTTGTAAACAGGATCCTGCAGTCAATGAGAAGAGGTTAGCATATGGAATTGTAGATAGGTGGGGTACTGACTTGCAAGGCCTGTAGGGAATGTGAGAGTTTTAAAGATTTTATAATGGTAGTGGGAAGTCACAGAAATTTTAAAGCAGGTAAGTTTCATGATCAAAATGTCCATTTTAAAAAGATGTGTAGTTGCAGTGTGGTGACTGGGTGAGTTAAGAGTAGGTGTGGGTGAACAGGTATAGGGTAATCAATGTAATGCAATAGTGGTTCTCTGTGGCAGAATTTAGCACCCTACATTGAGGCAGGAGCAAATAGGACTTCAAAAATAGATGTGGGGGATGTTCAAAATATTCAGTTACTCCTTCTAGAAAAGCAACATTAAAACAGATAAAGGAACAATCGCTTGAGCCTCTTTGAGGGGGAATTCTGCCATGGGTGTAGTCTTTGAAGTGTTTGAAGTGATCCTGGGGTGGTATGTAGTCCATTTGCTAAAAGCTAACACAAAATAGTAGGAGAACCCTTCCTTTCAGAAACTGTGTTTTGTGTCATCCGTAAGCACCTTCTTTTCTGGTTACAGGCCACTCCCAAGGTTTAATGTATAATTCCATTTTATCTCCTTATATCTATAGTTATAAGCTTTTAAAAAGGGATTCTAACAATTCCCTGGTGGTCCACTGGAAAGACTCCACGCTTCCAATGTAGGGGGTGTGGGTCCTTCCAATGTAGGGGGTGTGGGTCCCATCCCCAGTCAGGGAACTAAGTAAGATCCCACACGCCCAAAGGCATGGCCCCCTCCAAAAAAACACCCAAAACGGGATATCAAAATGACCTTAGTTCCAACCTTCAACATGCAGAGAAAACCCAGCCTTACTTTATATTTGTCACATTTTCATCGCTTACATGGACAAGTGGAAAACTAGTGATTGAAACACAGAAATTTATTTCATGAAGCTTTTTATTAAAAATAGGTTTTATATTGCATACATGTTTACAGATAACTATTTTAAGAGAACCTCAGGCATACAAATGTGGGCTCTGGCTTGCTTCACTGAGTGAAGATAAAAAATCTTGATCTGCCTGAGGGTAGTCATTTAGGACAGCAGCTAACATGCCATCTTAAATTATTCTTTCAAGCGATATTTTTAAGTCTTGCTCTCATTTCACTGTGGCTGAGCATCTGTACCATGGAAAGTGTTTTCCTGTAATTCAAGAAAATATTCACAATATGCTATAAGAAAAGGTTCCTATGATAATAATGCTTCACATGTTTCACCTGTGGCAGTTCTTCAGAAAGAAAAACTTCCTAAGATAAAGATAAAACTTCCTACTGGAACTCAAAGTTACTTTACCAGGAAGAGTCAAGAGTAGAAAGGGAAATGTTTTAAGGCTGGGCTTCTTAGATTCTAAGAGGAAATTCAACAAGAACTAAGAAGAGGGAAGGGGCTTGATAAAACTTGGTTGAAAGACAATGTTTTCCTGTAGTAACTTTACTGATGTTTATTTAAGTTATCCTGAGTCACCTGACTGTTATGAGGTGGAGTTTCCATTATATGCACCTTTAACAAAAGAGGAGCTACTGCCCCCATGCTGTGATCCTTCGGTGCTAGGCCTTTAGGACCCAAGGCATACCTTCTCTTAGTATAAGCGGTATTTACTGTGAGCTTGGCCTTTGTTTAGAATTCTTTCATTCAGACTGGTGTTATGACACAGTGGTCTGTAATAAGTATCTATGGAAAACATACTGGCTCTAAAAAATACTGTAAAATGAACATTACTCAAAATGGAGTTTACTTATACTTACAACAAACCAAACAAAAGCAACAACCATAGAATTACAGGGTCACATTTTAATTCCTGAATTTTACAGGTCAGCATTAATATCACCACATGTATACAAATGGTGTAAAACAAGTACAGTGGTATTTTTAATACAAAATAAACATCTGTTTTATGGAAAAACTATACTTCATATCTACACAACAGCCCATCCTCCAAACAATAGCCAAAATTAAAATTAACTACAAAATCTCCAAAACAGGGGAAACTGCTTCAGTTTAAGCTATTCCAGGAAAAATGGACCCATAACACATTACAAAGGTGATCTGAAGACTGTAGCTGGAATTACTAATTTTAATGTCTTTTTTTTTTTTCCCCAGTGTATTATAGTTTGGGAGATGTTTTTCTCACTTCAGCATGATCTCAGATCACAGATGAGCAAACTAACATTAGAATAGTTAGTTAACTCACTGTTCTAAAAATAAAACCTCTTAACTGTTTGCCTCAGTTTATTATTTTAAATTTATTTTCGTACATGGAATGTGCTTTTATTCTTTAAAAAAGAAAGCAGCTTTCATATTACACCCTTGTTTATGGAAAAGCTTCAGGTGCTGCATACTGACTGACACTGAAGTAACTTCTTGGACCAAAATGGCCTATAGATATTAAATGCCACTTAATTCAGCACTATTCTTTGTATGTTAGTCTTTATAAATTACACCTTAAAACATGCCTGCAGCTCTGCAGAGAAAACTTTACTAACGAAGTAGAAAGTGACTTTAAAGTATCTTCCACAAAAGATTGTACTGGTAGGCAGTTGAAAACGTTCTGTTCAATATACTCCCGTTTCTAGAGAAAATCACTTTGGAATACTACTGTACTGATTCTTGGCATCTGTTATCTCTAAAAGTGCTGATTTTAAAGTTATAGTAACAAAACTGTCCATTTTAATCCAGCTTGTTTTCATCAAAATACACACTGAAATTTCTTGATGGAGAAAACTCAGCATGTGCTGTAACACAGGGTGTATTTCCCTCCAACTACCAATAAGGCTGAATTTCTGTTAGATCTTCAAAGAAATGGTCCCAACAGCTTAACTTCATTTTTTAATGATAGTTGAATGTTTTCCATAAAAGTTAGAGGCAACTGATTAAAAGAACAACATGGCCAGCACCATTATACAAGTAATGTTATTGGGTTTGCAACTGAAGTTTTATAATTATTTCTAGATCAGAAACCCCCCTGGAGCAACCCTGCATTAATAATACCTTAGCAACTTTATCCCTTCCCTAAACCATCCCCAAACCTGAGAGTTTCCTTGCTGAGAAATTACCTCCCAGGTACTAACTTTTTTTTTTTTTTGACATCCTGAAGGGCAAATCTCTTAATTATTAGCAAGCGATCAAATTCCTGGGAAGCCTGTTTTTGTTTTTTTACAGAACTAAACTCTCCTAGCTGATATACTGAGTGTCTTTTTCTATTCCTTGTATACTTATAAGTTCAAGTGAGAAAGCTTTCTGATTCAGATTTTCAGCTCATTGAACAGTTGCAGCATTTTTGTTCAACTGCATGTTGAGGGGCCCCAGTAAATATTTTATGAGCCAAGACGAGGTCTTTTCCTGGGAGATGTTTCTTCCTCTTCCTCTTCCTCTTCATCATCTGGATAATCCACTAAACCAACCAAACTTCCCTAGTGAAGAATAAAAAAAAATTTTAACATGTAACTAAAAATCATTTTTCTAAACTAATCACATTATACTTGAAACATTATTTCTGAGTTTGATAAAGGAACTGTTTGATATTATGACTACTTAGTAAGTACAGCTGGTGGCATTCTTAAATTACCCTCAACGTTTTTACTTGGCTCAGGATAATCCAGCAAAATTTCACTGTGGAAAATAACTTACCTCCAAATAGCAGGACTCACAAAGAATCATGACATTTGGAGCTGGAAAGACCTTGGAAGTAAACTAGTTCACTTGTCTAATCTTAAACTAGAGAGGATAGCCAGCCAGTGACAAGGGGTCTCCTTTTAGTCTCTGTTCCTCATGTATGTAGTTCATCACCAAGTACACATCATTGTTTTTGTTCTGCTTTTGAAAAATACTTTAAAATAGCTGACAGAATAAACACATGAAATGGTTTCTAAAAACTAATGACTAAAAAATTGAGGGCTAGCTCTAACCAAAAGAAAAGGAAGTGGTATTTCAGGCATTGGACCTTTCATGAGTAATGGACCCCTTTGAAAATTCTATTAAAGCTCTGGATACTTTACCCAGAAAATGTATATGTCCTCAGGTATGCATTAATATGAGCCAATCCCATGAAATTTATATACTACATCTAGTTCAAACCCTTAAGATCTCTATAGGATAAGCAAATAAAACAGAAATAAAGTCATATTTCAAACCTAAGTAGCTTTATACATAAAGAATACAGGCATCTGGCATTAACACTTTACCAGAATATAACTCAAGCACTGCAGTATCAATCAACAAAGGGCTCTGAGCAGCTAGAAACAGTATCATAAAATCTGTGAACAAGATAAAACTTACATAAGTGAGCATCTTTCTGCTTCTCAGCTTGATAACACACACATCTTAATTTGGATAAGCAAGAAGCAGTATGGCTAAATTTAACTTATAAAGCCCTTGGTACAGTGCTTGGTACGTAGTTACTATTTGCTAATTGATATTAGCTACTATTACCATAATAATCATCATTTGTTATTTGGTTTCTAGCTAAACAAGTTGGACCAGTGGAGTTAAGAGGTAGAAGACATAATTACAGTACAAAAGGCACCAGTCTGATAGTCACAGGAATGACAGCAAAGGAAAGTTTTAATTCTGCTTTTAATCCTATATATCACAAGGTACACACATTTCAGTTCCAAAAGGTTAACAATTAAAAATAATTTCTGGCATAAGATCAATAAATATTTTGTCTGAAACACTCAGCTACACAATTTTTTAATTTTATCTCTATTATCTATACATCAGATCAGATCAGTCGTTCAGTCATGTCCTATACATATACACCATAAACTCATTATACATTTAAATATCATGTTTAGCATACAGAGAGAATAAAGATACAAAATAAATATTATAAGTAAAAGGAACTATAAATCCACAGATGCATACTGTGAAGAATTTGATTGGTTCCAGACTTTTCATATACAACTATAAATGTTGTTTTTAAATAAATATCAGCTTTCAATGTTAGTACACAAAGTTCTATATCATTCTTTTAAATTCTAGTATTCCATGGTACGGATACATCACCAAAGTTAAATTCCTTGTTGGATTGCTTTCTCAGGGATTATACTCTCTTTAAAATTTTTTATTTCTGACAATATATCAACAAAGACCAAAAAGGAAATGAGAAAACAGCAGATGAAAGATGTCAAGGCATTTTTGGAAAAAGAAATCAGAGAGGCAAAAACAACTCATTTTTAATGGAGAACAAAGTCAAGAAAGAAGTATTTCAGGAGAATATAGAAATGAGAAGGAAGCAAACTGATTCATCTTAACCCTAGAAAAGAGTAGAAAGAGTACCAAAATAGTAGGGAAAGCAGGGAAGATAAAGACAGTTAATGGTGGAGTCAGTGAAACAGACAACTGAGTCCTCAATTCTATAATTCATTCCCCTACTGCATGCCCACCCCCACCATGAGATCTCCCACCAGGAGATTCCAGCTCACCAACCAACAACAACCATAAGGAAGAGGAGCCAGAAAGGTTCTGCAATTCAGGACTTCAGACACAATGAAGGGCAGGTAGGGTAAGGTGCCAGGGTGAAAAGGGACAAATTCTTTTACATAAACATGTTTTAAATGAAATCAGAATGTTTTCTAATATCATATACAAAAATAAACTCAAAATGGATTAAAGACCTAAAGTCACTCAGTCATGTCTGACTCTTTGTGACCCCCTGGTGTGACCCCACCAGGCTCCTCCATCCATGGGATCCTCCAGGCAAGAATATTGGAGTGGGTTGCCATTTCCTTCTCCAGGGGATCTTCCTGACCCAGGGATGGAACCTAGGTCTCCCATAATGCAGGCAGACACGTTAACCTCTGAGCCACCAGGGAAGCAAAGACCTAAATGTAAGGCCAAATACTATAAAACTCCTAGATAAAAACAAAGCTGTTCAAGGCAACATAAAAAAAAAAAAAAAACACCCTATTAAAAATTGGGCAGAAGATCTAAATAGACACTTCTCCAAAGAAGACATACAGATGGCCAACAGGCACATGAAAAGATGCTCAATGTTGTTAATTATTAGAGAAATGCAAATCAAAACTATGAGATATTACCTCCTCTGGTCAGAATGGCCATCATCAAAAAGAGTCTACACATGATAAATGCTAGAGAGGGCGTGGAGAAAAAGGAACCCGCTTATGGTACTGGTGGTAATGTAAATTGGCGCAGCCACTATGGAGAACAGTATGGAGCGGTTCCTTAAAAAACCAGTTACCATATGATACAGTAATCTCACTCCTGGGCATATATTCTGACAAATTGCACCCCAATGTTCAGAGCAGCACAATTTACAATAGGCAAGACATGGAAGAAACCTAAGTATCCATCAATGGATGATTGGATAAAGAAGATGTGGTATACATACACAGTGGTATATTTATCAGCTATAAAAAAGAATGAAATAATACCATTTACAGCAACATGGATAGACCTAGAGATTATCATATGCAGTGAAATCAAAAAAACAAACATGGTATTGCTTATACATGGAATCTAGAAAGAACAATACAAATGAACTTATTTACAAAACAGACTCACAGACATAGAAAAGAAAATTATGATTACCAAAGGGGAAAGGGAGGAGGGAGAGGATAAATTAGAGGAATTTGGGATTAACACGTACACAATACTATTTGTAAAACAGATAACCAACAAGGACCTACTGTATAGCACAGGGAGTATATTCAATATTCAATATCTTGTAATAACCTATAGTGGAAAACAATCTAAAAAAGAACTTATCTATCTCTGAATCAATTTTCTGGACACCTGAAAAACAATGATGGTGAAATGGTTAAAGGACCACTGGTGATAAAGAATTTGCCTTCACTTAGAAATGTGGTCAGTTCATTGAAAAAAGGTTGAGAGCCAATATAACTACTGCTTTACTCTGTGAGCTCCTACCTTGCTCAATATCAAATTTTTGTGATAGTCTTGAGTGACTGAACAATTAATTTGTTTTCTAAGAACAATTGCTATTTTTCTACCTGTTCCCCCCAAAAATGTAGATCAAATGTATTTGGCAATCTGCTATCAGTATCATAAGGGTAAAATAAGCATTTGTGCTTGCACTTGATTCTGCTTGTTCATAAATAAAAAATTATCTGGAAGGATAATAAACTGAAAACTCAGAGAGACAAGCCAAAGAATAGAACCATTAAAAAAAATGAGTAAATGAAGAGAAAAATTATAAGATAAATTAACAAGGCACAATATCCAAACAAAAAGCTATAGTGAAAGAATATAAAGTATCCCAAAACTAAAGGTCATGACTTTTAATTAAGAAAGCCCAAAGTATTTCATTTTTAAGTTTCAGAATACAGGGATAAAACCCCAAATGCTTCCAAGAAAGACAAATTAAATTCACACACAAAGAATTAGGAATAAGAATGTCTCTGGATTTCTTGGCAGCAATAACTTCAAATTTTTGGAAGAAAATTATTTCTAATTTGGTTCCTTCTACATTCAGTAAAACTGTCAATCAAGTATGGGAATACAATAATGACATCTTCCTACATGCCAGGTCTTATACTTTATCTCTCATGGAATCCTTTTCTCAGGAAACAGAGAGGGTATGCTCCAATAAAATGAAATGGCAAATCAAGAAAGAGAACAGAGACTTGAGATCCAGGAAACAGTCAATGTAAGAAAAAAAGAAAGGCAAAGGAAGTATTAGGGTGATGGCAGAGGCAGCCTTAAGACAATAGCTGTGCAGCAAGTCTAGATAGCAACCAATTCAGGCTGGGACAAGATGGGAGTCTTCAAGGGAGACATCTCCAAGGAAGAGACTATGTGGAAACTAACTTGGGAGGTACTGAAAGAATGAGTAAGAGGCACATAACTGTTGCAATGAATGAAAAAATGGTGGCAATTATTTTAAAAAAGTTACAAAGCAAAATACACTACAGAAAAAAAAGAGCAGGAAAAAAATTAATAAAAATATTTACATTGTTAGAGCTATAAGATTATCAAATATTGTTTTAACCAAAAATTGTGATACAGAGAATAATAAGGGTGAGGATGTGGTAAGGAGTGGTAAAATAATATGGCAGTATTAGCACACTGTTTAGAAATAAAAGAAACAGGTATTAACAGAAGATATCTAAGCTTTCTCTGTGGAGAGGAAAAGAGGACTGTTTTTTCCTCAATAATTTTAATACTATTTGCCTTTTAAAAGCAAGTACATGTATTACTTTGACTTAAAAAAAAAAAAAAAGCTAGTATATATTGAGTTGTGCCAAATAGTGTTGTAAGCTCTTTACATTTATTAAATAATTTAATCTTCACAACAAACTGATAAAGGAGGTACTGATTTATTCCTATTTAAAATGAGAAAACTAGAGCCTAGAGAGATTAAACAGATAAAAAGAGGCAGAGTCAAGATCTGAATCCAAACAATATAATATTTTTAATATAATGTCACATTACACTAAATTGTCCTATCAAAAAAATGAAAACTTAAAAATTCTTGTTCCATAACATAAACTGTGTTTTACAAAACAGAAGAATCCCATTGAAAATGCGATTTTTGTGACATTTAGTCAAGAACCCACCTTGCTACATACAAATACTTAAGAAAGATTCTACATTTTTGTAAAAAAAAAATAAACTCAGACTTGTATTTTGTGTTTAAAACGAGCTTGACTTCAGTTAGGTTTTTGACTATGGCCTTCTCTTGTCCTACCCTTATACTAGAGTTGTCCTATATTTATGCCTTTTTATTTTTAAGCCACTCCTTTCTGGGGAAAAGTATATTTTTACATATAATGATAACGTAAAGGAAATAAAAACATTTTATATACAGTTTAAACTATTTTACATAAAAAAGGTAACCAGTGGGAAATACATTTGCTCTGTGAATGACAAAAAGGTTATTAATAATATTCTTAAAGACTCACTCACTAAATTAACAAACCAATTTAAAAAAGGCAAGACTATGAAGAGACAATTAACAGAAGAGCAAATCAAAAAGGCTAATAGTCAACTTTACTGGTAACAAAAGACACAACTGGGGAATGAGATATATATTAATACTGTTTCTGCTACTGAATAATAAATATTAAAAATCATTAAAATAACACTGCCAAAGCGGCAGTGAGCCAAGCATACTCATACAATGCTTATGGTAACTAACTGGTATAGTCTTTCTGGAGAGGAATTTGACAATATGTTCAAAAACATTTTTACTCATTTATCCAAGAAAATAATTTAAAATGCAACAGCAGCAGTAGTCAGTGAAATATCGGAATCGACTTATGTGCTCCAAAATACTGGTGGGGGGAGGGGATGCTTACAAATACTATTATACAACTAAATAAAATGAAATTCTAGTCATCAACAATGTTTTAATAACATAGAAAAATTCTTATAACAAATAAAAGCAGGATACAAAAATGTGCTTATACAAAGACCACAACTGTGTCAGATAAACCCACACACCCACCCACACTGTTCTTTAGAACAGTCAGATGTTAACAGTCATTTTCTTATGACAATGTGTGCAACTTTTTTTCTTCTTTGAAATTATTTTTATTCCAATTTTTCTTCAGGAAACATGAAATAATTTTACAGATGAAAACAGCAAAGTTTGTTTGTGTGTAGAGCAGTTTCACATACCTTGGTGGCTGTTACGGATGTGGCCAAGTTTGTAGTTTTGGAAGAGGATCCATTAGAACTTGCTGGTGGTGTCTGAGCCACTACAGATTTGCTGTTTGTACTGTTTGTTCCATTAGCAGCACTGGTGGAGTGGGAGAAAGTAAATTTGAAGCCACCAGAAGATGTCCTTTTTGGAAGGTTTTCCTTATCTTCATTTTCCTTTGCTAAAGCAAACATAAATATTTGAATCTTTGTTGGTAAATATTGCTAAGTCAAAGCATCTGAAAAGAACAATAATTTAAAACTTTTGCTTTTTTGTAAGAGCTAAGAGGGCAGAGCATGATGAGTACAGTGATACGTCTTCATTAGCTGTCATCTTAGAAATCCCAGGGTTAGAAAAGACCTTAAGAATCAGGTAACTGATTAACCACTCTACCCTGGAATTCTCCCCTGCTCTAACTAGGACCCTTCCAAGGTCTCATTTGCTGTCTTTTTTTTTTTTTATTGTCTCTCTAAAGCGTCCACTCACTGAATCTATACTTCCATACTCATGAAAACCTAATAATCTCTCTCACAAGTCAAAAATGCCTAAAGAAAATGATTATGATCATGCTTATTTATTTTCTGAATATTCCAGGTTCCTTTATCTGTTTCCTTTATGACAAGGGTGTCTACTATTTTTTAACGTCTGGCTGCTACTATTTTTATATATGATTCTTATGCAGTACTTCAGGTATTGCCTCACTGCCTCTTTTGACAGTAGTCAGGGCAGTGGGTGTAATGAGTAAAAAAAGAATTTGGCTACCAAAAGGTACCTGTTTCTTAGGACATTTTCACAGGTTATTTGCTCCCCCAGGCTGAAGTAAACAGAACTTAGCAGTGAGTAGAAAATGAGTGAGGCTGGTAAGAAGAGTTTCAAGGAAAATGTAGTAAGAAATTAATGAAACACTAACTCATGAGAAATGCCTTAAGAAAAATCTAAGATTCAAAATCACAAACTTACATAAAGCCCAGGAAGTGCTTTTGCCGTTCAAGATATAACTTTTTTGAAACATTTAAATGATATATGCAATATGGTACTATCTAATAGTGGTAATTTCTCAAGTCATAGAATTAAAAGTGATTGGTTCTTTTGAAAAACACTAGTAAGATCTTAGTTTTACAGACAAGTTAAGCATATGTGAAAGACAGGAAATTTTATTATTACTTTTCCTCTCGACATTTTATCTTTATGAAAGTTTTACTAACAATTAAAAAATTTCAAAGAGTAAAGTACTTCTCTCTTTAAGCTTAGTTTCCTCAGCTATAAATGACAGAGTGCACTGGAAAGTTTCTTTGGATCTCTATGATCTCAATCATTGGAGACTTCAGTATAAACATAAAGCCATAACTGTTCACAGAAGGCAAAGTATAAATAGACAATGCAATTTCTAAATAGCAAATGAAGAGCATCACAAAAGAGCAAGTTTCAAGAAAAATATTTTAAACATGAGAAATGTTTTGAAAAATCAGATTTAAAAAAAAGCAATAATTTTATTTAAAAGGTTTTTATTTAGCATAAAATTCATGCCTTTCATGCTTTATAAACTGTGATTACAACCTCACAAGCAACTATATAATTTCTATACTAAATAAGAGAATGAGCTAATCAAAAATTCAACACTTTAATACCTTTTTTAGTCTCCATGAATTTTTCATAACTATCTGGAAAATCATCTTCTGCCTTAGATTTTTCCACTGGTGCAACGACTGTTTTTCCTTCCTCCTCATCATCTTCATTAAACCACATTTCTTCATCCTCTTCCAACGCCTTTGCATCTCTGCGAAATCTGTTACTACGTAATATAGATGGTACACTGTAAGAAATATATCACAAGTATTGAGTAACGACTTAAAAATTCCTGACCAGTTTAAATGAGAATAAATACGTATAACCAAGAGGAGATGAAATAATTTTAACTGAGTATAACTTATAACCAGTTGTGAAAGGCTATGTAACCAAAGAACACTCCAAGGATGTTTGTACACTAACCTAAAAATTTATCTTGAGTTAAGATATGGAGCAGTAATTTTTTATATAAAGGATTCAGGGCAGGGAGAACAGCCTACCCTCCTATACAACCCTGTATTTTCTAATGATAGGAAATTCCTGGGTAAATTTCATATGTAAGATCAAACTACATATGGCTTTGGACATAATTTTATAGGTTATAAATGTAATATACTTAAAAAATACCTGTTCAGTTTCTGATTTTGTCTGTCTTTTTCTTGCTCATATTTAGTCTTCAATCCTTTGAATGTCTGAACATATTCAATCGATTCAAGTGCTTTGTAAAAGTTTTCAACTATATGTGCAGTAAGAGACTTGATATCTTCCTGTATAAGCACAAAATTTATATTTCAAATATAATACAATACTTGCTAGAAGAAAAACTTAAAAAAATTTCTTTTATAGTTCCAAAGCTGATCGAAAAACAGGTTTTCCAAATCACCTTCCAAAAATAAATGTCCTAGTTTCTTTATACATGAGCCAGGACTCCAAAGAAAACTTGGGAAAAAAAGAAGCAATTCTCTGAAGCCCTTCTGGGAGACTATATAGAACATTTGAAACATAAATGTATTTAACTTTATATCACCTATTTATTCTTTGCATTTACATAATAGTACAACTATGGAAAATTCTGAAAGAGATGGGAATACCAGACCACCTGATCTGCCTCTTAAGAAATCTGTATGCAGGTCAGGAAGCAACAGTTAGAACTGGTCATGGAACAACAGACTGGTTCCAAATAGGAAAAGGAGTACGTCAAGGCTGCATATTGTCACCATGTTTATTTAACTTATATGCAGAGTACATCATGAGAAATGCTGGACTGGAAGAAACACAAGTTGGAATCAAGATTGCCGGAAGAAATATCAATAACCTCAGATATGCAGATGACACGACTCTTATGGCCGAAAGTGAAGAGGGGCTAAAAAGCCTCTTGATGAAAGTGAAAGTGGAGAGTGAAAAGGTTGGCTTAAAGCTCAACATTCAGAAAACGAAGATCATGGCATCTGGTCCCATCACTGCATGGGAAATAGATGGGGAAACAGTAGAAACAGTGTCAGACTTTGATTTTCTGGGCTCCAAAATCACTGCAGATGGTGACTGTAGCCATGAAATTAAAAGACGCTTACTCCTTGGAAGGAAAGTTATGACCAACCTAGATAGCATATTCAAAAGCAGAGACATTACTTTACCAACAAAGGTTCGCCTAGTCAAGGCTATGGTCTTTCCTGTGGTCATGTATGGATGTGAGAGCTGGACTGTGAGGAAGGCTGAACGCCGAAGAATTGATGCTTTTGAACTGTGGTGTTGGAGAAGACTCTTGAGAGTCCCTTGGACTGCAAGAAGATCCAACCAGTCCATTCTGAAGGAGATCAATCCTGGAATTTCTTTAGAAGGAATGATACTGAAGCTGAAACTCCAGTATTTTGGCCACCTCATGCGAAGAGTTGACTCATTGGAGAAGACTCTGATGCTGGGAGGGATTGAGGGCAGGAGGAGAAGGGGACGACAGAGGATGAGATGGCTGGATGGCATCACTGACTCGATGGATGCGAGTCTGAGTGACCTCCGGGAGCTGGTGATGGACAGGGAGGCCTGGCGTGCTGCGGTTCATGGGGTCGCAAAGAGTCGGACACGACTGAGCGACTGATCTGATCTGATCTGAATAGTACAACTTAAAATAAGCACTTTCACATCTTTCACATACAATTTCACTTGACTCTCATAACAATTCTATGAAATAGGCTTTATTATCCCTATTTTACAGAAAGGGAAAATTGAGGCTATGAGAGACTAGATGGCCTGATTAAGAGTGCACACCTAGTTAGAAAGCAGATTTTGAAATTATATTTTCAAAAAACACTGAAAATATTATTTAATGACTCCTTGTTTAACTATCAAAGCAAGATAAGTCTTACTAAAAAATAAACAGATTCCTCCAACTATATCACATACACATATCTGATAAAACAACTTGACTTCCTCCTGTGTATTTCCAGTTCTCTAGACCAACAGTAATAAATTCTAAATTCTTAATGATTTTAAGCGATCCATGCAGATGCCATGGTGAAAAGCAGGCTCATTATTAAAAACAGGTTGTGATCCAGGATTAAAGTATACATGCGGTTTCTTTAAAAATAAACCATAATCTGACTTTAAGTCTTTAAACTAGTTCCCCTGAATATCTGAATCAAAAAATATATTGAAAGGAAAAAAAGCTAAGTCTTGGGATTCAAAGTATATTTATCAACCACTCAAAATTATTTTCAGAAAAACAAATTTAATCATAGGAATAGGGATGGCATTATGAACCCTACACCTCATTTGATCTGTATCTCAAAAAAAATTTTAAAGGAAAAAAATATAAAAATTAATCTCTAATTCACAGAACAGTGCGCTGTGAACCTGGGTTCAGAAAGTTGGTGAGCTAATTATTTTCCCTTTTTTCTAAGGCTAGTACTTCTTTCTATCTTCTTCATCCTTTTTGCAAACTATACTAAATTTGACTTGCAAGAAACAAAAGTAATTTCTAGCTTTGATTTTCTTTTTTCAAGTTCTTTCTGATCTTGGTGGCCATGTCCACCAGTGGAATCATTTCAGTGTGTGGGACAGGGTAAATTTACTATAACCAGTTCTTCAGTTTGCATCTTATCTCTGCTATTTGCATAGAGCTTTCTCTAGATCTTTTATGACAATTCTTTCGTTGCCCGAGACTGAGCTGCACCGTATCTTCAAGCCCTGACTGTACTCCTAAATAAATGAATGCATTTGAATAGGTCAACTAATCACTTGGGTGTCTCAAGCCCTCATCAATAAAATAAGGCAGTTGGAATAGTTCACCTAACAGTCTCTTCAACTTAAAATTCCATCATAACATCCTACCTTTTATGCATCTTGTATCAATGTCTACCAAGGGAATTATTTTCAACTTTTCTAATCATTTTTATCACTACCCTTACAATAGATCACAGAGATCATATGAATGGCATGCCAGAGTGAAACATCCACATATGCTAAATATCCCGAGCCATTTAGCCACCCCCCCAAAGGAACTGAGAAGAATATAGAGTAAACATGATTTAAAATACTATGATGAATTTCACAATATAAAATATTAACATCACTAAACATATATTTTTACTAAGAATCTTTTAATATAAACTTACCACTCTTATAAATTCAAATAACTCAATAACAGCTGAATTCAATAGATTGTACCGAGTTCCATTATCCAGAAGAGCATTTACAACTGGCTCAAAAAGGTTTCCCTTGGTGATGTAACGATTGTAAAATTCGTCTTTAAGGCCAATTATTCGCCTCATAAAACGAAGAGCACCTAATTAAAAAAAATACAGGGAATAAGTGGATAATCTAATGTTAATTACTGTACAGGTATTTCTACATAAAGAAATGTATATGTTCATCTAAAGTAAAAAGCAAAACTGCATTAAAAATAATTGGGTTTTGAGAAAAACAGAATTAAGCAAAGACCACTCAAAACTTGTAAAACTAACGTAGGGAGCTAACGAAATGCCAACAACTGGTAGGCAGAGAGCTACAAGGCAGAGAGATTAGAAAATACACAAAACCCACACACTACAAATGCTGGCACTATTTAGAGCAGTGCTGGTGGACATGAGACAATACAATGAAGGCAGCTTAGAATCAGCAGGGGCTGTCATTAGGAAGGGGACAAGAATGGTGCAACCTGCCAAGAGCCAAGACTTCCTTAACTCTTTGGGGGACAGGGGGGAGAAGGGAGTCAGGGAAGCTTTGGAAGTAGGTGCTTCTTTTAAATTTTCTGAAGATACAGCCAAAGGTGCTCCTGTTACCTGTATACAGGAGAGCTAAGGGGTTGCTTTACTTTTCTGGTGAAGGCTATTCCAGTTTTCTTTGCCTTGGGAAAATAATCTGTGAATCAACACTACCTCTAGATTATAATAAGCTGTTTAACCTTTGGTAAACATGTACTAATGCAGATCAGACTGTATTTGTAAAAAAGTGACAGAGTCATAAATAAGCAGTATAATTTGGCTTTTCACATTTTAGAATATTGAAATGAAAATTTCCCTTTAACTAGTCTTTTCCCTGGTTAAATAAAGCTAAACAAATTTAGCAATATTACTAAAACTTTGATGAAACACAACTGATTTCAATCTCTTATTTTTATGTTTATCTTTTAACTTATAACCTCTCTCCTAGGTAGCTTCATTTATTCTATAGATAACACTAAGCTACATCCTTTAAAACACAAAGCTTCTGATTTTCTTAGTCTCATTACAAACCCTCGTTCACAGATGGAAGTTACTAAAAGAAGTTGTGTCTATTGAAAGAGGTTCTAAATATTATCTGAAAATAAAACAGAAATAGGCCACATAAGGTATGAATGTGTGATCACTGTAACACTTAAAACAGGTATGGACAGAAGTGCTAGACTTAAAACATCACCTCTTTTTTATAGTAGGGTAAGAACTAGTTTATTCAGGATTAAAAAGACTGAAGTACTGGCAAAGACCTGAGAAAACAGGCAATTTCATATGCTGCTGGTGAATGAACATGCACACAAAGCTATTAAAACAGCATGTTTATAATAACTGAAATCTTAATGCAATATAAACATTTAAATACTGGATATTCATTCAATTATGTCCATTTAAATAGGACCAATAAGCAGTCATTTCAGAAGGGACCATTTACAGAAAGCAATACAGGAAAATCTAGCATGAGAACATCAATTCTTTCAAAATATAAAGGTTTAATGTAACTCTAGTCAGGATGAACTGGATAAAGTTATTTTTAAATTGCTGTGGAAGAACAAATGTCTAAGAACCAAGAAAACTATGAAAAAGAAAACAGAAGAGGTGCTAGGCAGATATTAAACTTTATACCAGAGATACTATAATGACAAAATAAACATTTTCATTCATTTTATCTTGTGAAGTAAAAAGACAGATGATTCAGACATAAGACAAATGTATATGGTAACTTATTATGTATCAAAAGTATTTTAATTCAGTAAGGAAAATATAGTTTATTTAATAAGGTGTTAGTACAATTGGTTATCCATTCAGAGAAAAGCTAGGGGAATTCCCTAGTGGTTTAGTGCTAAGACTCCATACTCCTGGGCTTCCCTGGTGGCTCAGATGGTAAAGGATCTGCCTTCAAGGCAGGGGACATGGGTTCGATCCCTGGATTGGAGAGATTTCCTGGAGAAGGAAATGGCAACTCATTCTAGTATTTTTGCCTGGAAAATCCCATGAATAGAGAAGCCTGGTGGACTACCATCCAGGGGTTGCAAAGAGTTTGACACAACTGAGCACATGTGCAGGAGACTCTGATTTGACCCTGATGGGGAAGACTCCATGTGCCCTGGAGCAACTAAGCCCGTGTGCCACAACTATGGAGCCTGTGCTCCAGAGCCCTGGAACTGAAACCACTGAGCCCATATGTCACAACTACTCAAGTCTGCGGGTCCTAGAGCCCATGTTCCACAATGAGAGAAGCCACTGCAATGAGAAGCCTGAACAAGGCAACTAGAGAGTAGCTGCCACTCCCTGCAATTAGAGAAAAGCCCCTGCAACAATGAAGACCCAGCACAGCCAAAAAAAAAAAATCAAATTATTAAAAAACAAAACAAAACAAAACTCCACACTCCCAATACAGGGGACTATCCCTGCCTGGCCAGGAAACTAAGATCCCACATACAAAAGAGGGGTGGTAAAAAAAGAAAAAAACAAACATATTAGAAGAAAATCAAGGATAAACTTAGGACATAGAAGACTTTAAGCAAAACAAAGAACCCATAAAGACATATTTGTCATCATAAAGAATTTTATAGCAATTATATGGAAAACAATGCCACAAGTCAAGATAAAGACAAATGAGATGGGACATTTTGTTCCCCAAAATGTGATAAATTGCCAATATCTCTAATATATGAGAGCTCTAAAAAAAAAAAAAAAAAAAAAGGCAATTCAGAGCAGATAAAATACAAAAACACTAAAATGTAAAAAGATGGTATCAAGGAAAATACAAATTAAAACACAAACAGAATACATTTTCCATCATCAGCTGGATAACATTTAAAAAAGCAGTCACATTGAGTGCTGTTCAATGAATGCATTTTTCACGTCAGGTGCCTCAATCTTTTGAGAAAGTAATCTGGAGGCTATTATGTTAAATTAAAATTGAAAAAGGATATATTAAAAATATAGTAACTTTTTCCCTGGCAATACCAATACTGGGGATCTACACTATGGAAATAAACCAGTAAAGATTTACATACTAGGCTAATTACTACATTATTATTTGGAATGGCAAAATACCCAAACAATCTTGTAATCCATGTAGTGGAGAATGGTAGACTAAGTTGTGGAAGAGCCACTTTATGAACTGTTACTCAGCTATGTTTAGGAAAAATATTAGTTCATGCCATATCCAATGTCTCTGCTTTTCAATATGCTATTTAGGTTGGTCATAACTTTTCTTCCAAGGAGTAAGCGTCTTTTAATTTCATGGCTGCAGTCACCATCTGCAGTGATTTTGGAGCCCTCAAAAATAAAGTCTGACACTGTTTCCACTGTTTCCCCATCTATTTCCCATGAAGTGATGGGACCAGATGCCATGATCTTCGTTTTCTGAATGCTGAACTTTAAGGACGTGAGTCTGAGTGAACTCCGGAATTTGGTGATGGACAGGGAGGCCTGGTGTACTGCAATTCATGGGGTCGCAAAGAGTTGGACACGACTGAGTGACTGAACTGAACTGATATCCAATGAGCTAGAGTAACATGAAGGGGCTGAGATGTGTGTTAGCATGTTCATGTTTCTATAAAAATAAAACATGAAAACCTATACATGTGTTAATGTTTATGTAAATTTGCACAGGTATGGAAAAAGGAATGGTAAAGTAGTGCAGGCAGTTAACACTGGCTTTATTACGGCCTTAAAAATTAAGGTTGTAGTAGGGAGATTTACCTCTTCTCTATGTGTTAAACGTTTACATTTTAACTATGATTTTCATGTTTAACTATGATTTTCATGCTCAGAAAAAAATCCACAAAGCTCTTATTTTGAAAGAGAAGGTTTCTTTACCTCTATCTGCAGGTGAAATTATGAGGAAGAAAAGAAGGAGTGTGCCAAAAATCCACATTTGAGCAAACATCAGCATTAAAGTTTGATTTTTATTGGTCCAAATGGTCTACTGGAGGGCTATGCTAAGTCACTTCAGTCGTGTCTGACTCTGTGCGACCTCATAGATGGCAGCCCACCAGGCTTCCCCGTCCCTGGGATTCTCCACGCAAGAACACGGGAGTGGGTTGCCATTTCCTTCTCCAATGCATGAAAGTGAAAAGTGAAAGTGAAGTCGCTCAGTCGTGTCCGACTCTTAGCGACCCCATGGACTGCAGCCTACCAGGCTCCTCCATTCGTGGGATTTTCCAGGCAAGAGTACTGGAGTGGGGTGCCACTGCCTTCTCCGACTGAAGGGCTACCCATAACTTAATTTTACAAGTTTAAATAACCTGAGTTACACAAATACATATCAAGGCCCATATCTCAAAAATAAAGAGTCACTACTAAATGACAGTTTGATGAAACAGATGTAAAAGATGGCAGGACAGGTTCTGTTAGTGACATCATCGCACATGGTATTATATCACAACTGAATCAAAATGTGAGCAATATGTAGGTAGGAGAAGCACTATGACCTATTCCTCTTGTCCTTTAAATACAAGACTATTAAATAAATATTAAATAAAACTATTAAAAATGTTGTTCCATAAGACATTTTACAAGAATGTTCATTAAAACTGTTACTTACACAAGGCCAGGAAAGTGTGCTTTGAATTCATCAAGACCAAGACTCTTCTTAACAAGTCCTTGTTCATAATATAGTTTTTTATGTGATACGTGTGATGTTCCACACAAAATGTGAGTAGTTCTAAAATTAAGGCAAGCAGCTGTGCTGTTTGATAATTATCTGCAAAGAAAATCATTGTATGAAAATACACCCTGCAACACATCTAGACAAAGAGAATACTGAGTATAAATCCTTTATTTTAGAAGAAAAGTAAAGCTGTTTTCTCCTAATTTTTGTATCAATTAAAGAAGCTACAGATTTTTATTTTTTCATTAGGTAGACTCTCCAGAAGTATTAGTAGTTTTACCTACTAAATACTTTCTAAGGCTCTAATATAAAATACTTAAGTATGTTACATAAAAATCTACAAACATGATATTAAGACCTTCACTGCACTGAGATTTTCTTAGTAATGATTTTGTAATATGTGCTATCATTATTAACATTAATGGGTCTATAAAAGGATCTACCCCATAGTAAAGAGGAAATATCTTAAACTTTTTGCCTAAAGTGGTGCAACACAAATTTCTCAAGAAAAATTAATATGCTTTCTTTAAAGACATCTTTAAGAAAAGGACATTTCTGGCGGTTTGAATATCAAGTGAAAAAAATTATATCAAGATTTTAAGACAATAATCTTTTTAACATCCAATCATGATATGAATGAAAGGCCTACTAAAATATTTCAGCTTTTTCTTCCTCAAGAGTCTTTTGTTTACATACTCATGGAATGATTTACAATTGCTTCTTGAATATAAAGATTGAATATATAGATAATTATCCATACCTACTATAAATATTTTAAGCAAGAAAACATTAAGCTGTGAAGAAATTATGGAATCAAAGCCTTAGAGAATAGGAAAAAAAACTGACATCATCTAGTCCAACTATTTTATTTTCCACATAAATATTTTGTGGAACATCACATCGTATTATCAGGAAGAAATTTCAGCATTCTTTTTAATAAAAGAATGACCATCAACTACAGAAAATACAATTCTGATACTCAAAGATCTTTTCTACTATAAATCTAAAAAGAGTTTTACCTGCTCCAGGCTAATTAGTATAACAGCCAATACCATAGCCAATATTTGAACTAGTTTCTTACCATTAAAAACAATTCTCTTTAATTTCTCAATTCCCAAATTTTATTTACAAAAGATTTTTCAACAGCAATCTGTAGTGTTAAATTAAATATCTTGTTTTCACTTTCCCAAATTAGGACGTGAAATCACTCACTATGTATCTAATAATTCAATCTCTGAATTGCTTCCTTATTTGAAACTGGCTTCCCTAGAACTCTGATGAGCCTTGTGGAAAAGACAGGATGCTTAGGTATACACAGCATATTTTCCATATTACCAGGTCAATACCTGATACATATGTTCCAAGTAGAAATAATAGTGCTTATACTCAGATTCATGAGACATCTATGTATGCAGACTGTTAGGAAGACTACTTCCTAACTGATTTGCCTTAGTTTACTTATTTAAAAAATAAGAAGGAACTAATCCTCAACTCAATCTTGTAAAAAAAAAAATGCAGAACATAAGCTCTAAATTTACAGAAAAAAAAACAACAAAGTTTCAAATGGATTTTCCATCTTTGATATTAAGAGTTAATTTTTTTTTCTTTTAAAAACCTAGTTTTGGATTTTTGGGTGACAACAAACCTTTCCTAGTTTTGTGTAAGTATATTATATTCTGAATAGGAAAAAAACTTATAATTTGCATTAGTTCATAAAACATGAATTTATACTTACCAGGACAAATCGTGCTACTTTTGTTAGATCCAACTACATTATCTAATAAAAAAAATTAAAATCAGTGACTTTAGTAATAATACCTCACACTTCCTTAGCACTTTACAACATACAAAGCACATCTTTGATCATAACCCCATTTTACCAGCAAAATAACCATTAAGAATTAGCAGCTTCAGTCAAATATTATACTTCTATCTGCAATTTTTTTAGATTGGGGTGCAGATGAACAATTACTAAAAGATGGTATCAAATATTCTGATAAGATAACACAGATTTTAACAATTAGTCACTTATGCTTTGAATTAAAACAAATTAAGAATATTAAAAGTTTCGATTCCTAGGCTCACATCTTAGAGCATATTTATGTAAGGAAACATAATAATGTATACCAGAGCATTGTCTGTAACAGCAGAAAGCTAGAAATAAGTTACTGTGAAAAATAACACCACATTATACATGTCACACCCATTCCAGTGTTCTTGCCTGGAGAATCCCAGGGACAGGGGAGCCTGGTAGGCTACCGTCTACGGGGTCACACAGAGTCCAACACGACTGAAGTGACTTAGCATAGCATAGCATAGCATAGAATAGCATACATGTCACAGTAATATAAAAAAACAGGGGTGAAAAACTCCAAATTCAGCATTTCTTGAAGGATGGGGATGGGGTAAAATGAGCATGCATAAGAAACTACGTATAATTTATTTTTAAAAACTGAAAAAGCACAAGTCAGTACTGACAAAGCCAATGGGAAATATATATCTGTAATGCTATTATCTAAATATTTCTATATGCTGGAAACGTTTTACTTAAAAATGAAAGCTAAAAATGCATTTAATTTATATAAATGGAAACTTTCTGAAAGAAAACATTGTGACATGCTTTTTTATCCATTCAATTTTATATTTTGGAGAACTAATCAGTTGACAGATCAAAATTCAATTATTTTGACTGCTAATTAGTATTCCACCGTACAAATATACTACATTTTCATTCCCTACACTGAACAATGCAACAACATTCTTATATCTGGCATGCATGTGCATAAATGCTTCCCAAGATATAAATTAAAAAATGGAGCTGATAGTATTATCTAGGGTGTACAATTTTTATTAGTTTAACAAACATTTTAATTGACTTCCTCTTAACTGATTTAACAGATAAACCATCATTTTCTGAGCTTATGCCCCCCAACATTTCTCACTTCACCAGTTGAGCTGTATACTTCTCTAAGAGTCAGTTCTTTAGCTAGTTATATTTGGCACATGATCACATAATTTAAATACTGCAGATTAATTAAATGTCACAGAACCATAATATCTATGGCTAAGTTAAATACAGCAGAACTCAACTTAGATGCATAAAATTATGAATACTTAAACACTTAAAGGTAAAGTACTTAAAACCACAGCAGAATTCTATACTCAGATTGCTTAGAGAATATGTTTCAGTTTTTACTCCACTTTAATAAACTGAAACCAGAAATTATAGCTGATAAATTATGGTGCTGTTTATGTAAGAATGCAATATGGAAATACAGTTAAAGAAAAGAAAGTGAAAGTGACAATGTTAGTTGCTCAGTTGTGTCCAACTCTTTGCAACCCCATGGACTGTAACAGCCTGCCAGGCTCCTCTGTCCACAGAATTCTCCAAGCAAGAATACTGGAATAGGTAGCCACTCCTTTCTCCAGGGGATCTTCCCAACCTAGGGACTGAATTCAGTTCTCCTGCATTGCAGGCAGATTCTTTACCGTCTTGAGCCACCACAATTAAAGAAAATCCATATACAAAAAGACTTTCCAGGAGCTCAAATGGTAAAGAATCTGCCTGCAATACAGGAGCCCAAAATTCGATCCCTGGGTTGGGAAGTTCTTCTGTAGAAGGGAATGGCAATCCACTTCAGTATTCTTGCCTGGAGAATTCCATGGACAGAGAAACCTGGTGGACTACAGTCTGTGGGGTAGCAAAGAGCTGGACACGATTGAGCGACTAACACACACGCACATGCACACACGCACACACAAAGAAAAAAACAAAAACAAAAAAGGACTTGACCCTATTCAAAATATCAGTAAGAGTCAACATGTAAACATTCAGTTTATTTTTAAAAATTATTATTCTTTGCTTTAATCAACTTTTAAAACTTCTGATCCTTATGTTCTGAAATTAAAGCATTTTTTACTGTATTGCCAACTCTAAAATGATGGTTCGCTTGGATTTTCTAATGTAGGCAATATACTCTCTACACTTACTCACTCTGATATTAACTTTTAAGAACTTTGGGAACAATCTTTTCTTTTGCTAAGTGTTCACATTTCTCTTCCTCAAGGTGTAATACTTTCTGCCACATTTTGTACACACTTCTCTACAAAAACCATGATTTTGTATTGCAGGTTAAAATTTTAAGTAATAATTTCCCTGTCATAAAAAGCATCAGGTAAAGAGACTGTTAAGAGGCCCTACCCTTTTCACGTCTGTCTTCTGAAGTATTGGTCAAAAGTGGTGCTGTGAGGACATGCATACAATGGTTGTAGAAGAAATTTAGAAATTCACTTTTTTCAGTTTTCTGAAATATACAGAATTAAAATAAAAACTTTATTATCTTTATAATTAATAGAACATCTTCAATAATTAGCAGTGCAAGTCATACACAAATAAGAGATACTTTAGGATACTGTGAAAGACTCAACAAAATTATATTCACCTTAATCTTATTTCTGAAGAACTGACAAACCTATTTTATATTACATATGAAATGAAAAAAAGCATTATAAAAGGTTTCTCCAGGGGAAATTATTCAAAATAATTTTTTTTCACGAGTATGATTTGAAATGCAATGAAAAATCTATCAACGGAGAAGGCAATGGCAACCCACTCCAGTACTCTTGCCTGGGAAATCTCATGGACGGAGGAGCCTGGTAGGCTGCAGTCTACGGGGTCTCAAAGAGTTGGACATGACTGAGCAACTTCACTTTCACTTTTCACTTTCATGCATTGGAGAAGGAAATGGCAACCCACTCCAGTGTTCTTGCCTTGAGAATCCCAGGGACGGCAGAGTCGGACACGAATGAAGGGGCTTAACAGCAGCAAGAACAACTTAACTGCTTAAAATCTTTTGAAAGCCCAGATTTCACAACGTATCCAAATTTGAACAAACACCAAGTTTATTTACCAGGCCACTAGAAATGGTATAGATTTTAGATATTTTTAAAATAGTTTTAAGAATTTGTTACTTGGAAATTTGGAAAATAGTGCCTTTTGGTTTTTTTCACTATTATTTTTTATATAATTGGTTCTATAAACTTGTAATGATTTGAAAACATACTTTTTCTCTAAATTTGAGGGAATTCTATAAAGGAGAAATATTCAAGCATTTTCAGATAACCACTAATAATATTTTGTGATATTTCCTTAAGTCCTTTTTCGGTAATGACTCCTTTCACCATGCAATTAACATAATCTGATACACATTGTTTCTTTTTTTACTACGATAAACATATAGAATTTACCATCTTACCTATTTTTAAGTTTATATATAAGTTCAGTAGTGTTAATTATATTCACATTGCTGTTTTAATTTTTAAGATGCTAACAGAGGCCAAGAAACAAAAATAGAAGTGCTAGCATTTTACCAAGATGTTAGCAGATTACAATCTTGTATTTTGCTGCAAAAATAACTGTTAGAGGAGTATTACTGCTACTCGAATACTGAGTGTACAAATGCATGAATGCTTTTCAAAATTGTACAAATTTTCAAAATTTACATATAATTTATGTATTTATACATAACTTAATATAAATAAAATCATCTAAAACTGACTAGACCAAAATGTTTCTATTGCAGAGTAATTTCTTACATTAGTTGTAGCCAGCATGTTCTCTGGATCAATTAGAGTACGAAGAAGTCCCATTAACTGAACAGCACCTCCTAGCTCAGGATCAGTGTCACAGATCATTTGTTCAATTACTACATTAATAAGAAGGATATCCTGGAAGAAAACAGGTTTCTATGAGACCTGGTTTGGATATAAGACAAACATACCAGCTGAAAGAACAAAATCAGAATCATACAGGAAGAAAAAAAAAAAAGAATGGATGAAGTTATCTAAACTTTAATCCTCATGTTGTCAAAGTTCTATAAACATCCTAGAGTAAAAAGAAACCCACTCAAAACCAAACAAAAATCAGAGCACACAATAGCTTACAATATCATCAATATAGGCAATGGAAAGCACAGTCATTTACCAGCAATTCTTATTCACTAACGTATTCTCAATCTCGGCAACAAAAAAAACACTGACAAAATATATGAAACTACAACTGGTGACACCAGACAATGAAAAACACTAGAAGATGGGTAACAAATGAGATGGGCCCTATGATATATGTTAGGTATTAGTATTAATTACTGGATTCTGCAAACTAAGTAAAAATCAACTTCGAAAAAACTGGCATTAACCATGTGGCTAGAGATTATGTTGTAGAGAGTAGCATGGAATAGCACAATGGTCTTATCCCAGAAGTACACTCACCTCAGCAAACAATTAAAATTAATCTACCTATAATGCATGACTAAACTCACTTCAAAGTAACAATGTTCTGAGACAATGAACAAATAATTCCTAATATAATGAATAATTTAACATTCATCAATGAGCTAAAAGCATTACCAGCATTATAAGCTAGTAGTCTGTAAAACGGACTTCCTTTGTGGCTCAGCTGGTGAAGAATCAATCTGCAATGTTGAAGATCTGGGTTCCATCCCTGGGTTGGGAAGATACCCTGGAGAAGGGAAAGGCTACCCACTCCAGTATTCTGGCCTACAGAATTCCATGGACTGTATAGTCAGTCCACAGGGTTGCTAAGAGTTGGATACGACTGAGTGACTTTCACTGTCTGTAAAACAGGCTTCATTTTCTTAGCAAACTTGATGAACAGGAGGAACAGCTAAATTAAAGGACCAAGCCTCTAACGGCAGTACAGCTAATAACTAGCTAGGTAAATGGCCTTATTTTAACTCTTCCATGCTGTTTTCTCCAATGGAACTAAAATTCAGCAGTCATTGAAGTCATACCACTCTCAAAATTCAAGCCACTTTTCTTAACTTTTCTGGTTAAAACAAATCTAATTTTCCTTAATCTGCTTCTCCAACAATGGCATTCATCACACTAGAAAACTAATGATCAAGCAACTTACAAGAATAATGGAGATTTAAGACAAACAACAGGAAAATTACTTCTTCGGATGTCACACTATGACTTGATCTGAAAATAGGCCATTAAAGAATAACCACAGTGACATTATTCCAGCGCTAGGTCACCAAAATCTACTCTTGAGAATACTCTCTTAAATTTATAGTCTTAGGAGAAGCCTCGTAACTCCTATCCCATTAATGTTGCTTTACTACCATGATCTCTGAGTTTTACTTCTCTTTATATTATCAGAGAAGCTTTGCAGTTAGAAACTTCAATTCAGAACCAGCTTCCAAATGACACCACTATTTACTTGCAATATTCTGGAGTCTAAGCCAGCGGTCATTAAACTACCAAACTACCTGACTGGTTGTTCACTTTGTAAATAGCTTTACAATAAAACATTTACTGGAACACAGCCACACCTATTCATTTTCAAACCATCTATAGATGGTTCATACTAAAGACGAAGAGTTGAGTAGCTGCAACACAGACTAAAGGACCCACCAAGTCTTATTTACCTTTTGGCCCTTTAAGAAAAGTCTGCCATCCTTCATCTAAATAGCATGAGTAAGATTAGTTACAGCTTCTGGGAGATGCTTCAAAGCCTTGGTATACTAGTTTCTAAATCAAGTTTTAGAGAAACAATACTTGTTGGTTTTATCACATTCCAACGTCATAGTATTCTTAGCAATACATACTTTTGTTTTTAAAGTACATTTAAGTGGGTTTAAGAATTTTTCAATTCTTAAATAATTAGCCACAGAGGAAAATAATTAGCAACAAAGGAAAGTTCTGGGTATCTACATATGGAATTAGGTATTATCCAGATAATCGGCTGGCCTCCCTATTTTCTGATTGGGAAACAAAAACATACTTTATTCCATTGCTTCCAAGGTTTCTTAAAAACTTTTTAACTTCTAGATGCTGAGATATATTTTATCATCTACAGATTTATACAGTCAATGTTAATCAAGTGGCAACCATGACAAAGTTACATGACAGATTTGCACTGACACTTTCTGATAAGATCAAGAAAATATTAGAATCTGTGTATAGATATAATGACTATAGTAAAAATGTTAACATTTCCTTGTATCTTAGCACATTTTAATCCTGTAATCCATGTTGCTAAAACCAAATATGCTCTATAGTACTAGAAAGAAAAGTTTGAATGTTGTGCGTTTATTTTGAGAGAGCATCAAAACATTAACTGCACACTGAATACAGAGCTAAGTTACTTCTTTAATGTTACCACCAATTTAATATAGACTTCAGTATGTAGACTCCTTAATTCTAGAAATTAAAGAAAAAATAATTTAGCTTCATTTGTGAGCTAACTTATTTTGATGTAAACAGAAATTTTAAATTGGAAAATTGTTAGACCTCAGAAAATTCCGGGAAATCAAAGACTGGAGACTGTGACTACAAGAAAAAGAGAAATTAAAAAGGGACTTTTCAATGTTAAAAATGAGTAACTGTTTCCCCATGCCTCATGCATCAGTTAAATGTAAACAAGGAAATATTTCTAATGAAAATATAAATAAAAGATTTAAAAGTTAAGAATTCTAAGTTACTAGGTTTGAGAGATTTTATGATGAATGCTCATAATCCCACGCATCACTGAGGATGAAGATGTGCTTGTTTCAAAGTTACCTTTTGTAAAAATGACACTAAGATGATATCAACAGTGACATGGTAAATCGATTAACGAACTATTTCTTCAGTCAGATTTAGCATTATTTAAACTTTAAAATATACTTAATACAAAATTTCTTCTATTTCTTTCTTACTATCTGAACAATAGCATTAGTCCTGATTCTAAAAACTGCCTTAAAAAAATTGGAAATATCTAACAAAAATAGAAAGCAAAAATCTAAACAGACATTAATTCAACAGTAACAAAAACAAAAGAATCAAATTAGCATTGGGAATCTAGACCTTCTTTAAGAAGGAACATTACTAAATTTTAGTTATTTTCTACTTAACACTAACATATATTTAATATAAAGGTACTTCATTATGAAAATATGTTCACTTTGTCTTTAAAATAGTTTAAGGGGAAAGTTTAGCATTTTTGTAGTGGAAAACATAACATTGGTTTCATATTTAAATGTTCATCCCCACTAAAATAACAGACACATGTGAACATGCAAGAGCAACTTCTAAGTTATACTAGAAAAGTGCTTGACCTAAGGGTTTAGAGTTACATTTCATTAGATTCACTAAATCTATCTCAATACTAGTTTGAATGTTTTTTATTTTTAACAATAAACACATCAACTGCTATATATTCTGGGCTTGCCAAAGTCACAGCTGATTAGAAATCCAATTATTCTTTATAAAAGATTAAAAGTTACAGTTATATTCCTTTTCTCTCAACAGTCTGCAAACATTATTCTATAGGTAATTCACACAGAACCAAAACAGTACCACTTACGTCATCACTCTGCTGGGCTTCTTGCATTACAAATTCTCGGACCATGGATGGACTAAACTCTACTAGATAAGAAAATATATCTGTTGCAGCTGACCTGACTTGCAAATCGTCCATGCCCTGATAAAAGGAGAATCAGATTACTTGGAGAATGCTGACCCCCTCTTTTCTCCCAGATCTATGTAAAACATATTTTTGGATTTAGACATGGTACTAGAATCAAAATACATACCTCTCTCATCATTTTCTTTTACAAATACTAAATGCTTTTATTTCAAATGTTCCCTTGCTATCTCTAATTTTCTTGAAGAGATCTCTAGTCTTTCCCATCCTGTTGTTTTCCTCTATTTCTTTGCATAGATTGCTGAGGAAGGCTTTCTTATCTCTTCTTGCTATTCTTTGGAACCCTGCATTTAGATGCTTATATCTTTCCTTTTCTCCTTTGCTTTTCACTTCTCTTCTTTTCACAGCTATTTGTAAGGTCTCCCCAGACAGCCATTTTGCTTTTTTGCATTTCTTTTCCATGGGGATGGTCTTGATCCCTGTCTTCTGTACAATGTCACGAACCTCAGTCCATAGTTCATCAGGCACTCTATCTATCAGATCTAGGCCCTTAAATCTATTTCTCACTTCCACTGTATAATCATAAGGGATTTGATTTAGGTCGTACCTGAATGGTCTAGTGGTTTTCCCTACTTTCTTCAATTTCAGTCTGAATTTGGCAATAAGGAGTTCATGATCTGAGCCACAGTCAGCTCCCTATCTTGTTTTTGCTGACTGTATAGAGCTTCTCCATCTTTGGCTGCAAAGAATACAATCGATCTGATTTCAGTGTTGACCATCTGGTGATGTCCATGTGTAGAGTCTTCTCTTGTGTTGTTGGAAGAGGGTGTTTGCGATGACCAGTGCCTTTTCTTGGCAAAACTCTATTAGTCTTTGCCCTGCTTCATTCCGTATTCCAAGGCCAAATTTGCCTGTTACTCCAGGTGTTTCTTGACTTCCTACTTTTGCATTCCAGTCCCCTATAATGAAAAGGACATCTTTTTTGGGTGTTAGTTCTAAAAGGTCTTGTAGGTCTTCATACAACCATTCAACTTCAGCTTCTTCAGCATTACTGGTTGGGGCATAGACTTGGATTACTGTGATAATGAATGGCTTGCCTTGGAAATGAACAGAGATCATTCTGTCGTTTTTGAGATTGCATCCAAGTACTGCATTTCGAACTCTTTTGTTGACCATGATGGCTACTCCATTTCTTCTGAGGGATTCCTGCCCGCAGTAGTACCAAGTGAATTACAACTTAAAACATTCAGCATGCATTACTATAATAAATTACTTCCCAGCCACAATATAAAACTATTACAAATTATCAATTTTAAAAACATGAAATGAAGCTATATAATTACCATTACGATTTCAAGAGCAGGAAGAATCCCCAACTTTGCCAGAGTTTTGAAAAATGCGTCTCTGTTTTGAGGTTGTAATGTCTGAGAAAATGCACAAAATTCCTTGAAAAAATTAACCTGTAAAGTTAGAAAGTATAGTGAGAAGCTGACACACATTGAAAGAAACCTTGGGGCAAACTGTAATGTGAACTACCAGTGTGGAATTAAACCTCAAAGACCTGAAAATCCAGCTACTGTTTATTATAGCATGGTTTCTATGTTCTTTAGGTTATGAGGAGCCAGGATACCCTGACTTCAAATCAGCCAATTCATCTTTGGTATAGTTATTTATTAATGGCATATTACTTTTTTCATTTATAAAATTATCCCTTTACACCAGGAAACCTCTAATTCTCTTTCAGTATTTCTTTAGCATCTGACTATAAAGTTTTAAAAAATGGTAAACTGTTGATAAAGAGTAGTCACCATTCTCTTTCCCCTAAGCATGGTTTATATCTCAAAAACCTAACGATCAACACATTTGACATAAAAGCATCTCTAAGAGCCAAATTATCATTCATTTATTCAAGGATTCTCCCTTTTTATTTTTTTAAATTTATTTATTTTTAATTGATAAGTGCTTTACAATATTGTGTTGGTTTCTGCCAGGATTCTCCCTACCTGTTTAAAAAAAAAAAAAAGCATCTCAATAATGTTTATACAACCACAAAAATATTATGAGTTTGTAGTTCTGTCCTAACATAATCCACATGTCTGATTTTATAATTTATAAGGCACATACTCCCTCACTGGGGGGAAAAATTAAGTATCTCTAAAAACTTCTAAGATATATAAAATAATAAGTTTTAGAAATTTTGAGGATAGTCATTTTATAGTATAATTTAAATACAGTTGACCCTTGACAATACAGGGGTTGGGGAACCCACCCTCCACTAAGTCAAACACCTGCATGTAACTTTATAGCAGGCCCTCCATATCTATTGTTCCATATCCAACCTTGGACCATGTAGTACTGTGGTATTTACTACTGAAAAAACAAAAAAATCTGTGTCTAGATGGACTCATATAGTTCAAATGTATGTTGCTTAAGGGTCATCTGTTCCTTTCATACTAATTATAAAAATCTTCCTCTTAAATTAACAAGCTCAATATTAAAAGCTATGTATGCCAAAAGAGTAAGAGCTCTTTAAGCATGTGAATTTCAATAATAACTTACCAATTCACGTCGTTTATCATCATCCGTGGCCTCATCTGTTAATTGTGCAAAAACTTCCGACAAAAATTTCTCATCTTCCTACATGAGAGGAAATATTACTATGAAATATTAACTAAAGTATAAAGTTATACTCACTTATCTGATTTTACAAATTACAATAAAAGTAGATGAAAACCTACTAGCAGTTTCATTACAAACTTAAAATTCCAGTATATTCATGTTATAAGGTTCAAAATTTGACAATACCTTTCAGTATTAGCTAGACATATATTACTACCTCATTTACATTTAATCAGAAACCCCTAAAGAACTATTTGAAAAACAAAAATTTGATGTTCTAAAGGGCATGCATGAAAACTCTACTTACCTTAACTGAGTGCCTCTCTACCTCCTGTTCAGGGTCTATTTATTTATGCTTAATCCCATGGACGGAGGAGCCTGGTAGGTTGCAGTCCATGGGGTCGCTAAGAGTTGGCCACGACTGAGGGACTTCACTTTCACTTTTCACTTTCATGCATTGGAGAAGGAAATGGCAACCCACTCCAGTGTCCTTGCCTGGAGAATCCCAGAGACAGGGGAGCCTGGTGGGCTGCCGCCTATGGGGTCGCACAGAGTCGGACACGACTGAAGCGACTTAGCAGCAGTAGCAGCAGCAATTTAAACATAATTCAAACAAATTTGAAGATTTCATTATTAGTCCATAGTGGATCAGAATAATGGCAGTTACAAATTCGGCAGTAAAGAATACTGAAGTCTTATAGTGGTAAGATTATAAATGCTAACAGTGATTATCTTTTGGTAATGGATTTTGAGTGATTTTCTTCTTAGCTCATCTGTATTTTCCAATTTTCTAGAATAAGTATGAACAATAAGATTACAAAGGAAAAAATTGACATGAATATTGAAATTCACTTTAGAGAAGATTTTCATCAAAACCTGCTGAAAGTCATGCTTTACTGCTGCTGTCACTTCAGTCGTGTTTGACTCTGTGCAATCCCACAGACGGCAGCCAACCAGGCTCCCCCATCCCTAGGATTCTCCAGGCAAGAACACTGGAGTGGGTTATCATTTCCTTCTCCAATGCATGAAAGTGAAAAGTGAAAGCGAAAAGTGAAAGTGAAGTCACTCAGTCGTGTCCGACTCTTCGCGACCCCATAGACTGCAGCCTACCAGGCTCCTCTGTCCATGGGATTTTCTAGGCAAGAGTACTGGAGTGGGGTGCCATTGCCTTCTCCAAAGTCATGCTTTAAACTTCAGTAATCTTCAAAATTCACTTTTATGAAATATAATTCTAATAATTTAATTAAAAGAACATAACCTAAAAATATTTATAATAGTGGTAACTGCATGGCTGACAATAAAAATCAAACCATGACATATTAAGGATATAGCTAGTATGTTGCGTACAAATCACTTCAGTTGTGTCTGACTCTTTGTGACTGCATGAACTGGGGCCTGCCAGACACCTCTGTCCATCGAATTCTTCAGGCAACAATACTGAAGTGGTCTGCCATGCCCTCCTCCAGGGGATCTTCAGACTCAGGGATTGAACCCGGGTCTTTTATGTCTCCGGCACTTGCTGGCAGCTTCTTTACCACTAGCTAATATACCTGCTCCTTTTCTTACTGTGAATCCCCTATGAAGAGGTATCAATCCCTTAAAGCCTTTCTGAAACAAGGTAGAGCACATATGAAAAAATGAATGAAAAGCACTAGGTATGACTATGGAAAATTTAACATGCTCTCCCAATAAGTATCCTTTGGTGCTACTCAAAGACACATGATTGACAAATAACCCCTTTCACTGACGCAGAAGTGTTCCTTTTGTTAATCTGTTGATTCCCTTTGGACCTTATGTATGGAGGTCTGAATCATTCACCTTCTGAGAGAGTTCAACTGTATAAATCATTTATACTTCAAATCATTTATCTGTTTCAATATTTTAGATTTTAGTGAATAAGTACACATGTATCTCAACACCTTTTGTAAATTTTTTCTTTTCCTGCATTGCTCCCAGAATCCTTCTTTCCTGTCTAAAGATTTTTAACTATTTTCAGAATGTTTTCATTGGAAAATAGTTCTTTGATAAATGCAATTTCCCATTTAAATTCTTCTTATAGGATTCATTATGTGTGTGCTGACAGCTAAAACTCCATAAAAGATTAGAGAAGCAATTTCAAGTACTACAGTCTGCTAGGACAATGCTTTCTGATTCCTAGTATTTTTTCTCCTGATCTCTATTATTAAAAAAAATTTTTTTTTTAATTTGGCTGTGCTGGGTCTTAGTTGTGGCATAAGCACTCTTAATTATGACTTGTGGAATCTAGCTCCCTGACCAGGGATCGAATCCGGGTCCCCTACATTGGGAGTACAGAGTTTTATCCACTGGACCACCAGGGAAGCCCCTGTCACTCTTGATAATATTCTACAAAAGCACTCTGTTCTAATATATGTATTAAGGGAGCTATTGAATGACAGCTTAAAGCCTATCATGTCCCACAGCTGGGACATCTCCCCCTAAATCCCTGCTTCTCTAAGTATTAATAATTAAACTAGTTTCCTTAGATCATTTCAGTTTTTCTTTACCATTTCACTTTAAGAGCTTTTTAATAAATCATAATTATTCTAAGTCAAATTGTGCATGTCTACTACTTTAGGTAACAAAACCTTAAGGGGAAAAGAGGAGCTGCTCCTATAAAGTCTGAAATCAAACTTTTTTCTCTGCAACGATGTAAAAATGGGCACATGCACAAAACCAAAATGCCAAACCCAGGACTCATTCACCATTAGAGGTACAAAACTTCTGTTATACAATTCAAGGAAACAGAATAAAATCAGTCAGTCTTAGTCCTGGCTGCATATCTGAATTATCTGGGAAGCTGTAAGCACACATACTCACACATACCCACAATAATAATTAGGTCTCACAAAATGGCATAAAAGGTATTTTAAAAAATAAGCTGCTTCTGTTTAAGATGGAAAAAGTTCAGGAAATGGACAGTAGTGATGGCTGCATAGCACTGTCAATGTACTCACTGCCATGAACTGTACACTTAAAAATTATTAAAATTCTGAATTTTATGTCACATATACTGTACCACAATGTTTTAAATGCAAAAAATGAAAAGTTAAAAAAAAAAAAAACCACACAACCGAGCTACATGACAGGAGATTTAGAAATATAAAAGACCACACTATGAGATAAAGCCCTGTTTTCTGTGTTTGATAGTACATTTAAAGTAAACAAAATAAATACTTAAACACCAGCTTAACTATCAGGGTGACTACATATTTGAAAACAGAATTGTGAAAAACACCTTAGTTTACTTACCTGCAACATGCTGACTATTTCAACTTTGTTGAAGAAAATAAAAGATGTAAGAGTAGAAAGAAAATTCTCTTCAAAAACTGATGGTGTAGGCAAAATGATGTCCTGAATGTATTGTACCCTGTAAGTCTGATGTATTTTTTGCCTTAGTTCAGAGTCTGTTATTGGTATAACTTCCTTAAACTTTGCAGTTTTGGTCAAGAATTCTCGGTGCCTTTTTGGCTGAGCCAAAGCAGGGTCATATTCAAGACATCCCACGACATCCATGATACACTCATCAGAAAACATAACCTCAAACAGAGTTGCCTTATTTAGGAATAAGATTCCTCTAATAATTTCATACAAATGGTGTAAGCCTTCAGTGTTTTCCAGGTTCTCACAAGCTTGGAATAGCTGCAGTAGTTTTTTAATATAGCCTTCATTTTCCAAGGCCAGAGCCAGCTTTTCCCTACGGATAGGTGAGGAGAGAACTGAGGTAACTAAGTCAGCAATCTCTTCAAGTTTATTGAGTTCACATGTGGGTAGGTCAATCAGATGACTGGTTTCAGGCATTTCTTCAAATCGTTCTTCTTCTGATTCATCAATAAGGTCCTGTGTGACTTCCACTGATGGATCCTTACCTTGAACCTAAAAATATACAGGTACAGCTGATTACCTTAAAATACAAAAGAATTCAAAATTTCGGAAACCAAACCACTTACCACTAAATTTAAGTAAACATACCTTTTAAGGAATTAAAATTATTTGAGTCTTCAGTTACTGACTGCAGATGATTTCACTTCTAAATTTCCCAACTTATAACTTGAGGTTAATTCTGATACCTAATAACCTGAGTATTTCAGATAATGTGGAGTGAACTTTGCAGAAATTAACTCTTCTCTCAGTTCCCCAAATTATTATCTATAACAAAGCACCACCACACTGGGTTAACAAGGACATTACTGAGTTCAAACCAAATTAAAACCCAACTCCTTGTCTATTCAAGACTAAGAAAATAAGATTTTCTCAAAATATTTTTGAAAAAATATTTGCTTTTGCTCTGAGTCTGAAACTGATAGACTACTAAAAAAATATTATTTTAAAAACGCATTCATTTAACATCTGTAATAAAGCCTCCAAAGCTTCTAACATCTAGATAAAAATTACAGTATAATGAATAAAGAACTGCTGTATGATTCAGGTTGACTGTTTTATGATTGAAGAAAAGCAAGGCTAACAAATTTTCTAATGAATTACTCTAAAAGAAAAAGTTTAGAATTTGACTTTTCATAAATTTTTCTAATTCCTAATCCAATCATGTAATAATCTTCTATTCTCCACCTTAAAACACCCTGAATATCCTAAATAGACAAAGTTCCACAAATTCCCAAATTCACCAAAGCAACACATGAAAAAAGATCTAAGAACTTAAGAGTAAAAAGTAGACGGATATACTAATGCATCTGTATTTTTTTTAGAGGAATGACAGTATTTTTTTTTACTTCTGAGTTTTCAACAGAGTATCTGGGCCTAGGGAGGATGACATATAAATTTAAGATATACTATAAGCAAGGTCCGGAGAAGGCAATGGCACCCCACTCCAGTACTCTTGCCTGGAAAATCCCATGGACAGAGGAGCCTGGTAGGCTGCAGTCCATGGGGTTGCTAAGAGTCAGACATGACTGAGCGACTTCACTTTCACTTTTCACTTTCATGCATTGGAGAAGGAAATGGCAACCCACTCCAGTGTTCTTGCCTGGAGAATCCCAAGGACAGGGGAGCCTGGTGGGCTTCCGTCTATGGGGTCGCACAGAGTCGGACACGACTGAAGTGACTCAGCATAGCATAAGCAAGGCCATAAGAACAGTTCAGATAAAATGTCTTGGGATCATAAAAGCCATGGATAGCATTTGAGATTTTAAGAAATCTTAGATGGTAAGATTCAGAGGGAGAAAAAGTATTCAAAGTGCAAGGGGAAAGAGCACAGAGCCAGAGAAATGAAAGCACAGGACATACACATGGCAAATAGCAAAATTTGAAATGCAGAGTGAATGAAACCAGATCATGGAAAAGTCAAGCTAAAACATCTGGATTGTTCAGGGAAGTAAATGTGTAGCACTTGAGAAAGCTGACCTGGCATCAGCTGCATGAGTTAAATTTGAAAATATAGGTAAAATAGGTTGTTATTACAAAGGCTAAATGAACAACTGAATTTGGATTGTGATGTTGGGGCAGGTGAGGAATAGCTATAAAAGAGAAAAGGAATCACAATGACCCTACAGTTCTAAACTTGTCATTAGGAAGATCATGGCTTCTTTAGCCAACTGATGTGAGTTTGAGGTGTTTGAATATCCAGCTGACAACTAAACCCGTGGGGCTACTGTTATTTAGTTACAAGTCATGTCTTTTTTGACCCCATGGACTGTAGTCTGCCAGGCTCCTCTGTCCAGGGGATTTTCCAGGCAACAATATTAGAGTGGGTTGCCATTTCCTTCTTCAGGGGATCTTCCTGGCTCAGGGACTGAACCTGTGTCTCCTGGTTGGCAAGCAGATTCTTAAATAACTGAACCATGTGGGAAGCCCATGGGCCTACTCTTCTGGAAAAATATGACAGAAGATAGATATTTGGTATTAGGGTAACGGTTAAGGCCAGAAGACTCCAACAGAAACCAAAGAACAGAGAAATGGAAGCCTGAGGGGAAGAAGAAGAATCAGAGGTTACAAAGAACAAAAAAGGAAACCAGAAGAGTTAACTTACACTTCAAATGAACATGGTTTGCATAAGTTTAAGAATAAAAGCATAGCTCTGGAACCATTATTTTGGTTATAGCATGTTTATTTCTTTGTTATCTAGTATTAACCCTTACAAGCTTCCTCAATTCTCTCCTAAACGTAACTCTGATCTGTCAATTGCACACAAAGCCGTGTCTATTTGGATGTCAATAGTGTTGTCCACTGGGCTTCCCTAATAGCACAGGTGGTAAAGCATCTGCTTGCAATGCAGGAGACCTGGGTTCGATCCCTGGGTCAGGAAGATCCCCCGGAAAAGGAAATGGCAACCCACTCCAGTAATCTTGCCTGGACAATCCCATGCACAGAAGAGCCTGGTGGGCTACAATCCATGGGGTTGCAGAGTGAGACATGACTGAGTGACTAACACACAAGAGTGCTGTCCACCAATTATTTCTGGTTCTGTCTCTTGTGGCACGTGAGTTCATTGATTCAATGAAGTTACAAGGGGCTGTGTGACTTGCTTTGGCCAATAAAATGTGAACAAAAGTGCCATGTGTAACTTCTGGAAAGAGATTTTAAAAACCAGTGCCCCTGATTCATCACTTTTCTTTCCCACTTTGCAATAACCTTGGAAATATTAAAATGAATTCTCTTTTTAACTTGGGCCCCCGAGTGACTCTGCTAAGCAAAGTTCCTTCCTCTCCAATATTGGTCAAACAGCATTAAGGAAAAACAAAGCTTTTGTTGTGATAAGCCACTGAAATTTCCAGATTTTGTTATTACAACATAAACTGTCCTTAACATTCTTAAAGTCAATCAACTTTATGCTGAAAAGGTTCATGGTAAGTCCACTATCAATAGGATTCTCAACGAAAATTTGTATTTCCCACACACCAATCACAGTCATTAGTGCCTTATAGTTACTGCTTGAAATTTTTTTCCTTTTCAACTGTCAAACACTATTTCTCCTTTAAGTTTCACAAAAGAGATCTTTTTCTCCAAGAGGCCACTGAGTATTTAACTTCCTCCAACATTCTTCTTTTCCATCTCACAACTTATATCTTCACTCACTTCCTTCATCTGTTTCAAAGAAAATGTCCCTACCATTTTCTAAGGTTAAAAGTTCCATATGTAATTCTGACTGTGCTTTCTAAGAGCTCCACATATTATCAATTATCTGAGCTCCAGGTTTTTATAATTTCTTTCTTCCCAATGATTCTTTCTGTTCTATCATTCACCATTACCGTTAAGATACTTAGTGTTCTTTGAGCTATCAATCTTTTTCAGAGAGGAATTCTATTTTATTATTATAAGGAGTTAAGAAATGACCAGGAAATATGTTTTTTATTGAAATTGTTCTTTTAAAGTTAGGAATGACCTCCCAGAACTAAAACATAATGTATGGTTCTGTAGAGTACCACACAGAATACCATCTATACTCAGAAACACGGATAGATCTTAAAAAGCGTAGTACTGAGTTGTGTAGTAAAAAATTAACCTTGGGAGACCAGCAGAGTGGCCAAACATAACATTCCTTTCAAAGGTGGAAAAATTTGGGTAAAAATCAATGACAAATAGGGAGGAGAAATGATAACAGAGGGCAAAGTAATGAATAAGTAGGTAATGTAATGAGAGAAATCAAGTATTAACATGGGTGCCTTAAAAAAGCTCAGAGTAAGAGATGGTATTCTCTTAGTTCAATTATAACAGATGTCTGGAGGCTGAAGCTATATATTTACCAAGTCTACCACTGCTCCTTGGACTCAAAAAAGTTGAATGGAAGTCTGTAGGTCAACCAGACAGAACTGACACCACTCTGGGAGACACTGCCATACAATATGATGAACTGATGGACTAATTATTAATGACTGAGTGGGATTCTACTGGTTTGGCCAAAGAAGCTTGCTCTTTCTGTAACATCTTCTAGAAAAGCCAGAAATAACTTGGCCAACCCAACAGTAATGTGCCAGTATCCACTTTGACTCTTACTTTTCAGGTTATATATACTACCAAACATGGTATAATATTGCTACTGTTGATCCAACTACCTTAAGTACATAAGCCTATGATAATATTGATATTCATGATCAAATGTACTAAGGAGCATGTAATGTCAATAGAAAATGACTGACATGAAGAATAAATGGACTTACTAGCTATTAACCATCAGCTAATTTCTATACTAAAGAGTTCTCTTAAGAGTTGACCATAAGGTATTAAAACAAATTATAGTAGATGAAGAAGGGAAATGATCAGTCAAAATAGTGCAAAAAAGTAAACCATGGCTTTATAAGACAGAATAGTTTTTTCTTTAAATCTATCCCTAGCCCAGAGTGGATCCTCCAAATGTTGGGCATATTCATACCGATACTACTGTTCTGTCGCATATATGCTACACTAAATGTAGATGCTAAGGCAAATATGATCATTTTGGTGTAAGAGTCTCAGCCAAGGGCCAAAGGGTGATCTTTGCATTAAAGGACTACTCTCGCCCCAAGAAAGGTTTGTGTGTGTGAAGTCGCTCAGTTGTGTCCAACTCTTTTCGACCCCATGGACTATAGCCCGCCAGGCTCCTCTCTCCATGGGATTCTCCAGGCAAGAATACTGGAGTGGATTGCCATTTCCTTCTCCAGGGGATCTTCCCAACCCAGGGATCGAATCGGGGTCTCCTGCATTGCAGGCAGACGTTTTATCCTCTGAGCCACCAGGGAAGACCTAAGAAAGGTTAGGTCCTAGTCTAAATCCTGAGAGGTAACCCCTAAGCACTCTGAATATCCTATTAGGAGTGGTTTTGTTTACCTGGGGGCCTTGCGCTATGCCAGATACATCATGCACATACATGTGTGGCTAACTGTATGGCTTATGGTGGAGATCCTGGACCACACAGTTCAGCTGAACATCTGGGAGTGCTGGAAACTATAGAGTCAGCCACATGGGCAGTCAGCCTTCTTATATGTTTGCTTTCTGTTTTATCTTTCCACATTTTAACATACCTCTTTTAGATAAAATGGAAAAAAAAAATCAAGAATGCATGCAAGTTAAATATTATTAATATAACCTTACCTGACAAATTTTTTCCCAGATCTCATCACAGCCAGCTTTTTCCTGGAAACTTAGGGCCAGATCATAGTTTTCAGCTTCTGACCAAACGATTAATGTATCCTGTTTAAAAATAAAGATTTGTGTCATCACACCAGAAGAAATAACTACAAAGTATAAATAAAAATCAAGCGGACAGGAAACAGCAAAGCAATGCCCTCAGATAAGTGCAATTAATGTACACTCAATTGACACCATATAATTGAATTTTGTTATCCTCTGTACTTTAGTATTATACTGGCAAATCATAGCTTTGACACTGAAAGTGTCAGTGAGCAATCTTCTGACACAAAAAATATTAAGATATGTTAGCAGGCTCATGTTACCAAGATAATGTTTAATCAAAACGTTTGACTAGCACTCTTGGCCCAAGTATAGTATACGCATTCAGATGTCTTTAATTATCTCTCTCCCAAAGGTTATGCTTTTGGGGAAAAACTGTCAACTCCCTTATTAAAAACTAAAGTTTGGTTTTAAATTAAAGCACAAGTATAAACACTAAAATCACTATGAGAACCTAATAAAATGGACTTTTGAAGGATACATAATAATGGAAGTTTAATATGGCTAAAACTTTGAATTTCAAAAAAATGCAATTTGAGCTTATTCCAATTATCAAAACTATAATTTGTGAAAACATATTTATTAATTGTTCAGTTAACCAGCATTTATAAACATTATGCTGCTGCTAAGTTGCTTCAGTCATGTCCAACTCTGTACGACCCATAGACGGCAGCCCACCAGGCTCCTCCGTCCCTGGGATTCTCCAGGCAAGAACACTGGAGTGGGTTGCCATTTCCTTCTCCAATGCATGAAAGTGAAAAGTGAAAGTGAAGTCGCTCAGTCATGCCTGACTCTTAGCGACCCCATGGACTGCAGCCCACCAGGCTCCTCTGTCCATGGGATTTTCCAGGCAAGAGTACTGGAGTAGGGTGCCATTGCCTTCTCCGTATAAACATTATAGCCTCATATTTAAAAAATATAAAAGTAAAAGTGAGCCCCAAATTAATAAAGATAAAAATTTCAAAATGAAAAATTTCAGTACTTTGGTAGCTCTAACAAGAAAAATAAAAAATATTTTTTAATTAATCTAGGACTTAGATTAACACTTATTTGTTGTATAACCAGGTAAAAAGGACACTGGAAATCTGTGTTCTGGCTTCTTATTGGCCATGCTTCTTGGAAGGGACTATTTGCCACTGTGCTTATATGCGAAGTTGCTTCAGCCATGTCCTACTCTTTGCCCACCAGGCTCCTCTGTCCATGGGATAATACTGGAGTGGGATGCCATGCCTCCTCCAAAGGATGTTCCTGACCCAGGGACTGAACCCCTCTCTTTTGTCTCCTGCACTGGCACGAGAGTTCTTTACTGTTTGCACCACCTGAAAAGCCCCTTTATTTGAGCAGGCCACTCTTTAAAAACCTTTAGTTGCTCCCATTATGTACAGAAGAGGTTTTGAAATCTTTTTTAAAAATCAAGAGAGAGCTCTTTTTATAATCAAAATTTTACTAAGAATCTCCATTTAAAAAAATGATAAAAACAAAGCTATTCTGGTCTGCAGAGGGTCCATGTTCTTTCCTCAGTTCCTGAGTTTCTTAGAGCTCAACAGATAAGCAGCTGCAGAAATAGTGATCTCCAAACTTTTAAAAACTGTGTGCCTCAAATTACTTATGTATTATTTAAGGAATATAATATTAGTAGAGTCATACATACTTTATAAAACATTAATTTCATACTAAAACAGAAATTAAAAGGCTTATATAAAGCTTAAAAAGATAAGCATATTTTAAAAATGTTTAAACTGTAATGGCTCCATATTAATATTACTAAGAATTTTAAGACCCAATATAGTTAGAACATAGTATATCCATAAATGACGGGAGATACAAATCCATATTTAATGCCATCCTTTTAGTAATTCTGAATTTGGGAGGGAGGGACAACTTTTTATACTATCTATTTTAATCATTGTTTTGGCTTTGTCACTTGGCCAACAGACAGATTACACTGAGAGTGTAAATCAGTTTGACAACTATCTTGTTCACTTGCACTTTTGTTACTATCTTCAACCCATTTTAAGGCACACACACATTTTTGTTAGGGTTATGTTATTTTAGTTGGAAAATATCTGTAAATATTTATCTGCATATACAGGCTATAACAACTCATAATAGGTGGGGAACAGTCTTCATGGAAATGTTACTCTTCTCAGAAAAGTGAAAATTGCTCAATCATGTCTGACTCTGCGACCCCATTCTCCAGGCCAGAATACTGGAGTGGGTAGCCTTTCTCTTCTCCAGGAGATCTTCTCAGCCCAGGGCTCGAACCCAGGTTTCCTGCATTGCAGGCAGATTCTCTACCAGCTGAGCCACCAGGGAAGCCCAAGAATACTGGAGTCGGTAGCCTGTCCCTTCTCCAGTGGATCTTCCTGACCCAGGAATTGAACCGAGGTCTCCTGCACTGCAGGTGGATTCTTTAAAAGTTGAGCTACCAGGGAATCCCCTTCTCTCAGAATACCATGCTTATTTTTGATTCTTCACCATGTGACTTCATTAAATATTAGAAAATTCAATTTTTGATAAACAGGTTTCTTCTCCAATGATTCATACTGTGCATTCCATTTTGGAGATCACTAGTATAGCAGAATGAATGAAATTCAAAACCCTTTCTTTATCCAGGTATTCAATGCCCCTTCCATTTTGGTTCCAATCTATCTTCCGAGAAAAGTCCAAGTAAGCAACAAAGTCTGAATTAAAAGGACACAGTGTCTTTCGAAACCATTTTCTTTTGTTTTCTTTCCCATCCTTAACAGTAAATAAACTCTTTATTCATAAACCAATCAAAATCTCAGAAACTAAATAGGATTTATATTCAGGATTGTTTTCAATGCAAAGGGGACTGACCTCAGTTCAGTCGCTCAGTCGTTCGCGTCCGACTCTTTGCAACCCCATGAATTGCAGCACGCCAGGCCTCCCTGTCCATCACCAACTCCCGGAGTTCACTCAGACTCACATCCATTGAGTTGGTGATGCCATCCAGCCATCTCATCCTCTGTCGTCCCCTTCTCCTCCTGCCCCCAATCCCTCCCAGCATCAGAGTCTTCTCCAATGAGTCAACTCTTCGCATGAGGTGGCCAAAGTACTGGAGTTTCAGCTTTAACATCATTCCTTCCAAAGAAATCCCAGGGCTGATCTCCTTCAGAATGGACTGGTTGGATCTCCTTGCAGTCCAAGGGACTCTCAAGAGTCTTCTCCAACACCACAGTTCAAAAGCATTAGCTTTCTTCACAGTCCAACTCTCACATCCATAAATGACCACTGGAAAAACCATAGCCTTGACTAGATGGACCTTTGTTGGCAAAGTAATGTCTCTGCTTTTGAATGTGCTATCTAGGTTGGTCATAACTTTTCTTTCAAGGAGTAAGAGTCTTTTAATTTCATGGTTGCAGTCACCATCTGCAGTGATTTTGGACTGACCTCAGGAGGTGGTAAAAAAAATATAGATTCCCATGCTTCTCTCCTGGATACAGGTCTGGAGTAAGTCTAAGAATCCTTATTTTTAACAAGGTAATAAATACCTCCATTACCTCAGGTAATTCTTTGGATAAGTCAAATTTGAGAACATGATCTAAGTACACCACCAGTTGGTTAATAGAGAAAAGGAAAATGCTGTCAGAGTAGACACCTTCCATCTCTTTGTTGCTGTTATTCAGTCAAATGATGACAAAATCCATCTTTCCTTCCCTCTCTTCTCCGTATCTTACTGTCTTGGTAAAAAAAAGTACCCATTAAGAAGGACTCTTTAGAACTGCTTATTCCAAGGGTCAAATTGCTGGGTAAGGGAACATATATAGAGAGCTGGCACAAGAATATTTATACCAGAATGAAGTGTCAAATGCCAGTTTCTTACATACCAAAAAGCCTAAATTGAGTCAAGCCCAATTTTTCATAGTAAAGTCTGTTTTCTATCACCGTACGTTGTGATCTTCCATTTTTTTCCTAATTAGTATGTGGCACATATTATGTTTGTGATGTTATTAATGTCTTGGTTTAAACCAAGGAAAGCATGCCGCTGCTGCTAAGTCACTTTAGTTGTGTCCGACTCTGTGCGACCCCATAGACAGCAGCTCATCAGGCTCCCCAGTCCCTGGGATTCTCCAGGCAAGAACACTGGAGTGGGTTGCCATTTCCTTCTCCAGTGATGAAAGTGAAAAGTGAAAGCGAAGCCACTCAGTCGTGTTCAACTCGCAGCGACCCCAGGGACTGCAGCACCAGGCTCCTCTGTCCATGGGATTTTCCAGGCAAGAGTACTGGAGTGGGGTGCCATTGCCTTCTCCAAGGAAAGCATAGTTTTCCTCTATTAACTAAAACACTTAATCACCACTATATCTCTATGAAGTCAGATTTAAAATGAGCTTTAAAATTATATCTGGTCTGACTGTGTAAAAGGAAAGAAGAAAAAATAAAGGTTCAAGCCCAGCATGGGAGTAAGACATGAGCTAGAGAAACCTGACAATTTAGCCTCTACTAACAGGTTTTCACAATGTAGCTTTATTATGAGAAATAGTTATTTTCAGTTTTATATATTAGAAACACATTCTTGAGCCAAATACTGTTTAAATCAGAGGTTCTTAATCCAGAGTCTACAGACACCTTAAAATTTTATCTAAAATCTGATACATAACATCTTTTTTGGGGAAAGGGTCTCCAATTTTTATATATTTGCAAAGAAATCTGTGACACATTTTTAAAGGGTCTAACAAACCAATGAATTATGTTTCAGTTCTCTTCCTTGGTAATGATCCACTTCATTAACATGAATAAAATCTACTCATAAAATTTTTGAGATCCTACTGCTTGCCAGACTAAGCCTATCTTTGCTCCCAATGACTTTGACAAAATCGATACAGGAAGAGCTAAAATTTTTCCAAAGGAATACTAATTCTTTATAAAAAAGGAAAACAGATTATTAGATTTACAGAATTCAATTTTCAGGTTCAAAATCAATGTGACGCCTGGAATCAGTGAGATTAACCAGAAAATGCAGCACGTAACTCTGTTGTTTAGTCACGAAATAATTCCTGTCCAACTCTTTTGTGATCCCATGGACTGTAGCCTGGCTCCTGTGTACAGGATTTCCGGGCAAAAATACTGGAGTGGGTTGCCATTTCCTTCTCCAGGGGATCTTCCTGACCCAGGGATTGAACCTGCATCCTTGCAATGGCTGGTGGATTCTTTATCAATGAGTCACCTGGGAAGCCCCTGCAGTTTGTAACAATAGTTGGCCTAAATGCTTTCTGAGATAGATTTTTAAAGCTATGCATAGTATTACATACAGTATGGTATAACATATAGTCCAGGACAGACATGACGACACCACTTGCAGTAGTAGTGTCTTATCGTCTCAAAATATGACATATTTGGTATAATGGGAGTAAACCTGAACTAGATCGAGGACCTGGCGGCACCACCCAGTTTCACTGTCCACTATTTCGATGACCTTCAGCTGAGTATTTAACTTCTTTGATTGTCTTTTCTTACTGGAAAAGAGGAAAATGCTGCCTACAGAAGGATTATTATAAGATGACCATGAATACAGTTAACTTACTGTGCTTATGTGTCAGGTACTGTGCTAAAGCAATTTTCATATATTAATTCAAAAAAATTACGAGTCAGGTAGTATCCCCACTTAAAAAGTGAGGTTCAGAGAAAATTTGCTCAAAATCATAAAGATAGAAATAATGGAATTAAAAACAGTTAAAGAGTATCCATGAAACTCTAAACCTATATTTTTATCACTATGCCCCACAAGAAATGTGAACAAATTCTAAAAGACAGCAAAATAAACTTGCTTCCCAATCGTCTGTCCTGTGGCATTGTAAGAAACAAGTGAAGTGAAAGTGTCAGTTGCTCAGTTGTGTCCGACTCTCTGCGACCCCAGGGACTTGGGCCTGCCAGGCTCCTCTGTCCACGGAACTCTCCAGGGAAGAATACTGAAGTGGGTTGCCATTTCCTTCTCCAGAAGATCTTCCCAAACCAGGGATTGAACCCAAACCAGGGACTGAACCTGCATTGCCAGCAGTTTCTTTGAGCCACCAGTGAAGAAAGGAAATAAGATAAATAAAAAGGACCATAAATAATAAAGACCTCTCCGTATGATATCCAGATTCCTCCTTGGTTCCATTCCAGACCACTACCCAATCACTCTGCCTCATGTTTTGTACCTAATCATTCATGTCCTCTACTTATGCACTTGATTTACAGTTCAAAGTGCAGACTAGATTCTACTCATTACAAATTCATGCAGCTATTTTAATGCAGCATTCAAAATTTTATCAACCTCTTTCCCTCTCACATACTCAGTTCACTCCTCATAATGGTTCTTAGGCTAAACCTCAACATCCTCAATTTTACTGGATTATTTTGCCAATTCAGATAGATACAGTAAGATTATTTTCATTTCTACCTTCATTTCAGTGGACATTCTTCTAACCAAAATATAGAATATTCTCAGTCTTTCTCTTTAAAGGATAAGAAACAGCATTTCCTGCCTGACTGGCCCTTCTTCCCTTACCAATTATATTTTCCTTTGGTTTGAAGACAACATATTTTCCTGGTGCTCTATTCTTTCCAATTGCTTATTCTTTCTTCTTCACTGTATCTTCCTTATTCCCGATTACCAAACATCTAATCCTGCAGTATGCCCTGTCAAGTCTATCTTCACATATATCTCAAATCTAAACACCCTTCCTCTTTCCATCTCTACTGCCATTACCCTAACTGGATTCAACATTCTCTCTAGCTTACTAGACTCTGCTGCACTCTCTCAACCAGTCTCCCATTTATTGCTTGTCTTCAATTCTACAGACTGATGTTACTATTTTGCATCATGTCATTTCTATGCTGAAAACTCTTCAAGAGCTTTCAACCGCACTTTAAAAATCCAAATTAATGATAGTAACCAAAGCACAAATAGCTCTCAAACAAGTATTATTGGATGAATGAGTAAATGTCGACAGTTTAACAAGACTCAGCCTTAAGCTCTGTTCTTTTCTCTATACCTACTCTCTCAAAGGTAATCTCTTGGAGCTAAAAATAACATTCAATGATTCTCAAATCAGAATCTCCTACACCAAACTCTTACTCTATCTCTAGTCCCAGAGTTTTCAATTTTCAGACCTATTCATTTTACTCACGTCAAAGCCTAAATGAAAATAAGGAACAGAACAAAATGCAGTTTGCTACCACTCATGCCAATAAAAGGGAGAATTTTATGTAGATGATTGCATGCATATTTGTCTCTGTTCAGTTCATTAGATCAGTCGTGTCTGACTCTTTGTGACCCCATGAATCGCAGCACAGCAGGCCTCCCTGTCCATCACCAACTCCTGGAGTTCACTCAAACTCATGTGCATAGAGTCGGTGATGCCACCCAGCCATCTCATCCTCTTTCGTCCCCTTCTCTTCCTGCCCGCAATCCCTCCCAGCATCAGAGTCTTTTCCAATGAGTCAACTCTTCGCATGAGGTGGCCAAAGTTACTGGAGTTTCAGCTTTAGCATCATTCCTTCCAAAGAACACCCAGGGCTGATCTCCTTTAGGATTGACTGGTTGCATCTCCTTGCAGTCCAAGGGACTCTCGAGAGTCTTCTCCAACACCACAGTTCAAAAGCATCAATTCTTCGGCGCTCAGCCTTCTTCACAGTCCAACTCTCACATCCATACATGACCACTGGAAAAACCATAGCTTTGACTAGATGGACCTTTGTTGGCAAAATAACGTCTCTGCTTTTGAATATGCTATCTAGGTTGGTCATAACTTTCCTTCCAAGGAGTAAGCGTCTTTTAATTTCATGGCTGCAGTCACCATCTGCAGTGATTTTGGAAGCCCCCCAAAATAAAGTCTGACACTGTTTCCCCATCTGTTTCCCATGAAGTGATGGGACCAGATGCCATGATCTTCATTTTCTGAATGTTGAGCTTTAAGCCAACTTTTTCACTCTCCACTTTCACTTTCATCAAGAGGCTTTTTAGTTCCTCTTCACTTTCTGCCATAAGGGTGGTGTTACTGGTATTTCTCCCAGCAATCTTGATTCCAGCTTGTGCTTCTTCCAGTCCAGCGTTTCTCATGATGTACTCTGCATATAAGTTAAATTAAGCAGGGTGACAATATACAGCCTTGACATACTCCTTTTCCTATTTGGAACCAGTCTGTTGTTCCATGTCCGGTTCTAACTGTTGCTTTCTGAACTGCATACAGGTTTCTCAAGAGGCAACTCAGGTGCTCTGGTATTCCCATCTCTTTCAGAATTTTCCACAGTTTATTGTGATCCACATAGTCAAAGGCTTTGGCATAGTCAATAAAGCAGAAATAGATGCTTTTCTGGAACTCTTGCTTTTTCGATGATCCAGCAGATGTTGGCAATTTGATCTCTGGTTCCTCCGCCTTTTCTAAAACCAGCTTGAACATCAGGAAGTTCATGGTTCACATAATGCTGAAGCCTGGCTTGGAGAATTTTGAGCATTACTTTACTGGCGTGTGAGATGAGTGCAATTGTGCGGTAGTTTGAGCATTCTTTGGCATTGCCTTTCTTTGTTTACATATGCATAAAACCTCTAGCAAGATATACAAGAAACTGGTAACACTGGTGGCCTCTAGTAAAGGAAACTGTATGGACAGAATCCAGAGAAGGAGAGACTTCAAAGATACTTTCTTATTTTTAACAACATGAATATATTACCTATTCAAAATAAAAAACATTAAAAAAAATAAGGACATAACCATATGATAAATGTAAACCTGCTTTCTTGTCAACTTCCCAGTTTCTGGAGAGAACCATCATTTTCATGACCCCAAAACTCAACACTACTAGTAACCTTTGATTCCCTTAAAAAAAAAAAAAAAAATTTGTGTGGTAAAAATATTTTAATTGGAGGATAATTACTTTATAATGTTGTGTTGATTTCTGTCATACAAAAATGTGAATCAGTCAGTTCTCTTCCATATTTAATCATTACTCAAATTTTCCAGCATTTTCTTGAAAATATACTGAAGTTCTGTTTCTACTTTTTTAATTCCACTTACTACACTTGAACAGACTTTCATTTTCTTGATGTTAATTACTGCAAAGGTCTTGCTACCTAAAGCTCTTCTGTTTTCCTTCTTACCCTCAATTCAATATTCATAACATTGCCACACTGGGTTCCTAAACAGTATTACTTTCACCTTAGGCTCCTACTCAAGAACCTATAATGGTCCCTTTTGTTTAGCAAACCAAGCTCTCAAATAAGAAACCTCTGCTACAAAGAGGCTTAATAAATACTTTTTGTGTCAGATGTACTATTTCCTTCCCTATCACAGCTCCTTCAGCAGACACCACCAAGGAGGAATGAAGATTTCCTCAATGTTTCTGGCTCAAATCAGTCTCTCCTTCCCCTTATTTTCTACCGTTCAAGTCTCTAGAATAAAGTTACTTTTCATAGTATTTTGTGTTGGTGCATATCTGCTGTATAACCTCAGTTAAAAAACTTAAACTTTCTGTGCCTTAGCTGCCTTATCTGTGAAATGCTTTCATGGGCTCTCAAGAAGGACTGGGTTAAAGCATTTTATTAGTGCTTGTATTATAATTCTGTAATTGTTTCACTTGTTGTGTCTTGTCTCCCAATAAGACCCAGGACGAAGACTTCTTTATACATCTCTCCCAAACCCAATCAACACAAAATTATGTTTAATATACAAAGTATACACCCTTTAAGTCTGCTTCTGATTTAGTCAAGATCAAGTGAAACTGATTCTAAATAACTTATAATTTTGACACAGGTATCAGGCACTCTATTTTGTGTCACGCTGTGTAATCATTGTCTTTTCCTTCTAATGTATTTAAACACTTAACAAGTTTATGTGCTACTTAAGGTTAAGGATATCCTCTTCCCATTAACTACTTCAATATTGCCATAGTAAGCAAAGAAAGTGGCATGAATCAGTGATTTCTTATTGGGTCATCTGACATTAAACTCAACTCATTCTAACTCATTTTGAGCCCATAATTCAGTACTTAGCTCATTTTAGAACTGTAATGTTAAAAGAACATTAAATATTCCTCTCTGTATTTAATCAATGTACTTTAATGTAGCAAAATATCCTGTAACTATGAATATCTCATTAACTCACTGAAAGTATTTCTTTTTTAATTAAAAATCCACTAATGGAGGACTTCCCTGGTGGTCTCGTGGTTAAAATTCTACACTTCTAACACAGGGAGCATGGGTTTGATCCCTGGTCACAGAGAACTAAGATCCCACATGCCACAAAGCATAGCCCAAAACATAAAAATACCAAAAATTCCCACTAATGATCAATATATTTCATATAAATTTTGGAAATAAGGGGCTTCCCACATGGCACTAGAGGTAAAGAGCCCGCCTGCCAATGCAGGAGATATTAAGAGACATGGGTTCGATCCCTGGTTTGGGAAGATTCCCTGGAGGAGGGCACAGCAACCCACTCCAGTATTCTTGCCTGGAGAATCCAATGGACAGAGAAGCTGGGCAGGCTACAGTCCACGGGGTTGCAAAGAGTCGGACACGACTGAAGCAACTTAGCAGGCACACAATTTTCTAGGCTAATTTATTGAATATGCAAATGATAACATTAAAAAAAAAGATAATTCTAATGAACATAGAAAAATATTAATGTGCTTGGAAATCCCAATTAGTGTAACTTGGTAAAAAGGTAAATGAAACAAGATCTGGTGAAACAAATAAACGTAACATAACCATTATATAGTTCTTTGATTTCTATTAGAAAAGTATAGTTAATTTAAACAAATATAAAGATAATTAAACTGACCCCATCTACATAGGTTTTTCATTCTTATAAACAAAGCTTTTCCAAAATATTCTTACTGCTGAAGAATTCTTAAGCTTTATTAGTAAAAGTACTAAATTATTAGTACTTTAAATGTTATTTAGTAAAATTATTAAATTTTCAATGAAGGAAAATATTTTTTAAAAAGTCCTAATGGTATATTATTTAAGTGTGATTAATTACAAAAACTACTCCCCTAATGGCATTAAAAAAAATTTTTTTAAGTAAAGATCTCTCTCCTGCATTACTTAAATTTTCTAGCAGAGTAACAAGACACACAAAATTATGTCCCAAAGTTTCTAAAAATACTCACAGAACCACTGTGTAATTCTGAACTAATGATGATGGATTATTTTATACACAAACCTCCACCATAAGGGGATCTTTCCAGTTAAAACAACTAAAGGATTTTATATACAATTTGAAAAGACTCCATGATATAACTAACTTGTAGGGAGTCATACTTAAGAAAACAGTTCCTGAGAATTTTATATTTATGCAGGTGGAAAAGAAAATGATTACAAAATATTAGTATGTATTTCCCCACAAAGCAAGCAAGCAAACAAACAAAAAAACAAACTGAAAGTGGCTATCTGGTATAAGTCAGTATAAAGACAGAGAATAACCATCTGACTATCTGACTTAAAAGAAATATCTTCAGGGTTCAACACAGAACAAATGTTTGATTCTCTATCAAAAAAAAACACAAACCCACAGTATTTTATAAGCAGAAGAAAACCTATTACTTGAATATTAAAAATTCAAAAATATTTCAATTTACTGATTAAGAATGTATTGTATACACAAAATAATTGTTTTAACAGTAAGACTTTTACTAACAATGCACTGTGCAATAGACATGTAATATCATTTCTCCAATTGTAAAGTATGTTTCTGAGCATCAAAATTTTCACTGATCTTGAAGAGAGTAGGCAATGATGATATAAATATAATGATCTTTACCTTCAAATTATTTATTTTTTCCTTTAAAAACCTCTGCCATATTCACTTTACACACTGCACACACACACACAAAATACACTGGAAAATTATCTTTTCCTCCAAAAATCTCTGCCATATTCACTTTACACATCACACTAAAAATCAGTAATAATCCAAATTTCTAACAACAGGTGTATATCATATATCATACAGTGTCTTTAAAAAAAGCCCAACTAGATCTGCATTGTTAACATGAACAAATCTTCAAAATAGCGCTGAGTGAAAAATGAAAGCTGCAGAGTACATGTAAGAATAGGAGATCAATTGTGCAAAGTTTAAAACAAACAAAAGACTACATATTATTTATGGATACATACATATGCAGAAAAGGTATAAAAGCATGTACAGAAATAATACACATCAATTACAGAATAGTGGTTACCTATAGGGAGGATGGAGAATGGATAGAATGAAATGGGTACAAAGAGAGTTTTAATTCTATCCACAATGTTCAACACTACAAAAAGATTTGAAACAGATATGGTAAAATGTTAACATTGTTAAATTTGGAGGTGTTACACAGACGCTCATTATATTATTCTCTATACTTTTAAATTTTGAAATTTTTGATAATAAAAAAGAATACATTCACAGAATAAAGGAAAGGTTGAATCACTGCTGCCATTTCCAGATTAGATAATTAGGCACACTAATACACAACACAGATTTTCTTTTCCCAGATAAGGCAATAAATATTAACAGAAACATTACATAATAAGCAGTGTATACTTTCATAAAATATCCATTGGTTATTATATTAAAAATATACAACAATCAAAGAACAGGATGTTAAGTGGTTCTACTTCAAAAGTTTTACCTCTGTATGAGTCAAAGGATCTACTTTCACACCACAAACAGGCTTTCCTTGCTTTAAAGAGTATTCCTATTAAATTTTCTTTTATGCCATTTCCTTTAACTGTGATTGAGAATAAAAGGCTTAGTGTACAGTGTATAGAAGATACCTGGTAAGACTAATGAATACATTGAATTGTACTAAAAACTAACAGTGGCTCAATTTAAAGATAATAAATTACTGCCAGTACAAAAGCTTTCGCTTTTCAGTTTGAAATTTATAATCTGCAAGGAAAATACAGAGTATGTAACTTTGTTTACCAAATGTTTTTTCTCTTGTCAGGAAAGCTTTCTCATTCTTTGATTAATACTTCCTTGATCACAGATGAAGTCTTTCAAATTAAAGATAAACAACTACTTGCCTGCTGTTTTTGATATGCAGTGTTTGGATTTATCTTTGATTCCAAGAGTAGTGATCCTGAAAGTTAAAAAAATAATATTTATAAGTTTCGACTTATAAAACCCTGAATAAAACATCAGAATACACATTAAAAAAACAACTTTTTTCTTCCCCTGGCAAGACATCTGAAGTCATCAAATTTACTCCAGTTTATATTTTTCTCTCAAGATCTGGACTTTGCATTAGAACATATCATGCTATCCCCATAATACTCTTAAGGGAAAAAAATCCATCTAAGACCAACATTCAGACCAAGAATATACAGAGACTAGATTACTTATAATTTTATTGAAAGGAAAATTTTTAAGGTCTAAATGACCACCTGAAACCAAATTCTTTTTAACAAAGTTATTTTTATTGCATTTCCAGTTTAACAAATAAAACAAATTACAAAGTACCACAACAAGGATCTAAATACTTTGCACACAAATTACAGAACTGCATTTATCCTTTTCTCTTTAAGAACAAAAGGCCACCTCATATAAAAATAAATGTCTATGATTACTTTAAAAAAAAGGTGCAAGAGTACAAGATGTGTCGAAAATAAACCGAAGACTATTATTCTTTTATCTGCAAGTTATCAGCTGCTCAAATCCAGCGATCAGATTACAGTGAGGAAGGTGTTTTCATTAAGGCTGTACATTTTATAATTTAAAAATATTTCACATTAGACTCGTACAATAAATCAGGGAATACAAGTTTACAGTCTGGTTTGCTGTCCTAACTTGTTTAAGTTGTATTCACTTGTTCACAGCACCCTCTACAAAGATAGCCTGGAGGGATCCCAGTCTGAAGATGTAAGTGCTTGTGAGTGCATGTATCGTGGCAACAATCTGCAATAACTCCAGGAAAAAGGCGTCTTTTGGTTTTCCCCAGCACCTGTCTACTGTGACAACTGGAGCTTGTTAATAAAATCAGTTTTTTAAAGAAGAGTGAAGTTTCACTAAATTTTTTGTACCAGAGATATAATGTGTAAGAAAATAAAGGGGGACGGGGAGGGTCAGAAGGAGAGCACTAAATTGTTTTTCATTACTTCCTCCCTTCCCTCCCACACTCTCCCCGCTTCTTTAAGAGGCCAGCCTACGGAGAAAGGGCTCAAGTGTCTTAATAAGGCTAGCAAGAGGAGGAACAGAGACTCGGCGTCCGACTGAGGGTACATCCCGATAAAGTAGTTTGTTTTTACCTTACTGAAGTGAAGACACAAAACCAATGCGCCGTTCCAAGTGGCTGGCAGTAACAGCACTCGGCTCAGGGCCTAAACCCCAGGCTGTGCCCAAACGGGAGGCATTGTCCCCTATCCTACGGTTCCAATAACCTTACCGTCGGACTCTGCCCGAACCAGCAGCGACATTCCCTTGAGCTCCTCCACATAGGTAGAGGAGACGTGCCCGGTGCCTCGGTCGTCCCATTGCCGGTCTTCGTTCAGGGTATAGACCTTCACTCGCCGCCGCGTATCCGACATGGTGACTGCTGTCCCCACTGTTCAGCCGCCGCCTCCTTGCTCACCTCCTTTACGCCCCTCACTCTTGAGAGACGGTAGCGGCGGTGGCGGCAGCGGCGGCGGCGGCTCCGGAGAGGCCCGAGTTCACCATGGCTCCCAGGTTCAGCCGCGGGAAAGGGCAACAGGAGCCACTGAGACCTTGCCGCCCAGATTCCCAGTTACCTCTCACTTCACCCCCGAACGTACCCACCCTCCCCACCCTTTACCCCCCGGAGCTCGCTCGGTCTCCCGCCGCCGCCGCTGCCGCCGCCGCCGCGGTAACTACTAAAGACCCGCCATCTTGTAACCCGATTCTCTCTGCCTTTCTCTTCCTCCTCCAGCAGGTTCGCACGGGCTGTCCTAGCAGGGGCTACGGCGGCCGACGAGTCCAACGTGCGACGCCTCCGTTTCTGCACGCGCTACCCCGGTCGGCCGTGCTCAGTATTCTCGCGAGGAGGGGTAGTGGCGTGAGGTGGGCGGGTCTAAGTGCGACTTCCTCCTCTCTCGGCTCCGCCTGCAGGCGTGGGCTCTCGCCGGGTGGGCGGTTCTCGCGAGCTCCGGGTCTCCGCTGGTGCAGCGAGACTCTTCTCTGGACTGGGGGCCAGAGCGGAGTTGTGGTTTCGCCTTCGTGCGGTTTGTTGAGGCTGCGCCCGGCGTGTGAGGAGCGGTGGGATCCAGCTCTGTGGAAAAAACGAAGCAGGTCTGGGAGGTACGCATCCTTGGACGAGACTCACCCTGAGCAGAAGGGAAGGAAATGTGCTCGCACTCCATAATGGAAGCTCGCCCTTTCAGCCTGTGAGAGAAGAATAGTTTAAACCTCTTTCTGTGAAGACGTTAGCCCTTTAATGCGACTCGAAACCCACTAAAACTCGCTAAGGAGTCTGCTACAGTTAAGCATCTCCTCAGGAAGTGTTCTGTGCATCTCCAGGAGATTATAACATCGTACAAATGTGTACTGACAATTTATTTCTCGTTCAGGCGTTTTACCGTCAGACTTTTGGTGGCTGGCATACTTTCCGCTTCTTGAAAACAGTGTCCTTCCTGCGTTGGTAACCTCGGAACAGAAGTCTTCAGATAAGTTTAGGCAAGTGGCGGGGAACTACCTTCCTAACACATCCATATTTTTGAGTGTCTCCTGCTGGCATTTCTAGCGTTCTGTCTCGGAGGTCTTCCGCGCTGAATAAGCGAGGGAACAATTCTCTGGACGTTCGCGTCGGTTGTCACACATCACATTGTCAGACACTGCGCGGTAGATAAGAGCCGTGCGCTGTATTGTCAGTCGCTGTTCGTTCTCTAGATTGTTTTTGTTCGTTTTTAAAGACAGTTTCAGCTTGTTCTGCCGCCAGCTCTTGACAACCCTTTAGTCTGAAGGGTAAAAATCGAGCGAGATCGACAGGTTTTACCCTGCGGTGCATCTTGGGAGTTGTAGTCGTTCCTTACCGATGGTGGTGTCAAAACGTGCTTCTCTTTTGACCAAATCTTGTGCGTAAACCCAGCATACGAACTGACACGTGACATGCTTACAGAGTAGGCTCCTGATGAAAAATAAATTATCATTTCAAAATCTGGCTACATAGGGTTTTCTTTTAATCTAAAGAGAACCTAAGAAAATACACTTGAATTTAAGTATTTATATATGTTGGGGATTTCCTAGGTGGCGCAGGGGTAAAGAATTGCAGGAGACGAGATGCAGGTTCATTCCTGGGTTGGGAAGACCCTGTGGAGAAGGAAATGGCAACCCACTCTAGTATTCTTGCCCGGGAAAACCCAGGAACAGAGAAGCCTGGTCGGCTACAGTCCATGGGGTCACAGGAGAGTCTGAAATGACTTAATGACTGAGCACAGATGCGTGCAATATATGTAGCAAAAGAGCACATTAATTGCTGTGACTAATGTGCACAAAATGCATTTTGAGCCCAGAGAAAATAACATATCTCAGGTCAAAGAAGGCTTCACACTGGTAACTTTTGGACCTGATGTTAGAGGATCCCTGAGTGGAAGTTTGGCCTGAAAGGTGTTTAAGGCTGTGGGGACCAGGTGAACAAAGTCGTAACGTGTTGCTGCTGCTAAGTCGCTTCAGTCGTGTTCGACTATGTGCGACCCCATAGACGGCAGCTCACCAGGCTCCCCCGTTCCTGGGATTCTCCAGGCAAGAACACTGGAGTGGGTTGCCATTTCCTTCTCCAGTGCATGAAAGTGAAAAGTGAAAGTGAAGTCGCTCAGTCGTGTCTGACCTTCAGCGACCCCATGGACTGCAGCCTACCAGGCTCCTCCGTCCATGGGATTTTCCAGGCAGGAGTACTGGAGTGGGGTGTCATCGCCTTCTCCAATAATGCGTTACTGGCCTAAAAGAATTTATGAGCAACTTATGTATTAATATGGAGAGTGAGAACTATATAGAAGTCACTTTGACACCATAAGTTAAGAGCTTAATATCCCATGCTGCTACTGCTGCTAAGTCGCTCCAATCGTGTCCGACTCTGTGTAACCCCACAGACAGCAGCCCACCGGGCTCTGCCGTCCCTGGGCTTCTCCAGGCAAGAACACTGGAGTGGGTTGCCATTTCCTTCTCAAATCCATGAAAGTGAAAAGTGAAAGTGAAGTCGCTCAGTAAGTGTCCGACTCTTAATTGAAATCACAGGAGTCATTTCCAGTATTCAGTCATTCAACAAACACTCTTTAAGTGTATGCTATGTGCAATGGCACCCCACTCCAGTACTCTTGCCTGGAAAATCCCATGGACGGAGCTGCAGTCCATGGGGTCGCGAAGAGTTGGACAGGACAGAGCGACTTCACTTTCACTTTTCACTTTCATGCATTGGAGAAGGAAATGGCAACCCACTCCAGTGTTCTTGCCTGGAGAATCCCAGGGACGGGGGAGCCTGGTGGGCTGCCGTCTGTGGGGTTGCACAGAGTCGGACACGACTGAAGCGACTTAGCAGCAGCAGCAGACACTGTTAAGTGAATAAATAGAAAAAATTCCTCTTTTCATGGCGCTTCCATCCTAGTGTTGTTTAGCCCCTCAGCTGTGTCCAACTCTTTGCAACTCCATCAACTGTAGCCCTCCAGGTTCCTCTGACCATGGGATTTCCCAGGCAAGAATACTGGAGTAGGATGCCATTTCCTTCACCAGGAGACCTTACCGAACCAGGGATCAAACCCTTGTCTCCTGCATTACAGGTGGATTCTTCACCACTGAGCTACAGGGGAAGCCCACATTCTAGTATAGGAAGACAATAAACAAATCTATGCTGGATACTGGTAAATGTTATGACCAAAGGGAAAAAAAAATAGATTAGCAGACAGTGAGTTTGGGAAGGGTAATAATGTTCATTGAGGGAGGCTTCTGAGGGGAGGCAGTCTGCTATGCATTTCCCTGGGGGCAGAGAGAGCCAGAAAACAGCAACTGCAAGTACAAAGCCTTGAGGCTGTAGCATGCTGAGTGAGAGGGATAGCAAGGAAACCAGTGTGATTGGAGTGGAGTGAGAAAGGGGGAAAATGGTGGGAAGTGAAGTTGGGAGTGGGAGAGAGGCCGTTTTGGGGCCTCAGATTTTACTTTGAATGAGTTGCAAATTCACTGGGGAGTTTTGAACTAAGGAATGAAATGATCTCAGCAGTGTTTCAAAGCATCGCTTCCATCTTCCCTGTAGTATCCCTTTTCTGCGGTACTCCCCAAGATCTGAAATAAGGGAACAGAGAAATAGGGAACAGAGTTAAACCCTCGGGACTCATCTCTGACCCTTGCTGGATCCTCTGGCCCAGGTTCTGTTTCTTTCTTGTTCTAGGTCACAGGGGTTCTCCCTCTCTCCTGCAAAGGGCTGACCTCTAACATTGGTAAGATCCAGGACAAGCATACAAATGGAAGAACGTATACTATATGTATGAAGATTTAATTTTTTAAATCAATCTATTAAGTAAAAATATATTTTCTTTCCCTACCTTTGGCATACCTTGAGAAATATATATTCATATGGTCTGGAAGCTCAATTCAAATCTAGAATTCTTGAACTCTTCAGAATTCCACCTTCTCCCTTTGGCCTTTGAAATCCTTAGCCTGCCTTCTCTCTCACACTTCAGCTCTGTCCTGCACTTTGACAGCTCTCATGTACACAAATAGGATACCCTACCCTTTTGTCCAAATTCTATGTTTGCACTCCCTGAATGTAGTCACCCTTGGCTCTTCCTCAAGAGGACAGAATTTGGGAAGAGGACTGTGCAGACCCTGGGAGCAGGCTTGGCCTTTGGGACAAGGAATTCCAGGGTGGCCAGAGCATGATCTGGTAGGGAAAGAGTGGATTCCAGCTGGACACATCCGTTGGTTTCACTGACTTCTCATCCCATGGAGAGAAGCACAGACAGAGGGCTACAGCAAGAGTCTCTAAAATATATTGAGGGCAGTAATGCACTGCAACACTGTGTTTTTCCCAGCAAAAATTTTTTTCAGGAAGATTCAACCCCAAAGGCTAAGATAGATAGGTATCTTTACATATGTAACATTTACTTCTACCACTGTTTTTTAAACACAAATAATGGAATATCATATGTACTGGTGTTCTAGTGTACCTTAGTTTGTTTAAACCTTCTATATATACATATGTCATTTCCAGTACTTTGTAATTTCAAACAATAAATGATTGTACAGAAGTAGTTTTGTGTGTGTCAACACATGTGTGGATTAAATTCCTAGAGCAGGGCTTAACTTTGGCATCACTGAAATTTTGGGCTGGATGATTCTATGTTGTGAGAGGCTGTCCTGTGCATCACAGGATGTTTAGCAGCATTTTTTTGCTTCTACCCACCAGATGCTAGTAGTATTGCACCTCATCTGCCTGTTGTGATCATCAGAATTATCTCTCATCCTTGCCAAATGTCTCTTGAGAGTACATTACACTTTTTAATTCTTAAGGATTAAAAATAGTTCTCTCTACAGAGTAAACTGGGTTCTCAGTCTTATTGCCTCATGTCCTTGAAATGTGAGGCTTTCTGTTTTCACCCTTCCTAATTGTTTGATAATTTTATGCTGCTGCTTGCTGCTAAGTCACTTCAGTCATGTCTGACTCTCTGCAACCCCATGGATTACAGCCTACAAGGCTCCTCCGTCCATGGGATTTCCAGGCAAGAGTACTGGAGTGGGTTGCCATTGCCTTCTCCAGATATTTTTATGAAAAAACTTTTATGAGAGGTTTTTTGCTGTATAATTAGCTTTTCCTTGAGGTGACTAATCTTTAAGGCCATCCCCATTTAAAAAGTCATCAAAACTGATAACCTGTATCTTCTTCACTGATATTCCTATTTCTTTGCCTCTTTTCAGCCAAACTCTTCAAGGGTTGAAGTTGTTTTATACTCATTTCACTTCCTCACCTCACCATTCACTCCTTAATTGAACCTGTCTATTCTGATTTCTGGGCTTCACCAGTGGCTCAGCAGCAGAGAATCTGCCTGCAATGCCGGAGACTCGGATTTGATCCCTGGGTTGGGAAGATTCCTAGGAGGAGGGCACAGTAACCCACTCCAATATTTTTGCCTGTAAAATCCCATGGACAGAGGAGCCTGGTGGGCTACAGTCCATAGTGTCACAAAAAGTCAGACACAACTGAAAAGACTGAGCATGCACGCATGCACATACACACGCACATTCTGGTTTCCATCACTCAGCCCTCACCAAAAAGCTCTTGTTAAACTCAATGAAGACCTCTATGTAGATAATGCCCACAAACATCTTTCAACCTGTTTTACTTGATCTAAGTTAAAATTGACATTTTTGTCTGAACTTCCTTTTTTCCAATCATCTCATGATGATTCCTGCTTTATCCTTCAGATGTCACTACAATTATCATTTATGTAGAGGAGCCTTCCTTGACTTCCTTCCATATCTCCTTGGAATGTACCAAAAACCTAATTCACTTTAGTTTAAATGATAAGAAAACTCATTGGCTCATGTGAACACAAAGTCTGAAGATAAGATGAACCTCAGTGTTGATTTGACTTGAGTATCAATGAGAATTTGATTTCCTTCCTCTTGATTCTGCTTTCTGCTCTGCCTCATCTGTCCTCAGGCTGAATCCTTAATTTGCATGGGTTTGATTAATAATTGTCTCCACATGTAGATAAAAAATTTTCATGACTCTGAGGAGCTATGTTTTTCTCACCATTGCATCTTCTGGTAGCTAGGATCTCATTCTTCTGAGATGGTCATGGCAGTTTTACAAGAGCATGTATGGGTATGAGTGTGTGTGTGTAGGGTGATGGTAGTTCTTTGGTTATATGAAATTGGGAAGGAGTCAGGCATGTAAGTTTCTGTATAGACTTTTAACCTGCTGTCAAATTCTCAGCCCTGATCCTTTTTTTGGTGAAGATTTGTGCTGTTTTGCCTCATCACCTCTGTGGGTCATATAGATTGTGACTTCCTCTGTTCTGCTAAATTTGCCACTGCTTTTCTATTTGCTTGTCGTGCAACCAACATTTGTTAAAATCTCATCTCTGCTATTGTCTTTTGTTTGCCCTTTGGACTCTACTTTTAAAAAAATTACGTAACTGTGTTATGCATTTTCCATGTTTAACCAAGGTATTGTCATGTTTTTATGGTTTTTTAATGTTTAGGTTTCTAATTCACTTGAAACCTTTTGTATATATGAAACAGGATGTCAATTTAAAATTTTCCTTCCAAATGGGAGAGTCAACTGTCAACATCATTTACAGATGAAATTATTTGAAATGCTACTTATATTCTTTATTAAATTCACAGACATATATCTAGATTTGAGTCTGAATTCTTTTTCCATTGTTTTATTTGGGCAACTCTAGTATGACAATTAATTGCTTTAGTTTGTTTTGATTTTTGATTGGTGTGGTGGCCATATACATGCACCATTCTGATTTCCTTAAAGATATTGTACTCTGGAGAACAGTTATTTGACAGCAAGTCACCCCTTGGATGACTTGTCCTTTCTTGTCCACAGAACTCCTCTGACAACTTTGGCTTGGGGAACTTATCAGCCAGAATGAGACTTTCTTGGAATTACACTAGTCTGAAGTTCCACTCTGTATTTTCTTCCCTTCCTCCTTTTACAGGAGTCAGACTTGGCATCATGGTCTGTAGGCTCTCCCTGTCAATCCTGAGCCTACCTGTTTTATCCTTCACAGACATTTCACCCAATCACTATCTTGCATGTGTAAACCCCTTGTTGGCATCTGCTTTTCTGAGGATCAGGACTGACAATAGGTGATACAGGGAGTGGTGTCAGAAATCACAGTAAGATGTGGTTTGGGAAATAGTTTACTCAATCTCTGGCACAACGTGGCCATCTGACTACTGATTTCACCAGTACTGACCTAGTAAAACATCCTAGAAGGGGTGAATGCTGTCACCTATTCAACATTCAGGATTTTAAAGATATGGGGGAAACAATGTTTATGAGAGCAGAGCTGGCCAATTAAGTTACACTACTTCCTTGAAGAGGGATAATGAGTTGAGGGCACTTAATGCTTCAGTTCAGTTCAGTCACTCGGTTGTGTCCAACTCTTTGTGACCCCATGAATCGCAGCACGCCAGGCCTCCCTGTCCATCACCAACTCCGGGAGTTCACCCAGACTAACATCCATCGAGTCAGTGATGCCATCCAGCCATCTCATCCTCTGTCGTCCCCTTCTCCTCCTGCCCCCAATCCCTCCCAGCATCACAGTCTGGAAATTTTCCAAAGAGTCAACTCTTCGCGTGAGGTGGCCAAATTACTGGAGTTTCAGCTTTAGCATCATTCTTTCCAAAGAAATCCCAGGGCTAATTTCCTTTAGGATTGACTGGTTGGATCTCCTTGCAGTCCAAGGGACTCTCAAGAGTCTTCTCCAACACCACAGTTCAAAAGCATCAATTCTTTGGCGCTCAGCCTTCCTCACAGTCCAACTCTCACATCCATACATGACCACAGGAAAAACCATAGCCTTGACTAGATGGACCTTTGTTGGCAAAGTAATGTCTCTGCTTTTGAAGATGCTATCTAGGTTGGTCATAACTTTCCTTCCAAGGAGTAAGTGTCTTTTAATTGCATGACTGCAGTCACCATCTGCAGTGATTTTGGAAGCCCCCCAAAATAAAGTCTGACACTGTTTCCACTGTTTCCCATGAAGTGATGGGACCAGATGCCATGATCTTTGTTTTCTGAATGTTGAGCTTTAAGCCAACTTTTTCACTCTCCACTTTCACTTTCATCAAGAGGCTTTTTAGTTTCTCTTCACTTTCTGCCATAAGGGTCATGTCATCTGCATATCTGAGGTTATTGATATTTCTCCCAGCAATCTTGATTCCAGCTTGTGTTTCTTCCAGCCCAGCGTTTCTCATGATGTACTCTGAATGTAAGTTAAATAAACAGGGTTACAATATACAGCCTTGACGAACTCCTTTTCCTATTTGGAACCAGTCTGTTGTTCCATGTCCAGTTCTAACTGTTGCTTCCTGATCTGCATACAGGTTTCTCAAGAGGTAGGTCAGGTGCTCTGGTATTCCCATCTCTTTCAGAATTTTCCACAGTTTATCGTGATCCACACAGTCAAAGAATTTGGCATAGTCAATAAAGCAGAAATAGATATTTTTCTGGAACTCTCTTGCTTTTTCGATGATCCAGGGGATGTTGGCAATTTGATCTCTGGTTCCTCTGCCTTTTCTAAAACCAACTTGAACATCAGGAAGTTCATGGTTCACGTATTGCTGAAGCCTGGCTTGGAAAATTTTGAGCATTACTTTACTAGTATGTGAGATGAGTGCAATTGTGCGGTAGTTTGAGCATTGTTTGGCATTGCCTTTCTTTGGGATTGGAATGAAAACTGGCCTTTTCCAGTCCTGTGGCCACTGGTGAGTTTTCCAAATTTGCTGGCATGTTGAGTACAGCACTTTCACAGCATCATCTTTCAGGATTTGAAATAGCTCAACTGGAATTCCATCACCTCCACTAGCTTTGTTCATAGTGATGCTTTCTAAGGCCCACTTGACTTCACATTCCATGTCTGGCTCTAGGTCAGTGATCACACCATCGTGATTATCTGGGTCGTGAAGATCTTTTTGTACAGTTCTTCTGTGTATTCTTGCCACCTCTTCTTAATATCTTCTGCTTCTGTTAGGTTCATACCATTTCTTAATGCTTAATGCACAGTTAAAAACTAAGTTTGGAAAAACAAAAACTTAAATGTGAGCCAGAGGGGGCTCTTTGGGCTTCGTAAAGAGGCCCTTATTTCCTACAGTGAAAAAACCAACATGGGATTAGACAGTTACAAGAGCTCTGAAGATTCTTGGATCTTCAGCCTAGGGAGGTTTGTTGTACAGCTAGGGCCCTTCTTGAGAAAGCCTGAAGCGTTGAAACATGGGGTGGGTGCCCCTGAGGATTTTGGCTTTGTAAACATCCCTCGATCCTCGGGGATTGCAGCAGTGGCTTATAACTCCTACAAAGAGGTAACACTTGCCCCCTTATAGAGAGTTCTCTTCCATATGCTTCCATTTCTTCTGGCTGAGAGGCTGTGGTAACTAGGGTTAAATCTAGTTGTAATATGCCTGGGGACTGCTTTACCTGATAAGGGAGGAGATTACATACCAAAGGAACTGAAATAATAAACTAGCATGTACTAGTAGGAACCAGAGTACACTTGGGATTGAATTTTGAGGGTTCTTGATCAAGAAGACTGGAGGCTAAGACCGGATAATTAAGATTTCATTGACTTTGGGACAGAAAACTTAATCCTGATCAGGACCCCAGGGGATGGGGTAAACACACTGCTGGTATAGCTCTTTGAAATCTGGAAAAATTGAGAGAAGTGGAAATGAGCTTATACCATAACAGCAGCCGACTACTATTTATTTTGGCAGATATACATGGCCAGTTTTATAATAATTTAAAGTGTGTTTTAGATAATCATCTGCAAATGTTTTTTCTTTTACACCTGTTTTTAATCTCATCACACTCATTAGGACCTCAGAACACTGATGGTGTATTATGTTCATCATTCAACACTGATGAATCAAATAGTGTTGATTCTTATTTTGTTCCTGACTTTAATGGCAACATCTTCAGTGTTACACACGTTCTTCATTGCTGATAGATACCACTTACCAAGCTGAGGACAAATACTAATATTCTAAATTCTCTAGGAAATGTACATTGAATGCTATAAATTGCCTCTCTTGCAGCTTGTTATCATATAGTTTTTCTCTGTAATTCACTATAGAGATTATATGCCTACCCATCCTTGCATTCCTGTAGACTATTTGGTCCTAATAGCTATTGCCAATATTTTATTAAAATAATTTATCTGTTTTCACAAATGATAATGCCCTACACATTTTAGTGTTTTTAAAAATATCATCTCTTCTGAGTCCTTGGCAATTCCATTAAATTTTATGGCCACAATATCAAAACTATAGCTGGCTATGCAATTTTGGTTTTCATGAAACAATGGGTATTCTTTAGTGTTTCTCAGTATATGCAGAATAAAGTTCAGATTCCTAAGTCTAATATCCTAAACCCCTCTACAATCTGGCCTCTACTTACTGTTTTCTTCATCCACTGATAAAACTGTTCCATTCCACAGGCAGCCTTTCCCGTTATAATCATTCTTAAAAGCCCAACTCAAATATCACCTTTCCCTCATGATGTCCTATTCAAATTCCACTTCTTTGAAACTTTAACTTTTTCTTCCGATTAGAATTAACCTATTTTTTCCCCTATCTTTTTATGACTTTTAAAAACCTTTACTAGACTGCTCATCAATCAGCTTTTCATAAACTACTGACTCTATAAGTAAATCTCAGAAGGAAGCAAACTGTTCCATAACTTAGTACTATGCTCATAATAGTTTTAATTACCTTTAATTTTGTGAATTTCAGAGTTACTTTGAAACCTGTTGCAGTGATTTGAGATATGTTTGAGATGGTAAAACTAAGATTGTTTTAAAATATTCTCTCGCAAAAGTCATTTATGCCTCAGTTGCTTTTTCAGATATTCAGGTGAATATCCAACCAATATGTTGGTTGGTGATTTCATGCTCATATTTAATAAATCAAACACTTTTTTCTTTAAAACTATTTACCCCTCCAGGTTTACTATTCATGTCATAGATCTGCCTTTCTTCACAACCCTCAGGCTGAAATCTGCCTTTTCTTCTCTCACATGCATCCCCTACTATCTGAGTTAATCTAAGTCTATTCATTTTCTTTTCATGTTTGTTCTGCAGTATCTTGGGTATAGGTTCAGTCCATTTTTTCTGTACATTCTCCTCTCCCAGGAATGAGTCCTTAAGAATTCCTTGACTTAGTTGCTTGCACCAGGTTTAGGGTTATCAGATTTAGCAAACAAAAATACATGAAACCCAGATAAATGTGAATTTCAAATAAATGAGGAATAATTTTTTAAAATATAAGTGTATCCCAAATATTGTAGAGGCCATACTATACTGAACATTTGTTTACCTGTAATTTCAATTTCACTTGGCATTTTGTTATTTTATCTGGCAATCCTGATCAGGTTTGACACCTTTCTCAAGTTAAGCCTATCCTTTTCTCCTCCAGAAGTTGAACTCAGAGACAAGTAACTTCTTGTGGACAGCCATCTTTTGCCCCATGCTATGAAAATACATTGACTTAGAAGAAAAAAGCTGTTATATGGAAAGAAGCTCAAATGAGAGGTCATGAGACTCCATAGGTAGGGGAGAACTAATTACCTGACAGTCCTGGTTCCATTCTACCATAGGGATTGTGACTTATTTTCTGTGAAATAAATTCATGGCCCTGTAATAAAATTCCCTCTTAGCTTTAGCTTAATTTAGATTGGTTTCTGACCTTTGATACCAAGATACATTCTCTTTTCCATTTTTGCTGCCTACCACCCTAGGCTCTCATGAGCCTGGAATTTTGTAAAGGCCGCCTAAAGTTACATGACCTTCATATCGTCCCACTTCTTACAAGTAAGCAAACATTATTCTTTCCAGATTAAATGCTTTGAAAATTATCACCTTGCACTGATATATCACCTCTTGTTTTATATTCTTTTATAAAATTTGCTTTCTAATTTTGGTGAAGAATAGGCACAAGACAAAGGAGTAAAAGGACTATATGAAATTGGTTCCTAGAATAGAAAGGCTGCTGTATATTCTACACATACCATACTAATAAAGTTGTTAGTCCCTTTATCCGGAATCTTCTTTCCAAAATTGCTGTATATCTTCGTCCACTTCATTTAGGTCTCTGCTCAAATGTTACCTATTCAGAGATACTATTCTGGATCATTTTATCTACAATACTACCTTTTAAAAAAAAATCACTCTATCCCCTTACCCAGTTCTTCTTTAAAGAAGCTACCACTGTCTGACTTATTGTTTCCATACACTAGAATGTGAGCATTGGAACTTTGTTTTGTTTACTGATATACCTCCTGTACACATTCTAGAACTTGAAACATAGTAAGTATTGAATAAATAAATGCTCTGCTTGGCTGAACTGAAGTAAGAAAGATAATGATGTCAGATCCAGAAATTCAAGATATTCTATAAGAGAAGAAAAAAATTTTGTATTAAAAAGTCTAAGATTTGTGAGCAGGGAAGTGTTAGTAACAAAGATTATAAAGGAGAAAGTCTTATGAGTACCTATACTGCATTACTACCAAAGATGGGTAGTCAATTTGTCATTAGAGTCATTATAAATTAGAGATCTTAGCATATAATAGCCCTTATAGAAAAACTTTATTGGAAAGCAGGGAAAACTACCAAGATATGAATGAAGATGAAAAATAAAAAAAGTTCAGACATAAAGTGTATGACCTGGGTTTAAGTGGAAATGGAACTGTTTGGTGGTTTTCACTTTGTGGCACTGCTGCTGCTGCCGCTTCAGTCGTGTCTGACTCTGTGTGACCCCACAGACGGCAGCCCACCAGGCTCCTCTGTCCCTGGGATTCTCCAGGCAAGAATACTGGAATGGGTTGCCATTTCCTTCTGCAAGGCATGCATGCTAAGTCCCTACCGTTGTGTCTGACTCTATGCGACCCTATGGACAGCAGCCCACCAGGCTCCTCTGTCCACAGGATTCTCTAGGCAAGAATACTGGAGTGGACTGCCATTTCCTTCTCCATTGGTCTCTAGAGGTTAAGAACTAGTTTTATTTTTCCAAATTATTAGCAGTTGGGAGTCTTATATGTATAGATGATTTACTTTTAATAATAAATATGTATTATTTTAATAATAAATAATAAGACAGGTAACTCGGAATTTAAAAAATAGAACACCTAAAGTGAGCATTTTCATATAAATCATTAGAATATATTTATATTATATATAAATCTGCACGTTAGAAGATGCTACTGAAATTTTGCTCTATAGAATATAACTCTAGAATTCTTAAAAAAAAAAATCACCGGGAAGAATTAGATGATGACTGTGAAACAGATTCTCCCATTACAATACTACTTCTGTCATTTAAAGTTTTGACAACAGTTGTAGCTGGAGACTGGAGCACTTTACGAGAAAGCCTCATTCTTCCATCAGCTGGATCACGTCCAAAGTATTTCACCTGTGTTAAAGAAACAAATATACTTTAAACATACTGATGTGCTGCAGTCATGGGGTTGCAAAGAGTTGGACATGACTGAGTGACTGAACAACATACTTTAAAAGTTATAGCACATTGACTGATACCCAAATTAAAAGATACTTGGTCTAAAAAGGCAATGATTAAAGTTTTTACTTGTTCACTGAAAGCATACCTCAGTGCTAATTGGAGGTATATGCTAAAATACTTGGTTAAATAGTGATTATAATCTTCTGTTAGACTTATCTGTGCCTTTTTGTTTGTCCCTATTATGGAAGAACAGTAAAAACCATGGTGAATCAATCTAGACAAGACCTTCTTGATCCTAACTGTGCTACAATCTATATAGGATTATGCTTAGGTCACTCAGACTAACACTCAAAGGACCATCTATCATGCTGAAGGTTATTTGGCTTGACCTTAGACACTGAAAGTCAGGGGGGGATGTGCTAACTTTTAAGTCCCTTCTGATGTAAAAAAAAAAAAAAATCTTATACAGAGTGATTATGTTTTAGTTCTTACCTTTCCCTGGAGGCTTTGTGAATAATGGAATGACAGATTGGGAATAAACTTATGTCTTAGTTTTTACTCAGGGCATAGGTATTAGGTACTACTGGAACAGAATGTAGTGTAGCCAAAAACAAAACAAAACAAATACAAAACACCAGACTGGCAACCACTTCTTTCATCTATTCATAAGGACTATTACGAAGGTCAATTTGGTTATCAAAATTCCAGAACTGACATCATGGCTTTCATCAAACTCAAAAACTTTCAGCCTCAACCAGTATATACCAAAGCAATTCAAGTCTTAACTCCTCGAAGTTACGTATCATGTTCCTCATGTCCTGTCTCTGAATCACTGATTCTATATATCCATCGCTGAGTTGCTCATGTATTTTTAAAAGCTTTAAAGGGGGACTATTGTCCTAACTAACCTATAAGCTCTTTGAGGGCAAGAACTGTATCTAAATCCCTAATGAGTCTGTTTTAAGGAAGAAGCTAAAAAAGAAGACAGCATATAAATAATATAAGCCACAAATGTAGATTTGATTCTTTCAGCTTATTTGATTAAACAAATAATTGAAACAAAGTATAATTTACAACTTTAAGGCTAAAAGGATGAATACAAGTACCTGAATTTCTTGGCCAACTTCTAGTCCTAAAGCACTGGGATGTTTAATCTGAAAGACAACATGTTAATCTATTAGTTGTCATGCATAACTACCTACTATCCATGGTAGTACACATTTTTTTCCAAGTGGAAAATAGCTTTATTGGTTTAATCTATGAATCTAGGGGAAAGGTATATTAGTATTTGGTCTATTATTTTTTCAACTTTTCTTAGGTTAAAAAATTTTGAAAATGCTGAGGAAAAATAAATTGCAGTCTTACAATGATTATATATTCATGTACTCTTATCTTCTCAGAACAATGTCCTACATGTGATAGGACTTGTACCAAAGGTACTCGTACCTTTACTAGACACTCTCCAAAAATTGCCCCAATTCACATTCCTGTATGTCCATTTTTATCTCTATACTCTGATGCATACTGGGAATTTTCAACTATCTGAAAAGCTGAAAAATGGGAACTTGGCTTTACTTGCATTTAAAAAAATTGCTATTGATACTGAATATCTTGGTCAGCTTAAAAAACAATTTTTCCATGTTCTTTGCTCATTTTTCCTATTGATACTCATCTTTCTTACTGGTTTATACAAGCCCTCAGTATATGAAGACTCTGTCATATGTTAAAGTATTTTTTCCCCTAAATTGCTGCTTGTCTTTCAAACTTACTATAATTTTGCCATAATTTTAAAAAATGATGGAGTCAAATGTTATCACTTTATTTACATTTTTGGCTTTGATATCATGCTGAAAAAGATTTTTCCAGTTCCAAGATTAATAAAATATCTGTATTTTCATCTAGTGCCTGCATCAACCCTTACCCTTCCTGATGTCCAGATTTTCTTTTTCTGCCCTCACTGCCTTAAAAATTTTTTTCTTTTTTACATTTAACTCCTTGATCCAAATAGGACTTTGCTATAAAAAGAGGAAAGATCCTGTTTTATGAAAACAGGTTATTCCAATATGATTTATTGAATAATCTTGGTTTCTCAACTAAAAATGCAACTTTTAGTATGTATTATATTCTTATGCACATAACTGGATTTTTTTTCAGATTTTTGTTGTCCATTTCTGGGCCAGTAATCTACTGTTTGATCCTGTATTGCTTTATATAATATTTTAATATTTGGTAAAACACCTATTATTTCTCTGCCCCATAGTATTTTCGAATGGTTTCATATTTTTAAGTCTTCCAAATATAGACTATAATGAAGATTAAGGACATCCTAAGAATTATCTTTCCATGACTGGCTAGTCAGGAAAATTGGGAAAACAGGGTTATAGCTAGATATTTTTAGAAACTGCTGTGTTAACTCTAGAACTGTTCCACCTCAAAACATTCAAGAATGTTTCTACTCCATCACTGAAGGAGAAACATTATCTGGTAAACACTGTAAACCCTTTTGTCAAGCAGTATTTCTGTCTTTTTTGTTTTGTCTTTGTATTTAGTCTAGTAGTGGACAACGCGTACGGTCCTTATCAACCTAGATAATTTCACTATGGTTATTTTAAGGCAGTTAAAATAATCAAATCTGCCTCTCTTGTTTTTTACCTTTCGTTGATCAAGTTGTGTGTTGTGAAGTAGTACTGCAGTCATATTTGGATAGAGTTTAACCATTACTCCAGTGTCTCTACAGTAAGGAAATAAGCCTGATTAGAGTACTAAGGAACTTTATTATCTACAGATAATTAAACTATGGTTATGTTTTCATAGGAGAACAAAGTAAAAAAACACATTAAAAACCACTCTCCAGTACGTTTTTTATAACTATAAAAAGTATGATTATCTAAGTGGGATACTTATTTTTCCAACGGAAAACACACCTTGTATTTAAATACGGATCAAAGGACAGAGAGAAGATAAAGGAAAAATAGGTAGGGAAAAGCTTTTGGAATATACATTCTTTTATATTTCTCTTCATAATATTTTCCAAAAACTTCTGAAATGGCATTAAATATTTTAAAGTAAGTGTAGAATGATCAACCTGTTAAGTAGTGATTTAAGGAAGTGAAGTGAAATGAGTGATAGTTGCTCAGTCGTGTCCGACTTTTTGCGACCTCATGGACTATATAGTCCATGGAATTCTCCAGGCCAGAATACTGGAGTAGCCTTTCCCTTCTCCAGGGGATCTTCCCAATCCAGGGATCAAGCCCAGGTCTCGTGCATTGCAGGCAGATTCTTTACCAGCTGAACCACAAGGGAAGCCCAAGAATATTGGAGTGGGTAGCCTATGCCTTTTCCAATGGCTCTTCCCCGTCCAGGAATTGAACTGGGGTCTCCTGCTTTGCATTGCAGGTGGATTCTTTACCAACAGAGCTATCAGGGAAACCTGATTTAAGGAAGCAGGTTAGATAAAATCGGGTACTTATTTTATTAAAAAATATATCTTTTTTCCTCTAACCTACTAAAATAAGCTAGCCCATTTCTTAGTTTTCACCTGTGATATTAAACAAACTATTTCATTGTCTTTTATGATTCATTTCAATTAGTTCTGAACATTTATGTTACATCTGATAATTTCTTTTTCTTTTTTTCTTATTAAGTTAATTTCTTCTGGTGGGGAGGTGGGAGGGAGGGGATGTGGGATCATAGTTCCCTGACCAGTGATGGAACCTACACCCCCTGCAGTGAAAGCCTGTAGTCTTAACCACTGGACTACAAGGGAAGTCCCTGAAAGGTAATTTTCTATTGAGAAAATTCAGTCTTTTTAGCTATCTTAAAAAAATGAGTTTGAAACTGGCATTTAAAAAATTGTACTACTTAGGCATTTAATACTGTCTTCAAAACAAGTCAACAAGAAACTACCAAAAAGAAAAAAGTACAAAGAGAAAGGAAACATGCTTAATGGAAGATTAAAATGGTGGGAACTTTGGTTAAAGAAAACAATTCAGTCAGAAAAATCTATTAGTATAATAATCATCACAGAACCATGTTCATGAAAATCTACAAAGTGGTGTAGAAAATAAATTTTATCTTAAGAATAATGATTATATGGCACTTGACACATAATCTAAACACCTTATACTTTCAAAATAAATAATGCAAATGTGAAGTTAATATAGGTTATAATATAAAATTTTACAAAAAGTAGCATAGTGTTTTAGTTGATATTACCTGATTTCAGTTATTGTGGCAGTGTACACTGCTCCAAATTCTAATTGCTGCTCTTGCTGTAAGTATAAAATAAACCATAAGATTCATAAAACATTAACAAAAGGTAGAAAAAAAAAGTAACTATCAAAAGCTCAATACTTACATCATCTTTGCAGATATCAGTAATGAAGTCTCTTGCTTCATGCATGGCACTAGGTGTTGGTGCAAAGATGGAAAATGTTTCTTCATCTACCTGGCTAATAGTGACTCCTTTTAAAAAGATAATTTTACATATTGAAGTTAACTTGCTCATTCCAGTGGAGAAAAGCCTTAAAAGTAAATTTGAGAGCAGGGGGTGACCTGGAAGTAGCTGGGCAGGGTTGTCTGTTTAATCACAAGGAATCACGAAGGGATTCGTTCATCAACAAATACACACGGCACAACACTGCGCTAGGCCCTGGGGATACAACAGTGAACAGTGTCCCTACTTTCTTGGTGGGAGAAAACATTAAGTTCTAATTTTGGTTCTTGTGCTTTTTGTTAGAAGAAACTATAGAACACTTTCCTCACCGTTTCTTCTTTTTCCCACTTTTTAGAATGGTCATCGGATGGATGAGGGATGAAATCATGTCATTTCTCAATCTTGGGAACTGCCTAAGGTTACTTGACTTCTTATGCTCCTTCTATAACCTCAAAGCTGGTAAGTGACTAGGTATCCCAAAGACTGATTCCAGGAAAAAAAAAGCAAATTAAAGCACACTGCTAAGTTGCTTCAGTCGTTTCCGACTCTGTGCAACCCCACAGACAGAAGCCCACCATGCTCCCCTGTCCCTGGGATTCTCCAGGCAAGAATACTGGAGTGGGTTGCCATTTCCTTCTCCAACGTATGAAAGTGAAAAGCGATGGCAGGGCAGACCTCTCCAAAACCTATACGTGACCACCACCGTGTCCCTTCCAAGGACATGCCCACCAGGACAAAGCCCAACCCCACCCCAGGGGGCACAACAAACAGCGGCCTCTCACTTCCTAATAACTCCCTTCACTCTCCAAACACAGCTCAGAGGTCACCTCCTCCAGGAAGCCTTCCCTGATAACCCCACCCCCAGGATGGAGGAAGAACCCCAGGGCACTGGTGGCATTCACTGCACCCATCTCAGTGCGTGGCACCATCGAGCCCAGACAGCCAGCATTCAAGACAGAAGGTCTAATCCAGACAGAGCCAGGGCAAGCCAAAGATGGAGGCACAGGGGTCTTCCCTGCAGAGTGTGCCCCTCAGCACCCTGACTGGTGGCACCTTTTAGGCTCCAGGACCAGAGGACCTTTCACAAGGATGGGGCCTCTACCTTCCCCGGGTCACACACAATCATGGCTTTGCTCCCCAAACTGTATAAATGCCATGGACTGGCCCATATTCTCTAAAGAAAATAAAAGAGTCTAAATAAATAAGACTAAGTGAAAAATAGAACTCATAATAAGAAAAATTAAAGAAAACTCTTCTAATGTGAAAAAGTAGTTTTTCTAAATGTCTGATTTTAAAATGGTGAGGCAAAAAGGATTAATTCTAAGTCACCTTTCTTGAATATAATTAAAGATGATTGTTTACTAATTAAGAGGCATACACAGAAATAAAAGCATGTCAATGTTACATCCTTTTCTCATCTCATTGAAATGTTAATGTTACATTTCTCATTTCTCAAACATATTTTTGGAGACACAGTAGAGGCAAACTTACATGACCTAAATAAAAAAATCCCAAACTTCATACAACTCTACCTGTTTCAGCCTGAAGTTTTTTTAAATGATATCCACCCGGTCCAACAAATTTTGCTCGTTTTGATAACGGAACCTGAACAGTTTCTGAAATGTAGCATAGACAAAAATAGAAATAATTCATATTCTTTCATATATATACATATGTATGTATGAACCTAAAAATGTACTGTTTAGTCAAGACTTGGCTAAGACACTTGTACAAATATTTTAGTATGAAAGAGAAAAACAGTTTACTACGTGACTAAAAAAGTTCTTATGTTTCAGATTATCCCCTCAAATTTAAAGTATTTTAACTATAAAAGCATTTAAATTGTTTGGTGTATAGATTTAAAAAATTTTTTTAAATAGCAGTGTACTTCCATATAATGTTTAACTTATCATCAAATCAATAATTTTAATGTATTACCTACAACAGGTCCATTTTCTTTTCTAGATGCTCGAGGTTTTGAAATAGTTTTGTTCATTATCTGTAATATCTCCTTTTTTGCCACTAGAAGAAATAAAAACATAATAATCAAAAGTTCTTCACATCTCAATTACCTTAAAAATTCTACTTGTATTCCCCTCTCTATAAATCCTATCTTGGGGAGGCAATTTGTAAAAACTGAATTTCACTGGTCATCCACTTTGGTGATAGTCACGTACCTAGAAACTTATACTTCTTGATTTAGGTTATTACATTAAATTTCATTTTCTAAAGCAGTATTTTAGAATCAGCCTATTTTAAATAATAAGCCTAATGGCATTATAATTCACATTTAACACATAGACAGTGGTGAAAGAAGAATCAGGCATACTGGCTTGGCGTACCTGAGGCTTGCTGAATGGCCTCCATTACAATTTTTATTGGTATTCCAGGTAATTTGATGTCAGCCTAATATGGAAAAGCCAAAAAATTATATAAATATTGATTTCTGATATAATTTAACTATTTAAAAATAAAATAAAATAGGTTCTAAAATACCTGCAATGCAGTTATTCCTTTAGAAGTGCCAGCTATTTTGAAATCCATGTCACCATGGTAATCTTCAATCCCCTTAAACAATTAAAAAAATTATGATATAGTAATAGTTTTAAACAAAAGTGAAATTCACCCATAGTCACTGTAGAGGAATTTTTAAAAATAGCTTTATAAGTGAACTATGTCCTTTAGAATTTAGAACATAGATGTTTCACATATTAATAAAATAAAAAACTCACATATTAAATACAAAAAAAGTATGGAGTTTTAAGTTACATATATTTCATTAGAAAATCAGTTTATTTTTAGATAATGTCCCATAAATGCATAAGGACTAATTCATAATCATCCTAAAGTGAGCCAATATGAACAGTCATACTGTAATGTTTGTTTTTAACTCATATCCTATAAAATCCAAGGCAGATATGCAGGAGAAAGTTAAGAACACGGACTTCTATTTTTCCAGCACTAGCATTCTTCTAAGCACTTTGTTTACAGAGTGTGTATAATCTTCACCGTTAAACATTTGAAAATGTGAATATACTTGCCAGAATATCTGTCAGCAAACGATAGTCTTCTATTTCACCTTTCTCAGGACTGTTTTTGGTGACCAATCCTATTGCCACACCTGCCACAGCAGATGAAATTGGAACTCCTACAATTGAGAAAAAGAACTTGTGTCATCATTCTGTTGACATTTTAATATAACTGGATGGTGTTCTATATTGACAATTATCAAAACTAAGTTAGAGCAAGTCAAAGTGAAAGTCGCTCAGTCATGTCCGACTCTCTGCGAGCCCACGGACTATACAGTTCATGGAATTCTCCAGGCCAGAATACTGAAGTGGGTAGCCTTTCCCTTCTCTGGGGGATCTTCCCAACCCAGGGACTGAACCCTGGTCTCCCACATTGCAGGCAGATCCTTTACCAGCTGAGCCACGATGGAAACCTTAATAAATCATCTGCCTGCCTCATTTCTTATTAAATATATAATAAAAGTCCTTTAACATAATTCTTTGTTCTCAACAAAAACTTCTCTAATAGTGGCAAACTTAACTTTGAAAGTAATCCATTTTTTTGTGTTTTGCTTTTGGAGCCTTCTTTTTGAAAAATAATCATGTATTTATCTTTTTACAGTAAATAAAATACAAATATGAAATACACGATAAAATATTATTTTCTAGTCTGTTGATTTTCTTGTGTTTTTTCCTGTATAGGATTTTCTATGTAATCATAGTTCCTGGATTTTGCTTAGAAAGGTTTTCTTTTTTAAAAATTTTTTTGGCTGTACTGCATGGCTTGTGGGATCATAGTTCCCCAACCAGGCCACAGTAGTGAAAGCACTTAGTGCTAATCCCTGGATGGCCAGGGAATTCCCTGCTGCTGCTGCTAAGTCACTTCAGTTGTGTCTGACCCTGTGCGACCCCATAGATGGCAGCCCACCAGGCTCCCCCGTCCCTGGGATTCTCCAGGCAAGAACAGTGGAGTGGGTTGCCATTTCCTTCTCCAATGCATGAAAGTGAAAAGTGAAAGTGAAGTCGCTCAGTCATGTCTGACTCTTAGCGACCCCATGCACTGCAGGCCACCAGGCTCCTCCACCCATGGGATTTTCAAGAGTACTGGAGTGGGTTGCCATTGCCTTCTCCAGGGAATTCCCTAGAAAGGCTTTTTCTGTCCAAGAGTTTCATAAAATCTTGTTTAATTTTTTAAAAGGAAGTTTAAAGTTTTGATCACTTGAAACTTATTTGGCATAAAGGAATGTGTTAGAGACCTCATTTCATATTCTTTATGTCCAGTTTTAACTATCACCTATAATGTTGATGACTTAAAAATCTACCCCTCCTACCTAGTTCTCTGCTAACCCTAGATATGTACAACCCATCTGCCTGCTGGATATCTCCAACTAAATGTCCCTCAGTTCAATTCAGTTCAGTCGCTCAGTCGTGTCCGACTCTGCGACCCCACAAACTGCAGCACGCCAGGCCGCCCTGTCTGTCACCAAATGTCCCTGCTGCTGCTGCTGCTGCTAAGTCGCTTAAGTTGTGTCCGACCCTGTGCGACCCCATAGACGGCAGCCCAACAGGCTCCCCTGTCCCTGGGATTCCCCAGGCAAGAACACTGGAGTGGGTCCAAATGTCCTTTATGCATCTTAAATATGTAAATAAATATAAAATTTTAAATTTCAAAATTTAATCACCCTCGATAAAACCTTTTTCTCCTGTATTCCCTGTCTTGATTGAAAGCAATGACATATTAGAATCGACACTTCTTTCCTCATTTCCTTCACCTCAATCAAGTCACAAAAATCTGATTAGAGATTCATCCTCTAAATATTTTTTTTGTAGAAAATTTGTCCTTTCCTCCAAATACTGAAATATCCATTCAGATCAGATCAGTCGCTCAGTCGTGTCCGACTCTCTGCGACCCCATGAACCGCAGCACGCCAGGCCTCCCTGTCCATCACCAGCTCCTGGAGGTCACTCAGACTCGCATCCATCGAGTCAGTGATGCCATCCAGCCATCTCATCCTCTGTCGTCCCCTTCTCCTCCTGCCCCCAATCCCTCCCAGCATCAGAGTCTTCTCCAATGAGTCAACTCTTCGCATGAGGTGGCCAAAATACTGGAGTTTCAGCCTTAGCATCATTCCTTCCAAAGAAATTCCAGGATTGATCTCCTTCAGAATGGACTGGTTGGATCTTCTTGCAGTCCAAGGGACTCCCAAGAGTCCTCTCCAACACCACAGTTCAAAAGCATCAATTCTTCGGCACTCAGCCTTCCTCACAGTCCAGCTCTCACATCCATACATGACCACAGGAAAGACCATAGCCTTGACTAGGCGAACCTTTGTTGGTAAAGTAATGTCTCTGCTTTTGAATATGCTATCTAGGTTGGTCATAACTTTCCTTCCAAGGAGTAAGCATCTTTTAATTTCATGGCTGCAGTCACCATCTGCAGTGATTTTGGAGCCCAGAAAAACAAAGTCTGACACTGTTTCCACTGTTTCCCCATCTATTTCCCATGCAGTGATGGGACCAGATGCCATGATCTTCGTTTTCTGAATGTTGAGCTTTAAGCCAACCTTTTCACTCTCCACTTTCACTTTCATCAAGAGGCTTTTTAGCCCCTCTTCACTTTCTGCCATAAGAGTGATGTCATCTGCATATCTGAGGTTATTGATATTTTTCCCGGCAATCTTGATTCCAACTTGTGTTTCTTCCAGCCCAGCATTTCTCATGATGTACTCTGCATATAAGTTAAATAGACATGGTGACAATATGCAGCCTTGACGTACTCCTTTTCCTATTTGGAACCAGTCTGTTGTTCCATGACCAGTTCTAACTGTTGCTTCCTGACCTGCATACAGATTTCTTAAGAGGCAGATCAGGTGGTCTGGTATTCCCATCTCTTTCAGAATTTTCCATAGTTTATTGTGATCCACACAGTCAAAGGCTTTGGCATAGTCAATAAAGCAGAAATAGATGTTTTTCTGGAACTCTCTTGCTTTTTCCATGATCCAGCGGATGTTGGCAATTTGATCTCTGGTTCCTCTGCCTTTTCTAAAACCAGCTTGAACATCAGGAAGTTCACGGTTCACATATTGCTGAAGCCTGGCTTGGAGAATTTTGAGCATTACTTTACTAGCGTGTGAGATGAGTGCAATTGTTCGGTAGTTTGAGCACTCCTTGGCATTGCCTTTCTTTGGGATTGGGATGAAAACTGACCTTTTCCAGTCCTGTGGCCACTGCTGAGTTTTCCAAATTTGCTGGCATATTGAGCGCAGCACTTTCACAGCATCATCTTTTAGGATTTGGAATAGCTCAACTGGAATTCCATCACCTCCACTAGCTTTGTTCATAGTGATGCTTTCTAAGGCCCACTTGACTTCACATTCCAGGATGTCTGGCTCTAGGTCAGTGATCACACTATCATGATTATCTGGGTTGTGAAGATCTTTTTGTACAGTTCTTCTGTGTATTCTTGCCACCTCTTCTTAATATCTTCTGCTTCTGTTAGGTCCATACCATTTCTGTCCTTTAGTACTTGGATGCAATCTCAAAAACGATAGAATGATCTCTGTTCGTTTCCAAGGCAAACCATTCAATGTCACAGTAATCCAAGTCTATGCCCCAACCAGTAACGCCGAAGAAGCTGAAGTTGAACGGTTCTATGAAGACCTACAAGACCTTTTAGAACTAACACCCAAAAAAGATGTCCTTTTCATTATAGGGGACTGGAATGCAAAAGTAGGAAGTCAAGAAACACCTGGAGTAACAGGCAAATTTGGCCTTGGAATACGGAATGAAGCAGGGCAAAGACTAACAGAGTTTTGCCAAGAAAATGCACTGGTCATAGCAAACACCCTCTTCCAACAACATAAGAGAAGACTCTATACATGGACATCACCAGATGGTCAACACCGAAATCAGATCGATTATATTCTTTTCAACCAAAGATGGAGAAGCTCTATACAATCAGCAAAAACAAGACCAGGAGCTGACTGTGGCTCAGACCTTGAACTCCTTATTGCCAAATTCAGACTTAAATTGAAGAAAGTAGGGAAAACCACTAGACCATTCAGGTATGACCTAAATCAAATCCCTTATGATTATACAGTGGAAGTAAGAAATAGATTTAAGGGCCTAGATCTGATAGATAGAGTGCCTGATGAACTATGGAATGAGGTTTGTGACATTGTACAGGAGACAGGAATCAAGACCATCCCCATGGAAAAGAAATGCAAAAATGCAAAATGGCTGTCTGGGGAGGCCTTGCAAATAGCTGTGAAAAGAAGAGAAGCGAAAAGCAAAGGAGAAAAGGAAGATATAAACATCTGAATGCAGAGTTCCAAAGAATAGCAAGAAGAGATAAGAAAGCCTTCTTCAGTGATCAATGCAAAGAAATAGAGGAAAGCAACAGAATGGGAAAGACTAGGGATCTATTCAAGAAAATCAGAGATACCAAAGGAACTTTTCATGTAAAAAACAAACTTGTTTAATCCCGTGTAAACATATTTTTTTTCATAGTATATAACAATCAACATCCTGTGGTACTCTTTTTCATGGAATACTGAGTTGGGAAAATTTCAAACTCCTTAGTGTAATAATGATCTTTGAAATACAGTTCCAGTGTATTACATCATCACATCTTTCAAATATATTTCAGAAACACATTATACTGTTTCATAACTTTGCACATGCCCCTTTCACATGAAATATGGGCCTTATTATAATATGCCTGCTCAACAACCACTCAACCTTTAAATTCACATGAGATGTAGTTGTCTCTCTGAAGCCAATAATGTTCAACCTAGTTCTTCATCCGTATTGTACATATTTGTATTATCTCTTTGATGTGTTAGTATCTTTATGTTTGTTTTTGTTCCTGTAAACTTTTAAAAAACTGGGTATCCCTGTAGCATAGATAGCGTCTGATGTAAGACATTGCAAGCACTCATGTTATTTGAATTGAATACCATTTGTTGGCTCTTCCCGCAGAATCTGACATTCATTCTTGTTAACTTTTTTTTATTTGGCTCCTTATTTTTTAATGTTAACATTTTTTTAAAGAGATCAAAACCGTCATTTAACACATTATTCACATACTACTTTTTATCAGTATCTTTTTTATTGGCAGACCAGTATTCTTAGTAAATTCAATAACATTTTTAGTCAGTTTTTAAGGACAAGGTTTAGGATGGAGCATCTTCAAGCTCCAATTCAGAACTCTCTCCAACCTACTGATCAGATTCTCTAGTCCTGGCTGCTCACCCTTCAACTAGTTATACAAGGTATACTTATCATCCATTATCAATTTCTGCATCCTTTTCTGCCAAGGTCACAAACTGCTAGGCTGAGCTCTAGATACGTTGTACAAGACCCATCCTCCCTCTGTTCTATGTCATGGCTTACTTGGAGTGACTCTCTTCTACCTCCTTGTTAAAATACTTATACACTAGGTCACTGTCAAGTTCACTGGGTTATTACACTTTACAGGAAATACATATATCTTTCAAAAGTAAGAAGTCTTTGTTTCTTTGGTATACTAACCTCCATGATTTCTCCAATACTGCCAAACTGGTTCAGTTATCTTATCCTTAAGTTCTCATTACTTAGGATGAATTTTTATCTAGACCTGAAGATCTGAATTCATTTAGAGCAGATAAAGACTCTCTTGTGATCTTTTATCTTTCAGTTCACCTTTTTCAGGATTTGTTCTGTTTTCCAATATGAGATTTTAAGAGTGATAAATGCAAGCTGCATGAGACAGAGACTTTGTTATGTTCACCACCAAGTCCCAAGAGTTTAGATCAGTGCTTGGCACAGAGTTAGCATACAATAAAGATTTGTTGAATTAATATATGAAGGTGAAAAATAGAAATGGTATTTTAACCAGCTACCTTAAATATCAGGTTATGTTTTCCTTCCACTGAACAGAACTAGAAAAGTAACTGCCTTTCGCTTTTTTTGCTTTGCCTTGTTTTAAGGTTTTTAGATAATGGTATCATGGTGGCTCTGTGGTAAAGAATCTGCCTGCTAATGCAGGAGACGTGGGTTCAATCCCTGGGTCAGGAAGATCCCCTGGAGAAGGAAATGGCAACCCACTCCAGTATTCTTGCTGGGAAAATTCCATGGACAGAGGAGCCTGTGGGCTACATATGATTCATGGGGTTGCAGAGTCAGACATGACTGAGTGATTGAACACACATTATATACTTATACCATTCTTTCATTTCATTCTTCATTATATCATCCTTTCTTTCTCCTTTTCTGTACTGTAAATGTGAGAACTTATAGGGAACTGTGTGTGGCCTCTTTGTCTTTAGGTTCCTCTTCTCTTTCTTCTTAAATAGCATCACTGTCATTTAACAGGCAGATACTGTTTTCAGAGTCTCTTAACATGCTGCCTCTTTCCTATTTGGTGTTTCAGATCCAGAGATTATACCGAACCACTCGCAGTCTTCCTTCCTAAAGTTCTGGGTGCTCGTCTATGAGTGGCTTTCTTCCCAGGGTTTGCTTAAAACGACTGAAAGATTACATAAATTATTTTCCTTTATGGGTCCTAATACTTCTGCTTGCTAAGCCAACCTTCCTTAGTGAATGGTATCAATTGCAGAGCTCTCAAAAGCTCAAGGGGTCACCAAATAAATAATTTCAATTTATTACTTTTAGCTAAGAATAAGAATTTCAGCAGATACCTGTAGTTGAAACTGTGCTTTTTAATTACCATCCTTCTGGCCTGGTTTGGTAATCTGACTTCTTCAAGTCTTGCTAAAATACAATTTAAAAAAATCCTATATTTTATTACTGATTAAGTCTATATTATATAAATAAGCTTTGGTAGTTTCGAGACATAATTCTTTTACCTGCATCCATTAATGCTAAACTTCCACCACATGCAGATGCCATAGAAGATGACCCTATAAAAACAAAGGAAAATACTTGCTTTAATACTGATTTTTGTTAAATGTAGAAAATTGCTACTGTTAGTTATTTCCTTACAATTACTCATTTATAATTTAAATATTCAGTATTCTTTCCTTCTTTTTAAAAGCACTTAAGGCAAGCTCTCCTAAACCACAGACTACAGAGCTGCACAGACAATGTGACAGCCATTAGCAACGTGTGGCTAAATTTAAATTATCTGAAATAAATTCAGTCCCTTAGCTGAATTTAGCACAGCACAGAGATAGAAAATTTCTGTCACCATAGAAAGTTCTATTGGACAGCAGTACTAGAGATTCTGCTTCTAAGAAACTACCAGAAAAACCAGCATGCCTCTTTTGTTGCTTAACTAGGAGGCAGTTAAAAATACAGGGCTCTAGCTGTCTCTCTGGGCCGTAAGCTATAGCTTAATCACAGTAAAGAACTGAAAATCCTAGTTTAAATTTTGAACTTTGGTATTTTTTAAAAAATATCTATAACCATCTGATCTAGACAGGCTACATGTTTGAGAATCCTGTGCCCTTTCTGCCTTTAACGATTATGTGACCTTCCCTTGACCTGCGGAACGAGTTTCAATTTAAATTTGACTTTTGGGAATTTCCTGGCAGTTCAGTGGTTAGGACTCTGTGCTCTTACTGCCAAGGCCTAGGTTAAATCCCTGGCTGGGGATCTAAAAGAACTAAAATCCCACAAGCTGCATGGCATGACAAAAAAAAAAAAAAAAAAAGATAATTCCTCTTGAAAAAATTAAAAAAATAAATTTGACTTTTTAAACCCAGCCTCTCTCTGTGGTATCTTCTTATATGTATGATACATGACAAGTGTCCCCTGCTTAATGGTTCATTATATTTTACCCCCTTCCTCTTTCCAAGCTGGCCTTGCTCTATGGTTTATAAAAATAAGGAAACAACCAAAACTTGATCTACTGTGAGAGAGACACAAAGATAAACATTTTTTTAATATTGTTTTCAAAACATTAGGTAAGAACAGAGATTCAGACAAATATATGATTAAACACATTTTTCTCTTGCAGTGGTTTTGGGTACTACAGTAATAAATGTAATGAAACATTACTTATGAAAAGCTAAAACTATAACAGGGAGTCCATTCTTTTTCAATAGGAAAAACGTTTCAAAACCATACCATTTGACTCTAGTACTTCCGATGTGACTCTTATGGTGAATGGAAAATCTTTAGGAATAACAGGATACAGAGCTCTCTCAGCAAGAGCACCTAAATCAGAACAGAAATTAATGAAAAAAAAAAAAAAAAAAAAATGCTAAGTCTCTTTAATAAAATCATGTACATATAGAGATTTGTACTTACCATGCCCAAGTTCTCTTCTATTTATACCAGTGACTTTGCCAATTTCATTAGTTGCATAGGGAGGAAACTTAAAAAACCAAACAAACAAAAAAAAAGCAATACATATACAATTAACGTGGAAAGATATCCCATATATATAAATAAGTTACAAATATAAATAGAATGCCTTATTTGTTAGAAAAAAAAAAGGAAAAAAGTACATTTATACACACAGAAAATGTCTGGACCCCTAAGACATATACCAAACTGCTAAAAGTAGCTATTTCTAGTGTTTATATGACCTGGGGTAGGAAATGGATGGTTATGAGGATTTACAACTCAAACTTCCATAATATTTAAATTGTTAACAATAACAAAATACTATATTTTTATAATATAAGAAATATACATTTAAAAAATGCACATCAAGGAAACAGATCTTTTCCAATAAGGGTATTACTTTAGCCAAGAGTTGCAAACTATTTTATTTGATTGATATACTGTCTCAAAAGAATGTAAACTAGATGTAGTTGTTTAAAAAACTGAAAAATTTCCTGTAAAAATCTGGAATTCCACTTAACTAGATATTTTTTAAAAAGAGAGTTGAACATGAATCTGATAAAGCCTCTAGATCTAGTGGTCAATTTGCCAGCGGTAGACCACTGAACTGTACCATGAGTGCAATTAGCACCCAGGCTGTGGGGAATACTACAGGTCAGATGGCTCTGGGAGTTCAACAGAAAGACTGTAAAGAAAAGAATATGATGGAGGAGAGACCTATAGATTAAAAGAGACTTAAAGAATATCAAATTAAAAAAAAAATGGACAAGACTACACTGTTGTATCTAGGGATGTGTGACAGAAACCTAAGGAAGTGATTACTATTAATATAAAACTTAGAAGAGTAGTTACTTTTAGGAAAAGGTTTTTAAGACTGGGATGAAAAATATGGAAGGACTGACTGGACACATTCTATTATATGACTTTGGTTTGTTACAAGGATGTCTGTCTTATGAAAACTCATTAAGTCATCCTTTGTTTTATATGGTTTTTAGTATCTGTATTTTATGATAAAAAGATTTTTTAAAAAAAAAATGAAATAAAATAGCAATACAGCCCGTATCTTTCTCCTGCCTCTGCCCTCACCTCTTTTCCCAATTATCAGCTAGAGCTGTATCTTTTGCAGGTGCCCTTTTTAAAGTCTTTATAAAGATTTTTAAAGACTGCCATGTGCTTTTCAGTTCTTGACCTAAGATTTGCCTTATCAATTATAATTCTTCTCTGGCTTCTCTAGCATCTGTATATATCCCAAACAGGATATTAGGGATTTAAAACCTGTGAGAATCTCCAGGTTTAGATATTCGCTAGCATATATTTTCTACATGAAATATTCTCTATTAGCTATAACAGATTCAACGAAATTGAGATGCTGGGATTCTGGGCAGCCAATAGCAGCCACTCAAAAGGCCTGCTGCTGTACACTAGTCTCCCAAACTGTGTGCTTCAAATACTAAAATTAGAGTGCTATATGGCTGTGTCACATCTGGTCCCTTAGAGAAGCTAATCAAAAACTCAGTTACATGTACTGATATCATACATAAAATAATTTAACATTAAATACCTCAGTTCTTTTGCTGCTAATCAAATGAGTAAAAATATGAACATTTAAGTGAACTAAAGGGAGATGGTGATTTGCCAGTTGAAGTATTTGAAAAGGCCCACTTGTTGGACATACATGTGAACAGTTACAACTCTTTGACTAATATAATATTGTCTACTATACTTTCGGGGAAGGCAATGGCACCCCCACCCCAGTACTCTTGCCTGGAAAATCCCATGGACGGAGGAGCATGGTAAGCTCCAGTCCATGGGGTCGCTAAGAGTCGGACACGACTGAGTGACTTCACTTTCACGCATTGGAGAAGGAAATGGCAACCCACTCCAGTATTCTTGCCTGGAGAATCTCAGGGACAGCTGTCTATGAGATCGCACAGAGTCAGACACGACTGAAGCGACTTAGCAGCAGCAGCAGCAGCACTATACTTTAGCCTTTATGTATTGACTCAGAACAGGATGTTGTTGGTTGGAAAGGTATTAACTGTCTCTCTACTCTCTAAATCCTTCTGCAAGCATTAAAATAAGTGCCCAAACCTTAACAGATATATGATAAAACTGGCATAGTAAAATGTTAATGGAAGGAACCTAGGTGGTGGATATACAGGTTATCTACTGTAAAAATCTTTCAAAATAAAATACTGGGAAAAATTCACCTTACCTCATAGTGCAGCATGAAATTTTTATCTTTTATCCCACTACAAACAAAAAGCATAATATTAAAGATACCATGTAGATATAAATTTATTCAATAAACAATGAAAAAATATGTAAGGGAATTTAAAAAACAACTGGTTATTAAGGAAAATTGGTCTGAAATAGAACACCAGAAGAATTAGAAGGATGAATGTCAGAGTCAGTTGTGTTCCCCCACCAGGGTCAAGGCTTTTGAAGGAATTCAACACAGATTTAAGAAAACAGTTTTGCTTCAAATAAAGACTTAGATATCCAGACTTAAATACTAAGACAATAGGCATATTTTAAAGCATTAATAACTAGTGAGAATCCTAAATGTTACAAACATATCATTTAAATCTCAGTTATGATCTTCTAAGTCAAACATGTGAAATGAAAATCAATAACTGAAATGATATAACAGAACAATCAGAGGATCTGACAGGCAAAGATTTTTTTCAGGGTTTGAAAAGATTGAAAAGAGAACTGTTATTGAATGTACAACATTGGGGAGAATAAAGATGAGAAGAAAAAATTCCTGGAAGCAGGAAACCAAATTTTTTTTAACTGAGGAACACAGGTTCTTGGCACAGTGTTCCCTTTGAGTGGAATTAACAAAAGGCACCTCTTTGTACAGAGGATTTAGAAAGTCTTGAGCCAGGGCTGGATCTGTACAACCATAAATTACAGCTTTCTGTAAAGAAACTTGAAAACAAGACACCTCCAGAAGACTAAAGCAATCATCGATTTAGGGGGCTAGAGAGGAGCCTAGGGATCATTAGCCAAGTACCTGCATTTTATAAGGTGAGAAGACAAAAGACCAGCATAGATGTGTGATATGTACCACCTCACTTACAAAGGTTATAGATCTGGGACTAGAATGCAGAGAGGTACCCTGGCCAAACCCAGTATACACACTTATGAAGCTGTGTTGCCTCCTAGAAGAAAGAAGCCAGCATGAAGAAGAACAGGGCAACCAAGTTTTGGCCTAAGTGGGAATTTAAAATACAGAAGTTTAAGAGCTCCCCTACCACAAAGAATCAGGATTATGATGAACATTCAAGTCTTATACATACAGCTGCATTGTTATTTTTATGAAGTACATGAAAAATAATTAGTGCTGCTGTCTTGAAGATGGGCATCCCTGGTGGCTCAGTGGTAAAAAAATCTTCCTGCCAAGGCAGGAGATGCGAAGACATTTGGGTTTGATCCCTGGGTCAAGAAAATCCCCTGGAGAAGGAAATAGCAACCTACTCCAATATTCTTGCCTGGGAAATCCCATGGACAAAGGAGCCTAGTAGGCTATAGTTCACACGGTCACCAAAGAGTTGGACGCGACATGGTGACTAAGCAACAACAATCTTGAAGGTACTGGGGATTATCTTCATCAGCTGGGAAGCAGGAAATGGGAGGTGGTCCTTTGGTCATTTAAGACCCTTAATAAAGGAAAGGGAAGCAACCCTGTTAGGCACTGAGGAAAATCTGTGGCTGTGAGTTCAGAACTCTGCTGCAGAAATGGTGGTGAGGACTGTAATATAGATTCTGATCATATAAAATTGATCATGATTTTACTGAGGACTTTTTTGGAACAGAGCAGGAGAATCAAGTATTTTTTAAAACACAAGTTCAAATGTACCTTAGAAATAGATAAGTTTTTTTCATTTAAGAACTTCTGGATTCTTTTTGGGAATTGGGATTCTTGCTTATTATTAATAGAAAAGTCTATCCAGAGTAAGGATTCTAGAGATAAGAGAATAAACTAAATGTACCCATTCTAGAGAATTAAATGCTTTGTTTGAATAAGTAAGTCAGGAGACAAATACAGCACAGAAAAACCCTTGCAATCACTACTAGATAAATAGAAAAATTAAGTATAGATATACAGGCTTTAATAAATAATGATAATATGCCACATGAATATATATTGTAACATCATAACCAGAAAACATAACTTACTTTATAGCTGTTATAATTCGGTCTGACTTAAAATTGGATTCTAATGAATCAAATGTAACAGTACAAAGCACCTAAAAAAGAAAAAAATAAAATTCTTCAGGCTTTAATTTACTAACAACAAAGATGAAAATGAAAAACATGTGAAAAACTCATTTAACTTTTAAAGAAATAAGTACATTCTATGCAAAGCTTGCCAAGGTACAATAAACATTTATTCAAGGTACAGTAAACATTAGAAATTATATGATTTACATATAAATTTATATGTAAATTTCAATAATCCAGATGTCTAATATCACATAGACTACATATGAAAGGTATTAGGAGTGCTTGGGGAGGAGGACAAGAAGAGGAGTACTTATAAACCTGCCCATGAAGAAATCCTCAATAAAAGTTCAGCCAATAAAACTTCCTGCTTAAAACTGGAAAAAATCAAAAAAAGTCAATCTAAGAAGACTGGAAGGATATAATATAATCCAGAGACCCTAAACTGTATCATTCACAACATTCAGGATACAACCTACAAGAAAACAGAAAATAGGGGCCCATTCTTAAAAGAAAAGACAAGAAAAGAGACAGATCCTAAGCGGATTTGGATGTTGGATTAAAAGACAAAAGATTTTCAATAGCTACTATAATTCTATTCAAGGACATAAAAAAGAACCAACAGAAATTCTAGAACTGAAAAATAATATAATGCAAATAAGATAATGCAAGAGTCAGTGAATATGAACAAGGATTAGAAGAAACTGCCCAACCTATAGAACAAAAAGCGGGGAAAAAAGAACACAGCCTCCAGGACCTATGGGACAATATAAAAAAGCCTAAACATATATACTGGCAATCCCAGAATGAGAGAAAAGTGAGGATGAGAGAGAAAAAATATTTGAAGAAATTACAGCTGAAATTTCTCAAGTATGATGAAAGATACAAATTTACAGGTTTAAAGCTTAGGAAACTCTTAGTAGGATAAATACAAGAAAACCACACTTGTCATAGTCATGCTGCTGAAAACCAAAGACAAGGAAAACCTTGAAAGCACCCGGATAAAACAAAAAATTATAGGGACAACGATAAATGAATGAGTCCTGACTTCTCATAGAAAAAGGAAAAAAGGAATAGGCCATTTCTTTGAGTGCTAAAAGATATCAACCCAGAATCTATATTGGCAAAAAGATTCTTTGTAAAAAGATAAAGACATTTTCAGATAAATGAAAAATAGTAATTTGTTATCATACGATCCAAAGGATAATACTAAAGTAAGTCTTGTCAGATTGAAGGAAAATAACAACAAATGGAAACTTGGATCTTCAGGAAGAAATAAAAAACCATCAGAAATGTCAAATATGTGGGTCAATATAAAAGTCTATCTTATTTTCTTATTGTTTAAAATAAAGGTCATAATATTGCCTCGTAGAGTTGTAAAACATATAACGCATGAAGTAAATACAGCATAAAGGATAGAATGAGGGGCAAATATACCTAAATGGTTGTACTTTACTCACTTTGTGTAAAGTGGGAAAAATTAATTGTAAAAAGACTATGAAAAGTTAAGGATGTATACCATATTCTCTAATAGTAACCATATAAAATAATATAGAAGTATAGCTAAAAAGCAAATACACAAATTAAAAAATATTCAATTAATCCAAAAAGAAGGCAGAAGGAATAGAAAAAAAAAAAGAGGGGCTAGACAAAAAACAAATAATCAAACGACAGACTAAATTCAATTAATAATTAAACTGAACCTTAATGAATAAAACACTCCAGTTAAAAGGCAGAGATTGTCAGAATGATTAACAAAAGTATACAAAATATCTTCATGGAGCTATTTAATTTGGGGGAATTCCCTGGTAGTCCATGGATAGGACACCACACTCTCATAGTGAGGGCCCATGTTCAGTCCCTAGTTGGGGAACTAAGATCCCACAAGTGACTCAGCATGGCCAAAAAAATAAAAATAATAAACTTTTACTAAAAGGTATAAAAGAAAACACAAATCGAAGAAGACAGGTTATATTTATTGAAAGACTGATTGAAATTGTAAAAATATTTTTTACTCATTCCATAAAGTCAGTGCAAAGCCAATCTAAATCACTGATTTAAATGAAGGAACAAAGGTACCAGAATAGCTAAAACAACTTTGGAGGGGAGGGAACGAAGAATAAAAAAGGGAGGTTTTGTCTCTCAGGTATTAAAATATATCCCCCAACTATAATAATTAAAGGAATTTGACACTGGCCCGGGGAACTCACAAACAGTGGAACAGAGTATATATTTCAAAAATGTACATTTTCAATATGATGAGGTGACTACAAATTAATGGGAAAAAATGAATTTTTAGTAAACACTATTGCAAAACTGACTCACTCTGGAGGGTTTTGCCTCACACCATGTATAGGAATAAACTCCAAGACAGATATAGCTAAAACTAGAAAGTTAACTGGGGAAGGCAATGGCATCCCACCCCAGTACTCTTGCCTGGAAAATCCTGTGGACGGAGGACCCTGGTGGGCTGCAGTCCATGGGGTTGCTAAGAGTCGGACACGACTGAGCGACTTCCCTTTCACTTTTCACTTTTATGTATTGGAGAAGGAAATGGCAACCCACTCCAGTGTTCTTGCTTGGAGAATCCCAGGGACGGGGGAGCCTGGTGGGCTGCCGTCTATGGGGTCGCACAGAGTCGGACACGACTGAAGCGACTTAGCAGCAGCAGCAGCAGAAAGTTAATAGTAGGTGCATAATTCTATGCCTTTGGAATAAGGATTTCTTAAAGAAGATCTCAAAATTAAAGACTTTAGGCTCACTGTAGACAGATATAGGCATACCTCATTTTACTGTACTTCACTGTATTGTGTTTAACTTTTTAATTATTTGCCAATAACGATTTTTTTTAAAGCAAGCTGAAGGTTGCTTGACCCAGGTTTGTGGCAAACCTGGGTCAAGCAGGTGTATCAGCACCATTTTTCCAACAGCATTTACTCCCTTCTTGTCTTTGTGTCACATTGTAGTTTATTCTTGAAATTTTCAAAACCTCCACCAGCAAAAAGATTATGACTTGCTGAAGGCTCAGATGATGGTGTTTTTTTAATAGTATTTTTAAATTAAGGTTTGTACAGTTATTGAAGACATATGCTATCATGTACTATGGACTACAGATAGTTTAAAATGTAAGTTTTATACGTGCTGGGAAACCAAAAAATTTGTGTGATTTGCTTTGCTGTGATATTTATCGTGCTGGTTTGAAACTGAACTTGCAGTATATCCGAGGTATGCCTCTAAAAGCTAGAAGGCTTATGGCAAAGAGGGAGATGATACATACAAATTATGGTCGCTGAAAAGGATTCATATTTAAAACACATAAGAATTCACTAAAAAATAGCATGAAAAAGACAGTAAACTATATATTAAAAAAAGAAAACAAAATTGGTCAAAGGATATAAGAGCAAACCTAAACTAAGGCTACCACTTTGTTGAACTCTAGGGACAATATCTATAGGGATGCCCTGGAGGTATGCACCCCACAGGGTATGGTTTATACCGTTATCATGTTAACTGGCTATCATATAAAAAGATATTCATTCCTCATCAGGAAATACAAATGAAAGGAATGACATACCACTTTGTGCCCATTAGGTGGGCAAAATTAGTGATTTACATAGTTAAAATAAAGCTTTTTACCATACATGAAACAGTGCATACAAATATATGTTAAATATAAGAGAACAGGTGCTTATGTAAAGGAAAAGAATAGGACTGATGTTCAGGCTAAATGGAGAAAACAAGTGAGAGCCTCAAATAGACCAACAGTGACAATGTCATAAACTGAGGAGTATGAGTGACTTGGGACTTCGCTGCTGGTCCACTGGTTAAGACTCCACACTGCCAATGAAGGGGACAGGGGCTCAATCCCTGGTCGGGGAATTAAGATCCTACATGCCATGTGGTACAGCCAAAAAAAAAATGGTGGGCTTCCCTCATAGCTCAGTTAGTAAAGAATCTGCTTGCAGTGCAGGAGACCTGGGTTCAATCCTTGGGTCGGGAAGATCTCCTGGGGAAGGAAATGGCAACCCGCTCCAGTATTCTTGCCTGGAGAATCCCATGGACAGAGGAGCCTGGCAGGCTACATACAGTCCATGGGGTCACAAGAGTTGGACATGACTTAGTGACTAAAGAGAAAAAGAAAGAGATGAGTGACTGACTTAGTGACTAAAGAGAAAGATGAGTGACTTGTATACCTAAGATTAAAAGAAAAATGAAATAAAACTACCAGGTAATTCTAGAAAATGCAACTAATTCGCAGTGATGAAGGTTGCCCAAGGAAAAGGAGGGGAGCAGGAAGAAGAGACCAGACAGCAATGAGGAAATTCTTGGGGGCAACTGCTATGTTCATTATCTTTAAACATATTTTTAAAAAAAATCAGATCTTCTTCTGAATAGATAATATATTCCATATGCTAAAAACCTACATAAATATACTTCTATAAGGACTATCTAAACAATCATGTATTAGCAAATAATTGTAGCTTTTTACATATATTACCTGTGTCTGTCCTCTCTGAAATAATGATGATCCGTGAAGAATTTTAAACATATCTACCTCACAATTTATATTCCTAAGTGAAGTCAAATCTCGACCATCACACCTAGAGTAATAAAGGAAATAATTACTTACAGCAGTGTTGAAAGTCAGAAAAATCACATATTATCTCTTGATCACTACCATAAAGTTCTCTACCTGAACTGCATATCATAATCACCTTCAGAACTTTAAAAAATAATATAGATACCTGGTCCCCATCCTAAGTCCCACTGAAATAGAATCTCAGGGGCTGTGACCCATACACTTGTTAAAAAGCTCTGCAGGTAATTCTGACATGCAGTCATAGCTTTGAAGCAATGCTCTACACATGAAGCCTAGAGAGAGACAGTCAAAACATATCAACAGAATCCACTTGTCAACAGGTATCCATTTATAAAATGAACATTATATAATTATTTCCTGTTATTTGAAGGAAAAATCATAGTTTCTAGCTTTCAGCTAGTTGTCACTTTCAAGGAAACTTGCAGAGAGTACATGCTTCAATTCCATCAAAAAAGGATATGTTTACCTTTTGTACTCATTCAAAATAATACTTCTAAAAACATCCTTTGTAGCAATATTGAAGGATTCTATTATTTCACAGGACTCAACCTCTGGAAATTTTTCTGTAGAAGAAAGACAAACCAAAACAAAGATTTTCTCTTTGTGGAAGATAAAATTTCTCTTTAAGTTCAGTGTCAAATCAATTAACTATGGAATTGAGCCAAAGGAGCTGACTGAACATTAGTCCTCTAAACAAAAGTTTTTAAATAGGAGAGACACAACTATTATACCTTAACTGTACCATTAATGGGAACCTAGTTTTCTTTCTACCAGAACAATAGCGCTTTAAAATCAACTATTTCATTGTTATCTGACATGTCCAGCCAACCATTTTATGAGAAGATTTAACTGATGTTTTTAAGAGTAGTCTCCTTCACTGTTTTGCTTTAGGAACTTTTATTTTAGAAATCCCATGGATGGAGGAGCCTGGTAGGCTGCAGTCCATGGGGTCGCTAAGAGTCAGACACGACTGAGTGACTTCACTTTCACGTTCCACTTTCATGCATTGGAGAAGGAAATGCCACTACAGTGTTCTTGCCTGGAGAATCCCATGGACGGAGAAGCCTGGTAGGCTGCAGTCCATGGGGTAGCACAGAGTTGGACACGACTGAAGCGACTTAGCAGCAGCAGCAGCAGAGGAATAATTTTCTTTATACATTACAAATTCCTACTGACTAGTTTTTTTTTTTTTTTAATAGGTTTTCTTTTCTTTATTTTTGGCTGTGCTTGGTCTTTGTTGCTGCATGAGCTTTTCTCCAGTTGTGGCGAGCAGGGGCTACTCTTTAGTTGTGGTGTGCAGGCTTCTCACTGTGCTGGTTTCTCTTGTTGTGAAGCATGGGCTCTAGGGCAGGACTGCTTCAGCAGTTGTGGCTCCTGAGCTCTAGAGCACAGGCTCAATAGTTGTGGTACATGGGCCTAGTTTCTTTACAGTACATGGAATCTTCCCCGATCAGGGACTGAACCCATGTGTCCTGCATTGGCAGGCAGATTCTTTTATCAGTGAGGAAAGCCCCCTGCTGACTAGTTTTTAGCTAACAGTTATCAAGTTCTTTCATAACCCACGTATTTTTCATGTTTTTATTTAAATACCTTTAATCTTTATAGGAATCTGTGAGATAAATGCTATTACTGTTATCTCTGTTTTACAGAAGAAAAAACAGGCCTGAAGAGAAGCAAGTTGCCTGAGATCACGCAGGTAGTAACTGACAGCTGTGACCTGAATAAAGATGTCTGTCTAGGCTTATGCTTTTAAATGTTAAGCTACTTTATCTTATTATCTTAACAGTTGATTCATGCCAAGTTCTAAGCACTGTTCTCTTAAGCATTTGGTTTATTAAATATAACTTGAAAGTGGGCAGAACATAATAAATGGCCAGAGAGAGAGGTATGTATTGGGTCTTTTTGTCACACAGGAATAATTTTTTTTTTTTTTAGTGTTGAAAGATATTTTGTTGTTTATTTTGGTTTGAAATATTATTCTCCCTAGAAACTGCATTTGCCTTTGATTATTTTTTAAAAATTTTATTTAACTTTACAATATTGTATTGGTTTTGCCATGTATCAAAATGAATCTGCCACAGGTATACATGTGTTCCCCATCCTGAACCCTCCTCCCTCCTCCCTCCCCATACCATCCCTCTGAGTCATCCCAATGCAACAGCCCCAGGCATCCCATGTCAGGCATCGAACCTGGACTGGCGACTCATTTCAAATATGATATTATACATATTTCAATACAATTCTCCCAAATCATCCCATCCTCTCCCTCTCCCAGATTCCAAGAGACGGTTCTATACATCAGTGTCTCTTTTGCTGTCTCATAAACAGGGTTATTGTTACCATCTGTCTAAATTCCATATATATGCGTTAGTATACTGTATTTGTGTTTTTCTTTCTGGCTTACTTCACTCTGTATAATAGGCTCCAGTTTCATCCACCTCATTAGAACTGATTCAAATGCATTCTTTTTAATGGCTGAGTAATACTCCATTATGTATATGTACCACAGCTTTCTTTATCCATTCATCTGCTGATGGACATCTAGGTTGCTTCCATGTCCTGGCTATTGTAAACAGTGCTGTGATGAACACTGGGGTACACGTGTCTCTTTCAATTCTGGTTTCCTCAGTGTACACTCTGAGGAAACCAGAATTTTTATGCCCAGCAGTGGGACTGCTGGGTCATAAGGCAGTTCTATTTCCATTTTTTAAGGAATCTCCACACTGTTCTCCAGAGTGGCTGTACTAGTTTGCATTCCCACCAACAGTGTAAGAGGGTTCCCTTTTCTCCACACCCTCTCCAGCATTTATTGCTTGTAGCCTTTTGTATTGCAGCCATTCTGACTGGCGTGAAATGGTACCTCAGAGTGGTTTTGATTTGCATTTCTCTGATAATGAGTGATGTTGAGCATCTTTTCATGTGTTTGTTAGCCATCTGTATGTCTTCTTTGGAGAAATGTCTATTTAGTTCTTTGGCCCATTTTTTGATTGGGTCATTTATTTTTCTGGAATTGAGCTGTAGGAGTTGCTTGTATATTTTTGAGATTAGTTGTTTGTCTGTTGCTTCATTTGCTATTATTTTCTCCCATTCTGAAGGCTGTCTTTTCACCTTGCTTATAGTTTCCTCTGTAGTGCAGAAGCTTTTAAGTTTAGTTAGGTCCCATTTGTTTATTTTTGCTTTTATTTCCAATATTCTGGGAGGTGGGTCATAGAGGATCCTGCTGTGATGTATGTTGGATAATGTTTTGCCTATGTTCTCCTCTAGGAGTTTTATAGTTTCTGGTCTTACATTTAGATCTTTAATCCATTTTGAGTTTGTTTTTGTGTATGGTGTTATAAAGTGTTCTAGTTTCATTCTTTTACAAGTGGTTGACCAGTTTTCCCAGCACCACTTGTTAAAGAGATTGTCTTTAATCCATTGTATATTCTTGCCTCCTTTGTCAAAGATAAGGTGTCCATATGTGCGTGGATTTATCTCTGGGCTTTCTATTTTGTTCCATTGATCTAAATTTCTGTCTTTGTGCCAGTACCATACTGTCTTGATGACTGTGGCTTTGTAGTAGAGCCTGAAGTCAGGCAGGTTGATTCCTCCAGTTCCATTCTTCTTTCTCAAGATAGCTTTGGCTATTCGAGGTTTTTTTGTATTTCCATACAAATTGTGAAATTATTTGTTCTAGCTCTGTGAAGAATACCGCTGGTAGCTTGATAGGGATTGCATTGAATCTATAAATTGCTTTGGGTAGTATACTCATTTTCACTATATTGATTCTTCCAATCCATGAACATGGTATATTTCTCCATGTATTAGTGTCCTCTTTGATTTCTTTCACCAGTGTTTTATAGTTTTCTATATATAGGTCTTTTGTTTCTTTAGGTAGATATATTCCTAAGTATTTTATTCTTTTCATTGCAATGGTGAATGGAATTGTTTCCTTAATTTCTCTTTTTATTTTCTCATTATTAGTGTATAGGAATGCAAGGGATTTCTGTGTGTTGATTTTACATCCTGCAACTTTACTATATTCATTGATTAGTTCTAGTAATTTTCTGGTGGAGTCTTTATGGTTTTCTATGTAGAGGATCATGTCATCTGCAAACAGTGAGAGTTTTACTTCTTCTTTTCTAATTTGGATTCCTTTTATTTCTTTTTCTGCTCTGATTGCTGTGGCAAAACTTCCCAAATTATGTTGAATAGTCATGGTGAAAGTGGGCACCCTGTCTTGTTCCTGACTTTAGAGGAAATGCTTTCAATTTCACCATTGAGGATAATGTTTGCTGTGGGTTTGTCATATATAGCTTTTATTATGTTGAGGTATGTTCCTTCTATTCCTGCTTTCTGGAGAGTTTTTTTTATCATAAATGGATGTTGAATTTTGTCAAAGGCTTTCTCTGCATCTATTGAGATAATAATATGGTTTTTATTTTTCAATTCATTAATGTGGTGTATTACATTGATTGATTTGAGGATATTGAAGAATCCTTGCTTCCCTGGGATAAAGCCCACTTGGTCATCGTAGGAGTAATTTTTAATATGAATTTTTATACTTTAACTAGGTTGCACTTAGAAAAATAATTAGTAACAAAACATTTAAAATATTATCCTATGAACCCAGAGTCAAGAAGGTATTTGACTCTCTGTTATTACTACTACTTTTCTTTTTTTACTGGAGTGGGTTGCCATGCCCTCCTCCAAGGGATCTTCCTGACCCAGGAATTGAACCCACATCTCTTATGTCTCCTATTTTGGGAGGCAGGTTCTTTATCACCAGTGCCACGTGGGAAGCCCCATGACTATGTATTATTAAAATCACTTTCTTTTTAAATAAGGCAGCAGGTGTTATACAACTTCTTCTTTTTTTTTTTTTTTGCATTTCCCCCCACAACTTTTTATTTTGTATTGGGGTTTAGCTGGTTAACAATGTTGTGATAGTTTCAGGTGAACAGTGAAGGGACTCAGCCATGCATATACATGTATCCATTCTCCCCCAAACTCCCCTCCCATCCAGGCTGCCACATAACATTGAGCTGAGTCCCATGTGCTATTCAGTAGGTCCTTGTTGGTTATCCATTTTAAATATAGCAGTGTGTACATGTCCAAACCAAACTCCCTAACTATCCCTTCCCTCCTTCCTTCCCCGCTGGCAACCATAAGTTCATTCACTAAGTCAGTGAGTCTCTTTCTGTTTTACAAGTAAGTTAATTTGTATCATTTCTTTTCAGATTCCACATATGCTATGCTATGCTAAGTCACTTCAGTCATGTCCGACTCTGTGTGACCCCATAGACGGCAGCCCACCAGGCTTCCCCGTCCCTGGGACTCAGGGATGTCATATGTTATTTCTCCTTCTCTATCTGACTTACTTCTAATCCTTAATAGGATGAAATATAGTGAGAAAAGACCAAACTTTTTCAATGGCAATTACACATATTGATAATGGATATAGATAATTATAGAAATACATAATGGCCTTAATATTGATGTTAGCAGCAAAATTTTTGTCTTGAGATATGCAAGTGAGAGGATATTTGTCTATTAGCAGAAAAATTAATAAGAACTATATATCATGCATGGTACACATCAGTTTGTGTTACTGCTATTAAGCAATAAAATCCTTTTAATAATTTTTAGAGAGAAAGATTCTCTAAAATCTAAATTTTATAATTCCACATGTTAATAACATCAGTTAACATTTAATGAACACCTGCTATGTGCCAGGCACAGATGTAAATGGTTTATTCATTCAATCCTCACAAACCATATTAGAATTGCAACTTTATAAATTAAACTCAAGAATTTTAAAGAGTATCTTTTAGGTTTTCATAGGACAGGATATAAGGATACCCATTTTGGAGTATGAGAGTTTGATCTAGAAAAGATTAGGAACACCTCATACTCAGCATTTATTGGTGCTCACTTTGGGTCAAGTGCAGTTCTTACCCATTCATAGAAGTCAGTTTAACAGTAACTTTGGGCTTTATCATTATCAGAAATTTACTAAAGATAAAACTAAGGAGTAATAAGAATAACTGATCTCTTAACAACTGAAATTTTAAAATCTATTATTTCCTTTATTTTTTTATACTAAAAGAAAAATAAAGTTTACCTTTTAGTTGTTCCTCTGTATCTAATCTAATCTTGTTAATAGCTTCATCTCTGGAAATCTAAAAGAAAGTTGAAGTTCAGTTTTTATATATGGCTTTTATATTTAACATTTCTATTTTTTAAATTACTATACAATTAACACATTGTAATAGTAATCAGATTTCCCTAATGGTAATAGTCTTTAAAAGACTGCAACTGGTTACTGATTTATAAGAAATATTACCTGTTTAATTCATTTAAATGTATTCACACACTCCCCTTTTCGTAAAAATACGACAAATATTCATAAACAAAATTGTGTGAGCTATGACAAAAAAGAATTCCCAGAACAATTATATAAACAAAATTCAGGTATACCTACTTTATCATGTTCATGATCTGTAAAAACTGTGTAGAGTTTTTCCATGGCGAGTCTATTTTAAGCAAAAAGTAAAGGTCAGCATAATATGTAGAAACTTTAGGCAGTGTTTATTATAAACAAGACTGAAATATTTAACAGGCTAAAATACTTAACATTTCATAATTAAAAATATGTATTTATTGCTCTGTAACACTGCTGCTGCTGCTAAGTCGCTTCAGTGGTATCTGACTCTGTGCGACCCCATAGACGGCAGCCCACCAGTCTCCCCCGTCCCTGGGACTCTCCAGGCAAGAACACTGGAGTGGGTTGCCATTTCCTTCTCCAATGCATGAAAGTGAAAAGTGAAATCACTCAGTTGTGTCCGACTCTTTGCAACCCTATGGACTACTCAGTCCATGGAATTCTCCAGGCCAGAATACTAGAGTGGGTAGCTGTTCCCTTCTCCAGGGGATCTTCCCAGCCCAGGGTTCAAACCCAGGTCTCCCACAATGGAGGCAGATTCTTTACCAGCTGAGCCACAAGGGAAGGAGAACATAAATTTCTTTCTCCTAACATATTAGGGGAATCACTCACACATACCTTCCCTTAACTGTTCAATTAATTTTATCTTAGATTTTTCTCTCTTCACTCACTCTCATGGAACCAGCTGGTTTTTTTTTTTCCTATGCATTTTGGCTGTTATTGAAGGTAACCCTTTGATAGGGTAGTGTTAAAACTCTAATCTCTAAGTAATGGCTGTGAGACTCATACTAAGGGAAATATTAACTTTTTCAGTTTATTTCAAGTGAAATAATTCTCTGGTCATTCATTCATAATTTATTGAGTACTTTATGTACAGGCACTATTATAAGACTGGGCATATAGTGGTGGCTATATTTCTTTTTGAGAACCTCAAGTTTCCTTAGATATTCAAATATCTTATTCTTTATACTCTTCTTCCTTGACAGAGAGAGAGGAGAATTATCTTAATTTTGACAAGTACACTCACTCTCCCCTTTCCTTTGAGATTTAAACTTAGGTCCTTGAAAAGAGATGTAGGTTTATCCTTCTAAAAGCATTAGACTGTTATTTATGGCAATGACTCTTAAAATAGAAAGCTGGTATTTAGGAAGTAATGTATGGACACTGCTTCCATGAGAAGTTATTTCTGAGAGGAAATTAAATTTGGCAATACTTTCATATTTTCTTTTATACAGATGTTCTTACTTATGAGCGTGTTTGACAATCTCTGGCGAAGGGACAAATAACTTCTGAGGTGTCCTCTTGGTAACACCATTTTCTTTTACCAACTGCTGGATGCCCTGAATTATTTGTTGTGTATGTTTTACTCCCACTTTGATAGCATGGCAAAAGTCCTGCTGTAAAATATTCTCTGCAGAGGCTTCCAACATGACTAAAAAAAAAAAAAAAAAAAAGAAAACAAGACTGCCATTGAACCTTTTACCAATTTTCAAATGTTTCAAATTTGAATTTTCAAATGTCAATTTTAGCATTTTCAAAGACCATGACATGACAAATACTATAGATCAATTTTATACCTTTTTGATTTCCTTCCTCAGAATTAACACAATTCCAAAATATAAACAGTAGTAAATGAATAAAGAAACCTTGATATTTGAAGTTAAGTATATATTCTTGATAAATTTACTGAGGAATTTCTCATTTAAAAAATGAAACAAAATGCAATGTGCACACAATTTTTTTTAACAGCTCTATAAGATATAATTCAAATATCATAAAATTCCATCCTTTAACATATACAACTGCATCTATTTTTTAAATGTATTTAAATTGAAAATTTAAAGTATCAGCACTGCTGCTGCTAAGTCGCTTCAGTCGTGTCTGACTCTGTGCGACCCCACAGATGGCAGCCCACCAGGCTCCCCTGTCCCTGGGATTCTCCAGGCAAGAACACTGGAGTGGGTTGTCATTTCCTTCTCCAATGCATGAAAGTGAAAAGGCAAAGTGAAATTGCTCAGTCGTGTCAGACTCTTAGCGACCTCATGGACTGCAGCCTACCAGGCTCCTCCGTCCATGGGATTCTCCAGGCAAGAGTACTGGAGTGGGGTGCAATCACCTTCTCTGAAAATATCAGCACAGTAGATGTCCAATAACATTTCCTGTTTGTTTGATGTGACCTCTCACTTAATTTGGTCCTTGTCACATTTTCTAACTCTTGCCTGGGTCAGGAAATCTTTGCAGTGATATTGTTTCAAGTTAGCCAACTAGAGGACCCAAGCTACTACCATAAAACGGTTGTTTTTAGTTTTGTAAAGTATAACTCCTGTGGAAAGCAGGAAAGCTCCAAAGTATGGCTTCTAGCATTTTAGTTTTGGTTTCTATAAGGCTGAATATGTGTGCCATTTCTGGCATCTCTCAACTTCTCCAAAGTCTAAGATCATATAATGCATAGCTACCATCAAACTAGTGTGTTTATCCACATCATGTTGTCATTAAGATTTATTATGGCTAAAAAGTCATCATGAATCACTTCTAAAAAGTCACTTCTAAGGCTTCTAAGCATAATCAAGAATGTAAAAAAAAAATCTTATATGCTTTACATGTTGGAATTACATCAGTCAGCTGAAGCAGATCTGTGAAACTATAATGGAAGATCTAACATTTGTGTCACTGCTGCCTTGGAAAGAGGAGAAAGATGGCAGGGCTGAAAAGTACTGGAGGAAAAACAGCTGGAAATTTCCCCAATTTGGTGGAAACATAAACCTGCATATTCAAGAAGCTGAATAAACCCTACATAGGATAACCCAAGGAAAGATATATCATAATTAAACTTCTGATAACCAAAGACAAAGGAAAAAAAAATCTTGAAACCAGCTAGAGAAAAATGACACCATACCCATATGGGAAAAGCAATTCAAACAACAGCAGATTTATCATCAGAAACCATGGAGGCCAGAAGGAAGAGGCATAATATCTTTCAGGTGCTGAAAGAGAAGAACTGTCAACCCAGAATCCTATTCCCAGTGAAAATATTTAAGAGTGAAGGAGAAATCAAAACTCTTAAATGTAGGAGAAAGAAGAAAATGTGTCACCCTGAAATGGCTAAAGGAAGGTCTCTAAACAGTAACAAAACAATAAAGGAAGAAACCATATTAAGAACATATTAAGCAGAAATATGGGTAAATACAACACACTGGAATACTTGTCTGCAACTTTCTAAACTGATGGTTGAAGCAAAAATTGTTAACACTTCCCTGTTGTGGTTCCAAATGTAGAGAAATATTAAACAAATATACATGGAGGAGGATGAAGGGAGTTTAGGTTTCAGTTGTTCACTTGAGGCACAAAGAAGCTTCCTCTGATACCATGATATGGAGATGGTTATAGCCTTTCTCTTATCTGTGTTCCCATGACATCTCCTCTCCCTTTCACAGAACTGGAGATTTAAAAACATGCATTTAATGTATGTAAACTGTACCTCAGTAAATTAATTTTAAAAAGAGCATAGGAACAGGTCAGAACAACAGCTGGAAGGCTGCCTATTGGGTTTCTGTGGCATGCTGCAGATACAGTAAAGATCCTTAGTTCATTCCTCCAGTATCTCTTTAAAATTAGAGTGATTTAGACACAAAGGCAGATAGACGTACATGACCATTTAGAAGATGGTTTATTTTGCATCTTAACAGTAGTATTAACCATTTGCTTACTAGGTTCTAGGTACTATGTTGGGTACAAACTTTGACTTTAATCTTCATATGGCCCTATAAAGTAGCCAAATCAATTTACTAATCGATAGATTAGTAAATTTCTTTTTTTTTTTTTACTAATTTTGCTGAAAGTTACTAACTTTCAGCAGAAAAATTTCAGATATAGACCAACTGAACTTCAAATAGCAAACCAACACTCTACTCAGGGCCCTTTTTGAGATGCTCAAATATAATGTAGGGATCATTCATTAATCACAGCCTCCCCAAATCTTTAGAATCTTCTCTATATTGTGATAGTTCCCCACCTTCACCTTTAAAAGGGAGGGTGACTTACTCAGTGGGCACACATCTTTTCACTATTCCTCCTGGTCCCTTGCCCCTGCCTCTTTTTTCCCCTCCTGCCTGTAAGTAAGATAAGTTGGCCAGAGTTTTGTTAGCTAGAGTTCTGGAATCCCATGGTCAGAGAAGCCTGGCAGGCTGCAGTCCATGGGGTTGCAAGAGCTGTACACGACAGTGACTACACCACCACTGGTAGCCAGAAAATAGCCATGAAGATTGGTAGCCAGTACATAGCCATGAAGATGTGGGCAACACCCTAAGCATAGCAGAGTAGAAAGCTATAAAACAGTCTAGATTTCCTGAGACATTAGGGGAGTTGGTGAAACTGTCCTGGACTCATTATCTCTGAATTTTTGTTACTTGAGAGAAAATAAGTTCCCATCTTGTTTAAGCCTTGTTATTTAGTTTAACCACACAATTCCTAACTAACATGTAGATGATACACAATTCCTCTTTCATGAATTTTGTCTATCATTTAGTTCTAAGTCATTATGAACATTCCAAAAGAAGCAGCTGGAAATGAGGTATTTCACATGTTAACTGAACAAAAAAGGCACTAAAAGTTTAATAAGTTTACATTTCATCAAAATGTTCCCACATCAGAAGATTCTGTGTCAAAAAGTTCCAGACAACAAATATCAGGTAGCAGGATAAACTAAGAGACCTTATTTGTCCAAGGTTGCATGGTTAACTATGGCAGATGCTGGGTTTCAAACCCAAGTCATTATGACTGTTAAAGGCTATTCCCCTTCAACAGAACCAGCCTCTGATTTTTGTTCATGTTGATTATGGCATTTTAGTTGGAAGGAGTAAAGTTGACCCATGGTGCAGTGCATATCTTTATCACTAGTTTCCTATGAGGAAATATGATACCTCTTTCTCAGAGGACAACAGGCTTAGAATGACTGCATTAGCTAAATTAACATATTTAAACAAATAAAACAATTAATTTAATACCAGATTTAAAAGTTCAAATTTTAGAATAGCTTATCAGTCTAAAAATAATTACTAAAATTATCTTAATAAAGATTTTTGTATTTCAATTAGTTATATAACATTCTATAATTCTAGGTATTGTTTGACATGAAGAAAGAGCACTACCAAAATAGGGCAGCAATAAAACAAAACAAAAATTTTTATGGCTAATTAACAAAACACACAAACATTTTTAGAAGCCAAAACCAGTACATAAAATCCAGAACAAATCTACCACATAAACTACTTACCAATCTGACTTTTAGGTGCTCCAGTAACCACTAAATTTAAAGTACTGTTAGCCATTTCTTTTCGTGTTGGGTTAACTACACATTCTCCATCAATCATTCCTATTCGTACTGCCCCTAAAATATATTAAAATATTGGCAATTGTTTAACAAAAACTCAGTTTTCAAGACAGTCCAGTAATGGCTTCAATCCCTATCTTCATCTGTGACCACAATAAAATCGATATTTCTATCGTGGTATTTAAGGACCATTGACTATACTACCTCACCCTATCTTCTGGCCTCAATGGGTGACTCAAGTTCGGCATCCATCTCTGTGATTATGCTCGTGGTCTTTTCCTAGTCTTGACTGTATTTTCTCTTAAGACAAGTGCTTACCTTCTGATCCTGCTAAGGTACAGCATAAATGTCTGTGACTCTTGAGAAACCCTCTCTTATACCTAACTACACAAATATAAGTCTGCCCTTCTCTATCATTTTCTTAACACTCTGACTATACTTTTATAGTATTGTTTATAAAAAATTGTTTTGCTCATGCTGAAACCAAGAACTGTCTCATTCATCTCTGTACTGCTGATACCTAGTCTGCCTTAGTTCTTTCATTGCTAAGTCCAATATTGGGCATTTAGGACACTCAATAATTATTTATCTAAGAAATCATTTGTAAACTGCATGAATACAACTTACATGAGCTGTAAGTTAAAAACAAGTTTATATTTCCATATTATCTTGAAGGAGTGTATACCCTGGCAATTTCTCAGTCCAAAAATAGAGAAATTCTTCAAACAGAAGAGGCAACTAAGAAGTCACAGTATCTGAGAACATAAAATAATCTCTAACACATAACATATTGCTATAAGAAACAAAACCCAAAGCAAAGATAAAAATGTCTTAAAAGATCTGAAAGGACTCTTCTTAGAATGTCATCTAATCAGACTCCCCAAGAAACACTAAATCAAAGCTAATAAATCTATGTCCTTGCTATAGCATGTGCACTCCTATTTTTTTCAAAAAATATGTTTCTTCAGTGATCTTAGCCAAAAAGCTGAGAAGTCATAGAAAAAATGTTTTTTATTTTCAAATCCTAACTTACCAATAGGTCCATTCCAAGGAATATCTGATAATGAAAGGGCTACAGAAGCTTTAAAAAAGAAAGAAAATAAAAGCTGAAATTAAAATATTTCATTGCTTAAAAAAGAAAATTAACAGTAATAACTTTAATCTTTATTTTTATACTTACCACCATTAATTGCTAGGACATCAGGTTCATTAACACCATCTACTGCTAACAGATTACAAAGGATCTAGTGCAAGGGAAAAAATGCAAAGCACTTAAAAAAAATCTACTTGATTTGGGAGGATTATCATTTGGAATAACATTTTGGCCTAAAATATAGAAAACTATATGATATGGTTCAAAGCAAAAGCTTTGTAGTCAAACCCCTTACTTCTATCATTTAACTACATGCTTGACCACAGAAAAAATTATTTAAGCCTCAAAAGTTTCCTCATCTTTAAAAGGGAAAAATAATGGTATCTTCCTAAAAAGTTCTTAGGAAAATTATAGGAAATATTGTATATAAATTATTTACAGTACTGAGCAGTAAATGTTAGTTATGTTAGTAAATGTTACATAAAAATATTGTCATCTTCTGTGTGTTAAGCATAGACAAATTACATTGTAATAATATGCTTATGTCATGTACTTAGGAAAATAACTTCTCAAGGCAGTGACATTCTGACAGAGGAATATTTGCAAGGCAAATATTTTTTTCACATATAAAATAGTTAATTAAAGTATATAAATGGGTCACTATTACAAAAGAAGGTAATATTCAGAAAATAAAATATAACAAAGGAGAGGTTTAGAGAACCCAATGATAAAAAATAGGTAATAAAGACTATGTTGACAGTCCTATGTCTGTTACTAATATGACCTTCGAGGCCCAGTCTGAACTGTCCCCACCCACCTCAATTACTCTAACCTTTTTTCAAATTTACCAATTTCTTTCCTGCCCAAGGATTTTGTGCTTTCTGTTCCATCTTTCTCCACTCCTACCTTGGTTAATTCCTACTCATAATTCAGCTATCAGCTCATACTGATACAAAATAAATGTTAGGTTTTAAGAATTAACGTAAACTGCAGCAGCATCACCAAAAATTCTTATTTTATACTGTTATAATGTTTGGCCTAGGAAGTATTAAATAGAGTTCACATCTTTTTTTTTTTTTTTCTTTACTGACCTGGAAACAAATAAACCTAAAACAGAACATACCTGTGTATCATAAAAGTAGCCAGCTGGAAAGAGAGGTCTAATTGAACGATCTAAAAGAAAAAAAAAAGAGGTTAAATCATTACTAGCAGAAATTGCTTCACAATTCAACACTTTCCCCTCATTAAAGAGCAAGCTAAAAAGTAATGTAACTAGCCATTTAATAAAACAAAACAATAACAGCAAAAACAAAACCCTTGGACTAATTTACTCACAGGGACACATATAAATATTAATAGACACCAGGTCCTAAAGATGAAAAACCAGCAGGACTAGAGCACCCAAGTGTAAAAGTGAGAAGCAACTTTTCATTCTGGTTCCACAGACATTAGAATTCATTGCTTAATTGTTATTTATTTATTAACAGAGTTATATAAGCAGAGGAAAGAGGCTTAAGACCAACAGCACACCAAAATAAAACCCTTCCTTGGAATCCTGTGTCTGACAAGTGTGTATAAATATACATAAAGTAGAAATTTTGGTTAGAAGAACTATAAACTACAAATGATCCCATGATATTTAAGGATATCAAAGATTTGAAAAATCATAAATATATTTCAGTAGTTGATGAATATAACGCTTTCAGGAATTACTATGCTGAACATACAAATGAAAAATACTTAGGACAGGTTCAACAGAGTAGAGATGTGGGCCACAGAATTTATATGATTAATAGAGATTCATTCATTTGGTCAACAAATATTTGTTGAATGCCTATTTTGTTCCAGGGAGTATGCTAGGTATGGGGAATTCAATATTAAACAAAAAGTTTTTTCTCATGAAGCCCACATTTGAATCGGGGGATACAAAAGGCAAATAATCTTAGGTTGTGTTAATGTAATGAAGAAAATTTAAGAGATATTATAGAACACAGATGGAAGAGAAGAGATACTAACACAAGTATGTATATCAGAGACCTTAGTATCTTACCTATGACTCGACTTGTAAGAATTTCTTTATCAGAAGATCCAATCTCCCTTCTGAGATAGTTTGTGGGAATCCTACCTGCTGCAGCAGCCTTCTGTCTATAGTCAACCTGAAGGAGTGAAGAAAAACAAAAATGCTGTTCATTTGACTGACTTTTGTAGCAGCAAATTTTCCTCAAGAAATTACTATGGAGATACAATTGTCCTGAGGTTGCCAACAACATACTCCAGACTAAGGGTGAATATCTTGCTTACTTTTAATGTTTTGTATCTCTTAGAGAAAGGAGAGATGACAGAAATATTCAGTAAACTGATTTTTTTTAAAAGCCTTCCACTACCCAGTTAGATGACTGTGTAGACTCAATACTTCCCACAGTAGCTTATCCTGGTCAAGTTCAATACTGCCTTTTTTTTGTATCAACTCTTTAACTGCATTTTCCTTATCATAATAAAAGAAGCCATAAAATACTATTTTCACCAAAAATATACTTGTAGACGCATACAAAGGGAAATCTACGAAAGCAATGAATTTACTGCTTACTAAACATCAAAGTACTCGTGCACTTACACTGTTTCTGTCAACTTGATAAACCTGGATCTTTACAAAAGTATGATGACCACTGATATAAGAACTGGTTATGAAGCAATCAGTTTAAATTCTTTTAATGACTCAATATCAAACAATTAAGGAAAATATTGTGCAAAGCTTACAATTTGTACTCACTAGACATTGTACAAAAATATTACAAATTCTATATTTATTCTATATTACAGTTCAGAAAAATCAGCAAATACTTACCACCAAAGGCATGAATTGGGAAGGTGAAGGTTTTGTTTTACTGACTGCTGTGACCATCACTGCAGTGTCACCTGACTTAAACATTAACAACAACACTGGTAAATTCCTTTAAAATTAGATATTAACATATAAGCAGTTATTCATATAAGACTGAATCCTCCCTCAGTTAAACTCAAGGAAACAGAATTGTTATTCTGTGACACTGTGACTATGAAAATAATTATTCACAAGCAGTCCAATCTTAATCCCTTCTGCATAATCATGATCTATATTAGAACAGTTACTAAGTTTTTCAAAAGTAACAGAACTAAAAGAGAAAAGGCTCACTGATAGCTTAGTCACATCCAATCATATTTTCTACTTTTTATTAGGAAATTTAGGCTATAAATCAAGAAAAAATTATTATTATTGAAGAAACCAGTAAAATTACTTTCTCTAGAAAAGCATTACAGAATTTATTAACAGAATAAATTAGAACCCCAAGTTTGGAAGAGACCTTAAAGGTCATTTAGTATATCTAGTCCTCCGACTCCCCGGTTGTCTGGAATGATTCTGACACTACAAATGGTCTGAATTAATTTCCAGTACCAAAATTCTAAGAAGTTACATGATGTTATAAAGATATTCAGTACCAGTCTCCATAACCATTTTTAGGATGAAAATTTAAGAATTTGAACTTTTTACCTGTACTACAGCAGAGCCATCTGCAAATCTGGCCAGTTTTCCAGAGGATATTTCTAATTTTCTGTTCAAAATAAAAATCCAATACAAAAGGACTTAGGTCATTAGTACAATTCCTAACTTAGAATAAATCAATCAAAGATTCTAAAGAACTAAAGGTCCTATAGGCCTCCAACTACCAACAAACAAACAAATAAACAAAAAAAGGGACAGAGCTCACTATCATTACCAAAGATTCAAGGGGAGGTTAAGATCTCTTCTACAAAAAATACAGAAACCAAGGCACAGGAGTAATTTGAATGACAGAGTATTTCTGAAGGGAAGAAGCTCCTTTCTTAAGGTTAATTTCCCATTTATCACATCTTTTGTCTCTTGTCTTACAATTCTTGCCTTGTTGACGAAAGTAGCCTTTTAACACACAAACTTTATCATTTCTCTCCTTTATTCCTTTAAAATCTCCCTCATTGCCTTTAAAATATAAGCTCCAAAATTGCCAACAGAAACTTTCATGTTCTACAACAGTGCCAAGATAAGTCAGTGGGGGGAAAAAAGTCTTTTCAACCAATGGTGCTGGGACAACTGGATATCCATATGCAGAAAAGGTGATAAAAGTTGGACCCTTTCCTCATATTATAAATAAAAATTAACTCAAAATGGATTATTGACATAAATATAAAAATTAAAACTATAATGCTGCTGCTGCTAAGTCGCTTCAGTCGTGTCTGACTCTGTGCGACCCCATAGACGGAAGCCCACCAGGCTCCCCCGTCCCTGGGATTCTCCAGGCAAGAACACTGGAGTGGGTTGCCATTTCCTTCTCCAATGCATGAAAGAGAAAAATGAAAGTGAAGTCGCTCAGTCGTGTCCGACTCTTAGTGACCCCATGGACTGGAGCCTATCAGGATCCTCCGTCCATGGGATTTTCCAGGCAAAAGTACTGGGGTGGGGTGCCATTGCCTTCCCTGAAAACTATAATACTCTAAGAAAAAACACAGGAGTAAATTTTCATAAACCTGGGTTAGACAACATCTTCCTATAGATGACATCAAAAGCACAAATAAAAAAGAAAAAAAATAGATAAATCTCACTTTATCAAAATTAAAAACTTTCATGCTACAAAGGACATCATCAACAAAGTAAAAGAAAATCTACAGAGTAGCAGAAAGTATTTGGAAATCATATACCTGATAAGGGACTTGTATCTAGATTATGTAAAGAACGCTTACAACTCAAAAAGAAACCCAATTTTATAAACAGGTAAAGGATTTCAATGTTTCTTCAAGGAAGATCAACAGTACTGCATGAAAATATGTGCAACATAATTAGCCGCTAAGGAAATGCAAATCAAAACCACAATGAGATACTATTCACCGGAGAAGGCAATGGCATCCCACTCTAGTACTTTTGCCTAGAAAATCCCATGGCCAGAGGAGCCTGGTAGGCTGCAGTCCATGGGGTCGCTAGAGTCGGACACAACTAAGCAACTTCACTTTCACTTTTCACTTTCACGCACTGGAGAAGGAAAAGGCAACCCACTCCAGTGTTCTTGCTTGGAGAATCCCAGGGACGGGGAAGCCTGGTGGGCTGCCGTCTATGGGGTCACACAGAGTCGGACGCAACTAAAGTGACTTAGCAGCAGCAGCAGGATGGTTATGATGGGTATGTGTTGATGGGCGTGCGGAGAAATTGGCAGTCTCATACACTGCTGACTGAAATGTAAAATGGTGCACCTGTTTTGGGAAGTAATCTGGAAATTACTCAAAAGGTAAAACACAGAAATATCCCAGATGTTCTCAAACACAGGCTTGGATTAATAGTCAAATACCAAATCCTCCCACTTTCTTTGTTCTTTCTGTTGATCTACACAATGTCTCCTTTAGGGTCCCAGACCACCTACCAGATAGGTGGTGGTGACTGCCTTGGTGACTGACCAAATTTAAACTTTTTCCCCCTAGGTGGTTACTTTCCATTATGTCTCATGATCTCAGCTGGTGTCTGTATTTCATGGTGATTTTACCTCTTATCAATTTACTTGCCAATATTTTAATGTATAAAATACCTCCAAATATATATAAAAGATTGTTAACATATCAGTGGCTTCTGGAATTGGAACTGGGTGGCTATGGAACTGTATGAGAAGATTTTTGAGCTTTTTAAATATTGAATGATATGAGTGAATACCTAATCAAAATATACTTTTGAAAGAAATAATAAAAAGGGTAAAATGAGAAAGGAGGTACTACTGGTGGGCAAGAGTAGGAGGAGATAGCTTAGGAAGAGAGAAGGGGAAAGAGGAGCTAACTGCCACAGGAAGTAGAACTCCAGGGAGAGAGAGATGCAAGTATTTTTGGAAACACTTGCAAAATGGTATGGAATGTAACCACCTTCCTCTTAGAAAAATTCAGTGGTTCAAAACTCACGCTACCCCACCCCCACTCCCGCAAAAACAAAACAAACACCCACCTTTATGACTGGGCCTTGCCTTTGCTGCCAAACTCATATTTCACTTTTCACTCCATCCACAGTGAGTTATTTGTAGCTAGTCAGTACACTCTCTCACTTCTCTGCAATTGCACTTGCCATCTTCTCTGCTACTTTCTCTTTGCTAATTCCTTCTTGTGTTTCAGGATTTACCTTCAACAGCAAGCTTTACAGTGGGATAAACACCCCTTTGTGCTCCTTCACGCTATTCATACCTTTCCCACAAACTGATTTTCTCAACACTGAATCTGTGTTCTTCCTCATCAGACTATCTCTAGTTGCCTTGGAACTCAATATAGTAAATGCTCAATAACTTGCTGAAATGAAAATTACTACAAAGTTTATTTGTGAGTAGTAAAGACATTTACCACAATAGTATACACTCTTCTAGGACATTGTAAAGAATACATATAACAAGTATCAAGTTGGTGGTACAAAGCAGTCACCCAAAAAAGTTTGCTGCAAACTTATGACAAAGAAAATAATTGAGCCAGCAGGTATGAGATTTATGAATTTCACTGCTACAACACATGACACAGGTTTAAAAATAGGTTACAAAAAAAAATCCCAGTTGAGAGGTTCAAAGTAGACTATTTATGAAAAATTTGGAGGGCAAATCTAACCTTGTTGTTTTGAGTCCCTGCTGCTGCTGCCAAGTCACTTCAGCTGTGTCCGATTCTGTGCGACCCCATAGACGGCAGCCCACGGGCTCCCCCATCCCTGGGATTCTCCAGGCAAGAACATTGGAGTGGGTGGCCATTTCCTTCTCCAATGCATGAAAGTGAAAAGTGAAAGGGAAGTCGCTCAGTCGTGTCTGACTCTTTGTGACCCCATGGACTACAGCCCACCAGGCTCCTCCATCCATGGGATTTTCCAGGCAAGAGTACTGGAGTGGGGTGCCATTGTCTTCTCCAGTTTTGAGTCCCTAGTGCCTAACAAACAGTAGATGTCTGTGTAATGAAATGTTCTGGGGCATTTCTTTAGAGAAGAATAAATTTTCAGCCCTTGAAGAATGGAAGAGATATCTTTTCCCTCAAAAATCAGAGTCAAAGAATGCAAGAGATGGAAAGAAAGACCTTAGAGATTATCTAGTCTAGCAGTCAACAAACCACAGCTCTTTTCTTTTTATAGTCTTTAACCTAACAACTTTTTTTTTTTTTTACATTTTTAGAGGGTATGTAAACTCATATGATTACGTGATCTACACACAGTAGGCAAAACTGAAACACCCAGCTCTATGATTTGGTCTAAAATATTTACTATCTGACCCATTACAGAAAAAGTTTGCTGACTATTGATCTAATAAAAGTCTCCTCATTCAGGGGAGTGGAAGGAGTGGTGACATAACTTGTTCAAAGATCATTCAGTGAGTCAGGGAGGAATTGTTGGATTCAAAGCCAGATTTTCTGACTTTTGTATGAACTAGAGTCAATGTGTTTAAAAAAATACATGTGAAAAGTATATATAAAGTATTAGCAGTTTCGTTTTTTAAAATGAATCCCATACTACTTTTATAAAAGTCATTTTAGAAATGAATTCTGGCAAACAAACCCCAAGAGAAAGTATCAATTTGAAACACAAGTTTAAAATCTACCTAGGGGTCACACAGAGTCGGACACGACTGAAGTGACTTAGCATAGCATAGCATAGCATAGTCTCATAGGAGTAGCTTTGACTGACCCTGAGAAAGTTACCTAAGCTTCTCTGAGCCCCTGTTGCTTTAACTGTAAAATGAGAGTAATAGCACATTTACTATAGGCTTCCCAAGTGGCTCAGATCATAAAGAATTTGCCTGCCATTCAGGAGACCTGGGTTCCATCCCTGGGTTAGGAAGATCCCCTGCAGAATGGAATGGCAACCCACTCCAGAAATCTTGCCTGGCGAATTCCATGGACAGAGGAGCTTGGCTGGGGTCGCAAAGAATCGGACAGGACTAAGTGACTAACACTTTCACAGGCTTTAACAGAGTATCATATAACCAGCGTCAACAAACTGACTTTGTCTTTCGCTTCCTACCCAGAGTCATACGGGCCAAGCTTCTTAGGCAGTAAACTGGATGAAGGACGTAAGCATCAATTGTTAACGCGTTATCTTTTTCATTTCATAGCCGAGGAATCAAAAAAGTAAAGAGAATAGAAATCAGGTGGGCAAACTCAGTTGGGGAAAAGAAGGTCGGAACAGGGAGGGAGGGAGGAGGAAGCAGCAGAGGGCACGGTACTGAGACAGCAAGAAAAGTAGGGGGATGGTGGTGGAGGTACCAAGAAACAGGTTCCAAACACGGAAAGGGAAATTTGTAACTTAGGTTTAGGGTAAAGAGACTTGGGTTGCCGGATTCGTACTCTAGGAAGTGAATGTACTCGGACCCGCCTTGTGAAAGGACAGAGAACACACACAGTTCCTTACCTGCTGCCTAAGTCCACAGCCACGGATCGCGGCCCGGTGCCACCCCATAGTGCTCGCACCTGTAACTGAGTGAGTGTCCTATCCCGCCCTGGCAGACGGATGGGACTGTCGCACAGAGGCCGTAGCCGGAGGCACGAGCAGCAATGCCTGCAGGCCGCCATGACACCTGGCACGCGATCAGCCCGGGCCGCGCCCTGATTGGTTTACTCGGCAGATAGTGGGGCGGAGCATGATGCAGTTTCGTTTCCGCGGTACCGAGGGGAACGCCGGGGAAGCGGATACCTGGCCGCTTTCTACGAAGCGTAGAGAGGGTCAAAACTATCTGAACGCAATTGAGACAACTGTCCTTTATTAACCAATCAACAACAATTAGAAAATGTGAGTTTTTTGGTTTGTTTTTTATTTTTCTATCGTAGTTTAAAAGAGAATCTAAAAGAGCACAAGTATTTAAAAGAGTATTGCAGAAATAGAAGTAATCAGAAAACACATTGTTGTTATCTGGCTTCTGCCAGCCGAGAATTAGGAGAATGTGCGTAGTGGGCTGTGGAAAGAGACCTTTCTGTTTTCCATCCTCCCCCCGGCTTTTATTTTATAAATTTCAAGCAACAAATGTATTACTACTTTACCAAGGGAGTACCAAGTACCACCATAGGAGCCCAATTTATTTCTAGTAACTTAATTTCACCTCTGGTTGACCTATGTTATCATTTTATATATCATTATGCTCTTTTGGATGTGAGAGCTGGACTGTGAAGAAAGCTGAGCACCGAAGAATCGATGCTTTTGAACTGTGGTGTTGGAGAAGACTCTTGAGAGTCCCATGGACTGCAAGGAGATCCAACCAATCCATTCTGAAGGAGATCAGCCCTGGGATTTCTTTGGAAGGAAGGATGCTAAAGCTGAAACTCCAGTATTTTGGCCACCTCATGCGAAGAGTTGACTCATTGGAAAAGACTCTGATGCTGGGAGGGATTGGGGGCAGGAGGAGAAGGGGACGACAGAGGATGAGATGGCTGGATGGCATCACTGACTTGATGGGTGTGAGTCTGGGTGACCTCCGGGAACTGGTGATGGACAGGGAGGCCTGGCGTGCTGCGGTTCATGGGGTCGCGAAGAGTCGGACACGACTGAGCGACTGATCTGATGCTCATTTGGGTTCAATTCTATTTTAATATTTAGCAATTAATTTCTCTGCCTATTTTTGTCAGGTGTTAATACTTTCTAAACCAACTTGCCACTATTTTTTAAAAGTTTTGGAAAACTAAAAAAAAGTTTTTGGAATTTGATAAATTTCTAGGGGGTGGATAAATTTCTCCCACCCCTCTTAATCCAGTCTGTTGGAGAAATCCTTATATGGTTCCTGGAATGAATCAAATGATTATTCTTCTGAGGATTATATTTCTCTTTTAAGGTCATAACCCTGTTCCCCAAAGAAATCCAAACAACAAATTGTTCTCAAGAGCAATTCCAATCACTGATTTGGAATTTCCATGTCAATAGAAGGGATTACAGATAACTCTGTTTATAGGTATTTAATTTTTTTTTTTTTGTAGTTTTATTTTATTTTTTTTAATTATTATTATTTTTTTTAATTTTTCTTAACTTTACAATATTGTATTACTTTTACTATACATCGAGATGGATCCGCCACCAGAATACACGTGTTCCCCATCCTGAACCCTTCTCCCTCCCCTCTTCCCACACCATCCCTCCAGGTCATCCCAGTGCTCCAGTCCCAGGCATCTGTTATAGGGCATCGTACCTGGACTGACTCGTTTCAGATATGATATTATACATATTTCAATGCTATTCTCCCCAATCGTCCCACCCTCTCCCAGTCCCAGAGTCCAGAAGTCTGTTCTATACATCAGTGTCTCTTTTGCTGTCTCATAAGCAGGGTGATTGTTACCATCTTTCTAAATTCCATATATATGCGTTAGTATACTGTATTTGTGTTTTTCTTTCTGGCTTACTTCACTCTGTATAATAGGCTCCAGTTCCATCCACCTCATTAGAACTGATTCAAATGTATTCTTTTTAATGGCTGAGTAATACTCCATCGTGTATATGTACCACAGCTTGCTTATCCATTCATCTGTGGATGGACATCTAGGTTGCTTCCACGTCCTGGCTATTGTAAACAGTGCTGCTATGAACATTGGGGTACACGTGCCTCTTTCAATTCTGGTTTTCTCAGTGTGTATGCCCAGCAGTGGGATTGCTGGGTCATAAGGCAGTTCTATTCCCAGTTTTTTGAGGAATCTCCATACTGTTCTCCATAGTGGCTGTACTAGTTTGCATTCCCACCAACAGTGTAAGAGGGTTCCCTTCTCTCCGCACCCTCTCCAGCATTTATTGCTTGTGGATTTTTGGATCGCAGCCATTCTGACTGGCGTGTAATGGTATCTCATAGTGGTTTTGATTTGCATTTCTCTGATAATGAGTGATGTTGAGCATCTTTTCATGTGTTTGTTAGCCATCTGTATGTCTTCTTTGGAGAAATGTCTATTAAGTTCTTTGGCCCATTTTTTGATTGGGTCGTTTATTTTTCTGGAATTGAGCTGTAGAAGTTGCTTGTATATTTTTGAGATTAGTTGTTTGTCTGTTGCTTCATTTGCTATTATTTTCTCCCATTCTGAAGGCTGTCTTTTCAGCTTGCCTATAGTTTCCTTTGTTGTGCAGAAGCTTTTTAAGTTTGATTAGGTCCCATTTGTTCATTTTTGATTTTATTTCCGATATTCTGGGAGGTGGGTCATAGAGGATCCTGCTGTGATGTAAGTCAGAGAGTGTTTTGCCTATGTTTTCCTCTAGGAGTTTTATGGTTTCTGGTCTTATATTTAGCTCTTTAATCCATTTTGAGTTTATTTTTGTGTATGGTGTTAGACAGTGTTCTAGTTTCATTCTTTTACAAGTGTTCAACCAGTTTTCCCAGCACCACTTGTTAAAAAGATTGTCTTTAATCCATTGTATATTCTTGCCGCCTTTGTCAAAGATTAGGTGACCATATGTGCGTGGATTTATCTCTGGACTTTCTATTTTGTTCCATTGATCTATGTTTCTGTCTTTGTGCCAGTACCATACTGTCTTGATGACTGTAGCTTTATAGTAGAGCCTGAAGTCAGGCAGGTTGATTCCTCCAGTTCCGTTCTTCTTTCTCAAGATAGCTTTGGCTATTCGAGGTTTTTTGTATTTCCATACAAATTGAGAAATTATTTGTTCTAGCTCTGTGAAGAACACCGTTGGTAGCTTGATGGGGATTGCATTGAATCTATAAATTGCTTTGGGTAGTATACTCATTTTCACTTTATTGATTCTACCAATCCACGAACATGGTATATTTCTCCATCTATTAGTGTCCTCTTTAATTTCTTTCAGCAGTGTTTTATAGTTTTCTAAATATAGGTCTTTAGATTCTTTAGGAAGATATATTCCCAAGTATTTTATTGTTTTCATTGCAATGGTGAATGGAATTGTTTCCTTAATTTCTCTTTCTATTTTCTCATTATTAGTGTACAGGAATGCAAGGGATTTCTGTGTGTTAATTTTATATCCTGCAACTTTACTGTATTCATTGATTAGTTCTAGTAATTTTCTGGTGGAATCTTTAGGGTTTTCTACGTAGAGGATCATGTCATCTGCAAACAGTGAGAGTTTTACTTCTTCTTTTCCAATTTGGATTCCTTTTATTTCTTTTTCTGCTCTGATTGCTGTGGCCAAAACTTCCAGAACAATGTTGAATAATAATGGTGAAAGTGGGCATCCTTGTCTTGTTCCTGACTTTAGAGGAAATGCTTTCAGTTTTTCACCATTGAGGATAATGTTTGCTGTGGGTTTGTCGTATATAGCTTTTATTATGTTGAGGTATGTTCCTTCTATTCCTGCTTTCTGGAGAGTTTTTATCATAAATGGATGTTGAACTTTGTCAAAGGCTTTCTCTGCATCTATTGAGATAATCATATGGTTTTTATTCTTCAGTTTGTTAATGTGGTGTATTACGTTGATTGATTTGCGGGTATTGAAGAATCCTTGCATCCCTGGGATAAAGCCCACTTGGTCATGGTGTATGATCTTTTTAATGTGTTGTTGGATTCTGATTGCTAGAATTTTGTTAAGGATTTTTGCGTCTATGTTCATCAGTGATATTGGTCTGTAGTTTTCTTTTTTTGTGGGATCTTTGTCAGGTTTTGGAATTAGGGTGATGGTGGCCTCATAAAATGAGTTTGGAAGTTTGCCTTCCTCTGCAATTTTCTGGAACAGTTTGAGTAGGATAGGTGTTAGCTCTTCTCTAAATTTTTGGTAGAATTCAGCTGTGAAGCCGTCTGGGCCTGGGCTTTTGTTTGCTGGGAGATTTCTGATTACAGTTTCAATTTCCGTGCTTGTGATGGGTCTGTTAAGATTTTCTATTTCTTCCTGATCCAGTTTTGGAAAGTTGTACTTTTCTAAGAATTTGTCCATTTCTTCCATATTGTCCATTTTATTGCCATATAATTGCTGATAGTAGTCTCTTACGATCCTTTGTATTTCTGTGCTGTCTGTTGTGATCTCTCCATTTTCTTTTCTAATTTTATTGATTTGATTTTTCTCCCTTTGTTTCTTGATGAGTCTGGCTAGTGGTTTGTCAATTTTATTTACCCTTTCAAAGAACCAGCTTTTGGCTTTGTTAATTTTTGCTATGGTCTCTTTTGTTTCTTTTGCATTTATTTCTGCCCTAATTTTTAAGATTTCTTTCCTTCTACTAATCTTGGGGTGCTTCATTTCTTCCTTTTCCAGTTGCTTTAGGTGTAGAGTTAGGTTATTTATTTGGCTTTTTTCTTGTTTCTTAAGGTATGCCTGAATTGCTATGAACTTTCCCCTTAGGACTGCTTTTACAGTGTCCCACAGGTTTTGGGTTGTTGTGTTTTCATTTTCATTCGTTTCTATGCAGAATTTGATTTCTTTTTTGATTTCTTCTGTGATTTGTTGGTTATTCAGGAGTGTGTTGTTCAGCCTCCATATGTTGGAATTTTTAATAGTTTTTCTCCTGTTATTGAGATTTACTCTTACTGCATTGTGGTCAGAAAAAATGGTTGGAATGATTTCAATTTTTCTGAACTTACCAAGGCTAGATTTATGGCCCAGGATGTGGTCTATCCTGGAGATGTTTCCGTGTGCACTTGAGAAAAAGGTGAAATTCATTGTTTTGGGATGAAATGTCCTATAGATATCAATTAGTTCTAACTTGTCTATTGTATCATTTAAAGTTTGTGTTTCCTTGTTAATTTTCTGTTTAGTTGATCTATCCATATAGGTATTTAATGTTAAAGTAGTTTTTGCCTCTTTTCTACCTTTTTCTTTACCTTGTGTTGCCAGTGTTTTCAAGACCAATCCACTGAAACCTGTCATAAGGACAAGTCTACCAGAATCTACCTGCCACAATTCAACATGATTTTAGTTTTATAAATTAAGAATATTAAATCACCTTTTGGTAAAGGACCCTAAATACTGTATAATCCTTTTCATTTAGGCCTAATAGTTTAGAGCATAGAATTGAAGTTGTTACAAATCCTCAAAGAGTCAGTGACCCCTCAATTGGTCCGTTGCCTGGAGTTGCAAATGCCACTCAAATGAAGCCAAGTTTGGTATAGTACAGCAGAAGTTTTATTTATAGATCAAGGAATGGAACAGAGAACTCATACTTTAAAAACACCTTCTCCCCAAAGGGAGGAGGAATAAAGGAATTTTAAGGGGTAGAAGGCAGATAAGTCATCAGGGCTTTAGGAAAGGAGTAGAGATTGCCAGCGGCTGGGGTATATGTCGTCTTTCACACTTCTTTGCAGAAGGCAGGAAGTATGCCTAGTATGCCTCAGTTCAGTTCAGTTCAGTTCAGTCGCTCAGCGACTGTGACCCCATGAATTGCAGCATGCCAGGAAGGCAATGGCACCCCACCCCAGTACTTTTGCCTGGAAAATCCCGTGGATGGAGGAGCCTGGTAGGCTGCAGTCCATGGGGTCGCTAAGAGTCAGACATGACTGAGCGACTTCACTTTCACTTTTCACTTTCATGCACTGGAGAAGGAAATGGCAACCCACTCCAGTGTTCTTGCCTAGAGAATCCCAGGGACGGGGGAGCCTGGTGGGCTGCCGTCTATGGGGTCGCACAGAGTCGGACACGACTGAAGCGACTTAGCAGCAGTAGCAGCAGCAGCAGGTCTCCCTGTCCATCACCAACTCCCAGAGTTTACTCAAACTCACATCCATCGAGATGGTGATGCCATCTAGCTATCTCATCCTCTGTTGTCCCCTTCTCCTCCTGCCCCCAATCCCTCCCAGCATAAGAGTCTTTCCAACTCTTTGCATCAGGTGGCCAAAGTACTGGAGTTTCAGCTTCAGCATCATTCCTTCCAAAGAAATCCCAGGGCTGATCTCTTTCAGAATGGACTGGTTGGATCTCCTTGCAGTCCAAGGGACTCTCAAGAGTCTTCTCCAACACCACAGTTCAAAAGCATCAATTCTTTGGCGCTCAGCCTTCTTCACAGTCCAACTCTCACATCCATACATGACCACTGGAAAAACCATAGCCTTGACTAGATGAACCTTTGTTGGCAAAGTAATGTCTCTGCTTTTGAATATGCTATCTAGGTTGGTCATAACTTTCCTTCCAAGGAGTAAGCATCTTTTAATTTCATGGCTGCAATCACCATCTGCAGTGATTTTGGAGCCCCCCAAAATAAAGCCTGACACTGTTTCCACTGTTTCCCCATCTATTTCCCATGAAGTGATGGGACCAGATGCCATGATCTTTGTTTTCTGAATGTTGAGCTTTAAGCCAACCTTTTCACTCTCCACTTTCACTTTCATCAAGAGGCTTTTTAGTTCCTCTTCAGTTTCTGCCATAAGGGTGGTGTCATTTGCATATCTGAGGTTATATTTCTCCTGGCAATCTTGATTCCAGCTTGTGTTTCTTCCAGCCCAGTGTTTCTCATGATGTACTCTGCACATAAGTTAAATAAACAGGGTGACAATATACAGCCTTGACGAACTCCTTTTCCTATTGGAGCCAGTCTGTTGTTCCATGTCCAGTTCTAACTGTTGTTTCCTGACCTGCATATAGGTTTCTCAAGAGGCAGCTCAAGTGGTCTGGTATTCCCATCTCTTTCAGAATTTCCCACAGTGTATTGTGATGCACACAGTCAAAGGCTTTGGCATAGTCAATAAAGCAGAAATAGATGTTTTTCTGGAACTCTCTTGCTTTTTCGATGATCCAGCGGATGTTGGCAATTTGATCTCTGGTTCCTCTGCCTTTTCTAAAACCAGCTTGAACATCTGGAAGTTCACGGTTCACGTATTCCTGAATCCTGGGTTGGAGAATTTTGAGTATACTTACTAGCATGTGAGATGAGTGCAATTGTGCAGTAGTTTGAGCATTGTTTGTCATTGCCTTTCTTTGGGATTGGAATGAAAACTGACCTTCACCCCCTCCCCATCCCTTCCTTGGGCAGAGATAGTAGCACAATAATGAAGCAAAGGTAACTTTTGGATACTTCCAAGTCTTGTCCGTGTAGGTGAGTTCCTGTGGTGAACTCAGAAGGAGTTCAGGGCAGCTGACCACTACATAATCTCTCAGCACAGCAGCAAAACAACTCTGTCAAATACCAGATGATTTTGAAACCAACAGGGATAAATCAAGGCAAGGATCCATTAGTTCTCAGGGGCTGGTATGGGTGACAAAATATCTCCTTTGTCTATTTCTTGATGAATGAATAAAGTTTCTTCTGTAGTACATGGAACCTGGTTTCATTTGGTTGACATTTTCAACTCCAAGCAAAAGACCCATTGACCCATTGAGGGATCTCCAACTCATTGGGGATCAGTAACAAAGTTAGTCTTGAGTGGTCCTAGTCTTGGCTTTGCCATTTCCTAGTTGTCTGACCCTATCTCTCTGAGCCTTAGTTTTCTCATCTATAGAAATGGATAATAATACAAATCTCACAGGACTTTTTTTTTTTTTAAATTTAAGATTAAACGTGACAGAGGGTGTAAGGTGTTTACGTACCTGGCACATTGTCAGTTCAGTTCAATTCAGTCTCTCAGTTGTGTCCGACTCTTTGCGACCCCATGGACTGCAGCACACTAGGCTGTCCTGTCCATCACCAACTCCAGGAGCTTGCTCAAACTTACGTCCATCGAGTTGGTGATGCTGTCCAACCATCTCATTCTCTGTTGTCCCCTTCTCCTCCTGCCTTCAGTCATTCCCAGCATCAGGGTTGTTTCCAAAGAGTAAGTTCTTTACATCAGGTGGCCAAAGTATTGGACTTCAGCTTTAGCATCCGTCCTTCCAATGAATATTCAGGACTGATCTCCTTTAGGATTGTCTGGTTTGGTATCCTTGCAGCCCAAGGGACTCTCAAGAGTCTTCTCCCAAACACCACAGTTCAAAAGCATCAGTTCTTTGGAACTCAGTCTTCCTTATAGTCCAACTTTCACATCCATACATGACTACTGGAAAAACCATAGCTTTGATCCAGGGGATGTTGGCAATTTGATCTCTGGTTCCTCTGCCTTTTCTAAAACCAGCTTGAACATCAGGAAGTTCATGGTTCATGTATTGCTGAAGCCTGGCTTGGAGAATTTTGAGCATTACTTTACTAGCATGTAAGATGAGTGCAATTGTGCGGTAGTTTGAGCATTGTTTGGCATTGCCTTTCTTTGGGATTGGAATGAAAACTGACCTTTTCCAGTCCTGTGGCCACTGCTGAGTTTTCCAAATTTGCTGGCATATTGACTGCAGGACTTTCGCAGCATCATCTTTCAGGATTTGAAATAGCTCAACTGGAATTCCATCACCTCCACTAGCTTTGTTTGTAGTGATGCTTTCTAAGGCCCACTTGACTTCACATTCTAGGATGTCTGGCTCTAGATGAGTGATCACACCATCATGATTATTTGGGTTGTGAAGATCTTTTTTGTACAGTTCTTCTGTGTATTCTTGCCACCTCTTCTTAATATCTTCTGCTTTTGTTAGGTCCATACCATTTCTGTCCTTTATCGAGCCCATCTTTGCATGAAATGTTCCCTTGGTATCTCTAATTTTCTTGAAGAGATCCCTAGTCTTTCCCATTCTGTTGTTTTCCTCTATTTCTTTGCATTGATCGCTGAGGAAGGCTTTCTTATCTCCTCTTTCTAGTCTTTGGACCTCTACATTCAGATGCTTATATCTTTCCTTTTTTCCTTTGCTTTTCACTTCTCTTCTTTTCACAGCTATTTGTAAGGCCTCCCCAGACAGCCATTTTGCTTTTTTGCCTTTCTTTTCCATGGAAATGGTCTTGATCCCTGTCTCCTGTACAATGTCACAAACTTCATTCCATAGTTCATCAGGCACTCTATCAGATCTAGGCCCTTAAATCTATTTCTCACTTCCACTGTGTAATCATAAGGGATTTTGTTTAGGTCATACCTGAATAGCCTAGTGGTTTTTCCTAATTTCTTCAATTTCAGTCTGAGTTTGGTAATAAGGAGTTCATGATCTGAGCCACAGTCAGCTCCCTATCTTGTTTTTGTTGACTCTATAGAGTTTCTCCATCTTTGGCTGCAAAAAATATAATCAATCTGATTTTGGTGTTGACCATCTGGTGATGTCCATGTGTAGAGTCTTCTCTTGTGTTGTTGGAAGGGGGTGTTTGTGCTTTCTTGGCATTTTCTTGGCAAATCTCTATTAGTCTTTGCCCTGCTTCATTCCGTATTCCAAGGCCAAATTTGCCTGTTACTCCAGGTGTTTCTTGACTTCCTACTTTTGCATTCCAGTCCCCTATAATGAAAAGGACATCTTTTTTGGGTGTTAGTTCTAAAAGGTCTTGTAGGTCTTCATAGAACCGTTCAGCTTGAGCTTCTTCAGCATTACTGGTTGGGGCATAGACTTGGATTACTGTGACATTGAATGGTTTGCCTTGGAAACGAACAGAGATCACTCTGTCGTTTTTGAGATTGCATCCAAATACTGCATTTCGAGCTCTTTTGTTGAACATGATGGCTACTCCATTTCTTCTGAGGGATTCCTGCCTGCAGTAGTAGATATAATGGTCATCTGAGTTAAATTCATCCATTCCAGTCCATTGTAGTTCGCTGATTCCTAGAATGTTATATACAAATTTGTTGTTGTTTAGTTTGCAAGTTGTGTCCTACTCTTTGCCATGCCATGGACTGTGGCCTGCCAGGATCCTCTGTTCATAGGATTTCCCAGGCAAGAATATTGGAGTGGATTGCCATTTCCTTTTCCAAGGGATTCTCCTGAGCCAGGGATCAAACCCATGTCTACAACATTGGCAGGTGGATTCTTTGCCACAAAGCTACCAGGGAAACCAACATATAAATGAATGTTTATATATACATAGTTATATGTTTATTTAGTTTAGTTTATGACTAAGATACCAGAATAAGGAGCTTATGGATTGTTATATATATATGTGTGTGCCTATTTAAGCAACTTAATAAAAAGTGTCTTCAAATACTGAAGGAATTGATGAAAAAAGTATTTTTCTTGAAAGAAATGTAGCCTATTCAACTTTTAGAAAGTCTGCTCAACACTATTCATTGCCAGAGGAGTCTTTCTAAATCACAAATCTAACTGGGTCTGCACCTTGATTAAACTTCTTCAATCGCTTTCTAAGTCTTTAATCTACACAATAAAATTTCAACTGCTTTGTGTGGACTATCAATTTTTCCTATTCAGCCTTATCAATTTTGACTTACTATCCTCTGGGGAGGCCTTACAAATAGCTGTGAAAAAAAGAGAAGTGAAAAGCAAAGGAGAAAAGGAAAGATATAAGCATTTGAATGCAGAGTTCCAAAGAATAGCAAGAAGAGATAAGAAAGCCTTCTTCAGTGATCAATGCAAAGAAATAGAGGAAAACAACAGAATGGGAAAGACTAGGGATCTCTGTACTCAATATGCCAGCAAATTTGGAAAACTCAGCAGTGGCCACAGGACTGGAAAAGGTCAGTTTTCATCCCAATCCCAAAGAAAGGCAATGCCAAAGAGTGCTCAAACTACTGCACAATTGCACTCATCTCACACGCTAGTAAAGTAATGCTCAAAATTCTCCAAGCCAGGCTTCAGCAATATGTGAACCGTGAACTTCCTGATGTTCAAGCTGGTTTTAGAAAAGGCAGAGGAACCAGAGATCAAATTGCCAACATCCTCTGGATCATCGAAAAAGCAAGAGAGTTCCAGAAAAACATCTATTTCTGCTTTATTGACTATGCCAAAGCCTTTGGCTGTGTGGATCACAATAAACTGTGGAAAATTCTGAAAGAGATGGGAATACCAGACCACCTGAGCTGCCTCTTGAGAAATCTGTATGCAGGTCAGGAAGCAACAGTTAGAACTGGTCATGGAACAACAGACTGGTTCCAAATAGGAAAAGGAGTACGTCAAGGCTGTATATTGTCACCATGTTTATTTAACTTATGTGCAGAGTACATCATGAGAAATGCTGGACTGGAAGAAACACAAGTTGGAATCAAGATTGCTGAGAGAAATATCAATAACCTCAGATATGCAGATGACATGACTCTTATGGCAGAAAGTGAAGAGGAACTAAAAAGCCTCTTGATGAAAGTGAAAGTGGAGAGTGAAAAGGTTGGCTTAAAGCTCAACATTCAGAAAACAAAGATCATGGCATCTGGTCCCATCACTACATGGGAAATAGATGGAGAAACAGTGGAAACAGTGTCAGACTTTATTTTTCTGGGCTCCAAAATCACTGCAGATGGTGACTGTAGCCATGAAATTAAAAGACGCTTACTCCTTGGAAGGAAAATTATGACCAACCTAGATAGCATATTCAAAAGCAGAGACATTACTTTGCCAACAAAGGTCTGTCTAGTTAAGGCTATGGTCTTTCCTGTGGTCATGTATGGATGTGAGAGTTGGACTGTGAAGAAGGCTGAGCGCCGAAGAATTGATGCTTTTGAACTGTGGTGTTGGAGAAGACTCTTGAGAGTCCCTTGGATTGCAGGGATATCCATCCAGTCCAATCTGAAGGAGATCAGCCCTGGGATTTCTTTGGAAGGAATGATGCTAAAGCTGAAACTCCAGTATTTTGGCCACCTCATGCATAGTGTTGACTCATTGGAGAAGACTCTGATGCTGAGACGGATTGGGGGCAGGAGGAGAAGGGGACGACAGAGGATGAGATGGCTGGATGGCATCACTAACTCGATGGATGTGAGTCTGAGTGACCTCTGGGAGTTGGTGATGGACAGGGAAGCCTGGCATGCTGCAGTTCATGGGGTCGCAAAGAGTCGGACATGACTGAGCGACTGATCTGATCTGATCCTTCCTTATCTCCCTCTCCTCATTTTATTTTTATATTTTTGGCCATGAAACAGTTGTGTTCTTAGTTTCCTGACCAGGGACTGAACCTGTGACCCCTGCAGTGGAAGCGTGGAGTCTTAGCGACTGGACCACCAGGCAGGTCCCTCTCTCACTTTACATTCCATGTAAACCGAACTACTTCTTGTTCTTTAACATATCACTCTCTCTTCTGCCTCTTTTCATTTGCATGTATGATCATCTGTGCTTCACATATATCCCCTCACATGTGTCAGTCTTGAAAACTTAGTCTTCTGGTTTCAGCTTCAATACTATCTCTTGTGACTTCCCCAGGCTGACTTATGGGTACATCTGTGTCTTTCCTCACACTTTATTAATTCATATAGTCATTATTTAATCCTTGGAAATGAATGTGGGAATAAGTATTGCATAGTGATTAAAAGCACTGACTCTGGCCTCAGATTGTCTAGGTTTAAATCTCACCTCTGTCATCTCTTAAACATATGACTCTTGGTAAGTCACTTACCCTTTCTATTCTTCAGTTACGTTGTTTGTAAAATGAGAATGAAAATAATATCTACCTCTTAGGATTGTTATGTGATGTAAATGCTGTCTTATTTTTATGTAACTAAGCATAGACCCTAGCACATGGAAAATGTAATAGGGTTCTGTAATATTTGTTGAATACCTGCTTCATGTCAGGTGCTATATGCTAGGCTCCCAGGATATAAGGTGTCAAGGTAGTCATTAGGGCATAAAAGTCCCTGGTTATGGAGATTCCAGTATAGAGATTTAACAAAAACACAGCCAAACAAACAGAAAAACTAGAGTGTGAGGGGCTTCCCAGGTGGTGGTGGTGGTGGTGCTGCTGCTGCTGCTGCTAAGTCGCTTCAGTCGTGTCCGACTCTGTGCAACCCCAGAGACAACAGCCCACCAGACTACCCCATCCCTGGGATTCTCCAGGCAAGAACACTGGAGTGGATTGCCATTTCCTTCTCCAATCCAGGTGGCGCTAGTGGCAAGGAACTCGCCTGCCAATGCAGGGGACATAAGAGACTTGAGTTTGGTCTTTGGGTTGGGAAGATCCCCTGGAGAAGGGCATGGCAACCCACTCTAGTATTCTTGCTATAGAATCCCATGGATAGAGGACCATGGGGGACTGCAGCCCATGGGGTTGCAAAAAGTCAGACACAACTGAAGCAACTTAGCATGCAATGCTAAGAAAGAAAGAAACTAAGTACGAAGGTAGAAAATAGTGAGGTGAAGGCATCAGTTCAGTTCAGTTCAGTCGCTCAGTCGTGTCCGACTCTTTACGACCCCATGAATCACAGCACCCCAGGCCTCCCTGTCCATCACCAACTCCTGGAGTTCACCCAGACTCACGTCCATTGAGTCAGTGATGCCATCCAGCCATCTCATCCTCTGTCGTCCCCTTCTCCTCCTGCCCCCAATCCACCCCCCCAGCATCAGAGTCTTTTCCAATGAGTCAACTCTTCGCATGAGGTGGCCAAAGTACTGGAGTTTCAGCTTCAGCATCATTCCTTCCAAAGAAATCCCAGGGCTGATCTCCTTCAAAATGGACTGGTTGGATCTCCTTGCAGTCCAAGGGACTCTTTGAGTTCAAAATGGATTGGAGGTGGATGAGAGAGTAGTATAGAGATCAGGAGTAATATGGTGACAAGGGCGACAAGAAGAAAGGATGGACGGATTTGGAATATATTTTAGTGTTGAGATTGGTAGGATTTGTTGATGAATTGGATTCAGGGAGGGGAGAATTACAACTATCAATAGTCTTAAATGGATTAGGAATGGAGTGTCTGAGACACCCGAGATGCTGTCACAACATGGACCTGACTACTACTACTACCAAGGCCCCCAGAGGACTCCTGGATCTCCAAAGAACACTACCACTACTGAAAGTAAAAGTGAAAGTAAGTCGCTCAGTTCGACTTTCCCCCCAGGGCTGCACTCGCCTCCCCTTGGTTCCCTTTTTTACTCTAGTCCTAGGATATAATATATAATATAATATAATATAAATATAATTAATATAAATATAAATAATTTATATTACTCTAATCCTAGGATATATATTTTAATTTAATATAAATATAAATAGAGTAATTTATATGACTATAGTCCTAGGATATAATATATAATATAAATATAATATAATATAATATAAATATAAATAGAGTAATTTATTTGACTCTAGTCCTAGGACTGCTGCTGCTAAGTCACTTCAGTCGTGTCCGACTCTGTGTGACCCCAAGGATGGCATCCCTACTGCTGCTGCTGCTGCTAAGTCGCTTCAGTCGTGTCCGACTCTGTGCGACCCCATAGACGGAAGGACTAGAGTAATATAAATATGAGTCATAGGCATACCAACAATGTCACTAGCCACCAAAATGCATGATATCTCCTAGAGAGAGGTTAGAAAGAAATGAGAAGGCCTGGATCTGAGCCCTAAGGTGGGAGAGGCTGCTAAGGCTATGGAGATGGAACCAACCTTGTTGCAGGAGGAATGCTAGGATATATTAGGCTAGGTATTTTCCATTTGCATCTGTTCCTTCCACTTTCTACCCTTCTTAGCTCTGCCCTGTACTCCAAGGGGCTGATTTACGGGTTGTAACACTCCACCTCCCTGGCCCTCTGACTTATGGTTGGGTCAGCCAGTGGGAGACACCAGCAGGAGATCAGGGGGCTGGAGGAGAGAGAATTTAAAAACACAGAACCTGAATTTGTCGTGGTGTGACAATGACTGCTTCCACCTGTGGCCCTGCTTACTTGACTCTGGCTATCATTCCAATTACACCGTTTCTTCTCCTTGCTACATCGGGCCTTAAGTTTCCTACTGCTGCCTGTCTTGCAGTACCTCAGCCTTCCTCACTGTTAGTTCCAGAATCACTTTCCCCTCTGTAAATACCCCTTTCATTAAATTCTTTTCAGAACTCCTCTGAGTATCCCCTCTGTTTCCTGCTTCCTTTTGTCCCTCAGAGGGGCTCTCTTCACTATTTGCATCTTATCAGTAGAACACTGTTACTTGTAGGTGGGAGATGAAAGGTATGCTGTTCTGATTAATCCTCAGTCTTAGGAAGGATTATCTCTCTGGATCTTGGGTGCGAGAAGCATTCTCAGTGCTGAAGCCCCTCTGCCAGCTGTAATTCTGTAATTCCTAGCATGTATTCTGTCCCTTCCCCAGAGGTAAAGGTTAATGTTCTGTTACTTCTCCCACCTGCAGTGGATTTTCACAGTGCCTTAGGTGATAGCATTTACCTTACCGTAATGGGTAAGGTACCTCCCCCTTCCTAGGGAAGGTAGGGGAGAAGGATTCAGTGGGACTTCTGTCTTTCCTGAAGTGACCGCTGTGCTCCTTTCCAGGCCTGCACTAGGAAGGACACTTCTCAGGACTCTTGCTCTGTGCTCCGTTGTGTCCAACTCTTTGTGATCCCTATGGACTGTAGCACGACAGGCTCCTCTGTCCCTGGGAGTTTTTAGGCAGGAATACTGAAGTGGGCTGCCATTTCCTCCCCTAGAGGATCTTCCCAATCCAGGGATCAAACCTGTGTCTCCTGCATTGCACTCAGATTCTTTACCTTGAGCCACCAGGGAAGCCCACTCTTACTCTTATCCAGGCTTTTTTTGTTGAGTGCTCGAGTGAGGTCCCGGAGAAGGCAATGGCAACCCACTCCAGTGTTCTTGTCTGGAGAATCCCAGGGATGGGGAGCCTGGTGGGCTGCCGTGTATAGGGTCGCACAGAGTCATTCACAACTGAAGCGGCTTAGCAGCAGCAGCAACAGCAAGTGAAGTCCGCAGAGAAGAGGCTGTGAGTGGTTGTGAATTCCTCTTGTACCTGCAGCCTTCAGGGATTCTATAGTCTCTAGGTAGCCTACAATTGGCCTCTAGTAATTATTTAAAAATTAGAGTTGAATTCTCCTTGCCAATGTCTTTTGATGACTGTGCCAGGTAAGCAAGGGTTCATGTCCTGTCTCTCTTTGGAGGCTCTTATCTTTCTTTAGATTTCAGATTATTTGGTTACTCTTTCATTTTAGCACTCTAATGGATTCTAGGAGAGTTGTGAATTTCCAGATTGTCTGGTGTTATTGTTACTGTTAAAAGGATGGGATGCTCTTTCCAAATGTCCACCATTACTGCAGGCATCCAAAAGCTGGCTATGATATGGGTTGTACATGTGGGAACACCTCTGCTGAGACCACCAAACTGCACAGTTTCCTAATGTGGATACTCTCTGGGTGACACTTTGTGACCTTCGCAGCTTCTGCTCCTGGTGTTCTGTTGCACAGCTTCTTACTTCTGAGACCCTCTTGTCTTGGCTTTTCACCCTCTTGGGTAAAGTACTATTAAAATAGCTTTCTTGGGTTCTCTTGGCCCATGAAGTCACACATCCTTGCCCCCTTAAACTGGTAGCACTGTCACTTATTTCAGCCACTGACCTCTTTTCTTACCCTCCTTTGCAGGTGGCTCCAGTCAGTCTCTGGCCTCCAAATTCTCTCGCGTGGAAAGCAGGCACTAGAGTTTGTGTTCTTTCTTCCTTGGCTTCGTTGGGTCTTAGTTGCATCATGCAGGAGCTTCGTCAAGTCACATGGGATCTTTCACTGTGGCCCATGGACTCTCTAGTTGTGGTGTATGGCTAAGGAGTTGTAGCACTCGGGCTTAGTTGCTCTGTGGCATATAGGATCTTAGTTTCCTGACCAGAGGTTGAACCTGTGTCCCCTGTATCCCATGGCAGATTCTTAACCAATGGACCCACCAAGGAGGTCCCTAGAGTCTATATTCTCAAATGTCCCTGTATGACCACTTTGTAGTTTTAAGATGGACTCTCAGAATTTGGTTGGATGTCAAGAATGATGTCACACCCACACCTTACCTCCACCTACATACCAAGTTGAGTATGAAAAAGTGTATTAGTTACCTAATGAGGCTTTGAGAGGAGCAAGACAGACTTCACAGGCTGATATTTTTTAAAAATGTTATTTATTTATTTTGTGTTTGGCTGTGTTGGGTCTTCATTGCTGCATGCCAGCTTTCTCTAGTTGTAGCGAGCAGGGGCCACTCTCTAGTTGTGGTACATGGGCTTCTCATTGTGGTGGCTTCTCTTGCTACAGGCTCTAGGGCATGCAGGCTCATTCGTTGTGGTGCACAGGTTTAGTTGCCCCGAGGCATGTGGGATCTTTCTAGACCAGGGATCGAACCCATGTCCCCTGCATTGGCAGGCAGATACTTAACCACGGGACCACCAGGGAAGTTCTATAAGCTAACTTGACTTTGGAAATGAGTTGAGAGAGCAGGGAAAGGAGACTGGCTTAGAGTTTTCATTGTGCTCATGAGGTGGTACTGGGGTGAGTGTCCTTACGTGTGGGTGGCCAGAGGCTTGTGTGCTTTGAATTTCCCACAGGTGCAAAAAGAACGAGTGATCAAACTTTCTTATCAGTGTGCCCAGATGTAAGGCACAAGGAGAAGAGGGATATTGAGGGTTACAAGTTATCATCAATCAAACTAAAAAATGATGGATTCAAATTCTTTATTCCAGTCCTCCAGCTGTAGGTGACATATATCAAGCCTTCCTGAGAATTCTCTTACTGTATTTGCTCCTATTTCATGGCATCACACAGCTATTCTAGAGCTTAATAAATGTTTAGTTGTGAAAGAAAATAACATTTTTCTTATCCTTGTTCAGTGGTTCTCTTGAGCGCCCATTGCTTAGTTTGATTGAGGTGGGAAGAGCAGGGAAAACTCTGTCTTCCTCCATGGAAAGGGCAGGAAAATGCCATATCATTCCTCATTAGGCTAGCAAACCTTTACCTACATGCATGCGTGCATGCTAAGTCACTTCAGTCGTGTCCGATTCTCTGTGACCCCATAGACAGCAGCCCACCAGGCTCCTTGGTCCACAGGATTCTCTAGGCAAGAATACTGGAGTGGGTTGCCATTTCCTTCTCCTTTACCTACATGGCTCTTCTTTATTCAAGTTCCAAATTGTTAGTGTCCTCTGTTTTGGCTGGAATGGATGTTGGGAATTGACAGTTATGGACTGGTTCTGCTGTCTTGTATCTTGTAGAATGTTGGGGTAATTGTCACTAATTATTTTTATTTTTGGAGTCTTAACCCAAAGTGTGGTATAATAGGAAAAGTCCTCATTTAATACCCTGTTTTACACATACTGGGAGGAAATTTTCCTTCACTGAAATAAGGGAGAAGGTAGAGAGAGGAGCAAATGCAGGTGAGTTTGAAGGCTTGCCTAAAGGAGAATTAAGGAAATTTGTTTTACTTCAGTATCTTTAATGAAGTTTGAGATAAAACCAGTAGCTGAGGGTTGTGGGGGAAAGAAGACATATAAAGTTTAGGAAGGAAGTTATTTTGGGGGATAGAAAATTGAATCTTCTCAGGAAGTATGATGGGATTGCCAGACACTGGGGTTGCATGGCTGTATGCCCTTAGAGATTTGTGATCATGTATTTCAAGGGAAACCAATCTATTCATTTGGGTAAATTTTTTTTCTAGCAAAGTCAGATATTTGGGGAATAAGGTTTATTTTGAGCTGAAGGAAATTAAGAACCAACAAATATAAGAAAGATTCTCTGCTCTCCCCTTATCTGCCTAGAAATAGGGCATGAATTTCCCTTAGCAAAGGTGGCATAAATTCCCCTTTACCCCTTGTGGTGTATCAGGATGAGGAGAATGGATTTTATCACTGGAAATGGAAGGCTGAAACTGAGATGAATCTGAATAAATGAAACCTTACCAAAATAGCTCTCATTTTCCACTGGTTTCCCTCAATTGATCACTATAGAAGCTTAACCCCCTTTTCCTTTGTCTAGTTGCTTTTCTGCAATTTATCACACTTTGTTAAAATGGTACAGCCCCTGGGTCTAAAAGCTTTGGGTTTTCACTTGTTTCCTTTGAAGCCTCTGTGTTTGTGTAAATATTGCTGCTGCTGCTGCTAAGTCGCTTCAGTTGTGTCCGACTCTGTGCGACCCCATAGACGGAAGCTCACCAGGCTCCCCTGTCTCTGGGATTTTCCAGGCAAGAACACTGGAGTGGGTTGCCATTAGCATGAGTAAAATTTATATACATTTTCTTTTATTAATATATCTTTTGTCAGTTTAATTTATAGACCTCACTTAACCTAAGAGGGTAGAGAAAAACTTTAAAAAGCATCTGTTCCTCCTTGTCATGGATTAAGAAAGCTGTGACTGGATATCACTATTGTCCCACATTTTCTGCTGTGAGGAAAGCAATAATGGGAATTAGGAAATTTTCCTCCTTTGAAATAGTCACCCAGACTTTCTGATACATGAGGTAGCAGATATTTCTTTGGTATCTTCCCTAGGAACCAAATGAACTGAGCAGTTTTAGGGCTTTGAATCATTTAGATAACTAAAAATTCCCACCTTATGGCAGAGGGTAGGGGCTAGTAAGGTAACACAGACATAATTCTTGTATTTTGGGGAGGAGAATGCATGGTAAGTCACTTCAGTTGTGCCCAACTCAATCGTTTGATCCTATGGACTGTATCCTGCCAAGCTTCTCTGTCCATGGGATTCTCCAGGCAAGAATAATCAAGTGGGTTGTCATGCCCTCCGCCAGGGAATCTTCCAAACCCAGGGATCAAACTCAAGTCATTGGCAGGCGGGTTTTTTTACCACTATCACCACATGGGAGGAGAATGCTGCTGCTGCTGCTGCTGCTGCTGGTAAGTCGCTTCAGTCGTGTCCGACTCTGTGCGACCCCATAGATGGAGGAGAATCAGATCAGATCAGCTCAGTCGCTCAGTCGTGTCCGACTCTTTGCGACCCCATGAACTGCAGCACGCCAGGCCTCCCTGTCCATCACCAACTCCCGGAGGTCACCCAGACTCACATCCATCGAGTCAGTGATGCCATCCAGCCATCTCATCCTCTGTCATCCCCTTCTCCTCCTGCCCCCAATCCCTCCCAGCATCAGAGTCTTCTCCAATGAGTCAACTCTTCGCATGAGATGGCCAAAATACTGGAGTTTCAGCTTTAGCATCATTCCTTCCAAAGAAATCCCAGGGCTGATCTCCTTCAGAATGGACTGGTTGGATCTCCTTGCAGTCCAAGGGACTCTCAAGAGTCTTCTCCAACACCACAGTTCGGAGAATAAGGGATAGTAAAAATCCCTTCCACTTCTCTTTGTCTTGGTGTACTGAAATTTCCCTCCATCCCAATAAAAGAAGAATCAGAAAGAGGTCTGCCCCAATGAAGGTGTCACCCTAATTTTTCCATACCTTAAAACATCTTAGGTTCTATATCCAGATTCTCAGTCTCAGGGGTGTTCCTCTGTGTCCTGATACCATCAGTCACCATTATGGTTATTTGTTACTTATACTACCACTAGTCATTGTCACTTTTCCTAATGGATGGGTTTTCCTATATTGATTACATTCCTGATGCATTCACTCATTGTTACTGTCTAGGAAAAAGTTTTATAGAATTTTAATGAGTAAAATCAATTTACAAATAGGTTTTTGCATATGTTTGTATGTCTTTTGAATTCTAACTAATTGCAGCCTCCACTGGATTGTTATTTAAATTTTATGTTAGTTATTCTTTGGATAGTGGAATCATTGTTCCTTCTCACAAAACAGTTTCTTTGAAGTCCGCATGAAGGAACAATAATTGAGCACAAAAGCCTGACCTTGCCAACACTGCATTGCATGCTCAGTCAAGTTAGTTCAGGCCACGATGGCTTATAGTAACTGTGTTTGTCATTTTTAATTAACATAGATTAAAATTTGGAGATTTTTGGAGCTGTTTTTTGGTAACGCTAGTGGAAAATTCAGACCATATTAAAATTTTTTCTTCTTAAATTTGTTCTGTGTCTTCTTAACAGAATAATTATATCTTTGATCTGATTTTGGAATAGGCTGACATTAATGTTTGGTCAGGAAAAACACAGAGCCATCTTTTGCACAATTTTCTCCTTTTCCCTTTGACAATTCACACAGAAGTCTGATCAGGAGAGAAGCAATCCACACATTGGAGTTTTGGCTGATTGGGTAAGATGATAATGTTGATATAAATTTGGAATGTCTTGGAGAAACTTAAGGTTTTGTATTAAAATACACTTACTGTGTCTTGGATATGAAATAGGTGGCTCTGCAAAGAGGTATGAGCTGTTGCTAATAAGTGGACTGTAGTGTGCAAAGTAGCTTTATATTATCATCATTAGCCCTCATTAAAATCACAAGCCTTTAGCCTCTCACAGCTTGTTCTTTTTTAAAGAGATGATGTCTAAGGTCACACACTATTCCTTGAAATGCTTACGTTTAAAATAAAGCTTCTCTTGTGGTTGTACACATGCATCAGTCTTATGAGAGAAGAAGCTTTGAAGTTGAGTAGCAATATTAGCTTTCATATTTTGTTGTCCTTTTCAGTCTTTCATATAGCTTTCAAAAATCAATAGGCATATAAGAATTCCATTTGTGCATCTTTATTTTCTCTTCCTTCAAACAATTGGTATGTCTTTTTTCCTATTTCTAGTATTCATCATTCTTATTTCCACTAAACATTTATGAAGCCCACACCATTGCATGAGAAACCAGAGCAATTTCTACAGCAAATGCCTGCACATTTTTTGTTTCTTAAATACAGACTCTCATGGACTCCCAACAAGGCAATTCCAGGGTGAAGAGGGCAAATGAGATTTCTTTCAGGCTGCTGCCTAGTTCTCATTAAGCCTCCTTTAATTTAGTTTTGGCATTAGATACATAGCTTAGTTTAATTTTCCATGGCTGGTATGTTTCCCTCTTGCCATTAAAGTTTCATTCCCCACCACCCCCATATTTTCTTATGGAAAACTTTAATTTTTGTCTTTCATAAAGTTTGATTGCTTTGACTGTTAAGAAAGTATACTTCATTCAAGCCTTGATTTCAATATGCTGCTGTTGCTGCTGCTGCTGCTAAGTCGCTTCAGTTGTGTCTGACTCTGTGTGACCCCATAGACGGCAGCCCACCAGGCTCCCCCGTCCCTGGGATTCCCCAGGCAAGAACACTGGAGTGGGTTGCCATTTCCTTCTGCAATGCATGAAAGTGAAAAGAGAAAGCGAAGCTGCTCAATCGTGTCCAACTCTCAGCAACCCCAGGGACTGCAGCCTACCAGGCTCCTCCATCAATGGGACTTTTCAGGTGAGAGTACTAGAGTGGGTTGCCATTGCCTTTTCCATGATTTCAGTATACATTTCAATTATTTTTCCTTTTGAGGAATAGGTAAATTTGGAAAAGGTACTTAAAGTATTAGGGATTCCCAGGCGGCTCAGTGTTAAAGAATCTGCCTGCCAATGCAGGAGATACAGGAAACCTGGGCATGATCCCTGGGTTAAGAAGATCCCATAGAGTAGAAATGGCAACCCACTCCAGTATTCTTGCTGGGAAAACCCCATTGAAGAGGAGTCTCTGAGGGAGGAAAGAGTCAAATGTGACTGAGTGACTGAGCATGCACAAACACACACACACCCACACAGTATTAGAGTTCAGTTTCAACAATAATTTATTGAGTATGTTGGATATAAGGACTATACTGTTTTCACATTCATTATTTTACTTAAATTTGGAAAAGGTACTTAAAGTATTAAGGTTCAGTTTCAACAGTAATTTATTATTTTATCTAATTTTAGAGAGTAGGGGAGCATAGCCATGCAGACTTGGCTTAGTATAAATTCATGAACTACAGGGAATTCAAATGATACAAAAGATTGTCCCTCTTGAGACATTTGCAAGGAGACATACAAGTATAGGAAAATTATATTTTCAAATACTTATTCATCTTTTCTAGTATTTTCTGCTGTCTTGCCATTTTCCCTCACTCAGGAGGTAACCTGGGTATAATATTCTCACTGTCTCTGGGAAAGGTTATATGAAAGAGAAGATGGTAGATACTTGGTTTATGAGTTTGAAAATGGATGCAGAGAATACTTTGAAATAGATTATCTGTGAGACTTTGGGCAAAAATTTCTGCATACCATAAAACATAGATTAGAAAGAATATAATATGATGTAGTAATCATTTTTCCAGTTTGTGAAAAGATCTCTAGTGAGTGGATAAATACAGGTGGGAAAAGAGTGGCAATAGAAACATCATGGAAACTTGAGGATCTGTGAGTAGAGATGACTTCATCCATGAGAGCTACTTTCCTTCCCTTAAAGATCCGTGCTCACTTATGCCTTGATGATTTTGTTCTTACTTCTACGTCTGCTTTCTCATCTGTATTTATAGCTGATTCTGCTCTTTCAATGTGCGGCTCAAATGTTGTATGTATTAAGAGGTCCTCCTTTGCCCACTTCAGTCTACTGAGTTTCTGTAAATTGAGAGGGATTAACTCAGCAGGCCTGGGTTGCCCAAACTCTGGACATTCTAAAGGTCTTGAGGACAGGCCCTTGACAAACGACCTCCTGGCATATAACCTCTGAGCCCTTGAAATAATCCTTATTGACAAGAGTATCTTTATATAACTGAGACTTTGTACTGTGCCAGATACAGTTATCCTAGGACTTTCCAGAGTTCTCTTTACACCACTTTACTTTCACAAAAGACCTGTATTAGTTCTTGTGTTTGCTAACCAAAAGAAATCTGAAGAGGATTTTCACTTTTATGAAAAAAGAGAAAATAGTGTTCAGCATTTGTTCTGTAGTGAGAAGTTATAGAGGTAGGGGCACTCCCAGCAGCAGGAGTGACACCACTAAGCTCTTTCCCCAGAGAACTACACTCAGCATCTCAGCATCCAGCTGCCATAGTTTTGAACTGGCTTTATTTTGATTTATTTTGTATATCTGTTAGCAAGGCGTTTCCTAAGGTGATTGCTGCTTCACTTTACACCATTTGGCTTATGAAAGTTTTCATAGACATACTTTATTTTGGCCTATCTGGGGAAAACAATGGTTTATACTAACAGTGTGATTTGTGATGAATGCCTTTTTTTCATTCCTTGGGCTTTGGGTTATCCTGTATCAGTTTTATCTTTAGGTTGGGAATAGGATTGCTACTGCTAAGTCACTTCAGTCATGTCTGACCCTGTGCGATCCCAAGAGGGCAGCCCACCAGGCTCCCCCGTCCCTGGGATTCTCCAGGCAAGAACACTGGAGTGGGTTGCCATTTCCTTTTCCAATACTAAACTCAGTCATGCAGGTACTTTATGCCTTTGTGACTGACTGCCCCAGTAAAAATTCTGGAATCAAAGCTCAGGTGGGTTTCCCTGGTTGGCAACACTTTGCGTGTGCTCTCACACATCTTTGTTGGGAGAATTAAGTGCTGTCAGTGAGACTCCTCTCAGAGAGGACATGTGGAAGCTTGTATTTAGTTTCTCTTGGACTCTGTTTTATGCACTCTATTTCCTTGTTGACTTTAATTTCTATTTTTCTGTAACAAATCATAACACACATTCGGTGAGTATATTCTGTGAGTATAACACACATTGTGTCTTGTGAGTCCTTCTAGTGAATCATGGAACCTGAAGGTCATCTTAATACCTATGATAATTTTGTGATAAATATATAACACTTATCATATAGTCTATTCATTAGTTCATTTATTCTTCCATCCATCCATTTGACCAATTAACTACTGAATTGTACTACCATGTACTGAGTATTGTGTTAAGCCCAGAGATTTGGGAGTATTTGCAAATACTCCCAAAATCTCTACCTTCAGTGAGTTTATAGTCTGCTGGGAAAAATAGACAATTAAATAGACAAGCACAATTTAGTAAGTTAGCACTGATGATGGGCATAATACAGAGAGATTAGAATCTAACATGAACTGGTTATGGAGGAGGAGGTATCAAATAAGCTTCTAGATAGGTAGAAAAGTGGCCAAGAGATAGAAAAAATGGTTAATGCAAATGCAACATATATATGGAAGCCAGAAGTAAGAGAGGAATGAAATAAATTCATTGTGTCTGGTTAAGAATGTCTGAGGGAGAAAGTGGCAAGAGATGAGCCTAGAGAAGGGGCCAGAAAATGCAGCATTCTTTTAACTATCTTAAGGGGTGTGCCCTTTATTCTACTGCAAGTGGGGAGCCATTGGAAAGTTATAAACAGGAGAATGAACTTATTAGATTTGTTTTTTAGAAAACTGATTGTGGTTTGTAAGAATGAATTGTAAAAGCATAAGGAAGCATGGAGGGATACCTATGACAAAGCTATTTCAGAAGTCCAGATATGAGATGATAGAGGTCTAAATTGGGATATTGGAAGTTCACTGGAGAAAAATGGACAGATTCACAAGATACTTAGGAGGTAGCATCTATAACACTAGGTGATACATTGGATGTTGGGGAGAGGGCATGAAAAGAGTCAAATGTGTCAGGTGTGCCTGTCTTAGAGAGGTATGAGAAAACATGCCTCTCTTAGAGAAGTGGGAAGAAGGCCAGATTTGGGGGAAAATAAGAGTTCTAGTTTTGTCATGTTGGTGTTTAATGATTTTTTTTCTTCTTTAGTCTATAAGCTCCATTTGATCAGCCAGTTGTCCGAATGCCATTTTTAATATAATCCTTTCTGCTATAACTGAATAGTATCATTCCTGAGATACTTCTCACTATGTAAGTATGTTATCAAAACAATTGTTTCAGTAGAACAAGGAAATTAGGGGTCAGAGAGTTTTAGATTGGCAATAACCAAGTTATTTTTTGCTGCAGGGAGTTCAATAATAAAGGAATTTTGAATATAAATGTATTGAGTTATTAAACACTAAAAATAATAAGTTATATTAAAATAGACAAAACAAAGCAATCTGCTTCATTTTATTTGCATTCCACTCACTCCAGAGCCTCATACCACTTTAATCTTAAGCCTTGACCTGGCAATTTTTCTTGTAGCATTACTCACAAACACCAAAAGTAAATATAATAGCAAATGTTATGCCCAGGTAAATAAATATTGGACATGCCAACAGAGAGATTAGCCTTCCTCTGTTGTCCTATGCTTTATACACATTTCCTATACTTACTCAGCATTATCTCCCTATCACAATTAAATGATTATAAACTGTTGATCACAGAATATCTTATGGATATGATAAAAATTAGCACTATTGGAGAAATAATTGCTCTTCTTCCCCTCACCCCCCAGTACTATGAATGTCACCTTTGTAATATACTCCTTTCTCGGAAACTGTATTTAAAACTCCTCAGATTCTGATAGTCAACTTTGTGTATGATGAGTATGGAGAATGGAAATATATGTACTAGAAGCCAGAATTCCTCCTCTCTAGGAAAACACAGTCCTGACAGCAAAATGGCATGAATATAACATTTCAGTGTGACCAGTATTTATTGAATGTATGAAACACTGGGTTGGTGCTACAAAGATGAGTAAATCATGGTCTTCACCTTCAAGTCTGTTAATGGGAGAGGCAAACACATAACCAGATGATTAAAAAAAATATGGCAACATGCTATACTAGACACCATGTGCACAGACTACTGAAGAATTCCAGAGAAACTTTCTGGGAAAGATGAATTTCAAACTGAACCAGGATAACAGATCTGAATTCATCAGGTACAGAAGTGGGGCTGGGGGTGCTAGGGCTACTGCTGGCACAGCTAATTGTTGTTCAGTTGCCAAGTCATGTCCGATTCCTCGTGACCCCATGGATTGCTGCACGCCAGGCTTCCCTGTTCTTTACTTTCCCTCAGAGTTTTCTCTGATTCATGTCCATTGAGTTGGTGATGCTATCTAACCATCTCAGTCCTCTGTCACTCCCTTCTCCTTTTGTCTTCAGTCATTCCCAACATCAGAGTCTTTTCCAGTGCATTAGTTCTTCACATAAGATGGCCAAAGTATTGGAGTTCAGCTTCAGCACCAGTTCTTCCAAGGAATTTTCAGAGTTGATTTCCTTTAGGATTGACTGATTTGATCTCTTTGCAGTCCAAGAGACTCTCAAGAGTCTTCTCCAGAACCACAATTTGAAAGCACTAATTCTTCCCTTCTTCATGGTCCAACTCTCATATCTGTACATGACTGTTGGAAAAACCATAGCTTTGACTATATGCAGCTTTGGCACCCCACTCCAGTACTCTTGCCTGGAAAAATCCCATGGATGGAGGAGCCTGGTAGGCTGCAGTCCATGGGGTCGCTAAGAGTCAGACACGACTAAGTGACTTCACTTTCACGCATTGGAGAAGGAAATGCCACTCCAGTGTTCTTGCCTGGAGAATCCCATGGACGGAGAAGCCTGATAGGCTGCAGTCCATGGGGTTGCACAGAGTCGGACACGACTGAAGTGACTTAGCAGCAGCAGCAGCAGCTTTGTCGGCAAAGTGATCTCTGCTTTTTTATATACTGCCTAGTTTGGTCATAGTGGGTGCAGTCACTGCTTGTAGTGATTTTGAAGCCCAGCAAATTCAAATCTGTCACTGCTTCTACTTCTTCCTCTTCTGTTTGTCATGAAGTTTTTTGAATGTTGAAACTAGATGCCATGATCTTAGTTTTTTGAATGTTGAGTTTTAAGCCAGCTTTTCTACTCCCCTCCTTTACCCTTATCAGAGGCTCTTTAGTTCTTCACTTTCTGCCACTAGAGTGGTATCATCTGCATATCTGAGGTTGTTGATATTTCTCCTGGCAATCTTGAGTCCAGCATGTGATTCATCCAGTCCAGCCTTTCTCATGATGTACTCTGCATAGAAGTTAAATAAACAGGGTGACAATATACAGCTTTGTTGTTCTCATTTCCAAATTTGGAACCAGTCTGTTGCTCCATGTCCAGTTCTAACTGTTGCTTCTTGACCTGCATACAGGTTTCTCAGGAGACAGGTAAGGTTGTCTGGTATTCCCATCTCTTTAAGAATTTTCCATGGTTTGTTGTGACCCACTTAAGGGTTTTAGCATAATCAATGAAGCAGAAGTAGATGTCTTTCTCAAAAACCTTTGTTTTCTCAATTATCCAACAAATATTGATGATTTGATCTCTGGTTCCTCTGTCTTTTCTAAATCTAGTTTGTACATCTGGTAGTTCTCAGTTCATGTACTGCTGAAGACTAGCTTGAAGGATTTTGAACATAACCTTGCTAGTGCAATTGTATGGTAGTCCCACTGCAGCATGCCAGGGCTCCCTGTCCATCACCAACTCCTGGAGTCCACCCAAACCCATGTCCGTCAAGTCGGTGATGCCATCCAACCATCTCATCCTCTGTTGTCCCCTTCTCCTCCTGCCCTCTATCTTTCCCAGCATCAGGATCTTTTCCAATGAGTCAGCTCTTCGCATCAGGTGGCCAAAGTATTGGAGTTTCAGCTTCAACATCACTCCTTCCAATGAACATCCAGGACTGATCTCCTTTAGGATGGACCGGTTGGATCTCCTTGCAGTCCAAGGGACTCTCAAGAGTCTTCTCCAATGCCACAGTTCAAAAACATCAATGCTTTTGAGCTTCTATAGAAAGAAAGGAATCTAATAGAGAAACAGGTTTATAGGGATAATATGTGCTAGAAGTACCAGGAGAACCTTCAAATAGAAGACTACCTATGTCCTCGCTTGTCTTTTTCTTTCTTAAAAGCAAAGAGACAAAAAGAAAACAATAAAAAGGGAGATGGTGTGCCATACTCTTAAGAGTATAGTTAAGGCTTATTGGGTTTAAATCTCTGTTCTGCTCTTAATGAGCTGTACTTGGGTGAGTGCTCCAACCACTATAAATCTGAGTTTCCTGATCTGTAACATGGAAACAGCAAGAGTGCTCATCACATAGGTTGCAGTGAATAGCTATAGCAGTTATGTATTATTATTAAAATCCTAAAAGGAAGGAAATACTGCTAAATATGTCAGTTAATATGTTAAAAATATAGTTCATTCAAAATTTTCATCAGCTCTTCTAGATGGATTGAAGGTTGGTAGGAAGATATCAATATCATGTAATAATATTCCAACTGGTGGTTACTAGCAACTGAGCAAGTGCTAGAGATTACCTCTTAGGCTTAATTACTAATTTAAAGATGTTCTGAGCTGAATCCATTAGGCCTGATTCCGAACCTGTAGATGTGTGTTGTGGATTCAAGGAGATATATACAGCCAGTCAGTATACTTTACAAAACACAAAAGAGAGCTTTACAAAATGTCAAGTAAATGGAAGCAAGCCTGGTGACTTAAACAAAAGACATGGGCATTTTCAAGTGAGACCAGCAGAATATTTATAACTTGAGATAATTTCAAGAGTTTACTAGAATCCTAGGTTTGTAAATTAACTATTGTCCAAATGCTTTGAAATCTATAATATAAATAAAAATATTTTCCTGTCATCATTGTAGTAATTGATTCAGGCAAGAATCATCAGTGAGGCTAAAACTAGTGGGTAAAAATTTGAAGAGGAACAGGTTTGATTTAGATCCATATGTTAGATCTAAAATTTAGCTATTTTCATAACAGTGCTTTCCAAAATCTCTCTTCCCCAGTAATCTTTTCCTTTATATTTGTTCTCAGAAAACATTCTCCAATTTCAAAGGGTTGGAAAAGAAATCAAAGTTTCTCTAATGGTTGCTTAGCACAGAACACTTTCTCTTGGGCAGTGGAGAATTCACTTCCCACCAGAGGGCGCTCGGGTGTTACTTAAGTTATCTCTCACTTTCCAGACCTTTGTAACTCAAAATGTAAAATGGAATTTTTGCTGTCTCTCATACAGGGTTATCGTCACCATCTTTCATACAGGATGCTTGGGGCTGGTGCACTGGGATGACCCAGAGGGATGGTATGGGGAGGGAGGTGGGGGGGTGGTTCAGGATTGGGAACACGTGTACATCCGTGGCGGATTCATGTTGATGTATGGCAAAACCAATACAATATTGTAAAGTAATTAGCCTCTAATTAAAATAAATAAATTTAAAAAATAATAAAATAAAATGGAATTTTTATTGTTTTGTACTTATAGGTGAACTTAGTTTGAGATTTTTGGGATAAATGTAACTCCAGTGTTTTGCAAATGGACTATATCTTGTTTTTCCCATCAAATTAAAATAATTACCCAAATGACACATTAATCAGAACCTATTACTATCACCACCACCCCTGAAAAGAATGAAAAGAAAAAAAAATTCCAATTCCCACTACCTAAAATACATTGCTTTTGTTTTTCAACAAACACTTCCAGCGCTGGTTCATTGCTGGTTTGAGAGCAGATTTCCTTCTCCATCTTAGCCAACTTCTATGGAACCAGATTGTGAGGGCAGAGTTAGAGCAGGTTGAAAGGAACTCAAGGGTTCTGGTGCCAGAACCCTGATGACATTCCTATGAATCCTGCTTCCCAGGATGGTCATGCTTTCTATTAGGCTATGCCAATGGTTCTCCACCCTTCACCCTCCTCCTGCCGGATCTACTGAATCAGAACTTCTGGGGTAGGCCCCAGGAGTATATGTTTTAACAAGTTCTCTAGGTGATTCTGATGTATACTACCATTTGAGAACTACTAGGCTAGACACTCCGGTATTCTTGCCTGGAAAATCCTATGGATGGAGAAGCCTGGTAGGCTGCAGTCCATGGGGTTGCGAAGAGTCGGACACGACTTCACTTTCACTCATTGGAGAAGGAATGGCAACCCACTCCAGTGTTCTTGCTTGGAGAATCCCAGGGATGGGGGGAGCCTGGTGGGTTGCTGTCTATGGGGTCGCACAGAGTTGGACACGACTGAAGCAACTTAGCAGCAGCAGCAGCAGACTAGACACTGTTTTCACAAAGTGTGCTGCATTTGGGCAATCAGAGCTTCAGTGTTATTGTGTAGCCCTACTCTGAGAATCAGAAGCAGACTTCCTTCTAGGATAGGTCTCAGACTCTTAGGCAGATGGTAGTCAGTATCAAGTGGTTTTCTAACAGCTTCAAACTTCTAAAGGAACTTGTTTTCACTGATTTAAGCAGGGATACCATAGAAGGAAAGTTTGGAAGTAGATCTCTCATGTATAAAGAGGGCCAAGAGAGTCAGCTGAAAGTCTAGAAATAATATAAAGCTTGGTGGTTTATATTACAGATTCTGGATACTCATTATACTACAGATTCTGTTTATACTACAGATTCTGGATCTATTTTGCCTGCTTCAAATAACAACTCTGTATGATATTGGACAAGTTATTTTTCCTCTCTGTAACTCAGTTTCCTTATCTGCAAACTGAAGATAATAATAGTACTTATAGGATTGTTATGAGGATTAAATTAGATAAGATTTCTAATTCACTTAGAACAGTCCCTAGTACTGTTTAAGAGTTTAAAAATACTGCATTTTGCAGAAGTCACCTACCATCCTGACAATACAATCCTATCATCTTTGGTCTGCCAAAAAGCAATATAGTCCCCACATCTCCAATTTTTACAGGAAAATCTTAATATAAGCAATATTTATTACATCTACATTGGTGACAGTGACATAGGCTGGGACCTAGGACCCTTTGCTGTAGTGTTTGCACCAAGACAAATGGCTCCCTGAGCAACCAAATACAGAGAAATTTTACGATACTAAAAACAACTGTGTGCATGCACAATTGGGGCAAGTTCTAGACAACAAGATACAAAAAGACCAGAAAACCTCAACTATCACTTCTGAAGATCTGGGAGCAAAAAGCTGGGTGTTGGAAGAAAAAGCAGGTTACTGTGCATGCCCTCTGCACTCAACACCACCAAAGAGGTGGGAAAACCACCAAAGCCACCCCTCCGGCCTGACCCATGGACATACCACTTACTCTTACTCCATATAGGAACCAGCTTGCCCCTACCCCACCAAGGGAGTCAGCAAGGGAAAATGTTACTTGTTTTCATCCCCTCATGCTGCACCAGGAGCCCCAATAAAGGCTTGCCTGAATTTCTTGACTGGCTTCTTATAAATTTCTATTGATTGGGGAAGGCCAAGAACCCTGGTCAGTATCAACGGGAGTCCTAGGATCTTCTTTGGAATCAGATAGACCCATTCGTTTAATCCCAGCTCTTCCATCTAATAGATGTCTGATTTTGAGTAACTTACTTGACCTCTCTTTATATCTCACTTTCTTTTAAAAAAATGGGAATTATAATACCCATCTGGTAGAACTAATGTAGAGAAAGGAACACAGTCAGAGGGTAAACTGTGGAAATAAAGCTCATTATCTGTACACTACTGTTCCAGGAAATTCTATAGTGTAGAATAGTGCTTGGCACATAATAGGGCTCAATATATATTAGTTCCTTTTCATTCACAGCTTTATACATTTTAAGTACTCAAGGATCTTTTAACTCACCAAAGCTAATTATGTTTTTATACTGCTAACTTCCAGCTTTCCAGTCCAGCTTTTGAATTTCTGGCCTGGAGTAACTGGGAGAGTTCTGTTCCCCCTCTTCCTTTTGGGCCCAATTTTCTAGTCAGCTCTTTACCACTTCTTTAGGCTGAGTTTCCCTGCAAATTAAAAAGCTTTTATTTTTCATCGTAGAAAATTTGGAACATTCAGTAAAGCATAAATGAGAAAATAACGTCACCAATTATTCTCTAAAGGAAAATATCATTAATATTTTGGTGTATTTCCTGCTAGACTCCCCCACCTTTGCTTACACAAAATTACTATCATAAAGTATGTTCATTTTCCTTCCTGCCCTAGGGCTTCTATAAATGTGATTCTCTTGGCCTGGCATGTCCTTCCATGACCTGGAATGCTCCTTATTTCCCCACCCCTTCCCCCTATCCTAGCTATTTCCTGGTGTTTCAGATGAGATTAGGTCTCTCTGTTAGAGACTTTCAAAGTGTATTGTAGTCATTCTGGACACTGTTATTCCTGATTTGTACTGATAGATTTACTTGTGTGATTTTGTGAGTAGTTTCTATCTTCATGACTTAACTGTAAGCTCCAGGGGAGTAGGAACCATGTCTGGTTTACTCATGACTACATCCCAAATGCCAGCACAATGCCAGACAAATAGTATGTTCTCAACAAATAAATTTGAATGAATGAATGAGTAATTGAAATATATTATAAGCATTCTTCCATACTGGACATGATTTTGAATAACTGATTTTTATCTGGCATGATTTTAACTGGTTGATGGCAGGGTGATAGATGAGATGATGTCAGCATTTCAGAGAACTTCATGGATTTCTGAAACAGTCTGTTATGGTGGGAGGATCCTGGGCTGGAAATCAAGAAACCCGAGTTTTCCTTTCTGCTCTGCCAGTTCCTGTCATCTTGAGCAAGTCACTAACCACCACTGAGCCTCATTTTCCTTATCTCCTGTGCTCCTCTTCCAGGGACTCTCATACACCAAATAAAACAATGTATATGAAAACATGTCATAAGGTGTAAAGGACCGTATTAATATGTGACTGACTTTTCAAAAGACATTTTTCTTGGTTGATAAATAGAGCCACTTGCAGATTTGCAGCAAGTCTCCAATATTCAAACTTGAGATTAAGTTTGTCCCTAAGAGAATCTCCTCTTTCAAAACTTAATGATTAGAATAATTGTAGCCAAAAACATTAACTACTATAACTGCCCTTTATTAAATACTATAACTGCCCTTTATTCCTTAAGGGCAATTATAGTAGAATTAGGTTCAATTTTGTACTTAAAGATAGCAATAAATACTTAGGTATATCGTGACAACAGAAGCTTAGATTTCTGTTTCTTTCAAATTTTAGTTGACTAATGTGGTCCATATATTTTTGGCAGACTGGCCAATGAATGTAAATTAAATAGATTATTTTAAAAAACAACAGTAGTTTTTGAATGCTCCTTATTTAAATATGCTTTTTAAATTATTCAGCAAGCAAGGAATATGGGAAGGCTCGGAATTTTCAAAATGGAATAAATATTCCTGTGGTATGATTAGTGTTCATATTTGAAGGCAGTATAGAAGAAAACATTCCACTATTATCTTCATTTCTGTTCAGTCGCTCAGTCATGTCCGACTTTTTCTGACCCCATGCATGCCAGGCTTCTCTGTCCATCACCAACTCCTGGAGCTTGCTCAAATTCAATGTCCATTGAGTTGGTGATGGACATCCAACCATCTCATCCTCTGTCATCCTCTTCTCCTCCTACCTTCAATCTTTCCGAGCATCAGGGTCATTTCCAATGAATGAGTCAGTTCTTCACATCGGGTAGCCAAAGTATTAGAGTTCAGTTTTAGCATCAGTCCTTCCAATGAATATTTAGGACTGATTTCCTTTAGGATTGACTGGTTTGGTCTCCTTGCAGTCCAAGGGACTCTCAAGAGTCTTCTCCAACAACACAGTTCAAAAGCATCAGTTCTTCAGCACTCAGCCTTCTTTATGGTCCAACTCTTACATCCATACCTGACTACTGGAAAAACCAGAGCTTTGACTAGATGGACATTTGTTGGAAATGTCTCTGTTTTTTAATATGCTGTCTAGGTTTGTCATGGCTTTTCCTCCAAGGAGCAAGCGTCTTTTAATTTCATGGCTGCAGTCACCATCTGCAGTGATTTTGGAGCCCAAGAAAATAAAGACTCTCACTGTTTCCATTGTTTCTCCATCTACTTGCCATGAAGTGATGGGACTGGATGCCATGATCTTCGTTTTTTGAATGTTGCGTTTTAAGCCAGGTTTATCACTCTCCTCTTTCACTTTCATCAAGAGGCTCTTTAGTTCCTCTTCGCTTTCTGCCATAAGCATGGTGTCTCATCTGCATATCTGAGGTTATCAATATTTCTCCCTACAATCTTGATTCCAGCTTGTGCTTCCTCCAGCCCAGCTTTTCTCATGATGTACTCTGTATATAAGTTAAATAAGCAAGGTGACAGTATGCAGCCTTGACATACTCCTTTCCCAGTTTGGAACCAGTCCATTGTTCCGTGTCTGGTTCTAACTGTTGCTTCTTGACCTGCATACAGATTTCCCAGGAGATAGGTAGGGTGGTCTGGTGTTCCCATCTCTTGAATTTTCCACAGTTTGTTGCTATCCACACAGTCAGAGGCTTTAGCGTCCATTACCTTACATGTAAGGAATTGGAATAAGTAACTCCTATGACTAAATTTTCGGAGAAGGCAATGGCACTCCACTCCAGTACTCTTGCCTGGAAAATCCCATGGATGGAGGAGCCTGGTAGGCTGCAGTCCATGGGGTCGCTAAGAGTCAGACACGACTGAGCAACTTCCCTTTCACTTTTCACTTTCATGCATTGGAGAAGGAAATGGCAACCCACTCCAGTGTTCTTGCCTGGAGGATCCCAGGGACGGGGGAGCCTGGTGGGCTGCCGTCTATGGGGTTGCACAGAGTTGGACACGACTGAAGCGATTTAGCCGCAGCAGCATGACTACATTTTATTGGCTGATTCTCTGGAAGTTTTCCATGGCATCTTAAGTCATTTCCTGTCTGTGTTATATTATGTGAAGGTACTTGAGAAGGTAAAGCATTCTGGAGAACAGATAATAATTGAGTGTAATGAAAGGGAAGAGCAGTCTTTTACACTCTGAAAATTATTAGTTCACAGATAGAATGAGGCAGTGTTTGCTGATTTTATTTATTAATGTTTCCAGTTTACTCTGTTGAAAAGTGAAAATTTTCTTTTCTTTCTTCATAATGGTAAATCCATGGCATTTTAGAAGAGGAAATACTTTGTGAGACTGATGCACTGCTGGCTTTGCTAGGAGGCCAGCTTTAGAAGAGGAAAATAGTTTAAAGATCCAATGTCCTCATTTTATAGATAATATCTAACATTTACAAAGAAATTTATAATTGCTACCAGAAAATACAATTCCGTAGAATCTTTGAACATGAATCTTAGACTCTTTCTTTAGAATTTTATTATTATCCTTAATTAAACACAAGGAAATGGAGACTCAGAGAGCTTAAATGACTTGTGTAAGGCCAGAAATAATAGTAATAATAATGGATGATATTAATTGAGCGATTACTCTATGCCAGGCCCTCCTCATGCATGATAAATTTAATTCTCACAATAGTCCTGTAATCTCATACATAATGGCAACAAACTGGGATTATAAATCAGTGCTAAGAAACTGGCATACTAACTTATTTTTTAAATTGAATGTTCTTCTGTAGATGCAACCTAAATACTGCATAAAATTAAAGTGATTCTATGTTTTTAGACTGTATATGAATGAAGCTTATTAATCAAGTAAATAATATTCTCATTTTACAGATGAGAAAATCTGGAGGATTAATACTCCCATCATAGTATTATGCTAGCTAATACTCACTTTGGGCTTCCCTGGTGACTCAGTGGTAAAGAAGCCACCTGCCAAGCAGAAGACATGGGTTCAATCACTGGGTCAGGAATATCTCCTGGAGAATGAAATGGCAACCCATTCCAGTATTCTTGCCTGGGAAATCCCATGGCCAGAGAAACCTGGCAGGCTACAGTCCAGGGGTCGCAAAGAGTCGGACACAACTTAGTGACTAAACAACAACAACAATTGCTGACAAGCAAAGGCAAGAATCCAGTTCTCCCCAATAGACCAGGTTTCCTTTCTCTGCCATAGGTATCAGAGTGTTGAGTAGGCAATTGGCAACTAGGAGCCAAAGCTCAGGAAAAAGAGGTATCAAGTACCCTATATTCTGAATATTGAAGACCAGTATCACCTTTAGGATTTAATGAGTCAGACAAACTAATTCTGCATCCCCCTGCATGCCCCACTCTCCATCATCCTCTGAGCCTGAACCCCTCCTCATGCCCAAGCCACTTAAACTTTTGACTAGACAAGGGGAGATGGACATGCCATTAGAGTTGTGAGTCTTCAGCCTGGTGGAAAGTACTATGGCTCCTCCTTCAAAACCCTAGGGGGTCCTCTGAGGACCACCTACAGAGAAGGGCACTAAAAGAGGAAAATGACACCTTATTTCTTAGTCATCAAACCAGATTATCTGACCCCATTGCCTGTGCAAGAAACAGAACAGAGAATCGAAGTGAAGTAAGTGGGCCGAGAGAAGTGAGGCAATGGAACAGCTGCCTTATGGCATGGCACTGATGTGTGGGTTTTGTAGGGGTCGAGAAGCCCCTAGGGAAAGTAGCCAGACTTGAGCTGACTTGGCTGTACCCTACATAAGAGGCTATGGGGGTAATGCCAGGGGTAGCAACTGAGGGGGTATTAGAAGAGCAAGGTGGAGACTATGCCCTGGGGAGGCCCCTCCCAAACCCCTAAGGACCCCTCACATGGAGGAACCAGTGCTAGGATGTCTGTCACACAGATGCCAATAAGCAACATCAGCCCAAAGAAGGCTACAAGGCTGCACTGAAACAGACACTTGTTCCTCCTCGTCTCTGCTTCCACGATAAGCTCCAACTCCCAAGCCCACTGCTCCGGAGGTAAGAGAGGAGAAGTGAAGGAGGGGACCAAGCCTTTTCTCCATTTCTCAGGCTCTGGCCACAAATGTCTGAGCTGCAAGAAGGGACAAGCTAAAAGGAACTTTTAAACTGGGACCGGACTTCTTATCCAACCAGTCCATTCTGAAGGAGATCATCCCTGGGATTTCTTTGGAAGGAATGATGCTAAAGCTGAAATTCCAGTACTTTGGCCACCTCATGCGAAGAGTTGACTCATTGGAAAAGACTCTGGTGCTGGGAGGGATTGGGGGCAGGAGGAGAAGGGGACGACAGAGGATGAGATGGTTGGATGGCATCACTGACTCAATGGACATGAGTCTGAGTGAACTCCGGGAGTTGGTGATGGATAGGGAGGCCTGGCGTGCTGCAATTCATGGGGTCGTAAAGAGTCGGACACGACTGAGCGACTGAAATGAACTAAACTGGACTTCTTATTAACATCATCATTTCAAAGCTATAGGAGCTGCCCAGAATGTTGTTAAAGGATAAGAAAAGAAGATTCAGCAGACAGGATTAAAGTAGTAATTGGCAAAAAGAGACAGTATATGTTTGTACTCTACTGAGTTCAGGCTGTTTAGAATGGATATTATATATGCTTCAAAAATATATGTAACAGCCATAGCTTACTTGAACAGCTCTGCATCCTTTTCAAATATGCAGAAAGCTTTATGGGATGATGTTGTCAGGAATCAAGAAGTATCTTTAAAATCCATCATTATTGCATATCCAAGGGATGAAATTGAGAAAATGTGGCTCAGCCAAAAAAGCAGCACTCTTCTTTTGGTTTTTCTTTTTGCCACAGCAGATATTTTGGCATTTGACCTGCCAGAATGAAAATGTATGATTCCAAGCCAGGTAGGTCACTTTTGCATTAAGAAATCCTGACAGATAGATCTAGTTAAAGAGTCATTAGTTAATGTTTGCCTTCCATGATAATACCATAGAGATTAGAAATATACAAAAATGGTCCCTACTTTCAAGAAGGTTACAATCTAGATAAGTATATACTATATACTTATCAAAGATAGGATACAATACTATTGTACACAATAGTGTACAACAGGTGCCAAATGAATGGAAGTGACAGTTAAAGTACCGTATGAATTTAGATTACCTACATACCTCTTGGGCTTCCCAGGTGGCTCAAATGGTAAAGAATGAGCCTGACAATGCAGGGAAACTAGGAGGCACAGGTTCAATCCCTGGGAAGATCTCCTGGAGGAAGAAATGGCAACCTGCTCCAGTATTCTTGCCTGGAGAATTCCATGGACAGAGGAGCATGGTGGGCTACAGTCCATGGGTTCCAAAGAGTTGTACACAACTGAGCACACATGCACAGATACCCTATTGCAGTGGTCATTAGATGAGCAAAAGTGAAGGCTTGAACCATGAAGAATGGATGAAGAATGGATGGCTCAGTGGTAAAGAGTCTGCCTGCCAATGCAGGAAACAGGAGTTCAGTCCCTGGGTCTGGAAGGTCCCTGGAGGAGGAAATGGCAACCCACTCTAATATTCTTGCCTGGGAAATCCCATGGACAGAGGAGCCTGGTGGGCTACAGGCTCCTGGTGGAGTTGCAAGCGTCAGATATGACTTGGCAAATAAACAACAACAAAAGTGGGCAGAGACTAAAGGGATTCTTCATGAGCAAATGGGCAGAGATTAGAGTAGTTTGGAAGTCATATTTAGAAGCAATGAGTGCCCCCCAAACAAATTCTGCATCACCCTACTTTTCTTTACGAGTACTGGAAAATGTAAATCAAACTTGTTTAAAAAATAAAAGGCATTTATTTGTTGGCTTAAGTAATTGAAGACAACTAGAGGTAAAGTGGCCTTTAGGTGTGCATTAATTAGGGCTGTAGCTCCATTTCTTTATGATCCTCATAGCCCTTTACCTTTAGCTTAGTGTTCTTAGTTTCTAGAATGATTTATCAGGTGTATGAGTTATCTATTGCTGCGTAACAAAATGACCCTAGTGAAGTGAAGTGAAAGTCTACTCAGTCGTGTCTGACTGTGTCCATGGAATTCTGCAGGCCAGAATACTGGAGTTACCCACTTTTCCTTCTCGAGGGGATCTTCCCAACCCAAGGATTGAACCCAGGTCTCCTGCATTGCAGATGGATTCTTTACCAGCTGAGCCACAAGGGAAGTTCAAGAATACTGGTGTGGGTAACCTATGCTTTCTCCAGCAGATCTTCCTGACCCAGGAACTGAACCAGGGTCTCCTGCATTGCAGGTGGATTCTTTTTTTTAAATTACTTGTTTTAATTGTAGGTGAATTCAGTTCAGTTCAGTCTCTCAGTCATGTCCGACTCTGTGACCCCATGAATTGTAGCACGCCAGGCCTCCCTGTCTATCACCAATTCCCGGAGTTCACTCAAACCCATGTCCATGGAGTCGGTGATGCCATCCAGCCATCTCATCCTCTGTCATCCCTTTCTCCTCCTGCCCCCAATCCCTCCCAGCATCAGAGTCTTTTCCAATGAGTCAACTCTTTGCACGAGGTGGCCAAAGTACTGGAATTTCAGCTTTAGCATCAGTCCTTCCAAAGAACACCCAGGGCTGATCTCCTTCAGAATGGACTAGTTGGATCTCCTTGCAGTCCAAGGGACTCTCAAGAGTCTTCTCCAACACCACAGTTCAAAAGCATCAATTCTTCTGTGCTCAGCTTTCTTCACAGTCCAACTCCTACATGACTACTGGAAAAACCATAGCCTTGACTAGATGGACCTTTGTTGGCAAAGTAATGTCTCTGCTTTTGAATATGCTGTCTACGTTGGTCATAACTTTCCTTCCAAGGAGTAAGCGTCTTTTAATTTCATGGCTGCAGTCACCATCTGCAGTGATTTTGGAACCCCCCAAAATAAAGTCTGACACTGTTACCACTGTTTGCCCATCTATTTCCCATGAAGTGATGGGACCAGATGCCATGGTCTTCGTTTTCTGAATGTTGAGCTTTAAGCCAACTGAATTACTTTACAATATTGTAGTGGTTTCTGCCATATACTGAAGAGAAGTGAAAAGCAAAGGAGAAAAGGAAAGATATAAACATCTAAATGCAGAGTTCCAAAGAATAGCAAGAAGAGATAAGAAAGCCTTCTTCAGTGATCAATGCAAAGAAATAGAGGAAAACAACAGAATGGGAAAGACTAGGGATCTCTTCAAGAAAATCAGAGATACCAAAGGAACATTTCATGCAAAGATGGGCACGATAAAGGACAGAGATGGTGTGGACCTAACAGAAGCAGAAAATATTAAGAAGAGGTGGCAAGAATACGCAGAAGAGCTGTACAAAAAAGAGCTTCAAGACCCAGATAATCATGATGATGTGATCACTGACCTAGAGCCAGACATCTTGGAATGTGAAGTCAAATGGGCCTTAGAAAGCATCACTACGAGCAAAGCTAGTGGAGGTGATGGAATTCCAGTGGAGCTATTCCAAGTCCTGAAAGATAATGCTGTGAAAGTGCTGCACTCAATATGCCAGCAAATTTGGAAAACTCAGCAGTGGCCACAAGATTGGAAAAGGTCAGTTTTCATCCCAATCCCAAAGAAAGGCAATGCCAAAGAATGCTCAAACTACCGAACAATTGCACTCATCTCACATGCTAGTAAAGTAATGCTCAAAATTCTCCAAGCCAGGCTTCAGCAATATGTGAACTGTGAACTTCCTGATGTTCAAGCTGGTTTTAGAAAAGGCAGAGGAACCAGAGATCAAATTGCCAACATCCGCTGGATCATGGAAAAAGCAAGAGAGTTCCAGAAAAACATCTGTTTCTGCTTCATTGACTATGCCAAAGCCTTTGACTGTGTAGATCACAATAAACTATGGAAAATTCTGAAAGAGATGGGAATACCAGACCACCTGATCTGCCTCTTAAGAAATCTGTATGCAGGTCAGGAAGCAACAGTTAGACCTGGTCATGGAACAACAGACTGGTTCCAAATAGGAAAAGGAGTACGTCAAGGCTGCATATTGTCACCATGTTTATTTAACTTATATGCAGAGTACATCATGAGAAATGCTGGACTGGAAGAAACACAAGTTGGAATCAAGATTGCCGGAAGAAATATCAATAACCTCAGATATGCAGATGACACCACTCTTATGGCAGAAAGTGAAGAGGGGCTAAAAAGCCTCTTGATAAAAGTGAAAGTGGAGAGTGAAAAGGTTGGCTTAAAGCTCAACGTTCAGAAAACGAAGATCATGGCATCTGGTCCCATCACTGCATGGGAAATAGATGGGGAAACAGTGGAAACAGTGTCAGACTTTGTTTTTCTGGGCTCCAAAATCACTGCAGATGGTGACTGCAGCCATGAAATTAAAAGACGCTTACTCCTTGGAAGGAAAGTTATGACCAACCTAGATAGCATATTCAAAAGCAGAGACATTACTTTGCCAACAAAGGTTCGCCTAGTCAAGGCTATGGTCTTTCCTGTGGTCATGTATGGATGTGAGAGCTGGACTGTGAAGAAGGCTGAGTGCCGAAGAATTGATGCTTTTGAACTGTGGTGTTGGAGAAGACTCTTGGGAGTCCCTTGGACTGCAAGAAGATCCAACCAGTCCATTCTGAAGGAGATCAATCCTGGAATTTCTTTAGAAGGAATGATGCTAAAGCTGAAACTCCAGTATTTTGGCCACCTCATGTGAAGAGTTGACTCATTGGAGAAGACTCTGATGCTGGGAGGGATTGAGGGCAGGAGGAGAAGGGGACGACAGAGGATGAGATGGCTGGTTGGCATCACTGACTTGATGGGTGTGAGTCTGGGTGACCTCCGGGAGCTGGTGATGGACAGGGAGGCCTGGCGTGCTGCGGTTCATGGGGTCGCAAAGAGTCGGACACGACTGAGCGACTGATCTGATCTGATCTGATCTGACATGAATCAGCCATGGGTGTACATGTGTCCCCCATCCTTAACCCCCTCCCACCTCTCTATCCCATCCCTCAGAGTTGTCCCAGTGCACCGGCTCTGAGTGCCCTGTTTCATGCATTGAACTTGTACTGGTCATCTATTTCACCTATGGTAATATACATGTTTCAATGCTATTCTCTCAAATTGTCCCACCCTCGCCTTCTCCCACAGAGTCCAAAAGTCTGTTCTTTACATCTGCCTCTTTTGCTGTCTTGTATATAGGGTCATTGTTACCATCTTTCTAAATTCCATATACGTGTGTTAGTATACTGTATTGATGTTTTTCTTTCTGACTTACTTCACTCTGGATAATAGGCTCCAGTTTCATCCACCTCATTAGAACAGATTCAAATGCATTCTTTTTAACAGCTGACTACTTTCCATTGTGTATATGTACCATAGCTTTCTTTATCCATTTGTCTGCCGATGGACATCTAGGTTGCTTCCATGTCCTGGCTATTGTAAACAGTGCTGTGATGAACATTGGGGTATACGTGTCTCTTTCAATTCTGGTTTCCTTCGTGTGTATGCCCACCAGTGGGATTGCTGGATAGTATGGCAGTTCTATTTCCAGTTTTTTAAGGAATCACACTATTCTCCATAGTGGCTATACTAGCTTGCATTCCCACCAATAGTGTAAGAGCATTCCCTTTTCTCTACACTCCCTCCGGCATTTACTGTTTGTAGACTTTTTGATAGCAGCCCTTCTGGATGTGAGATGGCACCTCATTGTGGTTTTGATTTGCATTTCTCTGATAATGAGTGATGTTGAGCATCTTTTCATGTGTTTGTTAGCCATCTGTACGTCTTCTTTGGAGAAATGTCTATTTAGTTCTTTGGCCCATGTTTTGATTGGTTCGTTTATTTTTATGGTATTGAGCTGCAGGAGCTGCTTGTATATTTTTGAGATTAATTCTTTGTCAGTTACTTTGTTTGCTACTATTCTCTCCCATTCTGAAGGCTGTCTTTTCACCTTACTTATTGTTTCCTTCATTGTGCAAAAGCTTTTAAGTTTAACTAGGTCCCATTTGTTTATTTTTGCTTTTATTTCCATTACTCTGGGAAGTGGGTCATAGAGGATCCTGCTGTGATTTATGTCAGAGTGTTTTGCCTATGTTTTCTTATAGGAGTTTTATAGTTTCTGGTCTTACATTTAGATCTTTAATCCATTTTGAGTTTATTTTTGTGTATGGTGTTAGAAAGTGTTCTAGTTTCATTCTTTTACAGTTGGTTGGCCAGTTTTCCCAGCACCACTTGTTAAAGAGATTGTCTTTAATCCATTGTATATTCTTGCCTCCTTTGTCAAAGATAAGGTGTCCATAGGTGCATATATTTATCTCTGGGCTTCCTATTTGTTCCATTGATCTATATTTCTGTCTTTTGCCAGTACCATACTGTCTTGATGACTAGCTTTGTAGTATAGTCTGAAGTCAGGCAGATTGATTCCTCCAGTTCCATTCTTCTTTCTCAAGATTGCTTTAGCTATTTGAGGTGTTTTGTATTTACATACAAATTGTAAAATTATTTGTTCTAGTTCTGTGAAAACTACTGTTGGTAGCTTGATAGGGATTGCATTGAATCTATAGACTGCTTTGGGTAGTATACTCTTTTTCACTATATTAATTCTTCCAATCCATGAATGGTGTATTTCTCCTTCTATTTATGTCATCTTTGATTTCTTTCATCAGTGTTTTATAATTTTCTATGTATAGGTCTTTTGTTTCTTTAGGTCGATTTATTCTTAAGTATTTTATTTTTTTCATCACAATGGTGAATGGAATTGTTTCCTTAATTTCTCTTTCTGTTTTTTCATTGTTTGTGCATAGGAATGCAAGGGATTTCTGTGTGTTAATTTTATATCCTGCAACTTTACTATATTCATTGATTAGCTCTAGTAATTTTCTGGTAGTTTCTTTAGAGTTTTCTATGTAGAGAATCATGTCATCTGCAAACAGTGAGAGTTTTACTTTTCAATCTGAATTCCTTTTATTTCTTTTTCTTCTCTGATTGCTATGGCTAGAACTTCCAAAACTACGTTGACTATTAGTGGTGAGAGTGAGCACCCTGTCTTGTTCCTGACTTCAGGGGAAATGCTTTCAATTTTTCACCATTGAGGATATCGTTTGCTGTGGGTTTATCATATTTGGCTTTTATTATGTTGAGGTATGTTCCTTCTATGCTTGCTTTCTGGTGGGTTTTTTTTTTTTATCATAAATGGATGTCGAATTTTGTCAAAGGCTTTCTCTGCATCTATTGAGATAATCATATAGGTTTTATCTTTCAATTTGTTAATGTGGTGTATCACATTGATGGATTTGTGAATATTGAAGAATCCTTGCATCCCTGGGATAAAGCCCACTTGGTCATGATGTATGATCTTTTGAACATGTTTTTGGATTCTGCTTGCTACAATTTTGTTGAGAATTTTTGCATCTTTGTTCATCAGTGATATTGGCCTGTAGTTTTCTTTTTTTGTGGTTTCTTTGTCTGGTTTTGGTATTAGGGTGATGGTGGCCTCATAGAATGAGTTTGGCAGTTTACCTTCCTCTGCAACTTTCTGAAAGAGTTTTAGTAGGATAGGTGTTAGCTCTTCTCTAAATTTTTGGTAGAATTCACCTGTGAAGCCATATGGCCCTGGGCCTTTGTTTGTTGGAAGAATTTTTATTACAGTTTCAATTTCTGTGCTTGTGATGGGTCTGTTAAGATTTTCTGTTTCTTCCTGGTTCAGTTTTGGAAGGTTATACTTTTCTAAGAATTAGTCCATTTCCTACAAGTTGTCCGTTTTATTGACATATAGTTGCTGATAGTAGTCTCTTATGATCCTTTGTATTTTTGTGTTGTCTGTTGTGATTTTCTCCATTTCTTCATTTCTAATTTTGTTGATTTGATTCTTCTTCCTTTTTTTTCTTGATGAGTCTGGCTAATGGTTTGTCTATTTTATGTATCTTCTCAAAGAACCAGCTTTTAGTTTTATTTTTGCTATGGTCTCCTTTGTTGCTTTTTCATTTATTTCTGCTCTAATTTTTATGATTTCTTTCTTTCTACTAACCCTGGGATTGTTCATTTCTTCTTTTTCTAGTTGCTTTAGGTGTAAAGTTAGGTTATTTATTTGATTTTTCTCTTGTTTCTTGAGGTAGGCTTATATTGCTTTGAACCTTCCCCTTAACACTGCTTTTACTGAATTCCATAGGTTTTGGGTTGTGTTTTCATTTTCATTTGTTTCTATGCACATTTTGTTTTCTTTTTTGATTTCTTCTGTGATTTGTTGGTTATTCAGAAGCGTGTTGTTTAGCCTCCATATGTTTGTATTCTTAACAGTTTTTTTTTTTCCTATCAGATCAGATCAGATCAGTCGCTCAGTCGTGTCTGACTCTTTGCGACCCCATGAACCGCAGCACGCCAGGCCTCCCTGTCCATCACCAACTCCTGGAGGTCACTCAGACTCACATCCATCGAGTCAGTGATGCCATCCAGCCATCTCATCCTCTGTCGTCCCCTTCTCCTCCCGCCCCCAATCCCTCCCAGCATCAGAGTCTTCTCCAATGAGTCAACTCTTCGCATGAGGTGGCCAAAATACTGGAGTTTCAGCTTTAGCATCATTCCTTCCAAAGAAATCCCAGGGCTGATCTCCTTCAGAATGGACTGGTTGGATCTCCTTGCAGTCCAAGGGACTCTCAAGAGTCTTCTCCAACACCACAGTTCAAAAGCATCAATTCTTTGGCGCTCAGCCTTCTTCACAGTCCAGCTCTCACATCCATACATGACCACAGGAAAGACCATAGCCTTGACTAGGCGAACCTTTGTTGGCAAAGTGATGTCTCTGCTTTTGAATATGCTATCTAGGTTGGTCATAACTTTCCTTCCAAGGAGTAAGCATCTTATAGTCGACATCTAATCTTACTGCATCATGATCAGAAAAGATGCTTGAAATGATTTCAATTTTTTTGAATTTATCAAGGCTAGATTTATGGCCCAGGATGTGATCTATCCTGGAGAATGTTATGTGTGCACTTGAGAAAAAGGTGAAATTCATTGTTTTGGGGTGAAATGTCTTATAGATATCAATTATGTCTAACTGATCCATTGTATCATTTAAAGTTTGTGTTTCCTTGCTAATTTTCTATTTGGTTGATCTATCTATAGGTGTGAGTGGGGTATTAAAGTCTCCCACTATTATTGCGTTAATGTTAATTTCCCCTTTGATACTTGTCAGCATTTGCCTTACATATTGCAGTGCTCCTATATTGGGTGCATATATATTTATAATTGTTATATCTTCATCTTGAATAGGTCCTTTGATCATTCCTTATTTGTCTCTTTTCATGGCCTTTATTTCAAAGTCTATTTTATCTGATATGAGTATTGCTACTCCTGCTTTCTTTTGGTCTCCATTTGCATGAAATATCTTTTTCCAGCCCTTCACTTTCAGTCTGTATGTGTCCCTTATTTTGAGGTGGGTCTCTTGTAGACAGCATATACAGGGGTCTTGTTTTTGTATCCATTCAGTCAGTCTTTGTCTTTTGGTTGGGGTATTCAACCCATTTACATTTAAGGTAATTATTGATAAGTATGATCCCAATTTGCAGGAGGATTCTTTACCAACTGAGCTATCACATGTATGAGTTATCTATTTCTGCATAACAAAATTTCCCCAAAACTTCAGCAAATTAAGCAATAAACATTGTCACACAGTTTCTGTGCGACAGAAATCTAGACACAGTTTAGCTGAATAGCTCTATCTGAATCTCTCACAAGGAGGTAATCAAGATATAACCTGAGGGGTTGTCATCTTAGGCTTCACGGGGGGCTGGAGAACCTGCTTCCAAGTACATTCATGTGGCTGATGGCCGGAGGCTTCAATTCCTTGTCACGTGGGCCTCTATTTCAGTTTCTCATGACATGGCAGTTAGCTTCCTCCAGAGCAAATAATGAGAGATAGAGAGAGAGGAGAGAGAACCCAGTCTGTTATTACGTAATCTCAGACATGGCATACCATCACTTCTGCCCTATTGGCCATACAGACAAACCCTGGTACATTGTGAGAGGGGGATTATACTAAAATGTGAATATCAGGAGGCTGTAATCATTGGAGGGTCATTTTGGAGTCTGGCTACCACATCTGGCCTATGTGATTTACTTGTTCATGTTCAAAAAAGAGTTGCTCTTTTTTTTTTTTTTAAACCACTGAACAAAAATTGTCAGATTTGCTCTGATTGTACCATCCTTAAGCTAGTCACAGCAGCTGGTAGAATAACAGCTACTGAATGATTTGATACTGGGTTACTGAGCTAATATTTGTTTCAAGGGTGATAAGATGACAATGATTGGCTTAGAGAAATTAGTGTCCACCAAGAGCTGGAGATGTGGTTTGCTGCCACTCAAACAGCATGGTTTTTCTACAAAAGGAGCAGATAATTGGGGGAGGCACTCACAGAGTCCTCCATAATCTGTTTTTGCCTCAGCATCTGTCCATATCCTTTTTTTCTACCCATACACTGTTACATGCATTTACAAACTCTCTCCAAAGGAAGATAATCCAAGTCTAATTCAAGTTCCAAGTCCAGGATCTCTAAATATTTTTCCTTCCTCTCCATCAGGTGTGGACACAATTCTTTACAGTTTAATGATATATGAGCTCCACTTCCAAACAAAACAACCAATATGGAATTGTGGGGAAAGAACAGGATAATTTCAATAAAACTCCTGTTAGTAAGAGTGGTTAGAATACAATACATAGTTTCCCCTGGTCCACAGCACACATCATATCCCATTGGATAGGAATTTTAAGTTCTTCTTGTCCTGGTTGGAAGAGAGAGTTTGGGTAGAGAGGGTAGGAAGTGAGGGCACTGTCACTAACTGCTGCCAGACTGTTGAGGCACTTTTAGAACTTTAGCCTGTAGGCAATGGAGAAAGAAAATCATTGAGGGGTTTTGAGTAAGGTAGTGACATGATTAAAATTGCTTTGGTGAAATTAATTTGGAGGCAATATGCAGTTTAAATTCACAAATTCCCTTAAAGTAATACCCTAGGGACAAATTTCCTCACATAAACTGAAAGTGATACTTGAAAAAGAAATACTAACAGATTCCACAGTAAAAGTACATGTATAACCCAGATTTGTCTCTTTCCAAATAGAAATTGTAAGTTGTTTCTAGGCACCTACATGAGACAAACAGGGTGGTTCATGTTGTGTCACTTCCCTGGCATTAATTCCAAATAGAATGAATGAGCTTTTAAGGCTTTTTGGAAAGGTTTGTATTAGAGGTTGACTTGGTAGGTAGAGAAAGACTGGAACTAAGTTTAACTTGAAAAAGTAAGAAAAAATTAGTAGAAAGCATTTTAGATAACAATAACCCTTCACTTACCTGTGCATGGTGAAGGAAATAATATGGCAAACCACTCCAGTATTCTTGCCTGGGTAATCTCATGGACAGAGGAGCCTGGCGGGCTACAGTCTATGGGGTCACAAAGAGACAAACACAATTGAGAATGCACTGTTTAAAATATTTTACTATTGTAAGCCCTAGACATATTAATTGTTTAAAGGTTTGTTTAGGTTGTGAAGCATTTGTTTTTTAAAAAAGAATCAATTTACTTGAAGGGCAAGTGAAGCAGTGAGTCTGCAGCATCACCTGCTATTGTGAGGACCCTTTACTAGTTCAGGATATGAAGGAATATGCTCTTCATAGAAAACCTATGGGATTTCTCCTCAGATGGCCTGGAAGGAGTCCAAGATGGAAAGTGGTGGAGAAATTGATTATTCCTATTTGAAATTTCAGATATCACAGCTGAATTTTTATTTGACTTATTCCTGAGAAACATGATGGAAATACCCACACTCCTCAAAAAATAAGGTTGTTATTTCTCTGGTCTACAGACTTGAGTGAATATGGGTGAGTGAAATGTATAAAAGAAAACATTTTTTGAGGTAGGAATAGATTCATCATTGAGTTTCTCTGCCAAATTCAGAATTAGATAGTGGAAAAATTCTATTTATTTTGAATTTGTGAATCTGCCAACAAACTGTTGGGAAAAATAAAGACAAGCCAGAAGCGGACTTGGGTTATGGAATGAACCATAGATGACATATGAATGAACTTTTAAAAAGAAGAATATAGTTGTTCATAGTTTTATTTCCTAGTTTTAGAGTTTTTAATAACCTATCTGCAGTATGCTTTCTATGATACTGAACTCTAGCAGCAAAATGGAAAATACAGCATATTGCAGTATTGAAATCAACCTTGAGAGTCAGGAAATTGAAAATATCAAGTTTCCATAGTAACACTAATTTAGTCAAATCACACATTTTGTTTCTGAGCCATTAGTTTATGCTTACAATGTTAAAAGAACATAATATTCAATATTTACTTTGTAATGTGGTTAAGCTAATATTAAAATACAAAGTAATTTCATATTTTCTTCATGTACATTTTAAATAATTTTATTATGGTAGGCTTGACTTTCGATTGTTTGCACTGTTTTAGAAAATGTGAAAATGTTGTAAATTTTTTTTTTAAGTTTCTGAAGAAAAATTAAACAGGAAATCATGAACAAATCACAACTTATGAAAATGATAAGAATAAACTGGAGTTTAAAGTTAGCAGAATTCTTTGGTGAATTTCAGAGAATTTATTTGATCTTTCGGCTGGGTAGCTTTGATGTGATCTGATTTTAGTTTTCACACTTATCACATTCTACATGGTGTATCCTTGATATCAGCTAGAGATTTGTCCCAAGTCCTTTTTGAATCCTCAAATTCATGAATACTACTATAGTTTTGTTTGCTGACTGACTTTTTGAGCCCACTTTCCACAGAGACACCTTTTCCTCAACAACTTTATAGGAGTTACTACGAAGGTAATGATCTAGAAAAGGGCCAGTTTGCCTTCTCAGCATGCCCCCTTTTGGTGCACATACCAAGCATATCTTAATGATTGGTCTTCACATACTAGTCTGTCATTGCATGTGGTTCAAATTTGCCTCTTGGTAAAATGACTAAATGTTACATCTTCAAGGCCACTTATAATGATCACATTGATTTTCAGCCATTAAATAACTTTTTATTCCAGCTGTCCAAAGTATATAATTCTTTTTATATGTTGGATATTTGGCTGACGAGTATTTTGTTGAGGATATTTGCATCTATGGGTTGTCCAAAAAGTTGGTTCAGGTTTTTCCATAAGATCTTATGGCCAACCCAATATACTTATAAATGATACTGGTCTGCAGTTTTATCTTCTGATGACATTAATGAATATTAGAGTGTACTCTTCCCATTCGGTTTACTTTGTTGTTGTTCAGTCGCTCAGTCATGTCCGACTCTTTGCGACCTCATGGACTGCAACACTCCAGGCTTCGCTTTCACCATCTTCCAGAGCTTGCTCAAACACATGTCCATTGAGCCAGTGATGTCATCCAACCATCTCATCCTCTATCATCCCCTTTTCCTCCTGCCTTCAATCTTTTTCAGCATCAGGGTCTTTTCTAATGAGCTGGCTCTTTGCATCAGGTGGCCAAAGTATTGGAGTTCAGTTTCAGCATCAGTCCTTCCAATGAATATTCAGGACTGATCTCCTTTAGGATTGTCTGGTTTGATCTCCTTGCAGTTCAAGGAGATCAGTCTCCTGATCTACACCTGCTGCTCTACATAGAGCAGCAACAGTCTGCTCTAACACCACAGTTCAAAAGCATAAATTCTTCAGTGCTCAGTCTTCTTTATGGTCCAACTCTCACATCCATACATGACTACTGGAAAAACCAGAGCTTTAACCAGGTGGACCTTTGTTGGCAAAGTAATGTCTCTGCTTTTTAACATGCTGTCTAGGTTTGTTATAGCTTTTCTTCCAACGATCAAGCGTCTTTTAATTTCATGGCTGCAGTCACCATCTGCAGTGATTTTGGAGCCCAGAAAAATAAAATCTGACACTGTTTTCACTGTTTCCCCATCTATTTCCCATGAAGTGATGGGACCAGATACCATGATCTTTGTTTTTTAAATGTTGAGTTTTGAGCCAGCTTTTTCACTCTCCTCTCACTTTCATCAAGAGACTTGTTAGTTCCTCTTTGCTTCCTGCCATAAGGGTGGTGTTTCATCTGCATATCTGAGGTTATTGATACTTCTCCCTACAATCTTGATTCCAGCTTGTGCTTCATTTAGCCCAGCATTTCTCATGATGTACTCTGTGTATAAGTTAAATAAGCAAGATGACAATATATAGCCTTGACGTATTCCTTTCCCAATTTGGAACCAGTCTATTATTCCATGTCTGGTTCTAACTGTTGCTTCTTGACCTGCATACAGATTTCTCAGGAGGCAGGTAAGGTGCTCTGGTATTCCCATCTCTTTAAGAATTTTCCACAGTTTGTTGTGATCCACACAGTCAAAGGCTTTAGCATAGTCAATGAAGCAGAAGAAAGATGTTTTTCTGGAATTCTCTAGCTTTTTCTATGATCCAATGGATGTTGGCAATTTGATCTCTGGTTCTTCTGCCTTTTTAAAATCCAGCTTGTATATGTGGGTGTTCTCATTTCACATACTGTTGAAGTCTAGCTTGGAGAATTTTGAGCATTGCTTTGCTAGCATGTGAAATAATTACAGTTGTGTGGTAGTTTGAACATCGTTTGGCATTGCCTTTCTTTGGGATTGGAATGAAAACTGACCGTTTCCAGTCCTATGGCCACTGCTGCGTTTTCCAAATTTGCTGGTGTATTGAGTGAAGCACTTTGACAGCATCACCTTTTATTTAACTAAAACTGATAAAAGCAAGTTCAGTTCAGTTCAGTCACTCAGTCGTGTCTGACTCTTTGCGACCCCATGAATCTCAGCACGCCAGGCCTCCCTGTCCATCACCAACTCCCTGAATTCACTCAAACTCACGTCCATTGAGTCAGTGATGCCATCTAGCCATCTCATCCTCTGTTGTCCCCTTCTGCTCCTGCCCCCAATCCCTCCCAGCATCAGAGTCTTTTCCAATGAGTCAACTCTTTGCACGAGGTGGCCAAAGTACAGGAGTTTCAGCTTTAGCATCATTCCTTCCAAAAAAATCCCAGGGCTGATCTCCTTTAGAATGGACTGGTTGGATCTCCTTGCAGTCCAAGGAACTCTTAAGAGTCGTCTCCAACACTACAGTTCAAATGCATCAATTCTTTGGTGCTCAGATTTCTTCACAGTCCAACTCTCACATCCATACATGACCAGTGGAAAAACCATAGCTTTGACTAGACGGACCTTTGTTGGCAAAGTAATGTCTGCTTTTGAATGTGCTATCTAGGTTGGTCATAACTTTGCTTCCAAGGAGTAAGCGTCGTTTAATTTCATGGCTGCACTCACCATCTGCAGTGATTTTGGAGCCCCCCAAAATAAAGTCTGACAGTTTCCACTGTTTCCCCATCTATTTCCCATGAAGTGATGGGACCAGATGCCATGATCTTCGTTTTCTGAATGTTGAGCTTTAAGCCAACTTTTTCACTCTCCTCTTTCACTTTCATCAAGAGGCTTTTTAGTTCCTCTTCACTTTCTGCCATAGGGTGGTGTCATCTGCATATCTGAGGTTATTGATATTTCTTCCAGCAATCTTGATTCCAGCTTGTGCTTCTTCCAGCCCAGCGTTTCTCATGATGTACTCTGCATATAAGTTTAATCAACAGGTTAATTCAATGAAAAATGTCAGCCATGCTTTTTGATAGATACTGTGAATATGATTTTTTTTTGATTACTCATTTTTACTTGATTACTCATTCCTTGCTTGTCTGAGTCTAAGTAATGTGAGAAATTAAATTCAAGAAATATGTATCAAATGCTTATTATGCTAGGTATCATGCTAGGTACTGGGTGTATATTGATGAATAATGAATGGAAATAGCAGTACTAGTAATAATAAGTTGCATATTGAGTAAGAGTACTTAGATTTGACTCTTGTCTCTACCACTTCCTAACTGACAGACCACAAAATTACTTAACCTCAGTTTCCCCATGTGTAAAATGGTACTACAAATAGCATGTCATTCATAGGAATGCTGTGAAGATTAAGTAATGCATGTAAACAGTGTCTGGCACTTGGTAATCACTAGATACAGTTTAGCTATTATTATTATTTGCTTTTCATTTGCCATAACTTATTTACATTACTTCATTTAATTCTAGTAACAACCTTGTTGAGGATATTATTAGTATTATCTCCACTTTTATAGCTGAGAAACAAGGGCTTATAAAGGCTATGTAACTTGCCTGTGATCACCAGTATGGTGATTTGTGAAGCAGAATTCACACTAAGAATATGCTTGACTGCCAAGTTAGCATTCAAATATATTACCCTATACAGCCTGTCTCTGTCTCTTTAAAGGAGTTCTCATCTAGTTTTCCAGGAAGCCCTGTCCAATAACTGGCTTAGATTCTTCCAAATTTCCAGAGGAGGTCTTTTGGTGCCATGTTCCAGTAACTTGTTCACCTAAAGTAAGTCAGAAAAAAATAATCTAACACAAATTTCATCTACTGAACTTGAACTCTGTTTTTTTCTTAGTATAGAGAAGGATATATCTATCCAAGTGGCAACCTAAAGTCAATATATTCCAGTATTTCCTCTTACATTTATGAAGATAATTCTTTGTTCAGTGGGGGAAAAACACATTATCTATGAGCACTTTGTTTTTCTGGATTTCTCTTTAATGTTATAAAACTCAGTTAAGGAACTGATTCTTTTGTTATCTATCTGGATACTCTTTCTGCCCTTGACTTTGATCCTGTTTTAACATTATTTTCCTGGGCCTTCTGACTTCCTAGTCATGTATTAGGCTCCTAGCTTGTAGTTTTTAAATGCTGTCCATTTTCCCACCATCTGATGGATATAAGAAGTCATAAGAAAGTGGGAAGAGGGTCAATAAATAATGTGAAGGCAAAGGTAGAAACATTGTGGGCCACATTTAAGGCAGTTTCTCTTGTGAAGAAACAGCTTTTCTATGGTTAAAAAAGACTCTATTTTTGGAGAAAGATTATAGGACTTTAGATGCTGAAGCATCAGGGGAAGGAGTTTAACGACTGAGACATAGAAACATAATGCAGAATGAAGGTCGGGTGACTATTGCTTCTACCAAGAGGCATCCTATGACTTGACAGTAGTCTTGTTTACACTTCAGGGAAAATAACATTTGAAAACCAACTTGCTTTTCCCAAGGGGAGAAATCATTTAACATTTCCTTTCTTTCTTCCCATCCACTGACTCTAATAGGTAATGTTTTTAAACTGTATCTCAAGGGATTGGTTAATATTTCCCCTAAAAATTCAGTATTATGAGCAATATATACTTAGAGTTGAAATTCTCTGTGAAAGATGGGTGAATACCTAAAAACCAGACAACTTTCTGAGAGGAGAAAAAAGTCTTTATTTTAAAGGAAGAAAAACTACCAAGTATGACACAAGACTGATACCCACCCAGTGGCCAGATATGTTTTCCTGAGGGATTTCACTGTGTTTATTCCTCTATCATTTTTTCATTCCTGACTTTTGGGGTGGCCCTTCTGTGAAGAGTTTCCTCATCCCAGCTGTTATGATGTTTAATCTAGAGTTGCCAACTTCTGATCTGGCGGTTCCAAGACACAGGGTGAGGAAAACAAAGCTTTCCAGTATTTCTGAATCCTATCCTCCACCCCCACTGGAATGAGTGCTTTCATCTCTGGTCAGTCCTGAATTGTTTTCAACCCTAGCTTCATCCTTCTTCTCCCCCAGAATAGCAGAACAATTACTAATGGTAAAGATCCATGTCCATGTCCAGAGTTCAAATTACATATGCCCCACACAAATCTCAATTTATTCTTTTTTCCTTTAGTGTCCCTCTCCTCCCCTCTACCCAAGTGAATTATAGAGGTTTTCTTTGGGGGAAATATTTACTTTAAAAAGATTTTTTTTTCAAGATAAAAATTAGATTTTGTTTTTTTAAACTAACTAGGAAAAACAGGATAATCTTTAAAAAGGATAATCATCTGGTTTTGATACTAACGGATACCATGGGATGGCTTGACACTTCCAGTAAGGGAAGTCATGGCATTTCATTCTAGAAATTCATAAGGATGGCTCCCTCCTGCCCTTGGCCTGAATTGTTTAATGTTAAGGAAGAAAAGTTATGACAAACTTAGACAACATATTAAAAAGCAGAGACATTACTTTGCCAACAAAGGTCCATCTAGTCAAAGTCTGGTTTTTCCAGTGGTCACGTGAGTATGTGAGAGTTGGACCATAAAGAAAGCTGAGCACTGAAGAAGTTATGGTTTTGAACTGCGGTGTTGAAGACTCTTGAGAGTCCCTTGGGCTGCAAGGAGATAAAACCAGTCAATCCTAAAGGAGATCAACCCTGAATATTCATTGGAAGGATTGATACTGAAGCTGAAGCTCCAATACTTTGGCCATCTGATGCGAAGAGCTGGCTCATTAGTAAATACCCTGATGCTGGGAAAGATTGAAGGCAGGAGGAGAAGGGGAAGACAGAGGGTGAGATGGTTGGATGACATCACTGACTCAATGGACCTAAGTTTGAACAAGCTCTGGGAAGTGGTGAAAGACAGGGAAGCCAGGTGTGCTGCAGTCCATGAGGTCACAAAGAGTCGGACACAACTGAATGACTGAACAACAACAAGGTGAGTAGTCCTGGCTGGTATTCTATTTTAAGCCTTGTCTGCTGGAGAAGTAAGCAGGTGAGGAATTAGAGGTAAGCATAATTAATATTTGAAGAGAGAAAGCAGAGCACAGATATAAATGAAGAAACAGCCCCTTTTACCAAATGTGGAAAGGCATAAATCTTACAGTACTAAAACATGCTGCTTTCTTCTGGTGTGTTCAACTTGCTATTATTACTATGAATTTATTTACCCTTGGCAATGGAAAATATTAAGGAGATCAAATGGTAAAGTAGAAATATGTGGTTCTTTGGTTCTCCTACTATTCCCAAGTATCTGTTATAACATGGCTTTGCCACCATGGCTTTATTTAAGGACCCCACACTCAGAGCCCCCACAAATTTGCCTTTAGGTCATACCTCATTCTGAACTTCCCTGGTGGCTTAGACGGTAAAGCGTCTGCCTATCAATCCGGGAGACCCAGGTTCAATCCCTGGGTTGGGAAGATCCCCTGGAGAAGGAAATGGGAACCCACTCCAGTATTCTTGCCTGGAAAATCCCATGGATGGAGGAGCCTGGTGGGCTACAGTCCATGGGGTCACAAAGAGTTGGACATGACTGAGCAACTTCACTTTCACATACCTCATTCTCTGGATATTTTCTTCACCCTTACCATCCACAATAAAGATGGATATCCACTGGCCCGAAATAATTTAGTGTCCCCTTCCTTTATATACATTTGTTCCCAACTATGTACAACTGGGCTTCCCTGGTGGCTCAGATGGTAAAGAATCTGCCTGCAATGTGGGAGATCCAGGTTCAATCCCTGGGTTGGGAAGATCCCCTGGAGAAGGGAATGGCAATCCACTCCAGTATTCTTGCCTGGAGAATTCCATGGACAGAGGAGCCTGGCAGTTCAGAGTTCGTGGGACGGCAAAGAGTTGGATATGACTAAATGACTGACACATACACATGTACATGTACAACTGGCTAGATGGTTGGAAAAATATTAGCATAAATATAACATTTTGTATTTTAGCAATACAAATCTTTCAGAATTAATTCCCTATGCCCAAAGACACTCTAATATAACAAATCAGTGGAAATTTCAGATGATGTCAGGCTAATTGAACAGGTGTCTAGGAACAGGCAGGCTCTAGTGTTTTCTATAGGATCTTATGCATAAGATCAAAACTGCCTTTGAATTTTCATTTGTTTTCCATTGAGAAAAATCCCTATAACTGCCACTGAAAGGTCTTAAAGAAAACTGCAAAGAAAAATGCAGATTTGTAATGAAGGGAGGATGTTTTAATCTCAAAATGCAAAGATTAAATTATGTCCCCAGTATTTCACAGCAGTCTGGATGGGAAAATCACAGAGTCCTATAATGTTTTTGCTATATAATTCTAAGACTTTTGTATGCTTGATAACTCTTGTTCATGTTTCCTCTCCTTTCTGCCTCATCTGTATTATTAATACTTTTGTTTCCATATAAAAAATTCCTTTCAAATATTTGAAATGCCTATAAAGTTTTTGTTGTTATTATTATTTTTTTAAGAATAAAGGTAGAAATGTACCTTTGGCAGAATGGAAAGTATTTAGAAGATCCTAGTCACATTTAAATCATTATTGGGGGACTTCTCTGGTGGTCCAGTGGTTAAGAATCCACCTTCCAATTCAGGGAATGTGGTCGATCTCTGATCAGGAAACTAAAATCCCATATGCTATGGGGCAACTAATCCCATGGGCTGCAACCAGAGAGAAACCTACTTGCTGCAATGAAAGATCCTGCATGCCACAGTGAAGATCCCACATGCTGCAACTAAGACCCAATGCAGGAAAGAGAAAAGAAATTCAGGATTAAAAGACTACTATTGGTGTTAATATTATACCCCTGTATATTATACCCCTCAGTATTAAATATACTGGAAACCTCTTATGAATGAAGCTTGTGTTGAAAGGATCCAAGTTTGACTTATAGACTAGGCTTGCCTTCTTTGGAATACTTGGTTTTATAAAAACATACCTCATATACCATATACTTGAATTTGCATAATAATTAACTAGCTTCTGCAGAATTTAATAAAATAATTCCCTCCTGTTTAAACATTAAAATGTGCTTCTTAAATTGTATATTAATATAAAGCATAATTATTTTGTTTACTATTAAGAAGTTACATTGATCAACATATTAAACTATTTTTGGTTTGTTTACTCATTTTCAGTTGTCAAAATAAGTATAATTGGAAACAGCTGCCTCAAGATTATTTCTGACGACTCATGTTCAACTCTAAAATGGATAACTTTAAGAAAATGGGCCTTGTATAATTATGATTTTTCCTAGAGTATATATTCAGATTGCTATTCTGCAAATTAGAAGTTAATTAAAACCAGAAATGAATCATTTTAAAACTAGTACCACAGTTTTATAGAGAAACATTTTCCATGGTTTTCTTGTTTTTATATAAATTGATTAACTTCATTTGGCTATTTTACCATATTTACATTTTACTATTATTTGGAATGATTAAAATGTGGTAGAAGACTAATAAAGTGTTTTTCTACCCTTTTATTCTTGTCTTTAAGGTATATTTAAGCTTCTTTTCATTTCTAGAGCAGCTTAGCAATGTGATTTGATATTAGCAAGAGGTTTAGGAATTTTCATTATTTTAATAACTTCTATGATTAAATAAGTACATTCATTTTAATAGTTCTTCAGATTAATTTATCTCATTCTAAGTGAGATCTTGATTAAATTAGAAATTAAGAAGTTATTGGAGATATTTTTTTAAATTCCAGTTTAATATAAAGGTCTCTACTATTGGATAACTTTATTCTAAGTTTATCCTTACAGTACTTCTAATTTATTTTAGAAATTTAAAAAGACATATTCCGCACTTTTTTTTCTTTCTTACAGAGGAGAACCTGGAATAGACCAAAATAAAGATAGTCAAAGATACCATATCCGAAAGTATGGAAACTGTTTATTTTACTGTTAATGCTATGATTCCATTTCTATGCACACATCACATGCAACTGACTCCTCATGTTTCCTACACTGTCCATTCCAAGCATTTTATATTTTTCTAAAGGTCCACACTTTATGACAGACAGAAAAACTCACTGACTGCAGATGACTGTAAATTTGCTGCTACTGCTGCTGCTAAGTCACTTCAGTCGTGTCTGACCCTCAGCGACCCCATGGACTGCAGCCTTCCAGGCTCCTCCATCCATGGGATTTTCCAGGCAAGAGTACAGGAGTGGGGTGCCATTGCCTTCCCCGGACTGTAAATTTGAGAGCAACACAAATAGCATATCACAAACCACAATAAAAGCAAACAAAATGCAGGAACACTTTGTCTAACATGAGCCCCTGAATAATGAAGCCTGAATCCTTTCTGAGGAACTCCTGATGAAAATAAATTTACTTCTGACTTCTGTCATCTACATGTAGGTGGCCATCCTTGCCCACATGGTAACCATGTGAGGAAATGGCTGTGTAAACAGATTTACTGTTATCTTGGTAATCTTGCTTCTTCTCCTCTTCTGCCCCCGCAAATACGTTCTGTATTCTTTGTAGGGCTTCCTTGATGGCTCAGCGGATAAAGAATCCATCTGCAATGCAGGAGACATGGGAAATGGGGGTTTGATCCCTGGGTAGGGAAAATTCTTTGAAGAAGGAAATGGCAACCTACTCCAGTATTCTTGCCTGAAGAATTCCATGGACAGAGGAGCCTGGTGGGCTACAGTCCATGAGGTCACAAAGAGTTGGACATGACTGAACAACTAGGCATACATGCAATATTCTTTGGAGTAAATTCTTTTAATGACTAGACTCCATTACAAAGGGCTTCTCAGGTGAATCACTGGTAAGGAATCTGCTTGCCAAGCAGGAGACTTGAGTCTGATGCCTGAGTCAGAAGATCCCCTGCAGTAGGAAATGGCAACCCACTCCAGTATCCTTGCCTGGGAAATCCCATGGACAGAGGAGCCTGGTGGACAACAGTCTGCGTGTGTGCTTCAGTTGTGTCCAGCTCTTTGCGGCCCTGTGGACTGTAGCCTGCCAGGCTCCTCTGTCCATGGGGAGTCTCCAGGCAAGAGTACTAGAGTGAGTAACCATGCCCTCCCCCATGGGATCTTCCCAACCCAGGGATCGAACCTGTGTCTCTTATATCTCCTGTATTGGCAGGTGGGTTCTTTACCACTAGCACCACCTGGAAAGCCCAGTGGGGTTACAAAAGAGTCAGATGTGACTTAGAAACTAAACAACAGCAACAAAACGGCACCACTACAAGGCATTAGCTGTAAAAACACTTCTTTTCCTTCTGTTTTACAAGATCTATCCTCTTAACAACTTTCAATTATGCAGCACAATATTATTAACTATGCTCACCATGCTGTATATCCTCCCAGGTATTTATTGTATAAGTGGAAGTTTGTCACCCATTTTGCACCTTGCCCCCTCTAGTAACCACTAACTAGTTCTTTGTTACTATGAGCTTATTCCACATATAAGTGAGATCATGTGGTTTTGTCTTTCTCTGTCTGACATTTCATTTAGCATAGTGCCCTCAAGGTATATTCCATGTTGTCATAAATGGTAATATTTCATAATTTTTAATGGATGAATAATATTTATATATATCATTCATTATAGCACATTTTCTTTATCCACTCTTCTTGCCCTCAAGGTATATTCCATGTTGTCATAAATGATAATATTTCATGATTTTTAATGGATGAATAATATATATATATCATTCATTATAGCACATTTTCTTTATCCACTCTTCTGCCAAGGTTATTCCCATATCTTGGATATTAGAAATAATACTACTATGTACATGAGGGTGCATATATCCTTTCAAGTTAGTGTTTTCATTTTCTTTGTATAAATACTCAAGAAGGGAACTGTTGGATTGTATAGTAGCTCTATTTTCAATTTTTTGAGGGACCTCCATACTGTTTTCCATAGTGACTGCACCAAGTTACATTCCTACCACAGTGCACAAGGTTTTTTTTCTCTTTTCTTTATAAACACTTTTATCTCTGAGTTTTCCTTTCAGGCTCAACATTTTAATAACAAAGATTCTTCTCCTCAGACAGGGTGTGAGGACCTCCTTTCAAAGACTCACTCTTGCACTTGTGCTCTTATGGTTCTTAGATGATTCCTTCGTTTACCTACTCTGACCACCATTTTGCATCTTTAGTATTCCTTCATTGTAGTAGTCTTTGTCTAATAAAAGGCCCTTTTCTTTTGACTTTGTTACTCTCCTGTTACTTTCCTTTCCTTCACATTTTCACTACCAAAAGTTTTGAAAGCATCACGTTTGCTTCCTCTGCTTTAGAGTGATTCATAAATTCCGTAATTGTTTGTAGCCTGACTTCTGTCCTCAAAAATGTGCTGAAATCACTCTCTTTAAGGTGTTAAAACTGGTCCATCACTGAGCACAATCACTTCCTGTCAACCTTCTAACCCACTGTTAGACGGAAACTCTTTCGTCTTTTGGCTTCTTTACATTATATTCTCCCTCTCTGCCAGTTCCTTTTCTGTCTCATCATTCTTTTTCTATAACTGTAGTTGTTCCTCAAGGTCTGATCTTCACATCTCTTTCTTCATTTTTGTTCATTTTTAGACTTGTCCAGTCTCTTGGGATGCACCATTAGCTGTGTGTGGCTGATGTCTAAATCTTTATCTATACCTCTACTTTCTCAACTACGTGACTTTCCCTCCCTCATTTCTTCCCATATTGTATTAGTCACCTCAGGCTGTAATAACAAAACACTGTAGACTGGTGGCTTAAACAACTGGAATTTATTACTCACAGTTCTGGAGACCGGGAAGTCCAAGATCAGGGGCCAGCCAATTTGGTTCCCCTCTAGGGGATCTCATCCTGGCTTGTAGACAGCTGTCTTTTGGCTGTGTTTTCACATAATGGAGAGAGAAAACTGGTCTCTCTTCCTCTTCTTATGATGACACTAATCCTATCATGAGGCTTTACCCTCATGGCCTCATCTAAACCTAATTATCCAAAGGCCCTACTTCCAAATTGGGGGTTAGGGCTTAACATGTGAATTTTGAGGAGACAGAAACATTTAGCCTTTGATTAATATTTATAGAGTATCTAACAGGTCTAAATCCAATGATCAGCTAAATATCAGCAGTGGAATATTTTCCTTTCTTTTTAAAATTTTATTTATTTATTTGGCAGGTCCAGCTCCTAGTTGTGGCATGTGGGATCTAGTTCCCTGGCCAGGAATCGAACCCAGGACCCCTGCATTGGAGTTTTAGCCACTGGACCACCAGGGAAGTCCCACAGTGGGATATTTTCTGGTACCTCAGTGTCATTATGTACAGAATGGAACTTGTCATGCATATGCTTAAATCTCCCTTGCCTCACACACTTCTTTTTTTGCATTTAATAAAACCATCCATACAAGTTGCCCGGAAGTGAGACCTTGGAGCCATATTTGACTTTTCTGTCTTTTTCTTTGCTTTGTTGACCAGTTGCTAAGTTGTACATGGTTAACTTCCATACCACCGTTTCCATTTTGTTCCAACAGATGCAGTTTTGAGCTCTCATGTCCCCTTATAGTTCTCTTGTTGTCAACTGTTTTCCATACTGCTGCCAGCTGAGCTCTGACATTGTTAATTCCCTGTTCAAAAGGTCTTCCATGTTGTATCTATTTGTGGCTACTAGAAGGATCTCTTTTCAAAAACTACAGTCTCCTTACTGAACTCATATTCTCAGGGCCTTGACTATGTAACTGACTTCTTACTCTCCTCCAGACCACGTGGACTTTAACATTTATGTACAGGGGTGTTTAAAAATATTTGTTAAACTATATTGGAGAAGGAAATTGCAACCCACTCCAGTGTTCTTGCCTGGAGAATCCCAGGGACGGTGGAGCCTGGTGGGCTGCCATCTATGGGGTCACACAGAGTCGGACACGACTGAAGTGACAGCAGCAGCAGCAGCAGTACACAGAAAGCCTCTTGTGTGTCTTCCTAATTATTCTCTCTCAATCCCAAGCTCCTTTCCTTCCTCTTAAGATAATCATTACTTTGACTTTTATAGAAGTATTTCCTTACTTTTCTTGATAATCTTACCACTTGGATATACTTCCTGAACAACAAATTTTTTCTTGGTTTTTGATTTTTATATAGATGAAATCATTATTGTATGCTTTTTGTGTGTGACTTCGCTTTTTGGTCTTGACATTATTTTAAGATTATTCATATTGCTGTTTGCAGCTATGGGTTGTTCATTCTCACTGCTGATTAAGACTACAATTTATTCATTTTATTGCTGATGGACATTTGAATTCTTTACACTTTTTGGTATTTTTAAACAGTGCTTCTAGGAATATTTTTATTTATATATTGTGGTAATTATAAGGTATGCATGCATGCTAAATCACTTCAGTTGTGTCTGATGCTTTGCGATTGTATGAACTGTAGCCTGCCAGCCTCCTATAAATGTATATCTCCAGGGTAAAGATTTGAAAGAATTGCAGAGTCATAGGATATGCATGTCTTCAACTTGACTAGACAGTGCAACAGGTTTTCAAAGAATTTATACCAATATACACAATTCACATTATTAAAATTCCTGATGGTCCATAATTTGGCTGTTAGTTGATATTGTCAGACTTTTACATGTTTTCTCATCTGATGAGTGAGTAGTGGTATCTCATCATGGTTTTAAAATGCATTTAAAGATTAGTGACACTGAAAAATAGTGACACTGAACATTTTAAACTGTGGGATTGGTCTTTGGGATTACCTGTTTTGTGAAGTGCTTTTTCAAATCTTTTCGCCATTTTTACTTTTGGATACTTTTCCCTTGTTATTTGTAGGAGTTTCTTTATATACTGGACCCTGGTTCTTCATTTATATATTTAATTATACATATTGCATATGTCTTTTCCTACTCTGAGGGCTGACTTTCCACTGTCTCTCTATTGCCTTCTTAATTTAAATTTAGTTTACTAGTAACTTTCTCCATTATGAAGACTTTTTGTGTTTATTTAGGAAAACCTTCCTGAGTCCAAGATCAAGAAGAAATCATCCTGTATTTTCTAAAATTCACTGGGTTTGATTTTTGCATATGCTATGAAAGAGGGGTCCAATAAAAATTTTCTCATTGCCCTAGTGCTTTCTTTTGGAAATCCATTCCATTCTTACTGTTCTGCAGTGCTGTCTCTGTAAATCAGGTGTAACCCAGGTCAGTTTCTATGCTGTTTCTAAGCTCTCCTATTCATCTGCTTTTCTGCCCCTGTGCCAAAACTGTAGTGTCTTGATTACTATAACTTTGTAATATGTCATGATGCCTAGAAGAACAAATTTTCCTTTTTTGTTCTTTTTCTTCAATAGTGATGTTTTAAACTGAATTGTGTCCCTCCATAAACAGATATGTTGAAATCTCTGGTACCTCAGAATGTGATCTTATTTGGAAACAGGGTCATTGAAGTGGTTATTAGTTAAGATGGGGTCCCTACTTTGATATGACTGTCCTTATAAGAAGTGGCCTTGTAAAGACAGAAACACAGGCAGAATGCAATGTGATGATGAAGGTAGATATTGGAGTTACGACAGCTACAAGCCAAGGAAGGCAAAGATTGTCAGGAAGCCACAGAAACTAGGAAGAGACAAGGAAGAATTCTCTGTACAGGTTTCAGAGGAAGCATTAACGTGGTAACATCTTGATTTTGGAATTTTAGCCTCCAGAACTATGAGATGATAAACTTGTTGTTTAAGCCCTCCAATTGGTGGTGGTTTGTTAAGCAGTCCTAGGGAGCACATATAAGGGCCTTAACTGCTTTTAGCCTTTTGCACTTGTATATAAATTTTAGAAGTAGTTTGTCAAGTTCCACAGATACTTGTGATTTTGATAAGATTGCATGAATCTATAAATAAATATGAGAAGAAGTTACATATTTTTAATATTGAATGTTCCAATTCTTGAACATGGTATGCTTCTCCATTTCTTAGGTTGTCTTCAGAATCTCTTAAGAAAGTTTTATGATTTTTCTATAAAGGTGTTGGAAATCTTTAGTTAAATTTTTTATGAAGTAATTGGTAATTTTTGATTATAAAATTATATTTGTAAAAGTAAAACTTTAATTTATTGCTGGAATGGAGAAATAAAATGGATTTTTGTACATTGATTTAATATCCAGTGACTTTTCTAAAATTTGTTGTAAATTCTAACAGTTTATTTGTAAAGTTCTTTTGAGTTTTGTGTAAAATCATTATCATTATTTATAAATAATGATAGCTTGATTTTTCTTCTATAATTTCTTACCTTTTATTGTCCTATCCATGGGCCCTCCAGTACAATGTTTAAGATTGCTAATAGACTTCCTTGTCTTGTTCTTGATCTCTAGTGGAAAACTTTCAGTATTTATATTAAGTATGATATTTGCTATAGTTTTTATAAATATTCTTTATCAGATTAAATAAGTTTTTTTCTGTTCCTAGTTTGCTAAGGGTTTTATTTGATTGAATCATAAATGGGTGTTAAATTTTATTAAGCACTTTTATCTGCATCTATTGAGACAATCACATGATTTTTCTCCTTTAATTTGTTAATGTGGTGAATTACATTACTAAATTACTAAATTATTATTAAAACAATCATGAATTTCTGAGATAAATAAAACTTTATCATGACCTACTATTATTTTTATATGTTGCTCGATTTGGTTTGCTAATATTCTGTGTAGGATTTTTATATCTATGCTCATATAATTGAGTTTGGTCTGTAATAATCTTTTCTTATATTGTCACTGACAGGTTTTGCTATCAAAATTATGCTAGCCACCTTAAATGAGTTGGATAGTATTTGCTATTTTTCTAATCTGAAAGAGTTTGTATCAAAGGAGAATTATTTACTCCTTGTATGTTTGGTAGAATTTAAGAGTAAAGTTATCTGGGACTGGAGTTATCTTTGTGGGAAGGCTTTATCATTATTGATTTAATTTATTTAATGGCTAAAGGGCTTTAGAGTTTTCTGTTTCTTTTGATGCCAGTTTGATATAGTCTACTTTTATAAGTTTTTTTAAAATCTCATCTAAATTTTCAGATTTGTTGGCAGAAGTTGTCAGTAACTGGCCATTGTAATCTTTCTATGTGTTCAGCAGCAGTAGTGGTTGTTCATCCTTATTTTTGATAATTGTTTTTCATTTCTTCTCTTTTTTTCCCAATTAGTTTCACCAAAGGTTTGTCAATTTTTTTAGTCTTTTCAAAGAAGAGACTCTTAGTGTTTTTGTTGCTTCTCTATTAGATGCCCTCATTTTTGTTATTTCTTTCCTTCTATATTCAATAATTTTATTTTGCTTCTGTTTTTCTAATCTCTGGAGATTCATACTTAGCTTATTAATTTTCAGTCTTTATTCTTGTCTAATTTATACAGTTTAAGTTGTATGTTTTCTTCTAAGTACTGTTTTAGCTGTATCATAAAATTCTAATATTCAGATTTTTGCATTTTTATTCAGTTCAAGTTATTTTCTAATTTCTTCCATTATTTATTTTTTACCGATTTGATTCACTTCATAATTTCTCAAACAACATTATTGAAGTTATCTTTTCACATTGTACATGGTCAGAAAACATCTGTTTAACTTTAGCCATTTGAAATTTTTGAGATTTGCTTTATGGCCCAGTATATGGTCAATTTTTGGATAAAAGTTTCTGTGTACTTGATAAGAATATGCATCTCACAGTTGTTATATTCAGTGTTCTAACTGAATCTAATTCAATTAATTTGTGTTCAAACATTTTGTGTGTTTTTAATTGTTTTACCACTTATTGAGAGAAGTATGGTATATCTTTCTACATGATTGTGGATTTGTTTTATTTAACCTTGTAATTCAGTTTTTGTTTTACATATTTTGAAGTCATGTTACCAGGTGCATACAATTCTAAAATTATGTGTTTTTGGTGAATTTAAATTTTTGTCATTAAGAAACCTCCTTATTTCTAATTTTCCCATAAAGTTGATTTTGTGTGATATTTATATATATATATATATATATATACACACATCTCTTTTATTTTGGTTGTTATTTGCACAGTATATGATTTTTCATCTTTTTACTTTCAACTTTTCAATGTCCCTTTAAAATCCAGTTTGAAAAGCATTGTTTCTTAAACTATTAATAGTACATTTAGCCTGTCTCCATTGTATATAGCTACTGATATATTTTGTTTAATTCTATAATTTTATTTGTCTATTTTTCTATTTGATACACTTGCTTTACTTTTTTCTCTCCTTGTTTTTTTTTAATTGATTCAGTATATTTTAAAAATCATTTTTTTCCCTTTATTAGTTGGGTGGTTATATACTGTAGTTTTGTTCATTTAGTATTTAACCTATGTATTACACCATGTGTAATTTACTTTGGTTAACAGGTAGCGCTACTGGTAAAGAACCTGCCTGCCAGTGCAGGAGACATAAGAAATAGGGGTTCAATCCTTAGGTCAGGAAGATCCCCTGAAGGAGGGCACGGCAACCCACTCCAATATTCTTGCCTGAAGAATCCCACGGACAGAGGAGCCTGGTGGGCTGCAGTCTGCTGCTGCTGTTGCTAAGTCGTTTCAGTCCTGTCCAACTCTGGGCGACCCCATGGACAGCAGCCCACCAGGCTCCCCTGTCCCTGGGATTCTCCAGGCAAGAACACTGGAGTGGGTTGCCATTTTCTTCTCCAGTGCATGAAAGAGAAAAGTGAAAGTGAAGTCACTGTCGTGTCTGACTCTTAGTGATCCCATGGACTGCAGCCCACCAGGCTCCTCCATCCATGGGATTTTCCAGGCAAGAGTACTGGAGTGGGGTGCCATTGCTTTCTCCGGGGCTACAGTCTATAGGGTTGCGAAGAGTTGGACACAACTGAAGTGACTTAGCAATAAAAATTTACCCTTCTTCTAGATAATACAAGCAGTTTAGTATATCATTGCCTAACCCTGACTTTATTTTTTTCCTCCATTTGGACTTTTTGTATAATTTCAACTCAGTTGTTCCACAGAAACAGAAAAGGCAATTTAAGAAGACATTATAATTTAATACTGTTTGTTAGATACAATTCTTACAACATTCTAACTGGAAATCCCAACTCCATTGAGTTTCAGAGCTGCTAAGGAACATTTCAGTTTATGATTTCTTAAGTTTAGACTTCTGAAGATTCTTTAAATGAATAGTACATTCTAAGGGTGGGTTGTTTTTTGCTTCAGCCTCTTTATTGCAATGGATCAATTCCAGACCAGATATATCCACTTGTTCTGTGTAGCACTTGGTGGGCATTTTAAATTTGAGGACACCTGTATTTCTTCTATTTTGGAAAAGTTTATGCCATTTCTTTAATGTTCTTTTTTTGGTTGTGCTGCATGACTTGTGGGATCTTAGTCCCCTAACCAGGAATTGAACCTGGGCCCTCTGCACTGAAAGCACTGGGTCCTAAACACTGGACCACCAGGGAATTCCTTCAATGCTGTACTTGTGACTCTCTCATTAGGTGCATGTTGGAGATGTCCAATTGATCCTACATATTTTTAAACTGTTTTATCATAATTATGATTTAGCCTCTTTATTTCACTGTGATAGGTTTTGGGGAAGTTCCTCAATATTCTTCCATTTTAGTAATTCCCTCACGATTATCTCGCCTACTAAAATTTAAAAAGTTAACTTCTATTTTTCACTTTGTAGGATTTCTAATTTTTTTTCAGAATGCCTATTTTCATTTCATTTCTGCTTATTTATTTCATAATTTCTTGATCCATAAGTGTGTTATTCCTTTTTAAAAAAATCTCTTTGAGCATTCTAAAATCATGTCAAGATTCCTTTTATTTATTTTCATTTTGTTGCTTCTTAGTTTTCTTCATGTGGTATAAAATTTTAATTTGTAGACTCATCTTGAGGGCAAGTATTTTTTCCCTTTATCTTTGTTTGCTCATTCCTTCTCTGCTTTGTTGCACTTGTCTGTATACAGCTTCTGTCTCCTGTCCAGAATCAGGTCTTTTAAGGACAGCTCAGAGCAGCACAGACCCAATCACTTAGCCAATGGTAACTCAGCCCAAGTCCTGACTGTGTGAAGCTCTCCATTGGTCTCATGTTGATGGGTACACAGGTATAGCTATAGCCCCCACAGCAGTCAGTTATAGCTCTTTCCAGCCCCCTTTCCTCTCCAGTGTGTTATTTCAAGCAGTAAGGCTGGTTCTGGTGTTCTGCCTTAGATAGGGCACTTTTAGTCTCCATCAGCCTCCTAAGGAATTAAGCTCCTGGCTGCCTTTGCCTGCTACATACACTTGGTTTATTGCTTTGTGTTTCTATAGAATTTTCTTCTTTCAGATTGTAAGTTCCATAAGGGCAGAGACTTTGCTTTGTTTAGTGCAGTATACTGTGTCTAAAACAATGTCTATCACATATAGGTACTGAATAAAAGCTTGGTAAATGAATGAATGAATGAACAAATGAATGAATGTTTGGTTACTGATTCATAGAGATACTGGAGTCTTTGTTAGCTTGGCCACATTTTAAAGATTTTCACTGTTTTTACTTTTTATCTTTCATTGCTCTGATCTTCTTTGGGATGGAGAGTGGCTCAAAGCATGCATTTACAACATCGTGATCTGAAGTTGTGGCCAAATATATATGTTAATACAGTTAGTCATTTGCCTAATAGGGATGGAGAATGTGTGCTGCAGTTATTAGTTCTTATGTTCTTTTACACAGCCAAATGCTTTAAAGATTTAAGAATTTGAGTTCTACAAACTCAAACTAATTTCCTAAGCACATCTTGACTTAATTTTCCTCCATGCTCTATTGGTGGATAGCATTAAAAATTTCACGTTATATTTTGCTTGATGGAAACCTGCCAAATATAGTCATTGAAGAAAGCTTTTCTAATTAGCCTTTTTCTGTACTGTAATTGTGAAAGTGGTGGAAGGTTCTGTAGAATATAGCATGCCCAGAGAATTAATTAGAAACATGCTACCAAGGAGGATTTGACATGTTAGTTTTCTATTGATGCTGTAACAAATTGTCACAAATGTAACAGCTTAAAACAATATCCCTGTGTTATCTCATAGATCTATGGAACAGAAGTCTGGCATGGCATAGTTGAATTGTCTGCTCAAGATCTCACAAAGCCAAAATCTGGACTGCATTCCTTTCTGGAAGCTATTGGGAAGAATTAATATGCAAGCTGTATTAATTATGCCTTCATATTTCCTATATTTCTGATGCTTTGATATCTTGGACTTTGTTGGCCCTGAAGAGGCTGCCCTTCCCAGGGCTAGCCAATTCCCGAAGACCATTAATGACTTACGAGGCTGCCTTTCATGTGTAAACTAACCAGTCCAGAGCTCATACCCTTGTTCGTCCTATAATGGGCTGTCACAAGCAGGGCCAGTATTCCTCTGCTCTAATCAAGTCACTCCTGGGTACCAGGCAACTAAGGACAGCCTCTGTGCCATAGAACCTGATGAAATTATTCAAAATAGCCAATGCCAAGTCTGTTTAACCTGCCTTGACCTTTCTTTCCCAAGTAAACTACAATGTAAGACAATTGCCCACATAGTCTCTGCTTTCTCTGCCTCCTGAGTGACCTGATGCTTCCCTATGTGGCCCTGTGTGGTGTAGAATGACCCTTCTCTTGGCAACTGTAACAAATTATCTTTTCAATAGTCAATGGTCTCCTGATCTGTTGTCCTTACCTTACTTAAATAATAAATGAACCTATATTTCAAAACAGGCTTATTCAGGTTGTTGGCAGAGACCAATTCCTTTTCATGTTTTCCATGTGGCCCTTCTGCCTTCAAACCATAACATCATATCAAATCCTTCTCATGTTCTGAATCTCTCTTACTTCCTCTTCTGCTTTTAGGGGCCCATGTGGTTACATTGGGTTCTTTTGGATAATCCAGAATAATCTCCCTATTTTATGATTAGGATATCTTGCTGATCATATGATTAGTAATCCTAATTATATTTGCAATATCCTTTTCCCAGGCAGTGCAACCTAACTACAGGAGTAATACCAGGGGGCAAAGATCATGGATGTCAAAATTCTGCCTACCACAGTGTTTTAGAAGTTAAATAAGGAAAGAAATACTGGCTTCACAATTTGCATTGGGAAGACAGAAATTGTAATATTTTTTATCTGTTCAGACTGCAGGCTATGTCTCTCATTTTATCTGTTTAGAATTTCTGTGGCTAAAAGAGCTTTAGATAATGCTATATAGATAATGCTAAAGAATTGCACTGTAAAGAATTACTCAGATATGAGTCTAGTTTTGATGCTATCATGCATAAAGCCAAGATATTAAGCTTGCTTGACAGTTAGACTGTGTTCTCCTCTAATTGAAATTATTCACATTTCTCTAAAGGGGATCTTAGGTGTTTGCATCCCATCATGTACATTTATCCCCAACAGGACATCTCAACAATTATCTTATTTTCGCATCGTAGTTAACTTTATATTGACTGCCTATTTTCTTATATACTCATTGGGGGAAAATTTCTGAGACATAATTATACATTGATAGTTTAAAAGCTCTGACTTAACTGCCTAATGCAAACACAGTTAAAAATACACTATCCTCTGCAAGTAATATAGGACCAAATAATGCGAATGTAAAACATCACAGAGGCACACATTTTCCAGGATCACTTTATCCCAGTGTGCAGGGGCTCTTTGAAATGGTCACACGTGCGTTCTCACCCTGTGAGCCCTCATCCTCATTTCCTCTCACACTGTTTTCTTATGCCCTTTTCTCCTTTCTTCTTCATTTTTTTCCCTTTTCTTATGTCTACTTTTTGTCTATGTCTTCTGATTTTAATTTTTTCTGTATATGCATGTCCTAATCCTGCTTTATGGATTTTATCACTGTATGATTTCATCACTCATGTTATATTAGTTTTTCAGCTTCCTTGGTTTGTCCTCTTATTTTTTCAAGTGTTGTTGCCTTATATCGTCTGTTCCTCAAATACAGTATTTCCCTTAGAGCAGGCTATGCAGCTAGTTGTTTGGCAATAAGTCTATAGTACTTGCTCAAGTCTGTTACTTGGTGAGGTAAGAGAAGTCAAAATAATAATAAATAGTTGGTAATTTGAACCTGGATTTATATAGAGTCTTCCTTACCCATAGTGACTAATCTTGTTTTCTTGAGTCTTATCTTGAATTTTCGGACTTCAGAATATTACAGATTAGAATAATATGATGAGGACAGATAACCACTTGAAGGTTAAGCGTTTTTCAAATACTTGCCAAAACAGGAGGGCATGGCAGCCTTATGAGTTGGCTCAGGTTCAGAGACATGCTTCTCATGTTTTTCATGCTTTTATAAAAGGAGTTCAGAGCTGCTCCAGGCCTAACATCTCATATGCCAAGAGTTCTGAATTTATCCCAGTAGGGTACACTGTGGTTAGTACACTATGTGCTTAACGAGCCTCTGTTTGAGGATAAAGCTTTACTCTGAATGCCTTCAAATCTGAACTGTCATTATTTTCCCAGTGTAAGTAGATTTAACATAGCCTTGCCGTTTTCTTAGTGTGTTGCTATGCTGCTACTTTAACTGCTAAAAGATGAGTGAAGTTTTTCATTTGGTTGTGAGAATTTTAACAAATACAGACATGGCCTTTGCAAAATCATTTTGCTTTCAAAAAGTTAAGTCTGGTCTTTGAACACCCTTAGGGTCCTATGCAAAGGTTTTAAGAAAAAAATTTTGTGAGAGTCAAGTCCTATTTTTTTTATTCGCTACTATCATGGGAAATCTGAGCTGATGAATTCCCCCTGTTTCAGAGTTAAAGCAATGCCATACATAATGCAAATAGGTTGCACGCCTGATAATAATTCTACCATATTTCTTCTGCTTCACTTATAAAAACAAAGGAGACATTATTTTCCTATTTAACCAAATGATTCAGGCCCCTTCTCTTTGTCTCTTGGTTTTTCAGAATGTAATCTCTTTCCTCAGCTATGGAAATGGGATTTTCTTCCTGTCTACTCGAGATAATCAGGTGGGACAACTGACATGATACTTTGAGGTTCTGATAATTGTGCTGATTGAGAGACATTTTTCTGTAAGAGTTAAGGTTTATGTTCTGAGAAACCCATTGTAAATTGAAAACATCTTAAGTTGAAATGCATTTAATACACCTAACCTACGGAACATCATAGTCTAGCCTAGCCTACCTTAAACTTGCTCAGAATGCTAATGTTAGCCTGCAGTTGAGCAAAATCATCTAATTATTGAATATAAATTCTATCTTATAATATTTTATAAATATGTGCATATATATAGAGATGTATAGATATATTTCCACAGTGTGTAAAGAAATAAAAAATAAAATGTAGCAGGAAAGATTTGAGCACAATATAAGGTAGAATTTCTTGAATGCTGAGGTTGTTAAAGGGTTTAGCATTGACTTGAGTGTCCACTATGTTTCTACACTTTTTGTATATTATTTAATTCTGCTAACCACCACATGAGGGAGGTATTATACTCCTCATTTTATAGATAACATGGGGACTCAGAGAATTCTACAAGTATTTAAGGTGACTAAGAGTGGGGAAGTTGGTATTCAATACCAGGATTATCTTTCTTCCAAATTTATACTCTTTTCAGTACAACAATAACTGTGATTTTGAAGTTTTTTTCCCCTACAAGTCTTTATATTCTTATTCACAGCAATCCAGGATCTTTTAGTTGAAGTCTGCAGGTGGAAATAATGGAGACAGCTCTCCTTGCAATCAGGAGATTGGGGTTCTAGAGCTGACCCTGGTTTCCAAATGTGAAAGCAGAGATTCAGCTGCTGGCTTTGCCTGCACTTTGTCAGTTGTAAAGTACTATTTACAGTCAAGGTGGCATTACTGAATAAGAAAATGTCAGCCTGAGTTTTCTTGTGAGATCAGATCAGATCAGATCAGATCAGTCGCTCAGTCGTGTCCGACTCTTTGCGACCCCATGAACCGCAGCACGCCAGGCCTCCCTGTCCATCACCAGCTCCCGGAGGTCACTCAGACTCGCATCCATCGAGTCAGTGATGCCATCCAGCCATCTCATCCTCTGTCGTCCCCTTCTCCTCCTGCCCTCAATCCCTCCCAGCATCAGAGTCTTCTCCAATGAGTCAACTCTTCGCATGAGGTGGCCAAAATACTGGAGTTTCAGCTTTAGCATCATTCCTTCTAAAGAAATTCCAGGATTGATCTCCTTCAGAATGGACTGGTTGGATCTTCTTGCAGTCCAAGGGACTCTCAAGAGTCTTCTCCAACACCACAGTTCAAAAGCATCAATTCTTCGGCGCTCAGCCTTCTTCACAGTCCAGCTCTCACATCCATACATGACCACAGGAAAGATGAGATAGGATGACACAATTTAGGACTTTCCCACTACCATTTACTTTACGTAATCCTCTACTGTCTTTTGGATTCTCTCAATCCCATGAAGCTATGATTTTGTAATATCAACATTTGTCAGTTGAGAGAAGTAAAGAACCACTTGCCAGTGATAATGATCAATTTAGACAATCACTTGGAATTAGTGTTTGTTTTTTTAAAATGAGGCTCATTTTAAAAATGCCTCTTGAAATTTCAAAGGGGCGTTGGGAACTTTTATATCTTCAAGTGCTATTGGCAGAGAGGCCTGAGAGATGAGAGGAATAGGGTAAATTTGTCAGTTTCACTGCTGGACTCCAACCATTGCTGCCCTTGTTTCTCATCTTCTGATGGTCTGATAAGTGTTCTATAATTTGGTTATATCAAACTTTTGCTCCAAAGGGCCAGATAGTAAATATTTTAGGTTTCCTGGATCATACAAAGTCTTTGTTGCAAATTCTTTTTTTCCTTCTCCACCTTCTCTTGTTTGTCCTACTTAATTCTCTAAAATTGTAGAAACCATTCTTAGCTTGCAGGCAGTACAAAAACAGACTGAGATCCAGGGGCCCATAGATAGCAAATTCCTGTACTATACCATAGTTATTTTTTTCTTAAACAGTTCTCTATAAATAGACAGATTTTTGCATTTTTCACTATTTCAAATAATGCTGCAATTAAAAATTCTACTACTCACATGAAAAGATGCTAGCATCACTAATCATTAGAGAAATGCAAATCAAAACTACAATGAGGTACCACGTCACATGAGTCAGAATGGCTATCATTAAAAAGTCTGCAAATAACAAATGCTGAAGAGAATGTGGAGAAAAGGGAAACTTCTACACTATTGGTGGAAATTTAGGTTGGTATGGCCACTGTGGAAAATGGTACAGAGGTTCCTCAAAAAGTAAAAATTATATTTACCATACAATACAGTAATTGCTCTCCTGGGCATACATCCAGACAGAAATATAATTCAAAAAGATACATGCACCCCTGTATTTATACCAGCACTATTCACAATAGCCAAGACATAGAAACATCCTAAATTTCCATTGGCAAATAAAGGGATAAAAAAGATTTGGTATATATATACCAAATATATATATATTTATATATATATATAATGGAATACTACTCAACCATAAAAAGAACAAAATAATGGTATTTGCAGTCACATGAATGCAACTAGAGATTGTCATACTAAGTGAAGTGAGTCAAAACAGAAAAACAAATACCATATAATATCACTTATATGTAGGATCTAAAATATGATACAAATGAATCTGTCTATGAAAAAGAAATGGAATTAAGGACATAGAGAATAGACTATTGGTTGCCAAGGTGCAGGGGGTGAGAGAGGGACAGATGGGAATTTGGGATTAGCAGATGTAAACTATACATAGAATGGATAAACAATAAGGTACTACAGCACAGGGAACTATATTCAATATCTAGTGATAAACCATAATGGAAAAGAATATGAAATAGAATGTGTGTGTGTGTGTTATATATATATATATATAGCTGAATCAGTTTGCTGTGCAGCAGTAATCAACAAAATTGTGTAAATCACCTATACTTCAATAAAAAAAAGAGAAACAAGCAAATGGAATCCTACTACTCATGTGTCTGCTCACTTGTGCCAGTTGAATCCTAGAAGTGAATACACTTTAATCAATCAAATTCAAATCAAATCAATCAAATCAATTAAAGTAAATACATTTTAATCAATCCTTAAAGTGTATTTCATTTAACATTGTGACAGGTATTGTCAGATACCCTCTGTTAAAGTTGTACCACTTACATTTCATAGTATTATCATTACCGCTCATAGTATCATTGCTGTTCAGTTGCGTCCAACTCATTGCAACCTCATGGACTACAGTATGCCAGACTTCCCTGTACTTTACTATCTCCTGGAGTTTGCTCAAATTCATGTTCATTGAGCCGGTGATTCTATCTAACCATACTCTGCCACCATCTACTCCTTTTGCCTTCAGTCTTTCCCAGCATCAGGGTCTTTTTCAGTGAGTCAGCTCTTCGCATTAAGTGGCCAAAGAATTGGAGTTTCAGTTTTAGCATCAGTCTTTCCAGTGAATATTCAGGGTTGATTTCCTTTAGGATTCACTGGTTTTATCTCCTTGCAGTCCAGACTCCTCTTGCATTCAAAAGCCTCCAACACCACAATTTGAATCATCAATTCTTGCATTCTCAGCCTTCTTTGTGGCCCAACTCTCACGCTTCCTAAGGCCCACTTGACTTCACACTCCAGAATTTCTGGCTCTAGGTGAGTGGCCACTGCATCTTGGTTATCTGGGTCATTAAGATCTTTTTTGTATAGTTCTTTTGTGTATTCTTGCCACCTCTTCTTAGTCTCTTCTGCTTCTGTTAGGTTCCTACCATTTCTGTCCTTTATTGTGTCCACTCTTGCATGAAATGTTCCCTTGATATCGCCAATTTTCTGGAAGAGATCTCTAGTCTTTCCATTCTATTGTTTTCCTCTATTTCTTTACATAGTTCATTTAATAAGACCTTCTTATCTCGCCTTGCTATTCTCTGGGTCTTTGTATTCTGCTGGGTATGGGTATATATTTCCCTTTCTTCCTTGCCTTTCACTTGTCTTCTTTCCTCAGCTATTTGTCAAGCCTCCTCAGATAACCACTTTGCCTTGTTGCATTTCTTTTGCTTTGGGATGGTTTTGGTCACTGCCTCCTGTTTAGTGTTATGAACCTCTGTCCCATATTCTCTATAGCATTCTCATATACTGTTTTGTAAAAATTTGATATTATCAAACTTTAAAAATTTTGCTCATCAAATGGGTAAAGATAGTGTCTCACTTAAAAATTGTATTTTCCTCATTTCTAGTGATGTGAGGGATCTTTTCATTTATTTTCTTGGTGTTTAAATATGTATTCTGTGAATTTACTATTAATGTGCTTTTTTGCCTTTTTGTTTTTAGTTTGTAGAAGCTGTCATTAATCTTGTCTTTGTTTTTTATGTTGCAAAGTTGCCAGTCTGTCACTTATCTTTTAATCCTGTTTAGAAATTTTGTGTTTTTATTTTAGACAAACGAAATATCTCTTACTCTGACTTCTGGGTTGTTGTGTATTGTTTTAGATGCCTCCACTATCAGGTTAAAGGTATGTCCTTTTTAAATAGTACATTTGACTGAATTTCTATCAGAATTTGACATAAGGAAAATAATGGTTTCTCTCCAAAATCTTTAATGCTTTTCACTTTGATTGTCAGAAAATAACTAAATCTATAGTTCAAATACAGTAACTGTCCTATTTCTTAGGCTATGTAATTGTTACTGCAAGATATCAGTGATAAAATGGTAGCTGTAAACCTGAAAACAGACACTGAGTATAGCTGAGTAAATATGAAAACTTAGCCCCTGACTCAAAATACAAGGCAGAAAAACAGGAGACCTCAAGTAGGAGTAAGGAAACTCAGTATCTGAGTTTTTGGGGCAAATTTGATCAGCAATCCTGGGGAGTTGATGGGGGGCCAAGGCCTGGGAATGGAATTAGATTCACACAATCTAGGGGAAACTATAGCCACAGGTTCTGATCTTGTGAACTTGCAACTGCTCTAGATTCACATTTTACCTGCAATTCTGAAATACCAAAAGCTGTAAAGGCCTAGACTTTAAAAAATTTTGTTCTCAAAATCTTACCTAAATGGTTGTATATAACTATTTAAAGTCTTTATCCAACTTAGTTTGAAAATTCACACTATTTTTTCCTTAAATAACAATGTAGTTGATTTTAAGTTGTTTAGTATTAGGTAGTATCTGGTGTATGTACCTCCTTTCCTTTATATTTTGAATTCTAAAACTTATCTGGCCTTAAGGGTTTCTGTTAACAGACTATGGACTTGTAATAAATATCTTACCTGAAGGCCCAGATGGAATTAGCTTCCTACTTGCCTCTTTATGGTTTCTGGTTTCATTTTCTAACATTATATTAGTAATCCTGTTGCATATGTATTTTTAGTATAAGCTCTCAATTTTGGGGGCAATAAGAATGTGGCAATAAGAGGGCCAGCAATAGTTTTTGTCCTTGTGTAGTCTCCTGTATTAACTCAGAGCTACTCTCTGTGTGCATACAGAAAATGGGCAACAGTCCTGGTGTGTGACTTCTGAGGCCAGGCCATAAAAGACATTTTAGCTTTTGCTTTGGTTTTTTGGATTTTTGGTCTGGGGGAAACCAGCTGCTGAGGCGTGAAGGCACACAAGGAGCTACAAGAAGTAGCCTAAGTGAGGATACACTTGCCAGCCATGGAAGTGAATTCTCCAGGCTCAAACAAAATTTTAGATGACTACAACCCCAGCTGACACCTCAACTGCAATCTCACAAGGGATTCCGAGTCACAACTCTTCAGCCAAGCTTCTCCTATATACACGCACCACAGAAACTGTGAGAATAATAAATGACTATTGTTCTTTTAGCTACTAAGCTTTTGGGTGACTTTAGGTGCAAAAATAGCTAACTGATGTAATGAATGACAACTAATGAATAGTTAGTTCTAGAAAACTCTTTGAAAACTGTTTTCTGCAGGGCCCCAAACCAATGAATGGATTTTATGTGGCAATTAATCCCTGCATTGCATTTTCTGCATAATTTGCATATTGAAAAAATCTGAGATTTTATCCTTTATCATATATATTATATTAAATTTTTTCCTCTTACCCCTCTGATAGAACTGCTGATATATTTTCATGAAACTCCTATTCTGATTCTGACCCAGAAATAGTTTTGCAGCAATAATCTGTTGCTGGGTAACAAACCATCCCAAAACTCAATGTTTTAAAACAAAGACAGTTTCTGTTTTTCATGATTTTGTGGCTTGGCTGGACAGTTCTTCTGCTGGTCTTGCCTAAACTCTCTCAAGGAGCTGCATTAATCTGGTGGATCTAATAGAGGTGGAGTCTTGAGGATCTCACCTCATGTTTGGGACCTTGGCAGGAAGGATTGGAAACCTGAGGCCTCTCTCTCCACATGGTCTCTCATCAGTATTTGGACCCAAGCTTTTGTTTTGATGTTGGCTGAGCCCTAAGAGAGCACAGATGGAAGGTACAAAGAATCTTTAGATCTAAGCTCTGAAACTTTCACAGTATTACTTCTGTTGTTTTCTAAAGGTCAAAGCAAGTCACCAGGCCAACGTGAATTAAAATGGGTGAAAAAAGAGCCCCGCTCTTCTTATTGGGGAAGCAATAATGTAGCATTGCAAAAGGGGCATAGACAAGAGGGAGAAGAGAGTTTTTGGGGCCACTATTATAGTGACAGGCCATCTGTATGCTTCATTAGGAGAAAGGATAACAGTTAATTTACAAATTTCTAACAATCTGCATTCTTTAACCATAGAACTAGAAGATCTATATTAATTTCATTAATCAGACATAGATATATTGAGAATCTACTACTTGACCCTCAGATCAGTCTCTCAGTCGTGTCTGACTCTTTGCGACCCCATGAATTGCAGCACGCCAGGCCTCCCTGTCCATCACCAACTCCCGGAGGTCACTGAGACTCACATCCATCGAGTCAGTGATGCCATGCAGCCATCTCATCCTCTGTCATCCCCTTCTCCTCTTGCCCCCAATCCCTCCCAGCATCAGAGTCTTTCCAATGAGTCAACTCTTTGCATGAGGTGGCCAAAATACTGGAGTTTCAGCTTTAGCATCATTCCTTCCAAAGAAATCCCAGGGCTGATCTCCTTCAGAATGGACTGGTTGGATCTCCTTGCAGTCCAAGGGACTCTCAAGAGTCTTCTCCAAAACCACAGTTCAAAAGCATCAATTCTTTGGTGCTCAGCCTTCTTCACAGTCCAGCTCTCACATCCATACATGACCACAGGAAAAACCATAGCCTTGACTAGACGAACATAATTCCTTACCTGAAGCAAGAAATGTATATTTTTTGTCTCTCCAAATACAGTCTTTTAGAATCAGGAAATGAGTGTTCTACATAAATAAACAAAGCAACAGATATTTTTGAATGCCTTCTGTGTTTAGAATTGTGCTATTTATCCTGAGGTGCTTTGCCAGGAGATAAGTAAGTTATGGACACTCTGTGCAGATGTTTCAGTGAATCCCACCCTCTTGGCCATAACATCTGCCCTCAGGGTGTTTGATAGGGCTTCTGAGTCCTGTTTGGCTCCACCTATCTTTGCTATTACACACTTTACCATATGGCAAAGATGCCAGGAGTGAACTCTCATCTTAAAACAATTGGAGTAGGTGTCAGAAGGAGGTTAAGGAATTGTCTGTACTTTATGTGGTGAAAAAGTACTGAGTGTGAGATTACAGACAACTGAATAAGACATAAGACATAGAGTCAAAGAGTGGAAGGGAAAATACAATTCATATTGCCACCCCTCTCATTTGAAAGAAGAAAATTGAGACTCAGAAATGTTGTGATGTGTTCACACTAAAATATCTATTTAGCAACAGACCTGAACCTCCTTCCCTTCTCCCTCCCTATTCCTCCCCTCTGTTTGAGTTCCCTGAGTCATACAGCAAATTCCCATTGGCTATCTCTTTTACATATGGCAATGTAAGTTTCCATGTTACTCTCTCCACACATCTCACTCTCTCCTTCCTTCTCCTGTCCCTCTGTGTCATAAGTTTGTACTCTATGTTTGTGTCTCCATTGCTGACCTGCAGAAAATTTCATCAGTACCATCTAAGAACCTACAATCTAGGAATTTTGACATGCTGTCTGATTTTTTTACACTGGTGCCTGCCATCTTAAGACTGTATATCCTTAATGAGGAGAAATTATAATGTCTAAAATTTATTGAGAATTAACCTAGTGTATATCAAGCGGTGTTCTAAACTTGGAGTTTCTCAGTGTCTCCTTAAAACAGCTGGAGGAGTGAGTACTGTTAGTACTCTTGTTTAGAGAGGAGGAGAGTTTGAGTAACTTTCCCAAATTCCCAAGACTAAAAATTTCAGAGGCCAGTTCTCACCCAGGCATTCTTACTCTACCAACTGTGGTCTTCAGTTAAGTTCAGTCACTCATTTGTGTCCAGCTCTTTGCGATCCCATGAACTGCAGCATGCCAGGCTTCCCTGTCCATCACCAATTTCCGGAGTTTACACACTCATGTCCATCGAGTCGGTGATGCCATCCAACCATCTCATCCTCTGTCGTACCCTTCTCCTCCTGCCTTCAATCTTTCCCAGCATCAGGATCTTTTCCATGGAGTCAATTCTTCACATCAGGTGGCCAAAGTTTTGGAGTTTCAGTTTCAGCACCAGTCCTTCCAATGAATTGCTACTGCTAAGCGCTTCAGTCGTGTCCGACTCTGTGTGACCCCATAGACGGCAGCCCACCAGGCTCCCCTGTCCCTGGGATTCTCCAGGCAAGAACACTGGAGTGGGTTGCCATTTCCTTCTCCAATGCATGAAAGTGAAAAGTGAAAGTGAAGTTGCTCAGTCGTGTCTGACTCTTAGCGACATGAATGTTCAAGACTAGTCCAATGAATATTCAGGACTAATTTCCGTTAGGATTGGCTGGTTTGATCTCCTTGCAGTCCAAGGGACTCTCAAGAGTCTTCTCCAGCACCACAGTTCAAAAGCATCAATTCTTTGGCATTCAGTTTTCTTAGCTTTCTTTATAGTCCAACTCTCACATCCATTCATGACTGGAAAAACCATAGCTTTCACTAGACAGACTTTTGTTGGTAAAGTAATGTCTCTGCTTTTGAATATGCTCTCTAGGTTGGTCATAGCTTTTCTTCCAAGGGGCAAATGTCTTTTAATTTCATGGCTACAGTCACCATCTGCAGTGATTTTGGAACCCCCCAAAATAAAGTCTGACACTGTTTCCACTGTTTCCCCATCTATTTTCCATGAAGTGATGGGACCAGATGCCATGATCTTAGTTTTCTGAATGTTGAGCTTTAAGCCAACTTTTTCACTCTCTTTCACTTTCATCAAGAGGCTCTTTAGTTCTTCTTCAACTTCTGCCATACGTGTGGTGTCATCTGCATATCTGAGGTTATTGCTATTTCTCCCGGCAATCATGATTCCAGCTTGTGCTTCAGCCCAGCATTTCTCATGAGGTATTCTGCATGTAAGTTAAATAAACAAGATGATAATATACAGCCTTGATGTACTCCTTTCTCAACTTGGAACCAGTCTGTTGTTTTGTATCTGGTTCAAACTGTTGCTTCTTGACCTGCATACAGATTTCTCAAGAGGCAGGTCAGGTGGTCTGGTATTCGCATCTCTTTCAGAATTTTCCAGTTTGTTGTGATCCACATAGTCAAAGGTTTTGGCATAGTCAATAAAGCAGAAGTAGATGTTTTCCTGGAACTCTCTTTCTTTTTCAATGATCCAACAGATGTTGGCAATTTGATCTCTGAGTCCTCTGCCTTTTCTAAATTCAGCTTGAAAATCTGGAAGTTCCTGGTTCATGTACTGTTGAAGCCAGGCTTAGAGAATTTTTAGCATTACTTTGCTAACATGTGAGAGAAGTGCAATTGTGCAGTAGTTTGAACATTCTTTGGCATTGCCTTTCTTTGGTATTGAAATGAAAACTGATCTTTTCTAGTTCTTTGGCCACTACTGAGTTTTCCAAATTTGCTGGCATATTGAGTACAGCATTTTCACAGCATCATCTTTTAATATTTAAAATAGCTCAACTGGAATTCTGTCACCTCCACTAGCTTTGTTCATAGTGATGCTTCCTAAGGCCCACTTGACTTTGCATTCCAGGATGTCTGGCTTAGGTGAGTGATCACACCATTGTGGTTATCTGGGTCATGAAAATCTTTTTTATATAGTTCTTCTGTGTATTCTTGCCACTTCTTCTTAATATTTCTGCTTCTGTTAGGTCCATACCATTTCTGTCCTTTATTGTGCCCATCTTTGCATGAAATATTCCCTTGGTATCTCTGATTTTCTTGAAGAGATCTCTAGTCTTTCCCATTCTATCGTTTTCCTCTATTTCTTTGCATTGATCATTGAGGAAGGCTTTCTTATCTGTCCATGCTATTCTTTGGAACTTCTGTGATCTTCACCATTGCATAATCCTATTCTATGAATGAGGGTGATAGTGCTGAAAAAGCCAAAGGAAACTGGGAGCCTACTGAGGTCACATGAAAAATCTTTAGGTCCCAGTTGAGGAACTATGCAGAGCACATGTGCTTCTTGGGGGAGGACACAGAACCAGGCTTATGGTAGAAGCCTAGTCTGATTTTGAATGAATTCCAGATTTTTCATGTCTTTGTGAACAAAGTCAGAAGAGTACACATTATGATTAGAATTTTTCTTTTGCACTGAAGACACTGCTGATAACATGAATGAGTTAAATCTAGACATTCCATGGCATGGGCAATAAATCTCTTTTTTTTCATACTCCACTTAAGAAATGATTAGATTTGTGGTTCGTTCATTCATTCACTCATTGTTTCATTCAAGAAACTGAGCATCAGTTTTGTGCAAGAAGACATTGTACTGGGCACTCAACCACATTTGGAAGCTGTCTCTATCTTCCTTTCAGCTCTAATCATGTCATCCTACTTATTATGGCTCATGGTTCTTTCTTCACTTTTTGTTTTCTTGTGGTAACAACCAAAGTTTGAGATTCTTTTAATTTATTTGTTCTTTGGCTGCATCAGGTCTTAGTTGTAGCAGCTGGGGTGTTCTGTCATGAGGGATCTTTCGTTGTGGCACACAGACTCTCTAGCTTGTGTCACTTCTGCTTAGTTGCTTTGTAGCATGTGGGATCTTAGTTCTCCGACCAGGCACTGAACTGGAATCTCCTGCATTGCGAGGCAGATTCTTAACCACGGGACCAACAGGAAGGTCCCTGCAATTCTTATTTAGGATCACAGCACAAACAAAACTAGAAAGTCATATGTCTAAAATGATTTTTGATTTGGTATTTTTTAAGAGATTTCAGAAAGAAGGAACACAAACCTGTCCTTGGTCAATTTGAATGCAAAATTATTGTACCAGTTAGAGTATAGCTGCCTGATAAAACAATGATATTTAATGGCTAAAACATGATGATATGTAATGTCTAATGCATGAATAAGTTTGCTTCTTGCTTGTATAAAATACCAAATGGGTATTTCTAGTAAATAAGTGGGTCTCTTCTAAGTGTTAATACATATGCCCATTTCCTCTCAAGGTGGTTGACGTGTCCACATCAAGTTGGTAGAAGGGGAAGAGCATGGAGGGTGTCACACATGTGGTAATTTTATGGGCTGGACATGGAAGAGAAACCTATCATTCTATCGCATTCCTTTGTTGTTGGAATTCAGTCGCTCAGTTGTGTCCGACTCTTTGTAATCCCGTGGACTGCAGCACACCAGGCTTTCCTGTCCTTCACTATCTCCTGGAGTTTGTCCAAACTCATGTCCACTGAGTTGATGATGCCAGCCAAACATCTCATCCTCTGTCATCCTGTTCTCCTCTTGCCGTTAATCTTTCCCAGTATCAGGGTTTTTTCCAATGAGTTGGCCCTTTGCATCAGGTGGCCAAAGTATTCCTTTGACTAGCACTCAATTACTTGGTCAAAACCTAACTCTGAGGCAGCCTGGAAAAAGACCATCATGAATGCCCAGGAAAAAAAGGAAATAGTTGAAAAAAGGGGAAGGACTGTGAAAGCCTTACTTCATTTCTCTCTTAATTCACTGACCCTTCTTTAAACCCATCCATTTTCCTAAATTTCATGTAAATATTTATATATTTAAGTTTTTTATATAATAGATTAAAAATTATATTGTCAAATTTCTTCCAAAATCATGTGCAATGCTTTTATTTTATAGATGAGAAATATGACACTCAGAGAGATTAAGTAACTTGCCTAAGGTCCCACAACTTATGTACAACAGAACTAAGACTACAGCTTAAAGGTTTCTTGATTTTCTCCTTTATTTTAACTTGATATAACATCAATAGTATCTGTCCAAGCCCTGATTATCTGTTTTACATTTTAGTATCACAGAGAACAGTTTTGTTCAGTTCATTTTGCAGAGACCCTGATATGAATATTTTTAATTAATTAATTTTATTTATCATTTATTATTTTTCTTCAAAGATGTTCTCACTATAGCCTTTAGATGGCACAAGTTAGCTAACCCAAGGCTGTTTTGTAGCTCCAATAATTGCAGAAGTTTCAAGAAAGATTATGAAAAATGGCAGCATTGAATAATAATTTAAACAAAGTAAATATTACCAGCAAAGTTTCCCTGCATTAAGAATCCATTTTCTGAATTAGTCTTTATGTATAGAAAGCTAATGTTTAGAAGTTTTTCCAAGAGTTCTCTAATTCTGCTAATGTTGGGAATCACTGGTAATAAGTGATGTTTTGGGACAGATTTTGGGATAAGAATTAGAATTGGAGAAGATTTTCTGAAGTGGATAGAATAGAAATCTAGGAGATAGGAGGTCTCAGTTTTCTATGAGCTCTCAGATATTCAGGAACAGTTTTCTATTAGAATTATATTACTTATTATGGATCCTCATGACATTTGCTAACCTCACCATGGTTTTTTGAAGACCTTTATGATTATGTCTGGAAATCTGGTATTTTATGTATACCTATAGGATGGTGCTGCAGCACAATACTTTGCCCTTGTTAGGGATACAGCAATTATTTGTGGAGTTGAATTTTCCCACTTGATTTTCTTCTCATTTTTATCCCTGGAGGGATTACAAACATCTTGGCTAAGATAGCAAGGAAAAATGCTATTTACCTATTGTGTCTTATGTTGACCAACACTCTTGTAGCCAGTGTGAGGAATCCTAGGAAAATCTGCTCTCGCTTGAAATTTAATTCAGCTGAAAACAATATTCAGCTAAGGAAAAAAAAAAAAACAAAACAGAAGAGGTACTATAAACGAAAACACTGTGATATGTGAACAATTAGTTCTTCTGCTGTGAGCATATGCAAATAGCCATTTTATACACCAAATAGATGAAAATGTGTTGAACTGAGGAAAGACATGATAAAATATTCCTCTGATATTCATCTAGAGTGTGCTATTTGTTTTTTTGTGTTTTTGACCTTGTTGTGTGTCATGTGGGGTCTTAGTTCCCCAACCAGGGATCAAACCCGTGCCCGCTGTAGTAGGGGCACAGAGTCTTAACCACTGGACCACTGGGGAGGTTCCTTAGTGTGTGCTCTTTGGGTTCACTGTCTGTAACTTTTAAAATTTTTTGATTTTACATGAGTATTGGAATCTTAATTAGAGTTTGAATTTGTTAAATTCATTTCCCCCAGCAATGTCAGTTTCCAGGTTTATGTAATAATATGAAACAGGTAAAGCTAATTGTTGGTGATTTTGGACTCAAAATGGTGGGTCATTTCTCATTTTGGGTGATATCCCTAACCTCACCTTACTTCCAAGCAGCGAAAATCTTCTTATTCTCTTCCTGTAATTCTGATAAAATCCACTCTCTCAACCTTCAAAATAAGGTGTATGTGACTGATACTAGCCTAAATTGTTTCTGATATCCACAGAGTTTTCCATTTTAACCATTACCAACCACCTTCCAAGCCAAAGATATGAAGTTAATTAGAAGTACTGTTTTTGTAAAAATGTACACATGGTTGCTATAAAAATTCAAATGGTATAAATAAATAAGCATATCCAAAATTCTATGATCCAAAGATAAGCACTACAGACTCTTTGGTGAAAGTTCTTCCCTATCATATATACATGCATGCATATACACAAAAATGGGGTATGAAGTATTGTGGTGAACTGAAGCTCTTCAGCAGGTAGCCTATTCCAACAACTATGTAATTCACTTTGTCTACTGGTAAGACACCTTGTGTAATGGGTTCAGTAACTTAAAATCCACTGTATCCAATTATCCTCTGTGATTTAATGATATATCTCTCTTTAAAATATTTTGAAATGCAAAGGATTATTTCTGATGATTCTCATATTGGAAAATAATTTATCATGATTAGAAAGTCTATTCCTATTTTGATACATCTTACTGCACAGTTTTTGGTAAGAGAGAACAGACATGAACAACAATTCTATTAGGAGAGATTGTAAGTGTGGTTCCTGTCGACTGTATGAGGGGAAAAGTTTAGAAAATGTTGGGTATGAGTCAGTGAAAAAGTGACTAGAAACATCTGTAACAACTAGTCCATTGGTCCAGTCACTATTGTGTCTCTTAGAACACAGTTTGATGTCATGAAACTATGTTATGGCTTCACTGTACCCCTATTAAATTTTAAAACTTTATTTAAACTTTTATATGGAAATATCTTTCATGGAACATAAAATTCTATGCATCTGATTTTGCAAGTACTTTTCTCCAATTCCAGATACCTACCTATCATTTTTTTCTTTCAGTTTTAGGTTTTTCCTTTCTCTTTATTCTAATCTGGACCAATTTTCCTTCTTTTCATTCTGAAAAATAGGGATTATAATCCAGCTAAAAAGTTAATTAATTAAACAATTAAGCTAGTTATGAGTGTGTGTAAGTACACTGCCAGGCTCTGTGAAGGTTATGAGAAGAGGTAGTGGTACTTAGTGGTCTAGCGCTTAGATTTTCAACTCAGGCTGCCTGGCTTTATATGCTTGTTTTACTGGTTGTGTGAACATGGGCACTTTCACCTCTGTGTTGCAAAGATGACAATAAAAGCACTTCCATCCAATATTGCTGATATAATTAATTGAGCTAACCTTTGTAAACCATTGACCCCTGTGCTTGGTACATAGTAAATAGGCAGTAGATGGAGAAGGCAATGGCACCCCACTCTAGTACTCTTGCCTGGAAAATCCCATGGACAGAGGAGCCTCAAAGGCTGCAATCCATGGGGTTGCTGAGGGTCAGACATGAGTGAGTGACTTCACTTTCACTTTCATGCATTGGAGAAGGAAATGGCAACCCCCTCCAGTGTTCTTGCCTGGAGAATCCCAGGGAAGGAGGAGCCTGGTGGGCTGCTGTCTATGGGGTCGCACAGAGTCAGACACGACTGAAGCGACTTAGCAGCAGCAGCAGTAGATGTTATTATTATTATTTATAATTATTCTTCATTATTATTAAAGAGTATTAAACATGAAGCCTGTCCTAAGGAAATTCATGACTCAATTGTATTAATATTCACATACAAGACCACAAAGAATGGAACAAAATAGTAAAGTTGAATGACATAGATTGTGATATTGGCAATAAGAACCTTAACTAAGGAGGAATCATGTGGGTTACTAGGATTTAGCTGAGCCTTGAAAAGTGGGTAAGGTTTGGGTCTGCAATGAATAAAGAGAGACAAGATTCCCTTCAATAAGTGTTAGGGTTGTTTTTCTTGAGTATCGAGAGTTTGGGGATCCTTCCATCTTTTATGGATAAGGGCTAGGTTCTGGCAAGATCAAGAACACCATTGCTTCAGGGCTTCAGGGTTTGATGAATTTGTTCTGTGGGGATTAATAGAGTAGATGAATGAGTAACAGAAAAGGTAATTAAGCAATATGATAGGACAGACTGTAGCATAACAATGATTAATGGGATGCCTCAGGTGAGCACTGAGGCACAAGGCAGAACTGAGAGCTCTTGGTGTACCACTGAGGTGTCATTAATCAGAATTACATCATGCTTGAGACTAGTTTATTGAAATTATAAAATAGGTACTTAAAATAACATTAAAAGTACAATTTTAAGCATGCACAATTGATTCTAGTGAAGTACTATGCCAGAAATGAATTCCAGCCTTCCAGAGGACTGTATCCCAAGAAAAAGATAAAAAGCTACACTCTTCAAAGCTGAAAGTAGTCCATTGACACAGTGTGGCCCTGCCAACTTTACCTTCTTAAAGGTGTTCTCTTCATTGGAAACCATAGTAGAGATCAGCAAAAACAGAAATGAAATCTTGGCTGTGCTTATTCCTCCCTCATTTGCCTTGTAGTGTTGCCCAATGTGTCAGCCAAGGCTGGCCGTTTCTTTCAAACCAGATCACCAGGGAGTGTGTAAAGGAAGGGGTCCTGGGCAATGCACAAGTATTTGCTGAATCTGAGACAATCTATCACTTTTACACATCAAAGAGAAACGATGGAGCTGCAGTGTTGTGATAAGGGAAAAGGGGTCAGGTCTTTCACCTTGAGCTGCTAGAGTGGGTTCATCCCAGTAGGGGTACAGTTCAACATTGAGCACTGAAAATCAAGTGGTTAGACAAGAGGTCAACATCCAGAATCAGATTTGGGTTGCTAGTTTGGTGTCTTAGGATCTAGAGGAATGCTCAAGGTTTGGAGAAGTCTTTCCAAAGTAGTTTAGACAAATGAGGACAGGGAAAGCAATATAGTACAGAGCTGATGCACCTGACAGGCCCAAAGGACTTCTAGAATGCCTAGTAATGTCCTTCCCCCACCTATCTACGTTCATGGTTAGGCTCCTACCCTTAACTTGGGTGCTCCTTTAAGGGACTCTGATATCGATTCACCAGAAATAAATAATTATGCACCTACTTTTCCTCTTTTTCTATTTACTAAAAAAGGGGAGACTTCCCTGGTGGTTCCAGGGACATGGGTTCAATCCCTGGTCTGGGAAGATTCCACATGCGTGGGTTAACTAAGCCTGTGCAGCACAACTACTGAGCCTGAGTGCTGCAACTACTGAAGCCCATGAATGCTAGAACTGGTGCATCTGTGCTCATTCATTCAATTGTGTCTGACTCTTTGCAACTCTATGGACTGTAGCCTACTAGGCTCCTCTGTCCATGGGATTTCCCAGGAAAGAATACTGTAGTGGGTTGCCATTTCCTCCTCCATGGCCTCTTCCTGACCCAGGGATCAACCAGTGTCTCCTGTGTCTCCTGCATTGGCAGGTGGTCTTTACCACTGTGCCACCTGGGAAGCCCCTTAGAGCCTGTGTTCCAAAACAAAAAGAAGCCAGTGCAACAAGAAGCCTTCACATTTCAGTTAGAGAAATGTCCCCACTTGCTGCAAATAGAGAAAGCCCATGTGCAGCAGTGAGGACCCAGTACAGCCAAAAAGGATAAAAAAAAGAATTATGCTACTGCAAACATCTGTTCTCGTTGTATTGATTCAGACAGCTACCTCGTTGGAATTGCACAAGTTTTTAAACTTTAACCCCGCTTTATTCCTTATAGTGGGTTGAATGGTGGCCTCCCAAAATATATGTCTTTCTAGGACCTTATTAGAAAAAAAGTCTTTGTAGATGCAGTTAAGTTGAGGATCTTGGGATGAGATCATCTTGGAATAGCATGAGCCCTAAATCTAATGCCACGTGTTCTTAGAGGAGAAGATACACAGAGAAGAGGACACAAATAAGAAGGCAATATAAAGAAGGAGGCAGAGATTGGAGGGATAGGTCTACATGCCAAGTTTGTCAGAGGCCAGCAGAAGCTGGGAGAGAGGTATGGAGTGGAATTCTCCCTCAGAACCTCCAGAAGGAACCAAATCTTGTCACACCTTGACTTTGGGCTTCTGACCTCTAGAACTGTGAGAGAATAAATTTTTGGTGTTGTTTTTTTTTTTTAATTTTTGTTGTTTTAAGCCACGAAGTTTGTAGTAGTTTGTACAGCAGCAATAAAAACTAATGCAGCCTTGTGGAGCTTGCCTCAAGAAGCAATTTAGAATTGCAGGGGTGCAGAAACTGACTTTTTTGCTGACCTTAGTATCCAGTGATGACCCCTTGAAGTCTGTTGATGTTCAATGATGACAATTCACTCCTGAAGTCTGGGTTTCTGGTACCAAGGTAGCAGAGAGCTTTGACATGGATGAATGGATGGATCATTCTGTCAGTTTCATTGCAGACCATGTTATGATACTGTTTTGTTTTTTTTTTTAATTTTCCCTGATGTAGATGGAAACCTTTTATTCTGTGACTAATGGCAATCAGTTTGCTATGAGAACTGTCAAATCAGATGACCTAAAGTAGCTAAAAGACCATCTTAAAATGCAAAGTTGTTTCTTATTTGTTAGAAGAGCACAATTCTGGAAACCACAGCCAAGTGCTCTGAGCTCTGGTTTTATTAATTAATTCATTAAAATATATAATAGGCATATTCCAGGTCTCCATTTTCCTGAAATCTACATTTATGAGGTCATTCCATTCTGTACAATAAACTTTATTTGACTTGGTTTACTCTTCCTTCAAGTTCTTCTCAGTTGACATATAAAGATCCAGACTTTCAAAATGGATAAGAAAGAGGATGATGGTTTGCTTTACCAAAGGGACCTTTGCTTCATAAAAGGATTAAATACATAGTTCATTCATTCATTTAGTGAATGGTTATTGAGAATCTCTATGGCAGACAATGTTCTTTGCCCTGGGAATACAGGAGTTAACAAGGCAACCTTCCTACCCTCACCAAGCTTACTTTCCTTTTTTTTTAATTAATATGTTTATTTTTAACTGTGTTGTTTCTTCACTGCTGTACGTGGGTGCTCTCCAGTTGTTGTAAGTGAGGGTTACTCTTTGTTGTATTGTGCGGTCTTGTCATTACAGTGGTTTCTCTTGTTGCAAAGCACAGGCTCCAGAGTTCAGGCTCGGTAGTTGTGGCACATGGGTTTAGTTGACCCCAGACAAGTGGGATCTTCCCCGGGCCAGAGGTCGAACCTGTGTTCCCTGCATTGGCAGGCAGATTCTTTTTATTTGTTTATTTGTTTTGGCTGCATTGCATCTTGGTTGCTGCCTGAGGACTTTCTGTAGTTGTGGTGAGCAGGGGTCACTCTTTGTTGCTTTCTGTGGCCTTCTCTTGTGGAGCACGGACTGTAGGGGTGAGCTCAGTAGTTGCAGCTTGCAGGCTCTAGAGCAGGGGCTCAGTAGTTGTGCCCCATAGGCTTAGTTGCTCTGTGGCATGTAGAATTTTCCTCTGACCAGGGATTGAATCCATGTCCCCTGCATTGGCAGGCGCATTCTTAACCACTGGACCACCAGGGAAGTCCAAGCTAACTTTCTAATGGGAGAGACATTAGACACTGAAGAGATACACAATTATATAAATTAATAAATGTATAATGTCAAACCATAATAAGTAATATGAAGAAGCCCTCTTTTCCCCAGTGTCTAGACATAGTTTGACAGGATGTGTTTATCATTTATGACTATGTTTTTCAAGGAAACTTGGTTCCTCTAAAGGTAACAGCTTCCATTTGATTTCCTGGCTTCTACTCTTGAACCTCTTCAAATCTGCTGAAGCTCTCAGCCTCAGCCAGAAGAGTGGATGTGAAAGAGCAGATTTGAAACCCACCCCTTACACTGATGTGATTTCCTGAGACTCAGTTTTGACCTTTCCCTTTGGAAGATGGCTCTAACTCTTGAAAGCATATTCTAGCCACCATTGGACAATGCAGAAAGTGGCCAGAGATGGTGTATGTAGTCAGGGTTTGAACCTTCCAATCGTCCTGTGAAAACCAACCTGGACCCACTTTTTTTCCCTCTTAATTTCTATTCCGCCATTAGGACTGCTGAAGTAAAGATACTACCATTTTACCCTAGGCTTCCCCTACTTTCATCATTTATTCTAGATATTCAGAGAGAACTAAAAGTGAGTCATATAAAATCCTCTTCTGGAACTTGCTGATTTAGAAATTAAAAAGAATCAAAAACATCATTAATAGTTTTCATATGTGTGGCACTTTATAATCTACTGTTTTCTTCTTTAAAAATTAAAAAATATGTGGTAAAAGCACATTACATAACACTCACCATCTTAATCATTTTCAGGTGTATAATTTGGTAGTATTAAGTCCATTCACATTGCTGTGCAACTATCACCACCGTCTAGCTCTATAACTCTTCTCACCTCATGACATTGAAACTTGATATCCTTTAAATGATAATCTACCACATGTTTTCTCACATATTATTTTATATCTCAGGCTCTTCTCTATAGCCCTGGAAGTATGAGGGAATGTCACTCACGAGTGTGCAGTGCTCTGCTAGAGTGCACTGCTCACTGGAGTGCAGTGGTTAATGGGGCTGGCTCTGAAATAAGGCCCTGGTTTGAACTTTGCTCATCAAGTACTAATGGTTAAAAATAGAACTTGCCTTATGAGGTTGTTGTGAGAATTAAATGAGGTCATGCATAGTGTTTAGAATGCCAAAAATATACAAATGCTGGCATTCATCATCCCCATTTTGTAGATTAGACAAGTAAGACTCAGAGAACTTGAGCAATTTGCCGAAACTCACAGAACTAATAAAATGCAAGTGGAAAAACCTGAGCTGTGGTTGACTCAGTGTTCTTTTATACCAGTCAAGAATTAGTCAAGTCCCACCTCACTACCAACATCAGATCAGATCAGTCGCTCAGTCGTGTCTGACTCTTTGCGACCCCATGAACTGCAGCATGCCAGGCCTCCCTATCCATCACCAGCTCTCGGAGGTCACTCAGACTCACATCCATCGAGTCAGTGATGCCATCCAGCCATCTCATCCTCTGTCATCCCCTTCTCCTCCTGCCCCCAATCCCTCCCAGCATCAGAGTCTTCTCCAATGTGTCAACTCTTCGCATGAGGTGGCCAAAATACTGGAGTTTCAGCTTTAGCATCATTCCTTCCAAAGAAATCCCAGGGCTTATCTCCTTCAGAATGGACTGGTTGGATCTCCTTGCAGTCCAAGGGACTCTCAAGAGTCTTCTCCAACACCACAGTTCAAAAGCATCAATTCTTCGGCACTCAGCCTTCTTCACAGTCCAGCTCTCACATCCATACATGACCACAGGAAAGACCATAGCCTTGACTCGGCGAACCTTTGTTGGCAAAGTAATGTCTCTGCTTTTGAATATGCTATTTAGGTTGGTATAACTTTCCTTCCAAGGAGTAAGCATCTTTTAATTTCATGGCTGCAGTCACCATCTGCAACTACCAACATAGACAGTGTTTAATAATCCAGATTTTAGGCTAGTAAAAGGAGATGATATTCTATGTTTTAACTTCAGAGTCAAGGCCTTGCAAACTTCTTTATCAGCTCTGGAATCCCACTGGAGGTGTGACACAGCCCTGACCTTCAGGCATATTGGGAACCCAGGAGAGTGAGAGCTGAGGTTGGAGAAGTTAGAGGAAAGCTGAATGAGGGTCAGATAGGAGTGAGGAAATTTTAGTCTAGTTCTCAGAAGACACTGGAGGCTCAAAAGGCATTTCTTTTGTGGGTACTGCCATAGGGGATGATTTTAAATTATAGAATAGCAATGGTAAAGGAAATAGGCAACACTGGGTTGTGCTAGAAAGCCTGTTTAAAAATAGGGCAGGGAGTAGAAGTTTCAGACCCAAGGCACAGGTTTACATGTGTGTGTGTGTATGCACCTAATCAGGTACCTGAGATAGAAGGCAGGATTGTCTTCTCACCTTCCTGACTCACTTGCTTTTTGTACTGGGCCCCTGGGGATGTGGACAAAGCTAGGCTGAAGCAGGTACATAGATGATCTGGTCTCCTTATAGTTTAGGGATTGGTGAGGGTGGCAAAGAAGTTTTGCTATTGATAGCACCATTGAAGTGCCTGAGTCTTTGGCTTTGAGGCATAAGAGTTCTACCACCTGTTTCCAAATCCCACTGGTTTGGAGATTTAAGACTCTTGGTTAATGATTCTGGAAGTAAAGTGGGGCAGTCATTACATAGCTGGATGCTCCCTTCAGAGCTGACATGTGCCTTGGACACAGTAGGAGATGATACATGTAAGACTGCAAGATGAACCACAGAGTCCTCCCATTTCCTGTTTTTCCCTCAGGGACCATCTTCATCCACCCCTGAAACCTCCACCTTTTTTTTTTTTTTTGGTACTACTAACCTCTTCTTTTTTTGAAAAACTTTTAATTATATATTGGAAAATAACTGATTAAAAATGTTGGGATAGTTTAACTTCTTGGTTTCCATGGCACATTTTTCTTTTGCATGTAAGCATGTTCAGACCTCTCATATAATTAAAAACCAAAGAAATGAAACCAGAAAAGTAATCCCTTATCCTTAACTCTCTGCTTTGATTACTGTTCTTCATTCTTGCCTCTCTTCATGGTCACCCCACTTTAAAGAGTTGTCTCCATTTGCCATTAGAGCTTACTCAGCTGTCTTTCCTCAATCTACTCTAATTCAGCTTCTCTCTCCAGTAAAACGGCTATTGCCAAAGTCACACAGGTTTATAATCCCAAATCCTGTGGCTACTTTTTCTCCTTTTGATGATAGTGACTGGGTGTGTGCTTTTCACTGCTCTATCCTCTTTACCCAGTAGCATGTCCCTGGCACATAAATATTTGTGCTTGATAAATAGTTATTGAATTGACCTCTCTGTGGCATCTGATACTTTATCATGTTCTCTTTTCTGTTCTTTCTTTGGCTACTTTCTTGCTTCTCTTCCTTGACTAGTTCTCTAAAGGCCTACTTTTCCCACTCTGTAGACTTCCTCTGGATGATATAATCTAAACCAGAGGCTTCAACTGTCTGCTCTGAGACTATGACTTTGTAATCTGTATCTGTAGCCCAGACCCTATATTCTAACTGCCTGCTAGACATCTCCTGCTGAATGTCTGCTGTGTACCTCAAACACAACATTTTCAGAATTGAATTCATTACCTCCCTCCTCAACCTGCCTTTCCTATGTGCCCTTAACTCAGTGAACATCTGCAATGTACCTAGTTGTTAAAGCCAGAAATCAGCTATGATTCATTCCTCATTCTTCCTCATCTCTCACATCTAGTGAGTCATGAAATCCCACCAGTTCTATCTTCCTACTAGCTTTCAGATCCATCTCCTTTTCTCTAACACTGTTACCCAGGTTCAGGCCACTGTCACCTCTCCCTCTGTTATTGCAGTGGCTTCCTCATTGCTCTCTTTGGCCCCTGGTCTTCCTTAGCCTCTTTGTCTCATCTTCATCCTACTCGGCACAGATAACTTCCATTCTTCTCTCAGTTCAGTTCAGTTCAGTTGCTCAGTTGTGTCCAACTCTTTGCAACCCCATGGATTGCAGCACGCCAAGCTTCCCTGTCCACCACCAACTCCCAGAACTTGTTCAAACTCATGTCCATCAAGTCGGTGATGCCATCCAACCATCTCATTCTCTGTTGTTTCCTTCTCCTCCTGCCTTCGATCTTTCCCAGCATCAGGGTCTTTTCCAATGAATCAGTTCTTCGCATCAGGTGGCCAAAGTATTGGAGCTTCAGCTTCAGCACCAGTCCTTCCAATGAATATTCAGGACTGATTTCCTTTAGGATTGACTGGTTTGATCTCCTTGCAGTTCCACTCAATGTCACTTCCTTTAGGAAACTTAGCTGACTAAGCCCTCCTCACCTGTGAGCGCTAGGGTATGTTGAATGTTTTATTATATGTGTTCCAAGCACTTAAATCATCCTATTATAATTGCTTGTTTAATTGCTTAATTATCTAGCTACCCTACTAGATTATAAATTCTCTGTTTGCGCTGCTGTATTTTTTAGCACCTAGCACAGATCCTAGAGCACACAGTATATAGTAGCCCATAGTAGGTACTCAGCAAGTGTTTGTTGAATGAATAGTGAAAATGTTCTCATTCTCTAAATTGAAGAAGCACCATTTTGTAGTTCATCTAAGAATAAACAAGATCAATAGTTTAGCAAATAAATTTATGGTATATATAAATCTCCCACTCGCAGTTCATGTGGTTGATAAACCTCAGTTATGTAAGTGAGACCTTATTTTCCAAATAAAAATATTCAGTGTGAGTTGCAGCATCATAACTTTTGGTGCTCATGGCAACAAGCAGCTGCACCAAACAAAATGAGCAAAGAAACAAAGGTAACAAAACCTCACTTATTAATCCAAATCTTTTCTCTTTAACTCCACAAAGTTAACAGTTCAATAATTCAACTGCAAATTTGTTGATTCATTGCTTTCCAAGCCTATCACATGCTTAGGCCTATTTGCTTTTCTCTTCTGGGAAACTATTTGTGGAGTGGCCCAGAAAACAACTTTATTCAATGTTAATTACTCAAAGATTAAGAAAAGTAAAATAAGAGTTATATAACGGAGGGTTTGTTTTGCTCCTGAATTACTTGGTAGTGAGCATGCATACCAAGTGAGTAAGAGTTTTGGGAATGCTTACAATGGCATACTTAGTCTTGGGTATGCTTACAGTGATGTTATTTTATGAATGATAGCTTTTCATCCATTGTATTCATATTACCATGAATAAGATACTAATTTCCATTTTCCTCTCCCCATAAATTAGGTAAATTTGTCCTTCTATACCTCCTATTCCAGTAATTAAAGTTTTGAACTATTTACTATATATTATCTACTGTAATGTGAGAACTGCCAAAGGAGAAGGAGCTGTGTTGTAGGTCCTCAATCCTTGTGGAAGTGGTAATCCAAACCCTCATGAAGCACACAAGCTGGGTTTGAAGAAGTGATTGTAAATGAAACCTCAAAGGCCAGAGTTCCTATTAATTCCTCAACCATTGTTTTTGGACCTAATACCATCACTTAGATTGAGCTTGAACTTGAATACCTGAACTCTAAGGGTAAATTTTTTACAAACTGAAAAATTGTGAGCAGTTGCTTTCTTATAGTAGAACTGTAGTTGTATAATATGTTTATACCACAGCATGTTTATAATAGCATGCAAATAACAGCATACTATTATTTGATTTAACATTTTTAGACATTATTTACTTTGGTCCAGGTGGCTGTAGTGGTAAAGAACCCTCTGCCAATGCAGGAGACATAAGAGATGTGGGTTCAATCCTTGGGTCAGGAAGATTCCCTGGAGGAGGGCATGGTAACTTACTCTAGTAATCTCGCCTGGAGAATCCCATGGACAGAGGAACCTGGCAGGTTACAGGCAATTGTAAAAGAGTCAGACACAACTGAAGCGACTTAGCACACACATATATAAATCTATTTTAAAGGGGAAAGCTTCACTTGTCTTCCTTCCTTTCTTTCTTTTTATAAAAAATTATTATCTTCTTTTCTTCACAGTAATATGGGCACTTAGTCTTAAAGTCAAATAATGCTAACAGGTTTAGGCAAAATCCAATGTTCTTTTAATTCCTCTTTACTACATTGCCTCTCATCCTTCTGGCTCTCCCAACTCCCTTAGGTAACCATTTTCAAATTCTTCAGCTATTTAATTCAATGTTTGCTTTTCATATCAAAATACTATGCATATACTGCTATTATTTGATTAAACATCTTTAGAAATTATTTATTTTGGCTCTCTTATATTTCCTTTCCTCATTCCATTCCTTCCAAGATAGCAGAGTCACAATTTTTGGTTGAATTCATATTCAGTGATTTATTATAACGGTTATATAGTTGTGTATTTATATAATTTTTGTATATATATGAGATATATGTAGTTTATACTGTGTATATTATCAATAGTTATACTATGTATGGGCTTCCCAGGTAGCGCTAGTGGTAAAGAACCTGCCTGCCAGGGCAGGAGAGGTAAGATAGGTAGGTTCAATCTCTGGGTCCGGAAGATGCCCTGGAGGAGGGCGTGGCAACCTGCTCCAGTATTCTTTCCTGGAGAATCCCATGGACAGAGGAGCCTGGTGGGCTACAGTCCATAGGGTTGCAAAGAGTTGGACATGACTGATGCGACTTAGCATGGACGCATGCATGCTATGTATACTGTATATAGTTTGTACTATATGGCATATATATATATAGTTTATACTATATATTGTACATATTAGTTTATATTATATATACATATAGTATTTAGTCAAAGAGGTATATAGTTTATATGATGTATAGATTATACTGTAAACAATATAATATATACTATGTAAATATTAAACACACTAAAATATGTTTTATATATGTTTATATATGTATATAGTGTATATATAGGAGAAGGCGATGGCAATCCACTACAGTACTCTTGCCTGGAAAATCCCACGGGCAGAGGAGCCTGGTAGGCTGCAGTCCATGGGGTCGCTAAGAGTTGGACACGACTTCACTTTCACTTTTCATGCCATGGAGAAGGAAATGGCAACCCACTCCAGTGTTCTTGCCTGGAGAATCCCAGGGAGAGCGGAGCCTGGTGGGCTGCCGTCTACGGGATCGCACAGAATCGGATACGACTGAAGCACCTTAGCAGCAGCAGCAGCAGCATAGTGTATATAGTTTATATGAATATTGCATCTTATACAACTTCTAAGTTGTCTTGGAGTTAATAAGTGTTTTTAATTTCATTTGCTTAGCTTTTTAACTTTTTGAGTCTATGGCTGATTCTTTTCTGTAAATTGACTTTTTCTGTATTGACTCTCAATACAGCTTTCTACATGATAAAATCTGTAGAATAATCTGCAATGTCCATTTTATTTCCTTCCTAGGGAAATTCATCCTGTTATCTTTTATCTTCCCTTTTCAATCAGGATTGGTTTCATTTTAAATCTGTGACACATCTGTTTATGAAGTATTCATTTTGACACCGTCTTGAGAATTTTTTTCTCCTGTGCTGAATCTGCCTTTCTCTTGGTTTATGCCATCACTTTAGAGGAGCACATTCCCCAGTAGCTTTCAGAAAAAGAGTACCTAGGAATTTGTGTGAGATATCTATATCTGGAAAGGACTTTATTTTACCTCACACAGTTTGATGTTGAAAATTATTTTTCCTCAGAGTTTGTCTGGGACTTTATTTGTTACAATTTTTCTTTAAATATCTGGCAAGCCTTGCCTGTTCATTCATCACTAAGAGTGACCATTAGAGTTCAGTGTTTCTGATGCCTTGGCTTGACTGGGGAAGGAGGCACTGAGGTTGTTGTAACCCGAGAAGCATCACAAAAGGTTGTTTCCAAGTTGCCAATTATTGGTCTTTTCAATTCTGTCCTTTTTCAATTTTGTTTATTTTTATCCTTGAGATTTTAATATTTTCCTTTGAAAATTTGTGTAAGTTTGTTTCTTTTCTAAAGTTCTTGAAAGGAAAATATACCAGCATCAGCTAAAATTTAATTTTAAAATATGACTAAAATCTCTTAATTCACTCATTCCCTTGATTATTTATTTAATGTGTGCTAAGAAACCACCTTTATTGACTACTAGGATAATAACCTATATTTCTCTTATAATCATATAGATATGACAGGCCTTTGACCATTTGGTAACGTTTAGTTGAAAGGTTTCTAACCTGACCTATAAGGTATCTGGAATTGTATTCTAAATTTCTCTCTGTATACCTTTATATATTTCCTACTCTGATTCAAAGGATCCCTAGTCTAACTCCCAAGTATGTAAGAACCACTGCTAATGTAACTTGGATATGTTTCTTTTGCAGAAGACCATTAAAAATAAAACAACAAAAATGACAAAAAAAAAAACACAGCAAAAGAGATATTTTATGTCTTAGTATGGTATTTGGTGTTAAAATTTTTGAGCTCATTTTTTACTTTTCTTTTTTCTTTATATGGTTTGTGTGAACTAATTTTCTTTCTTTTAAAAATTATTTATTTTTTCTTTGACAATTAAAATTGATTTATAAAAATAGACCAGTTTGAGGGGGAGGAAAAAGATCTGGATCACATAAATTCTACAGCTATATTTTAAAAAATTTTTAAGTTTTTAAAATAAATAATATATATACATATATTTGTATATTTTACAAATATATATCTACAAGTACATATATACAAATGTGTATGTATACATACATATACATCTGTGCATATGTATATATTTATGTAACATTTTTCACATACACTGATCTTAAATGAACAACTAATGAGTTATGACAAATAGATATATTTGTTTGATCAAAACCCGATTGTGAAATAATAGAATATATCCATGACCCCAGAAATAACCTTCAATTTAAAAGCTTTTAGATGTTGAAAGAAAATTCTAATCATATTCAGCTTAATCTATCTTCTTTTTTTAAAAAAAAAACATTAGCACAGATATTAAAAAAGTTTTTTAATTAATAAAAATGCTGCAATTAACTAAGTGAACTTTAAAATACTTTATAGAAGAGAGAAGACATTATTTGTTGTTTGGCTCTGATTTTCTCTTCATGCCTTAGGGTTTCCTCAAAAGATTACCAAGTTGACTTTGTATTGATAGTATTCTATTAATATTTTATCCACTTATTCTCAAGGGTCTGTCTTCTTTTTTTTATTCCTTGATGGGTTTTTGCATTGTTATTGTTGGTGTGGGACTTTGTTAACACTTAGTTTTAGGTCCACCATGATTTGAGATTTTTCTCTTTCTGACTTCAAAGAGAAAATTAACTTGGGTAGATATTGCAGTTGTGGTTAGAAATCCATTAATCTTGGAGAGGGAGATCAAGAGAGCTGATTTTTTTTTTCCCTCACTATGTGTACTTCATCTTAGTAATTATCCTAACTGTCTTTTGAGGTGGGATTATTGTACTCATTCTATAGGGTACAATAGAGTAAATGGAACCAAATTCACCTATCTAGGACCAATGCAGCTGGGATTTAACTCAAGTCTTTTCAACTCTTTGACCTTTGCTTTTCCCACCCCAATATTTCTGCTGAGCTTTGTCTGGGTTTTTCCTTTAGCTTCTAATTTCCAAGTGAGACGTACAAAATCATTCATTTCACCACTCTTTGATATGTCTTCTTTAAAACCTTTTAGAACATGAAAGAATGTTTTTATTATCATTTAAATCAAATATTTATTGAATACCTATACTGCTAGGTGTGGGAGATACAGAGAGTTCTAAGCCACCCTTCACATTCACAGATGCATATATAAACTTACCAATACTTGGCAAGCAGAGGTTTGTGTTTTGAGGGGGCAGGGAAGGGAACTGTCATTCTTTGTAGTACGTATCTGAGTGAAACTGTTTGACTTTCTTATCCAGACTGATGCTTTTTCAGATAAAAATTTAAGAAAAATGGTTTTCAAGTGATGCTGGCCGTTCTCATTTTCTTCAGTATACCTTCGTCCTTGCTGCTTAGGTTTATGGTTCCATTTTCCAGTTATGTTTAGTCTTGTGCATTGTTTCTACTGCTTGTCTAAGCTGATTATCTTAGTGTAGCATTTCTTTGACATCTTGACACCACTGATTCTTTGCTGTGTCCTAAGTCTGCTGTCTTATGAGCCTTCACTTTTAAAAAAGTTTCTCTCATTTAATCAGTGGTGTTCAACTAGGGGATGGTTTTGCCTTCCAGGGAACATTTGGCAATGTTTGGAGACATTTTTGTTTCTCACGACTGGTAGGGGTTGGGGGCTGCGACTGGCATTTATTGTTGTTCGTTAGCTAAGTTGTGTCAGACTCTTTGCGACCCCATGGACTGTAGCCCACCAGGCTCCTCTGTCCATGGGATTTCCCAGACAAATAATACTGAAGTGGGTGCCATTTCCTTCTCCAGAGGATCTTCCCGACCCAGAAATCAAACCCTTATCTTCTGCATTGGCAGGTGGATTCTTTACCATTGAGCCACTAGGCAAGCCCACTGCATCTGTATACTACCGTAAACAGATCAGCCCCTCAAAACAAAGAATTATTTGGTACAAATTGTCCACAGTGCTTGACTATTCATGATAGTGTTGAGAAATCCTGATTTAGACCATTTACAAAGTTTAAGATAGTCACTTTCTTTAGATTAATAATACTTCTAGCATTATGCATGCCATGCTGTTTCTTATCAGAGATTCATTTGAAGTCTTCCTTTTTTTCTCCAGAGATTTCAAAATTACATCTGACATTTGTTTTTTATAGAAAACAAAATGGTCTCCTTTTATATTAGTAGTTGTAGGTGTTTACCTTGGCACTTAAAACAAGACCCTCATTTGAGGCATTTCCAATAGCATATTATTTGTAAATCTTAGGTATTGCTTTCCCCACCCCTCCATGTACTCAAGGGACTTCATAGATCAATGAATAAAGAAAGGTGATTACACTTATAAAGCTAACATAATAGTCCTTCTTTTTAACTTGGATCTTTCCCCCCTAAGTATTATTGAATGAAAAATACATTCTTAGCAAAGTCTTTTTAAGACTTCATCATTTTAAAGGGATTCTCAGCATGGACACACCATGACATTTGCTCAAGAAGTGATTTAGCATGTGTGTTGAAAATAGAAACTGAACTAGATCAATTTTTCTTTCTCTCTGGTTGAACTTCAAGTACTAATAAACACTGTAGCTTGAAAACATAAGGCTGATTTGGATCTGAGTCTTGGTGAAAGATAATTTGTTTTGTTATTATTTTTTCCTGCACTTAGGATTTGAACTAGGATATGAAAAGAAATAGGAGAGTTAATGGTTTACTCTGAAGTTTTAAAAAAGAGGAAAGGGAGAAATTGTGTTCACTCTGTTTGCTGATTAGTGCATCTGAAACCCCAGCCAACCAGATGACTTCCACACTTCCTGAAAAGAAGTGGAGTTTCTGTGTACTTCTCATAGTTTCCCATGCACATGACCTTTAGAACATGGGAACACACTTTATACTGTATAAATCAAATGTTTATTGACTACATATTGTGCTAGGTATGGGGTATTTTAGAGCATTAAAAGATACTGTCTTTGCATTTAAGGGATGCATACATTAATATATTAACAACTTTCCAAATTAGAACCTTCTGGTTGTGGAAAAGGGTGGGACAGGCAGTTCTTCCTACTGCAGTTTCCTTCCCCTTCTCATGTGGCCAGCCCTGCCTTGAACTAGCTGTGGGGTAGTCTGCTCTCAAAGGGATTTGCTTGATGTGACCCTCTTGCATCTAGTGTGCTGAGAACAATGCATCCTGGCTGTTGGATATCCATATGAACCCTGCAGATTTGTGTCTGAGGCTCGACCTCCTTGGCTTGGTGGTTGATTCAGACTACCTTTTCTGGATTACTGACTCTGTGCCTTGCCTGTCTCTCTCTTCTGCAGCCTGTCTTGATTTTGTTCTTTAGCAGCTTCTGTGAGGTGGCAGCCTGCATTGGCCTCATAGCACCCCTACCTTTCCTAAGCCTATCTTCTGCCACTTCTTTCTCCCACCCTGTTTCCCCTCCTGCCAGGGAAGATATAAGGCTTCATGAAAGAGGTGGGACTTTAGCTGAACCTTGTGCAAAACAAGATTTTGAAAAGATTAATCTGAGAAGGGCATGCACAATGCAGTGAAGGCAGGAAGAGTTCATGAAGTTTACAAAAGCCCAGGATCAGGGGATAAAGTCCAAGTTGGTGGCAATAATAAAGAGGAAATTGATGCTAGTGATGTTACTAAGAAATAATTCTTGGGACTGACTGAGCAAAAGGGAAAAAGGAGGACTCTTTGAATTCTTAGAAATTTTAACTATAAAAATGAAAAGTTTTGCTTTGAAGGTAAAAATGATCAGCTGGGGGAAACATGAGAGACCTTTGATGTATCATCTCCCATCAGGATGACCAAATGTCCCAATTTGCCTGTGACTAAGTAGGTTTCCTAGACATGGGAGTTTTGGTTTCAAAATTAGGACGGTCCTTGGCAAGTCAGGATGAGTTGGTCACCCTATCCCCAAGCAATGCCAACATGATAAAGTGTAGGGTTGAATAAGAACTTTTATCTTTTTTTTTTTGATGAGATTTTTTTGACACTCCAAGTCAACTTTGTCTGGGTCATCTTTGCCTAGGACAGGCGTTTCCAACAGCTGTTGGGATTTTAGTCAGAGAGGCTGAGATTTTATAACCTGGGGAGACGGCCACATATGAGTGTCAGAGGCTTTTGTGAGCATAGCTAAATTTAATGCTTCCATTTTGATGAGAGGCAAGTTTAAAAAGTAAATCTTCCATTTTGATGTACTTTTATCCTTCTCCTGCCAATCATTTAACCACTGCCCACTGCCTCCCCCAAATCAAGATTCAGTTTGCATTGATTAAAATATTTTATGGAAATTGCTCAAGAACAAGAAGGAAAGAGAACACTGAGAGTGAACAAATTGCTGAACTTAAGTGTGCAATATTACCGAAGGACAAGTACCTGGTCATGTTCTTATGTGTAATACAGATGAAGAGCTCAAATGGCTTTGAGTAACCAGAATAGCAGCTCTACATTCATATCCTGATGCTTATGTATTTAGATCAGAAGGCTGAGCTTCACAATACCATCCAAAACTGATTTAATTTTCATGTAGATATTGTTACAGCATATTTATTTGGGTTTCCAGCCATCTGCAAGCTAAAAGCAATGAACTCAAAGTTTGCTTCTACAAACTGACATGTGAACATCAATGCAGAGTGAACACAGATAGTTTGAAATAGTTTGATAGTATGGAAAGGGATAGAAATAAAAATATAAACATTTTCCAGAATAACCAAGAAAATAGAGTGAATTCTGAATGTAGGGGCAAATAATTTTATGCACTGGTTATTATTTATTCTTTTTTTATGAAAGTAAAAGTGTGAATTGCTTAGTTGTGTCTGACTCTTTGCGACTTCATGAACTATAGCTTGCCAGGCTCCTCTGTCCATGGAATTCTCCAGGTAAGAATACTGGAGTGTGTTGCCATTCCCTTTTCCAGGGGATCTTCCTGACCCAGTGTTTGAACTCGGGTCTCCTGAGTGGCAGGTGGATTCTTTACCATCTGAGCCGCCAGGGTATACTCCAGTGTAAAATAACTGATGGTTTAAAGATGACCCTAACTTATCAAGAAAGAGTCAAAATACTTTTGGCATACCTTGTTTGAGACCCACCAGAACTATTTAACATTTTAGAAAGGTTTTTTTTTTTTTAAATCAAACTCTTACTTTAGGAAGTCTTCAGTTATCTGTAAGGTAGCCTTCTAAGGAATACTTTATTCCAGAAACTATCAATAAGGGATAACATATTATCAATAAGGGATAAACATAACCATGCATGTTTTACTGCATGGTTAAAACAAACAAGATGGAGGAAGTGAAGGAGATTCTATGTTAGAATATTAGGGACCCTGAATTTCTGAGAAAATTGACTTGCAATCTCTCTGTTCAACTGGGGCTACACAATGAATGCCAACTGTAGGACAAAGCTGGATCTTGTAGATATTCTGTTGCTCTGACTGCTGGCGAAGAGCCATCACAAGCTTCAGTACAGCCCCAAGGGGTGCATATATTAAAGGAAAAGCAAGAGCCATGCTCCAAAATGGCTTATTTAAAATGCAAAGGGTAATAAGAGAGCTATATCTGGGGAAAGTCCAGCTCTCAGAAACAGTAAAGTAATACCAAATCTTGGTTAAAGTTGCTTACTCTTGAACTAATTAGCTGGGGATTGAATTCAGCATAAGAAGTCAGATTGTGGGTTAAGAGTGAAGGAAAATGTTATTTTTTTCTTAGATACCAGGCTGGCACTTAAGAATGTAGTAGCAGGCAGCTCGTGAGATTCAGCCAATTTGACAAAAATCACAAAATTATGAAAAACACCATGGCTGATTGAAAAGGAGTTCTAGAAATATAATTTGGGCCAGATACATGATAAAAGGCATTTTTATCTTCTTTGGTGGTAGCCTCTTTGTAATAAGATATGGGCACATTTGTCATTAAAGAAAAAAAAAGAGGAATGAATAAACAGAATACAGAGGAACATAAAATAACATGGTCCCACTCAATCCCTTGGTCATGAAGATCCACTGGAGAAGGAAATGGCAACCCACTTCAGTACTCTTGCCTGGAAAATCCCATGGACGGAGGAGCCTGGTAAGCTACACTCCACAGTGTTGCATAGAGTTGGACACAGCTGAGCGACTTCACTTTTACTTTTCACTTTCACCACTTTTGAAATACTATTCCTACCTAGTATTGATCTACTATTCTTTTCTTTCAAACCTCTTTTCCTATTTTCCTATGGTGGGAGATTTGTGGGAAAATCATACATAAAAGAAGAAAACCAAGATCTTTTGCCTTTTTTTTTTTTTAACTTGTGAGCTTTTAAGAAAAGGATAGAACTTATAACAAAATCATATTAGCCATTGATGGCATCTCTCACTAGATACACACCCTTGACAGAACATGTCTGCATATAACAAGACCTTCTTAACAGGCCTGTGCTAGATTTAAAATTTTCATGTCTAATTAGCTGTGTAAACACATTTGGAATTTAGGGAATTTTCTGTGTCACAAGGGAGTGAAGGTTTATAACCTATTATGTAGATGGTAATTTTGTAGAAGTTTCTATTTTATAGATGGGAACCCCCACCCCCTAAATGTGAAATGTCTACATTGTCTGAAATCTATGCTGGTCCCTGTGGTGTTCCCTTTGACTCTACACTGTGTATTCCATATTACTTCTGCTGCTACTTCTGCATTCAGAAGTGTTTGGAGCCAGAACTAAGGGTAGAACACCTCAGGAAGAATAACGCTGCCCACAGAGTATGGGGTCCTTTTCAGTCAAGGGCTTCCAACTCTTCATTCCTGACCTGCCAAAGCCAAAATGTTATGTAAAATTCCTGTGTCCGGATGTCTCCCAGATTTGGGGGTTTTGTGAATTTCTCTTTAGCCTATTGCTGAATGAAAGGAGAGGAACATGAAAAAAAAAGTGAAGCTGTTATTTGCTTAGTCGTGTCCTATTCTTTGTGACCCCCTGGACTGTAGCCTGCCGATCTCCTCTGATCATGGAATTCTCCAGGCAAGAATACTAGAATGGGTTGCCATTCCCTTCCCTAGGAGATCTTATCGACCCAGGAATACAAACCCATGTCTCCTGCTTTGCAGCTGGATTCTTTACCATCTGAACCACCAGGGAAGCCAAATCAAGGGTGGGGAAAGAAATGGAATATTTGAGTGTGCCCTTCCATCTGCAGAGAGTGTCCACTGCAGCATCAGCTGGTCGGAATCCATGGCAAAGCCAGGGGTGGGGTGGGGGCTGGGGGAGCACGGTACTGGTCACCGGCAGTTGGATTTATCCTCTATGACTGACACTTAAACGGGACTGCTCATTTGATACTGTTCCAGCCCTGCTGCTGGGTGTTTTTAATCATATATTTTAATTAATGTTTTTATTGTGCTTGGGTCCAGAGGCTGTTTCAACAGAGCAGCTTATATTTAGAGGTCTCTGAATAAGTAAATGTAAAACAAAGGAAAACTGACTGCTGAAATTATGAAAGTGATTGTTTCTAAAAAGATGGATTTAGGCTTCAGACTCTATTTACTGCTTGAGACTCAGTCCTTTGCAATATTATGGACTGTCATCTAAACATACCTTTTTTTGTATAGTAGAGCATGGTTTCAAAATCTTATCCAAGATCTGGCTTTAGAAGTCTACAATCTGGGTTTTGAGGCAGGTGGGGACACTGTAGAATTTACTGTGTCAATTTTGACTTTAAAAAATTAACAATGGAGTAGTAGGTTATTAAGTTGGAGTAGTAGCAAATTTTTGAGGCAAAATTTATTTGGACCTGTGTAGATCTCTTCCACTGCTGGAGAAAGAAATAATTGGAGTGGGCTAGTTCCTTTGTCTCCTTTTACTATTTTCTCTTAAATTTTTGTTCTCTCCTTTAAAGAGGGCTAATATCTCTTCCCTATATATTTTAAGTCAGAAGCATGTTTAGGGAGTATATTTAATTCAATTTAGCCAATGTTTATAGAGCACCTCTTCATTCAAGGGAAGAGCTAGGCTTTACAGGGGAATGAGATGTTTACAAATTATAGGAAATATATTTGTAGGATACAGCTTGCTTCGACATACGTGCTGAAAAAAATACGCACTGAGTTTGGAATAGATGAAAGCATCTTCCATTTATTTTTGTCAGGATCAATTATTAGTTCAGTTCTCCACTAGTTATTTTCTTTGAGTCCCAGAGAGCTCCTGAAAGTTACTCAAGAACCATAAGGCTGGAGTGTTAGCACATTTTTTGGTGATTGTAACGAGGTTTGGTCCTGGGTGGAAGAGCGAGGTTCTGAAGTCTGGTTGTCTGCCATCACTTTTGCTTATCTTCCTAGTGGCATCCCTTTTATTTCCTTTTCTCTATCTTCAGGGGTCCAAAATCTTTAAAATGCTCCAAATTAGTGGTTCTTGACCCTGACTGCAAGGAGCATTGAAGAAATATTGATGTCTGGACCTCACGCTTAAACCAATGAAAAGCACTACATTGATTGTGTTGAAGAGCTAGGGTTGAGACTACAAATAGCCAACTCTGTTTGTCGATAGGAAAAAAATCACTACATTAAAAGCATACGTTTTAGGCCATGACATGACTGCAGAAATATTGCAGTGTGAAAGAGAATGTGGTTTTCAGTACTATATTGGCAGACAACAAAAACTTTACCTGTAATTTATTGAGGACCAGTTGCATTGTGAAAGAGTTTTTGTTAATGCAAATACTGTATTTTTTTTTTTTTTTGTCCTCTGAGGCATTGTATTTGTATTACATCCCTAGAAAAAGAATCCAAGTGTTTTCCCTATTGTATTTTGTCCTGCTTCTTTATGGTCCATATGCCAGCTCAGGTTTTCAGTACAGTGAAGCCAAACTGATGGGATGGGAGCAGATTATTCTGCCATTTTTCTAGATCTTTGAGTCTCACATCAAATCTGAGGCTGATCACTCCACACTTATTTATTCTGCCTGTATGTTACAACAATTTTCCCAACCCTGTGATCATCGATGATTTAAAATTCGCCAATGTAACTATGCTTCATCCTCACAATTAGAAACCTGATGATGACTTTGGAGCACAGCCTTATAAGCACCTGGTGTTTGCCTCTTTTTTCAGCATTGTTGATACTCTTGAGAGTATCAGCCAGGACATTCATGCACACCATTATGGCAGCATGGAAAGATGGCAGAAAGAGGCAAACACTATATTTTAAATGATAAACTTTCAAATTTGATTCTAGGCTGCTGCTGCTGCTGCTGCTGCTGCTGCTGAGTCACTTCAGTCGTGTCTGACTCTGTGAGACCCCATAGACAGCAGCCCACCAGGTTCCCCAGTCCCTGGGATTCTCCAGGCAAGAACACTGGAGTGGGTTGCCATTTCCTTCTCCAATGCATGAAAGTGAGAAGTGAAAGTGAAGTCGCTCAGTCGTGTCCCACTCTTCACGACCCCATGGACTGCAGACTACCAGGCTCCTCTGTCCATGGGATTTTCCAGGCAGGAGTACTGGAGTGGGGTGCCATTGATTCTAGGCTAGGGAAGGGTTTCTCAGTCTTGGCACTATTGGCATTTTGTACTGAGCAGTTCTTTGTTGTGGGGGTTGTTCTGTGGATTGTGGAATGTTTAGTAGTATCTGGTCTCTATTCACTAGATGCCAAGAGTAATCTTCCTTTTATATGTGACCCCAAAATGTCTCCAGACATTGCCAAGTTGAGAACCATTAGGGTAATGAAGTAGGTGTTTTGATAGTAGCAGCTTGTCTCAGTTAGTGCTCAGTTGCACAGAACAGACCCCACTTTAGCTAGCTTAAGCTGAAATGTATTAATGACAGGGTATTCAATGGTCTACAGAACTGGTCTGTGGGTAGAAGAAATAGAATCTAGGCTGGTGAGCTTCCAGAAACAAATCCTGAAGCCACATCACAACTAAATCATCATAGAAACTGCTGTACTTGTCTTGATCTGGATGCTGCCTGTCAAACAGAGAAGCTGTGGTCAGGAAACCACTTCTGCTAAACTGGAGAGTTAATACTCCATCTGCAGCAGCAGAACGATACCTCATGTCCAGTCTCTCTCCTTGCTTTACAGAGTCTGAATTCCCATTCTGAAAGTGAGTCTAATAATGGAGTCTATATCATATCTAGAACCCTAGTTATAAGAAAGTGTGGGAAAAGGCAGTTTTGTTTATTAGCCTCTGTAATACATAAGAAGGCATTGCAGAAGGAGGTTGGAACAGATTTAAATGAGCTTATCTCTAGTATTTTCCACAGGGTTCTTCCCAGAACTTAACTCACACCAGGAGGTAGCCACCTATTCTAGATAATTGGGGTTGGTCCAAGGGTAGTCTTCACTCCCTTTACACTTTTGATATTTGTATTTATAATTTTATTCTTTATTTTTTAAATTCTCCTTCTTATTTTCTCTTTGATTACCATTAATTTCATATATCTTTCCTTTTCTCTGACCCTAACTATAGGTTTTCTGAGAACTTGAAGAATATGTATTCATGCTTGGCTTTGTTGATAGATATGGCATGTAATGTCTTTGTTGATGAGATATGATCTGAGGCCTAGGATGTTCAACTAACTCCATGTGTGTCTCCAGTTCATGGAAGAGAGTGTAAGAACAGATATTTTGGTGCAGAGGTTTGCATCCTTAAATTGTGTTCTCTCCATCTAGAAGAATAAAGCACCAATTAATGTGAACAATCATATTGTCTGATTTGAAATAAACATTGATAAGTAACCTTAAGTACAAACAGGTAAAAATCAAGTGATGCTTTCTGCCTCTAGGTTGTAGTCTTTTAATTTTAGAAAATGTGACTCCTTATGGCTGGGCATAATAAGCGATTGCTTACCGGGGTACAATATGTTTTTCTTCTAGTTTGTTGCTAACATCTCCTAATTATTAATTTAGTTAGAGCTATGGGGACTTTAACCCTAAGTTAAAATTCAGACAGTAGCCTTGGGAGAGGTAAAAACATCATAAGCCATTTACTCTTTCATGTAGTCATTTACTTATTTAGTGTATAGGACAAATGTTAATTTTGAAATTCAAGTAAACAGTAAATAATCTTAATATAAATGTGTCCCAAATGTTGGATGAGACATGGTTGCACTAAAAAATAATAATTGTTTATGTGAAATTCAAATTTAACTGGATGCCCTCTATTTTTCCCCCTGTGTTTTTATTTTCTAAGTTTGGTGTGAATGAATTGATCAAGTTATTTCTTGCAAATACATTTCCTGAGATTGACAGAGGATGAAGAAAACATAAGGGTAATGGACTCCTGAGAGGAATAAAGATGAGAAATTTGGGCTCCATACAAAAAGGAAGAGGGACAACTAAAAGCAAACAGGCACTAAGCTGATCCTGGTTAAGCTGACCATTCCTTAGGCATGCAAATAAAGCCCTGATGTGAAGATAAAACTCTCTTCCTTCCCTGTAAATGTAGCCACTTTCCTAAAACACTTGGATCTGGTCCCAGTGCAGCATTCCCTTGCCCAGGCTAGACAAGCCAAGCTTCGAGGTAAGTGGAAGAGATGAGCAGCGCAGGCACTGGATACCTTGGAGCCTTGTAATCTTGCTTGCACAACCTCCAGATTGCATGGTTCTTGGCTTCAGTGCAGCTGGGCACAATTTCAATGCACATCTATGGAGACCATGTCACAACAACAAAACAAACCAATGTAGCTGCGAGTTACAATAATAGCTTGAAAAAACAAGTCAACAGACTTGAAGACTGCTCTGGGAGTCCTTCCCAGGGAGTTAGCCTTTGGCAGAAAGGGAGTTACTGTGCCTCCTTCTTGACATTTTTCAGCTAAGATTATTCTATATGATTTGCACCTTGTCCCTTTCAAAGAGTGGTTATTTGTTTGTTTTGACAGAGCCCTTATTTGCTTTATTGTTGATCAGCACTAGATCTTCCTGGGGAGCAGAATGTCCTTTACTGCATGCAAGTGTCTTGTCCTAAGAGATGGCTTCCCTGCTATAGGTTTCACACTCATGAATAGTACATTCTTTCTTAAGCTCTTACACTGCTATTGGTCAAAAATACAGTGAGCCAAATTTTCACCGTCTTCTGATACTTCAGTTACTGCCTTGTTGTAGACTGGTAGTCAGGAAGAGTTTACACACCTTGCAGCAATATTGCATAAAAGAATTCTGAAGATCTGTTGGAGACATCTTGTTCCTTATAGAGAGTACCCTAGTACATGGAAACCAAGGCTGGTAGAACCTTCTCCATTACTGAACTAAGAGCAAATTGACTTCTTAATGTTAGTGGGTCTAGCCTAAGAGTATATGTGAATTGGAGTCTTGCCAATATCAGGAACCTCCTGTGTTCATATATATATATTTATTTCTGACTTTTATGAAAGGTTTATGTGCCACCAACATTGGGATATGTGGGTGAACACACTGTTAGGAAGCTGGTGAAGAGAAGGAATATTAAGCACTTTGAAAGGAATCTTAGCTGTTCAATGTGATTTCTTAAAAAAAAAAAACAACAGATGTAAGGTATGCTTTATTTTGCATCTTACATCTTGAATCTTTTCTTCTGGTTTGCACATATCCTTGGCTGATTGCATTTTTACCTCAAAAAATTGAGTTCCCTCACATACAGCACATTATTACAATTCTAATTTTGCCTTGTTTAGTAACTGTAAACTTATGTTAAGAGAACAACAGAACAACAACAACAAAAAGAGCAAAGACATCTTCATTTTCCTTATTTTTCTTTGGTTGTCTTTTTTTTGTTAAATCAAATCTCTCTGACTCATATCCTGGGCTATCTCAATTTGTGCATGTTTCCAGAATTCTTTTTAATTTTCAGTTTTCCCCTAATGCTTTTTTTCCCCTGTTATTCATTTCCCAGCTCCTATTTCCACATAGCCTCCCTTTTCTGCTCCATCTCTTCCTATTTCTCTACATCTTTGTGGAGAGATATAACCTTCTTTGCTCTTTTATCACAGAACTTTCATGAAGTTCTATACCAAGTCTCCTTAAACTATGTGGGACAGATTGCCCTAGCTTAAGGGAACACTCAGGAGAGAAGCTTGGAGTGACTCATGGTTGTAGGTGTGAAAGGTGATGGGTTATGACCTCTTGTAGGTCCATTCCACTCTTAGGACACCATGATTCCATGAAGAGGTACTCTTGAGATTTGTGTATCGTGTAAACTTTTTTTTGCATGTTTAGATTCTCCTTCGAGTATTATAGTTTGAAATTAGGTTACGGTGAGCTGAAAAACAGATGAAACAATTTCCAAGCCATAAAAAATTTTGGCTCTTTTCAGAGAGGTCAAAAGATCAATATTGTCAGATGGTCAGAAATCCTTATAATATCTGAGAAGAGAGGAACTCTCAGAAGGGAGAGTAGCTGTGGTAAGAATAACTCCTAATGTAGTTAACATGCCTTGCTCTAGTACCTCCTGGCTTTCCCCACCAGTGTGGTAACTTTAATCCCTCCCAGGGGAATTAGAGGTCATTGATCTCTGAAGTTCTTCCTGCTCTCCCCTTGGATTCCTGTGGTGAGGGCTTTATTTAGGGTGAAAAACCTGCTTCCTCTATGGGAATGTGCCCCAAATGGGAACTACATATTGGGAGACTACACATTTATGTATCACAAATGATAAATATAAATTTAAATCTGCTTATTTTGTTGAGACTGTTCATTTGTGTATTTGTTTCATAGTGCACCTACTCTGTTCCAGGCACACTGTTAAACAGTGGTGAACAATGGTGAGTAAAACCAGGTATGGAGTTTAGAATCCAGTGGGAAAGACAGATGATGATCACATAACCCCACAAATATATTCAAAATGGTATCAGTAGTAAGAGTTAAAAAATGGAAGTACATGGAGCTATTAGAGCATAAAATAGGTGGGTTTGACATAGTTGTGAGGTGGGAGGAGATCTGAAGGAAGAAGTGGAGTTACTCTGTTAAACAGTGGGGTGAGCCATTCCCTAGAGGCTGTGGCCAAGTACCAAAGCTCTGTGATGGGGGACAGGGAAAGAGAGGGACAGGGAATCTGGAATAGAGTGAAGATGAGGCAGCAGGAGGGGCTAATATGAAGATGGGCAGCCGAGCCCAGATCATCCAAAGGCTCAAAGGCTGTGTTCTTTAATCCTAAGAACAATGTTGCTGTGGCTATGCTTAGTCGCTCAGTCTTGTCTGAGTCTTTCCAACACCATGGACTACAGTCTGCCAGGTTCCTCTGTTCATGAGGATTCTCCGGGCAAGAATATTGGAGGGGGTTGCCATGCCCTCCTCCAGGTATCTTTCCAACCCAGGGACTGAACCCAGGTCTCCTGCATTGCAGGCAGATTCTTTTCCATCTGAGCCACAATGGGGAGCCATCAAAATGCTTTGGGGAGAAGATCGGAAAGGTGATCAGACTTCCATGTCAAATATACTTATTTTGTTATTATAATAAGCACCCTGTGAATTATTGGAGGTTCTCAAGCATTTAAAACTAAGATAAGTTTTCTGTTTTATTTTATTAATGCAAGAATACTTAGCATGAGATCTACTATCTTAACACATTTTCAGTTTATAATACATTATTGTTGGCTATAGACACAAATATTGTACATATCTCTAGAACTTTTTCATCTTAACTAACATTTTATGGCTGTTGATTAAAAACTCATTTTCTTCTTCTCTTAACCCCTGGTAACCACCATTCTAGTCTCTGGTTTTATGAATTTGACTATTTTAAATATCTCATATAAGTAGAATCATGCAATATTTGTCTTTCTATGCTCAGTTGCTCAATTTTGTCCAACTCTTTGTGACCCTATGGAGTGTGGTCCTCTAGGCTCCTCTGTCCATGGGGATTTTCTAGGCAAGAATGCTGGAGTGGACTGCCATTTCCTACTCTCTTTTGTCCTTCTGTACCTGGATTATTTAAGCATAATGTCCTAAGGGCCCACAATATTGTCAAATATTGAAGAATTTCTGTTTTTAAAAAGGCTGAAGAGTATTCCATTGTAAGTGTATACCACATTTAAAACATCCATTCTTTTGTCAATGAACATTTAGGTTATTTCTACCTCTGCTGTTGTGAATGGTGTTGCAATGAATATGGAAGTTCTAATACTTTTTTGGGCTCCAAAATCACTGCAGATGGTGACTGCAGCCATTAAAAGACGCTTAATCCTTGGAAGAAAAGTTATGACCAACCTAGATAGCATATTGAAAAGCAGAGATATTACTTTGCCAACAAAGGTCCATGTAGTCAAGGCCATGGTTTTTCCTGTGGTCATGTATGGATGTGAGAGTTGGACTGTGAAGAAAGCTGAGCACCGATAAATTGATGCTTTTGAACTGTGGTGTTGGAGGACTCTTGAGAGTCCCTGGGACTGCAAGGAGATCCAACCAGTCCATTCTAAAGGGTCAGCCCTGGGATTTCTTTGGAAGGAATGATGCTAAAGCTGAAACTCCAATACTTTGGCCACCTCATGCGAAGAGTTGACTCATTGGAAAAGACTGATGCTGGGAGGGATTGGGGGCAGGAGGAGAAGGGGATGACAGAGGATGAGATGGCTGGATGGCATCACTGACTTGATGGACGTGAGTCTGAGTGACCTCTAGGAGTTGGTGATGGACAGGGAGGCCTGGCATGCTGTAATTCCTGGGGTCGCAAAGAATCGGACACGACTGAGTGACTGAACTGAACCGAACTGAATACCTTTTTGAGATCCTAATTTCAGTTCTTTTGGATGTATACCCAGAAATGGGATTGCTGAATCATAACAGTAATTCTATTTTTAAGTTTTTGAGAAACTTTCATAATATTTTCCACAGTGACTACACCATTTTACATTCCCACCAACAGTGTTCAACTGTTCCAGTTTCTCTATATCCTTGCCAATTCTTATTGCTTTTTATCATAATAGTCATTCTGACAAGTATCAGATAAAATTTTGTGGTTTTGATTTACATTTCCTGGGTGATCAGTGATGATTAACACTCACTTTTTCTGTATACCTGTTGACCATTTTTATGTCTTTGAAGAAATATCTATTGAAGTCCTTAGCCCATTTTCTTTTTGGACATGTGGTTCAGTTCAGTTCAGTTCAGTTGCTCAGTCGTGTCCAACTCTTTGCGACCCCATGAACCACGGCACGCCAGGCCTCCCTTGGACAGGTGACATTTACTATAAAACATAATTTTTTTTACAATGTTTTAAAAATGGGCTAAGCCCATTTTTGAAATCAGATTATTAGTGGAATGTTGTTGTTATTAATTGTAGGATTTCCTTCTAACTATTGGAGATGAATTCTTTATCAGATATTTGATTTGCAAATATTTTCTCCCAATCCATAGATTGCTTTTCACTCTGTTGATTGTTGCCTTTGCTGAGCAGAAGTCTTTTAATTTGATGAGGCCCCACTTTTTAATTTTCTTTTGTTGCCTGTGCATTTGGTGTCATATTCATGAAATCATTGCCAAAACTAATGTCATGAAGATTTTCCCCTATGTTTCTTCTAGGAGTGTTACGGTTTTGAGGTTTCTATTTCAGTCTTTTTTTTTTTTTTTATGGCGTAAGAAAAAGGTCCAGTTTCATTCTTTTGAATGTGAACATTCAGTTTCCCAAAGTCATTTGTTGAAAAGACTATCCTTTCCACATTGTGTATTCTTGAAATCTTTGTTGAAGATCAGTTGACTGTATCTGTGTGAGTTTATTTCTGGGCCCTATTCTGTTCCATTGGTCTATTTGTCTTCATATTCATACCATACTTTTTTGATTGCTATAGCTTCATAATCTATTTTGAAGTCAAAAAAGTGATGCCTCAACCTTTGTTCTTTGTCAGAATTGACTTGGCTATTTGTGAGTTTTGGTGGTTCTATATAAATTGTAGAGTTGTATCTTACATTTCTATAAAAATTATCTTTGGGATTTTTGATAAGGATTGCATTGAATCTGTAGACCACTTTGGGTACAGATGTTTTAGCAGTGTTAAGGTTCCAATACATGAATATGGGGTGTCTTTCCATTGTTTTTGCCTTTCTTAATTTTCTTCATCAATGTGTTATAGTTTTTAGTATATAAATCTTTGACCTCCTTAGGTAGATTTATCCTTAAATATTTTATTCTTTTTGGTGTTAATGAAAATGTGATTGGTTTCTTAATTTCCTTTCTAGCTAGTTCACTGTTAAGTATATAAAAATGCAACTGGTTTTTGTACATTTATTTTGTATCCTGCAGTTTTACTGAACTCCTTTATTAAGTCTAACATTTTTTTAAATGTCTGGAGTTTTCTGTATATGAGATCATGATATCTGAAAACAGGGATAATTTTAATTCTCCCTTTGCAATTTGCATGTATTTTGGTTTTTTTCTTATCTAGTTGCTCTAGAACTTCCAGTACCATGTTAAATAGAAGTAGTAAGAGTGAGCATCCTTGTCTTATTCTTGATTTTAGAGGAAAAATTTTAATTTTTTCACCATTGAGTATGATGTTAGCTATGGAGTTTTCATATATAGTCTTTATTATGTAAAGGTATTTCCCTTTATTCTTAGTTTGTTGAGAGTTTTTATCATGTAAGAGTGTTGAATGTTGTCAAACACTTTTTTCTGCATCTACTGAGACAATCATGTGACTTAAATTCTTTGTTCTGTTGATGTAGGTTATCACATTAATTGATTTTCTTATACTGAACTCCAGGATATAGTGGAGGACAGGGGAGCCTGGTGTGCTGCAGTCCATGGGGTTGCAAAAGTCGGGCACGACTTAGCGACTGAACAACAATAACAGCAGCAACATACTGAACCATTCTTGCATCCCAGGGGTAAATCCCACCTGGTCATATTATATCAGTCTTTTAATGTGTTATTGGATTCTGTTTTGCTAGTATTTCACTGAGGATGTTTGCCTCTATATACATCAGGGACGTGAGTTAACACATATATTGCAGTTTTTAGGAACTGTGAACAGTTGTTATAGCCAAAAACAAGTCACTAGGAGGTAGCAGTCTTTTCTATGAATTGCATAGTGTTGTATTTTATTTTTTACTTAAATGAACTAAATATAGTCATTCCTAAGACAGTAAAATGGTTGCTAAATTATGATAGAGAATGTAATAATGAAAGTTTCTTCTTTCAAAGAGAGTTAGGTACTAGGTATAAATAAAACAGGATATTTTGATCCCACGTTTTGATTTTGCTGCTTTGATCTTACCATTTTGACTCCATTACATTGATATCAACAGCATTTTGATCCTTCTGCTTTTTACTTAACACCAATAACAAAAGTGTAAAGTATGATAGCTGTGTTTATTGATTTCTAGGTGCCAGACTCTGTTTTAGGTGGTTTGCATGTATTTTGTCATAGCAATTTATAAGGTATGCACTATTATAACTTTGATTCTATAAATTAGAAAACAGAGACAACCAGGTCATCAGGTTAAACAACTTGATCAAGATAATTCAGTCAATGATGTAGGATGTAGACAGTTAGCTCATGGAATACAAAGGTGATTAGAAGTATATAAACCATACAACTGGTTGACCATTAATAATTATGTCAATACTGGATTATCTGAGAGAAATTACTCATTATCATGAATCAACAAAGCAATCAGTTATTTTTTAATCAAGATCATAATGAATATTATATATGTAAAGGATCAATAATAAATAACAATGACAGTTATTGAAACATTATAAAATGTGTTATTTACAAAATTTAACAGAAGAATAAAATACTGACAAAACTGAGATGGCAAAATGTTTACTTGGTATGAAAAAAATGGTCATGAAAAGGAAATTTGGAATGACTGAAGGTCTAATCAGTAACATTTGATGTATATAAAAATCTCATAAATGATAAAAGCTTCACTGCAAAACTTACCCCCCAAAGAAGTAATCACAATGAAAATAGTATAGAAAGTAAAAATAAAATAGAAAAATTAGAAATACTACAAGTGTATGTAGAAACTTGGTCAAAGAATTATAATGATTAAGTGAAATTTCGGAGAAGGCAATGGCAACCCACTCCAGTGTTCTTGCCTGGAGAATCCCAGGGACAGGGGAGCCTGGTGGGCTGCCATCTATGGGGTCACACAGAGTTGGACACGACTGAAGTGACTTAGCAGCAGCAGCAGCAGCAGGAGTGAAATTTACTACACTGTCTTTCTCCATTAAAAATGTAGTTAAACTAGTGGTGCTAAACTATTTTATACCTATTTTAAAAATTTTTAGGTATATCTCATGAGCATCTATTATGTTGTCTTGTTCATCATGTTTATCTTACTAAAGTAAGATACCATGCTTGGTATGCTTAGTTTATAATTTTTTTTTTGAAATCAGATTTTTACTTTATCTTATTTGAAAAGTGAGAGAAAAAAATGAACTGTTGAGGCCCATGTGCTACTTAGAGAAGAAGAGCTAAAAAGAAGTTGATCTTCCACATTTAATAAATAAGTAACCCTTTTATTTCTGCCTGTAAATAACACGAATGCTTCTTTGTTACTGGTACTGACTAGTCACATTATATTCAACAAATTCTATTGAATTGTAATTACTCCGATTATTTTGTAAATTGAAAATGAATTAATTTGTTGTTTTTTGACAGTGATTTATAATTTGACACTTTGGAGAATTCTGATCAGCTTAAATGTATGTGATAAGTATTTGACAGAGAAGCCATCTCCTATTTTGACCATTATAAAAATTCAGGCTTTTTGTTTCAAAAAGTGAGCTCACTTGTAGTTACAGTTAATTTATCATTGATAAAATATGTAGTAACAATTGGCACCTTTTATTTACACTTAGTGAAAAGTAATCCCATTTACAATCTGCAATGGGTTATTGCAAAACCAAGCATAATTTTCACTAATGAATTATGAGGACTGGAACAACTTATGAACGATGACCAAAAGATAGAGGTGCTAAATCTCTAGTTTAAAAAAAGGCAATCTTTTAGAGAAAAAGTCTGCATTCTTGTGAAATGTTAAAATAAGTCCATACCTTTAGTTCTTAAACTGAATGCAGTCATATTAATTAGTCATAAACATTAGCTAGTGAAATGAAATGCAATACATCAGTGGAGAGGACAGCTTGAAAACTGTGGGATATTGTATTATTCTACTGTCTTAGATCAACAGTTCCAAGATCTATATAAAAGTAGAAAAATCTTAAATTTTGTATATAGAATAAAACTTTTAAAAATTAAATCAATCTTATGCATGTTGTTTATGGTTGTGTATATTAAGTCTGACTGATGGTGACTGCAGCCATGAAATTAAGAGATGCTTGCTCCTTGGAAGAAAAGCTATGACTAACCTAGATAGCATATTAAAAAGTAGGGAGATTACTTTGGTGACAAAGGTCTGTCTGAGCAACTGAACTGATTGATATTAAGGCTAGTCAGTACCAGCATAATGGTTAAGAGGACAATCTCTGAAGCTTAACAGCTTAGGTCTAACTTTTTGATTTCTCATTGATTAGCTATAGAACCTGTAAACAATTGGGAAAATTACTTAACCTTTTTGAGCCCTGTTTTTCTCACTTCTAAAATGGGAGTAATAATAATTCTGCTCCATAGGATTGTTGTCAGAATTAGATGTGTTAATATACCTAAAAAATTCCACCTGTTTTTGTTGTTGTTATAATTTTACTAGCTACAGGTGAAAAATTTGTGGGCTATTACAAATAACCTTCTTTACAACTTAACATTTAGTTAGTGTTTGGAGAATATCCTTTTCTGCCTGAATTATTCTTAATCCCTCGATGTGTGTTACTCCAGAAGGCCTGCTAGTTAACTGTTGGCTCTGTGTGGTTATTAAGATTATAAAGTGTAGCTACTCATATTATTATGTGGTTGTTGTTTAGTTGCTAAGTCATGTCTAACTCTTTTGCGACCCCATGGACTATAGCCCACCAGACTCCTCTACTCATGGGATTTCTCAGGCAAGAATACTGCAGTGGGTTGCCATTTTCTTCTCTAGGGGCTCTTCCCATCCCTGGGATTGAACCCGTGTCTCCTGCATTGGCAGGCAGATTCTTTACCGCTGAGCCACCAGCGAAGTCATTATACTGTGATAGGAATCTAGTATTAGAGGTATTAAAACAGTGGCGGCACAAGAGAATAACTAATTCTGAGAAGATCCTTGTAACTATGTGACTTTGGTGAAATATTTTCTCTCATGTCTTGGCTTATTTAAAAATGTTTCAAGTTGTGTAAAATGCTGGCATTGGATTAAATCCCTAACTTCTTTCTTAAGCTTCAGATTTGTAGTGCTCTTTCTTCAGAATTTCTTCTGAAATTTCAGAATTTCTTCTGAAATTCTCTCCTTACATGGCTGGTCCCACATTAATGATGCCATGCCTGCTTGGACACCTGTAGGCTGGGCCAGTGTAAAGTGGATCGTCTATTTTTAAGCCACTCAGGGTTGTCAGTGGAAACCAAAATAAGGGGTAAAGACATCCAGAGTGAAGTTTGCAATATTATGTGCAATATTAATATAGAAGCAGTGCTGAATGACAAGATGACTTGATGAAAAGAAGGGACCACCCAAACTCCTGTGGTGCTGAATACTAATAGGCATAGACTAACATCTTACTGAACTGAACTTTCTTTAGGCAACATGTTCTAGACAGAAACTGCTGGGAATTTTTACCTTTAACTTTCATCTTCACTACTCTTGTCTTCTCCATTTATAAAAAGGTACTGCGTAAAGTGTTATTTGTTACCAGTGTAGAGTGTTACCACTATCAAGGACCCACCGTTTTTTAAAATCCTTTTCTGGGTATTGAATAAATATTTGCCAGTGTTCTAAATGCCAGCACCTCTTGAGAACTTAAGAGGAATGTTGCGTAGGCAGGGATGGGGGAGGGCAACTTGCTGAGCTGCAAGTTTTGGAGGTTTAGGCTGAATGTCTTCAAAACTTGTACCATATCACTATTGCTTTAACTGTTACTGTGTTGGTGGCTGCATCTCCCTCAAGCTGCCTTGTTTGACACTTGAAACGTGAGAATTCTTTTCTCCTTCGGGTTTTGCTCTGTGTTTGAAAAGGGAATTGTTTAAATGTAGATCTGCGAGGGCACGAGAAGGCAAGCAGTTGACCTCACAATGAGAGCTCAGCAAGTTGCTTCGTGTTTTCCATTCAGAGTCGTCTCCTCTCTGTCAGCTCTTTTGAAGCACCTATAAAACAAAATAGGCTCATTAACTATGAAGGGGTAAGTGAAGCTGGCAGTTGCACCTATTCAAATAGGTTTTCCTTTTTAGATATTTGCCCTCCAGAAAAAAGAACAGTCAGAAGACAAATGCCTCCCTTATCCTTGTCTACACATGGCCTCCCTTTTGGGGTGAGTGAGGTCAGTCAGGATCTAGGGGTTGTGGGTATTTTGTTCCAGATCTGTCGCTAACCTGGTCCACGAGGTTATTGTCATGGTGAAAAGGCAGGATGAACTTGTCACCATCATTTCATTCAGTAAGTTTGCATATAAGGATAATGACTGTATCTCTTTCTAAACAATCAAGGGCAATGCTTCATGACTTGTCAGTGTGGACACAGACTTGTCTTAGCTGTGCAGTCTTGCTGACAGGAACAAACAATAGTTCTTGCCTGTGGACCAGCTCTTCCCATCCATAGATTCTCCTCTTTTTATGGAGCTTTCACTGCAAATTTGATTCCTTTTCTGAACCTACTGCATTCACATTTTAATGAGCTTAGAGGGATGCCAAGATACATAAGAGGTGGTTTTAACCCTCGAAATCTTAGCCAGTAAATGAGGTAACATGTGATGATGTTCAGTAAATCACCACGCAAATGTGAGGCAATTTGAGACTATCCTTGAAAGAAATATGGGAAATGTTTCTATAGTTTCTAGTTGTAGAATAGTTTGAGCAAAGGCACAGAGGTGTTTATAGTTAAGGGACAATCTTTTTGGTCCTGACTTTATTTGGCCTATTTGATACTGTTGACCCTTGGCTTTATCTTGAAATATTCTCTTGGTTTCATGACACCACACTCCGCTGAGTTTCTCTCCACTTTTCCCACAGCTCTTTTCAGTCTCACCCCCAGGTTCTATGACCAAATGTAGGCTGATGATGCCTCACCTGTGCTTCTAGCCAGACTGCTTTCTCAACAGTCAGACCTATATAGCTAACTGTCTTTTGTACACACCCATATATCCAACTCTTATTTAAGTACCTTAAATCTAGCATGACCAAAACTGAACTCCTTATTTTTACTCCCTAGTTATATATCTTCCTTGCTGCTGCTAAGTCACTTCAGTTGTGTCTGACTCTGTGTGACCCCATAGACGGCAGCCCACCAGGCTCCCCCATCCCTGGGATTCTCCAGGCAAGAACACTGGAGTGGGTTGCCATTTCCTTCTCCAATGCATGAAAGTGAAAAGTGAAAGTGAAGTCGCTCAGTAGTATCCGACTCTTAGCGACCCCATGGACTGCAGCCTAGCAGGCTCCCCTGTCCATGGGATTTTCCAGGCAAGAGTTCTGGAGTGGGGTGCCATTGCCTTCTCCGATATATCTTTCTTAGTGTTTCATTTTTCAGTGAATAATATCAGATCAGATCAGATCAGTCGCTCAGTCGTGTCCGACTCTTTGCGACCCCATGAACCGCAGCACGCCAGGCCTCCCTGTCCATCACCAGCTCCCGGAGGTCACTCAGACTCGCATCCATCGAGTCAGTGATGCCATCCAGCCATCTCATCCTCTGTCGTCCCCTTCTCCTCCTGCCCTCAATCCCTCCCAGCATCAGAGTCTTCTCCAATGAGTCAACTCCTCGCATGAGGTGGCCAAAATACTGGAGTTTCAGCTTTAGCATCATTCCTTCCAAAGAAATTCCAGGATTGATCTCCTTCAGAATGGACTGGTTGGATCTTCTTGCAGTCCAAGGGACTCTCAAGAGTCTTCTCCAACACCACAGTTCAAAAGCATCAATTCTTCGGCACTCAGCCTTCTTCACAGTCCAGCTCTCATATCCATACATGACCACAGGAAAGACCATAGCCTTGACTAGGCGAACCTTTGTTGGTAAAGTAATGTCTCTGCTTTTGAATATGCTATCTAGGTTGGTCATAACTCTCCTTCCAAGGAGTAAGCGTCTTTTAATTTCATGGCTGCAGTCACCATCTGCAGTGATTTTGGAGCCCAGAAAAACAAAGTCTGACACTGTTTCCACTGTTTCCCCATCTATTTCCCATGCAGTGACGGGACCAGATGCCATGATCTTTGTTTTCTGAATGTTGAGCTTTAAGCCAACCTTTTCACTCTCCACTTTCACTTTCATCAAGAGGCTTTTTAGCCCCTCTTCACTTTCTGCCATAAGGGTGGTGTCATCTGCATATCTGAGGTTATTGATATTTCTCCCAGCAATCTTGATTCCAACTTCTGTTTCTTCCAGTCCAGCATTTCTCATGATGTACTCTGCATATAAGTTAAATAAACATGGTGACAATATGCAGCCTTGACGTACTCCTTTTCCTATTTGGAACCAGTCTGTTGTTCCATGACCAGTTCTAACTGTTGCTTCCTGACCTGCATACAGATTTCTTAAGAGGCAGATCAGGTGGTCTGGTATTCCCATCTCTTTCAGAATTTTCCATAGTTTATTGTGATCCACACAGTCAAAGGCTTTGGCATAGTCAATAAAGCAGAAATAGATGTTTTTCTGGAACTCTCTTGCTTTTTCCATGATCCAGCAGATGTTGGCAATTTGATCTCTGGTTCCTCTGCCTTTTCTAAAACCAGCTTGAACATCAGGAAGTTCACGGTTCACATATTGCTGAAGCCTGGCTTGGAGAATTTTGAGCATTACTTTACTAGCGTGTGAGATGAGTGCAATTGTTCGGTAGTTTGAGCACTCCTTGGCATTGCCTTTCTTTGGGATTGGGATGAAAACTGACCTTTTCCAATCTTGTGGCCACTGCTGAGTCTTCCAAATTTGCTGGCATATTGAGTGCAGCACTTTCACAGCATCATCATTCAGGATTTGGAATAGCTCCACTGGAATTCCATCACCTCCACTAGCTTTGTTCGTAGTGATGCTTTCTAAGGCCCATTTGACTTCACATTCCAAGATGTCTGGCTCTAGGTCAGTGATCACACCATCATGATTATCTGGGTCTTGAAGCTCTTTTTTGTACAGTTCTTCTGTGTATTCTTGCCACCTCTTCTTAATATCTTCTGCTTCTGTTAGATCCACACCATCTCTGTCCTTTATTGTGCCCATCTTTGCATGAAATGTTCCTTTGGTATCTCTGATTTTCTTGAAGAGATCCTTAGTCTTTCCCATTCTGTTGTTTTCCTCTATTTCTTTGCATTGATCACTGAAGAAGGCTTTCTTATCTCTTCTTGCTATTCTTTGGAACTCCGCATTTAGATGTTTATATCTTTCCTTTTCTCCTTTGCTTTTCACTTCTCTTCTTTTCACAGCTATTTGTAAGGCCTCCCCAGACAGCCATTTTGCTTTTTTGCATTTCTTTTCCATGGGGATGGTCTTGATCCCTGTCTCCTGTACAATGTCACGAACCTCATTCCATAGTTCATCAGGCACTCTATCTATCAGATCTAGGCCCTTAAATCTATTTCTCACTTCCACTGTATAATCATAAGGGATTTAATTTAGGTCATACCTGAATGGTCCAGTAGTTTTCTCTACTCTCTTCAATTTCAGTCTGAATTTGGCAATAAGGAGTTCATGGTCCGAGCCACAGTCAGCTCCTGGTCTTGTTTTTGCTGATTGTATAGAGCTTCTCCATCTTTGGCTGCAAAGAATATAATCGATCTGATTTTGGTGTTGACCATCTGGTGATGTCCATGTATAGAGTCTTCTCTTGTGTTGTTGGAAGAGGGTATTTGCTATGACCAGTGCATTTTCTTGGCAAAACTCTATTAGTCTTTGCCCTGCTTCATTCCGTATTCCAAGGCCAAATTTGCCTGTTACTCCAGGTGTTTCTTGACTTCCTACTTTTGCATTCCAGTCCCCTATAATGAAAAGGACATCTGTTTTGGGTGTTAGTTCTAAAAGGTCTTGTAGGTCTTCATAGAACCTTTCAACTTCAGCTTCTTCGGCGTTAGTGGTTGGGGCATAGACTTGGATTACTGTGACATTGAATGGTTTGCCTTGGAAACGAACAGAGATCATTCTATCATTTTTGAGATTGCATCCAAGTACTGCATTTCGGACTCTTTTGTTGACCATGATGGCCACTCCATTTCTTCTGAGGGATTCCTGCCCACAGTAGTAGATATAATGGTCATCCGAGTTAAATTCACCCATTCCAGTCCATTTTAGTTCGCTAATTCCTAGAATGTCAACATTCACTCTTGCCATCTCTTGTTTGACCACTTCCAATTTGCCTTGATTCATGGACCTGACATTCCAGGTTCCTATGCAATATTGCTCTTTACAGCATCGGACTTTGCTTCTATCACCAGACACATCTACAGCTGGGTATTCTTTTTGTTTTGGCTCCATCCTTTCATTCTTTCTGGAGTTATTTCTCCACTGATCTCCAGTAGCATATTGGGCCCCTACTGACCTGGGGAGTTTCTCTTTCAGTATCCTATCATTTTGTCTTTTCATACTGTTCATGGGGTTCTCAAGGCAAGAATACTGAAGTGGTTTGCCATTCCCTTCTCCAGCGGACCACACCCTGTCATATCTCTCCACCGTGACCCGCCCATCCCAAGTTGCCCCATAATATACATCTAGTTATTTAAGTCTGAAGCATGATTTAATCTTTGACTCCTCCTTCCCTAATACCCTCCATAGGATAAATCATCACACCTTTTATATTAGTTTCTTAATATCTCCTGAATTTGTCCAGGTCTCTTGGTCTCCATTGTTACCTCCTTGGGCCAGCTCTCCATTATCTTCCACTTAAATGACTACAGTAACCACCTGCCTTCAATATTTCCTCCAGCTAATATTTCCTTTACATTGTAGGCAGAGAAATCTTTCTAAAGCACAAATGTTGTCATTTTTTTCTTACTTTAAAGTTCTCTAATAGCTCTTTTCTGCCCTAAGGATAGTGTCTAGATCCCCACATAAGGCTACTGTTCTTTCTTGTTCTGGTTCTACTGGCCTTTCTTGCCTCAAGTCTTGCTCCCACCACTTAAGCTCTCTGAGCTTCAGCCATTTTGAAGTGCTCTTGCAGTCTGTGGACTCCCCAGATGAGTTCTCCCGTCTCCAAGACTTTGTGTACACTGTTCCTGAGCTAGCACACTCTTTTCCCTTGCTCTTCCTCTGGTCTCAGCTGGAAAATCAGTGTTCACACTGAATTCTCATGGCCTGTTCACTTGTCTATATCCATTTAGGTTTGTCAATACCTCTTCTAGAGTATGGAATATTTTAGATATTCAGTAGATACTTTGTGGATGAATTGGTTAGTGATAATGCATGGGTTGTCTTTAAGGATGGCAGATGCCCTGGCTTGACTGGAATGTAGGCGTTATATGAAGGACATTATTATATGAAGAAAGATATGAAAGGTGTTTGGGTGTCTTAGGTTGGGTTCCGTGAACATAAATTCTGAGATAAAGATTTCAGTATAGAAAGTTTATTGGGAAATGTTCTTGGGGTCAGCTCCTAAATTAGACTTTATTAGGCCATGAGATGCTATTGAAGGTATTTAACAGAGAAATGATGTGACTTGGAGCTGAAATTAGGAAGATTAATCTGGCTGAGGTATCTAGATTGGATTAAAGGTAGAGAAGTTGGAGACAGGGAGGACAATGGGAAAGTTTTTAAATGGCCCAGGTGGAGAAAATAGGCCTGAACAAGAGTGTTGGCAGTGGAATTGAAAAAGGCAGGTGGTTATTTGCAAGAAATATACCAATGCTAGAATCCATAGGCTGTGAGACTCTTGGAAGAGTAAACATGGGATATATGGAATAAGAAGGAGACTCAAAAGTAAGTCCAAGGTTTTGAGCCTCACTGAAATGTAAGAATGCTGGTACTAGTGATGGAAGTTGAATAAGAATATAGTCTTGATGGTAGACTAGATTTGTTGAATTTGCAGTATGGCAGCCACTCAAGTAGAAGTGACCTACAGGCCACTGGGCAAGGATGATGACGTTCTAAGTGGTGTTCAATGGTTCAAGATGGGGCAGCAAGGTAGCAGTGCACATCACATGTTCAGGGGACCATGGGAAGATCAATTTGGCTAGAAGAGAGAATTGATTGATACAAATATTGGTAAAAAAGTTGGAATATTGACAGTGGAGGTACTTAAATGACAGGCCAAATAGCAGTGGGGTTTAGAGGAGTTCTGGAGATTTCTTATAAAAATTGCCTTTTTTTCTGAAGTTTGATCCTATCTACTGTCTGAATGTGGGTCTCCATAAACCCAAAGAACTAGAGCTCTTCACTTGAGAGACACTCTGTTTTTTACACTGAAGTAGTTCTGAAGATTATTGGTCATTGACATTCTTTTTCATGGAGATTATATGAAGACACATTAAAGGAAAGTCCAGTCTTCATGTGTTTCTGAGATTTTTATATTCAGTCTTTGCTTAGCTTTCATGAGGCACAAAGAATCTGTGGCCTAATTGGTCAGCTGATTTACTGGCTCACCCTGTAAAGTAAATACTGTATATCTGCAAGTGGAAAGTCAGTATGTGTAATCTAGCTGCCTAGTCACGCCTGCCCAATTGCTGTTGAAAACTTTGACCAAGGGCTATAAAACTGTCAAGAGCCAGGGCCCATGCTTGCTTCCACACCAAATACTCGTTATTGAAGCTATTGTGAAGATAACAGGGCATGCATTTGACTTGCTAGGATATCTTCTTTGCTACAGAAGCATCTGGCAGAGCTGGAAAACTTTGTGTTACATAACTTTGCATTTGTTGTTTTTTATTTATCATCTAGTTCAGTTTATTTGACATCAAAACTTACCCTACTCTCCTTTAAGCACACTCACAGAATATAAAGTGTACTTGATATCAGTGCAGTGAATTCAAAATGAAATCTTCAGATTGGCACTCAAATCATTAAAAAGACAAAACAAATCCAAAATTTCTTTGCTGTTGTTGAGCAGACGTTTGATTTTGACCTTCCTCCAAGATGGTCATGGGCTTCCCTGGTGGCTCAGATGGTAAAGAGTCTGCCTGCAGTGCAGGAGACCCAGGTTCAATCCCTGGGTTGGGAAGATCCCCTGGAGAAGAAAATGGCAAGCCACTCCAGTATTCTTGCCTGGAGAGTTCCATGGAGAGAATTCCATTCTTGCCTAGAGAATTCCCACCAGAGGAGCCTGGCGGGCTACAGTCTATGGGGTCGCAGAGTCAGACAATACTGAGTGACTTGCACTTCACTTCACTTTACTTGACTTCATTTTACTTCAGTTTCATCCCAGAGTATTTAAAGCATCTCTTGGGAAAAGGATGAGAATTGCTGCTGAAGGGTTAATCTTTTTTGTTTTTTTGGACAGGAGGAAGTAAATGATAGGTACCAAAGGCCCCTGCTTACTTTTGGAATGGTCTGCTAGATTTGACCAGCACTTGGAGTGTATACACTCCGATGATTTGCAAACAATTACCTCTGCTAAGGTAAAGTGGCCTGACCATGTTTGTAGCTTTCTGCACAGCTAATTGCATGAGCTTTCACTCAACAGAAGAAAACATGTCAAATCTTGACACATTAAAAAAAAATAAGCATGTTATTAAGTTGCAACTGATATTCAACAGCGCTACATAAATCTCTGAGAAGCAAAGAAGGGAGTATTTACTCTTTTATTCATTGTTCAGCTTTGCCCAGTTGATTTTATGCTTCAGTCCATAGAAATGTTTGCTGTACTGTAAAGGCTTTTGATATTTATATTTTATATTTTACTGTTCTTTGGATGTTCGGTCTAAAGAAGGTACAATTCAGTGATCCAAAGATGAATTACATAAGGGCTGTATGTTGTATTTTCAAACAGAAATCTTAATTGCTTAATACCTTACTTATTCCATTTAGATCCTTCCTGAATCTGGGCTAATTTTCATGGTTTCTTAGCCATCTCTAGTATAAACTTTTCATTTCTTCCTTATTTACCTTGGCTAGAGATAAAGAAGAGTCAACTTCAGAGCTTATGATGTAATGTTAGGAATGCTGAGGAGACTTCCTTATTTTCCAAATTAATTCTCATAAAATAAATATATATATATATATACATATATATATATATATTTAGTAGTAACATTCTTTTAACAGGCACTGAAGAGCTTAATGTTCTTTACTCACCTATGGTTTTTATTAGCCTCATCCCCGGTAGATATGATTTTTGGTTTACTGACATGTTTAAAAAAAGAAGCACAGAAAATATCTATGGCCACAGGGAACTAACCACTGACCTGTAATGAAGTGGTTAGGCCTGTGAGCCTTGGTGTCAGACTGATTTGGGTTGCAGACCTGGTACCACCACTTTCTACCTGTGTGACTTGGGCAGTTTCCCTCTCCAAGACTCAGTCTCTTCATCTTTCAAATAGGATAGAAATGCTCATGTCATAAAATGAGATAATATCTGTAAGCATATAAAGCATTTAGTGCAGTGTAGATCAGATCAGATCAGATCAGTCGCTCAGTCGTGTCCGACTCTCTGCGACCCCATGAACCGCAGCACGCCAGGCCTCCCTGTCCATCACCAACTCCCTGAGGTCACTCAGACTCACATCCATCGAGTCAGTGATGCCATCCAGCCATCTCATCCTCTGTCGTCCCCTTCTCCTCCTGCCCCCAATCCCTCCCAGCATCAGAGTCTTCTCCAATGAGTCAACTCTTCGCATGAGGTGGCCTAAATACTGGAGTTTCAGCTTTAGCATCATTCCTTCCAAAGAAATCCCAGGGCTGATCTCCTTCAGAATGGACTGGTTGGATCTCCTTGCAGTGTAAGGCCACAGTAAAAAGTATATAATAGGTGCTCAGGAAATGTTATCATCATTACTATTGAAATATCGAGGCATTAAAAAGTACCTTTCTTGGAAAAAGGTAACACCGATTTGGTAACACTAAGCTATGATGTTTGTTTGTTAAGATGTTTGCAGGCATGCCTTAGATTTTCACCTGAGGCATGAAATTCCATCATAGGAGATTACTGTGAACTCCTTGCTCCTGAACCTCACTTAACACTTTTGAATCCAAACTGTTCCTGCAGCTTTGCCTTTTACAACTTGTTCAAAGCCTGGACCTCTTGCTTTGCTTTTGTGTAGCCAAAGTCCAGCCTTTCCCTCAATTCTCTTTTACTAGGAGGTTTGGCTTTGTATGCCAATTGCCTACTGAGGTCTGATTTTCTGGCCTCAGTTCTGCTTTTTTGGCTTTGCCTTACCAGCACTGATGGGCCTGACACATCCACAGTGATGCTCAGTTGTGGATGTGTCTGGTGGTGAACGTAATCTTTGAAGCATGTAGGTCACCAAGATGTTGTCAGTTCAGTCACTCAGTCGTGTCTGACACTTTGTGACTCCCTGAACCGCAGCACGCCAGGCTTCCCTGTCCATCACCAACTCCCCGAGCCTGCACAAACTCATGTCCATCGCATCGGTGATGCCATCCAACCATCTCATCCTCTGTCATCCCCTTCTCCTCCTGCCTTCAATCTTTCCCAGCATCAGAGTCTTTTCTAATGAGTCGGTTCTTCATATCAGGTGGCCAAAGTATTGGAATTTCAGCTTTAGCATCAGTCCTTCCAATTAATATTTAGGAGTGATTTCCTTTAGGATTGACTGGTTGGATCACCATGCAGTCCAAGAGACTCTCAAGAGTCTTCTCCAACACCAAAGTTCAGAAGCATCAATTCTTCAGTGCTTTAGCTTTCTGGTAACCACCTTCAAAATTTTAGACTGAACCTTCAGCTTCACTGTCCATTTTTTGCTTCATTTCAGTTCAATGGCTCAGTCATATCCAAGTCTTTGTGACCCCATGAATCGCAGCACGCCAGGCCTCCCTGTCCATCACCAACTCCGAGAGTTTACTCAAATTCATGTCCGTTGAGTCTGTGATGTCATCCAGCCATCTCATCCTCTGTTGTCCCCTTCTCCTCCTGCCCCCAATCCCTCCCAGCATCAGGGTCTTTTCCAATGAGTCAACTCTTCACATGAAGTGGCCTAAGTATTGGAGTTTCAGCTTTAGAATCAGTCCTTCCAATGAACACCCAGGACTGATCTCCTTTAGGATGGACTGGTTGGATCACCATGCAGTCCAAGGGACTCTCAAGAGTCTTCTCCAACACCACAGTTCAAAAGCATCAATTCTTCAGCACTCAGCTTTCTTCACATTCTTTCAGATACATACACAACCACTGGAAAAACCATAGCCTTGACTAGATGGACCTTCATTGGCAAAGTAATGTCTTTGCTTTTTAATATGCTATCTTGGTTAGTCATAACTTTCCTTCCAAGGAGTAAGCATCTTTTAATTTCATGGCTGCAGTCACCATCTGCAGTGATTTTGGAGCCCCCAAAATAAAGTCTGACACTGTTTCCATTGTTTCCCCATCTATTTCCCATGAAGTGATGGGACCAGATGCCATGATCTTCGTTTTCTGAATGTTGAGCTTTAAGCCAACTTTTTCACTCTCCACTTTCACTTTCATCAAGAGGCTTTTAGTTCCTCATCACTTTCTGTCATAAGGGTGGTATCATCTGCATATATGAGGTTATTGATATTTCTCCTGGCAATCTTGATTCCAGCTTGTGCTTCTTCCAGCCCAGCATTTCTTATGATGTACTCTGCATCTAAGTTAAATAAGCAGGGTGACAAGATACAGCCTAGATGTACTCCTTTTCCTATTTGGAACCAGTCTGTTGTTCCATGTCCAGTTCTAACTGTTGCTTCCTGACCTGCATATAGGTTTCTCAAGAGGCAGGTCAGGTGGTCTGATATTCCCATCTCTTTCAGAATTTTCTGCAGTTTATTGTGATCCACACAGTCAAAGGCTTTGGCATAGTCAATAAAGCAGAAATAGATGTTTTTCTGGAACTCTCTTGCTTTTTCCATGATCCAGTGAATGTTGGCAATTTGATCTCTGGTTCCTCTGCCTTTTCTAAAACCAGCTTGAACATCAGGAAGTTCACAGTTCACATATTGCTGAAGCCTGACTCGGAGAGTTTTGAGCATTACTTTACTAGTGTGTGAGATGAGTGCAATTGTGTGGTAGTTTGAGCATTCTTTGGCATTGCCTTTCTTTGGGATAGGAATGAAAACTGACCTTTTCCAGTCCTGTGGCCACTGCTGAGTTTTCCAAATTTGCTGGCATATTGAGTGCATCACTTTCACAGCATCATCTTTCAGGATTTGAAATAGCTCCACTGGAATTCCATCACCTCCACTAGCTTTGTTCATAGTGATGCTTTCTAAGGCCCACTTGACTTCACATTCCAGGATGTCTGGCTCTAGGTAAATGATCACACCATCGTGATTATCTGGGTTGTGAAGATCTTTTTTGTACAGTTCTTCTGTGTATTCTTGCCACCTCTTCTTAATATCTTCTGCTTCTGTTAGGTCCATACCATTTCTGTCCTTTATTGAGCCCATCTTCGCATGAAATGTTCCCTTGTTATCTCTAATTTTCTTGAAGAGATCTCTAGTCTTTCCCATTCTGGTGGTTTCCTCTATTTCTTTGCATTGATCACTGAGGAAGGCTTTGTTATCTCTCCTTGCTATTCTTTGGAACTCTGCATTCAGATGCTTATATCTTTCCTTTTCTCCTTTGCTTTTCACTTCTCTTCTTTTCACAGCTATTTGTAAGGCCTCCCCAGACAGCCATTTTGCTTTTTTGCATTTCTTTTCCATGATGATGGTCTTGATTCCTGTCTCCTGTACAATGTCACGAACCTCATTCCATAGTTCATCAGGCACTTTATCTATCAGATCTAGTCTCTTAAATCTGTTTCTCACTTCCACTGTATAGTCATAAGGGATTTGATTTAGGTCATACCTGAATGGTCTAGTGGTTTTCCCTACTTTCTTCGATTTAAGTCTGAATTTGGCAATAAGGAGTTCATGATCTGAGCCACAGTCTGCTGCCAGTCTTATTTTTGCTGACTGTATATAGCTTCTCCATCTTTGGCTGCAAAGAATATAATCAATCTGATTTCAGTGTTGACCATCTGGTGATGTCCATGTATAGAGTCTTCTCTTGTGTTGTTGGAATAGGGTGTTTGCTATGACCAGTGCATTTTCTTGGCAAAACTCTATTAGCCTTTGCCCTGCTTATTTCCGTATTCCAAGGCCAAATTTGCCTGTTACTCCAGGTGTTTCTTGACTTCCTACTTTTGTATTCCAGTCCTCTATAATTGAAAGCACATCTTTTTTGGGTGTTAGTTCTAAAAGGTCTTGTAGGTCTTCATAGAACCGTTCATCTTCAGCTTCTTCAGTGTTACTCGTTGGGGCATAGGCTTGGATTACCGTGATATTGAATGGTTTACCTTGGAAACGAACAGAGATCATTCTGTCATTTTTGAGATTGCATCCAAGTACTGCATTTCAGACTCTTTTGTTGACCATGATGGCTGCTCCATTTCTTCTAAGGGATTCCTGCCTGCAGTAGTAGATGTAATGGTCATCTGAGTTAAATTCACCCATTCCAGTCCATTTTAGTTCTAGTGATTCCTAGAATGTCCATGTTCAGTCTTGCCGTCTCCTGTTTGACCACTTCCAATTTGCCTTGATTCATGAACCTGACATTCCAAGTTCTTATGCAATATTGCTCTTTACAGCATTGGACCTTGCTTCTGTCACCAGTCACATCCACAACTGGGTATTGCTTTTGCTTTGGCTCCATTCCTTCATTCTTTCTGGAGTTATTTCTCTACTGATCTCCAGTAGCATATTGGGCACTTACCGACCTGCGGAGTTCCTCTTTCAGTATCCTATCATTTTGGCTTTTCATACTGTTCATGGGGTTCTCAAGGCAAGAATACTGAAGTGGTTTTCCATTCCTTTCTCCAGTGGACCACATTCTGTCAGACCTCTCTACCATGACCCGTCCATCTTGGGTGGCCCCACCGAGCATGGCTTAGTTTTATTGAGTTAGACAAGGCTGTGGTCCATGTGATCAGATTGGCTAGTTTTCTGTGATTATGGTTTCAGTGAGTCTTCCCTCTGATGCCCTCTTGCAACACCTACCATCTTACTTGGGTTTCTCTTATGTTGGAAGTCGGGTATCTCTTCAAGGCTGCTCCAGCAAAGTGCAGCCACTGGTCCTTACCTTCGACAAGGTTGCCCCTCTGGATTTTGAATGAAGATTGCTCCTCTCTGCCCTGTTGCACCAGTGCAGCTGCTGCTCCTTGGATATGGTATTGCTCCTCTCGGCCACTGCCCCTGACCTTGGACGTGGGGTAGCTCCTTTCGGCCGCTGCTTCTGACCTCAGACATGGGGTAGCTTGTCTTGGCCACCACCCCTGCTTAGGAAGCTTTATATAGCTTGACTGTGATTCATTTCAGTTGAGTTCAATTCAGTCCCTCAGTTGTGTCTGACTCTGCAATCCCATGAACCACAGCACACCAGGCCTCCTGTCTATCACCAACTCCCGAAGTTTACCCAAACTCATGTCATTGAGTCAGTGATGCCATCCAACCATCTCACCCTCTATCGTCCATTTCTCCTCCTGACCTCAATCTCTCCCAGCATCAGGTCTTTTCAAATGAGTCAGTTCTTCACATTAGGTGGCCAAAGTATTGGAGTTTCAGCTTCAGCATCAGTCCTTCCAATGAATGTTCAGGAGTGATCTCCTTTAGAATGGACTGGTTGGATCTCCTTTTAGTCTAAGGGACTCTCAAGAGTCTTCTCCAACAACACAGTTCAAAAGCATCTATTCTTTGGTGCTTAGCTTTCTTTATAGTCCAACTCTCACATCCATACATGACCACTGGAAAAACCATAGCCTTGACTAGATGGACCTTTGTTGGCAACTAACATCTCTGCTTTTTAATATGCTGTCTAGGTTGGTCATAACTTTCCTTCCAAGGAGTAAGCATCTTTTAATTTCATGGCTGCAATCACCATCTGCAGTGATTTTGGAGCCCCCCAAAATAAAGTCAGCCACTGTTTCCACTGCTTCCCCATCTATCTGCCATGAAGTGATGGGACCAGATGCCATGATCTTCGTTTTCTGAATGTTGAGCTTTAAGCCAACTTTTTCACTCTCCACTTTCACTTTCATCAAGAGGATCTTTTTTTCTTCTTCACTTTCTGCCATAGGCTGGTGTCATCTGCATATCTGAGGTTACTGATATTTCTCCCGGCAATCTTGATTCCAGCTTGTGCTTCTTCCAGCCCAGCATTTCTCATGATGTACTCTGCATCTAAGTTAAATAAGCAGGGTGACAAGATACAGCCTTGACGTACTCCTTTTCCTATTTGGAACCAGTCTGTTGTCCCATGTCCAGTTCTAACTGTTGCTTCCTGACCTGCATATAGGTTTCTCAAGAGGCAGGTCAGGTAATCTGATATTCCCATCTCTTTCAGAATTTTCTACAGTTTATTGTGATCCACACAGTCAAAGGCTTTGGCATAGTCAATAAAGCAGAAATAGATGTTTTTCTGGAACTCTCTTGCTTTTTCCATGATCCAGTGGATGTTGGCAATTTGATCTCTGGTTCCTCTGCCTTTTCTAAAACCAGCTTGAACATCTGGAAGTTCACGGTTCATGTATTGCTGAAGCCTGGCTTAGAGAACTTTGAGCATTACTTTACTAGCGTGTGAGATGAGTGCAATTTTGCAGTAGTTTGAGCATTCTTTCGCATTGCCTTTCTTAGGGATTGGAATGAAAACTGACCTTTTCCAGTCCTGTGACCACTGCTGAGTTTTCCGTCTGTGATTACCTATCATATTTCCAAGATTTCTGTAGCTTCTTTGAATTTACTTTAATTTTTAAAAAGAAAAGTTTTAATTTGATATGAATATCATTGTAAAAAGTAAATTACAGATATAAGGAATTACAGAGAGGAGACTACAATGTTCTTTTGATCCTATCTCAGAAATAACCATAGTTAATATTTGGTACATTTCTTCTTTCCATACATATATTTATGTAATTGAGATAGTCCTTTATGCATTGCCCACTTAACACTATGTCATAAATATTCTCCACTCCATAAAAATCTCTTTCTAAACATTTTAGTTAGTGCATAATATTCCATTGTATAGGTGTGCCATAATTTAAATGCCCCCATTATTATACTGACTGTTTTCATTTGTTTGGTTACTAGAAATAACATTAGTGTGTTAGTCACTCAGTCATGTCTGACTCTTTGTGACATGGACTCAAGCCCATCAGACTACTCTATCTATGGAATTCTCCAGGCAAGAATACTGGAGTGGATTGCCATTCCTTTCTCCAGGGAATCTTCTTGATCCAGGGATGGAACTCAGGTATCTTGCATTACAGGCAGATTCTTTACTGTTTGAGCCATGAAGGAAGCCAAAAGTAATCATATTTGCACATAAACATTTTTCTCATAAATTTAAAGTACTGATAACTTTTTTTTTAACTGTAAAAGAATCGTTTTCTTTCTTTGTGCCTTCTTTGGATAAGAAGTAAATACCTAGACTGAGACAACTGTAGACCCTTAAATATCCACTGAATGGATAGGTATTGAAAAGGTGACTTGCTCTCATTTAAAATGAATACATACAGATGTGGAATTAAGTAATGCTCCTACTTATTCTTCAACACAAACAGTATGGTAAAGAGAAGGGATATAGAGAAAAACAGATGAAACTGAAAAAAATTCTAGGAGTTAGAAAACTATTCTTTGCCCCAGTGGAACACTTCCATTGCCTTACTAAAGAATATATAGTTGACCTTTGAATAATAAGAGTTTTTATTTAATAGGTCCTTTTATATGCACATTTTTAGGTAGTAAATTAAACAGTACTACACAGTTCACAGTTGCTTCAATCCATGGATGTGGAACCTCATATACAGAGTATGCTGCTGCTGCTGTCCCTTCAGTCGTGTCCGACTCTGTGCGACCCCATAGACGGCAGCCCACCAGGCTCTGCCGTCCCTGGGATTCTCCAGGCAAGAATACTGGAGCGGGTTGCCATTGCCTTCTCCATTGTGTGAAAGTGAAAAGTGAAAGTGAAGTCGCTAAGTCATGTCTGACTCGTAGCGACCCCATGGACTGCAGCTCACCAGGCTCCTCCATCCATGGGATTTTCCAGGCAAGAGTACTGGAGTGGCTTGCCATTGCCTTCTCCGTATACAGAGTATAAGGAGGGTCAAATGGATATTTGACTGGTCAAAGGGCTGGTACCCCTAACCCATTTGTTCAGTGGTCAACTGTACGCATTTTCTAGTTTCTCCACTGAGGCAGAGACTGCTAGCTAGTGACAAAACCCCCTTTGCTCTTCTTTCTGTATACACAGCTAGATAGACTCTATTTCCTAACCTTCCTCACAAGTGTGGCCAAAGGAATATAGGAGAGTTATGTAAGCCTCTTCCAGTCCTGCTCCATAAAAAGTTCTCATTTTCAATCTGCTATCGATCTACCTCTTGATGTAGATGACCACAGGGACCTTGGAAGCCATCAGTTGCAGGCGGTAGAGCCCCCAAATGGAAGAAGCTTGATTACTGAATCTCTGCTTAGAAACAATTATCTGCCTATTGGGCTACCAGAAACCTAGGCTTATTTCTAACAAGTCCTTATCCCTTACTCTCCACATCCAACCTATCATTAAGTCCTTTATTTTGTCTCCTATGTACAGTCTGTTCATTTCTCTTCATGCTCTCCACCAATTCTTTTGTCCAAGTTAGCATATCGTTTTTTCCTGGGCTGCTTGCATAATCTTCTTCTTTTTTTTTTAGGTTTTTTTTTTTTTAATTGGAGTATAATTGCTTCATAATGTTGTTACTTTCTGCTGTACAATGAAGGGTATCAGCTATATGTGTGTATATATATGTGTGTGTGTGTGTATTTACCCTCCCTTGTAGGCCTCCCTCTCATCTCCCACCCCTTCCCACCCATCTAGGTTGTCACAGAGCACCAAGCTGAGCTCCTTGTACTATACAGCAGGTTCCCACTAGCTATCTATTTTTCACATCATTGTTGTTGTTCAGTCACTCAGTTGTGTCTGACTTTTTGCCACCCCGTGCACTGCAGCACACTAGGCTTTGCTGTCCTTCACTGTCTCCTTGAGTTTGCTCAAACTCATGTCCATTGAATCGGTGATACCATCCAACCAACTCATCCTCTGTCGCCCCCTTCTCCTCATGCCCTCAATCTTTCCCAGCCTCTGGGTCTTTTCCAGTGTCAGCTCTTCCCATCAGGTGGCCAAAGTATTGGAGCTTCCACTTCAGCATCAGTCCTTCCAACGAATATTCAGGGTTGATTTCCTGTAGGATTGATTAGTTTGATCTCCTTGCAGTCCATGGGACTCTCAAGAGTCTTCTCCAGGACCACAGTTTAAAAGCATCAATTCTCTGGTGCTCAAACTTCTTTGTGGTCCAACTCTCACATGACTGCTGGAAAAACCATAGCTTTGACTATGCGGACCTGTGTTATTAAGTTAGTAAAGTGATGTCTCTGCTTTTTGATATGCTGTCTCGGTTTGTCACGGAGAAGGCAATGGCACCTCACTCCAGTACTCTTGCCTGGAAAATCCCATGGATGGAGGAGCCTGGTGGGCTGCAGTCCATGGGGTCGCTAAGAGTTGGACACGACTGAGTGACTTCACTTTCACTTTTTCGCTTTCATGCATTGGAGAAGGAAATGGCAACCCACTCCAGTTTTCTTGCCTGGAGAATCCCAGGGGCAGGAGAGCCTGGTGGGCTGACGTCTATGGGGTCACGCAGAGTTGGACACGACTGAAGTGACTTAGCAGCAGCAGCAGCTCGGTTTGTCATAGCTTTACTCCCACAGAGCAAGCACATGGTAGTGTGTAAAATAATCCATTCTGACTCCTTTCCAGTTTATCTGAAGATCAAAGGGAGTTTTTCCAAAGTGCAAATATGATGACGTTACTTACCTGCTTAAAATATTTAGGTACCTTTCCATTGCTCTAAGAATAAAGGTGCAAATTCTTGAGTGGTATCCTGTCTAGCTTTATCTCCTATCCTCTTATGTTTTAAGCTTCACCTACACTGGTATTCCAGTCCCTTGGACTCCGTCCCACAAAATACTTCTTCCCTCCCAAGGGCCTTGTGTATGTAGATCCTTTTCCGAACATCATTCCCTCCCTTTTTATTCGGTTATCTCCTTCTCATTTCCAATAGCTCAGCTCTGGAAATATTTTTCAAGGGATGCCTGGGTAGGTCATTTGATTTCCCCCTTTATAGACTCTGGGAGCACCACCTGCCTTTTTGGTAGAATCTGTCATAGCTGCAATTTTACCTTTGTTTGTGGGATTATTTGATTATTTGTTTCCCCCAGTTACTAAATTTACTAAAAAATGGGAAGAGTATTTAAAAAGCCATTGTATCCATGCTTGTGGAAAGATTAAAATAAGGAAAGACATAAAGAAAGGTTGGGGAAATGAAAAAACTGATGGATGGAGTGAGATTTGTCACCACATGATTGAGTATTAGGAGTCAGGATCTTGGTTAATTTAGGAGCTACAAGGTCTTGACATGTCTCTTGTTGTGTTTTACTTCCTTGCCTTTGTGTGTAAATTCCCCTCTGCCGGAATAACTTTTCTGGGACAAACTCATTCCACCTTTCAGACCAGCTCTGCTTTCTATGATGTCCCCCAGTCAGGGTTAAATGCTCTCTGTTTGTGCTCCCGGTAGATCATATTAAGGCTCTAGAGAAAGATAGGTCTTGTTTCCTCCAGTCTTTATCCTGCTCCTGCTTGACATCTGGCCCTAAACAAGTCATGAAATCTGCTTCTTCACCAGTGAAATGGAACTAAACTTCATTGTTTAAAATGGAACTCCTTCTTCATTGGATGAATATAAGGAATGAGGTAATGGACTGAAAGCTAAATAAATAGTGTCTATTGAAAAAAATTGAACTGATATTATTGTGTTTAATTTTCTAATCATGTTGTAAGTTCTTTGAGGCCAAGGACTATGTCATATTTACTTTTGCTCCCTTAATACTTAGCACAGTGCCCTGTGTATAGTGGATGTCCAGTTGAATGTTTACTGAAGTGAATTACACTGGAATTATTATATAAGGCCTGGAGCTGGGATGTAACCAGGGGTTTGGAAAGCTTATCTCTTTGAGGTCTTTGTGAAAGTTAAAGTGAAAGTCGCTCAAACATGTCTGACTCTTTGCGACCCCATGGACTATACAGTTCATGGAATTCTCTAGGCCTGAATACTGGAGTGGGTAGCCTTTCTCTTCTCTAGGGGATCTTTCCAACCCAGGGATCGAACCCAGGTCTCCCGCATTGCAGGCAGATTCTTTACCAGCTGAGCCACAAGGAAAACTCTTGTGGCTAATCAACAGATCTTAGGAGGAAATAAAAGCAGATCAGATCAGATCAGATCAGATCAGTCGCTCAGTCGTGTCTGACTCTTTGCGACCCCATGAACCGCAGCACGCCAGGCCTCCCTGTCCATCACCAACTCCCAGAGGTCACTCAGACTCACATCTATCGAGTCAGTGATGCCATCCAGCCATCTCATCCTCTGTCGTCCCCTTCTCCTCCTGCCCTCAATCCCTCCCAGCATCAGAGACTTCTCCAATGAGTCAACTCTTCGCATGAGGTGGCCAAAATACTGGAGTTTCAGCTTTAGCATCATTCCTTCCAAAGAAATCCCAGGGCTGATCTCCTTCAGATTGGACTGGTTGGATCTCCTTGCAGTCCAAGGGACTCTCAAGAGTCTTCTCCAACACCACAGTTCAAAAGCATCAATTCTTTGGCGCTCAGCCTTCTTCACAGTCCAGTTCTCACATCCATACATGACCACAGGAAAGACCATAGCCTTGACTAGGCGAACCTTTGTTGGCAAAGTAATGTCTCTGCTTTTGAATATGCTATCTAGGTTGGTCATAACTTTCCTTCCAAGGAGTAAGCGTCTTTTAATTTCATGGCTGCAGTCACCATCTGCAGTGATTTTGGAGCCCAGAAAAATAAAGTCTGACACTGTTTCCACTGTTTCTCCATCTATTTCCCATGTAGTGATGGGACCAGATGCCATGATCTTCGTTTTCTGAATGTTGAGCTTTAAGCCAACCTTTTCACTCTCCACTTTCACTTTCATCAAGAGGCTTTTGAGTTCCTCTTCACTTTCTGCCATAAGGGTGGTATCATCTGCACATCTGAGGTTATTGATATTTCTCCCAGCAATCTTGATTCCAACTTGTGTTTCTTCCAGTCCAGCATTTCTCATGATGTACTCTGCATATAAGTTAAATAAACATGGTGACAATATGCAGCCTTGACGTCCTCCTTTTCCTATTTGGAACCAGTCTGTTGTTCCATGACCAGTTCTAACTGTTGCTTCCTGACCTGCATACAGATTTGTCAAGAGGCAGATCAGGTGGTCTGGTATTCCCATCTCTTTCAGAATTTTCCACAGTTTATTGTGATCTACACAGTCAAAGGCTTTGGCATAGTCAATAAAGCAGAAATAGATGTTTTTCTGGAACTCTCTTGCTTTTTCCATGATCCAGCAGATGTTGGCAATTTCATCTCTGGTTCTTCTGCCTTTTCTAAAACCAGCTTGAACATCAGGAAGTTCACGGTTCACATATTGCTGAAGCCTGACTCGGAGAGTTTTGAGCATTATTTTACTAGTGTGTGAGATGAGTGCAATTTTGTGGTAGTTTGAGCATTCTTTGGCATTGCCTTTCTTTGGGATTGGGATGAAAACTGACCTTTTCCAATCTTGTGGCCACTGCTGAGTTTTCCAAATTTGCTGGCATATTGAGTGCAGCACTTTCACAGCATCATCTTTCAGGATTTGGAATAGCTCAACTGGAATTCCATCACCTCCTCTAGCTTTGTTCATAGTGATGCTTTCTAAGGCCCACTTGACTTCACATTCCAGGATGTCTGGCTCTAGGTCAGTGATCACACCATCATGATTATCTGGGTTGTGAAGCTCTTTTTTGTACAGTTCTTCTGTGTATTCTTGCCACCTCTTCTTAATATCCTCTGCTTCGGTTAGGTCCATACCATTTCTGTCCTTTATCGAGCCCATCTTTGCATGAAATGTTCCTTTGGTATCTCTGATTTTCTTGAAGAGATCCCTAGTCTTTCCCATTCTGTTGTTTTCCTCTATTTCTTTGCATTGATCGCTGAAGAAGGCTTTCTTATCTTTTCTTGCTATTCTTTGGAACTCTGCATTCAGATGTTTATATCTTTCCTTTTCTCCTTTGCTTTTCGCTTCTCTTCTTTTCACAGCTATTTGTAAGGCCTCCCCATAATCACCGCTAAAAGACAAAGTGGAGGAACAGCACGTTTAATTACTGTAAGAACACACTTAATAGAGGCCAGAGGTTGAAAGAGAGTTTTCAACTTTTGAGGCTCAATCAGAAATTAGCAACTTTTAAATACACAATTGCTATTAACAAGATTAGAACTGGACATGGAACAACAGACTGGTCCCAAATAGGAAAAGGAGTTCATCAAGGCTGTATATTGTCACCCTGCTTATTTAACTTATATGCAGAGTACATCATGAGAAACGCTGGACTGGAAGAAACACAAGCTGGAATCAAGATTGCTGGGAGAAATATCAATAACCTCAGATATGCAGATGATACCACCTTTATGGCAGAAAGTGAAGAGGAACTAAAAAGCCTCTTGATGAAAGTGAAAGTGGAGAGTGAAAAAGTTGGCTGAAAGCTCAACATTCAGAAAACGAAGATCATGGCATCTGGTGCCATCACTTCATGGGAATAGATGGAGAAACAATGGAAACAGTGTCAGACTTTATTTTTCTGGGCTACAAAATCACTGCAGATGGTGACTGCAGCCATGAGATTAAAAGACGCTTACTCCTTGGAAGGAAAGTTATGACCAACCTAGATAGCATATTCAAAAGCAGAGACATTACTTTGCCAACAAAGGTCCGTCTAGTCAAGGCTATGGTTTTTCCTGTGGTCATGTATGGATGTGAGAGCTGGACTGTGAAGAAGGCTGAGTGCCTAAGAATTGATGCTTTTGAACTGTGGTGTTGGAGAAGACTCTTGAGAGTCCCTTGGACTGCAAGGAGATCCAACCAGTCCATTCTGAAGGAGATCAGCCCTGGGATTTCTTTGGAAGGAATGATGCTAAAGCTGAAACTCCAGTATTTTGGCCACCTCATGCGAAGAGTTGACTCATTGGAAAAGGCCCTGATGCTGGGAGGGATTGGGGGCGGGAGGAGAAGGGGACGACAGAGGATGAGATGGCTGGATGGCATCACTGACTCGATAGATGTGAGTCTGAGTGACCTCCGGGAGTTGATGATGGACAGGGAGGCCTTGCATGCTGCGATTCATGGGGTCGCAAAGAGTTGGTCACGACTGAGCGACTGATCTGATCTGATCTGATGCATTGTGCTGCCAAATTTGAAATAAAGGGTTATCTCCTATACCTTTTTTACCTGCCTATGCAAATATTCTAAGGGTCAGATTAAATATTCTTTTCTCTTTTCGCAAAAGCCCCATAATTGCTAGGTGCAGGACTACTTCATGTGTTCAGGGATGCATCCAGGCTTTGAGCAAAGCCTATACATATTTAGAAGCTCACTTTACAGGAAAGAATACAAGTTATAAATGCAAAATTAGACACAAAAGGGAATTATTATTTAAAATAACAAGACAAATCACAAATCACAAGATTTGAAAGCTGACAGCAAACATCACAAAGTCTAGGAAAATAATATATTTTATTAATTAGCTACCAGAAACTCCTTGGTAATACTTTTCCTCCTACATTTTTGATACATACCTTTTGATTGCCTATGGCCACAACTTTGTAACATCACTTCTTTTTCTTGAAATTTTAATTTTATATTGGAGTATTGATTAACAATGTTGTGTTAGTTTCAGGTGTACAACAAAGTGACTCAGTTATAAATATACATGTATTTATTCTTTTTAAAATTTCTTTCCAATTTTAAAGAGTAGAATTCCCTGTGCTCTACAGTACGTCCTTTCTTATAGAAAGAATAGAACGGCTGAGTAATACTCCATTGTGTATATGTACCACAGCTTTCTTATCCATTCGTCTGCGGATGGAGATCTAGGTTGCTTCCAAGTCCTGGCTATTGTAAACAGTGCTGCTATGAACATTGGGGTACACGTGTCTCTTTCAATTTCTGGTTTTCTCAGTGTGTATGCCCAGCAGTGGGATTGCTGGATCATAAGGCAGTTCTATTCCCAGTTTTTTGAGGAATCTCCATACTGTTCTTCATAGTGGCTGTACTAGTTTGCATTCCCACCAACAGTGTAAGAGGGTTCCCTTTTCTCCACACCCTCTCCAGCATTTACTGCTTATAGACTTTTGTATCACAGCCATTCTGACTGGCGTGAAATGGTACCTCATAGTGGTTTTGATTTGCATTTTTCCGATAATGAGTGATGTTGAGCATCTTTTCATGTGTTTGTTAGCCATCTGTATGTCTTCTTTGGAGAAATGTCTATTTAGTTCTTTGGTCCATTTTTTGATTGGGTCAAAAGAATACATTTGAATCAGTTCTAATGAGGTGGATGAAACTGGAGCCTATTCTACAGAGTGAAGTAAGCCAGAAAGAAAGACACAAATACAGTATACTAACGCATATATATGGAATTTAGAAAGAGGGTAACAATAACCCTGTACACGAGACAGCAAAAGAGACACCGATGTATAGAATAGTCTTTTGGACTCTGGGAGAGGGAGAAGGTGGGATGATTTGGGAGAATGGCATTGAAATATGTATAATATCATATTTGAAATGTGTCGCCAGTCCAGGTTCGATGCCTGATACCGGATGCCTGGGGCTGGTGCATTGGGACGACCCAGAGGGATGGTATGGGGAGGGAGGAGGGAGGAGGGTTCATGATGGGGAACACGTGTATACCTGTGGCAGATTCATTTTGATGTATGGCAAAACCAATACAATATGGTAAAGTTAAATAAAATAAAATTTAAAAAAATAAAAAAAAAATAAAAAGAACTTACATCACACACACACACACACACACACACACACACACACACACACACACACACACAAAAGAATAGAATGATAACCCAATCTTTCTTCTAGAATGGTTGAGAACAATTTTAAATTGACAGGTTTACAAAAAGATTTCTTTGGTTTCAAGAGCCATTTTGGCAATGTCATACAAAATTTTGAAATTGTTGTCAAATTTAGAAACCTCTAGCAATGTTCTGGAGAAGGCAATGGCACCCCACACCAGTACTCTTGCCTGGAGAATCCCAGGGACGGCAGAGCCTGGTGGGCTGCAGTCAATGGGGTCGCTAAGAGTCAGACGCAACTGAGCGACTTCACTCTCACTTTTCACTTTCATGCATTGGAGAAGGTAATGGCAACCCACTCCAGCACTTTTGCCTGGAAAATCCCAGGGATGGGGGAGCCTGGTGGGCTGTCGTCTATGGGGTTGCACAGAGTTGGCCACGACTGAAGCAACTTAGTAGCAGCAGCAGCAGCAGCAGCAAGCTTCTCCAGCAATCCCACTGCTGGGCATATACACTGAGAAATCCAGAATTGAAAGAGACACGTGTACCCCAATGTTCATAGCAGCACTGTTTGCAATAGCCAGAACGTGGAAGCAACCTAGATGTCCATCCACAGATGAATGGATAAGCAAGCTGTGGTACATATACACAATGGAGTATTACTCAGCCATTAAAAAGAATACATTTGAATCAGTTCTAAGGAGGTGGATGGAACTGGAGCCTATTATACAGAGTGAAGTAAGCCAGAAACAAAAACACAAATACAGTATACTAACGCATATATATGGAATTTAGAAAGATGGTAAAAATAACCCTATTTACGAGATAGCAAAAGAGACACTGATGTATAGAACAGACTTTTGGACTCTGGGACCGGGAGAGGGTGGGATGATTGGGGAGAATAGCATTGAATTATGTATAATATTATATCTGAAATGTATTAATTGTTCAAACTAATCACTGTCATGTTACAATTTGTTCATATTAGATGTTTGTAATGTTTCTGATAATTAATAAAAGAGATTCTTGATAAAAAAAAAATAATCATGGGATAGAAGGGATGCTAAAAACCACCCAATATAATCACTTATTTCATATTTTAACTCCAATTAAAAATTTGCCATGAAGATATTTTAAACAGTAATTTACAATTTTACTAATAATACAAATGTATATTTGTGTAAAAATGTAAATATATGAATTAAAAAAATAAAATTAAAAAAAAAGATATATACAACTGTAAATCACTCCTGGTTTTCTTGTTAAAGAACTAATGTTAAACACCCTTTGAAATGGCCACATTCACTTACTAATGAGTTGTCAATGACCTTGTTGTGGTGGTAAAATTATCAGTTTTATGTTTTCTTTACTGATGTTAGTGTTCCATATCAAAGTAGCAGGACTCTTAAATTCCATCCCAACATGTTCACATGACTCATTCCTTTTTATTAATTTGATCAATGTAAGCATCTATTCATTATTTCTACTTGAAATTTATTTCTTCATTTCAGTGAATTACAGTTTTTTGGGGGACTATAGATTTGGGATTCTTTACTACTGAGCCATCTGGGAAGCCAACTTACCCCTCATCCATGGTAAGGAGCAGTGGCTGCGCTTTGCTGGAGCAGATGTGAAGAGATAACCCATGTCCAACATAAGAGAAACCCAAGTAAGATGGTAGGTGTTGCAAGAGGGCATCAGAGGGCAGACACACTGAAACCATAATTACAGAAAACTAGCCAATCTGATCACACTAGGACCACAGCCTTGTCTAACTCAATGAAACTAAGCCATGCTGGGTGGGGCCACCCAAGATGGACGGGTCATGGTAGACAGGTCTGACAGAATGTGGTCCACTGGAGAAGGGAATGGAAAACCACTTCAGTATTCTTGCCTTGAGAACCCCATGAACAGTATGAAAATCCAAAATGATAGGATACTGAAAGAGGAACTCCCCAGGTCGATAAGTGCCCAATATGCTACTGGAGATCAGTAGAAAAATAACTCCAGAAAGAATGAAGGGATGGAGCCAAAGCAAAAACAATACCGATGTGACTGGTGACAGAAGCAAGGTCCGATGCTGTAAAGAGCAATATTGCATAGGAACCTGGAATGTCAGGTCCATGAATCAAGGCAAAATGGAAGTGGTCAAACAAGAGATGGCAAGAGTGAACATGGACATTCTAAGAATCAGTGAACTAAAATGGACTAGAATGGGTGAATTTAACTCAGATGACCATTATATCTACTACTGTGGGCAGGAATCCCTTAGAAGAAATGGAGTAGCTATCATGGTCAACAAAAGAGTCTGAAATGCAGTACTTGAATGCAATCTCAAAAATGACAGAATGATCTCTGTTCATTTCCAAGGCAAACCATTCAATATCAGAGTAATCCAAGTCTATGCCCCAACCAGTAATGCTGAAGAAGCTGGAGTTGAACGGTTCTATGAAGACCTACAAGACCTTTTAGAACTAACACCCCAGAAAGATGTCCTTTACATTATAGGGGACTGGAATGCAAAAGTAGGAAGTCAAGAAACACCTGGAGTAACAGGCAAATTTGGCCTTGGAATACGGAATGAAGTAGGGCAAAGACTAATGCACTGGTCATAGCAAATACCCTCTTCCAACAACACAAGAGAAGACTCTACACATGGACATCACCAGATGGTCAACACTGAAATCAGATTGATTATATTCTTTGCAGCCAAAGATGGAGAAGGTCTATACAGTCAACAAAAACAAGACCAGGAGCTGACTGTGGCTCAGACCATGAACTCCTTATTGCCAAATTCAGACTTAAATTGAAGAAAGTAGGGAAAACCACTAGACCATTCAGGTATGACCTAAATCAAATCCCTTATGATTATACAGTGGAAGTGAGAAATAGATTTAAGGGACTAGATCTGATAGATTGCCTGATGAACTATGGTTGGAGGTTGATGACAATGTATAGGAGATGGGGATCACGGCCATCCCTATAGAAAAGAAATGCATAAAAGCAAAATGACTGTCTGGGGAGGCCTTACAAATAGCTGTGAAAAGAAGAGAAGCAAAAAGCAAAGGAGAAAAGGAAAGATATAAACATCTGAATGCAGAGTTCCAAAGAATAGCAAAGAGATAACAAAGCCTTCCTCAGTGATCAATGCAAAGAAATAGAGGAAAATACCAAAATGGGAAAGATTAAAGATCTCTTCAAGAAAATTAGAAATACCAGGGAATATTTCATGCAAGGATAGGCTTGATAAAGGACAGAAATGGTATGGACCTAACAGAAGCAGAAGATATTAAGAAGAGGTGGCAAGAATACACAGAAGAATTGTACAAAAAAGATCTTCATGACCCAGATAATCACGATGGTGTTATCATTTACCTAGAGCCAGACATCCTGGAATGTGAAGTCAAGTGGGCCTTAGAAAGCATCACTACGAACAAAGCTAGTGGAGGTGATGGAATTCCAGTGGAGCTATTTCAAATCCTGAAAGATGATGCTGTGAAAGTGATGCACTCAATATGCCAGCAAATTTGGAAAACTCAGAAGTGGCCACAGGACTGGAACAATTCAGTTTTCATTCCAATCCCTAAGAAAGGCAATGCCAAAGAATGCTCAAACTACCACACAAAATTGCACTCATCTCACACACTAGTAAAATAATGCTCAAAATTCTCCAAGCCAGGCTTCAACAATACGTGAACCGTGAATGTCCAGATGTTCTAGCTGGTTTTAGAAAAGGCAGAGGGAGCAGAGATCAAATTGCCAACATCCGCTGGATCATTGAAAAAGTAAGAGAGCTCCAGAAAAACATCTATTTCTGCTTTATTGACTATGCCAAAGCCTTTCACTGTGTGGATCACAATAAACTGTGGAAAATTCTGAAAGAGATGGAAATACCAGACCACCTGACCTGCCTCTTGAGAAACTATATAAACTGTGAGAACTGGACATGGAACAACAGACTGGTTCCAAATAGGAAAAGGAGTACATCAAGGCTGTGTATTGTCACCCTGCTTATTTAACTTATATGCAGAGTACATCATGAGAAACGCTGGACTGGAAGAAACACAAGCTGGAATCAAGATTGCTGGGAGAAATATCAATAACCTCAGATATGCAGATGACACCACCCTTATGGCAGAAAGTGAAGAGGAACTCAAAAGCCTCTTGATGAAAATGAAAGTGGAGAGTGAAAAAGTTGGCTTGAAGCTCAACATTAAGAAAACGAAGAACATGGCATCTGGTGCCATCACTTCATGGGAAATAGATGGGGAAACAATGGAAACAGTGTCAGACTTTATTTTTGGGATCAAAAATCAGTGCAGATGGAGACTGCAGCCATGAAATTAAAAGACGCTTACTCCTTGGAAGGAAAGTTATGACCAACCTAGATAGCATATTCAAAAGCAGAGACATTACTTTGCCAACAAAGGTCCGTCTAGTCAAGGCTATGGTTTTTCCTGTGGTCATTTATAGATGTGAGAGCTGGACTGTGAAGAAGGCTGAACACCAAAGAATTGATGCTTTTGAACTGTGGTGTTGGAGAAGACTCTTGAGAGTCCCTTGGACTGCAAGGAGATCCAACCAGTCCATTCTGAAGGAGATCAGCCCTGGGATTTCTTTGGAAGGAATGATGCTAAAGCTGAAACTCCAGTACTTTGGCCACCTCACGCGAAGAGTTGACTCATTGGAAAAGGCCCTGATGCTGGGAGGGATTGGGGGCAGGAGGAGAAGGGGACGACAGAGGATGAGATGGCTAGATGGCATCACTGACTCGATGGACATGAGTCTGAGTGAACTCCGGGGGTTGATGATGGACAGGGAGGCCTGGCATGCTTCGATTCATGGGGTCTCAAAGAGTTGGACACGACTGAGCAACTGAACTGAACTGAACTAAAATGACAGATTTGGGGGGATTATAATTCAATTCTCATTGTCAGAATAATTTCTAATGAGTTCTTATAGAAATATATGAAAAATATTTTCATGATATGGTGCATTTATAAATGCATATGCTACGTACACTGTTCATTGAAGAACAGTGTGTTCAAAACCCTAAAGGATGATGCCATCAAAGTGTTGCATTCAATTTGTCAGCAAATCTGGAAGACCTGGCTACGGGATTGGAAAAGGTCAATCCTCATCACAATTCCCAAGAAGGGTAGTACTAAAGAATATGCTAATCATTGGACAATTGCACTCATCTCCCGTGCTTATAATCTTGCATGCTAAGACTTCAACATTACGTGAACTAAAAATTTCCAGATGTCCAAGCTTGATTTAGAAAAGGAAGAGGAACCAGAGATCAAATCACCAACATTTGCTGGATCATAGAGAGAGCTACGGAGAAGGCAATGGCACCCCACTCCGGTACTCTTGCCTGGAGAATCCCATGGATGGAGGAGCCTGATGGGCTGCAGTCCATGGGGTCGCTGGGGGTCGGACACGACTGAGTGACTTCTTTCATGCATTGGAGAAGGAACAGCAACCCACTCCAGTGTTCTTGCCTGGAGAATCCCAGGGACGGAGGAGCCTAGTGGGCTGCCGTCTATGGGGTCGCACAGAGTCGGACACGACTGAAGCGACTTAGCAGCAGCAGCAGCAGCAGCAGAGAGAGCTAGGGAATTCCAGAAAACATCTACTTCTGTTTCATCGACTACTTCAAAGCCTTTGACTGTTTGGATCATAATAAACAGAAAGCTTTTAAAAAGATAAGAATACCAGACTATCTTACCTGTGTCCTGAGAAACCTGTATGTGGGTCAAGAAGCAATAGTTAAAACCCTATATTAAAAAAAACAAAAAAAACAAAAAAACCCTATATTACACAACTGATTGGGTCAAGACTGAGAAAGGAGTATGATACTGTTGTCTACTGTCACCCCGTTTGTTTAATCTATATGCTGAGCACATCACAAGAAATGCCCGGCTGGATGAGTTACAAGCTGGAATCAAGATAGTGGGGAGAAACATCAGCAACCTCAGATATGCAGATGATACCACTCTAATGGCAGAAAGTGAAGAGGAACTAAAGAGCCTCTTGATAAGGGTGAAGGAGGAGAGTGAAATAGTCAGCTTAAGACTAAATGTTAAAAAAACTAAGATCATGGCATCCAGCCCCATTACTTCATGGTAAATAGTAGGGGAAAAGGTGCAAGTAGTTATAGATTTCCTCTTCTTGGGCTCTAAAATCATTGTTGATGGTGAATGCAGCCATGAAATCAGAAGATGTTTGTTTCTTGGCAGGAAAGCTATGATAAACCTAGACAATGTGTTGAAAAGCAGAGACAGTACTCTAATGAGAAAGGTCCGTATAGTCAAGGCTATGGCCTTCCCAGTGATCATGTATGGTTGTGAGTGCTGGACAGTAAAGAAGGTGAAGCACCAAAGAATTGAGTCCTTCAAACTGTTGTGCTGGAGAAGACTCCTGAAAGTCCCTTAGACAGCAAGAAGATCAAACCTGTCAATCTTAAGGGAAATCAACCCTGAATACTGGTTGGAAGGACTGATGCTGAAACTGAAACTCCAGCATTTTGGTTATCTAATACGAACAGCTGACTCAATGGAGGAGTCCCTGAGGCTGGGAAAGATTGAGGTCAGAAGGAGAAGAGGGCATCAGAGGATGAGATGGCTGGATGGCATCCCCAGTGCAATGGACATGAACTTGGGCAAACTTTGGGAGATGGTGAGGGACAGAGAGGCTTGGCATGCTGCAGTTAATGGGGTTGTGAAGAGTTGGACATGACTGGGAAACTGAGCAACAGCATGTTACATAATTAAATATATTCCTGAAAAGGTATCGAATAAAAACCAATTTTTTTGGTTTTCATTTTACACCTCTGCTGATTGGGAGAATTTTTCATAGATTAGCTTCTGGCTCTTTCAAAACTTGTTTTTCTTCTACTACCTACTCTGGTGCTGGATACTGTGTGAAAGTGTTAGTTGCTCAGTCATGTTTGACTCTCGTAGGACACATTACACTGTGGTAAGACCCCTAGCCTTGAATCTCTGTGCATGCTGTTAGGTAAAATCAACATAGAGGGCGGGTGGTTGGAATATTTTTAGAAGATATTCCTATACCAGGCAGGAACTGGAATTAAACATACATAGAAATGATTGTGAACTATATAGGTATATTTCTCTAAGGTGGAGTTAAATGTACTTTCTAACTCAATTTCCTGGGCTGGATTCCCCTAAATCCTTATGACCATCCCAGTGCTACCTAACACAAGAAGTATGAAAGGGGGCACCTAAGAAGAATGATCAGTCCTAAGCTGTTTGGCTAAAATGTATTACTTTTTCAAATTTTACAAAAACAATATGATAACATGGACACATTGTAGCTTCAGAGCCTTGGAAAGGATGATGCAAGGGAAAGGCCTTGAAGCTTTAGCTTTACTAGCTTCCATGAAAATTCATCTTTGAATGACAACTAATTTTATATAAAACTCTATAGTTGGACTTGTGCTCTGGAATCAGGTTCATGGTGTTAAGTGTATAATCAGATCAGTCACTCAGTCGTGTCCGACTCTTTGCGACCCCATGAACCGCAGCACTCCAGGCTTCCCTGTCCATCACCAACTCCTGGAGGTCACTCAGACTCACATCCATCGAGTCAGTGATGCCATCCAGCCATCTCACCCTCTGTCGTCCCGTTCTCCTCCTGCCCCCAATCCCTCCCAGCATCAGAGTCTTCTCCAATGAGTCAACTCTTCGCATGAGGTGGCCAAAATACTGGAGTTTCAGCTTTAGCATCATTCCTTCCAAAGAAGGGATCCTCAGAGGACTGGTTACCCCCCAAAGGCCAGCCCCGTCCAGCCACACAACGACACAGGAAAGCCCAGGGCCTTCACTAGGGACTTTTTGCATCTCCTTCAGAATGGACTGATCAGATCGATCAGTCGCTCAGCGGCAGACCGCGACCCCGAACGCACGCCAGGCCCCCTACTCCCACTCTCGGAGGTCACTCAGACTCACATTCATCGAGTCAGTGATGCCATCCAGACATCTCATCCTCTGTCGTCCCCTTCTCCTCCTCCCTCTCCCTCCAGTCTTCTCCAATGTATTTGTGGTGTCACCACAGTTCAAAATCCAGGGCATCTCCTTCAAATGGTCTGGTTGGTTGCGTCAAGGGACTCTCAAGAGTCTTCTCCAACACCAGTTCAAAAGCATCAATTCTTCGGCCTCAGCCTTCTTCACAGTCCAGCTCTCACATCCATACATGACCACAGGAAAGACCATAGCCTTGACTAGGCGAACCTTTGTTGGCAAAGTGATGTCTCTGCTTTTGAATATGCTATCTAGGTTGGTCATAACTTTCCTTCCAAGGAGTAAGCATCTTTGAATTTCATGGCTGCAGTCACCATCTGCAGTGATTTTGGAGCCCAGAAAAATAAAGTCTGACACTGTTTCCACTGTTTCTCCATCTATTTCCCATGTAGTGATGGGACCAGATGCCATGATCTTCGTTTTCTGAATGTTGAGCTTTAAGCCAACCTTTTCACTCTCCACTTTCACTTTTATCAAGAGGCTTTTTAGTTCCTCTTCACTTTCAGCCATAAGGGTGGTGTCATCTGCATATCTGAGGTTATTGATATTTCTCCCAGCAATCTTGATTCCAACTTGTGTTTCTTCCAGTCCAGCATTTCTCATGATGTACTCTGCATGTAAGTTAAATAAACATGGTGACAATATACAGCCTTGACGTACTCCTTTTCCTATTTGGAACCAGTCTGTTGTTCCATGACCAGTTCTAACTGTTGCTTCCTGACCTGCATACAGATTTCTCAAGAGGCAGATCAGGTGGTCTGGTATTCCCATCTCTTTCAGAATTTTCCACAGTTTATTGTGATCTACACAGTCAAAGGCTTTGGCATAGTCAATAACCACCGTACATAAAATCTTGCGTGTCTTTGCATTGAATGAAGATGTTTGGGGTCTGATTTGCTAAATGAGTGATACACGGAGGAAGAGATATAAGTACTCAGATATAAGTATTATATCTCTAGTACTTAATACCAGAGAAACTAAGTACTAATTTGCTCACAGAAGAGACCCACTCATTTACTCACTCAGTTATTAGCATCTCTCCCTTCCCTGACTCACTTTCCCTAGTTTCTCACCTGTGCTTCCTAAGTTAACCTGTCAAACTTCCCACACTCAGTTCTGTGACAGGGTCTTCTTCTGGGGCAACAGAAACCAAGACACCTGGTTTAAGTCACTTTAAGAAACATAATATAAACATTAAAATAAAAAACATGTTTCTGTCTTTGTGCCAGTACCATACTGTCTTGATGACTGTAGCTTTATAGTAGAGCCTGAAGTCAGGCAGGTTGATTCCTCCAGTTCCGTTGACCCAGCAATCCCACTGCTGGGCATACACACTGAGTAAACCAGAATTGAAAGAGGCACGTGTACCCCAGTGTTCATAGCAGCATTGTTTACAATAGCCAGGACGTGGAAGCAACCTAGATGTCCATCCACAGATGAATGGATAAGCAAGCTGTGGTACATATACACGATGGAGTATTACTCAGCCATTAAAAAGAATACATTTGAATCAGTTCTAATGAGGTGGATGGAACTGGAGCCTATTATACAGAGTGAAGTAAGCCAGAAAGAAAAACACAAATACAGTATACTAACGCATATATATGGAATTTAGAAAGATGGTAACAATCACCCTGCTTATGAGACAGCAAAAGAGACACTGATGTATAGAACAGACTTTTGGACTCTGGGACTGGGAGAGGGTGGGACGATTGGGGAGAATAGCATTGAAATATGTATAACATCATATCTGAAACGAGTCAGTCCAGGTACGATGCCCTATAACAGATGCCTGGGACTGGAGCACTGGGATGACCTGGAGGGATGGTGTGGGAGGGGGGAGGGAGGAGGGTTCAGGATGGGGAGCACGTGTATTCTGGTGGCGGATCCATCTCGATGTACAGTAAAAGTAATACAATATTGTAAAGTTAAGAAAAATTAAAATAATAATAATAATAAAAAAATAAAAATAAAAGGAAAAAAAACCATGGAATACAGTTTCTAAAGGAAATAGGTATTCAACAAAATTATTTATTTGTGTTAAATGTGTCTGTTTAAAAAGAATGCTGAGATTCTGATGAAATTAATTTAGTTTCTATGGGAAGATAAAAAAGAACCAAATTATTGAGTTCAGGGCTTTAAAATTCTCTTGCGTTTATAATCCAACTCTGGCTTATTAAAGGGGTCTGTGCTCTGTTAACATACACATGTGCTTATAATATAAACAGCTTAAATAGACATCTGTGTTGACTACATATAAATGGCAGTTAACTTTTTGCCTTGTTTCTGTTCAACAATCCTGATATTTTAGTCTGCTGGCCAGATGAAACAAGATTGGTTTTTTGGTACCAGATGTGTCACAGTTTGCATTTGTATTTTGCAGGTGTTCCCCCCAGCTGGGAAGATGGAAACTTGCCCTCTCTCTGAGATGATGAGTCAGGATAGAAATACAAATGTGTTAAAAATAATTCAACATATTAATGGAAGGCCTTGTCCCTTGTGGGCTTCTTATGTGTAACATATGAGTAGGCCAGCAGCTGTTCTATATTTTAAAGGAAGAACTAGAAAGTTAGAAGCATACATGGCCATTCAAAACATAAGCAACTGCTTGCGATCATGGAAACAAGGTTCAACAATAAACTTGTAATTGTGAAGCTTCCCCCCAAATAATAATCTCATTGGGTTGTGTTCAGATGGTCTTAGAGTATTGAACAATCTTTCTGTTTCCATCCTTTGCATTTACTAAAACAACTTCCTTGTAGAGGCAGAGTGGTAGAGATAACTATATTCTTTAGATAAAAATGGGGATTGATTTCTAGCTTATTTCTACCCTCTAATATTTATATATTTTAAATTACAGTAAAAAATCCTAACTTTTTTGGGGGGGTCATTTTTCAAACTGAGGATGAGATGAATTAAGTAAGTAAATGATGTCATCGTAGTATTTATTTTGGCTGCACTGGGTCCTCAGTGCAGCATATGGGCTCTTTGTTGGTGCACTTGGGCTTTCTCTAGTTGCAGTGAGTGGGGGTTTATTCCCTAGTTGCAGTGCAGAGGCTTCTCATAGTGATGGCTTCTTCTGTGGAGCACGGGCTCTAGGGTGTGTGGGCTTTAACAGTTGTGGTGCACAGGCTTAGTTGCGCCACAGCATGTGGGATCTTATGTTCTTGAACAAGGGATCAAATTCATGTCCCTTGCCTTGGAAGGTGGATTCTTAACCACTGGACCACTAAGGAAGCCCCAGGGAGATCATTTTAAACATTGTGAAAGAGCCAAAAGCCCCACAGTTGGCTGAGTTATTAATAAAATATGGTATCTCTTATGTTATTTCAAGCCTCTAAAGCAAGAATGCTTTAGGTGATGAGGTGATGAGGTTCGTTGTTTGCTCCTTCAGTAAACACCTAATGAATGTTAACTGATATCAGGACTGGCAGTAATCTTTCATTAACCCCTTACCTTCCACTGATCTTATGGGAGGAAGGACTCAATTGTCTTTTGGTCTAGTTTCTGAATGAGGAGAATGCTAACCCTTTTCCACCCTTATGGTCTCTCTCAAAGCTCCCCTGTGCAGACAGTTCTGTTTGCTTTCTTTTCTCCTTTTAGAAATTTCTAAGCTCTCAAGTATAGTAAGGTCTATGTGATTGGTCCTTGAGTTTCAGTTTCTAGAGTTCAGAAGTATTTTGTGTAACAGTTATTTTCGTCTTGCTGGAGTTTTTTTTAGAGAACAAATGAGCAAAGTTAAACAGACTAAATCAGAATCAGGTTAGTACCTGTGCTATTTCAATCTTTTTGCAGTTAACAGCAGTGGTGACAACTGCTCGTGGCAATCAGCAAAGCTGGTCCACAGTTTGGGGTGGATACTGCAGGAAGAAGCTTGGAAGGAAAGTGATTGCTTGTTGGTGTTGAAATTTGGAGTATAGCCAACAAAAAGAGCCCTAATCTAAGTCATAAGACATTCATTTAAGGCACAGTGCTCTTGCTCAATAAACTGTGACCTTGAAAGTCTTTTTAAAAAAGTTTTGTTTATTTATTATTGGAGTATAGTTGCTTTACAATGTTGTATTAGTTTCTATTGTACAGCAAAGAGAATCACATTTAGGTCACCATAAAGCACTGAGTAGGTTGAGCAAGTGTTAATAACTTGATTTCACCAGGTGGCATCTAAGTTTAGAATCCTATTATTATTAAAAAGAAGTGTAGGTAATAGGAGATTTTATGTTTAGAAGAGATGAAGTCTGAATGTTGTCAAAAAACCTATTTAAGAGCGAAATTTGGCAGCTGGAGGGAAGTTATTCCCCTTTTGAGAATCCCACGGACGGAGGAGCCTGGTAGGCTGCAGTCCATGGGATCGCTAAGAGTCAGACACGACTGAGCGACTTCACTTTCACTTTTCACTTTCATGCACTGGAGAAGGAAATGGCAACCCACTCCAGTGTTCTTGCCTGGAGAATCCCAGGGATGGGGGAGCCTGGTGGGCTGCCATCTGTGGGGTCGCACAGAGTCGGACACGACTGAAGCGACTTAGCAGCAGCAGCAGCAACCAAGAGGTCTTTTCTAACTGCTATCAGAAAATACCTCTGTCCAGTCAGAAAGCATGAAAGTTTCAGAACCCAGGTATGGGCATTGGATTGGTGATGGAAATTACTAGTTCAGTCTTCATTATTGAGACTTACTGAGTAAGAACATGTGGTTTTTCTGGAAGCCTGTTTGGAAGTGTGAGAACCTATGATTTGAATTTTTTGCTGGCAAAACAAAGTAAAATCATTTTCAGTTTAACATGAGAAATAATATTTCAGTTAGAATCAGTAGAAAGGAGCAAAACATGCATAACTGAACAGTGAAAACTAAAAAAAGTTATTTTGAATTGTAATTTAAAAATATATAGCTAAACTGGATTGTTTCTCATGTCCTTGTCCCTAGCAATGAACTCTCATTTTGAAGACATGTTTTGGGGTAGGAGCTATTAGTTTTCTTTTTTACCAATGTCCAGTGCTTCCCAAGGGAGAAGGCAATGGCACCCCACTCCAGTACTCTTGCCTGGAAACGCCCATGGACGGAGGAGCCTGGTAAGCTGCAGTCCATGGGGTCGCTAAGTGTCAGACACGACTGAGCAACTTCACATTCATTTTTCACTTTCATGCACTGGAGAAGGAAATGGCAACCCACTCCAGTGTTCTTGTTTGGAGAATCCTAGGGATGGCGGGGCCTGGTGGGCTGCCGTCTGTGGGGTCGCAGAGGGTCGGACAAGACTGAAGCGACTTAGCAGCAGCAGCAGCAGCAGCAGCAGTGCTTCCCAACAGTCACTGCATACACAGAAGACCCAAATGTTGTAAAAAGTTTGGCAAATAGAGCCACCTTTTCTCTCAATGTAGCTCAGGTATAAGGAATAGTTATAGTTTTAAAAGATGAAAAAAACACCTTGTTTCAATATCCTAGTTTTATGTATAAAGAAACCAAGGTACCAAGAAGCTAAGTCCCATAATTCGTTAATGTTAGAATTGAGACTCAAACCCTGGTTCTTCTATGCTCCATCACACTGTTAGATGTTGGAAGAGACTACCATAGAAGCTGCTCAATTAATGTTTGCTTCTGAATAATAATGACTCTGATGATGAATTATTTTCATAATTCTTATCCATGGGAGCTGGTTAAAACCAGTGATTCTCATAGAGGAGGGAGGGTGGGAGTCACGTGTAGTTTGAAAACAAAGCTTTGCTTTACTGCTTTGGTTTGTTTTCAGTGATGATATTTACTTTATTTTGAATTTCAAATTATGTTTGAAGAGAGCATGAGATTAATGAGGACAATTGTACCTGTAAAGTGACTCATGTGTTAGCTTCTTTTAGGATTTTGCTTCTGTGAATAAAATTTATTTTTCACTTGCTCTTCCTTTTAGTTAAAAATGAAACTAAAAATGGGTGATTTAGACTGTAATCAGTTACCTTTTGGATACTCCAGATACAAAGAAATTGCAGGTGGAAACAACCTATCAACTATATATCAACTGATGAATGGGTAAACAAACGTGGTATATTTATACAATGGAATATCACTCAGTCATAAAAAGGAGTGAAATACTTACATATATTACAACATGGCTGAACTTTGAAGACATTATCCCAAGTGAAAGAAGCCAGACACAAAAGGACATCTATTGTATGATTCTAGTTGGATGAAACATCTAGAATAGGCAAATTCAGAGAGATAGAAACTAGACAAGTGGTAACTCCCACCAAAGCTTGTGGGAAGGGGGAATGAGGACTGACTGCTAATGGGTATGGACTTAATTTTTGAGTGATGGACATGTTACAAAACTAGGTAGTAGTGATATTTGCATAATATTGTAATATACTAAACGCCACTGAATTGCACACTGTAAAATGGTGAGTTTAATCCATATTTTACAATTAAAAAGAAGAACAGGGATTGCATGAGTGACACTTGATCAACCCTTTTCATGTGTTTATGATTTGTGAATAGGACTAGGTGTTGTGATGAAAGCGAAACCATCTTGTCTGCAGTTAAATGGCTTCTGTAGGTCCCAAAAAATATATACATAAAATATATTATTATTTTATCATGCTGCTGCTGCTGCTAAGTCGCTTTAGTCTTTTTTTTTCCTCATAGATTATATTTAACTTATATAATAATATGTAATATATAAATTATATGAAATATATAAATAATATATTCTACAAAAAATATTTGTAGAATATATTACTGTGTATGCTTAGTCACATGGAGAAGGCAATGGCACCCCACTCCAGTACTCTTGCCTAGAAAATCCCATGGACGGAGCAGCCTGGTGGCTGCAGTCCATGGGGTCTCGAAGAGTCGGACATGATTGAGCGACTTCCCTTTCACTTTTCACTTTCATGCATTGGAGAAGGAAATGGCAACCCACTCCAGTGTTCTTGCCTGGAGAATCCCAGGGACAGGGGAGCCTGGTGGGCTGCCGTCTGTGGGGCCGCACAGAGTCGGACACGACTGAAGCGACTTAGCAGCAGCAGCAGCATGCTTAGTCACTCAGTTGTGTCCGACTCTTTGCAATCCCGTTGACTGCAGCCTGCCAGGCTCCTCTGTCCATGGGAATTATCCAGGTAAGAATAGTAGAATGGGTTGCCATGCCCTCCTCCAGGGGGACCTTCCCAACCCAGGGATCAAACCCAGGCTTCCCACATTGCAGGGGGAGTCTTTTACTGACTGAGCCACCAGGGAATACCCAGGTGGGTAGCCTATCCATTCTCCAGAGAATCTTCCTGACCCAGAAATTGAACCGGGGTCTCCTGCCTTGCAGGTGGATTCTTTATCAGCTGAGCTACCAGGGAAGCCAGAAGTATATATAACCTAGGCAGGGGCTTCCCAGGTGGTGCAATGCAAGAGGTGCAAGAGATGTGAGTTCGATCCTTGGTCTGAGAAGATCCCCTGGGGTAGGAAATGGCAACCCACTCCAGTATTTTTACCTGAAAAAGTCCATGGACAGAGATGCCTGGTTGCCTACATTACATGGGGTCACAAAGGGATAGATACAACTGAGCAACTGAGCACACAGACACATTTTAATACATAGATTATATGTACTTCTATAATTATATATATTTTAGAGATGGGGGTAGAAGGTCAGGACTTATGCATGTCACCAGAACCTGACCATGCTGGCACCCTGATCTTGGCCTTCCAGCCTCCAGACTGAGAAATAAATGTATGTCATTCATAAGCCACTCAGTTAGTCTACAGTACTTTGTTATAACAACTCAAACTGACTAGTACACCAAGTTTGCTTCTTCTGGTCAACTCCAAAGTGGTTTAGAAATGAATTTGTTTTCTCATCCCCTCCCCACAGATTTCTCAATATAATAATTTTCTAGGGGATATCTTAATCATTTGGGGAATTTTGCTTACTGTTTTTGTTTATATTCATAACAAAAATTTCTGAAAAAATGTAAAATATAGAAACTACTATACTATGCGATAGTGATTTGTTACTATGTAATAAACAACTACATTTAGACTGATCATAAAAGTAAAAACCAACACAAATATCTTCATTTTCTAAAGAAATATATCTTTATTGACTTTTTCCATTTTCTTACAAAGCAGTTAAAATCTCACTCTTGAACTTGCATGCTGTTCAATGTTATGGTGGCTATCTCCTTATGAGACTGTCAGTGGAGCTGTGGTAAGTTTCCTTAAGCACCACAGAAGACAATCATTGCGTGGTCCCACTTTTCCAGAAAAGAATCCAAGTTTCACCAGAAAGAGTATGCTTAGCTCTCTTGAAGAAGACCAGTTTAGTGGATTAATGTCTAATTTACATACAGTAAGAAAGACAACCTTTGAATCTTTACAGATTAAATGCCCACTTTATACCATGGTGTAATTGTTTGAATTATTCATGAGTGTACAGTATATAGATGTAGATGAACTAGATATGTCTATAAATAAAATAGTGCTTTAAGATAACAATATTCTTTGGCTGATTTAAATGCCTACAGTGGACTCTTTAAAAACACTAAAATGAAAATGGCCCCACTATTATTGTCAATCTTAACACTGAACTAGTGCGGAAGGTTCCTATACTGTTGACTGTCACCATCTCCAGGTCCACAATATATTCTCTTGGTCCTGACAGCGACTTCACCAGCACAAGCATTGCACTTACAGGACTTGTTTGCTAGAATGAAAGAAAAATGAGGGAGTGAGGGAATAATTTTTCCTCTATTGGAGTTTCTATTATTTGTGAATACACTTCATTATAAGAATTAGGGGAAGAGTTCTGAGGTAGGATTAAAGTCACTACTTAGTCCATTCTTGGTTATAATCCTTCTTGAATCTTGTCTCTTGTTCACACAGTCATTAGTTTCAGATATAGGGACATGCTTTTTTGATAGTTCTTTGTTTTCTTTCATCTCTCTGTGTTAATTTTTCTCTTCACTTTTATTGAGTAGTTATATCAATAAGAGACTGCAGTTCAAGTGAGAATGACTCATTATAGAGACTGCAGTTTATGTGAGAATCTGATATTTTTTGGACTGATAAAAAAAAGTCGGAACCTTTAACTTCTCACTATTGTGGATCTGTTTATATTCTAATAGGGGAAGGGATATGTAAAGAGTTTCAATAGAATGTGGCAAATGCTAAGATATGCAGGGCTATGCAGGGTTACATGAAGATACATAGAGGCACATGTATGTGTATGTGTTAGTTGCTCAGTCGTATCTGACTCCTTGTGACCCCATGGTTGCAGCCTGATAGGCTCCTCTGTCCATGGAATTTTTCAGGCAAGAATCCTGGAGTGAGTTGCTATTCCCTTCTCTAGGGGATCTTCCAGACCCAGGGATTAAACTCAGGTCTCTTGCATTGCAGGCAGATTCTTTACCATTTGAGCCACCAGGGAAGTCCATATAGAGGTGTATACACACAGGGAAAAAGAGAGGGACTCTGAAGCATTAAGGGAAGGCCTTTGATTGCCTGAGGACAGTCACCCAGAATAATTGGGAGTTTTGTAAAGAAGGATGTTCTGGAGAAGTGGATGCAGTTTCATTTTGATGGACAATATGATGGGCACTGGAGACTCCAGAGAGATCAGTTTGGACAGGCAGGCAGGTGTGTGGATCTGGGTTGCCAAGAGAAGGGCAGGGATTGTTTCTATGGATTAGGACTTTTGCTGTCACTTCAACTGTGTGCATGCTAAGTTGCTTCAGTCGTGTCCGACTCTTTGTGACCCTGTGGACTGTAGCCTGCCAGGCTCGTCTGTCCATGAGATTCTCCAGGCAAGAACACTGAAGTGGGTTGCCATGCCCTCCTCCAAAGGGTCTTCCCGACCCAGGGATAGAACCCGAGTCTTTCTCTTGCATTGGCAGGCGGGTTCTTTAATACTAGCACCACCTGGGGAGCCCAGTCACTTCAACAGATGGACATTAAACCAAGGGAGAAAATGTACACATGATAATACTGGGTCTGGGAGAGGCCAACATTTAAGGATGGGCAGAAAAGAAGCCATCGAAGGAAGCTGAGAAGAAATAGATAATTAAGTAGAAAACAGATGAATAGCAAGAAGTGCCCAATAGAGCAGGGGAGGATGAAGGTGACTAGAACTAAAAAAATGCCTCTGGATATAGCAGTATGGATGCTGTTGGTGGCTTTTTTTCCAGAGCAATTTCAGTAAGGTAGTGGGACTAGAAAGCGGAAGAGTAACTAGGAAGTGAGAAAGTACAGACTGTGATTACAGACTATGCTTTAAGAACCTTGGCTAGGAAGGGAGAACAGAGAGAGGAGGCAACATCTAGAGGGAAAATAAGTGGCATATGTAGGAGGTATATTAGAATTTAATAGGGTAAGTTCCTGAAGAATGAAGAATGAAGTTCCTAAGGAATGAAGAATACAGGAGTGAGTTGGCCTTGATGGATAGAAGTGAAAATCTGTCTTTGGAAAATTCAAGCAAGAAAGATAGAAGGGGGACACATGGAGTTAAATTTGCAAGGGATAGGATGATAAGTTCAAATAATTCATGACTGTTGGTTTCAGTGGTTTCAGAAGAGTAGGAGGTGAGTTCACCTACTGAAAATGAAGGATGACTCCATGGACATGAATTTGAGCAAGCTCCAGGAGTTGGTAATGGACCAGGAAACCTGGCATGCTGCAGTCCACGGGGTTGCAAAGAGTTGGACATGACTGAGCAACTGAACTGAAGTACTTAAAGAGTACGGGGACATTTGCAATCAGTGACTGAAAAGAAGGAACAAAAGAAAGTAATAGGATTGTTGAGCATACTGAGGGCACCCCTGAAGATTTAAAATATTACCAATCTGTGCTGACAAGGTGCGTATGAAAATAGATATGGATTATGTGATTGATCTAGGGTTGCTGGACAGGGAGTGGAGGTGCTGATGACAGCAGTTCAAGGGTCCAATAAGAAGTTGACAGGCTGTAAGAAAATGGGGGATGGGGGTCAGAGGACTAACATCACTTTGAGGGTAAAGTGAGGGCATGAAAGAAAAGGAGAATTGGTCCCTGAGGGGATCACTGGAGACTAAGATTCTAGTGTGGAACTGTTCTGCATGATAAAAGTGTCCATCATGTAGCTATGGGGTGGTGGCAGAGTGACATGAAGCTGAAGTTCATGGGGGATGACATGGCCAGAGATTTGTAGGCTAAGGTCCTGGATGACTAGAATAGTGCCCAATTCTGAGTGATCTCACCTACTCCCTACACTCTCCCTGAGTGAGCTCATCATAGCCATGGCTTCCAGTATGACATATATGCCAGTGGCTTTAAAGTCTATACTATGAATTCCAAGCCCACATATCCAATACCCTACTCAGATTTACTTGGAAGTCTCAAGGCAACCAGTACTCCATATGTCCAAACTGAACTCCTTGGCTTCCTCTCCACACTAACTCCTTCTTCCTTATCTCAGTAAATGGTCCCACCATCTATTGTTGCTCAAGACAGAAACTTGGAGGTTATCCATGATGTTTCATTCTCCTTCATCTCCCCATAAAAAACAGCTTACCAAGTCATGTAGTTCTTCGTATATCATCATAAATCTGTCCACTTCTTTTGGACACACTGCTACTACCCTAGTCTCCCATCTTTTTGAATTACTGGTCTCTCCATTTCCGTTTTTGTTCCACTTCAATCTAGGCTCTACAGTAGCCAGGTTTTTTTTTTTTTTTTAATGAAAACCTGGTAGCAATTCTTCTTCTTGAAACCTTTAGTACGGTCTGTCATGCATTATGTGATGTAGGCCCTGCTCATCTCTCCAGTCTTCTCTCAAATCACTCTGCCTATAGCACCTGGAGTTGTAGATCAACTTGTCTGCTTTTTATTGCTTCCATTTGCTAGTCTCTAACTGCTAGTCTTCAGTTTAAATCTACTTCCAGGAAGCTCCCAGACCACCACTACCTTGGTTAGGGTTGACATGTAGTGTACTCATGAGGAATTTGCCATGTTCAGTTGAAACATTCAGTACACTTGTGAACACTTGCTCAATGTCTTGACCTTAAGACTCACTGGGGCCAAAACTGGTTTGGTTTTATTCACTGCTCTATCTCTAGAACCTAGCATGGTACTTCCCTCTTATAGGTAACAGTGATACCTTGAAGGTGTTGATTGAGTTAATTCATTCATTTAAAAATATTTTTGAGCACCTGCAAAATGTCAGGCACCATTCATTCTATGTGCTGTGCATGGAAAAGTGAACAGATAGACAATGTGTCTGCTCAATGCCCTCATATTGTAGTAGGTGACATAGACAAATAAATATTACAGAAGGTGGTTCTAGGGGTTATGAAGAAAAATAAGTCTCAGTAAGGGAGGAAAGATATTGGTTGGTGTGGGTGAAGGATGGTATTTTACCTTCGTATTAATGCATTACTTCTTTCTAATGTGTTTACTTTTCTAAGGAAGAAGATTTTTTCAGTATTCTCCCAAAAGGAATATAAATAAAATCCTATATCCCTCAGATTCTTTCAAGGATAGGGTCCAGCCTTATGCTTCTCAAGAAATTGTCTTTGACTCCTAATTCTTCGATGTCTTGTGCCATGGAATTAAACACAATTAAACATTGCTGCTGTTTTCATAGGTGTTAACTATGCCACAAAGTAATATTTAAAGCCCTTTGATATAAGGAACTGTGTATTACATACACGTAGCATGGAACTGAGCATATAAAAAGTGTTTAATTAATGCCTGCTGATTGTAAATGGCCTCAGCACAAGTGGAATTTCAGTGAAGACATTTTGTAGGATTTTATACTACTACTTTTTGAATTATGTGATAAGAAGTAGTCTTGAAATATCTTTTTATTTTAAATGCTTCTTTTTGGTTTTCAAATGGTAGTATTTAACTCTGGGATTATAAAAATTGACAATGTTTTATATCATTTATTAAAAGGGATTTTACTTGAGAAAAATACTGTATTTATGATAAGTGCACTAATATGAATCATAAAACTTTAATAATGCCATGTTTATTAAAAATATGCAGGAACTTTGCATAACTATTTGTTGATACTCCTAGGGAATTTTTTTTTTCTTAAATTATACCTAAGAGTCCCAAATGGAAAATTATTTTTAAATGAACCTATTTTGTTGCCATGGGTTACAAATAATGTGATTTCTTTGGGCTAAAATTATTAAATTGTTATTATCTGAACTGTGTGAAGTTCCTTTAAAGTAAATTTCTTATAAATATCTATTATATCTCAAATTTAAAGCATCAAATGTTAAAGAAGTTTATTTTTAGTTATTAGAAAAAAGAATAGTAACAGATTGTATTTGGGTTGGGTTTTTCTTTTCAGAAGTTGGTCATGAGAAATTAATCATTTTTAATTTACTGGCAAAGAAAAAGAATCACATAATTCTAGAGCTGGAAGGGAACTTAATATATCAAAGAACAGGATAAATGTGTAAACATTAAAAATCTGTAAACTTTACCACAAGGATGAATTTCCCAATTTACTTTTTATATTCTCAAAATGAAATATTGACCTTAAAATCTGATTAAAAATGAAGAGTGCCCAAAGGAGTTTTGAGAAAATTGTAACTGGATGAATAACATCCTTAACATGAAACAGTTACCGTAACCCTGCAAACTGGTTGGTGGGGTGCCATCATTTTCACATGAAGTGGTGAGCCATATTTAAATTGTCAGAATTTTAACCTAAAATGAACTTGCTAAGATTTTGCAGGGGGACTGGAAGGCTGAGGCATTGGAGTCAGGAAGATCTGCTCAGAAACCCTTGGAGGGATTAGAGAGGTGCTAAGAGCCAGTTTAAAGGAAGAGAGTCAGGGACATGAGGAAGCCAAGATAATACAGGGGACACTGTGAAGAGAGAAATGGCAGAATTCAGAGAAAGATGTCATATAGGCAATGAAAGAAAAGGAAAACATAAAGGTGACCTCACATTGTCTTCCTGGAAATGTGCAAGAATGGTACAACTTATTGGTTGTATACATGGTACAAGGGTGGGAGGTTGGGGTCACTTCTCAGATACTCATGGGTCTTAGTTTTGGTGCAAATCTTGTGAATGTAACAGTAAGGAATTCAGGGTTTTTGAAAAGTTCTGTAAGAATTAGTTTTTCTATGTACAATTACATAGCTATCACTGATTTGTAGTATCTAGTGTGTGTGTGCGTGTGTGCAGGCAGGCTTGTATTTTGGTGGTCACATAAAACTGTTAGAGTCTATAATTTTTATCTAAGTGACTTTAGAGAAGTGAATTCATCTCCCTGGGTCTCACTTTTCTGTAAAATATGGAGATAAATATTAATCTTACCAAGTATCAATATTACCAAGAGGATTATGAAATAATGCATACAGGAAGGCCTTACACAATGCCTGCACATAAAAACTCTTTAAATGTTGGCTTTCTTTCCAAGTGAATTACTATCAAACAACAACAAACTTGAACCAACTTTGCTAAGGCTGCCCTCAGGATACTTACTCTTAGGTAGAACTCTCCGTTTTCATTTCCAGATTTAATCCGAAAAGTGTTGATAGTGTTGGCATAAATGGTTGTAGCCTGTATTTGGAAGATGTCTGATGGTACAGACCTATCAGATCGAATGCTCATGTATTTGTAGACGATGGATTGAGGAAGTTCTCGGCACATTGCATTTGAGACTGGGCAAACACATCGGCTGCAGAGACAAAAGTATTCACTGTTAGGCTTGGTAAAATCAGAAGATTCTCAGTTTCAAAAGTTCTTGTTTTTCTTACTTCTCTGATGTTAGAACATAGGGATCTTGACAAGGATTTCGTGGGTAACAACGGAAGCCGCCATGATAATTCCAACACATTTCATCTTCCCGACATTCATTTGTGGTCTCACACTCATTTATATCTGTAGAGATGCAGAGTCAAAGAGTTTACTGATATAAGTAAATTGCCTAAGTGGCAGATGCCAGTTTGCCACCAGAAGGAGGTATATGAGAATCTGGACTGTTTAATTTTATTTTAGACCTAAAACTTGGTGGGACCTGAATTCATTGCATTTAATTCAGAACAGATGTAGTGAAACCATTCTCAACTGATTAATATGTGTCATTTCATTGTACTTTATCAAGCATCTATTATTCATCTGTTGAATTCAAAGCCAAATGGTAGGCCATTGACTTTGCTTAAATAAAAGTGAGAGACACCACTTCTTGGGGGATTAGAGAAGGCTGAAGGAAGGAAGAGCCCTCTCAACTTGGCCTAGAAAAGGTGGTGGTTAGATAGGATTTTTATCATGGAGGTGGGGAGGGTCTTCCAGGGTAAGAAAGCAGCAAACAAAAACTGTGGAGATGGAAGTTTATTGTCAGGCTCAGGAGCTTGAAGAGAGGGAAAAGCTAGAATGTGGTTTCAGTAAGTTGTAGCATGCTGCTGGATAGTTGGTACTCTGGGAATGGGTTACACTGTCTTTAAGAAGCTGTTTACAGGAAAAGAAATGAAGCTATGAAGCATTCCAGCATGTGAAAGTGAAAGTCGCTCAGTTGTGTCCGACTCTTTGCAACTCCATGGACTATACAATCCATGGAATTCTCCAGGCCAGAATACTGGAGTGGGTAGCCGTTCCCTTCTCCAGGGGATCTTCCCAACTCAGGGATTGAACCCAGGTCTCCCACTGTGGGCAGATTCTTTACCATCTGAGCCACCAGGGAAGCCCAAGAATACTGGAGTGGGTAGCCTATGCCTTCTCCAGCAGATCTTCTCGAACCGGAAATCCAACCGGGGTCTCCTGCATTGCAGGCAGGTTCTTTATCAGCTGAGCTACCAGGGAAGCCCATAGAATGTGGCTATTTAAAGATCATGGGGAAGAAGAGGAATTAAGGAAGGGGCTTTCAGCAATGAGAAGCAACCCAGGAAAATGCAGTTCAAGGAGGTCAGAACAGGAGAGAGTCTCAGGAAGGAGGGTTGTGGACAGGTCAGGCTGGACAAAGACTGAGTTTAGACTTGGGAATCAAGACTTCCCAAATGACATCTGAGAGAACAGTTTCTCCAGAGAACCATTACATTTACAACAATGACAAAAATTATATTAATATGCATATCCTTATGTGTGCCTCCCTTTACATTTGAATAGTGATAAGTTTATCCGATATAAGTCTTTTCTGAATCATTCCTTCCACACAATCAGATATTTTCATTTGTTAATTTACTTATTCCGTAAATAATTTACTGAATTCTTATTAACAAGGCAGTCATGGCCTAGTTGCTGGGATGTGATCTCTTTCTTCCCTCTGAATTCTTATATCTCATTTTTCCTCTTTCGGGTCCTTTATTGGTTTCTGCTTTGCATTATTGAAATCTGCATGTTTGTTTCAATCCTTCTATTAGCTTGTAAACTCCTGGAGGGTAAGTGCCATTGTGCACATCTTTTTATCCCTTTATCACATAGCATGAATGCACTGAAGGCACCTGGATTTTAGCAAATATTAAACTGAATGTGAGAGCTGGACTATAAAGAAAGCTGAGCACCGAAGAATCGATGCTTTTGAACTGTGGTGTTGGCGAAGCCTATTGAGAGTCCCTTGGACTGCAAGGAGATCCAACCAGTCCATCCTAAAGGAGATCAGTCCTGGGTGTTCATTGGAAGGACTGATGTTGAAGCTGAAACTCCAATATTTTGGCTACCTGATGTGAAGAGCTGACTCATTTGAAAAGACCCTGATGCTGGGAAAGATTGAGGGCAGGAGGAGAAGGGGATGACAGTTGGATGGCATCACCGACTCAATGGACATGAATTTGGGTAAACTCAGGGAGTTGGTGATGGACAGGGAGGCCTGGCATGCTGCGGTTCATGGGGTTGCCAAGAGTTGGACACGCCTGAGTGACTGAACTGACTGACTGAAACTGAACTAAGTTGCTCTTCACACAACAGGTGGAGATAGTGAGAAAGATATCTCTATTTGGCATGAAGGAAAAACAAATAAGGGTTAAGTGGCTGACTCAAGTGTATACAGATAGTGACAGGCATCTTTCCACCACAAGGTACTGCATCCTCTAAATGAGAATAATTCCATTCTTTGTCTTTGGAGAAAAAAATTTTCTGTTAGCTTCCAAACTGGCAAGAGCTCTCTGGAACCCAAGAGGAGACTGGAAAAGCCATGCAGTTTCCAAGAGTCATTTACAAAAAGTATCTTCTTTTGGACTGGGCTATGGCTAAAGAAAGAACTTAGATTCCTCAGAAGAAATCACAGCTAACTTGTCCTTTCAATATTTTTCACTTTATTGAAAAATAAAATACTGTTTAGTTAGCTACAGGACTGGTTTGTTATATGGAGTTCAAAAGCAGCAAAAGGAAATTTATGTAATAATTTTATTTATTACTTCCAGTAATTTACAGCCTAGCATAATCAGCTCCTTAATCATTTTGCAGGGTTTTTCAGAAATGATTAATAGTATTAAAATATTTCACGAGTGTGTCTGTGTATCTGAGTATTCTCTCTCTCTGTTTCTCTTCCTCACCACTGTCCCTTTCCCCTCCCCACACCAACCAGCACATACACAGAGAGTTTTCATTTTTGCAAGACTGTGGAAAATAGAACAGTTATTTCATCCCCCAAATAAACTTTTTAGGGGAAGGTGAGAATCGAAACTCTTTTGGTATTAATTTAACCTGTGGACTGTTGGGAAAGGATGCTTTCAGTGGGGTAAACCAATCGTTTTATACCTTAAGAGAATGGTCTCTTTCACAAAAAATATTTTAGTTTAACAAATATTCTTCAAGATATAACACTGATGAATCCCTTATTTGCAATTCCACTGCATTTAACCTTTCATCATAACAGATATAAATGTTTCCTTAAAGTAGGCAGGTAACTGAATGTTAACTTGTTTCTGTCTTTTGCTGGGTATCAAGTCCATTTATGATTAGAAAAACACATAGATATTTGTTTGAAGGGCTCCAGGGAAATTGGTTAAGATAACCCTCTGGCTAACATTTTCCTGCATGTAATATTCATGTTAAAAGTCTCAATTAGAGTTCAGAAAATAAAACCTTTGGAATGCAGTGTTTTTCCACAATTAACATTACAGAGTCTCTAGTAACCTTGAAAGGGGTAGAAAGATGTTACTTGTGTAATGAAATACATTCTGATTATGCTAATGTTTTGTGGTTAGATTCTAGTTGAATAATCACATGCATGCTATTATCAGGTAATAGATGTTCCTGTGAGTTAATATTTCCCTGCAAAATCATGATGCATACTCAGAATCCTGTTTCCTTTCCTAGATATTTTCTTTTCTTAACAAAATTTTACTATCTTTCTAGAAAACATTTGCTACTGGTCATTTATATTGCTTGGTAAATTTCATAAAAACACCTTGAATTTTCCAGGCTTTATAGTTTATAGTTTTTCTGTGTATTATTCCATTTCATTCCCTCAACTCCCTTTTCCAAATGAGAAAGTTCAGGCTCAGAGAAGTCTGATAGTTTGTTAAAACTGTATAGATAGAATGTCATATAGCTGGGTCTTCAACAGATTTTGTGTCTTCAAATTCAGTCATTTTTCCCACTTATTTATATAAATGTGTTTGTACCAATTTTTCCAGGATTTTCAAATCTCTCAGAGAAATTCTGAAATCATCCTATGTACGGAGCTGCATCTTTTCTACCTATATGTCACTATGAAGATCACCTGAATATTTATTTTAAAACTGGATTGAAAGACATTAGATATTTTTGGATTAATAGTTTTTTTTAACTGAAGAATTCAGGCACATTTAATACACATGATGCTGATTTTGTCAACACTTATTACTATCCAGTTTATAATCCTAGTGTTTTAGAGAATTGAGATCTTTTTGTGGTACACCTAACCACACATTGAGTTTATGTTCTATACTGAAATTCATGGCAAAATATTTTAATAATTGAATCATTTTTGGTGGATGATTAGAAGATGTATATCACAGGAATTATGTAGACTATTTAGAAGGCATATTAATATTTTATTAAATTATTTCTATTTTAAGAAAAAAATTATGACTTTAAATTTCAAAGAAAGATAACACTGAATATCCTCTTTATGAGGGGTGCATGTCTCATGATTAACAGGGGAAAAAAAGAGCTCAAATTGTAAAAAATGAGAGTCTGTGGTAGAGATTCCAATACTTCCTCCCTGCTTTTCTTGGTTAAAACTTAACAGATCTGAAAACAATAAACTTACCCTGACATGTTCTACCTCTCACCACTTGGTATCCTTGGGGGCACATACATGAGAATTTCCCAGGTTCATTGACACACTGATATTGACACAGGTAGCTCGAGGTTCTGCATTCATCAATGTCTGTTGAACCAGACAAAAGCAACAACAGAGTTGAATACTTACATGTCATTATTTTGGTAATTTTTTTTTTCAAACATTGCAATCTCTGAAACAGAAATGCAATACTTTATAAGAGGCTCAAATGCAAGTTCTAACAATATCAGCTTATTTCTCATGGAACTTCACAGAGCAGAGAATTTTCTTACCATCAGTTTTACTCAATCACAGCTGACACTTTGGCAAATCCTGGAACTAACCATCCTAGCTGAGCAGACTGAAAGAAGTGGTTTGTGGTTGATGATCTTCATGTTGTGCTTGGCAGACCCACCCTTGATGCAGATTCATATTTGCCTTCTCAGAAATTGGGTGGCTCTGCTTCCAAGTTCATCTGAGTTTTGAACTCCAAGTTTCATCCCTGTGCTAGCTTCTAGAGGTTGATGCCCTGGCAGAAGGCTTTGCATTTCTCAATGGTGCTGTTCTTATAGTTTGCTCAGAAGGGCAGAGGCAGCCGTCCAGAGCCAGCCCTTTTTGGTTTTGAGCACAGTGGCATGATGGGAGGCCTCTCTGTGTAGGGTATGATCTTTGTGGCCCCAAGTAAAGCTGGGACAGTTTGTGAGGAAGTCAAGAGCATGAAGTGTCAATGGCATCCCTCAGGATGTCTTAGGCCATTTGAAGTACACAGTGGAGCGAGCATGTGCAGTGGACTCTGATGGTGATCCTTCTAGTTAAATGGCCCTCTTCTTGATCATGTGGAGAGTGAAATGAAGGCACCTTAAGAAATGTGCCCCGAGCATGCAGTGGCAGGGATGCCTAGGGCCTAATCTTTTGGTTTCTATTCTAGTGTTCCTGACATGCAATCAGCTACTTTTGAACTTAAATATGCCACTGCTGCTGCTATGTCGCTTCAGTCGTATCTGACTCTGTGCGACCCCAGAGACGGCAGCCCACCAGGCTCCCCGTCCCTGGGATTCTCCAGGCAAGAACACTGGAGTGGGTTGCCATTTCCTTCTCCAATGCATGAAAGTGAAAAGTGAAAGTGAAGTCGCTCAGTCATGTCCGACTCCTAGCGACCCCATGGACTGCAGCCCACCAGGCTCCTCCGTCCCTGGGATTCTCAAGGCAAGAACACTGGAGTGGGTTGCCATTTCCTTCTCCACTAGTCCCCTGGAATTCTCATTAGACACAGAATTTGATTCAGTAGGTCTGGGCTGGGGTGTGAGAGTCTACAATTTCACAGGCCCCTAGGAGGTGCCAATTCTGCTGGCCCATCACACTTGAGAAGCAAGATACTAGAGAACCCTTGCTAATTATCAGACCCAGCCTACATCTAATATTTCAATTATTTTTCTTCTTTCTTTTGATAACATACTAAAAAGACAGTGTTATAAGTGAACTAAGTTAACTGGATTTTAGAACATAAGAAAAATTTGCTTTCTTAAACAGGTATATACTCGGATAAAGCAACAGCAAAGACAGGAACTGTGCTATTACTACCAATTATTTGGATAATATTTTACCTTCACAGTTGAGCCTGTCACTGCTTAGCTCATATCCTTGATTGCACTGACAGATGAATGAACCAAGAATGTTGTAGCATTGCTGAGCACATTGATTGCTGGCATCACATTCATTTATATCTGAAAGGCAAGGTCATACACACTTATATATTTATGTCTTTAAACATAGCCTTGCTCTTTTGTACCTATGTCATCTGATGATAAGTGAGTAATTCCCTCCTTGGATTCTTTGCCTTGCAGAAGCTCACTGGAGAACATCCATTCAGGTCTCATATTTATTGGAACAACTTCAAACATCTGTACTTTCAGAAATACCAGAATATTTTTTTTTCCTGGGAATGACAGTTAGTTTGGTGTTTGATGAATCTTTCCAAAAGAATTTAATGGTTCTAATAAATATACATTCCAATATCTATTTTCTTTTATTGTTCAAATGCAAAATGCCAAGTCTATAAATAATTGATATAAGACACATACTGATACGGTCTCTCAGCATGCTGTAGTGAAGATTTATCTGTGCTATTTATTACTTTTTAAATGGGTCCTGTTAAATTCCATTACAATTATAACATAAGCCTTTGAGACCCATACAGAGTTTTGCAATGCTCTAAGGCACTGAAAATATTGTGAAAAGGCATTTTTCCTGCACTAGATTTTTTCCATGTCATGCCAATCTTAAAATTGTGTGCCGTGACATTGCATTCTGAAAGGGTAGAAGAAGCATGTGAAAATCAGATGCACTCTCAGCAGAAAGTTTATGTATCTGAACTTGTAGTAACCCTTTTGGCACCTTCAGTGTTTGTATCACACACTGTTGACTAACTGGTGTGTGTATATCAATTGATCTATAGTTAAAACCTTTTTTTGATACTGTCACAGAGGAGAACTAAAACCAAAGTTAAAAATTTTTTCCATTTATATCTTGATGTGTTTTTAAAAACCAGATTGGTTATTGTCTTTTCAGCTTTGGGGAAGTTGATGGAAACCATGAATATAGAAAACTGGAGATACTGCTGGGAAGACAGAAATTGGTTGGCTGTTTCCAGAAGACTTACCTACACAGGTATAGTTGTTTGCTGCCAACTGAAACCCAGGATTGCACTGGCAATAAAATGATCCTGGTGTGTTCACACATCTTTGGTGGCAATATGGAGGGATGGTGCATTCGTCTACATCTAGGTTATTAAGCACACACGCAAAGAGAACCAAATTACCAACTATCCAAATTACTATTATTGATCTGTTTAATCTCAAGTTCTCAGCAGAGCATTATCTAGAAAACCTGGAGACCTCATTTTAAAAGTAATTATTTTTCTTTTTTAAAAAATTAGGGTATCTGTGCTTTAAATATACTTTTGTATGCTCTCTGTAGCTAAATGAGATGTTAAGAACAAAGACTTCATAAACCTGGCTGGATGGGTTGAGATTTAAAGAGGGAAAAGTAATTAAGACTATTTCACATAAAAGTGAGAATGTAAGGCTAGGAATATAAAAGGTTATTTATAATTAAAGAAGTAGAAAAGAACTATGGAAGAATTGAGATATAGTATAAAACTAAGAAAGGAGGCTGTTGTTCAGTTGGTGACCTTGGTGAAGTCACTCAAATGTTCAGTAGTTCGTTTTTTCTTCCGTATAATGTAGACAGTAATGCTTGCTATGTGTATCTTATGAACTTTGTGTGAGAATCAAGTGAAAGAATGCTGTGGAAGGAATGGGATACTAAACAAGTTACTTTTTGAGAGTGCCCTTCTGACACACTGATCAAGTGTTCCAGCCTGAGTCCTCCTCATATAAATATTTCCAACTATAAAATGCTCAATTGAGAACTTGCAGAACAGAATTAATATTTTATAAGCATAATAAAATTTCATTAATTTACAACTGTACACTTTGTGACAACTCAAATATGGCATGTGTAATTTAAAATAATAATTATATACTATCAATGCAATGATACTATCTTATGGGAAAAATGAAAACAAAACATAACTTTCTGCTGAACTCTTCTGGTATTTTAATAACTACAAGTGTGGGAGGCAGAGTGCTCAAGTAGGTAGTGTACCACGAGGTAACCTGAGTTTAAGTCTTTGTTCCGGCATTTACTAGCTTGGTCTTAACCTCTCAGAGCTTCCATTTCCTCTTTTGTGAGTAATAGTACAACAATGTGGTAGGGTTGTTGGGAGGATAACATGAGATGATACAGGCGAACTTCCTTGCACAAAATAGGTAAAAACAAATGGAAGCTATTATGAATAAGCTGCAAATATATGTGATTTAACTTGAATATTAAATAAACAATAACAGTATTCACATAGCTTCCCTCCTAATTTATTTAGCTATCTGATCAGATGTCATGTCAGGGAGGCCATTTCTATCCATCCATATAAAATAACTTCTGCTCCATCTACCCCTAATCCTGCTTTATATTTCTTTGTAGCCAGTGACACTCCCTGCCATTGTGTTATATGTTTATTTGCTTCTTGTCTGTCTTCCTCACTATAATGCATGGCAAATAAGATCCATTTTCTCCCCATGAGGTAGAGATAAAGTATTTTTTGTCTGTTGTGTGCTTAATACCTAGAATAGGGTCTGCCATGGTAGCTCAGTAAATATTAGTTGAACGAATGGAAAGTTCATACTAATTAAGAGCAGTTGTGGCACAGTTCTTCCTAGTACCTAGTATCATAGCCAGGTGACACTATCAATAGCTAAGTTATGTAATTGGTACTTTCTAATAGCTCCACGAGGGTCGTGATTCTGTAAAATCTGTTTGTTGACCACAGTGGTCCAGCACCTAGCACACAGTAAGCCCTCAATAAATATTTGATGAATAAATGGTGCATGTCTTTTCAACAAGTAAACATTCATTGAACCTTTGTTATTTTTTAGCATTGTGGTTGGCAGTGTAGGTTTACACTTCTAAACATTTGATGATGATCATATGTATATTCTACTCCATCTTGTATGGAAAACAGGCATGAAAACAAATTATTGTGTGGAATTATAAGATCAAAAATAGAAAAGTGTACAAGAGATAGAGGGAGCACCATTCCACGTGACTTGCTGACCACTGCTGGACCAGTCCACAATGAATAAATATAGAAATTGGGAGCACGTGTTTAGGAATAGCAATTTAGTGTTACTGCAACATTCTTATTGTACTCTATAGAAATATTGATCTATAACAGGTTAGAAATTTACAAAAAGAATCCATCAAAGTTTGAGAATCATTGGCATAGAAGAAGGAGTGACTATATTTGGGGAGATCATGGAACACTTCCCAGAGGAAGTGACCTTGACCTGGAATTTAAGATTTGAATAGGAGTTTTTCAGAAGTGTATGTCTCTGGTACTGAAAGCTTATACAGAGGTAGCAAAGTGTGACACTGTGTGATGTATTGGGGAACTATAACTTGTGGGACAAAGCTAAAGTGTAATTGTTTTGGCAGAAGAAGGGTGTTGTTACAATAGAGTTGGGCGAGGATAAGATGGGGAAGACCTTATATGCTATTGAGGAATGCAGTGTTGATTCTGGGGGTGAGAGGAACAGCAGGGAAGTCAAATTAGATCTGAATTTAAGGACATCTCCTACTGTATCATAAAGAGCTCTAACTATATGTTCCATTTACTTTGATTCTTCTCATAGTAGGCTGGGTTTGTTCTTTTTCTATACTTATTATACCTTCAGTTGTTTATTTTCCTAATACAATGGGCAAAACTTTGGTGCCTATGAATTTTTCCAAACAATTTCCTCCTAAATCACAGCTTCAGTCACTGCAAATTCCTGGTCCTTCATCAGAGACTGGACTAACTAGCCCCAGCACCTAGCATAGCCCCATGGCAGAGAGAGCAGGGCCAGGGCCTACAAGAGCTCAGAGTGGACACCCTGGCACCAACAGCTCACATTCACTGGTGAAAACTGAATGTGGCGTTGCCTGTCCCCAGAGATTTTTATCCTCTGTTCCTAAGAGAAAATAAGAACTCTTCACTGATTTAATGGTACGAGGAAGTATGTAAGTCAGTGGACAAAGGGAGTCAATTACAGAGTTTCATCCTAGTGCTGGGCCTCAAGATTGCACCCAGAACACTTTAGTTGACTTCTTATTTGCCAGCCTCCCCATATTGTATTCTTCCAGTCATTCAAAATGCATGCATTGAGCATCTACTTGGCTGGCAGACTTCAGGAACTGGGGAGACAACAATGACACAAACCAGACCTGGCCCCTGCCCTCAGAGAACTCAAGTAGAGCTCTCAAGGAGGGCTCATGTGTTGCAGTTCTAGTACTGGAGCCACTTGTAACATAAAGAATGTTTAGTACAAGTCTGTTAACTCATTACATAACAATGGCATACAACTATTCAACCCAGGACCAGGCACCATTCTAAGCATTCCTGCACATGAGCTCTTGAGATAGGGGCTGGTTTTATTTCCACAGTATAAAGGAAAGAAGTGAGATACAGAGGATTTAAGTAACTCAAAGTGAATTAGGGATGGAGCTGGGATTTGAACCTTACTATTCGCTCTATAGAGCTTCCCAGGTGATTCAGTGGTAAAGAATCCACCTGCCAATAAAGGAGATGCAAGAAATGCAGGTTCCATCCCTCGGTTGGGAAGATCCCCTGGAGTAGGAAATGGCAACCAGCTCCAGTATTCCTGCTTGGAAAATTCCATGGACAGAGGAGCCTGGGGGACTACAGTCTGTGGGGCCACAGAGAGTTGGACATGACTGAGTGACTGAGCACACACACAGCACACATTTGCTCTGTAAGCTATGTTACTCTAAAACCTAGTGAAGGAAGCCCATAGCATCAGTGTTTTAGAGCTAGGACCCCAAATAACTAATTTAAATGATTCTCCTCTTTGCTTTTGTGGTCTCGCTCATACCCTAAATTTCTGCTTTCGCTTAGTCTAAGATGTAACTGACACTTTGATATCCAGAATATGCTTAACCTATAAAGTTGTTTTTTTCTCATTAATATGGAAAATGGGTTATTAGTCAGTGAAAGAATAAGCATTATCATTCTGCAAATAAAGATGATGCTTTGATTTGAAGGCCTGAGGGTTAAACAATTAAGATGCTCCAGACGGGACTCGGCTCACTGCACTGTTGTACTTACCTACACACTGCTCTCCTCGCTTCTGATACCCGGGAGGGCATTGACAGGCGAAGGAACCTCGTAAATTGATGCACACTTGATCGGCTCTACAGTTGTGTGTCCCTGCAGTGCATTCGTCTATGTCTGATAAAGACACACAGCACAGAAAGAGTTTGAGGCGACTGTGGAGATGTTGGTATTTCCTCCATCTTTTTTGCCACACTTTTCTTAAAGAAAACAAGTTTTCACTCTATTCTTAAAACATCACTCTGTAATACTGTTTTATTGGAGATGCTTAAAATGATAAATTATTTCAAATGTTCAGAAAGTAATTTCATAGATGCCACTGTATATCACTTATTAATAGATTTAACAAATGCTAATATTCTGCCATGTATGCTTCGGTTCACTTTGTTTTGTTAAGAAATGAAACATTAGAGGTGTAACCAAAGCTTTACTTCATTCTCATCCCTTTGTTCACCTACCTACTACCATCCTGGTAGGCGTGAATCCTTCCTTGAGATTTTTTTTTTTTATACTTTCATTGAACATATATGTACCCATTAGCATATATGGTATTGTTTTGGGTGTTTTAAAATGTTAAATTGTATGATACTTGCTTTTCCACCCAATATATCACATTTGAAATAATTTCTAGTGACCAATCTCTAAAAATCTGCCTAATACCTAGGTAAAAATCAAGCTTTAATATTATGCATTGCTTGTTGCTGTTTTTTTGGGTAAACTTTAGCATAACATGGATGAATAAACTTTTCATTGCAGATTATAAAATAAAAGGGATTAAATTTAATCATATTTCTCTAGGAGAGATAGGCTGGTGTAGTTTAAGATACATATTTTACCAAAGCATTTCACATCTTGGAATAATTTACTAAATGTACCTTAAAGAGTAGGTAGATTTAGTTCTAGAAAAGTAAAAAAAAAATGTTCAGTTTGAGATCACCATGTATATGCATGGCAGAGTCCCTTCACTGTTTACCTGCAACTACAAAAACATTGTTAATCGGCTCTACCCCAATACAAAATAAAAACTTTAAAGTCTGGGGAAAAATATGATGTGGATTTATGTGTGTGCACTCATATTGGAATAATTTATAAGTGAAATTTAGTTCTGCCTTCTCCACATCACCTTTGCATTCATTTGAATCTCTAAGCTTCATTTAAAAATATCTAAAATTTGTAATTCCTAGATGATAGATTTTGCATAAAAACTGAGAGAGGTTTTGGGGTGTCTGAATCATCACTGTGGTAGACCCATGGAAGTGCTTTGGAGGAAATAGTGGGCCAAAAGTCAGTACTGAAAATGAACCATCAGTAATTAGAATTTATTCCTAAATCCTGCCTTCTCTATAAGAGGCGCAGAGAGTTGCCCCGGGTGTGTTGCCTTTCATCTTCCTTTATTTTCAAGCATAATTGCCGCACTTACACTACCCAGTATATTAATGTAGGAAGCTCAGGTTATAAGAGAGTTGTCCTCAGATATCGGCTTTGGTTAGCTGGGTGTGGAAAAGACAAGAGGGATTTTTTCCAAGAGAAAGAGGGAGGGGAGATAAAGAATCCCCGAGGGGTGCCTGGCTGTTTATTGGATAATAACCTATAAAAGCATCTACTTACATAATTCTTATTATCCGGGTTTAAAGTTCTGGCAAAATTTTTGTTATTATTTTTATGTCTGTTTTGAAAAATTTTATTGCTATTTTCAAATCAGTGATTACAACTCTGTCCTTTCTAGGCACTATGCAAAGGTACAGCTATCTTACTTTGAAATTATCTGCTTTTTTTGGTGTGTCTTTTATTATTTTCTCATATGCACTTGATGAAAACATGTCTACTGGGGTTTCTTCAGAGCTTTATGACTCGCTAATACAGAAATGACAGCAGAATTCCTATTGTTTTATGTCAAGAACATTTGCCAGCATTTGCAGTGATAACAGCCCTGAGAGATACAGCAATGTGAGATTCAGATGTGGCAAGTTTCCTCAGTACATGCTGGCAGAAGATCAAGGGCTTGGGTTGGCTGCTGCATTTTCTAAAGGAGGCCTCACCAGTGACTGTGGCTTTTCTTTCTGAGACATCCCTTTGCAAACTGCCTCCACCCCATTGCATTCCTGATGTGATTTCCTTCCTATTCAGGTTTTTTTTTTTTTTTTTTTTGTCCTTCAGTTCTCTTTGATAAATAGGCTAACATTTCCAGTGGAATTGATATATCATTAAATAGCTTTCATACATAAAAGTTGTGCTCCCTGGACCAGTTCTTTTTTTTATTTTATTTTATTTAACTTTACAATATTATATTGGTTTTGCCATATATCAAAATGAATCTGCAAGAGCCAGGTTTGTTTATCTTCTAAGAAGGATAATTTAATAAAAGTATTAGGTGAATTAAAGTAATTTAATTTAAAAAAACCCAAAAAGCAAATAAAATGCCACCATCTCTACTGCCACTATATTCCTTTCTCTGTCAATAACAAACAAAACTGAAGCAGGATTTACCTCACCTAGGATTGACTGGTGATATTTTTAATATACTTTCTACTTACCTGGATTAACTTTTAGTTTTAATTCTTTCAGATGGGAAACTCCCTGAAATTTAATAAAACACAATTGCATGAAATCCCCTTCAAGAAAATTATTCCGAAGGAGTTGAATGGATGCTTCATCTTATACCTTGAGCTGCCATCTGCTAGTAAATGAAGAGGCTACATTTTCATTTATGGCTTTTCTGACTCGAGTTTAGAATATTTATCTCCTTTGCTCTTTGCAAGTTATGTAATGCTGAAGGATGGGTAGATCGACCAGATTTCTCTGAACCATCTTCAATAAGACTGTAAATTTGTTGGTTTATTTAAATAACATGGTTTTATTAATTTGAAAGTTGTTCTTTGAGATCCTATTATTGTTTATTCATACATCTATACAAAATCATGCAAAAATAATTTTACATTGTTACACTCTTTTATGCTTATCTTTTCTACTTGTATGAATCTAAAATATATTACTATGCTAGAAACTCAAAGCAGAATGTCCATCTCTGTGCAGATGCTCCAGCAGACCTGGCTTTCCCAGGTATGTTTATAAAAGTCCTCTGTGGTGGGAATACCTTACTGGCAAAAGCAATTCTTTATTCATAAGGGAAACTACTCAGGTCAGCCACAGTTTCCCTGATAATCTAGGAAACAGTACTCTGGGGAGAGGAGTTTTTGTGTTGTTTTTAAATTATTTGTAAGTTATCTTTGACAGTTCAGCTCACTAGGTTCTTTAGGTAGACAGTTATCATGGTTCTTGGGCCTTGAAACCAAGTTCTTTGAGGACAACGTCTATGTATTACTTTTTTTCTGTATTCCTAGAACCTTACAGAGTGCATGAAACATGATGGGTTTTCAAAACATAATTGTTCAATAAATGGATGAATGAATCAAGATTGTTTGCTAAAAATGGATGTCTATAGTTTAAAGAAAGTAGGGTCAGTGTTTTATCTCACAGAACTAAACATTTACAAGACAGAGTAGCAGGTAAAATGTAAGAAACACACCAACATGTCAGCCAATGGAAATGGCTATAAATCAACAGAGTAGAGAAATACAGAAGCTAGGAAGAAAAAGGCAGCATCAGAGATGGAAGGCTGGCCCAAGGAGGTGAATTTTGAGCTGCATTTTGAAAAAGGTAAGGTATGTGGATTGGCAGAAATAGGAGGCTAGGTTTTGTGTTTGTGTGTGTGTGTGTGTGTGTGTGTGTGTGTGTGTGTGTGTGTGTGTGTGTGTGTGTGTCTCAGTGGTAAAGAATCTGCCTGCCAATGCAGGAGACATGGTTTCAGTCCCTGGTCAGGGGAAGATCTCACATGCCATGGAGCAGCTAAGCCCATGTGCCACAACTACTGAGCCTGTGCTATAGAGCCCAGAAGCTGCAAACCACTGAAGCCCACAAACCCCAAAGCCTGTGTTCCACAACAAAAGAAGCCACTGCAATGAGAAGCCCACACTGCAGCTAGAGAAAAGCCTGTGCTGCAATGAAGACCCAGCACAGTCAAAAATAAATAAAAAAACACACGTGAAAAAAATTTAAAAAGGAAAAGAAATAGGAGGCTATTTCTAGGCAGAAGGGAGATCACATTAGAAAATTCTGATAAGATAGAAGTGGTTTGCATGAGAAGAATGGCAGACAGCTGGAGTCAGCATGGCTAGAGGTACTATGTATGAGGAGTTTGGTGCAGTGCCTGGTTAAAGGCACTCATAAAATGGTAACTCAAGTCATGAGCAAAATTCAAGGCCTTAAAGGTGTGATTGGGTTTCCCAGGTGATACAGTGGTAAAGAATCCACCTGCCAATGCAGGAGATGTGAGAGACGTGGGTTCGCTCCCTGGCTTGGGAAGATATCCTGGAGGAGGAAATGGCAACCCACTCCAGTATTCTTGCCTGGAAAATCCCATGGACAGAGGAGCCTGGTGACCTACACTCCATGGGGTTGCAAAGAGTTGGACATGACTGAGCACGGCACAGAGCACAGAGCAAAGGTGTGATTAGAGTTTAGATTGAACACCACAGGAAGCAGTTCTGAACTATGTAGACACAGCCTAATGTAAACATTACCAAAGTACAAAATAATAGAATGTGCTTCCTAAAATATCACGACACATAAATCATCTCACATTTCATCATTCTAATGTATTAAGAATAACTAATGGCAATATTTGGTAATTCCCTCATTTTTCAAAAATGTGCCCACACTCTCCCTTCTAGTGATTTATACTATTGTAGGTCCCTCTCTTGCTGACTTTGGCATCATCACTGCGTTAAATAATCCAGCTGATCTTCGCTCAGCTCTCACTCCTAGCCTCTTTATCGCACTGATCCCCAGTCTATGGAACTGCATATTTGGTTTTCTCTCAGAGTTAGTAGAGGCAACTGTGTCCACATCTCTGTGGTGTCCATTAAGTCCCTGCTTAGGCCCTCATTCTCTATGTTTTTGGCTCCTGCCCTTCAGTATGACTCATATTTCCCAAACCCCTGACTCATGCTGCTTTCTCTCTCTTATGCAACATTTTAATCTTTGCAATGTTCTTTCCATAATTTGATAACTTACCACGACATGGAGTTACTTCAGTGTGTTTTGATGGGCAAAGATTTTGTGTACCTTAAACACTCTATACTACCACTTATACTTTTCTTGTGCTGCTTTACATTAAGGGAATAATTTAGAACTACTTTGGAATAAGCCACCATTCACCAGATGTTGTATTTGATGAGAATGCACTGAAATAGAAATAAGGGACTGAAATTATTTTTATTCTGTCACTGCCTCTGTGATCTAGGGCCATGACATCAATTCCTTTTCTGTTTCTCTGTCTGTAAAGTGGACTGTCTGTCCTTAATGATATGCACAGATTTTTAAAAGTTCAGAATTTTCAAAATACATCTTTTTAATTCCAGACCATAAATCCCTAGAGTAAAGTAACCAGATCTTTACTAGTTCCAAGTGGCCACTGTAAATATTATTTAATAGCAAAGTAAAGGAAATGGTTAAATTCAAGTTGCTGCTATTTCTTGATCTTTGTGGCTCTAAAACCTTATTATGTCTTCACCAACAATACTAATTTAATCTCATAAATGGAATGAAGTAGGAGAAAAAGGTCAAGATTCATATTTGCTGTAAGGAGGAGTTTCTTTACTCCTGGCTGCTTTCTTCCCTCCCTCCTCCTTTCTTTCTTTTCTTTTTTCCTTCTTTTTTTTTCTATAGTGATAGGATAATAAATTAGTTCCCAGCAAAGTACACTTTCTACTTAATCTATGAAACTTTTTGAAGAAAAGAGATTCATTGGGTGAAGATCTTATAGTTATTTTGGATATTAATCTTATTTTTCAATACAATCCTGGAAGGTAGCATCTATTTCGGCAAGTGCTGAGGCATTGCTATTTTACTGCTGTTTCATCCATTAATGGTTATTGATAGTGATATCCTGAGTAATCAAGGCATTATATTATGTTGACTGAAATCTGATTCAGGATAAGATGTGTAATATTTTATATGACTTCATATACAAATTTGTTAAAATTCTAAAATTAACTGGTGTAAAAATAGGTTAAATATTTAATAGTATTTAAACATCTATTATTTGTTTAGGAAATAAGACCTACAAGCCTCTGATTTTATCCTAATAACAATCCTGTAGAATAATGGTCTCATTATCCACAATTATTGGATGAGGCAGGAGGATGCCACTGAAATGTAGGTTGGTAAGTGACCTGCTCAAGGTAACAGAACAGAGAAATCTCAGAGTCAAGAAAGATTTCTCTTTTGCTTCTGTAATTTAGGTCTCCAGAAAGGCTTATTTCTTTCTGGATAGTTCTGGAGAGTAGAAGTTCTAATATATATATATATATACACACACACATATAAATATATATATATATTTCTTATAATATATAAATATATATAATTTTTATTAGAATTAAAGAGAGTGTTGTTAATCATTAGGGCATTAATTTCTCCTTTGCATCTTTCTGCTCCATCAGAGTAACATTCATAGCTCTCCAAGTCTTCCGTTTCCCTCCCCAGTCCTTAGCCAATTATCAACAATTTTTGTCAAAGACTTTCTATTTCCCTTGCTGCTTCTTTAATAGTACTGGAATCAGATTTATCTGGGACAGATGCCCAGTTCTAGTTAGCTTTTCACCCTTCTGAAATTATCAGCTAGAATTCACCCAAGCTAAGCAGTTCTAGTGGGGAAAATAAATACTGAAATTGAGTAACAAAAGAGGACTGTCTTTGTTGATGGCCAGCAGTAGATTTATAGTTCTAGATTCTTATCTGTTCTGGCAAGAAAGATTGTTAATAGCTTGGTGTGCTTTAAATGATAAACAAAAATATCACCACAATCAAGAAATATCAGCTTCCCAGATAGTTCATTTGTTCGTTTTAGAAGAGTAGTCAATCAGCTCTACTGGAAGTTCTTGGTACTGCACTGTGTTGAAATGTGCTATTACCATGTGGAAAAGTCATGGTACATGTACTTGGAGTGGCCTTGTCAGCCTCGATAGTGGATTTGCACTACAAATCACCTTCTCTCATCTAGTTTCCTCTGTCTAGAGGTGTTCATTTGCAAGATGTTGGATGAGATTAGACATGAGGTTCATGTCTAACCTCATGAAGTCATATCTAACATTCATGAATGTGGGGGAGAAAATCAATGGGTAAACATGAATGATCAACTTGTGACTCATCTCTACTACAAACAAACCAAATGGACCAATCAGGCCAAAACTAGACAGCAAGCAAGGACTCAAAGACCTTAATCCTCATTCTTCAGCTCTTTTTGCACACTATCAAAGTGAGACTTACTTTCAGAGTCTTAAGGGAAATACATTTTCTACTGGTAAATGGTTCTTGTCAGGAGTGTTCTCTGGAATCTTTGTGAATATGTCACATCCAGATAAACTCTCTTTTTTCTTCTTAATCTTAATAATCCATTAAAAATATTTGAGAAAAGATGACCCTGGTATTTGAAAGATACTACAATCAATCATTAATCTATAATCAATCATTAATACAGTGGAGGTAAAACTGTATTTTGAAACAAGCAGCACCGTCAGTCTTTGTTCTAGGGTGGCTCAGTACCAGGAATAAAGGATTCTGTGTGAAAGTTCAAGCCCATCCCATACATGTCAAGGACCTACTTCACACTGAATGGCCTTCAGAGGAGTTGTGATCCCATTTTATTAGGGGATGCCTTTGCATTGACTGAGAAGGGAATGGCAACCCACTCCAGTATTCTTGCCTGGAGAATTCCATGGACAGAGGAGCTTGGTGGGTGATGAACATGGGGTCACAAAGAATTGGACATGACTGAGAGAGTTTCACCTCACTTGCACTTATATTTCAATTGTGTTTTCTGTGCCCCACTACTTCATCTTGCCTCTCCCGCCTCCCTCCTATTTCCAGCTCCAGATCACACCACTGGAGAGTGATGAACTGAATGGAGACTGAGTACATTCAAAGGAGTCCACCATGCCTTCCCTGAACACTGTGCTTTGACTCCTGGACCCAATTCTTGAGGCCTTAACAGCCAGATTAGTCAGCCCAAGGCACACACATTCCTGGCTTACTCTTTCAGCCCAGTCATCACTTGAGGTCACATAAGCCGCTGGCTATGGCAATGTCAATTATAACAAGCATGGCTTGAGGACCTCCTAATTGTATGAGACCAATTACATTATACTTGTTGTTGATTTAACAATAAACAGTTTTTGTGCCCACTAAATTGAGACATACTACTAAATTTGCTGAATGTAACTTGGTAATGCTTCTCCAAATCATTAATTACCTAAGACTTTGAATATAAAGTATATCTTTGTGCCTCTTGCCTTCAGAGCATGTTCCTTTCTTGTGTGTACTTTCCTAACCATTTCATTACACTGTACTTATGATGCTTCTGCATAATGTTTCCCCATATGCCTGAATGCCCTCACAGTTTTCTGAATTCCAAATGGATAGGTAGGATGAAGTGAGTGAGGTGTGTGACACCAAATTTGTTCTAAATTTTCTTTTTAATTCAAAATTTCAGCACAATGAAAAGCAATGAAAGGATAAATATGTGCGACCCCATAGACGTCAGCCCACCAGGCTCCCCCGACCCTGGGATTCTCCAGGCAAGAACACTGGAGTGCGTTGCCATTTCCTTCTCCAATGCGTGAAAGTGAAAAGTGAAAATGAAGTCGCTCAGTCGTGTCCGACTCCTAACGACCCCATGGACTGCAGCCTACAAGGCTCCTCTGTCCATGGGATTTTCTAGGCAAGAACACTGGAGTGGGTTGCCATTTCCTTCTCCGATGTAAATCTTAATGAATACTTTATAAAACAATAATAGTAAGGTCTTTCGTGATTTATAAAAAATTAGAATTAAAATGCATGGGAATAAAGTGCAAATGCTGGCAGGAATATAAATGGAGTTTAAGTATTTTAAAGTCTTGCTATAGTCTGGGAAGAGGTAAAACCAATAAATAAGACCAATTTATTCTGGACTTTGATAAGTCAAGGGTATATATATATATATATATATATATATATATATATATATATAATTAAAGTATTCCCTAGGGAAAGCACTAAAAGGAATAGTAAAACAGTATAAAACTCAAATCTAATACAGGGGAAAATGGAATAATACAAAATAGTCCATCATTTTAGTTTGAAAGCAAAAAAGAAAGGAAAGAAAAACAAACTACAATATGCAGAATGAAAAAAAAAAAAGGCAAATAGTAAAATGGTAGCATAAATCTAAACTTATCAATAGTTACATTAAAGGTAAGTGAATTAAATGGTCCTATGAAAACCAAAAGTTCTCAGGTTGATTACAAAAACAAAACCCAAATATGCTGTTTAAAGAGAAATGATTTAAATATAAGGACGGAGGTAGATTAAAGAAAAAAGATGGAAAATATACTATGTAAACACTAACCCAAAGAAAGTTTGCTTTGCAATATTAATATCAGACAAAGTTGACTTTAAGGAAAAAAAGATTAGAAAGGATAAAAAATAATACTGTGTAATGATAAAAGTTTAGTTCACCAGAAAAATGTAGAAATTTAGATTTAACTGCATTTAATCACATAGCCTCAATATAGATAAAGCAAACATGAGTCAAACTAAATGGCAAATGGCTATATACAGTAAAAGATTTTAACAATCTCTCCCAGTAACTAAAAGAATAAACACATATTTGCAAAAATGAATAGAAAATATGAATAACATGGTTAAAATCTTTGAACTGACATATATAGAACACTGTACAGAATATATAACCTTTTCAAATATTGAGAAAGCATTAATGGAAAATAACTATATGCTGGTGTTAAGTCTAAATAAACTTCAAAAATTGCAATATACAGATTTTGTTCTCTAACTGCAAGGCAAGTAAGATAGAAAGAGCAACAATAATGATGACAAAACTAGAAAAATCACTCTCTTTTGGAAAAGAAGAAATCACTTCAAAAGAGCTCATGATTTAAAGAAGATAACAAAATTGAAATTTAAGACTATTTCAAACTAAGTGAAAATGAAAATGTTACATATCAACGCCTGAGGTGGGGAAAATGCCAGCCTTTAAGAAGGACTATGAAACTGGAGCCTATTATACAGAGTGAAGTAAGCCAGAAAGAAAAACACCAATACAGTATACTAACACATATATATGGAATTTTGAAAGATGGTAACAATAACCCTGTATATGAGACAGCATAAGAGACACTGATGTATAGAACAGTCTTTTGGACTCTGGGAGAGGGAGAGGGTGGGATGATTTGGGAGAATGGCATTGAAATATGTATAATATAATACATGAAACGAGTTGCCAGTCCAGGTTTGATGCACGATACTGGATGCCTGGGGCTGGTGCATTGGGACGACCCAGAGGGATGGTATGGGGAGGGAGGAGGGAGGAGGGTTCGGGATGGGGAGCACGTATATACCTGTGGCAGATTCATTTTGATATATGGCAAAACCAATACAATATTGTAAAGTTAAATAAAATAAAATTTAAAAAAAGGACTATAGCCCCTACTCTCCTTACATCATCCTTATCTTCCCCCCACACTGCATCCAGTTTACAAAATGAAATTTGTATCTGAACTAGTCTGCTGTGAGAGTGACTTGAGGATTTTGAAGGTCTGCTTAAAGAAGAAGGAAAAGATCTTGACCACGTCTTACCAAAGAGCAGAACTATAATAAACAGAAGTCTGAGGAAGGCAGATTTTAGTTCAGTGAAAGAAAAAAATGTTGTGGTCATTGAACATTTTAAGATATTAAGAAATAATGAGGTTCCTATCACTGGTGTAACTTTAATCCCAGTAGTGTGTGTGTGTATGTGTGGTGGGGGCAGGGGTGGGATTTGACCAGTTATCTGTGTTTAAAGATGGTGTTAAGGTACTGCATGCAAATATTAACAGTTTCTAAATCTGGATGGTGGGTGATCAATGTTCATTGTATTATACATTCAACTTTAAGTTTGAAAATTTTGATAAAAACACTGAAAAATAGGTGCTGCATCTACCCCAGTGTAGAAAGTTGTGAGGATTCAATAAGATTGAATATCTATATTTTCTTTCTTTGACATATGGTGTACATACATATATCTGTGTATATACACAATATACATTGTGATGTTTACTTTTATAATTTTTCCTCTAACATCTGAAAAACTTACTCTATGACAAAGTATAACAAGGAAAGATCCCATCTTAAGTGTTTTATTTTTCATTCTCTCTTCCTTGAGCAAGGAAGTACTTAAGAAATCCTAGACTTGTTATTCGGAGAAGGCAATGGCACCCCACTCCTGTACTCTTGCCTGGAAAACCCCATGGATGGAGGAGCCTGGTGGGCTGCAGTCCATGGGGTCGCTAAGAGTCGGACACAACTGAGCGACTTCACTTTCACTTTTCACTTTCATGCATTGGAGAAGGAAATGGCAACCCACTCCAGTGTTCTTGCCTGGAGAATCCCAGGGACAGTGGACCCTGGTGGGCTGCCGTCTGTGGGGTTGCACAGAGTCGGACATGACTGAAGCGACTTAGCAGCAGCAGCAGCAGCACCAGACTTATTATTATACTAATATAGGATCACGGAAAAAGCAAGAGAGTTCCAGAAAAACATCTATTTCTGCTTTATTGACTATGCCAAAGCCTTTGACTGTGTAGATCACAATAAACTGTGGAAAATTCTGAAAGAGATGGGAATATCAGACCACCTGATCTGCCTCTTGAGAAATCTGTATGCAGGTCAGGAAGCAACAGTTAGAACTGGTCATGGAACAACAGAATGGTTCCAAATAGGAAAAGGAGTACGTCAAGGCTGTATATTGTCACCATGTTTATTTAACTTACATGCAGAGTACATCATGAGAAATGCTGGACTGGAAGAAACACAAGTTGGAATCAAGATTGCTGGGAGAACTATCAATAACCTCAGATATGCAGATGACACCACCCTTATGGCAGAAAGTGAAGAGGAACTCAAAAGCCTCTTGATGAAAGTGAAAGTGGAGAGTGAAGAGGTTGGCTTAAAGCTCAACATTCAGAAAACGAAGATCATGGCATCTGGTCCCATCACTACATGGGAAATAGATGGGGAAACAGTGGAAACAGTGTCAGACTTTATTTTTCTGGGCTCCAAAATCACTGCAGATGGTGACTGCAGCCATGAAATTAAAAGACGCTTACTCCTTGGAAGGAAAGTTATGACCAATCTAGATAGCATATTCAAAAGCAGAGACATCACTTTGCCAACAAAGGTTCGCCTAGTCAAGGCTATGGTCTTTCCTGTGGTCATGTATGGATGTGAGAGCTGGACTGTGAAGAAGGCTGAGTGCCGAAGCATTGATGCTTTTGAACTGTGGTGTTGGAGAAGACTCTTGAGAGTCCCTTGGACTGCAAGGAGATCCAACCAGTCCATTCTGAAGGAGATCAGCCCTGGGATTTCTTTGGAAGGAATGATGCTAAAGCTGAAACTCCAGTATTTAGGCCACCTCATGCGAAGAGTTGACTCATTGGAGAAGACTCTGATGCTGGGAGGGATTGGGGGCAGGAGGAGAAGGGGACGACAGAGGATGAGATGGCTGGATGGCATCACTGACTCGATGGATGTGAGTCTGAGTGACCTCCGGGAGTTGGTGATGGACAGGGAGGCCTGGCATTCTGCAGTTCATGGGGTTGCAAAGAGTTGGACACGACTGAGCGACTGATCTGATCTGATCTGATACTATGTGTTGGAGAAGGCGATGGCACCCCACTCCAGTACTCTTGCCTGGAAAATCCCATGGTCAGAGGAGCCTGGTAAGCTGCAGTCCATGGGGTCACGAAGAGTTGGACATGACTGAGCGACTGAAGTGACTTAGCAGCAGCAGTATACTATATACTATCGTTATATTATAGTATATAATATACTCTATATTATTAGTATATATAGTTTACTAACAAATACTAACAAAGTATATACAGTATACTAACAAATTCCTTGTTAGTTTTAAGAATTTTTCAGGAAGGAAGACTCTGCAGACTTTATCATATTAAGGCAGAAGATTATTCAGTGTTCAAAATGTTAAATGCAAGCAACTATCAGCTTGTGCCCAAGTGTTTCATGTGTCATCATACCAAGTAAGATTTGACTTTTTGGTTTTGTTCCAAACTGATACTATAGTTACCATTTCCTCCAAGTTATTCATGAATTATCATGCATACTTGAATTTAATTTGCTGATAAATTGTGTTTGACCTACATAAGCTATGGGGTATCCCCTTACCCAGTGTTAAAACACTTTTAGTGATGTGAAGCAATAGCATTCCAATAACTCCTGATTATTAGTTCAAAGAGTACCTCAAGGCAATAGGGGACAAAAGAAAATATTGTTCCCTAAAACTATGACCTGGTGAGTTTTGATGCTAAAGATTTCTCAAGCTACCATATAAACAGTCTTTGGACTTTTAAAATGAGTTTGGGGCATTTTACCCTCCATTTCCATTAGAAGCAAAAATACTATATATTCTCTGAAATTTCTTTCAGTTTTAAAAATCTGAAATTAAAGCTCACTTTGTTGAATTCCTGAATGCTGTTGTAAAACGGATTCATTTTCCAGCTCTTATCGCTTCTACGCTTTCTAACACACAATATTGGATCCTGGAAAACCTGAAAAACATGCTCCTGCTTCTGGAGAGCCATGACTGTTTCTCTGTCCCTTGTTTTTCATTTTTCCCTCCTCCTAATCTGTAGAATCAAAGGAGGATTTAAAATGGACTCATCTTTCTGAACAGGATTAAATGGCTCTGTTAGCAGAGGGGGATGCATAGAAAGTTCTCTTCAGTGTTTAGGCAGTACTGTGTACCTGCAAAGTTACATACCTGCCCAGAATTTAGAAAAGCTTAATGCTTGATTGCCAGCTTAAACTCTGAAAAAAAATCTTGTGGGGAAACATGCCCTGTACATGGTTTCTGTCTGTGGACTACAAAGGGAGGTGGACCTGTGCCAGTTATGTGTTAAAGGTATATGCCAAACTTAGTCTTTAAGAGAATTTCTTGGCATGAATAAACACAGATGAAAAAAAAGTCTATGTTCTTAGATCTGTTATATACACTTAAAATGGTTACCGCATGGAGCACATCCATAGAGTCTATCATATTCGAAGTTTTCATTTTAGAAGAAAAATGGAAAAATTGAGTAATTCATATTGTTAATTTTAAAATTAGCCTAGAATTATTTCTCCCTAGAAATATAACAATTTGTTTATGGAAACCTTTAAATGAAAACCTTTGACTTCAGGCATATATATGGTCAATGTGGATGACTGTGAAGCTGCCAGATAGCTGTAAGGAGGTCTCCTATCAGTGACCTTCAACTACAGATCTCTTTCCATGGCTTTTGGAATTTGAATAGCCATACTATTTTCTCTTCACTTTCTGCCATAAGGGTGGTGTCATCTGCATATCTGAAGTTATTGATATTTCTCCTGGCAATCTTGATTCCAGCTTGTGCTTCTTCCAAAGCCTCTTGAGCAAAGTGAAAGAGGAGAGTGAAAAAGTTGGCTTAAAGCTCAATATTCAGAAAACTAAGATCATGGCATCTGGTCCCATCACTTCATGGGAAATAGATGGGAAAACAGTGGAAACAGTGTCAGACTTTATTTTTTTGGGCTCCAAAATCACTGCAGATGGTGATTGCAGCCATGAAATTAAAAGACGCTTACTCCTTGGAAGGAAAGTTATAACCAACCTAGATAGCATATTCAAAAGCAGAGACATTACTTTGCCAACAAAGGTCCGTCTAGTCAAGGCTATGGTTTTTCCAGTGTTCATGTATGGATGTGAGATTCAGACTGTGAAGAAGCTGAATGCCGAAGAATTGATGTTTTTGAACTGTGGTGTTGGAGAAGACTCTTGAGAGCCCCTTGGACTGCAAGGAGGTCCAACCAGTCCATCCTAAAGGAGATCAGTCCTGGGTGTTCATTGGAAGGACTGATGCTAAAGCTGAAACTCCAATGCTTTGGCCACTCCATGTGAATAGTTGACTCATTGGAAAAGACTGATGCTGGGAGGGATTGGGGGCAGGAGGAGAAAGGAACAACAGAGGATGAGATGGCTGGATGGCATCACCAACTTGATGGTCATGAGTTTGGGTGAACTCCGGGAGTTGGTGATGGACAGGGAGGCCTGGTGTGCTGCAATTCATGGGGTCGCAAAGAGTTGGACATGACTGAGAGACTGAACTGAACTGAACTATTTTCTCACTACATAGTATTTTTAAGTTTTAAATTATTTTACTTGAGATTGTTTCTTTCTTTAGTTGCTTGTGCTAGATTTTGTCATAGCCTTATTATACCAAGAATTAAGATTTTATGGGAGGACTCAATCTTTTTAGAAAATCTGGGAACCACAGAATAAATTTTTTCCCTGTGCACTTCCCTGACAGAAATATATGAAATATTATTGAGATACAAGAGTGGGTAAAATCATGGGATTTGGAGTCAAACAAGTCTCAATTCAAATCCAAGCAACACCATGTTTTTGGTATGTGTCAGGGGAGAGTCATTTAACTTTTCCAAGTCTCACTGCATAAACTGTATTTAACACTGTGAGGTTTTTATATGTTGTTGTACATCAGGATGGTACTTCTGTTATATACAAGTGGAAGGAAGCAAGAAAACTGCAGATGTCCTGGTATATAATTACACATCCTATCTTGGTTTCCTTGCTCAGTGTCATATTTGAATGTGGTGGTCATGACTGAAACCCACTTAGGAGGAACAACCATAGCATTGGATGACTTCCCTTCCTTTGGCATATTCCAGATGCATGCATGCAAGAATAGGCAAAATCGCTCTTTCTTTGTTAAAGTTATTTCTCTTTAGGGAAATTGCAAACATTCACACAAATGTGATCTGGCTAAACAGAGTCTACATCATTTGCATTTCATATTTTGAGATATGAAAGGACAGTTGGTGGCAGTAGGATCCATCCACAGAAGTGGAGTATTAATGTTTATGAAGTATTAATGTTTATTAATGTTTCGAAAACATAGCTTTAATTGGTGCTCTAATGAGAACCTACATATAATTCTGATAGATTTGAAAAAACTGTGAAAAATACAAATTTCAGAAGCAATTTTTATTATTATAGTTGTGGGAGACCTGGGTTTGATCCATGGGTTAGGAAGATCCCCTGGAGGAGGGCATGGCAACCTACTCCAGTATCCTTGCCTGGAGAATCCCCATGGATAGAGGAACCTGGTGGGCTACAGTCCATAGGGTCGCAAAGAGTCAGGCATAACTGAATGACTAAGCACAGCACATGTCAAGGATATAGTCATCATTTCTCAAGGTGTCTATGAAATTATAAACCAGAACTTCAGAACAGATGGGGAATATTTTCAAACATGTGGGAAAAGCTACATGTAAAGTCATGACAAATATTTCTGGGTGTTAGTTCATTAGGAACAAGGCTCACATTCTAAGATGAAAGCATCAGGTGCTTAACTTCTCAAATGAGATCTGAGGAATCTCCTCAAGACATAATGGTGATGTATATCATTTGAAGTTAATGAAACATCCATTTAATCATATTATACAGGAATGTTTGATCTGGAGCCAATTTTTATTGTTTAAAAGTTATGCTATTAATAAAGCAAAAAAAAATTGGCATATTAGAAAAAATAAACTTGGGAAAATTAATTTTGGTTCCTTTGGCTACCAAATGACCTCCAAATGCTTTCATTATATCCATATATAAATTATATAGGTGCATATGATAAATTCTTGTTCTCATATTAAAAGTAAAACATAGAAAATTAATAGGAAAAATTAAAGACTTTAAAGCCTGAGGAAAAACACTATGCTTATGGTGGCAGTATGACAAATCAGCAAGTGACAAGGGTGACTTCCTTCTCTGTTGTCTTATTATCCCATCTTTTCCATCCTGCATTTCTGACTCTTTCTTCCTATTTCAGTGTTCGATCTTGCATTTCAGTTCAGTGCAGTTGCTCAGTTGTGTCCAGCTCTTTGTGACCGCATGGGCTGCAGCACGCCAGGCTGCCTGGTTCATCACCAACTCCCAGAGCCTGATCAAACTCATGGCCATTGAGTTGGTGATGCCATACAACCTTCTCATCCTCTGTTTCCCCCTTCTCCTCCTGCCTTCAATCTTTCCCAGTATCAAGGTCTTTTCCAATGAGTCAGTTTTTCCCATCAGGTGGCCAAAGTATTGGAGCTTCAGCTTCAGCATCAGTCCCTCCAATGAATATTCAGGACTGATTTCCTGTAGGATTGACTGGTTGGATCTCCTTGCAATCCAAGGGACGCTCAAGAGTCTTCTCCAATACCACAGTTCAAAAGCATCAATTTTTCAGCACTCATCTTTCTTTATGGTCCAACTATCATATGGAGAAACCATAGCTTTGACTATATAGACCTTTGTCGGCTAAGAAATGTCTCTCCTTTTTAATATGCTGTTTAGGTTTGTCATAGCTTTTCCTCCAAGGAGCAAGTGTCTTTTAATTTCATGACTGCAGTCATCATCTGCAGTTATTTTAGAGCCCAAAAAAGAAAGTCTCTCACTGTTTCTATTATTTCCTCATCTATTTTCTACGAAGTGATGGGACCAGATGCCATGATCTTCGTTTTTTGAATGTTGAGTTTTAGGCCCACTTTTTCACTCTCCTCTTCCACTTCCATCAGGAGGCTCTTTTCCGCTTCGCTTTCTGTCATAAGGGTGGTATAATCTGCATACCTGAGGTTATTGATATTTCCCCTGGTGATCTTGATTCCAGCTTGCATTTGTAGTTGATCTTGTATTTGCCCTTTCTTAATTTCACCTCAGTCGGGCAGAGACCATTCTTTTACCTTGAGAATTCTGATTGATGCCACATCCAGGGGTAGTGTGAGGATCTCCTACTAGTGCAGGCCTTGGGCACTGTTGCTTTAGCAATGGTTTGTGAGTGCTATTTCCCTGACCCAGGGCTGTGACTCTCCAGTGCACCCCTTAGGAGCTCAGCAGACTGTCCCTGCCATCTCTATCTCTTCATTGAGGTGATCTGCTGCTACACAGGTCCCCAGAACCCCAAGACCAGCAACTTAATCCTGTGACTAATGCAAATGCACATAGATGTCAATAAAATGCAGAAGGTCTGTATAACTGGATGGACCTCACTATAATATAACAGGCAATTTCATATAAAAACTAGTCTTTTCATGAATATCATCTTGTATAACCCTCAGTATCAGCCAGGCTACATATTTCCATGGTGCAAACACATGTTGCCACTTGTCTGCCCACGAGCCTCTCCCCAACCCTTCTACCTTAACAGGATAGATTGTCCTTCTATCCAGTTCATATCCACCTTCCTGAAGCTTCTTTTCCCAGGTTCCTTTGCCCAAAGTAAGATGACTGCAGAAAGTAACTTGTCCAGTTGAGCTTTGGGTCTGCTATATCCACAAATCATCCTTGTTAACAAAGAGGAATAGCAGTATACTTGCTACCTCTGGAAAATCAACTATCTTGGAGAGATCTTGGTGACAGCTGGCCCTATCCCCTCTTGCTTAACTAGACGCACCTTAAGGATGAGGGAGTGCCTCTGGCACTTTGTCTGGCTTAGGGTCCTAAATAAGTTTTTCTCTGACTACTGAATTCTGGCACCCTCCATTAGGAAAAACCGACAGCTGAATAACCCTAGGCACACATCAGTGACCTATATAATTTTATAGCCTCAATTTGTTGAAGGTACCAATTGAGCTCTCCATTAGATCTGATGTGTAGATTCTAGCACTATTATATTATAAAGTGGCAAAACACTCAAGATAAATAACACTCGATACTTCCATAGCATTTATACAATTATATTGTCATTATAACAATTTTTTTTTATAAGGCTAGGGATGCTATGCCAAATAAGGTGAATGTGTGGAAACTCATATAGCTTCTGCAAAGTTACAGAGAGGTTGAGTTACAATTTTATTTTCAAACAAGTTTTCCAGTAAGTTTTAGTACAAATTTTAAGATAGAACAGATCTCAAGTAGTAAAAATCCTTTAAGAGTTTACAGTTATATTCTGTGTGGATAAAATCATAATGGCCTGGAACAATGACTAAATGCTGAGTGGAACTTTAAGGCTGGATTTGACTTTATAAGCTTTTCCTTGAGCTAAGATATTTTTTCCACTGTGTTATGTTTGATAAAGATTGAAACTTATAAACAGGACTGAGCCATTTTTATAATGAAATTCATACTTAATTTGCCTTTGTAGCACTGGTATGAAATGAAGAATTAAACCAGTTCTAATTAGCTACAATAAAATTATCTCACTAGGTTAACAAATTTATAATTTAGAAATAAGTTTTAAAAGCAAACGATGTGTTTGCCTCTTCTGTAAACAAACCTGATTATGTCACCTCCCACCTATCTTCAGGATGAAATCCAAACTTTTTAACAAGACGTTCAGGCCCCTTCCCGATTTGACTTATCATTTTAAATCCTCACTGAACTATACAGAGCACTTATTTCTCCTGTATTCTACTTAATTACTAGCAAATGCTGTTCCCTCTGCATAGAACATTTTTTTCTCTTTCCCTCCATCCCTTCCCCCAGTTCATTAAAGGCTAATCCCCACAACTTCCTAACACTGAGGTCTGGTGGTACCGTCTCTGGGAAGTTTCTGAAATGGGACTCAGAATGTCACATTGCTATTACTGTCTTCTTGCTCAGACTGTGAGCTCTTTGTGGGCAGGCACCATAAGCTTTCATCCTGTATTCTCAACACCTACTATGCTTTGCACATAGTAGTTACTCAACTCAGGCTTGTTGAATAATCTCACACTTTGAAATTATGCTTAAGGATCCAGCTATAGGATGTCTATGTAGTCTTGTGCCATCTCCCAAACTATAAGAAACAAAGCAAATGTTAAAATATTTCTACCATCCATCTTATTATTCCAAAATCCAGTATAATTAAAAAGCAAATATAGACAACCAACATTTCATCTCCAGGAGACCCACTCTTGAAAAGTATATGTTGTTGAAAAGCATGACTGTTGTTTATGAAGTGTTCCAGAATGGATACTTAGATCAATAAATAGACAAACCAGGTGTTTTGTCTTTGCAAAATTCTAGCTATGAGTAGGTCTTTAAAAAAACCAAAACCAAACCAAAACAACCACCCCCAACCAAATAGTATCAAGACTTTGTGATATCTGCTGCTGCTAAGTCACTTTAGTCGTGTCCGACTCTGTGTGACCCCATAGATGGCAGCCCACCAGGCTCCCCAGTCCCTGGGATTCTCCAGGCAAGAACACTGGAGTGGGTTGCCATTTCCTTCTCCAATGCATGAAAGTAAAAAGTGAAAGTGAAGTTGCTCAGTTGTGTCTGACCCTCAGTGACCCATAAATCTAGTTAAAATTCCTCTGGATTACTCTATAGGCTAAACTATATATTCTTATGGTTTTAAGTTCTTGCTGTATTAGCTTAGCAATCTAGCCTAACTCCCACTCTAAAATTGCTGTTCCCCATTTTGTATTTTTAAACAAAGATCATTTTTAACTGGAAAATGCATTTTCCATGCATATTCTCATGATATATCATGAGAACTTGTTGCTCTCCTCTGTTTATAATCAGATTACTCCTTTAGTTTATGCTCACTTACAAAATGGATAGTAGGAGACTCACAGGGGAGACTGGGCCTATGGATAATTGCCTCTTGCCATAATTTTCTATAACTGTAAAACCCTTATTTAATTAGGGTATGACTCTATTTCAGTTGTATTCATCGCATACTGCAGTGTCACAGACTTATATATGTTAAAATAAGAGAAAGACAGTTTATGGTTAGAGACTTGTTCTGTATTCCTTCAGTCATACAGTATAGCTAATGAACATTCTACAGTTTAATGGATGTGGGCACGAAGCATAAAGGCTGATTGTTCAGAACATGGTTTAAGGGCTTACTTAGCTCCTAATTGGCTATTTCATTGGGTACAGGAGCTGAATTACACCAGAATGTTATTAATTTCAAATATGATGTTTACTTTTGTAAAACCTATGAATAAATGGATTGCTAAACAATATTATAAACAGTTTACCCTACTTGAAGTGGAACTTGTTTAGAATCATCATTTGTCTCAGGAGAAGCACTTGCATGCAAAAATAATGAATGTGTTTATTGGAAATAGTTTCTAACAAAGTATTAAATTATTATTATGATTCTGAAAAATAGTCCTTATGGAGCAAACTTTTAATACCTATTATTAGCATCATTACTGTATGTACTAACTTGAAAGTTATGTACAATTCTTTCTTGATAAACTCAGTTTTAAGCAAATCAGACTAACATATGCCCTATGGTCTCAGTTCCCCACCCCAGTCCTATTGGGGTGATTTAACACATTTAATGGCAACCCACTCCAGTACTCTTGCCTGGCAAATCCCATGGATGGAGGAGCCTGGTAGGCTGCAGTCCATGGGGTTGCTAGTAGTCGGACACTACTGAGCGACCTCACTTTCACTTTTTACTTTCATGCATTGGAGAAAGAAATGGCAACCCACTCCAGTGTTCTTGCCTGGAGAGTCCCAGGAATGGGGGAGCCTGGTGGGCTGCCATCTATGGTGTCGCACAGAGTTGGACACGACTGTAGTGACATAGCAGCAGCAGCAATACATTTAACCATATGTGTATGCTTATTTCTCCCCCTCACCTTACAACTATCTGAAGGTAGCATTTTTATTAGATCACTCCTTGCTCAAACATTTTACTAATTCTGATAGTACTAAATCTAAATAGCTTAACAAGAATTCAAGGTTCTATATAAATTTTCTCCAATGACTTCCCTATCGTGTTTCTTGCTTCCCCTATAGTAGACCCTCTTTCCATCACCCTGAACAGTAATACAGTACTGTTACCATTACTCAGGTCCATCTAGCAGAGCCTGCCCTTTTTCTTCTCTTCCCTTTCTTTTCTTCTGTAAAACATCTGCTCCCTACAAAAAACTCTTAATTGGCCCTTGGTTGCAGCAACTAATCCCTCCTTTGGACCCTTCCAGTTCTTTTTGTTAAATTAATCAATTAGTTAGTTAATTTTTAATTGGAGAATAATTGCTTTACAATGTGTTAGTTTCTGTTGTACAGCATCATGAATCGGCTTATATATATATATATATAGCCCTCCATCTTGACCCTTCCTTCCACTTTCCCCATCCCACCCCTCTAGGTCATCACAGAGCATCAGGCTGAGCTCCCTGTGTTATATAACAGCTTTCCATTTGCTATCTGTTTTGCACATGGTAGTGTATATATGTCAATGCTGCTCTCTAAATTTCTCCCACTCTCTCTTTACCCTGCTGTGTCCATAAGCCCATTCTCTACATCTGTGTGTCTATTCTTGCCCTGCAGATAGGTTCATCAGTATCATTTTTTCTAGATTCCATATATATGCATTAATATACAATATTTGTTTTCCTTTTCCTGACTTACTTCACTCTGTATGACAGACTCTAGGTTCATCCCCCTCCAGTGCTTCTTCGTAACAATCATTTACCATTTACTACATAGGGACTATGGCCCTTAACTAGGGTTTTGTTGACTTGAATTGTTGAGCTGAATTATTTGGTTAATTTTCTTTTCTATTGATGTATAATTGACATATAACATTATGTTAGTTTCAGGGATATAACAATTTGATATTTGTGTATATTGTGATCACCACAATAAATCTAGTTAACATCCTTTTTCTTGTGATGAAAACTTTTAAGATGTATTCTCTTAGCAACTTTCAAATATACAATACAGTGTTATTAACTATAGTTGCCATGCTGTATGTTATATCCCCATGACTTATTTATTTTATAACTGAAAGTTTGTACCTTTTTATTCCTTTCACTCATTTCACCCACCCTCCACCACCCACCTCTGGCAATCACCAATGTGTTCTATCTATCTTTCATTTCATTTTTAAAATCTGACACGTATGAATGTGACAGCTGGACCATAAAGAAGGCTGAGTGCCGAAGAATTGATGCTTTTGAACTGTGGTGCTGGAGAAGACTCGAGAGTCCCTTGGACAGCAAGGAGATCCAACCAGTCAATCCTAAAGGAAATCAACCCTGAATATTCATTGGAAGGACTGATGCTGAAACTCTAATACTTTGACCACGTGGTGAAAAGAGCTGACTCATTGGAAAAAACCCAGATGCTGGGAAAGATTTAGGGCAGGAGGAAAAGGGGAGACAGAGAATGAGATGGTTGGATGACATCCCCTACTTCAATGGACATAGCGAAAGTGTGAAAATTGTTCAGTCATGTCCGACTCTTTGCGACCCCATGGACTATACAGAGTTTGAACAAATTCCAGGAAATTGTGAAGGCGTGTCACAGTTCATGGGGTCACAATGAGTCGGATACAACTGAGTGACTGAAGAACAACAACAAACCTCTTCAGATAGACTGAAAAGTCCTTGCAAGAAAGGTGGTGTGTCTAAACAACTAGTATAGTTTGAACACATATTAACTGAATGCATTCATGCAAAAACTGGTGAATAAGTGACTAAAAATTGAACAAATGAATGTATGAATGGTATGAATTTCAGAGTACACATGGAAAAAATACATCTTAAATTTACACTAAAAATTTGGAATCTACTGAGGAAAAGAAAGGGACAGTTCTTAAAAGCCTTGATATTTAAATAATCCTTCGATGTCTGCAAGGCAAAAAAGTAGTGAGTCCAGAAAGAAGAGCCAGAAATGGGCTCTTTTAGTTCCATAATCTCTGTTGAGTCCTGTGTGTTTAGGAATTTAAGATCAGTGTGAAGTTATGGTGACTACCTGGCCACACAATGTCCCCTTTTCCTTCTCTCCATGGAGGGATCATGACCTCATTCTCTGGAAAATGGACTCTCCTCCAAAAGCATTTGAGGACCACTTCTCTCAAAGATAAAATGAAATGCAAAATGGGTCCAGGACAAAACCAATCTTATTAAGAGAGCATGTACAAGTTCTGGATGGAAAAGTCATTGCTAAGTTATATATGTATTTTTTTCCTGAACCTTTGAAAAGATCAACTCTGGTTTCAGTTTAATTTTTTTTTTATTTTTTTCAAAAGAAACCTACATGGCCACTTCTTCAAATTTGTTCCAGATGGATTTAGTCATAGAATGATTGATTATCCACTCAGTTGTGAGCTATGTGGTTAAGCTCAGAAGAGCCTGCAACAAACTGGTCTGGAGCTGTTTCACGGTTAAGTGGCAGAAAAGATAATCCTTACACTGTCATTTTAGAGTTAGTGATGAGGAAAGAGGAATTTAGTGAGGCTACTTATGTCAAGGGAATGTATTAGCAAATGGATGGCTGAATATGAAGAGATATTATGAGCATAATGCTCCCCCCACCGCCCCACCCCCGCCCTGTATTTCATGGTAAAGGGAACCAGATCTGACTTAGAGCCCCATGAGAGCTGCCCCAGCTCTCACTGCCTGCTTCTTGAACCAGTCAAGCCTCCTGGAAATGCTCCAGGCCCAAGGCCAGGGGCTGGCTGCTACCTGGCTGCTGAGGCACCTATTATCCTACTACCCACTCAACAGGTCCATAGAGCCTTTTATTATTGGCATCAGAAACACCTGAGAAAACCTGGAAACAAATTCTGGGGAAGAGTGAACCAAGGAGAAAATGCACTGCTCTCCATACAGAGCTGTATTATGTACTTTAAAAAGCAATTTAAGAACATTTGGTTCATTTCCATTTTCTTTTAGGGGAAAAAAAAAACCCCTTTCCTTTGGATTTTGGTTACTCCTTTTAATAGCTGCATTAGCCTTTTCTTGGTTCTTTCACTCTGGTTAAGTTACAATCTGGCTACCAGAATATTCTTTTAGGGAGATTGGATGTGGCTGATGGCCTTTCCTACATGTCACCATCTGATTTCATAAGTTGTTCAGTTCTTAGTATCTCCCATCATGGTGATTTTCTATTTTTGCTCATATACCCTTTCTCTTTTTCTTTTCCCTTAGAGTGCTGTTCTACCTCATTATTGCCTTCTTGCTGAAAAACAAACCACTATTCTGTCTCCTATCAAGACACCTGCTCCTTAAATCCTAAGACAGTTCATGTTGGATTTTATTGCCACTGAATTTTTAAGTCTTACACAACTTATTTACTGTAACCTTAGGTTATATTTATCACATGTACCCTAGTAGAAATTTGAGGGCAAAAGAAAATATGTAAACATATTTAAACACAAAAATGACAACTCTAGGAGCAGGCTTTTGAGTAGGTTGTAGGAAGAAAAATGTGACCAAAACAGAACAGCGATTTCTATTAGAGAGATGGAGAACATTTTCCATGATCCTCTAACAAACACACAAATATCACAGATGTCTAGGACAAAAGTTCATGTTGAAGTAAGAACTGTGTTTATTAAATTTCTTTTATATAACAAGCATGTGGATACATGCTGATCTGCAAAAATAAAGGGAGTTTTTGTGTTTGCTCATAAAGTTCTTGTTTCATGGATATTGTTTATTTGTAGAGTGGAGTAAAGCAGGATTTTAACTAAAACACTTGAAAATCAGAGAATATATTCATAATTATTTAGGAGTAGTTTTGGAGAGAATTGATAGCATTCTAGAAGTTCCATGTCCATGAAGAAGAGAAGGGTTCATTCATTCAAAAGGAGCTCTTAGAAGCTATGAGGCTCTTCTTTTGAACAGGACTTCGCCTGTTTGGACCGCACCCATCAAGATGCATATCTGAATGAGTCATCCACTCTCCTGAACTGCTGGGAAGGTGGGTGCATTTTGCTTTTTGACCCATATTTTGCCTTTTGAAACCATTTAAAATTCTAGATTTAACTCTAAAGGTTTAGATGGAATCGTTTCAGGGAGAATTTTAATTACAGATTATGGTAGGCTTCTGACATGGCTCTCAATGATCCTAGACTCCTGGCATTCACACCCTTGACTGTGGGCTGATCTAGTGGCTTGTTTCTAATGAACAAAATGTGGTAAAAGTTCTGGACTGTCACTTCAGTGATTGAGTTACAAAAGGCTATGACTTTAGTCTTATTAGTGTTCTCTCTTTTGCTGACACCTCTTGCCTTTTCTCTTGCTTACTCTGATGAAGAAGGCTGCTGTGCTGCGAGATGCTCTATGGAGTGGTATATGTGGCTAGGAGTTGATGGAGGAAGACCTCATGAGGAATGGAGGCAGGAAGTGAATCCTACCAACAAACTTTAGCTGAGTGAGCTGGGAAGGGGATTCTTCCCAGTCAGGCCTTGAGACAACTGCATGTTGTAAAAGACCCAGAGCCTAAAGACCCAGCTAAGCCATACTTTGATTCTTGACCTAGAGAAACTGTGAAATAATGAACTTTTATTGTTTCAAGCTGCTATGTTTAGGTCAATTTGTCACGTGGCAAGAGACAACTCATAGACTTCGTTATGGTTTCTGTGTAACAGATAATAATGCACAAAGTCACGAAAGACCTTTGGCCATAAGCCTAGTTTGAGTCTGAGGCTGAAAAAGTCTTGAAATGTGAAATGAACAAACCTGTAGACTTTTAACAGATTGTTCTTTGCTGAAAGGTATTCATGTCCCACAGTGAAGACAGGAAATGTTAATTCAAAATCAAGAAAAAGAAAGAGAAAAAGAAAATAATAAAGAACCTGTAACATTTAATCTTGGCACCTTTACATTTTAAATGAGGTGCATTGGAGAAGGAAATGGCAACCCACTCCAGTGTTCTTGCCTGGAGAATCCCAGGGACGGGGGAGCCTGGTGGGCTGCCGACCATGGGGTCACACAGAGTCGGACACGACTGAAGTGACTTAGCATATAGTCATACATAAACTATTTAAATACATAAAATATATAAACATATTTTAATACATAAACTATATAAACATATATGCTATGTAGTATAATATAGTATACTATATACTACCAGTGTACTATATTATATTACATAGTATATACTAGTATTACTATAGTAATATAGTAATACTGCCTCTTGAGATATCTCTGCAGGTCAAGAAGCAACAGTTAGAACCAGACACTGAACAACTGACAGGTTTCAAATTGGGAAAGGAGTACATCAAGGCTGTATATTGTCACCCTGCTTATTTAACTTATATGCAGAATATATCATGCACAATGCTGGACTGCATGAAGCACAACCTAGAATCAAGACTGCCAGGAGAAACAGCAATAACCTCAGATATGCAGATGACACCACCCTTATGGCAGAAAGCAAAGAGGAACTAAAGAGGCTCTCGAGGAAAGTGAAAGAAGAGAGTGAAAAAGTTGGCTTAAAGCTCAACATTCAGAAAACGAAGATCATGGCATCCGGTCCCATCACTTCATGGCAAATAGAAGGGGAAACAATGGAAACAGTGACATACTTTATTCTCTTGGGCTCCAAACTCACTGCAGATGGTGACTACAGTCATGAAATTAAAGGATGCTTGCTCCTTGGAAGCGGGGAAGGCAGTGGCACCCCACCCCAGTACTTTTGCCTGGATAATCCTATGGACGGAGGATCCTGGTAGGCTCCAGTCCATGGGGTCGCTGGGAGTCGGACACGACTGAGCGACTTCATTTTCAGTTTTCCCTTTCATGCATTGGAGAAGGAAATGGCAACCCACTCCAGTATTCTTGCCTGGAGAATCCCAGGGACAGGGGAGCCCGGTGGGCTTCCGTCTGTGGGGTCACACAGAGTCGGACACGACTGAAGCGACTTAGCAGCAGCAGCAGCAGCTCCTTGGAAGAAAAGCTATGACCAACCTAGACAGCATATTAAAAAGCAGAGACATTACTTTGCTGACAAAGGCCCATCTAGTCAAAGCTATGGTTTTTCCAATAGTCATGTATTGATGTGAGAGTTGGACCATAAAGAAGGCTGAGCATTGAAGAATTGATGCTTTTGAACTGTGGTATTGGAGAAGACTTTTGAGAGACCCTTGGATTGCAAGGAGATCCAACCAGTCAATCCTAAAGGAAATTAGTCCTGAATATTCATTGGAAGGACTGATGCTGAAGCTGAAGCTCCAGTACTTTGGCTACCTGATATGAAGAACTGACTCCTTGGAAAAGATCCTGATGCTGGGAAAGATTGAAGATGAGAGGAGAAGGGGACGACAGAGGATGAGATGGTTGGATGGCATCACCAACTCAATGGACATGAGTTTGGGTAAATTCAGGGAGTTGGTGATGGACAGGGAGGCCTGGCGTGCTGCAGTCCATGGGGTCGAAAAGAGTTGGACATGACTGAGTGACTGAACTGAACTGAACTGAACTGATGGTAATACATGCAAAAAAGTGTATTTACCCTGGACACACACACACACACACACCCCCCAACCAACCAACCCAACTCCTTTACAAGCTAGGATTGAAATGGAATTCTTGGCTGTGGCATGAACCACAATAATTACCCATGTCAGTGCCTGGGGGGAAGACTGCAGTGATCTAGCTTTTAAAGCTTTAGTGATTTGGTCCAGACTTTTAGCAGACAACTAGTACTAGGTGTGAACTGTTTTGTCAGTAAAGCTTCAAATCATTAGAAATGTCTGGTTTTTTGCTTCTGAGTCATTAATTTTATTATAATCACAGAATACACCTGCATTCTTCTCAGGGCAGATTTTAACTTGCTCTAGTATGCTTTTCCTTATAAAAAAAATGCCAACTGAAAGGCAAAGAGTTCCTATCAATAGAAATAGTTCAAGAATCATATAGTGACCACACTTCCAGGGCTTGTAGCTAGACAAAGTACACTTTCTCTACCTCTCTTTTTCTCTTTCTCATTCTTTTAAAATTATTTTGAATGAGAGCTGGAAGAGACAACTCTTAATTTTGACAGCTGAGAAAGCTGAGTTTCAGAGAGGTTAACTGTTTTAATACAGTCACAGTCACTTGGGGAAGATTCAGATGGGAACCTTTTTCTCTTACTAAGTTTCATGGAATTTCTGCCACTCTTTTCCTGCCAAACTACTTTCTGTATCCTCCTGAGCATTCAAGCATAAAAACATTCCACTACAGGAGAAAATTCTGTTAATTAGTAAGCAAAGGAAATATCCATGTATTATAGCTGTAACTCTTACAATGGAATTTATATTGGAGACACTGAGTATCTAACCAGGGAAGAATATCTTTGGGGGGGAAAAAAAACCCCACCACATGCAGATCTAATTTTATCCAAAGTATACCCACTTTTATAACTGCAGAAAAAAGAGAATGAGGAATCACTAGACATATCAGTTTCTTGGTGGGAAGCACAAATTGCCAGCTACTGGAAGATAGGCTCTGTCTATATCAACAAAATCTGGGAGCTTGTTAGAAATGTGAATCTTCGGTCTCATCCCACACATAGTAAATCAGAACCTTAACTTTAATAGGATCCAAGGGATTCATCAGATCAGATCAGATCAGATCAGTCGCTCAGTCGTGTCCGACTCTATATGTACATTAAAATTTTAGGCCAGAATTGCTGGCCTATCACACATAGCATATAGAAGTTTCTCAGAAACATATTAGAAAATTGAATCCCAAATTTAAAGACTCCCTTAGCCAATTTTATAAAAACAGCAAAACTGATTTACTTAGTTGTCACCTTTTCTTTTTAACCTTCATTAGTCTTTTGAGGAAAATATACATTTATACCTACTATATACATAGGTAAAAAGTGGTCCTTGTTATACTATTTCATAAGAATCTTCAGTACAACCCATTTTTGATGAGAATAGTCTTCTACTTTCTCATTGTCCTCTACTACCTTGCTCTATTTTTTTCTCTCTCACAGTTTCATTCAACATCTCCTTTTCTGCCTCTCATTCCTCTTACAGCTGCTCGTCTCCCAGGTTAAAGGGAGGTTCCTGGAAGAGAAGGATATGGTTCAGCTGTTTATTTTTCCTCCACAAAAGTGTGACTGTTGTACTGGCCTCTACCCTCACAGGTGTTCACCGCATTTTTGCTTTTTCCTTAGATGACTAATTTTCATACTGAGTGGTGTGGGGGGATGGTAGGTGGGTGTTGGAGGGAGAGTGTTACTGTTACCTTGAGTCACTCAGCAGAGGAGCCAGGGAAATTTTCATAACTGGCATCACTGTTTCATCTTACTTTGTGGTTTATATAGTTGCTTCTCTTATCTCTGGTTTTACTTTCTGGAAGTTTCAGCTACCCATATGGTCAACTATGGTCTAAAAATATTATATGAAAAATTCCATAAATAATTCATAAGTTTTAGACTGCCCACTATTCTAAATAGCTTGATGAAATACCTTGCCATCCTACTCCATGCTGTCCGGGACATGAATTATCCCTTCGTCTAGCATATCCTGCCCAGCAACTGATTAGTAACATCTTGCTTTCAGATCCACTCTTTTGGGTATTGCAGTGCTTGTGTTCAAGTGAATCATATTTCACATAACACTGGTCCCAAAGCTCAAGAATTGTGATCCCGGCAATTAGGGTATGCTGCAGAGAAACTATAAAGTGCTTCCTTTAAGTGAAAAGGTGGAAGTTCTTGACTTAACAAGGAAAGAAAAAAAAAATTTGTCCCTGAGGCTGCTAAGATCTACATTAAGAAGGAATCTTCTAAATGTGAAATTGTGAGGAAGGTAAAAAAAAATTGTGCTAGTTTCACTATTAAAACTCAAACTGGAAAAGCCAGGTCAGTGTGCAATAAGTGCTAAGTTAAAATGAAAAAAGCATTAAATTTATACAAAAAGATATTTTGAGAATGAGAGAGATCACACTCACATAACCTTTATTATAGTATATTGTTATAATTATTTTATATCATTATTAGGTATTGTTGCTTATCTTCCACTGTGCTTAATTTATAAATTAAATTTTATCATAGGTATGTATATATAAGAAAAAACAGTATATATAGAGTTCGGTACTCTCCATGGTTTTAGGCATCCACTGGAGGTCTTGAAATGTATTTGCAGACAAGTGGGGACTTTTGTATTTAAAACTGATCAATGAACAAGCAACACTTAAGTCATGAATTTTCAGCATCAGTAGTTACCCAATTATGATCTTTGTAGTTAAGAGATTCATCTAATAGTAACAGAGAAGAGAAAGTATCTCTTCTCCTTTAAGGGAAAGTGGTGTTTTCTTTTTCGCTGAGTAATAGAATTGACATAACATAGAGTGTGTCATCTATTAAACTGATTTTAAAATGTCTCCAAGTCAACTGCAAAGGCTGACTTGACTCTGCACTGATTCTTCTTTTCCTAATGTGAGATTTATACTGAGGAATAGGCAGTTGCTTGTAGTTGGTTTTACCCACTTCTCAGGACTTCTACTTGATGTTTTAAGTTCTTCAGAAAACACAAAACATCATTCATATTTAATCAAATAACTCATTCAATTTTCCTTACTGATGTCTTCTCTATTCTCTATCCCTATATATTTTTCCTTTTAATATGAGACCAGAAACAGTGTATTTCACCAAGAAAAACAGTTATAACAATTTTGTTATGGATTGATAATGCTTTGGGAAATGTGTAATTCTGCCTATTCCTGACTTTGACATTACATTATAGTCAGCTTTTCCAATAATTCTTTTAAAACCCTATTAGAATCCTAATACTGTTTGGGGCTGGGTTTTTCAATGACAACTAAATAGCCCAAGCTCTTTTTCTAAGAGTGATATTCTATTTGGGTATTAACCATTGGTGATAGCTTGGTTTTTTGGAAACTTGTTCTGGCATGCTTACACAATCTATTTTTCTGCTTAAATTGAAAAATCAATGAGAATTTTTAAAATTTACTTGGAGTTGAACTCCAATTTACAATGGTTTTTATATTTAATATTTAAAAAAAATGAACTAAGGGCTTCCCTGATAGCTCATTGGCCTGCAATGCAGGAGACCCTGGTTGGATTCCTGGGTTGGGAGGATCTGCTGGAGAAGGGATAGGCCACCTATCCCAGTACTCTTGTGCTTCCCTTGTGGCTCAACTGGTATAGAATCTGCCTGCAATATGGGAGACTTGGGTATGATCCCTGGGTTGGGAAGATCCTCAGGAGAAGAAAAAGGCTACCTCCTCCAGGGTTCTGGCCTACAGAATTCCATGGATTGTATAGTCTGTGGGGTTGCAAAGAGTTGGACACAATGGAGCGACTTTCACTTCATTTCACTTCAAAATGAACTAGTCACCAAATAATCTTTCCTGGCTTTTCAGAATTATCATTTGCTGTATAAATTGCACCACAATTAAATTTCCTTCTTTCATTTAGTTCTTTTTATCGTTAGCACCCCTACACCCCCATCACTAAAGAAGAGAGGTCTTGCAATTGAAGTTTAGAACAAAGCCCAGCATCTTTACCAGCTTGTGTGGGAAAACTTTTTTCTCTGGCTACCTTCCTCCTTGGATTAAGGTTCTTTTTATATGCCAGGTCATGAACAAAAAGGGCCCATAGCTTTTATTGGGAAGTTTAATTAATTGAGAATGACTGGAATTTTCTGTCTTGCCTGTTGAGTGAACTTTTATTCTGGGCTACATCCTGACTATAATTCACCAGAGTCTGTCTAGTCAAAGCTATGGTTTTTCCAGTAGTCATGTATGGATGTGAGAGCTGGACTATAATGAAAGCTGAGTGCCAAAGAATTAATACTTTTGAACTATGGTATTGGAGAAGACTCTTGAGAGTCCCTTGGACAACAAGGAGATCCAACCAGTCCATCCTAAAGGAAACCAGTCCTGAATATTCATTGGAAGGACTGATGCTGAAGCTGAAGCTCCAATATTTTGGCCACCTGCCAAGAAAATGCACTGGTCATAGCAAATACCCTCTTCCAACAACACAAGAGAAGACTCTATACATGGGCATCACCAGATGGTCAACACCGAAATCAGATCGATTATATTCTTTGCAGCCAAAGATGGAGAAGCTCTATACAATCAGCAAAGACAAGACCAGGAGCTGACTGTGGCTCAGACCATGAACTCCTTATTGCCAAATTCAGACTGAAATTGAAGAAAGTAGGGGAAACTACTAGACCATTCAGGTATGACCTAAATCAAATCCCTTATGATTATACAGTGGAAGTGAGAAATAGATTTAAGGGCCTAGATCTGATAGATAGAGTGCCTGATGAACTATGGAATGAGGTTCGTGACATTGTACAGGAGACAGGGATCAAGACCATCCCCATGGAAAAGAAAGGCAAAAAAAGCAAAATGGCTGTCTGGGGAGGCCTTACAAATAGCTGTGAAAAGAAGAGAAGCGAAAAGCAAAGGAGAAAAGGAAAGATATAAACATCTAAATGCAGAGTTCCAAAGAATAGCAAGAAGAGATAAGAAAGCCTTCTTCAGTGATCAATGCAAAGAAATAGAGGAAAACAACAGAATGGGAAAGACTAGGGATCTCTTCAAGAAAATCAGAGATACCAAAGGAACATTTCATGCAAAGATGGGCACGATAAAGGACAGAGATGGTGTGGACCTAACAGAAGCAGAAGATATTAAGAAGAGGTGGCAAGAATACACAGAAGAACTGTACAAAAAAGAGCTTCAAGACCCAGATAATCATGATGATGTGATCACTGACCTAGAGCCAGACATCTTGGAATGTGAAGTCAAATGGGCCTTAGAAAGCATCACTACGAACAAAGCTAGTGGAGGTGATGGAATTCCAGTGGAGCTATTCCAAATCCTGAAAGATGATGCTGTGAAAGTGCTGCACTCTATATGCCAGCAAATTTGGAAAACTCAGCAGTGGCCACAAGATTGGAAAAGGTCAGTTTTCATCCCAATCCCAAAGAAAGGCAATGCCAAGGAGTGCTCAAACTACCGCACAATTGCACTCATCTCACACGCTAGTAAAGTAATGCTCAAAATTCTCCAAGCCAGGCTTCAGCAATATGTGAACCGTGAACTTCCTGATGTTCAAGCTGGTTTTAGAAAAGGCAGAGGAACCAGAGATCAAATTGCCAACATCTGCTGGATCATGGAAAAAGCAAGACAGTTCCAGAAAAACATCTATTTCTGCTTTATTGACTATGCCAAAGCCTTTGACTGTGTAAACTATGGAAAATTCTGAAAGAGATGGGAATACCAGACCACCTGATCTGCCTCTTGAGAAATCTGTATGCAGGTCAGGAAGCAACAGTTAGAATTGGTCATGGAACAACAGACTGGTTCCAAATAGGAAAAGGAGTACGTCAAGGCTGTGTATCGTCACCATGTTTATTTAACTTATATGCAGAGTACATCATGAGAAATGCTGGACTGAAAGAAACAGAAGTTGGAATCAAGATTGCTGGGAGAAATATCAATAACCTCAGATATGCACATGACACGACTCTTATGGCAGAAAGTGAAGAGGGGCTAAAAAGCCTCTTGATGAAAGTGGAAGTGGAGAGTGAAAAGGTTGGCTTAAAGCTCAACATTCAGAAAACGAAGATCATGGCATCTGGTCCCATCGCTACATGGGAAATAGATGGAGAAACAGTGGAAACAGTGTCAGACTTTGTTTTTCTGGGCTCCAAAATCACTGCAGATGGTGACTGCAGCCATGAAATTAAAAGACGCTTACTCCTTGGAAGGAAAGTTATGACCAACCTAGATAGCATATTCAAAAGCAGAGACATTACTTTGCCAACAAAGTTTCGCCTAGTCAAGGCTATGGTCTTTCCTGTGGTCATGTATGGATGTGAGAGCTGGACTGTGAAGAAGGCTGAGTGCTGAAGAATTGATGCTTTTGAACTGTGGTGTTGGAGAAGACTCTTGAGAGTCCCTTGGACTGCAAGAAGATCCAACCAGTCCATTCTGAAGGAGATCAATCCTGGAATTTCTTTAGAAGAAATGATGCTAAAGCTGAAACTCCAGTATTTTGGCCACCTCATGCGAAGTGTTGACTCATTGGAGAAGACTCTGATGCTGGGAGGGATTGAGGGCAGGAGGAGAAGGGGGCGACAGAGGATGAGATGGCTGGATGGCATCACTGACTTGATGGGTGTGAGTCTGGGTGACCTCCGGGAACTGGTGATGGACAGGGAGGCCTGGCGTGCTGCGGTTCATGGGGTCGCGAAGAGTCGGACACGACTGAGCGACTGATCTGATCTGATCTGATGAGAAGAACTGACTCCTTGGAAAAGACCCTGATGCTGGGGAAGATTGAAGGCAAGAGGAGAAGGGTAAGACAGAGGGTGAGAAGGGTAAGACAGAGGGTGAGATGGTCGGATGGCATCACCAACTCAATGGATGTGAGTTTGAGCAGGCTCCGGGAGTTGGTGATGGACAGGGAATCCTGGCGTGCTGTAGTCCATGGGGTTGCAAAGAGTTGGACATGACTGAGTGACTGAACTGAACTGAAGAATAAAAGACTATGGCAATTCAATAATAGTCCCAGACATGTTATTTTCTAATTCATTCTATGATGGTCTATCTAAAAAGTTTATTTTGTTAAAAATTCAGTTGCTCATTTTCTTATTTTCTAACACAAAGATAGGTCAAGATAGAATCTAGGTAAATCTCTAAGAAAGATTAGTCAAGACATGGCCAGGATGTTGCAGAAGTGTAAGAGAACACAATCTTAGAGGTTATGTCTTAACATTTTAATTTCTATTTTGTTGACTCTTTCTATATTCCATCCAACATGTTTTTTTATTGCTTGAATCATGTAGTAGCTGTCCAAGGTGACTTGTTGTCTTGTGATAGGTAAAAACAGGAATTTACAAAGCAGTTCCTAGAGTTGATTTTACAAGAATAATGAGAGAATCATTTTAGAAGCATTATCAGCTTTGATCAGTTTAATTTTCATACATGTTACTTTCCTGTAAAAAAAAATGGTGTATTACATGTTTGTGCACATGAATCTGTATGGGCTAAACTTGAGTAGGTATGTATATATATGTGCACATGTGTGAATGTAAATAGCTGGAACAAACTAAATCCAGGCAAGGAAAGGGGGGCATTTAGGCTGTGTAGGCAGGTCTCTAAGGTGTCTTTTAACAACTTATTTTGGAATATCCTTTCCTTTTTTAGATGAGGTACCTTCTGATATGACAAATTTCTCAGGGCAGGACATGGATAAGCAGAGAAAACCATCTTACACAACATTATCTCTTTAGGCCTCAAATGATGAAAAACAGTGATTAGGAAAAAAGTGTACTGGTGGGTTTTAAATGATGCCAGATACACAAACTGCTCACATATTTTAGGAGAATGATTTATTTTGAACTAATTCTTTAAGAAGCTTCTCCAAATAAACAGATTCAAAGGACTGAATAACAAACTCTGGAAAGCAGACTTATACTGCTCTGCATAATTTTGGTATATTAAAAATATTGAGATGCTTAAATTTTTTAGTGAACAGTAACAATTTAATGACAATTTAATGACATTTTGTGAATATGACAACAACAATTTAATGACATTTTGTGAATGTATGTATAAGAGGAGGGCCTTATGGCAAAATAATGAGATCTAATTAATCACCACCAAACAAAAATTCTTCCCTGATCCACATTGTGACAGATCTGGTCTCCAGGTTGGACAATGAGTGGGAACCGCTGAGTTGTTTCCTATTTTAGATTGTGTTCCACTGTCCACTCAAGGGAGTAGGATTAGATTCTCTGCAGCACATAGAGCTGCTGAGAGTACAAAACTTATTTCACTACAGTCCATAGAGCTTTTTGAGATTTTATATGCACAAAGGAAGCTGTGGTTTCCATCATGATTCTTACTTTAGCTGGGCACACATAAAGCAAAACACACAGCTTTCATGGTTGTCTCTAGTTCTGTTGTCTCCTTCACACTCCTAATTCATGTACAGTTAAGTACAAGCTAGCTATTAGCTCCCAAGGTCCCCTCAGTATTCTGCATTCTTTCTTCCTGGGACTCTCAGATCTATGGATTTCTTTCTCACTTCTCTAGAAATTCAGTTCTTCCTACCTTGGGACCAGATCATAACTGTGCTTCTTTAAGTCACCTACAAACAACTAAGTAACTTTCCTGAATTCTACCCTTTAGCATTTTAACAGGATAGATTTTAAAAGAATGGTTTCATTCCTAGCCACAGTAATCAGACAAGAAAAATAAATAAAAGGTATCTAAATTGGAATGGAAAAGGTAAAACTATTTGCAGATAACTTGATACTCTATACAGAGAACCTTAAAGACTCCACCAAACACTTTTAGAACTAAATAAATGAATTCAGCAAGACAGGCAGGATAAAAGATTAATATACATAAATCTGCTGCATTTCTTTATACTAACAATGAAATACCAGAAAGAGAAAGTAAAAAAAAAAAATCCCATTTAAAGTCACATAAAAATACTTGCCAAAGCAATTCTGGGGAAAAATAACAAAGCTGGAGGCACAACCCTTCCACACTTCAGGTGATACTGCAAAGTTATACTAATCAAAATAGCATGGTATTGGTACAAAAACAGACACATGGATCAATGGAACAGAATAGAGAGCCCAGAAATAACCCAGACAACTATGGTCAATTAATCTATGACAAAGGAGGCAAGAATATACAATGGAGAAAAGACAGCCTCTTCAACAAGTAGTGTTGGGAAAGCTGTACAGCTACATGTAAATCAATGAAACTAGAACACTCTCTCACACTATACATAAAAATAAATTCAAAATGGTTTAAAGACCTAAACACAAGACATGACACCATAAAACTCTTATAATAGGCAAAATATTCTCTGACATAAATTGCAGCAATATTTTCTTAGATCATGCTCTCAAAGCAATAGAAACAAAATAAAAAATAAACAAACAGGGCCAAGCAAACTTAAAACCTTTTGCACAGCAAAGGAAACCATTATTAAATGAAAAGATAACCTACAAAGTGGGAAAAAATTTTTGCAAATGATGCAACAGACAAGGGGTTAGTATCCAAAATATATAAACAGCTCATATAGCTCAATATTTAAAAAAAAAAAATCAAAAAATGGGCAGAAGACCTAAACAACTCCCCAAAGAAGACATACAGATGGCCAATAAGCACATGAAAAAATGCTCAATATCACTAATTATTCAGTTCAGTTCAGTCACTCAGTCATGTCCAACTCTTTGTGATCCCATAAATTGCAGCATGCCAGGCCTCCCTGTCCATCACCAACTCCTGGAGTTCACCCAAACTCATGACCATTGAGTCAGTGATGCCATCCAGCCATCTCATCCTCTGTTGTCCCCTTCTCTTCCTGCCCCCAATCCCTCCCAGCATCAGGGTCTTTTCCAATGCGTCAACTTTTTGCATGGAGTGGCCAAAGTACTGGAGTTTCAGCTTTAGCATCAGTCCTTCCAATGAACACCCAGGACTGATCTCCTTTAGGATGGACTGGTTGGACCTCCTTGCAGTCCAGGGGGCTCTCAGGAGTCTTCTCCAACACCACAGTTCAAAATCATCAATTCTTTGGCGCTCAGCTTTCTTCACAGTCCGATTCTCACATCCATACCTGACCACTGGAAAAACCATAGCCTTGACTAGACGGACCTTTGTTGGCAAAGTAATGTCTCTGCTTTTTAATATGAAATCTAGGTTGGTCATAACTTTCCTTCCAAGGAGTAAGTGTCTTTTAATTTAATGGCTGCAATCACCATCTTCAGTGATTTTGGAGCCCAAAAAAATAAAGTCTGACACTGTCTCCACTGTTTCCCCATCTATTTCTCATGAAGTGATGGGACCAGATGTGAGTGTAATGCAAATCAAAATCACAATGAGTTATCACTTTATATCAGTCAGAATGGCTATCATCAAAAAGTTTACAGATCATAAAATGCTGGAGAGAGTGTGAAGAACAGTGAATTCTCTTACACTATTGGTGGGAATGTAAACTGGTACAGTCACTATGGAAAACCACATGGAAGTTCCTTTAAAAAACTAACAGTAGAGCTACCACATGATCCAGCAATCCCACTCCTGGGCATATATCCAGAAAAGAAAAAAAATTAATTTGAAAAGATATATGCACTCCAATGTTTATAGCAGCACAATTTATGGTAGCTAGTATATGGAAACAGTCAAAGTGCACATCAATAGACAATTGGTTTAAGAAGATGTAGTATGCCAAAGAAAGTTCAAACTACCATACAGTTGTGCTCATTTCACATGCTAGTAAGATTATGCTCAAAATTCTTCAAGCTAGGCTTCAGGAGTATGTGAACCAAGAACTTCCAGATGTACAAGTTGGGTTTAGAAAAGGCAGAGGAACTAGAGATCAAACTGCCAACATTCACTGGATCAGAGAGAAAGCAAGGGAATTCCAGAAAAACATCTACTTCTGCTTCATTGACTACACAATGGAAATCAGAACAAACTACGGAGTCACAACAAACTATGGAAATTTCTTAAAGAAATGAGAATATGAGACCACCGTACCTGTCTCCTGAGAAACCCGTATACAGGTCAAGAAGCAAAAGTTAGAATCAGACATGGAACAATAGACTTGTTCCAAACTGGGAAAGGAGTATGTCAAGGCTGTATATTGTCACCCTGCTTATTTAACTTCTATGAAGAGTACATCATGTGAAATGCTGGGCTGGATGAATCACAAGCTGGACTTAAGATTGCCAGAGGAAACATCAACAACCTCAGATATGCAGATAATACCATTCTAATGGCAGAAAGTTGAAGAGGAACTAAAAAGCCTCTTGATGAGGGTGAAAGAGAAGAGTGAAAAAGCTGGCTTGAAAGTTGACATTCAAAAAACTAAGATCATGGCATCTGGTCCCATCACTGCATGGCAAATGGAAGAGGAAAAAGTGGAAGCAGTAACAGATTTTATTTTCTTGGGCTTCAAAATCACTGCAGACAGTGGCTGCAGCCATGAAATTAAAAGATGCTTGGTCCTTAGAAGAAAAGCTATGACAAACCTAGACAGCTTATTAAAAAACAGAGACATCACTTTGCTAACAAAGATCTGTATAGTCAAAGCTATGGTTTTTCCAGTAGTCAGGCAGAGATGTGAGAGTTGGACCATAAAGAAGGCTGAGTGCCAAAGAATTAATGCTTTTGAACTGTGGTGCTGGAGAAGATTCTTGAGAGTCCCTTGGACAGCAAGGATATCAAACCAGTTAATCCTAAAGGAAATCAGTCCTGAATATTAATTAGAAGGACTGCTGCTGAAGCTGAAGCTCCAATACTTTGGGTACCTGATACGAAGATCTGACTCTTTGGAAATAATCCTGATGCTGGGAAAGATTGAAAGCAACAAGAGAAGCGGGTGGCAGAGGATGAGATGGTTGGATAGCATCACCAACCCAATGGACATGAGTTTGAGCAAACTCCAGGTGATAATGAAGAACAGAGGAGCCAGGTATGCTGACATCCATGAGATCACTAAGAGTTGGACACAACTTAGCAACTAAACAACAACAAACATACACATACACACACACACATATACATATATACAATGGAATATGTCATAAAAAAGAATAAAATATGTTATTTGCAGCAACAGATGGACCTAGAGATTATCATACTAAGTGAAGCAGTAAAACACAAATGTTTTATGGTATCACTTATATGTGGAATCTAAAAAATAATACAAATGAATCTATATACAAAACAGAAAAAGATTCACAGACATAGAAAACAAACATATGGTTACCTAAGGAGAAATGGAGGGGGAGAAGGGATAAATTAGGAGTATAGTATTAACATATACAAACTACTATACATAAAATAGATAAGCAACAAGGATTTACTGTATAGCACAGGGAACTATGTGCTTCCCAGATGGCTCAGTGGTAAAGAATCTGACTGTCAATGCAGAAGACACAAGAGACACAGGTTCAATTCTTGGGTTGGGAAGATCCCCTGGAGAAGGAAATGGCAAGCCACTCCAATATTCTTGCCTGGAAAGTTGCATGGGCAGAGGAGACTGGCGGGCTATTCTTGGGGTTGCAAAGAGTTGGACGTGACTGAACGACTAGGCATACATGCACAGGGAACTATATTCAATATCTTATAATAAATCATAATGGAAATTTGAAAAATATAACTAAATCAGTTTTCTATACTCTTAAAATTAACAAAATATTGTAAGTCAATTATATTTCAATTTTTTAAAAAATTACATAACCAAAAAACAACAACAAAAAAACTACTGATAGTTTGTGGCTTGTAGTCAAGGGACAGGACCAAGAGAGATTGCTCTTATCCCTTCTTCCTTTTTTGCTCTTATTATACAAAGTTTTACTCAGTGCCCTGATTTTCTCCACAATATTGGAGAGCTTACATAAACATTTTTTCCAGCCTTATGATTGTTTCACTTCAAATATCATAAATATTAACATTTCCCCGAGCCAACTGTATTTTCATTATTCACCATTTTATTTATGAGGAAGGATATATCTGATACAGAGATGCAATCACTGGTTAAATGGCTTGTCAGAAAGTTAAAAGAATTATAGTGTTTCTTATTATTAGTCTTGCTTTAGGAATAACAGCAACTTATTTATTTGCCAATGTTTTTTAAAAACCTAACAATCCATAATATAAAGAATAAATTTCATAGTTTCTTCTTTCAAATGTCTTAAGCTTAAGATAGGTACTAGGTATCTAAGACCTCCATTGTTAATAAAAAGTTTGGTACATACAGAGTTGGTAAATATAATTTATACATATATGGTATACATAATAGCTCATTTTCAAGGATGGTTTTAGAACTCAAGTAAGTGAGAAATAGATTTAAGGGCCTAGATCTGATAGATAGAGTGCCTGATGAACTATGGAATGAGGTTCGTGACATTGTACAGGGAGACAGGGATCAAGACCATCCCCATGGAAAAGAAAGGCAAAAAAGCAAAATGGCTGTCTGGGGAGGCCTTACAAATAGCTGTGAAAAGAAGAGAAGCGAAAAGCAAAGGAGAAAAGGAAAGATATAAACATCTAAATGCAGAGTTCCAAAGAATAGCAAGAAGAGATAAGAAAGCCTTCTTCAGTGATCAATGCAAAGAAATAGAGGAAAACAACAGAATGGGAAAGACTAGGGATCTCTTCAAGAAAATCAGAGATACCAAAGGAACATTTCATGCAAAGATGGGCACGATAAAGGACAGAGATGGTGTGGACCTAACAGAAGCAGAAGATATTAAGAAGAGGTGGCAAGAATACACAGAAGAACTGTACAAAAAAGAGCTTCAAGACCCAGATAATCATGATGATGTGATCACTGACCTAGAGCCAGACATCTTGGAATGTGAAGTCAAATGGGCCTTAGAAAGCATCACTACGAACAAAGCTAGTGGAGGTGATGGAATTCCAGTGGAGCTATTCCAAATCCTGAAAGATGATGCTGTGAAAGTGCTGCACTCTATATGCCAGCAAATTTGGAAAACTCAGCAGTGGCCACAAGATTGGAAAAGGTCAGTTTTCATCCCAATCCCAAAGAAAGGCAATGCCAAGGAGTGCTCAAACTACCGCACAATTGCACTCATCTCACACGCTAGTAAAGTAATGCTCAAAATTCTCCAAGCCAGGCTTCAGCAATATGTGAACCGTGAACTTCCTGATGTTCAAGCTGGTTTTAGAAAAGGCAGAGGAACCAGAGATCAAATTGCCAACATCTGCTGGATCATGGAAAAAGCAAGACAGTTCCAGAAAAACATCTATTTCTGCTTTATTGACTATGCCAAAGCCTTTGACTGTGTAAACTATGGAAAATTCTGAAAGAGATGGGAATACCAGACCACCTGATCTGCCTCTTGAGAAATCTGTATGCAGGTCAGGAAGCAACAGTTAGAACTGGTCATGGAACAACAGACTGGTTCCAAATAGGAAAAGGAGTACGTCAAGGCTGCATATTGTCACCATGTTTATTTAACTTATATGCAGAGTACATCATGAGAAATGCTGGACTGGAAGAAACACAAGTTGGAATCAAGATTGCTGGGAGAAATATCAATAACCTCAGATATGCACATGACACGACTCTTATGGCAGAAAGTGAAGAGGGGCTAAAAAGCCTCTTGATGAAAGTGAAAGTAGAGAGTGAAAAGGTTGGCTTAAAGCTCAACATTCAGAACACGAAGATCATGGCATCTGGTCCCATCGCTACATGGGAAATAGATGGAGAAACAGTGGAAACAGTGTCAGACTTTATTTTTCTGGGCTCCAAAATCACTGCAGATGGTGACTGCAGCCATGAAATTAAAAGACGCTTACTCCTTGGAAGGAAAGTTATGACCAACCTAGATAGCATATTCAAAAGCAGAGACATTACTTTACCAACAAAGGTTCGCCTAGTCAAGGCTATGGTCTTTCCTGTGGTCATGTATGGATGTGAGAGCTGGACTGTGAAGAAGGCTGAGCGCCGAAGAATTGATGCTTTTGAACTGTGGTGTTGGAGAAGACTCTTGAGAGTCCCTTGGACTGCAAGAAGATCCAACCAGTCCATTCTGAAGGAGATCAATCCTGGAATTTCTTTAGAAGGAATGATGCTAAAGCTGAAACTCCAGTATTTTGGCCACCTCATGCGAAGAGTTGACTCATTGGAGAAGACTCTGATGCTGGGAGGGATTGAGGGCAGGAGGAGAAGGGGACGACAGAGGATGAGATGGCTGGATGACATCACTGACTTGATGGATGTGAGTCTGAGTGACCTCCGGGAGCTGGTGGTGGATAGGGAGGCCTGGCGTGCTGCAGTTCATGGGGTCGCAAAGAGTCAGACACGACTGAGCGACTGATCTGATCTGATCTGATCTGAAACTTTAAGCATGAATTCTCTAAAGATTAAAATCCATTCATTTATTCAAACAACACACACACACACACACACACAAACACAAAACATTTGCTTAGTTCCATTTCAATAGTAAGTAAAATAGGACATAATTTAGGAAGATACTGAGACAGAGCTGGAGGACAACATTAGTATTTTGTTGGGAAGAGTTACTGAGGATGGAACCAGTCATAAATGTTTGCTCTGCAGTGCTTCAGCATCATGGGTATTGTCTAATTTTGTATTCCTCCACATACCCCTGCCCCTAACCTTGTTAGCATTCCTATTGGCAGCACCCTGCTTCTGGGGGGAGTCTCCTGGGAAACTGCTCTTGAGTAGGAGGAACATGGACACAAAGCTGTTCTTGCCTTGTTCTGGCTTGTCTACATGATGCTTACTTCCCTCGCTGTTTGGATCTTAATTTCCTCTTCAGAACTCTCAACTTCCCCTCATTATTCTCTTCTAAATATTCCATTCCAGGAAGGAACCAGACTTTTGTTCTTCACCATATATTTGGGAACATGTTCTTTTTTTCTGTCCAAATGTGGATTTTAGTAAATTGTAAGGATACCTGTATCACATATTGATTTTGCTACTACTTCCGGCAATTCATTATGTATTTCTCGTGATGTCCCATGAGTTATTTTCCAGAGTTGTATTTTGTTTCTTTTATTGTTATTTGATAATTCATGGGTTGATGATGGCTAATTCCCAAAGGACAATGTCCACTCCTACTTTGATTCTACCAAAGTACCTTAACAACAAAAAGTGATTCTTAAAATTTGATGGAATTACTGAACATTAACTGAATGGTTTTGTATTCTGTTTGATCAGTTTCACTCGTGATATTGCTTGGTTACCCTTGATTAGTATAAACATACAATTATTTTAAAGATAGTTCAAGTTTTAGCATTGAGTTAGCCAACTATCTTAAGTTTTTAGGTCTCTATTTAGTATACATTTATATAACATTAATTCACACTCTGTCCCTCCTTTTAATCTGTGGTTATACAAAATTGACAGCAATAGGCTATCCATGCTGCTGCCAGTATCCTGGCACTCAGCCTTCCTTTCATGTCATTCCTTCACTTCATTTTTATTATTAAATGTTTACAAATCATTTAGGTTCAAGCTACAAGTCTGCAATTGTGGCTAAATGCTTACAATGAGAGCTGTTATCTTCTGCAAATATTTGAATGCAGTTTTCTTGATCAGTTTTATTTTTGTGTGTGCAATTTCGTTACCTCCTGGAAAAAGAAGCATGCTAATGAATTTCAGATGTGGCACAGATTACTTATTTGTACATTCATGCAAAATCAAACACATTTGGGACAAATTTTGTTTACTCTTTGGTTTCAAAGAACAGAATTGTGCCAATAATTCAACAAGTGCAAAGGCAATCTTTACCAATGGGGCAATTTGTTGATTTCAGAGACTCTAGTTTGAAATTTTCTTCTGGAGAAAAGAGATAATGAGTATCCAGTGCACATTCCTGAAGTTACCCAGACTTGCATTTCTACTCTAATCTGCTTCTTTTTGCTTCTATGGGGCAAGGAAAATTCATTCTGCAGATTAAGTGTTAACTAGTTTTAAGAATCTTGTCTTTGATGGGAAGCAAATCTTTTATAAAGTTTTAATTGAACAGAAGATACTCAAACGAATACTATTCTAATATTTGATGATATTCACAAAATCTAAAGGGGATGTCAGCCATGTATTTATTTAGTTTGGTAAATAAAGTACACTTTTAAGGTCAAAATCAGAATCAACATCTTCCTCTTTTGCAACCCTACATGAACTGAACCTCCACACAACATTTGTGCCTTGAGTGTAAGGGGGATTCCTTTAAAATATGGGTATCACTTAGCACCAATCATTATCACAGCCAAAACATAATTGTGAGTTTCACCTACTGACAATTTAAGGGCATTTAAAGTATATTACAGGGCTTCCCAGATGCAGTGGTAAAGAATCCACCTGCCAATGAAGTAGACGCAAGAGATGTGGATTTGATCCCAGGTTGGGAAGATCCCTTGGAGTAGGACATGGCAACCCACTCCGGTATTCTTGCCTGGAGAATTCCATGGACAGAGGAGCCTGGTGGACTATAGTCGTTGGGGTCACAAAGAGTCGGACACGACTGAGGGACTGAGCACAGGACAGCAGCATAATATTTCACACTTGCAGGCTCCATAGAGAGGTGAAAGACCTCTGGTATTCTTGTTAAGATGTCCCCCTTTCCTCTAGATTGCACATATATGCTCTTGGTTCAGGAATATAGTCCTAACCAGGACTCATGGCCAATCATATTTGGGGATGAGGGCACTGGTGATGACAATAAGAATGGTGAGAGAAGTAGACATATTATTCTGTCCCATAAGCAGAAAGTATTTTTGATGTTTTCTCTTCATTACTTCCTGTATCCCACATAAAGTATTCTGACTCCACCCTTTGATTTTTACAACTGAACGCAACCTCCTGAGGTTAAAATTATGTTAGGCCATTGGTTCTCATACTTGAGTAGGGATCAAAATCATAGGATTGTTAAGACAAAGATTTCTGAGCCCCATCCTTAGAGTTTCCAATTCAATAGTTCTGATGGGGCCCGTGATTTTGCATTTCTAATAAGTTACTGGATGATGCTAATGTTTCTGGTCTGGAAACCACATTTAGAAAAATCATTGAGTTAAATAGTTATATAACTTAGTCTTTTGTGGCAGAAGTGTGATCATATCAATATCTTCCATCCTTCTACCTTAAGTAACTATCATTCAATTTTTATGAAAATACATGAATCACAAAGATGTACATATTATTTATAAATGTGTATTAAAATGGGCCTTAAATTAACTGAAATTTGATGACTATAGTGTTTGGAGATGTAAATCATGAAACAATGCTAGATTTTTCAGGAGGAAATCAATGCAATTATATGGCATCAGATTATTTAAAAAGTAATTAAGTTTTCCCTGTAAACTCAACTCCTATTACATGGCCTTAACGACTAAAGTGACACAGCAGCAGCAGCAGCAGAGAATTTTAAGACACTCAAAGATAATTAACAACTAAATACAATAAACTATTAGTAGGTGAAATACCCATTTTACATTCTGCTTAAAATATTTCTTTTCTGTTAATATAATAATTTACTCAATTATAGTCTTCTTTTTGCAAAATATCTATTTTCTGAGATCAAAGCTCTTTGCTGGGCTGTATAATTACATATAACAAAAATTAGGCACTTCTTCACAAAACTAACTGGAGCAACCAGAGACCCTAATGACAGTAGTGAGGAACAACGAAAGGCTAGTATTTGAAAGTTGCTTGGTAATGACAATGCCAAGTATGCTAAGCTACTTGATTACACTGTAATTTATAAATCCTCTTTTGGATATGATATCATTTAAGTTTCAAATGAAAGAAGCCAACAAGAGATGTCCCTAACATCTGAGATTCTCTATGTGTTCAAATTTCTCTTTCTTAAAGTAGTTGTATAGATAATAACTTTTTTCCTTTTCAAAATAGTACTTTAGTTATGTTTATAAAGAAATGTGCGGAGGATACTATATGGTCTCCAAGAGTGTGGAGCTTTTTAACCCTAAATATAATTTCTTAATTCTCTTAGGCTTTACAAAACACAGTATATTTCTCTTTTTTAGCTTTTTAGTTGCTCCTGCATCATAGGTAATAATAACAGAAATCAAATAAAATCATTGAAAATACAGCTAAAACTGAAAAAAGAAATTTGGCAAACAAGTTTGTAGTTGAAGTATGGTTTTTAATTTAGCTGAGTGGTAAAATTTTTCCCAGTGGAAATGAGGAAAGATTATGACATGTATCCAAGTATGTAGGTGCTAATGTCTAGGTATCCTACACATGCAATCTAGAGCAATGTGGAAATTGACAAACGGGCAGAATCCTGACAACTGCAAAGAAAGGCTCTGTCCAGGTACATAAAGATCAATGAAATATAGTTTTTCAAAGTTTAAAACAAATTGAAAAAACTGGACAAACTTACTTACTGGACAAACAATGCCTTAACCTGAAAAAGTGGCTTTAACACTGAAACTTTCCCACTGTTGGCTGTAGTGTGCAGAACATTTGATTATGGGGGTTTGCTGAGGTGCTCAACAATGCCATTTCTCCAGGACTGAGGCATTTCCAGGGAAGTGGGACATTTAGTTTTCAGGACAGTCTTGGGTAGACAGAGATGGTTGGAAACCCTAGGATATGTTTTCACATCTTTCAGTTACACCTTATATAATACAAGCCAGGAATTGCACTCTGGATTTGGCTCCACAATCAGCTTTATTAGACATTTGTATCAAGTTCATTTTCTAATGGCATGGTTTCTTTAGCAAGTAAGTAATGATACTTGCAAACCCTGGCTGAGTTTAGTAATGATTTAATTACCAGCCATTCAAAATATTCTACATTTAATTTTTGAAAGTTTAATTAAGTGGACAAATTCCTTTCAATTGGGCAATTGGTTTTCTTATTTCTCTTATATTTTCCCCTATAAGAATGGGGCTCTTAGAACATTATATATGGTAAAAAAAATTCTTTCTCAACTTGAACTAGTGCTTTCTAACTCCATATCCTTTGAAGATTACATAGTCACTATGCACTAAAGATCCAACTTCCTTTTGGAACAGATGAATATCTGTTGTCTTTGAGGTGGATGATATTTCATGGAAAAATAATTAATTTCTAAAGCTTAATTTTTACATGACTCCAGGTATATGACACTGAAATGATCTTCATGAAATTTGATAGCTGCCAACATTCAGAAATGGCACCCCACCCCAGTACTTTTGCCTGGAAAATCCCATGGACGGAGGAGCCTGGTAGGCTCCAGTCCGTGGGGTCGCTAAGAGTCGGACACGACTGAGCGACTTCACTTTGACTTTTCACTTTCATGCACTGGAGAAGGAAATGGCAACCCACTCCAGTGTTCTTGCCTGGAGAATCCCAGGGACAGGGGAGCCTGGTGAGCTTCCGTCTATGGGGTCGCACAGAGTCAGACACGACTGAAGCGACTTAGCAGCAGCAGCAACATTCAGAAAACTAAGATCATGGCATCTGGTCCCATCACTTCATGGGAAATAGATGGAGAAACAGTGGAGACAGTGTCAGACTTTATTTTTGGGGGCTTCAAAATCAGTGCAGATGGTGATTGCAGCCATGAAATTAAAAGACTCTTACTCCTTGGAAGGAAAGTTATGACCAACCTAGATTTCATATTAAAAAGCAGAGACATTACTTTGCCAACAAAGGTCCATTTAGTCAAGGCTACGGTTTTTCCAGTGGTCATGTATGGATGTGAGAGTCGGACTGTGAAGAAAGCTGAGCACCAAAGAATTGATGCTTTTGAACTGTGGTGTTGGAGAAGACTCTTGAGAGCCCCTTGGACTGCAAGGAGGTCCAACCAGTCCATCCCAAAGGAGATCAGTCCTGGGTGTTCATTGGAAGGACTGATGCTAAAGCTGAAACTCCAGTACTTTGGCTACTCCATGCGAAGAGTTGACTCATTGGAAAAGACCCTGATGCTGGGAGGAATGGGGGCAGAAGGAGAAGGGGATGACAGAGGATCAGATGGCTGGACAGCATCACTGACTCGATGGACATGAGTTTGGGTGAACTCTTGGAGTTGGTGATGGAGAGGGAGGCCTGGCGTGCTGCGATTCATGGGGTTGCAAAGAGTCGGACACGACTGAGTGACTGAACTGAACTGAAAGATGCAACCTGTCATTTGAAATTCTCATTGTGAATGACTTCCCCATTATCATGCTCATTTGGTAAAAATTACCTGGAAAAAAATGCTTACTGTGAATTGATATTTGGATGTTATGTTTTAAACCCCTTGGTTTTGCATAAAATCGAAAAAACCTGGACAAATAGATAAATAAAGGTTAAAGAATCATGTTTTGATTAAAAATGTTCAAACATGGAAAGCTGGTTAAAAATATATTTACAAAATAGAATACATTTATTTATTTACTTTTTTTATTTTTGGCCACACTACACGTGGCATGAAATATCTTAGTTCCTTGACCAGGGATTGAACTCTTGTCCCTCTGCATTGGAAATGCAGAGTCTTAACTGGACCACCAGGGAAGTCCCTAAAATAGGAAATATTTAAAAATATCTAGTGGTATTTAACTTATTAAGTGCCAACTGTGATTGATAATAGTGCATGCAAAGGCACAATTGACTAACACTGAAATACAGTTCAGGTTTCAGTCATTACACTAAAAATGTCCTCAGCTTTAGGTTATATAATGATAAACTGTACCTGTTGAAAAATATATGTGGAAAAAAGAAATAATTTTATGGCAAAAATATGACTCATCTAAGGCATTCATTTATTCTGATCCAGCAATCATGGTAAATGTGTTTGGATTACTGGTCATAAGTATGCAACATTTAAAAGGAGAATGGAGATCTTTATTAAAACAGAAATTTCCTCAAACTCTACAATGATGTCAGTAATATTGTCAGGTCCTTGGAGCACATTATTGTTTTAAGCAGAAGTCCCTACACTTTCACATTGGTTATAAAACATTATTTTGTGCTGCTGGCCTGGAATGAGAATGTCATACATCTGTAGGCAATTAGAAGAAGCTGGACTGCATGTTTGATCAGCTCAATAGTAAATGGGCACAAGTGTGACTCGACTTATGTTAGTCAGATTCCCTAGACAGATTATCCTGTTGTTATCATATGAAATAACCCCCTTTTATCAACAATTAAGTAAATCCACATTTATGGGCACTTTGCAAAAGTGTGTGATGGGAAGAAATCCAACTTAAGCCTTAAGTCATCCAAAAAAACTTTTAACCCTGCTTTTAATGATACAGACCCCCCAGTCTCAAATTGTAGAAATTGGTTGAATTATGCAAACCAGTTTGGGTTGGAAATGCCTCATGTGCACACAATCAATGAATATGTATTTAGCATCTACCATAAGCATTTAAGAGTTTTAGCTTATAACTGAAAAAGAAATTCCCAAAGAAAAGACCTTACTTTGTAAGGTAGTCTAAATGTTTGTTTAAGAAAGATTAAATAGGATTTCATTTTTATTATTCACTTTTTATTATACAGTTTTTACTGTAACCAATGCATGTTGTAAATCCTGAATATGTTTTATTCTAGAACTTCATTCGATTCTAGGCATTCTTCTTGCTTTCAACCACAGCTGTCAATGATGGATCATATATTACTTTGTAGTTTCTGATAAATGAATTTACCTGCTTTTTTTCCCTCCTAAGTACCATTCAAACATATGTCCGAAGTATAAAAAATAATTCAATATGTAAAAGTAAATACTCTAAAACTTTCACCAAACCTTTTCAGTTTCAGGAAAAATACCACCAAACCTTCCAATATAATTATATATTTAAGCAATACAATTAAAAGTTGGTATTTTAAATAAATTCAAGGTATTTTTAAACCAATATTCAGTCAAATACACACACCATACATATATAAATATATATTTACTTGTAAATATATATTTATTTATATATATAAATAACCTCATGAGGTTATCTCTTTGACATAATCCTTAAATTAAATATCTGAATATCAAGCAGATGCTGAAGCATTCATCATCAATATTGGAATTCTGACTCATGACAGTAACACAAAACAGATGCTAATAAGATAGGCACTCTGAAAAGTGACACCATCACAGCATGGCTTAGCTCTTGATGTGGGATACTGAAAATTTGAATGCAAAATATAAAATAATAAAAGTCAGAGCCTGATAGGTTTCCTTACTTCATCTATAAACCATCTAAAATCTACTATATTTTTATACAGAAGATAAAACTCAACACTCGTGAATAAGGGGCAGCATCCTAGAAGTCCAAAAGACACTTCTTTCACTTAATATAGCAGCTAGGTGACCCCAGTTGAACTCTTCTGTGTTGAGGGAGGAAGGTGCTCTCTTCTTCACTTATGTAAGTAGAAGGTAAGAACTCCTGGGCCCTTCCTATTGGCCAGTGTGTACAAAGCACTTATGGTGTATATGGGGTGTACCCAGCCAGCACCTGGCAGTTAAAAAGTAGTCTGAAGCTTCTATGGCCACATCAGGCAGATCTAAAAGGGTTTGCTAAGTAGGCAAAGAGGAACAAAATCCCTTAGCACAGTCCAGTTAGTTCATAGGCTACACGTCTTCAAAGCCCAAGATTCTTATCAGTTTGCTAGCATGAGTCTACCGGATGTGTATTCTTTGTGAGAATAAACAGAAAAACCCAGGCAGATGGTGCCATGGTGCAAGTGATATAAGCGAAATGTGCTCAAATGAGAGCTTAAGAATAGATATAAGTGTGAGTGGGGGAAGACTCCTTCAAAGGTAATGAGAAGCAGAAGTCCCATTTCTTTATTCCTCAGTGAGGAAAACAAGTCACTGTTAAGTTCAATTAAGAGACCTTAAAGGGAGGCATTTGTGGAGTAGCTTGACAGCACAATTTCAAATTCCAAATGAATAATTTGACTGCTCCTTTTGACAGCTGTGACTCTAGCCCCATCTGTCTGGGTTTGAAGGCTGGCTCTGCACTCACCACCTGTGTGACCCCTGGTTCTTAAACTTGGCTGCACACTGGAACCACTTGGGGAGTTTAAAAAAATACTGATTTCTGGAACCCACCCCCAGAGAGTGTTATTTAATTGGGCTGGGGTGTGGTTTGGACATGGAGAAGTTTTAAAGGCTCCCAAGTGACTCTAAATATGTGCAGCTAAGGTTGAGAACCATTGGTGACCTCTCTGAGACACAGTTTCCTCATTTGTAAAATGATGACGACACGGGCAGCAACTACCTTTTATGATTTTTGTGATGATTGAATATGATAACGCAGGCAAAGCACTTAGCACAAAGAATGGCGAGGGGGAAGCTCTCAATAAATGAGAGCTGTTGTCTTTCTCACCACAGGGTGCACTGGGGCAAGAACTTTCTCATTAGCATAGAAAGTCAGGCTTACCTTGGCACACGTTATGCTCACTCTGCTCATAGCCTGTTGCACACTGGATCCGGTGAGAAGGGTTGATGGGAATGCGCTGAGGGTCAGCTGGGTTCCGCCGGGTGACAAAGTTATTTCGGCCAGTCTGCACTTCAGCAGCAGCACTGGCAACAAAACCACCCCCAGGCACCACTCCACTGGCAGCGACGCCAGTGGCTGCTACACCCCCAGTGCCTGTACTAGAGGTCGCGGCTGCATTTGCAGCTGCACCCACACCTTCGGCTGCTGGTGTTTCTTGCTGAGGTTGCTCATTGTTGACAATAATCTGGGCTGTTTTAGGAAGGCAGAGGTATCCTCCATAGTGGTTGACACATTTCATTCCACCTTTGCAAGCATCTGGGACAATGTCACATTCATCAATATCTGTGGTGAGTAATAAAATAAGTCAGGAATCTTCTTACAGGGGAAACCGAACATGTAAACACATGCTTACACCTTTTGGGTACAATACAGGTGGGGCATGAAGGACATACTAGATGGAGACAGAGAGCTATGATCAGATGGGAAGTCTTTGAAGCTGGCTCACCTTTGCACTGCTGTCTTACAGGATCCCACTCATATCCATCTGTGCATTGCTGTGAAGAGGAGCCAGGAGACAATTGAGTATCCACTCTCAAAGAAGTCACTCTAAAAGCTTTATATTTATGGCAACAGTCTTGGTACTAGAGTCCCACATAGATGATGAGATGGGTAGCTTTTTAAAAAAGATACATCTGGGCACTGGACTGCTTCAGGGATCCCTTCTCAATCACCACCTGTCTCAGGTCTTTTGTTGCATTTCCATTGGATCCAGTTGCCCATAACCATCTTGGAATTCCTTTCTGTCTTGATACTAATATTCTGTAATCTCTCGCTCTCTCTCTCTCTTTTTTTTTTTTTTGCTTTACTTGACCCTTCTTCTACATTATAAATTTTACCAAAAAAAAAAAAAAAAATCCAACTGAGTTCTTTTATTCAGCCCTTGACTATTTCCCCTCTCTCTAAATCCTCTTAGAACAGTCCAGAACCTGACTTTCCTTATCATTCCTATTCAGTTAAGTCCTGATCTGTCTTCTCATACCATGGCCTGCGTCCCAGCTTCAGTTTCTAAAGGTCCTCTCTAGTTCACTCAATGACAGAACTATCTGACAAGTACCCTTTCACACCAGGCACCATCTTAGTCCCTGGGAAAGCAAAGATGATTAAGATCTTGTTCCTATTCTCAGGCAGCTCACAGGCCTGAAGAGGAGACAGGTAGATTAGTTGAAGCAAGATGTCAGGTGTCGTGAGACAAGTTCACCTGTGGGAGGAGTGATGGACTCTGTTCAGGACTGTGGGTAGGCATGACAGGGTGGAAAGGAGGGCTTTATGGGCGAAGCTACAAGTGAGTTGGATTTTTTTCCAGAGTGATGTGGTAAGACTAGGATGAGGGACCACATAAGCAAAGGTGCAAAGCTGGAAGGAGCTACCAGTAGTCCTGGGTGGATGGAGTGAGGTAAGAGAGGTAGGCAGGGCCAAACCTGGGAAGCCTTTCTCTGGAAAGGCCAACTGGGAACTGAATTCGACCTTGAAGGTCAGTGAATCTCAAGCTTTATTATGCTTAAGAATCAGTCTGGTGCTTGTTAAAATGAGATTCCTGGGACCAACCAAAGGCTCTGACTCCGTAGGTCAGGTAGGGGGCATGGAATCTGAATTCCTAACAAGCATCTCAGGTGATTCTAATACAAGTTATCTATGGGCTACTTCTTGAGACATGCTGGTCTAAGTTATGAGGCCTCTGAAGATTTCTTAAGCTCAAGAAAACATCTGATCACATGCAGATTTGAGGAAGAGGTTTCAGGAAGGATTAAGCAAAAGTAGAGTAAACAAACAAATAAACTTAAATTCTTCCATAAGAGCCAAGAGTTGCTTGGCAAACAACAGATACTTGGCAAATAAATAGCTGATTGGAGACAGAGATGAGTTTAGATATTTTACTGACTTCTGAGACTTAATAAGGTGAAAACTAAACTCATTTTATCTCCCAAACTAATGCTTCTACTTTTACCAACACTGTCCAAGGCACTATACCACATTTCTCAGGAACCAGAATAACAATTTTAACATCAACTTTTACATCATTTTCCTTCAAGCTCTGCTGTCTTTGCATCCATTTTTATATCTCCCACGTTGGTGTAAACCTTCCTGACTTCATGAGAAGGCAAATCTCCTTAGCTGGTCTCCATATCACTGCATTCTGCACAAGCCTCTATGATAACCTTTCTTTGCTCTCTTGGTTACACTGCTCCTCCATCTAAGAGGTCACAGGGGCCTGTGGACCCCTCATCTTCCACTATTACCATCTTTAGGTTCTCCACACCACCCAGCTCCTTGTCACCTCCTGATCTTGACTTGGCTATGTTCCCTTCTAGTCTTTGACTATGTCACCTTTTCTGATTCAGGTGCCTCTTCAGCCTTTCTAGAATAATTCAAAGTCCTCACTTCCTTCAAGAAGTAGCTGCTGCTGCTACTGCTCCTAAGTCGCTTCAGTCGTGTCCGACTCTGTGAGACCCCATAGACGGAAGCTCACCAGGCTCCCCTGTCCCTGGGATTCTCCAGGCAAGAACACTGGAGTGGGTTGCCATTTCCTTCTCCAATGTATGAAAGTGAAAAGTGAAAGTGAAGCCGCTCAGTAGAAGTAGCAACAAGTTCTAACTCCTTCAATAAGCCAGTTGCTTATTGAAGGCAGCACACGCCAAGTCGCTTCAGTTGTATCCAAACCTTTGCAATCCCGTGGATGGTAGCCCACCAGGCTCCTCTGTCCATGGGATTCTCCAGGCAAGAATAATGGAGAGGGTTGCCAGTATGAACATTAATAACCTCTCTGCTTTTGTATTTCTTTAGCAACATTTATAAGCTGCATAATACTTTGTACTTTTCAACAGTACTTTTCTCAAGGTAAATTCCCCAAGGTTAAGGTCTGAAATTTTTTAGTAAACAAATAAGCTTGAATTCTTTTGACAGTGATGAGAATTGCTTATGCACAAGGCAGGTACATGACGAATACATAACTGAATGGATCCTATCTTTAATATGAAAGGAGAATATGAGGCTGTCTTGTGGATATGAGCCCATCCTTCTGAAAGGTATCATTCAAGCCAGGCAGAATGGCAGTTCACTTGATAAATTTGTATGCTAAATAGAGGAGACTTGCAGTTTGTTTTAGGTTTTCAGTTCCAGGACATTCAATATGGATCACTATTAAACAAGCCCAGACTTAATTTAGTTTCACCACTCACTGGCTGTGTAGTCTTAATTTAGATACCTCTCTGATCTTTAGTTCTACTATTAGTAGAAGGAAGAGCATGCCACTTAGCTCATACTTTGCTATGAGAATGAAAAGAGGTAGTGTCTCCATAGGGAGTTACTAAAAAAATAGTTACATCGTGTCCTTTAATCATGAACTAATAGCCATATACAGTTTAAAAGAGAATAGATTTAATCTTGGCACAGAAAGGGTGCCATATCTGAGAAACCTGGTATAAATGGTGAACCCTAGTTAGCAGTCTTACAACTACAGTGTCTAAACCACAGGGAACTTTCTCTGCCAAAGATGAGTAAGGTTTAGGTGATTAGCAAAGGGAAGGGAGTACAAGATAAGCAGTTGTAAAAGCAATAAAATCTATTATTACATGAATAAAAAAGGGGGTAGCTAATTTAATTTTAACTCCCTAAGAAGGTAGTAAGTTTAGCCCAAAGAACAAAACAATTTCATCTGAAGATAAACAACACATGTATTCATTTCTCTTGCTTTATTTATCTTCAGCAGAGGAAGCAACTACATTTACCATTAAGTTAACAAAATATTTATACTAAACCCCATTTGATTTATAGTTGATCTGGACAACAAGGAACATTTGCCAGATGAATACTAACATTCTAGGGATAATACGGTATCAAAAAAGTGAGATAATGTTTATTATCAGTAATTAACATTAGCTCACTTTTAAGAGTTTTATTTTCAAAAATTTTTGACATTCTTTTGAATAAGATTACTTAGTTTTAACTTGGGAACAAGTACAAAAATATGTTTTTCATATTCTGATCCAGGACAAATGTCATTTGCCTCACAACACTGATTAAAGACTAGAAAACACAAAACAGAGGTGCAAACAAACTCACCAGAAGTGAGGCAAGCACTGCTCTCTGTTCTCACCATCCATTCTGGGCAGTGGTGGGGAGGGGTGGTTAGATGATGATATTTTCAATACTTTATTCAATGTTGGTTGTACTCATACAATTAGCTAATTAATAAAGATTACTTGGAAATATCAGATATGCTAATCAGAAAATACAAAACCAAATTTCACACAATGCATTTTACCAAATACTGCATCCTGGTAACACATGTCTGAGTGGCATTTATATGAGCTATCAGTTAGATTGTAAGCGAATAATAGCCTTTATAAAGTCAATAAAATCCACTTACATGAGAACATAAGTCACATGCACAAATGAGGTGAAGGGCTTTTGTGATATTTAACATTCCTATTTGAGTCTTACTCCTTGAGTTCTGGTTTTATCTGCATGTATATAGTAATTCATGTTTTCCAATTACTTATACTCATTAATATGCTGAATGTTTCATAAACATGTAGCTTACTTTGATTTTTGTTTTAAAGGAGTTTCCCTTTTTGGCCTTGCATAAATCCTTACATTTTGGTCCCTATCTCAAATGGGGATCTAAGTGAACTTTTGAAAGGACAGGCTATTTACAACATATCTTAAACGTGAACCTTGTTAACGCTGGTTTAATTTATTACCCTCTGCAGAGAATAGCCCACATAGACTGGCAGGACTGGATAAAGTCTCCCTTGTGCCAGAGAATCCCACTGAACCGCAGTTATCTCAAATTCCATCACCCCTTACCGTGTACGTGATGGTTTCTTCAGTGTCCTGTGACTTGACCAACGCCAGAGTCAGCATAGTTAGGAAAAGGGCTTTCAACATCATGAATCTCAAATAAAACACAGTACAAACCGATGCTTAGCATCTGCAGCGAAGGAAAATAAAACTTCAGCTGTAAAGTAACAAGCAAGCAAGGTAGAGAAGGTGGAGAAGGCTGAGGCTCCTTCATACATAACTTCTAATCTACTTCTCATCTCCCCACCCCCTCCTCAACTTTCCCTTGGCCAAACGGGACACCAAAGGCTGAAGACGCTGCAGAATTACATTTCGATTTACACTGTCCGGCTACGAATATACACAAAAGCTGTAAGGTACGCAATTTACACTGCACCTACTATAGGCTCGAGAAAGGGGGTGAAAGAGAAAGAATACAGGGTAATTAATTTCAAAGGTGACGGTGCATTTTTTTTTTTCGAGGGTGGAAGTGGGGCAGCAAATCTCATATTCCTTTGAACGTTAAGGCTTTCCCTATAAGCTCACCTCCAGCTAGTTAAGTTCCTTGCAAAGTTCCGCAGAAAAACTTGTGAACCAATATGAATTATCTTGGCTTCAAACTTTTTTTTTTTTTTAAAACAAAATACCACAGCGAAACTCCGGAGCAATCTCCTCCCATAGTAAAATACCTGCCCTTCAGAACTCCTCACATTCCCCAGCGCAAACTCTCCAAGTGGCATTTCCACGCGTTCTCTGTGAGCAGCTTTGTTTAAAAGCCCCAGGTGGTGTAGAGGAGCAGCCCAAGCGTCTAGTTCCCTCGCGCCATACGGGTGTCTCGGTCCCCTAAATGCTACCTTTAGGATCCGGTTTTCCTAAGGCCAGAACTGGGGAACCACACCGCAGCCCGAAGTACCAGTTTCAGGGCGGCCGGCCAGGCGTCCTCAGGGAGGCGAGGTCCCCTTTCTTAAAAGTATGTTAACAGGCGGCTGTCTCTGGGGAGCTGCTCAGTGCTCCAGCTTCTAACCAGTTCCGGTGGAATCCAGGTGCGGCTTAAATCTCACACACTGGCCCCCAGAAACTTTCCAAACTTCGTTTGCGGGCAAAGCCCTGTCGGTTGATTGTCGGCACGCACACACATGCCCATCCAAACAGATGTCACCTAGTGCTCGCACATCCTGACAGATCGCATTCCGAGACCTCACACCTCCACCTCCCTCTCTGCCTGAAAGATCCTGCACTGTGTGGGGGCAGTTCTCAGGTCCACTGCACCCCTCAAGTCACCCCACTTACTCCTCGGCGCGCGGCCCCGCGGGCACTGGGTGCGCTGGTGTGACCCCCGCTCCGGGGTTCCTACCTGCGCGGCCGCGCTGCGCTCCGGGCCCGGGCAGCGGGGGGAGAGCGCAGGGGAGGGCAGCCCCGTGGGTCTGAACTGGCGAGGTCTGGCAGCGGCCGCTGCAGGAGGAGGAGGAGAAAAGGAGGGAAAGGGGAGGGCGAAGGGGGGCGGAGGAGAGAGCTGAGGGAGGCGCAAGGGCTGAGCTGAGCGCAGCAAACCCGGAGGGAGGGCGCACTGCGCAGCTGGGTCTGCGCCCTTACCACCGAGGGCGCCTGCCCGCCCCTCCCAGCCCCTCACCCTTAGTTCCCAGACGCGCTGGAACTCTAGGCAGAAGATGGCATGTTTGGCATGTGATGTTTGGGATTTGAATAGGCCTTGGTGATGCTCCAGCCTCCCAGGCAATTTCTCGTGCCCGCGGAGTGGAAAACTGCTCTCCTAGAGAGCTTGCGAGCGTCCTGAGAAATTGCTTTAAGAAAAAAAAAAAAAAAAAGTGAATCCTAGGAGAGTAAATTAACCCCATTTATAGGACTAGTTCTTTCGCCTTTTCTTTAAGATATTTTTTGTTGGGGGGGGGGCGGATAGGGGGAGTGTCTACCTCCTAAAATATAGAAAAAGAGCATTCATAATGTTGTAGCCATGCGTTCTGGGAAACAAACTCGCTCAGAAGGATAATGCAGATAGTGGAGTGAAGTTTATTACACTAGTGGGCCCAAGGCAGAGTCTCCTCTTAGCCAAGGACACTGACCAGTTTTTTTGAAAACCTTCTATACCCTAAGTATACGTGCCCAAACCCACCTCCCCAAGTTCCCTGAAACTAGTCTGAACAAAGGAAAAGAAAGATACAATCAAAGGTAACCCGTGATTCATATGCCTTAAGCCTAAGCAGTTAGTGAAGTGAAAGTGAAGTTGCTTAGTCGTGTTCAACTGCTTAGTCCCCATGGACTGCAGCCTACCAGGCTCCTCCATCCATGGGATTTTCCAGGCAAGAGTACTGGAGTGGGGTGCCACTGCCTTCTCTGCTAGGTAGTTAACAGTGGACAATTATCAATAGGTCTGTGGTCATACCCCAAAAAGCATAATAGAAGTTATGATTCTATTCGGTTACACAGATAATTAGGGTATTCTTTTAGGCAACAGAGAGTCTAGGTACGAGCCCTAGGGCTCTTCCATCCAGGGGGCCTGGTTTTCCAGTTGGTATATCATTTCCATAGATACTGGGCATATAGCTCAAAGTCCACAGTCCGGCCCAAGATGGAGCCCTGCTTTCAAGATGGAGCCTGTTCTGTCTGTTTCCTCCTTCATTCCCTTCTCTTGATGCTCTTAACTCATATGAGCATCATTCATAGGGATATATTGCACCCTGACTCTCCAACCTCCAATTTGGGAGAACGACATCAACCTTTGGGTTACAAAGTTCATAATACATTGTAAAATAAAGGGTTCACAAGGCAGAACTATCAAGGCAACTATAACAATGGTAAATATAGTTTTCCACCAATCACCCTTCATCCAAGATAGGATGGAAGTCCAAAAAGGAAGATTATTATCAGACATAACTTTTAACTGACCTTTCATGTCATCTAGGGTGGCTGATACATAGCCAGATAAATCAGGAATGTATACACAACATTCGACTTTAACTATAGCACTGGTCCCTCTTTGTACTGAAACTATGGTTAGTTTCGAGATGATACCAGGAAGTCCTTGTAGCAGCAGCTGATTGTAGAGCTTCATCTCTTCTTCTTTAAGATGCTCTTGGGTTCATGGGGATCAGTGGGGTCCTTCTGTGTAGTCCACTAGGTGTCCTCTGGGTCTGCATGGTATGCTCTCTTCACCTTCGGGTGGTGGATCCAGACAGTGACACCTGCAACTTTAACTGCCGTAGGGGTGGTTAGAACAACAGTATATGGACCCTTCCAGTGTGCAGCCAAGGAGTCGTGTTTCCAGTCCTTGACCACACCTGATCCCCAGGCACAAATTCGTGAATCTGTTCCCCAAGGGGGAATGGTACCCTTTCTTGTACAAACTTTGTTACCTGATTTATTACCTTACCCAGTTGTTTCATCTGCTGTGAAATCTCATCTTCTCTTACCTGAGACAAATTTGTTGACACCTGTTTTATTATGGGAGGGGGCCTCCCATATACAGTTTTGTCTCAAGATGATACCAGCAAGTTCTTGTAGCAGCAGTTGATTGTAGAGCTTCATTTCTTCTTCTTTAAGATGCTCTTAAAGAAGAGACGAGCCATGGGACTGTGGGGTCATCGTGAGTCTGAGCAGAGCCATCGGAAACAAGTCCACCCAGGAACAGTCAGTCTCTAAGATCCACTTGGAGAATGTCTCTTTAAGTGTCCGGTTGGTTCCTTCCACCGTCCCGGATCTCTGGGGCCTATATGCTGCATGTAATTTCCACTTGATGTTTAAAGTTTTGCTTACTTGTTATACTAAATTAGCTATGAAAGCCGGGCCATTGTCCGATGCAATGCTGGTAGGAAATCCAAATCTGGGAACTGTCTCCCTAAGCAGGCACCGGCCTACTTTTGATGCTCTTTCAGTCTGGGTAGGAAAAGCTTCTACCTATCCCGAGAACGTACATACTATGACCAGCAGTTAATGGTAGTGTCGGTGAGGTTTCATTTCAGTGAAGTCCACTTCCAGTTGTTCAAATGGCAGTGTGCCTTTTACCTGAATCCCTGGAGGCACAGAATTTCTGTCTGTGCCAAGAGGCAGCATTGACCTGTGAGCAGGCAATGCAGTTCTGCGATTTTGTCCTGCATAGGGAAGAGAGGCAGGGAACCAAGAAATATTTTCAAATTAGCTCTTCCAGTTTATCATGGCCTAGATGAGTCGCTTGGTGTGTTTGGCTTACCAGAGTGGGTGACAGCTCCTCTGGTACCAATAATTGCCACTTGGCAATTCGCACCATCCCTTTTCAGTCTTGATGGCCCCTTCTGCTTTGGCTAGTTGGTTTTGGGCTTCAGTGTATTTTGGAGAGTCTAGCATTAGCTCAGGTATCTCCGCCAAAATGAAAGCTTTAATAGGGGCTTCACTTGTCACCCCCAAGCCCTCGGCTGCTTGTTTAGTGGTCTTATCTGCCAGTCTGTTCCCTGAGCCCAGGGGGTATCCTCTTTTTGACGTCCTCAGCAGTGTATGACTGCAACCCTTTCTGGTTCCCAGGCAGCATCTAATAGGGCCTTGATTTCTTCCTTATTTTTAATATCTTTTTCACTAGCTGTCAAGGGCCTCTCTCCTTATACAGAGCCCTGTAATGTGGCAAAAGCATACCTGGAGTCTGTGTAAATGTTTGTCTTCTTATGTTTTGACAGCTGGAGGGCCTGGATTAGAGCATATAGTTCGGCCTATTGAGTGAACCAGTGTGATGGTAGAGAGCTAGCCTCTCTACTACCATAGTCATGGTTTCTTCCATGACTACTGTAATCCCAACAGTCATTGTCCTTGTTTCACCAGGCTGGTGCCATTGGTGTACAGGACCAAATCTGGGTCCAGGATTGGCTGGTCTCTCAAGTCAGGTCTGCTGGCATATTTCCTTGCAATCATGTGAAGGCCCACCTTCTCCCACAAGAAAGAGAGTGGCCAGATTCAGGGCCTGACAAGGCTCAGTAGTAACATGGGGGTTCTCACATAACAGTCCCTGGTATTGAGTAATCCGGGATGTTGACAGCCATTCATGGGGGTCCCCTCGCAGGAGAATGTTGACCTCATGTGGGACTTTTACGAACAAATCTTGGCCCAAAGTCAGCTTGGTTGCCTCTTGGACCAGTAAGACAACAGCAGCAACTGCCCGAAAGCATCCCAGCCACCCAGTGGCAACATTGTCCAGCTGATTAGAGAAAAGCCACTGGTCTGTCCCATGTCCCCATAGTCTGGGACAACACTCCCATAGCCACCTTGTCCTTTTCAGTCACGTAAAGAGTAAATGGCTTAGCAAGGTCTGGCAGGCCCAAAGTGGGTGCTGACATAATTGTACTGGGTTTGAGTTCTATTACCAGTGGGACTTGTTTTGCAAGCCTGGGGTGGGTTGTCTTCTGCCCAGACCTCAGGGAATTGTTGAGTTAACTCTCTCTCTTGACTGTTTAGCCTGTCCGGTGTCCCTTCCGGGAGATCGTGCAACCTCCATTCATCTTGAGGGGTTACTAAGAGGAAGAGTAGATAGGTGGTTGAGCCCACTCGAACAGTGGGTCTTTTGTGGGGGTAAGGTCACTTGTGCCCTCAATTTAGACAGCAAGTCTCTTCCGAACAAAGGTACTGGGCATTCAGGGATGTATAAAAATTCATGAGTCACTTGGTGTCGCCCCATCTGACGTTTTCAGAGTAGGCTGGAGACACAAAGGCTGCATTTATCACCATCTGAGACCCAGCAGCCTCTGGCTGGGTCTATTGGCATATAAAGTCTATAGGCCTCTCACAGTCTTTCGCAGAACTCAGAGGGTGATTCGCTTTCCCTTTGAATCACTTTGGAGGGTTTTGCGATACACATAGCTTTTTGGGCACCCCTCTTGACACCTTGTAAAATAGTCACCCAATATCTCTCCAGGTGGCCCCTCTCTTCCTCTGTGTTACAGTCCCAACTGGGCCTCTTATCGAGGGTGGCTGGTTCTGCCCACCACTGCGGGTTTGTGGTACCCTCAGGTACCATTTCTTGTAACCATTTTCTGGCCTCAGTTAGGATCCTGTGTCTGTCCTCAGTGCTGAAAAGGGAGACTAGTAGTTGGATTATGTCATCCTATGTAGGGTGGTGGGTTTGAAAAATAGTCTCTATTAGCCTAATCATGGCTTGTGGCTCCCCCACGCTACAGTGGAGTGTGTCTCTGCCAGTTTAATATATCGGTAGAGGAAAATGGCTGGTAATAATAGGCTACAGGGGGCGGATGGCAGTGCCCTATGCGTCCTGAACTGGAGGCTATTGTAGCTCTCTGAAGGGTATCTGTAGTGGGGTTCTTTTCCCCTGTTCTTTGGCAGAGCATCAGATCAGATCAGTCGCTCAGTCGTGTCTGCCTCTTTGCGACCCCATGAATCGCAGCATGCCAGGCCTCCCTGTCCATCACCAACTCCCGGAGTTCACTCAGACTCATGTCCATCGAGTCGGTGATGCCATCCAGCCATCTCATCCTCTGTTGTCCACTTCTCCTCCTGCCCCCAATACCTCCCAGCATTAGAGTCTTCTCTAATGCTTTAGCAAAGCATTAGAAGTCTTTGGAAAGTCTTTGGAAGCATTTGGAAGTCTTTGCTTCCAAAGACTGAAGCATCAGTCTTCAGCTTTAGCATCATTCCTTCCAAAGAAATCCCAGGGCTGATCTCCTTCAGAATGGACTGGTTGGATCTCCTTGCAGTCCAAGGGACTGTCAAGAGTCTTCTCCAACACCACAGTTCAAAAGCATCAATTCTTCGGTGCTCAGCCTTCTTCACAGTCCAGCTCTCACATCCATACATGACCACAGGAAAGACCATAGCCTTGACTAGGCGAATCTTTGTTGGCAAAGTAATGTCTCTGCTTTTGAATATGCTATCTAGGTTGGTCATAACTTTCCTTCCAAGGAGTAAGCATCTTTTAATTTCATGGCTGCAGTCACCATCTGTAGTGATTTTGGAGCCCAGAGAAATAAAGGCTGACACTGTTTCCACTGTTTCCCCATCTATTTCCCATGAAGTGATGGGACCGGATGCCATGATCTTCGTTTTCTGAATGCATAGCCTCTGTCTAATTGCTGTGTTTTCTTCCCCCTTCCCATCAGTACTCACTGGGAGAGGTGGATACAATCTGGGAGGTTCAGCTGAGGTGGAATTCTGGGGGCATTGACCAGAGGTCTCTATTGCTGGGATTGGAGCCTGCTGAAACAGCGGCTCTATGAACTCTGGGAGAGCTGGTGGAAGAGCAGTGGCTGCTGTAGGAACTTCACCTGGCCCTGGATTGGGCAGTAAGGCGGCCTCCGGACCTGGTGGAGCGCTGGGAGGCAGGCATGTCATTATCCAGTATGTGGGAGGAGTCAGGTCATCCCCGTCCAAATCCTGTAGAATTTCCTTTTTTATCATCAGTCAATTTTTGTGCCATTAATATTTTTCCCTTTCCCTTCTGGATACAGAACTTTGTCCAAGTAGGAGGGTCTTGAGCTAACCCTAACCATGAGTCAATATATGGATATTTATCCAGATGTCCTGGCTCTCCTGTGACTACTCTATAGACTGCTTCCACTATTTTAAAGTTCATGGTGTTCTCTGGTGGCCATCCTACTCCCATAGGGGGCCATTCGACCTCACAGAGTATGTGGAGGCAGTTAGGCTTCATCTTCACCCCATCAGATCAGATCAGTCACTCAGTCGTGTCCGACTCTTTGCGACCCCATGAATCACAGCATGCCAGGCCTCCCTGTCCATCACCAACTCCTGGAGGTCACTCAGACTCACATCCATCGAGTCAGTGATGCCATCCAGCCATCCCATCCTCCGTCGTCCCCTCCTGCCCTCAATCCCTCCCAGCATCAGAGTCTTTTCCAATGAGTCACCTCTTCGCATGAGGTGGCCAAAATACTGGAGTTTCAGCTTTAGCATCATTCCTTCCAAAGAAATCCCAGGGCTGATCTCCTTCAGAATGGACTGGTTGGATCTCCTTGCAGTCCAAGGGACTCTCAAGAGTCTTCTCCAAAACCACAGTTCAAAAGCATCAATTCTTCGGCGCTCAGCCTTCTTCACAGACTCCTCCAAATCCCTTCTTTAAAATTTTAATCATGCACTCCAATACAATTGCCTTAGATTCACTCCCCCCATCTTGCTTACCTTCTCAGACCTTCTTCTACTTTTCCTTTTCGTTCTGTCTACAAAGTTCTCAGTACCCTATGTACCTCTGATATTCTCACTCAATGACACTTAAATTGCCATTCTGCCTCCTTCCTATTTGAGGTGAGAAGAGCCTTACCTGCCAGATCCCAGAGGGAGAAAGGGGATTGGCATGTCTTCACCTGCCGGTCAGCACAGCTGAACCAGAACACTATGTGATCCAAGATTGTTTCTCCCTTAACTTTTAAAGTCCATTCTGCCTTGGTGGGCTTGATCAGGTGTGTATGAAAATACAGATGGGTTAAATATCCCATGTCCCAGGCCATCTCCAGAAAAGCCAATTCGTACTCACTTATGTATCCCACTCCTAGCATGACAATTCTGAGGGGGTCAAGAATTTCTAGCAGATGGGACACCTCCTTGGGGAGGGCAGAATCAGTTCAGTTCAATCACTCAGTCGTGTCCGACTCTTTGTGACCCCATGAATTGCAGCATGCCAAGCCTCCCTGTCCATCACCAACTCCAAGAGTTCACTCAAACTCGTGTCCATCAAGTCAGTGATGCCATCCAGCCATCTCATCTTCTGTCATCCCCTTCTCCTCCTGCCCCCAATCCCTTCCAGCATCAGGGTCTTTTCCAAGGAGTCAACTCTTCGCATGAGGTGGCCAAAGTATTGGAGTTTCAGCTTTAGCATCATTCTTTCCAAAGAAATCCCAGGGCTGATCTCCTTCAGAATGGACTGGTTGGATCTCCTTGCAGTCCAAGGGACTCTCAAGAGTCTTCTCCAACACCACAGTTTAAAAGCATCAAATCTTCGGTGCTCAGCTTTCTTCACAGTCCAACTTTCACATCCATACATGATCACTGGAAAAACCATAGCCTTGACTAGATGGACCTTTGTTGGCAAAGTATTGTCTCTGCTTTTGAATATGCTGTCTAGGTTGGTCATAACTTTCCTTCCAAGGAGTAAGCATCTTTTAATTTCATGGCTGCAATCACCATCTGCAGTGATTTTGGAGCCCCCCAACATAAAGTCTGACACTGTTTCCACTGTTTCCCCATCTATTTCCCATGAAGTGAGGGCAGAATATGAGCACACAAAAACCAAGTTTCTTCTAAAAATCCCCTCGCAATTGCTTGGTAATAATTTTCCCCAAGACAGCGTGGACACCACCTCCTAAATGACCTTCACAAATTTCCTTCCTAAGCCCTAACACACTCGTTAAACTGTGTACCAGGAAATCGTTGCCACCTACCTATTCTAGGCTCCATCTGTGCTCCTTCTAATCCCTTCCAAGGGGGTGATCAGGCCCCCTTTTCCACCCTACTGGGTGGGCTCCTCCTCACCTGAGCGCTCAGTTCTCCTGCTGCCCTCCACTACCTGATAACATGAAAGTTCCAGGCATTGAGAAGCAGAATCCTTCCAGAAGGGCGAGGTGCCTTCCCTCCTCTAGAAGATTTGAGCCACAAGGCCTTGGAGTAGTCCCAAATGGGACTTGTCTCCTCAAAGTGAGGAGTTTCCCGGCCCATGCATCAAATGTTGTAGCCATGCGTTCTGGGAAACAAACTCACTCAGAAGGACAATGCAGATAGTGGAGTGCAGTTTATTACACTGGTGGGCCCAAGGCAGAGTCACCTCTTAGCCAAGGACCCTGACCAGTTTTTCTGAAAACCTTCTATACCCTAAGTGTACGTGCCCAAACCCACTTCCCCCAATCCCCTGAAACTAGTCTGAACAAAGGAAAAGAAAGATACAGTCAAAGTTAACCCGTGATTCATATGCCTTAAGCGTAGGCAGTTAACAGTGGACAATTATCAATAGTCCTGTGGTCATCCCCCAAAAAGCATAATAGAAGTTATGATTCTATTCAGTTACACAGATAATTAGGGTATTCTTTTAGGCAACAGAGAGTCTAGGTATGAGCCCTGGGGCTCTTCCAATATATCGTTGGTATATTGTTTCCATAGATATTGGGCATATAGCTCAAAGTCCACAGTCCGGCCCAAGATGGAGTCCTGCTTTCAAGATGGAGCCTGTTCTGTTTCCTCCTTCAATTCAACAAATATTTGTGACTTACTGTGTGTGAGGTGTTGGGAATAGGCCAAGTAGAACTCACACAAAATTGTGAGGTTGGGTTGTTTTTGGTCTTTCAACCACCCCCCACCCCCACCCCACCCCGCACCTTTATCATCTACTGCTTTTCTTCTCTCCACTGGTTCATTTATGGGAGTCCCCAACATTGGTCATTCAAAGTTGGATATTTCACTCTCACCTTTCATACTAATGGTGGAATTTCAGGAATTTGGAGAGAAAAAAATTTTTTTCTTTCTGGCTTCTTCAAGTTATACCACACAGATTGTGGTTATCTTTGAAAGCTCCAACTCTAAAGTCAGATTAATAGTTTGCCTCCAAGGCAGTTATGACTTCTGAAGAAAATAGTTTCATGAATGAGACAATATGCAAGCTGAAGTTGTTGACTCAGCACCCCCTCAGCAGGGGCAGAGGCTCCACCCAACAGCTCCTTCTCCTTCCCTTCAGACCAAAGGGCATCAAGTGATAGGGAATGCAAGAGAGACAGAGAGAGCGGCTGCCAGAGGGAAGTCTCTGTCCTTATCTCTGGGGTATGTAGTAGGTTGCCAAACTTGCCAGTTTGGTTGCAAGCCACACAACAGTGGACAAGATCAGAGGAGCTTCACCACCCTGATGCTTCACCATAGTTATTTTAGTGTATGGGGTTTGGGTAATAGTATTGAAGATTTTGGTGCCAGAATTTCAATGTTTGTTTCCCTAGTCATTAGTGACCTCCAAACTTTAGTAAATTGTATCTTTGCTTTTGTATAGTAAGAAGATCTGTCTAGACATTTTCTTCTACTTTTTGAGTTCTTTTTTACCTATCTTCAGCCCTTTCCCCAGGAAAAAAGGGGGTTAAAACTCCCAAATTTCTATCTCCAGCCAGGATTTGTCCCTGTACATCCAACTCCTGACCTGCTATCTTCATTTGTGCACCTAATGGACATTTCAAACTGAATAGTCTGCTAACTGTCACCCTTCTTCCCTACCTTCTCTGCCTACCTGCTTCACCATCTTAATGAACAGCAATTTCATCTTTCCATTTGCCTAGATCCAAGATCACAGAGTCATCCTTGGTTTCTCTTCTTTCTTACACACTCTGCATTCAGTTCTTCAGAAAACTCTGTTGGCTCCATCTTTAAACTGTATCCAGAACTGAACAGCTTCTCATCACTTCTTTCATGACCATTCTGGCCTCTGCCACCACCATCGTCCACACAAATTATTTTAGCCTCCTTATCTTTCTCCTTACTTATACCCTCGCTCCTCTGCAGCCATTTCTCAGCAGAAGTTCATGTAAATGGAATCCTAGAACATGTACATTTTTGCATTTGGCTTCCTTCACTTAGCATACTTTTGAGATGCATCCTTGCTATTAGGTATATCAGAAGTTCACTCCTTTTTAATTAATGAGTATTGTTCCACTATGTGGATATACCCTGGTTTGTTTATCTGTTCACCTGTTGATAGGTATTTGGATTGTTTGTGAATAAAGCCATCATGGACATTAAATGTAGAAATCTTTGTGTGGACATATGTTTCCCTTCATTTAGATAAATACTTAGAAGTGGAATCTCTGGGTCATATTGTATCAGATCAGATCAGAGATCAGTCGCTCAGTCACGTCCGACTCTTTGCGACCCCATGAACTGCAGAATGCCAGGTCTCCCTGTCCATCACCAACTCCCAGAGTTCACTGAGACTCACGTCCATTGAGTCAGTGACGCCATCCAGCCATCTCATCCTCTGTCAAACCCTTCTCCTCTTGCCCCCAATCCCTCCCAGCATCAGAGTCTTCTCCAATGAGTCAATTCTTTGCATGAGGTGGCCAAAATACTGGAGTTTCAGCTTTAGCATCAGTCCTTCCAAAGAAATTCCAGGATTGATCTCCTTCAGAATGGACTGGTTGGATCTCCTTTCAGTCCAAGGGACTCTCAGGAGTCTTCTCCAACACCACAGTTCAAAAGCATCAATTCTTTGGTGCTCAGCCTTCTTCACAGTCCAGGTCTCACATCCATACATGACCACAGGAAAAACCATAGCCTTGACTAGGCGAACCTTTGTTGGCAAAGTAATGTCTCTGCTTTTGAATATGCTATCTAGGTTGGTCATAACTTTCCTTCCAAGGAGTAAGTATCTTTTAATTTCATGGCTGCAGTCACCATCTGCAGTGATTTTTGGAGCCAAGACAAATAAAGTCTGACACTGTTTCCACTGTTTTCCCATCTATTTCCCATGTAGTGATGGGACCGGATGCCATGATCTTCATTTTTTGAATGTTGAGCTTTAAGCCAACCTTTTCACTCTCCATTTTCACTTTCATCAAGAGGCTTTTTAGTTCCTCTTCACTTTCTGCCATAAGGGTGGTGTCATCTGCATATCTGAGGTTATTGATATTTCTCCCAGCAATCTTGATTCCAGCTTGTGTTTCTTCCAGTCCAGCATTTCTCATGATGTACTCTGCATATAAGTTAAATAAACAGGGTGACAATATACAGACTTGACGAACTCCTTTTCCTAGTTGGAACCAGTCTGTTGTTCCATGACCAGTTCTAACTGTTGCTTCCTGACCTGCATACAAATTTCTCAAGAGGCAGCTCAGGTGGTCCGGTATTCCCATCTCTTTCAGAATTTTCCACAGTTTATTGTGATCCACACAGTCAAAGGCTTTGGCATAGTCAATAAAGCAGAAATAGATGCTTTTCTGGAACTCTCTTGCTTTTTCCATGATCCAGCAGATGTTGGCAATCTGATCTCTGGTTCCTCTGCCTTTTCTAAAACCAGCTTGAACATCAGGAAGTTCACGGTTCACATATTGCTGAAGCCTGGCTTGGAGAATTTTGAGCATTACTTTACTAGTGTGTGAGATGAGTGCAATTGTGCGATAGTTTGAGCATTCTTTGGCATTGCATTTCTTAGGGATTGGAATGAAAACTGACCTTTTCCAGTCCTGTGGCCACTGCTGAGTTTTCCAAATTTGCTGGCATATTGAGTGCATCACTTTCACAGCATCATCTTTCAGGATTTGAAATAGCTCAACTGGAATTTCATCACCTCTACTAGCTTTGTTCGTAGTGATGCTTTCTAAGGCCCACTTGACTTCACATTCCAGGATGTCTGGCTCTAGGTCAGTGATCACACCATCGTGATTATCTGGGTCGTGAAGATCTTTTTTGTACAGTTCTGTGTATTCTTGCCATCTCTTCTTAGTATCTTCTGCTTCTGTTAGGTCCATAACATTTCTGTCCTTTATCGAGCCCATCTTTGCATGAAATGTTCCTTTAGTATTTCTGATTTTCTTGAAGAGATCCCTAGTCTTTCCCATTCTGTTGTTTTCCTATATTTCTTTGCACTGACTGCTGAGGAAGGCTTTCTTATCTCTTCTTGCTATTCTTTGGAACTCTGCATTCAGATGTTTATATCTTTCCTTTTCTCCTTTGCTTTTTGCTTGTCTTTTCACAGCTATTTGTAAGGCCTCTCCAGACAGCCATTTTGCTTTTTTGCATTTCTTTTCCATGGGGATGGTCTTGACCCCTGTCTCCTGTACAATGTCATGAAACTCATTCCATAGCTCATCAGGCACTCTATATATCAGATCTAGGCCCTTAAATCTATTTCTCACTTCCACTGTATAATCATAAGGTATTTGATTTAGGTCATACCTGAATGGTCTAGTGGTTTTCCCTACTTTCTTCAATTTAAGTCTGAATTTGGCAATAAGGAGTTCATGGTCCGAGCCACAGTCAGCTCCTGGTCTTGTTTTTGCTGATTGTATAGAGCTTCTCCATCTTTGGCTGCAAAGAATATAATCAATCTGATTTTGGTGTTGACCATCTGGTGATGTCCATGTATAGAGTCTTCTCATGTGTTGTTGGAAGAGGGTGTTTGTTATGACCAGTGTTTTTTCTTGGCAAAACTCTATTAGTCTTTGTCCTGCTTCATTCCATATTCCAAGGCCAAATTTGCCTGTTATTCCAGGTGTTTCTTGACTTCCTACTTTTGCATTCCAGTCCCCTATAATGAAAAGGATAGCTTTTTTGGGTGTTAATTCTAAAAGGTCTTGTTGGTCTTCATAGAACCATTCAACTCAGCTTCTTCAGCGTGGCTGGTTGGGGCATAGACTTGGGTTACTGTGATATTGAATGGTTTGCCTTGGAAATGAACAGAGATCATTCTGTCGCTTTTGAGATTGTATTCAAGTACTGCATTTTGGACTCTTTTGTTGACCATGATGGCCACTCCATTTCTTCTGAGGGATTCCTGCCTGCAGTAGTAGATATCATGGTCCTCTGAGTTAAATTCACCCATTCCAGTCCATTTCAGTTCGCTGATTCCTAGAATGTCAACATTCATTCTTGCCATCATTTTGACCACTTCCAATTTCCCTTGATTCATGGACCTGACATTCCAGGTTCCTATGCAGTATTGCTCTTTACAGCATCGGATCTTGCTTCTATCACCTTGCTTCTATCTATCATATGGTATAGGTATGTTTAACTTTATAAGAAAGTGCCAAAGTATTTCCCAAAGTAGCCATACCACTTTACATTCCTACCAGCAGTATGTGAAACTCTGTGATATTGTCAGCCACTTATAATGCTAGCCATTTTATGGCAGGTGTTTAAGTGGCAGCTCATTGTGGTTTTATATTATGTTTCTCTGATATCTAATGATACTGAACTTTTTAATATTCTCATTATCCATCATTATGTCTTCTTTTGTGAAGAGCCCATTCAAATCTTTAATTTATTTCTTTATTTTTGTGTTTTGTCTTATTAGTAGTAAGAGCTTTTTAAAAAATACAAGTTCTCCCTGTAAGTTCTTTGTCAGATTTTTGAATGTTTTCTCCCAGTCTTTGTTTTGCCTTTTCATTCTCTTAATGTTGTTTTTTTGAGAGCAAACATTTTTAAATTTGATGAAGTCTAACATTAATTTTTTCTTTTCTGTTTTGACCTCTTTATTTACTATTTACAAAATCTTACCTTTGGGAAATCTTGTAAGTGCTATAAGCCTCAGTTCCTGCTTCTATAAAATGGGAAAGATAGCACACTTTCTTTCTTAAGGTTGTGGGGACTAGGTAAGAAACTCATGGTAAATATCAAATACATGTGTATGATTGTTCTGAGATATTAGAATATATAGTGTGATGGGCTATAGTAGACTGTTCCTCCATCTTAACCCAGGATTCTTTAGGTATTCCTTATAATAGGGCAACTCCTGACAGGTATAAGATAATGAAATCAGCAATGGCATTCTCTGGTTGTTGTTTCAGGGTAGCCCATTGTCCCACTTCAACCAATCAGAACTTTGGGGAAGGATTTCTTTCCTAGGTGAAAGGTCTCCTAAGCCCACACTGGAGAACAGTGGAGCCCTTTGCCTCCATTGCCATTGTGTTATGGCAGCCATAACACAGCCCAGAGGTAAGCCAGCCTAAGCATAAAAAGGTGATACATGCTGTGTGTGGTCAACCACATGGAGAGACCGGGATCTTGATGGATTGTTCAGAGGACCAACTGACTCTAGAAATCTTGATACTTTTAGGGGTCCTCCATAGTGTTTTTTAAAATTAATTAATTAATATTTGGCTGTGGTGGGTCTTCGTTACTCCTTGAGGGCTGTCTCTAGTTGGTGAGCAAGGGGCTACTCTCTAGTTGTGGTGCGTGGGCTTCTCATTGTGGTGACCTCTCTTGTTGTGTGAGCTTCAGTAGTTCTGATGCCTGGTCTTAGTTGCCCCATGGCATGTGGAATCTTCCCAGAGAAGGGATTGAATTCATCTCTCCTGTATTGGCAGGTGGATTCTTAACCACTGAATCACTAGGGAAGTCCTCTCCACAATATTTTAATTTTTAAAGTCAGAAGGAATAAATAAATATCATCCAGTCAGGATTATATTTGTCCCTATACTATGAGATGGCTGGATGGCATCACTGACTCAATGGACGTGAGTCTCAGTGAACTCCAGGAGTTGGTGATGGACAGGGAGGCCTGGCGTGCTGCGATTCATGGGGTCACAAAGAGTTGGACACGACTGAGCGACTGATCTGATCTGATACTATTGCAGTTGTAAAATATAATTTTTATGGAGAAAGGGGCCCAAGAAGGTAAAACTGCCCAAGGACCAGGAAGTTGAGCTATCAAATTAGCCAAACTTGAACTCTGCCCTGACTCTGCACCCCTGTTTTGTGAGGTAATATATTTCCTTATGGCTCAAGCCAGTTTGAGTCAGGTGTTCAGTTACTTGAAACAGAAAACATTTCACTGTTAAAATGAGGAAGAATCCCACTCTGGGAGCTCTGGTTCCTGTGAAGTGTACCTGTGTCCTGCACTCCAGAGTGCCAGGCCTTGGGTGTTTCTTAGGAGAGTCTATTGGGAGAGCTTCACAGGCTTTCTGTCCTGGATAAGTTGAGCATTCCAACCACTTCTGCTTGGATCAGCTTCTGGGACCCCCTCCATCCTTTTACCTATGTGCGTGTGTTTTTGATTTTCAGATTTAAGAATTGAGATTTTCCTTTAATAGTCACTGCCTCTGGAAGACAACTTTGGCAGACAACTCTGGCTTCTCTTCATAGGATTTGAAAAATAACCAGTGATAAGGGAGCCGTCTCTTTTCCAGTTTGCCAACATTATACTATATATATCACAAATAAAATTTTACTATTGCTCCCTTTTTAAATGGAGAAGGAAATGGCAACCCACTCCAGTACTCTTGCCTGGAAAATCCCATGGACAGAGGAGCCTGGTAAGCTACAGTCCATGGGGTCACAAAGAGTCAGACATGATTGAGTGACTTCACTTTTTCTTTCCTTAAAAAAAAAAAAAAAAAAATCCTTGAAAATAATTAGAAGTCTCAAGGACCCACAGGCTTTAACTGAGTCATGGAGCCACAAATCTTGTGGTTAAAACCTGATTAATAATTTTCACTAGTATGTGGGTAACTATAAAGTGAAATCTATGAAAAAATATTAAGAAGGCAGTGAAGATGGAACAATTATGTAGGGATTAATGGCAGGGTGATTGACTCATCCCAGTTTTCCCAGAACTTTTCCAGTTTTTGCACTGGAAGTTCTATATCCTTGGAAAGCCTTCAATCCTAGGCAAACTTAAAGGTATATAAAAGGGAATTCCTTGGCAGGCCAGTGGTTAGGACTCTGAACTTTCACTGCTGAGATCTGGGTTCCATCCCTAGTATGGGAACTAAGATCCTGAAAACTGTGGTGTGGCCAAAACAGAAAAAAGTGAAGAGAAAAGGTGTGGTAGAAAGAAAATATGAAAGGACACAGGAGTTCTTGCCTGGACTTTTGCTGTGCTTTAGCTGGGTAATCATAGCAGTTGCTCAACTTCTTTGTGTCAGTTTTACACAAACACTGACTTGGGTAAAAACATTTATTTGTAGTTATTATATTGAACCTACCTGTTGTCACATTCTACTTACCTGTATTTCTCACATTGCTTTTGCCTGTTCATCATTTCTTTCCTTACAGTGGTAGGCCATCAGCAGTCTTGTGCATAGACTGCCCCCTAAGTACAAAAAGGAAAAATTCCTAGGTCCAAAAATATAAAGAGAAATGACTTAGTGCCAGTAAGAGAAGAATGTCAAAGTTTAAAGCCTGGCCATTAGGTCTAGTAAGTTGTGGCAGAAGTATTGTCTTCTCTAGTACCAGTAAAAGAAGAATGTCAAAGTCCAGAACCTGGCTGTTAGGTCTGATGAGTTTTCTTCTTCTTCTTTTAAATTTAAATTTATTTATTTTAATTGGAGGTTAATTACTTTACAATATTGTATTGGTTTTGCCATACATCAACATGAATCCGCCATGGGTGTACACGTGTTCCCCATCCTGAACCCCCTTCCCACCTCCCTCCCCATACCATCCCTCTGGTTCATCCCAGTGCACCAGCCCCAAGCATCCTGTATCGTGCATCAAACCTGGACTGGCGATTCGTTTCTTATATGATATTATATATGTGTCAATGCCATTCTCCCAAATCATCCCACCCTCTCCCTCTCCCTCAGAGTCCAAAAGATTGTTCTATACATCTGTGTCTCTTTTGCTCTCTCCCATACAGGGTTATCGTTATCATCTTTCTAAATTCCATATATATGCGTGAGTATACTGTATTGGTGTTTTTCTTTCTGGCTTACTTCACTCTGTATAATCGGCTCCAGTTTCATCCACCTCATTAGAACTGATTCAAATGTATTCTTTTTAATGGCTGAGTAATACTCCATTGTGTATATGTACCACAGCTTTCTTTATCCATTCATCTGCTGGTGGACATCTGGGTTGCTTCCATGTCCTGGCTATTATAAACAGTGCTGCAAAGAACATTGGGGTACACGTGTCTCTTTCAATTCTGGTTTCCTTGGTATATGCCCAGCAGTGGGATTGCTGGGTCATAACACAGTTCTCTTTCCAGTTTTTTAAGGAATCTCCACACTGTTCTCCATAGTGGCTGTACTAGTTTGCATTCCCACCAACAGTGTAAGAGGGTTCCCTTTTCTCCACACCCTTTCCAGCATTTATTGCTTGTAGACAGCCATTCTGACTGGCGTGAAATGGTACCTCACTGTGGTTTTGATTTGTATTTCTCTGATAATGAGTGATGCTGAGCACCTTTTCATGTGTTTGTTAGCCATCTGTATGTATTCTTTGGAGAAATGTCTATTTAGTTCTTTGGCCCATTTTTTGATTGGGTCATTTATTTTTCTGGAACTGAGCTGCAGGAGTTGCTTGTATATTTTTGAGATTAGTTGTTTGTCAGTTGCTTCATTTGCTATTATTTTCTCCCATTCTGAAGGCTGTCTTTTCACCTTGCTTATAGTTTCCTTTGTAGTGCAGAAGCTTTTAAGTTTAATTAGGTCCCATTTGTTTATTTTTGCTTTTATTTCCAATATTCTGGGAGGTGGGTCATAGAGGATCCTGCTGTGATTTATGTCAGAGAGTGTTTTGCCTATGTTCTCCTCTAGGAGTTTTATAGTTTCTGGTCTTACGTTTAGATCTTTAATCCATTTTTGAGTTTATTTTTGTGTATGGTGTTAAAAAGTGTTCTAGTTTCATTCGTTTACAAGTGGTTGACCAGTTTTCCCAGCACCACTTGTTAAAGAGATTGTCTTTAATTCATTGTATATTCTTGCCTCCTTTGTCAAAGATAAGGTGTCCATAGGTGTGTGGATTTATCTCTAGGCTATTTTGTTCCATTGATCTATATTTCTGCCTTTGTGCCAGTACCGTACTGTCTTGATGACTGTGGTTTTGTAGTAGAGCCTGAAGTCAGGCAGGTTGATTCTTCCAGTTCCATTCTTCTTTTTCAAGGTTGCTTTGGCTATTTGAGGTTTTTTTGTATTTCCATACAAATTGTGAAATTTTTTGTTCTAGCTCTGTGAAAAATATCATTGGTAGCTTGATAGGGATTGCATTGAATCTATAGATTGCTTTGGGTAGTATATTCATTTTCACTATATTGATTCTTCCTATCCATGGACATGGTATATTTCTCCATCTATTAGTGTCCTCTTTGATTTTTTTTCACCAGTGTTTTATAGTTTTCTGTATATAGGTCTTTAGTTTCTTTAGGTAGATATATTCCTAAGTATTTTATTCTTTTCGTTGCAATGGTGAATGGAATTGTTTCCTTAATTTCTGTTTCTATTTTCTGATTATTAGTGTATAGGAATGCAAGGGATTTCTGTGTGTTGATTTTATATCCTGCAACTTTACTATATTCATTGATTAGCTCTAGTAATTTTCTAGTGGAGTCTTTAGGGTTTTCCAGGTAGAGTATCATGTTATCTGCAAACAATGAGAGTTTTACTTCTTCTTTTCCAAATTGGATTCCTCTTATTTCTTTTTCTGCTCTGATTGCTGTGGCCAAAACTTCCTAAACTATGTTGAATAGTAGTGGTGAAAGTGGGCACCCTTGTCTTGTTCCTGACTTGAGGGGAAATGCTTTCAATTTTTCACTATTAAGGATAATATTTGCTGTGGGCTTGTCATATATAGCTTTTATTATGTTGAGGTATGTTCCTTCTATTCCTGTTTTCTGGAGAGTTTTTATCATAAATGGATGTTGAACTTTGTCAAAGGTTTTCTCTGCATCTATTGATATAATCATATGGCTTTTATTTTTTAATTTGTTAATGTGGTGTATTACATTGATTTATTTATAGATATTGAAGAACCCTTGCATCCCTGGGATAAAGCCCACTTGGTCATGGTATATGAACTTTTTAATATGTTGTTGGATTCTGATTGCTAGAATTTTGTTAAGGATTTTTGCATCTATGTTCATCAGTGATATAGGCCTGTAATTTTCTTTTTTTTGTGGCATCTTTGTCAGGTTTTGGTATTAGGGTGATGGTGGCCTCATAGAATGATTTTGGAAGTTTGCCTTCCTCTGCAATTTTCTGGAAGAGTTTGAGTAGGATAGGTGCTAGCTCTTCTCTAAATTTTTGGTAGAATTCAGCTGTGAAGCCATCTGGACCTGGGCTTTTGTTTGCTGGAAGATTTCTGATTACATTTTCAATTTACATGCTTGTGATGGGTCTGTTACAATTTTCTATTTCTTCCTGGTTCAGTTTGGAAAAGTTATACTTTTCTAAGAATTTGTCCATTTCTTCCACGCTGTCCATTTTATTGGCATATAATTGCTGATAGTAGTCTCTTATAATCCTTTGTATTTCTGTGTTGTCTGTTGTGATCTCTCCATTTTCATTTCTAATTTTATGAATTTGACTTTTCTCCCTTTGTTTCTTGATGAGTCTGGCTAATGGTTTGTCAATTTTATTTATCCTTTCAAAGTTCCAGCTTTTGGCTTTGTTGATTTTTGCAATGGTCTTTTTTGTTTCTTTTGCATTTATTTCTGCCCTAATTTTTAAGTTTTCTTTCCTTCTATTAACCCTGGGGTTCTTCATTTCTTCCTTTTCTAGTTGCTTTAGGTGTAGAGTTAGGTTATTTGTTTGACTTTTTTCTTGTTTCTTGAGGTATGCCTGTATTGCTATGAACTTTCCCCTTAGCACTGATTTTACAGTGTCCCACAGGTTTGGGGTTGTTGTGTTTTCATTTTCATTCGTTTCTATGCATATTTTGATTTCTTTTTTGATTTCTTCTGTGATTTGTTGGTTATTCAGGAGTGTGTTGTTCAGCCTCCATATGTTGGAATTTTTAATAGTTTTTATCCTGTAATTGAGATCTAATCTTACTGCATTGTGGTCAGAAAAAATGCGTGGAATGATTTCAATTTTTTTGAATTTACCAAGGCTAGATTTATGGCCCAGAATGTGATCTATCCTGGAGAAGTTTCCGTGTGCACTTGAGAAAAAGGTGAAATTCATTGTTTTGGGGTGAAATGTCCTATCGATATCAATTAGGTCTAACTGGTCTATTGTATCATTTAAAGTTTGTGTTTCCTTGTTGATTTTCTGTTTAGTTGATCTATCCATAGGTGTGAGTGGGGTATTAAAGTCTCCCACTATTATTGTGTTAATGTTAATTTCCCCTTTCATACTTGTTAGCATTTGTCTTACATACTGCGGTGCTCCTATGTTGGGTGCATATATATTTATAATTGTTATATCTTCTTCTTGGATTGATCCTTTGATCATTATGTAGTGTCCTTCTTTGTCTCTTTTCACAGCCTTTGTTTTAAAAGTCAATTTTATCTGATATGAGTATTGCTACTCCTGCTTTCTTTTGGTCTCTATTTGTGTGGAATATCTTTTTCCAGCCCTTCACTTTCAGTCTGTATGTGTCCACTGTTTTGAGGTGGGTCTCTTGTAGACAACATATACAGGGGTCTTATTTTTGTATCCATTCAGCCAGTCTTTGTCTTTTGGTTGGGGCATTCAACCCATTTACATTTAAGGTAATTATCGATAAGTATAATCCCATTGCCATTTACTTTATTGTTTTGGGTTCGAGTTTATACACCGTTTTTGTGTCTCCTGTCTAGAGAATATCCTTTAGCATTTATTGGAGAGCTGGTTTGGTGGTGCTGAATTCTCTCAGCTTTTGCTTGTCTGTAAAGCTTTTGATTTCTCCTTCATATTTGAATGAGATCCTTGATGGGTACAGTAATCTGGGCTGTAGGTTATTTTCTTTCATCACTTTAAGTATGTCTTGACATTCCCTCCTAGCTTGAAGAGTTTCTATTGAAAGATCAGCTGTTATCCTTATGGGAATTCCTTTGTGTGTTATTTGTTGTTTTTCCCTTGCTGCTTTTAATATTTGTTCTTTGTGTTTGATCTTTGTTAATTTGATTAATATGTGTCTTGTGGTGTTTCGCCTTGGGTTTACCCTGTTTGGGACTCTCTGGGTTTCTTGGACGTGGGTGATTATTTCCTTTCTCATTTTAGGGAAGTTTTCAACTATTGTCTCCTCAAGTATCTTCTCATGGTCCTTCTTTTTGTCTTCTTCTTCTGGGACTCCTATGATTCGAATGTTGGGGCATTTAACACTGTCTTGGAGGTCTCTGAGATTGTCCTAATTTCTTTTAATTCGTTTTTCTTTTTTCCTTTCTGATTCATTTATTTCTACCATTCTATCTTCTGCTAGTGGAGGTGATGGAATTCCATTAGAGCTATTCCAAATCCTGAAAGATGATGCTGTGAAAGTGCTGCACTCAATATGCCAGCAAATTTGGAAAACTCAGCAGTGGCCACAAGATTGGAAAAGGTCAGTTTTCATCCCAATCCCAAAGAAAGGCAATGCCAAAGAGTGCTCAAACTACTGCACAATTGCACTCATCTCACACGCTAGTAAAGTAATGCTCAAAATTCTCCAAGCCAGGCTTCAGCAATATGTGAACCGTGAACTTCCTGATGTTCAAGCTGGTTTTAGAAAAGGCAGAGGAACCAGAGATCAAATTGCCAACATCTGCTGGATCATTGACAAAGCAAGAGAGTTCCAGAAAAACATCTATTTCTGCTTTATTGACTATGCCAAAGCCTTTGACTGTCTGGATCACAATCAACTGTGGAAAATTCTGAAAGAGATGGGAATACCAGACCACCTGATCTGCCTCTTGAGAAATCTGTATGCAGGTCAGGAAGCAACAGTTAGAACTGGTCATGGAACAACAGACTGGTTCCAAATAGGAAAAGGAGTTCGTCAAGTCTGTATATTGTCACCATGTTTATTTAACTTATATGCAGAGTACATCATGAGAAATGCTGGACTGGAAGAAACACAAGTTGGAATCAAGATTGCTGGGAGAAATCTCAATAACCTCAGATATTCAGATGACACCACCCTTATGGCAGAAAGTGAAGAGGAACTAAAAGCCTCTTGATGAAAGTGAAAGTGGAGAGTGAAAAGGTTGGCTTAAAGCTCAACATTCAGAAAACGAAGATCATGGCATCTGGTCCCATCACTACATGGGAAATAGATGGGGAAACAGTGGAAACAGTGTCAGATCAGATCAGATCAGTCGCTCAGTCGTGTTCGACTCTTTGTGACCCCATGAACCGCAGCACGCCAGGCCTCCCTGTCCATCACCAACTCCTGGAGGTCACTCAGACTCACACCCATCAAGTCAGTGATGCCATCCAGCCATCTCATCCTCTGTCGTCCCCTTCTCCTCCTGCCCTCAATCCCTCCCAGCATCAGAGTCTTCTCCAATGAGTCAACACTTCGCATGAGGTGGCCAAAATACTGGAGTTTCAGCTTTAGCATCATTCCTTCCAAAGAAATCCCAGGATTGATCTCCATCAGAATGGACTGGTTGGATCTCCTTGTAGTCCAAGGGACTCTCAAGAGTCTTCTCCAACACCACAGTTCAAAAGCATCAATTCTTCGGCGCTCAGCCTTCTTCACAGTCCAGCTCTCACATCCATACATGACCACAGGAAAGACCATAGCCTTGACTAGGCGAACCTTTGTTGGCAAAGTAATGTCTCTGCTCTTGAATATGCTATCTAGGTTGGTCATAACTTTCCTTCCAAGGAGTAAGCGTCTTTTAATTTCATGGCTGCAGTCACCATCTGCAGTGATTTTGGAGCCCAGAAAAATAAATTCTGACACTATTTCCACTGTTTCCTATGGAAAAGAAATGCAAAAAAGCAAAATGGCTGTCTGGGGAGGCCTTACAAATAGCTGTGAAAAGAAGAGAAGCGAAAAGCAAAGGAGAAAAGGAAAGATATAAACATCTAAATGCAGAGTTCCAAAGAATAGCAAGAAGAGATAAGAAAGCCTTCTTCAGTGATCAATGCAAAGAAATAGAGGAAAACAACAGAATGGGAAAGACTAGGGATCTCTTCAAGAAAATCAGAGATACCAAAGGAACATTTCATGCAAAGATGGGCATGGTAAAGGACAGAAATGGTATGGACCTAACAGAAGCAGAAGATATTAAGAAGAGGTGGCAAGAATACACAGAATAACTGTACAAAAAAGAGCTTCAAGACCCAGATAATCATGATGATGTGACCACTGACCTAGAGCCAGACATCTTGGAATGTGAAGTCAAATGGGCCTTAGAAAGCATCACTACGAACAAAGCTAGTGGAGGTGATGGAATTCCAGTGGAGCTATTCCAAGTCCTGAATGATGATGCTGTGAAAGTGCTGCACTCTATATGCCAGCAAATTTGGAAAACTCAGCAGGGGCCACAAGATTGGAAAAGGTCAGTTTTCATCCCAATCCCAAAGAAAGGCAATGCCAAAGAGTGCTCAAACTACTGCACAATTGCACTCATCTCACACGCTAGTAAAGTAATGCTCAAAATTCTCCAAGCCAGGCTTCAGCAATATGTGAACCGTGAACTTCCTGATGTTCAGGCTGGTTTTAGAAAAGGCAGAGGAACCAGAGATCAAATTGCCAACATCCACTGGATCATGGAAAAAGCAAGAGAGTTCCAGAAAAACATCTATTTCTGCTTTATTGACTATGCCAAAGCCTTTGACTGTGTAGATCACAATCAACTATGGAAAATTCTGAAAGAGATGGGAATACCAGACCACCTGATCTGCCTCTTGAGAAATCTGTATGCAGGTCAGGAAGCAACAGTTAGAATTGGTCATGGAACAACAGACTGGTTCCAAATAGGAAAAGGAGTACGTCAAGGCTGCATATTGTCACCATGTTTATTTAACTTATATGCAGAATACATCATGAGAAATGCTGGAAACAGTGTCAGACTTTATTTTTCTGGGCTCCAAAATCACTGCAGATGGTGACTGCAGCCATGAAATTAAAAGATGTTTACTCCTTGGAAGGAAATTTATGACCACCCTAGATAGCATATTCAAGAGCAGAGACATTACTTTGCCAACAAAGGTTCGCCTAGTCAAGGCTATGGTCTTTCCTGTGGTCATGTATGGATGTGAGAGCTGGACTGTGAAGAAGGCTGAGCGCCGAAGAATTGATGCTTTTGAACTGTGGTGTTGGAGAAGACTCTTGAGAGTCCCTTGGACTGCAAGGAGATCCAACCAGTCCATTCTGAAGGAGATCAGCCCTGGGATTTCTTTGGAAGGAATGATGCTAAAGCTGAAACTCCAGTATTTTGGCCACCTCATGTGAAGAGTTGACTCATTGGAGAAGACTCTGATGCTGGGATGGATTGGGGGCAGGAGGATAAGGGGATGACAGAGGCTGAGATGGCTGGATGGTATCACTGACTAGATGGATGTGAGTCTGAGTGACCTCCGGGAGTTGGTGATGGACAGGGAGGCCTGGCGTGCTGCAGTTCATGGGGTCACAAAGAGTCGGACACGACTGAGCAACTGATCTGATCTGATTTTCTGCTTCACTAATCCTATCTTCTGCCTCTGTTATTCTACTTTTTGTTGCCTCCAGAGAGTTTTTGATCTCATTTATTGCATTATTCATTATATACTGACTCTTTTTTATTTCTTCTAGGTCCTTGTTAAACCTTTCTTGCATCTTCTGAATCCTTGCCTCCAGGCTATTTATCTGTGATTCCATTTTGATTTCAAGATTTTGGATCATTTTCACTGTCATTATTCAGAATTCTTTATCAGGTAGATTCCCTATCCCTTCTTCTTTTGTTTGGTTTGGTGGGCATTTATCCTGTTCCTTTACCTGCTGGGTATTCCTCTGTCTCTTCATCTTGTTTATATTGCTGAGTTTGGGGTGGCCTTTCTGTATTCTGGCAGTTTGTGGAGTTTTCTTTACTGTGGAGCTTCCTTGCTGTGGGTGGGGTTGTATGGGTGGCTTATCAAGGTTTCTTGGTTAGGGAAGCTTGTGTCAGTGTTGTGGTGGGTGGAGCTGGATTTTTTCTCTCTGGAGTGCAATGAAGTGTTCAGTAATGAGTTATGAGATGTCAGTGGTTTTGGAGTAACTTTGGGCAGCCTGTATATTGAAGCTCAGGGCTGTGTTCCTGTGTTACCTGAGAATTTGCGTGGTATGTCTTGCTCTGGAACTTGTTGGCCCTTCGGTGGTGCTTGGTTTCAGTGTAGGTATGGAAGTGTTTGATGAGCTCCTGTCAATTAATGTTCCCTGGAGTCAGGAGTTCAGTGGTGTTCTCAGGATTTGGACTTAAGCCTCCTGCTTCTGGTTTTCAGTCTTATTTTTACAGTAGTCTCAAGACTTCTCCTTCTATACAGCACTGTTAATAAAACATCTAGGTTAAAGATGAAAAGTTTATCCACAGTGAAGGACACCCAGAGAGGTTCACAGAGTTACATGGAGAAGAGAAGTGGGAGGAGGGAGTTAGAGGTGACCCGAATGAGATGAGGTGGAATCAAAAGAGGAGAGAGCAAGCTAGCCAGTAATCACTTCCTTATATGCGCTCCACAGTCTGGACTGCTCAGAGATGTTCATGGAGTTATACAGACAAGAGAAGAGGGAGGAAGGAGACAGAAGTGGCCAGGAGGATAAAAGGGGGGAATCAAAAGGAGAGAGACAGATCCAGCCAGTAATCAGTTCCCTAAGTGTTCTCCACTGTCTGGAACACACAGAGATTCACAGAGTTGGGTAGAGAATAGAAGGGGAAGGGAGTAGACAGAGGCGACCTGGTGTTGAAAAAGGAGAGTCCAGAGGAGGAGAGAGCAGTCAAGCCAGTAATCGTGCTCCCAAGCAAAAATGAGTACTGAAGATTGGGTTCTTAAAGGTACAAAATTGATAACAAATACCAAAAAGCAAAGATTAAAAATCTAGAGTAGAGGTTGGATTTTAAAAAATACAATATTAAAAGAAGAGAAAAAAACAAAGTTAGAAAAATTATGAAATATATATATATATATATATGAAGTTTGCTTTAAAAAAATAGGGTCTTTTTTTTGCAAAGTAATAGTAGGTTATAAAAATGATAATTAAAGAAGTAATAGAGGACTTAAAATTTAAAATAAAAATTAAAAAAAATAATGATCATAAAAATAGTAAAAATATATCTAGGACTTTCTCTGGTCATGTTGTGGGCAGTGTGGGGTCAGTTCATTTTCAGATAGTTCCTTGGTCTGGCTTATATTTCTCAAGATCTATAGGCCCCTTCCTATATAGTCGGTACTAACTACAGGGTTTTAATCTATTACACCTGTCACTTCCAAGGCGGTTCCCTCTGTTTTAGCTTCTTGTTTGCTGGTCTCTTCAGTGTCTGATTTCCTCCCTAACACAAGAGGGGCAGTGGTGGACACTTTTTTTTAGGCTCACTTGTTTAGTTTCACTGTGGTTAGGGAGGGGGGCTGCAAACAAGTAACACTGGCATATGCTTGCAGTGTCTCAGCCACACTGGGCCTGCCCCTGCTCACGGTGCATGTGCCCTCCCTGCGCACACTGCTCAGGCTCTAGGTTGCTCTGCTGGGAACCGTCCGAGGCTGGCCCTGGACTGCATGCACCTCCCAGGTCTAAGCCGCTCAGGTTCAGGCACTCAGGAAGTCCTCAGAGGTGCAGACTTGGTTTGGCCTGCGTTTTGTGCCCTTCCCAGATCCGAGCAGCTCAAGTGATGAGGTGTTTGGCGAGCGTGGTCACTGCAACTTATCGCCTCCCCCATCCCTGCCACTCGGTTTTCTGGGTGTACAATTGGCACATCTTCTCAGGCAGATGTTGGCCGTCCAGAACCCCAAGAAGTCTTAGTTAGCAAAGAAGCCTGCTTGCAATTTGGTAGATAATGTCTCTCTGGGGCTGCAATTGCCCCCTTCCAGCTCTGGCTGCCTGTCACTGGAGAGGGATGGTCTGCAGCCGGCTAGTTCTGTTCAGTCCTTTGTTCTGTGTGCGGGCCTGGCTGTGTCTTAGGTTAGGGCTTTTTGCGTGGTAGCTATCCCACAGTCTGGTTTGCTAGGGCAAATTAGTTCACTCAGATTGCCCTCGGGGCATTCAGGCCTGGTCTTTACTCTAAGCAATGCAGCCCATGCCTCCCTGCCTAGCCCCCGCTTGCTAGTGGCGGGTGCAGGCATCTGTGCTGCTTATCTGCTGGGGGAGTTACCATTGGGCTCATAATCTGTGGGTTTTAATTATTTATTTATCTTTCCTGCCTGTTATGTTGCCCTCTGTGCTTCCAAGGCTTGCCACAGACTTGGCAGTGAGAGTGTTTCCTGGTGTTTGGAAACTTCTCTCTTTTTAAGACTCCCTTCCCGGGATGGAGCTCTGTCCCTACCTCTTTTGTCTCTTTTTTTGTCTTTTATATTTTTTCCTACCTCCTTTTGAAGACAATGGGGTGCTTTTCTGGGTGCCTGATGTCCTCTGCCAGCATTCAGAAGTTGTTTTGTGGAATTTAATCAGAGTTTAAATGTTCTTTTGATGAATTTGTGGGGAAGAAAGTAGTCTCCCTGTCCTATTCCTCCGTCATCTTAGGACTGCCTCAGAAGTATTGTCTTCTCTAGTGGTTTAAGTTGTTTCTGTGTGTTGATGAGTCTGAGGACACAAAGAACACTGAGCCCATGATTCCAGGTTTCTCTGACTGGAAGACAACTCATTCTTCATGAGCTTTCAGGACTTCTAGATTTAGGTTTGCCTCTGCAAGCTACATTCAGTATCACAGTAATCCAAGTCTATGCTCCAACCAGTAATGCTAAAGGAGCTGAAGTTGAATGGTTCTATGAAGACCTACAAGACCTTCTAGAAGTAACACCAAAAAAAAGATGTCTTTTCATTATAGGGGGCTAGAATTCAAAAGTAGAAAGTCAAGAGATACTTCAAGTAACAGGCAAATTAGGCCTTGGACTAAAAAAGGAAGCAGGGCAAAGGCTGAGTTTTGCCAAGAGAATGTACTAGTCATAGCAAACACCCTCTTCCAACAACACAAGAGAAGACTCTACACATGAACATCACCAGATGGTCAATACCAAAATCATATTGATTATATTCTTTGCAGTCGAAGATGAAGAAGGTATATACAGTCAGCAAAAGCAAGACCGGGAGCTGACTGTGGCTCAGATCATGAACTCCTTATTGGCAAATTCAGACTTACATTGAAGAAAGCAGGGAAAGCCACTAGCCCATTCAGGTATGAGCTAAATCAAATCCCTTATGATTATACAGTGGAAGTGAAAAATAGATTCAAGGGATTAGATCTGATAGGCAGAGTACCTGAAGAACTATGGACAGAGGTTCATGACATTGTACAGGAAGCAGTGATTGAGATTATCCCCAAGAAAAAGAAATGCGAAAAGGCAAAATGGTTACCTGAGGAGGCCTTACAAATAACTGAGAAAAGAAGAGAAGCTAAAGGCAAAGGAGAAAAGAAAAGATATGCCCATTGAGTGCAGAGTTCCAAAGAATAGCAAAGAGAGATAAGAAAGCCTTCCTCAGTGATCAATGCAAAGAAATAGAGGAAAACAATAGAATGGGAAAGACTAGAGATCTCTTCAAGAAAATTAGAGATACCAAGGGAACATTTCATGCAAAGATGGGCACAATAAAGGACAGAAATGGTATGGACCTAGCACAAGCAGAAGATATTAAGACGAGGTGGCAAGAATATACAGAAGTGTACAAAAAAGATATTCATGATCCAGATAACCACGATGGTGTGATCACTCACCTAGAGACAGACATCTTGGAATGTGAAGTCAAGTGGGCCTTAGAAAGCATCACTACAAACAAAGCTAGTGGAAGTGATGGAATTCAGTTGAGCTATTTCAAATCCTGAAAGATGATGCTGTGAATGTGCTGCACTCAGTATGCCAGCAAATTTGGAAAACAGCAGTGGCCACAGGACTGGAAAAGGTCAGTTTTCATTCCAATCCCAAAGAAAGGCAATGCCAAAGAACGCTCAAACTACCACACAATTGCATTCATCTTACACGCTAGCAATGTAATGCTCAAAATTCTCCAAGCCAGGCTTCAGCAATACGTGAACTGTGAACTTCCAGATGTTCAAGCTGGTTTTATAAAAGGCAGAGGAACAAGAGATCAAATTGCCAACATCACTGGATCATTGAAAAAGCAAAATAGTTCCAGAAAACATCTACTTCTGCTTTATTGACTATGCCAAATTCTTTGACTGTGTGGATCACAACAAACTGTGGAAAATTCTTCAAGAGATGGGAACACCAGGCCACCTTACCTGCCTCATGAGGAATCTGTATGAAGATCAGGAAGCAACAGTTAGAACTGGACATAGAACAACAGACTAGTTCTAAATTGGGAAAGGCGTAGGTCAAGGCTGTATACTGTCACCCTGTTTATTTAACTTATATGCAGAGTACATCATGTGAAATGCTGGGCTGGATGAAGCACAAGCTGGAATCAAGATTGCCAGGAGAAATATCAATAACCTCAGATATGCAGTTGGCACCACCCTTATGACAGGAAGTGAAAAAGAACTAAAAAGCCTCTTGATGAAAGTGAAAGAGGAGAGTGAAAAAGTTGGCTTAAAGCTCAATGTTCAGAAAACTAATATCATGGCATCTGGTCCCATTAGGCAAATAGATGGGGAAAGAATGGAAATGGTGAGAGACTATTTTTTGGGCTCCAAAATCAACACAGTTAGTCAATGCAGCCATGAAATTAAAACACGCTTGCTCCTTGGAAGAAAAGCTATGAGCAACCTAGACAACATGTTAAAAAGCGGAAACATTAGTTTTCCAACAAACGTCCATTTAGTCAAAGCTATGGTTTTGTGGTCATGTATGGATGTGAGAGTTGGACTATAAAGAAAGCTGAGCATCGAAGAATTGATGCTTTTGAACTGTGGTGTTGGAGAAGACTCTCTGGAATCCCTTGGACTGCAAGGAGATCCAACCAGTCAAACCTAAAGGAAATCAGTCCTGAAAAATATTCAATGGAAGGACTGATACTGAATCTGTGGAAGGACTGATACTGAATCTGAAACTGCAATCCTTTGGCCACCTGATGAGAAGAGCTGACTCATTGGAAAAGACCCTGATGCTGAAAAAAATTTGAAGGTGGGAGGAGAAGGGGATGACAGACAATGAGATGGTTGGATGGCATCACCGACTTGATGGACTTGAGTTTGAGCAAGCTTTGGGAATTGATGATGGACAAGGAAGCCTGGTGTGCTGCAGTCCATGGGGTCGCAAAGAGTCAGACACGACTGAGTGACTGAACTCAACTCAACTCTGAGCTACAAGGTAGGCCAGGACCTGGGGCATCCACCTTGAACTTTTATTTTCATTTATACTGTCATCACCTTCTATCCAGGGAGTGTAAATTCCAAGGCCTCCAGTGGATGCTGAAACTATGGAAAGTACTGAAGTTTATATATACTATGTTTGTCTTAGGCATATATCATGATAAAGTTTAATGTATAAATTAGGCACAGTAAGAGATAACAACTCTTCCCTGGTGGTTCAGTCAGTAAAGAGTCTGCCTGCAATGCTGGAGACCTGGGTTCAATCCCTGGGTCGGGAAGATCCCCTGGCAAAGGAAATGGCAACCCACTCCAGTATTTTTACCTGGAGAATTCCATGGACAGAGGAGTCTGGTAGGCTACAGTCCATGGGTTCGCAAAGAGTCGGACATGACTGAGTGACTAACACTTTCACTTTCACAAGAGATAATAACAATAACTAGTAATAAAATGGAACAATTATAATAATATACTGTGATAAAATTTATGTAGTCTCTCAAAATATCTTATTATATTGTACTCACACTTCTTTTGATGATGTGGGCTGATAAAATGCTCACATGACGAGATGAATGAAGTGAATGACAACAGAAATTGTGACTTAACATTAGGCTGCTATTGACATTCTGACAATAAGTCAGAAGTAGTATCATCTGCTTCTGGTGATCCTGGATCATTGGACCATGATGATGTCTTTGATTGGATGTAGGCAGATGATTTCGATGGTTAGGATCTCAGGTAGGATGGAGCAGAAAAGCTCAAGATTTTATCACGACACTCAGAATGGTGCAATTTAAAACTTGAGTTGTTTATTTATGGAATTTTCCATATAATATTTTCAGACCATAGTTGACCTTGGGTGACTGAAACTGTGGGAAGCAAAACCATGGATAACTGGTAACTGCTGTATCCTTTGCTTGCTTATTCTTATGGTTCTTCAATCCAGACACTGCCATCTGGTCTTGAGAATTTCTACTTCAAATAATTTGTAGGGAGCTTATTTTTCCTCTTGGAGAAGGCAGTGGCACCCCACTCCAGTACTCTTGCCTGGAAAATCCCACGGATGGAGGAGCCTGGCAGGCTGCAGTCCACGAGGTCGCTAAGAGTTGGACATGACTGAGCGATTTCACTTTCTCTTTTCACTTTCATGCATTGGAGAAGGAAATGGCAACCCACTCCAGTGTTCTTGCCTGGAGAATCCCAGGTATGGGGAAGCCTGATGGGCTGCCGTCTATAGGGTCACACAGAGTCGGACACGACTGAAGTGACTTAGCATAGCATAGCATATTTTTCCTCTGACTTTTTGAGTGAGCATGTGGCTCAGACTGTGCCAATAAGTATCAAACCTATAGACACAGTAGTTGGTTCAGAAATAATGGACATACCCTAAGATAACCCCCAATGAGGAGTTAGTGTAGTGTAGGACTTGGGTCCAGAGAGCTTGGGTTCAGGTCCTGCTGTGCCACTCACTCACTGTGTGAACTTGGGAAATTTACTTAAGTCTTTTGGGACTTTGGTTTCCTCATATGTGAGATAGGAATAATTATAATTCCTAGCTCATAGAGTTTTTATGAGTATTAAATAAGAAAATGCACATACAATTCTTTGCACATAGCTATTGCTGTAGTTGTTATTACTGATCATGGTGACTTAAGTCAGATAATCAGATTAACTGAATGACAGATTGGAAGAGGTCATTAAGGTTAAAAAAAATTTCTTCATATTTTTGTGTGTAACTCTAACTTATGGGGTATTTAGAAGAATCAGGGTCTATACACTTAGTCTGCTGCAGTTTGATGCCTGGGTCATGGAAATCTGTGGCCCCACTCTGAACAATGTCCTCAGACAACAGTATTTTTTGAATAAATGAATCTGAGACATCTAATTTCTTGGATTTCAAGTGGCTTATGAAATCTACTTCTTTACTGGTAGTAAATAGTAGTAGTTACCATTTTTATAGTCATTACACCATGTGTAACAGAACTATTATTGTGCCTGTTTTACTAGAAAAGAAATTGAGTCATTGAGCAGTTTAGTAACTTGCTCTGGTCATACAGTTGTGAGCAGCAAAGTGGGGATTCAAAAGCAGGCTGTCTGGTGCCAGAACCCTTATTCTGAATGCTCATCTCTGTTACTCCTTCTCCACCACCAATGGAATTTAGGATTTCAGGGACAGAACAGAAGTATTGTGGTGCCACTACAAAGATTCAAACTGATATGTAGATTGAGCAGACTGTAATTGGAGATTGCAATTAATTCACCTTGTTAAATTGCTCTGAGCCCACAGGAGTCTGAAATTTTAAAGATTTAAAGATTTGGTTGGGGCGTGGGTGGGCAATTACAGTTTAGAAGGAATTCACAGATGTTGATGACTACACAGTATCCTTTAAGTCTCCATTTACATCTAAAACAAAGATGCCCTGTGAGTGTAGCTCAGTTCTAGGAGTAGCTGATTAAGGTGCATGCTGTGTCCATCTTTGGGTACCCTTGGTATTCTAGAGACCAACACATGAATAGCAGAAATGGCCTATAACTTTTGGCCATATAACCAAATCAGACAGTATTTGGGTCCAGTTGGTTTGTGAAAGTATATGCCGTTATGAATCTGTTGGAAGAGAAGCCAGTGTTGGGATCAGATTTGCCTGTACAAGCCTTTGCCTTTCACAAAAACAGCTTTTTTGTTAAACACTAGATTTCTTAGTATCATGATAAAATTTGATTACTGGCTACTGATAGCCCCTGTAATGTCATCTTGCAAGAATAATGTTGATTAAATTATTTATTTTCTTTCTGGCTTACTTCACTCTGTATAATAGGCTGCAGTTTCATCCACCTCATTAGAACTGATTCAAATGTATTCTTTTTAATTAGACTCTGTGGGAGAGGGAGGGGGGATGATTTGGGAGAATGTCATTAAAACATGTATAATATCGTATAAGAAATGAATCGCCAGTCCAGGTTGGATGCAGGATACAGGAAGCTTGGGGCTGGTGCACTGGGAGGACCCAGAGGGATGGTATGGGGAGGGAGGTGGGAGAGGGGTTCAGGATGGGGAACGTGTACACCCGTGGCAGATGCATGTTGATATATGGCAAAACCAATATAATATTGTAAAGTAATAATAATAATTAAAAATTAAAAAATTATTTATTTTCTTGGGCTGCTTTCATATTGATGCTTAAAAATTCAGCGTTTTTTAATAACTAAGTTTATCATTGTTATCCAAGAAAATTTTCCTGTGGTGAATACACATATGAATTTCTGATATACTTGCCTTTATTAAATAAGTAGTCTTTAATAGTCTTTTTAGTGCTAAGTTTCTTTTATTTTAATATTATTTTTTGTCACTGAATTGGAGTCAGCATCAAGCCAAGAGAAAATATGAATTTTAAGTGGGTTTTCAGCACATACCTGAGTCTTTTCAAATACACACACACACACACACACACTCCACAGAAGATAACGTGTGTTTATGAAATTGCTGAAACACAACCAAACATTAACCTATGTGATTGGTGGCCTGTGCTTTAGAAGAAGACTTGTTGAAATACATGGAAGTTGGATTGCAGCTTTGGCCTCAAAGAATATTGGCAAATTTGCTTTTATGTGATATTAATTTGCCTCAATTATGTCATTGGTGAGTTCTTTGTTTTAGTGAATGCCAGATGTATTCTTCAGAATATACTTGGTGAAACTCTTCTTCTAAATGCCAAACGGACATGAGAAAACTTGCAGTCATCTGGAGCTCGTAAATTGTTCTGAAATTTTTGGAATTTTATTGAAGGCTTGATTTCATCATAGAGCAGAGAATACCTTGGATGAATAAAAAGCAAATCAATCAGAAATGATTGGAACCAGTAATTAGAATTTCCTTGGAGAGAAAAAAATGTATGATGTAAATCCATGGCCTGGCAAAAAAAACCCTTGAAAAAACCAAAGTTGCTTTCTAACAAGTTATCAGATCTTACAGAGCAACTTCAGATGCGGACACAGATGTGAAGCTTTATTTTGTTTTCAGCAACAAGTTTCTCCCTGTTTTCAAAATTAACTTTTCCGGAAACTTCATTTGACTAATCAAGGCTGTTGGGATTTTGAGATGACTGCACTGTGGAGCATGAAATTAGGAATAACGTCCTGTGAAAATCAGTAATTTTATTTCAATATGTAATTTAATGAAATGGGTCATCACTCTCCCACTTTTGTGAGTTTGGAATCTTTTCATAATATTCTGTTGACTTTTAGAATTTTCTGTGTTCTACTTTCCAATTTTGTGTACCTTATTTGAAGTATTTTTCCCTTTTGTTGTGAATTTTTATTTGAATAGAAAATCTCCCTTATCTGTCCGTTTGTGAATACTTAATCTTGTATCTTGATACTGATTAAAGATAACAAAGCAGGTTTCAAAATCTCTTTGAAAATGTTTTTTAAAATGTTTAATAGAATTACTAAAACTGATTTATGATTTTCCCCCTTTAGTATGTCTTATCCTATACCAATGGAACTGCTGAGACCAAAGCCTAAAATGGAATGGCTTTGGTCTCATTCACATTATTATTTTCTCTCTGCCCTTGGAGGAATTTTAAGGCATAAATTATTTTGATAAACTAGCATTAACTTCTTTCTCACTGTAGAATGTGGAAAGGAAAAAAAATCCCTTTCTTCTTGGAATTTATAGTATGCTGCTAACGGAAAAAGTATAAGGAATGAAATATCTGACTTTTATCGTTGATTAAATAGGGCAAATATGGAAACTCTATTCAAGGTAAGAGGCTAAAAGTTTATATATCCACAAGGGAGATATCACAAAGATATTGCTTGGATTTAAGTTGTTGTTGGTGGTTTTTTAAAAAATATCTCTGTTCATTCAGATGATTCAATTGCAATTAATTTTTAAAAAGGCCAAGAGTTATAAAATACTTGAATTTATTCAATAGAGTTGGAAGAATGGCAGGATAAGAAAGGACTTTCCAATCTGATCTAAGAAAGGTGAATTCCTTTTATGGAGAAAAGAAATCTAAGGTGAATTCCTTTTATGGAGAAAAGAAAAAAGAAGAAAAAGGGGATCTTAGTAGCCAGCTGCTCCAATACCCATGAGGGAATTGGAACTTAGATGACTTGTCCAGCTTAACCCTTGTTAGTAGTAGAGCCAAGGACTAGAACTAGGTGTCTTGACACCTTGTCTTTGGAGCATTCCACCTCCCTGTCCAATCTCTTTATCTACAGCCTCCTTGGTCTCTTTCACATAACCATCATTATTATCATCTATTCACACAACACAAATTGAGCATTTGACTGAGGCACTGTTTCAAGGCTTAAGGAGCTGTTGGGTGGAGCTGACAAGTAAGTGTGCAGGATGACATGGATCTTATCTCTTCTGCCAGGCTCTGATTTTCTTGAAGTCAGGGACTGTGTTTGTCTGCCTCCCTTCCAGGCCACATTGCAGAACATGCTCTATGAAGTTTTATGCAGAATGTCCTCTGCCTTAGGAAATTTCTCTACCGGTCCCTAGCCTATGAATCTTTCTATCTTGATTTCTATTGCCTCTTATTAGGAGTCCTGTATCCTCCTTTGGACTAACAATTAATTTGGTTAACCTGACTTTGATTTTGGTGTTTCTCCTGGAGATTACCTTTTGTATTAATATTATTTCTGCTTAGCACTATGCTCTGTAGTCTTTGGTCAAGTGACCCTTGTATTTGCCCTTACTGCAAGCTCCCAAGATACTGCCCATAGCCTGTGCTAGAGCCCAGCTCCCACCTACCTTGAGCTGAAAGTAGTTTTATCTTTGTATTGCTAAAGAAATGAGGATAGCCTTACACTTGGTAGATACTCATCAGATGTTTGTGGAATGAGCAGTAAAGACACTACCTAGTGTGGTCTTTGTTGTCATCTTCATTTTTATTGAATGTTTGGCTTGGAGGGAAGGTGCAATGCAAAATGGTTTATGGTTCAAATGATCACAATCAGATACATAAAAATGAAACCTATTCTCACTCTTTAATTTCCAAATAGCTGGTTTAAACATCTGGCAAATTGTATGAATATCTGGTTATTATTTTCCTTCTCTGTATATTGTGAAGACTTAGTTTGTATATAAGTTTTGCTATATTAAGGAGTTATTTTCTCTTCTCTCTGAGGAAATATCCAATCAGTGGAGGAAATGGGGTTCGGCTGTGTACACATGTTGAGTTTCTATCACTTAGTCTTCTTTCAAAAACTTTCAGAAATTCTTGGCTGGAGTTCACTAATAACTAGCAATTTAAAAATAATGCATTAATCAGCTTTACTTTAGACAAAATAGCACTTATTTTTTTAAGAAGAAGTACATTAAAGTATATTAAAGGAATATGGACAATAAGTTTTAAAATTTTAATTGGTTAGAAGCTTATTTTTAATAGTTTTCTGGCACCCCACCCCAGTAGTTTTGCCTGGAAAATCCCATGGACGGAGGAGCCTGGTAGGCTCCAGTCCGTGGGGTCGCTAAGAGTCGGACACGACTGAGCGACTTCACTTTGACTTTTCACTTTTATGCATTGGAGAAGGAAATGGCAACCCACTCCAGTGTTCTTGCCTGGAGAATCCCAGGGACAGGGTAGCCTGGTGAGCTTCCGTCTATGGGATCGCACAGAGTCGGACACGACTGAAGCGACTTAGCAGCAGCAGCAGCAGCAGTTAAAAATGAATTTATGTTTCTAAGCATTCTCTAGCTTCCTTCTTCCTAATGATTCTTTTTGACAACAATATTTGTCTTTTTTTGATTTTTAAAAGTAATATTTGCTCAATGAAGAAGTTTATAAAAATTGTTGTTCAGTGGCTCAGTCATGTCTGACTCTTTGTGTCCCCATCGACTGTAGCACACCAGACTTCCTTGTCCTTCACTGTCTCCTGGAGTTTGCTCAAACTCATGTACATTGAGTCAGTGATGCCATCCAACCATCTACTCTGTCACCCTCTTCTCCTTAAAATCATCCATAATGAAAATGACTTAAACATTATCATTCTAAGAGACAACCGCTGTTAACATTTGGTTGTATTTCTTTCCAGACTTTTCCATATGCTCCCTTGCTCTCTATTTCTCTCTCTGCCTCACATTTATTCTAAGCATATATGTAAATGCAGACAGTATTAGACTTCCCAGGTGGTACTAGTGGTAAAGAGCCCACCTGTCAATATAGGAGACTTAAGAGACATGGGTTCCATTCCTGGGCCTGGGAAGATCCCCTGAAGGAGGGTATAGCAACCCACTTCAATATTCTTGCCTGAGAATCCCATGGACAGAGGAGCCTGGTGGGCTACAGTCTATGGGGTCACAAAGAGTCAGACACAACTGAAGTGACTTAGTTGTGCATACACGCACACATGCAGACAATATTGTTATTTTTGAGCATGTACATTATATTAATGTATAGACAAGATATGTATGTTGTTTTAGTCTTTCTTAACATTTATATTTCAAACATTTCTTTATATTTTATAATATTTTATAAAGCTTATCTTTGATTTTCTCTGTGGTAGGGGAGACAGGTAATGCTTAATCCTTTCTGGAGGAATCACAGGTATTTTTTGAGACTCATTCTACATGGTTGTAAGATAGTTATCCACATATGGGAAGTGGTTTATAATAACAGAGTAAAATTATAAAGGCATGTTATCAAGGTGAGAGTTAAGAGATTCTTATGTTTTCCTCTAGTTATAAACTACTTTCAAACATTCATTATATCTAAGTCTGAGCTACACAAGGTAGGGGCTATCCACCTCTGTGTTAGCACGTGGCATGAAATTCTCTAGAAAAATGTGTGGATGGCTTATTGAATGATTAGTTTTTTTCTTGGAAGCTCTGGTTTAGTTGAAGAATCTCATAGCACACCAACAAATATTATCAAGAATATGTCTCTCTTCCTCTCTTCCTCTCACCCTCTGGTCAAGAGTGATTGGCTTCAATAAATGTTCATCATCTCTTTGTGACTCTGTTTTGCTACCATTTTCTTTGGAATATTGACAGACCTAAAGAGACTGCTTGCTTAATGGACCTTGGAAACACAGTAGAGTTAATTTGTGTATGTTTTAGTCTTTCCAACTAGATTTCCTAAAGTACAAATTTGTAAAAGTGAGGATTTGTGTCTTATTCTTTTGCTTCACTATTTCATTTGGACAACAGTGAGATTTTTAAACTCATACAATGTTTAAGATACAGCCAAACACAAAAGTCCTTTGCAAATAGAAGTAAACATGCATTTCTATTGTTTGTAAGTGGTAATGCAAAGTCTAACTTCTAATTTGTAATGTTTATATGAGAAAGCTCTTAATCATTTATTTGAAACTGATTAATAGACTATTCCTAAATTATAAAATCACTGTGAAGTCAATGACTATATGCTCTTTAAGTAGCCTGTTAAATCAGTACATTCTGTGAAATATAAACCTGAGTCAAACTATTTATGGGCAGCAATACAGTAACTAATTTATTTTTGTTTTTACTGTCATACAGAAATACCAGTATTTAATTTGGTATTTAGGTTTAATGAGGTGATTATGTGTTGATTAACTGGTATTGCACTTAATTTGACATTTTTAAATGTATTTGCTTGCTATAATTGAGAGAAGGAACTGGCAACCCACTCCAGTATTCTTGCCTGGAGAATCCCAGGGACGGGGGAGCCTGGTCAGCTTCTGTCTGTGGGGTCACACAGACTTTGACACGATTGAAGCGACTTAGCAGCAGCAGTAGCTATAATTGAATCCTATGAACAGAAAGTAAAACTTGGTCAAATATCTATGTAATATCATCTGGATGGTTTTTGTGGCTGGATGTGTGTTATTTATTTTACAAATTGTTTTAAAATTTTTTATTGGTCCCTTACTTTTTCTACAAATATCTGTAGAACACATACCATGTACTAAGCATTGGGTTTACTACCATGCCCCTAAAGATATTATAGTCTGGAGGGGTTTCAAAACTTTAAGCAGGCATTTAAAATGCAATGCGATAGGGTGGTACAGAGACCACTGCTACTGCTAAGTCGCTTCAGTCGTGTCCGACTCTGTGCGACCCCAGAGGCAGCAGCCCACCAGGCTCCCCCGTCCCTGGGATTCTCCAGGCAAGAACACTGGAGTGGGCCACCATTTCCTTTTCCAATGCATGAAAGTGAAAAGTGGAAGTGAAGTCGCACAGTCAAGTCCAACTCTTTGCGACCCCATGGACTGCAGCCCACCAGGCTCCTCCGTCCATGGGATTCTCCAGGCAAGAGTACTGGAGTGGGGTGCCAGACCACAGGAAGAGGCAATTCACCTCACTTAGGGAGGCCAAGGAAGACTTGTTTCCCAAAAGGAGGGACATTTAAGGCAGTCTTGGAGGATAAGTCAAGCTAGTCACCGACAAGGGAGGAAATGACCCTTCACTAAGTCTTAGAGAGCCTCCAGAAGAGCTATAAGCAATGCAATATAAATAGAGTTGAGAGATCAAGTAGTGGAGTAAAAGGAAGTTGAAGTTGGAGGGATAAGCTGGGGCTGGATTTTGAGGCCTTGTTTGCCACACTAGGCAACCTGGGCTGCATGGTGCTATATAAGTGGATTTCAAACACTGAAAAACGTCAACTGGATTTAGAAACAAGGTTGTATTTGACCTTGAAGAGAGAAGTTTAGTTGGAGGTATGGGAGTGAAAACCAGATTGCTGCAGGTTGAAGAGTGAGTGAAAAATAATGAGAGTAAAAAATAAGTAGAGACAGTGGTTGTTGTCAGGAAGTTATTTTGATTTATGAAACGTTTAAAATTTGTTATGTCATTAAATGTATAGGATTAGTCTGGAATTATAGATTGGCTACAATAACAGATACTAGGTTTATTATTCTAGTACCTAGAATAATAAATAATAATAATAAATAATAAATAATAATAATTCTAGGTATTATTCACATACCTCTCTTGATGTATGGTAATTTTATTTTCCAAGAGTTTTTGAAGAAAATAATGTTAGGTGATAAAACTGTTCCCTCTAAAAAGAAGAGTCTCTTTATGATCAAGACTAATGTCTTATACTTAAGAATTATGGTGTATTTTAGATCTGATAAGTTCTTACAAAGTTCTGTCTACACTTAGGTAGTCACTGCTATAAACGAAGCAAGCTACAAGAATTAATTTTTGAGAATAGCTTATTCATTTAAGAATTCTTGACATTATTAGAGACATTGGCTCTAGGATTTCTTTGGTATTTTATACATGTAAAATTATTTGAGTCAGAAGAATTCTGCTTTCATAATATTATACAGTACTATGTTGCAATGGCACCCCACCCCAGTACTCTTGCCTGGAAAATCCCACAGACGGAGGAGCCTGGTAGGCTCCAGTCCATGGGGTCGCTAAGAGTCGGACACGACTGAGCGACTTCACTTTCACTTTTCACTTTCATGCACTGGAGAAGGAAATGGCAACCCACTCCTGTATTCTTGCCTGGAGAATCCCAGGGACAGAGGAGCCTGGTGGGCTGCCGTCTATGGGATCGCACAGAGTCGGACACGACTGAAGCGACTTAGCAGCAGCAGCAGCATGTTGCCTTCCTTTTAGCACAAATGATTGGTTTGGCCAAGAAGTTCATTTGGTTAGTGAATATGTTGTTCAATAAAGTTCTTGGTAAAAATAAAAAATGAATCTTTATATTTTTACTTAAAACCAAATGAAATTTTTGACCAATCCAATTTTTTTCAGGCTGCAAGCATTAAAAATGAAACTAGTAGATGATGCTTTTGATGTTAAAACTGCCATCAGAGGTGGATTTACCTTGAAGTTTATGAGACTTCAGACCCCCCTCACTTGTGCAGTCCTATATTCAATTTTCTGTCTCAAATTTCTAAGGCCTGATGCCTAACTTTATGTTTATAATTATTCTTTTTCATAAAGAGCGTCCCCAAATTGTATACATTTCAAACCAAAAAAATGTGAGTCTGCCCTGATTTCTCTGGAGTAGATTATTCCTAGATAAAGAACTTCAATGTATTTAGAGCTTCTACTTTGAACTTTATCAAGAAAACTGGAGAAGTAGGCTCCTGAAGGGAGAAACATACACACTTAAATTTTAAACAAATGATAATGAATCGAGAATATTCTTGAAAACCAACAAAGTGAAAAAGTTCCTACAGCTAAGTAATTTTATTTTCTCTTGTGTGGCTTTATGATCTAGAAGGAGGACATGATTTTTGAGGCTTACTGTGTGTGAGGCCTCGGTGGACATGAGTTTGAGCAAGCTCTGGGAGTTGGTGTTGAACAGGGAAGCCTGGCATGCTGCAGTCCATGGGGTTGCAAAAATTTGGACACAACTGAGCGACTGAACTGTGTGTGAGACCTGAATCAATCTTCTCAGCAGTGAAGACCTCCTGCTGACCATGGATGAGGAAGCTGAGTCCTCAAGACCTGGGACTAATCTGGGCCTGCTTATTAAGGATGTGCTTAGCTTTCTGAGCATTGTTCAAATTGTCCACACATACTGTTCAAGTGGTCAAGTTTATCTGTTTGATACCTGAACAAACTTAACTCTTCACAGGAAAATATATCTAAAGACAAATGCCCTTGAACATAAGGGGCCATGGCTGGCTCAGAAAATGGAACTCCAAGCACATGTCTCTTCAACAGTGAGTCTTATCTGTACTATTATTAGCATATACAGATAATGGATCATTACCTTGGTATATTCTACCTAAGGTATTTTATTGCTTTTCTATTTCTGTACTGTGCTATGCTAAGTCGATTCAATTGTGACTGACTTTTTGGGACCCTGTGGATCATAGCCTGCCAGGCTCCTCTGTCCATGGGATTCTCCAGGGAAAAGTACTGGAGTGGGTTGCCCTGCCCTCCACCAGGGGATCTTTCTGACCCAGGGATTGAACCCGTGTCTCTCATGTGTCCTGCATTGGCAAGTGGGTTCTTTACCACTAGCACCACCTGGCTGTTCTACCTAAGGTATTTTATTGCTTTTCCATCTCAGAAGAGCATTAAACCACTCAAAAATCCACTGGTTGTCCATAATTTGGATCTTACTAGAACATTTGAATTGCTATCAGAAAATTGACTTTTTAAGAAAGGAAGGGTAAAGCTACAGTTTCACCACAAAATTAAATGAAAGACATGAGTCTAAATTAACTATGGACATGGGAAAAAAGAAATGTTCAATAAAAGCATTCAATAAAAATCCCCTTGAGTAGTTTCTTATATGACCCAGGTACCTGCTGTCATGCAAACAACTTAAAATTTATTTGTCACTAAAATACTCAGTGTGCACAGGGTTTGTGGTTAGATATAACCAGAGTCAGGAATCTCATCTATTCTAAAGCCATCTATGAGTAGCTGAAGAATAGATCATCCTTTTTTTTTTTTTAACCCACTGTCAAAGCATTTATATTACCCAAATAGGGTTATGTAATTCCATAGAACCTAGAGTATGTTTAATTGAATCCTCCTGTGGTGATTCTGTTTTCAAGCTGGTTCCTGGTCTTCAGGATTTCTAGAAGTCTGGAAAGTGTTTAGTTGTTTATTACTGGCTTTTCCCAGACTATTAAGGCCTCCCTTATTCCCCGACTCTCCAGTGAAATTTTATGTTTAAAGAGCACCTGGTACTCTGAGCATAGTTGATTTTCACGTATCTAATCTGAAATATGATTTTTAGAAAAAATAAAAAGCCAACTGCTGGAATTAAGAAGCGTCTAGCTTCAATAACATATTTCTTTTAAGTAGTTCTATTTGATTTTGTCTTTTTTCCTATTCTTTGCTGATAGTAACATTTTCTTCAGAAGTTGAGGTTGGAAAGGAGGCTGAAACAGTGAAATTTTTAGGGCTATCACTCTATAATATTACTGTAAAATTATTTTTAGCATCTATTTGGTAAGAATTACCAAAAAAAAAAAAAAAAATCTCCTGTTAGAAATTTGCCAAATCATTTTATAGCTGAAAGAACTGCTTCTGAATGGTATAACCTAAATAGCTGACAGATTTATCCTTCCAATAACCTCCCACCTCTGCCCCTCAAACCCCCTACCTACTAATTTTGTCTTCTTTAGTCATGAATAAATAACATTTATGGTTACAGTTTGCAATGGCCCTTGGGAACTGTGAGATGCTCTCAACTGGAATTTAAATCTACAAGCAGTAATCCAATTTGTCAGATTTTGGGACTTTAGCCATGTATACTTAGCATTATTCAATCACCAGTCATATCTCTCAAAAGAACAGGTCTCGCCACATAAATTCAGTTTCTGAATGAAAGCCAGTGTGAGTCAAACAGACACAACTAATTGGGTCTTCACTGTAAGTAACATTTGTTAGCAAGTTGCAACATAATTGTTCATTATCCGATAGAAAACAGCTCTATTGGGTAAATATTTTGCTATGAAAATATAAAATATATGATGAGTTCAGGGTACTTACTGGGAGACACTCATTGGGAGGTTTTTAACCATGGTTTAAATGTAACTAAAATCTTGGACTTTTGATGCTAGAGCATCAAATTTGAAGTGAAATTTAAAATATTTTTGGACGGATGGTCTTTGTCTTCTAATTATAGCATGGTTTAGTGTTAATGAAAACTTATCAATACTTTTGTGAAAGTTAGACTGGATGATTTCACTTGGAATTTAAGCCCGTTGCATTCTAACTTTTTTTTTTTTTACTTTCTCATGGCCCCTTTTGATACCTGTGTAACTAGAGAATAAGTAAAAATCAGGACTAAGTTTTAATTTCTACAGTGTTTGCAAAGTCCTAGTAGAAGTGCCATCTCCATGGGTTCCTCTTGAATACTTTGCTCCAGGCAAGAGGGACCTTGTAACCACTGGGAATGAAGTGTAGGTTATAATTCTTAGTCATTTGTTGTTGTAGGCTTAAGTCCAAACAATGAACTAGAGGTGAAAGTCCCTAGGTCCTATTACTAATCCTCATGGTCTCTTAGGTTCCTTTCTATTTTCTTCTCATTACATTATTAACTGTATAGTGTCAGGGGATACATCAAACTCCCATAATGGAACTACAATGTATAAACAACTTTAACCTGGAAGATTTCTTGTTCTGTATGTAGGGTTCTTATATTTAATGTATATCATTGCCAAACTTTGGATAACTATTTTAAAACTTTGTCAAATTTCTGCAGCTTTCCTAATGTTTTCCCTGATATTTGATTTTAATTATTATGACTTCCTTATTTTGTTGTATTAAATTGTGGCCACTTTATAATAGGGCACTTAAAAATCACTTCACTAGAGACTACTATTGTATTCTGTAGTTTGAACAGTCTTGGTTGGATTCCACAGTATTTCTTTTTGAGTCTCAGCATCTTCTCTTTGAAAAGTTTCAGATTCACCACAAAACAAAAGGTGAAGTTTAAAAAAGTTATTTATTTATTTTTTTAAATTTTGCTTAACTTTACAATATTGTGTTGCTTTTACTATACATCAAGATGGATCCGCCGCTAGTATACACGTGTTCCCCATCCTGAACCCTCCTCCCTCTCCCCTCCCCACACCATCCCTCCAGGTCGTCCCAGTGCTCCAGCCCCAGGCATTTGTTATCGGGCATCGTACCTGGACTGACGACTCGTTTCAGATATGATATTATACATATTTCAATGCTATTCTCCCCCATCATCCCACCCTCTCCCAGTCCCAGAGTCCAAAAGTCTGTTCTATACATCAGTGTCTCTTTTGCTGTCTCGTAAATAGGGTTTGATTTAGGTCATACCTGAATGGTCTAGCAGTTTTCCCTACTTTCTTCAATTTCAGTCTGAATTTGGCAATAAGGAGTTCATGGTCCGAGCCACAGTCAGCTCCTGGTCTTGTTTTTGCTGATTGTATAGAGCTTCTCCATCTTTGGCTGCAAAGAATATAATCGATCTGATTTCGGTGTTGACCATCTGGTGATGTTCATGTATAGAGTCTTCTCTTGTGTTGTTGAAAGAGGGTATTTGCTATGACCAGTGCATTTTCTTGGCAAAACTCAATTAGTCTTTGCCCTGCTTCATTCGACTCTTTGCGACCCCATGAACCGCAGCACGCCAGGCCTCCCTGTCCATCACCAGCTCCCGGAGGTCACTCAGACTCACACCCATCGAGTCAGTGATGCCATCCAGCCATCTCATCCTCTGTCGTCCCCTTCTCCTCCTGCCCTCAATCCCTCCCAGCATCAGAGTCTTCTCCAATGAGTCAACTCTTCGCATGAGGTGGCCAAAATACTGGAGTTTCAGCTTTAGCATCATTCCTTCCAAAGAAATTCCAGGATTGATCTCCTTCAGAATGGACTGGTTGGATCTTCTTGCAGTCCAAGGGACTCTCAAGAGTCTTCTCCAACACCACAGTTCAAAAGCATCAATTCTTCGGCGCTCAGCCTTCTTCACAGTCCAGCTCTCACATCCATACATGACCACAGGAAAGACCATAGCCTTGACTAGGCGAAACTTTGTTGGTAAAGTAATGTCTCTGCTTTTGAATATGCTATCTAGGTTGGTCATAACTTTCCTTCCAAGGAGCAAGCGTCTTTTAATTTCATGGCTGCAGTCACCATCTGCAGTGATTTTGGAGCTGGTGATGGACAGGGAGGCCTGGCGTGCTGCAGTTCATGGGGTCACAAAGAGTCGGACACGACTGAGCGACTGATCTGATCTGATCTGAAATAGGGTTATTTTTATAATCTTTCTAAATTCCATATATATGCGTTAGTATACTGTATTTGTGTTTTTGTTTCTGGCTTACTTTACTCTGTATAATAGGCTCCAGTTCCATCCACCTCCTTAGAACTGATTCAAATGTATTCTTTTTAATGGCTGAGTAATACTTCATTGTGTATATGTACCACAGCTTGCTTATCCATTCATCTGTGGATGGACATCTAGGTTGCTTCCACGTTCTGGCTATTGCAAACAGTGCTGCTATGAACATTGGGGTACACGTGTCTCTTTCAATTCTGGTTTTCTCAGTGTGTATAGATCAATGGAACAAAATAGAAAGCCCAGAGATAAATCCACGCACATATGGTCACCTTATCTTTGACAAAGGAGGCAAGAATATACAATGGATTAAAGACAATCTTTTTAACAAGTGGTGCTGGGAAAACTGGTCGAACACTTGTAAAAGAATGAAACTAGAACACTTTCTAACACCATACACAAAAAAGTTGTATTATATCTGTTATTATTTACACACAATATACTTTTTCTAATTAATACATTTGAATTTTTTTAAAAAGTTCAAATGTATAATTCATTATACGTACATATTGCAGAAATAATGACAAGCAAATAGATAAAAAATTACTTCACATCCTACCACTCAGAGGTGACAAGTGTTAATATTTTCTTTCTGATGGATATTTTTTGCTATCTCTATATTTATACATATATACATATATATTGACTTCCTTGTGGCTCAGATAGTAAAGTATCTGTCTGCAATGCAGGAAACCTGTGTTCGATCCCTGGGTTGGGAAGATCCTCTGGAGAAGGGAATGGCAACCCACTCCAGTATTGTTGCCTGGAGAATCCCATGGACAGAGGAGCCTTTATTTATATATAGATATAAATATCTCTATATTTATACATGCTATGCTATGCTAAGTCACTTCAGTCATGTCCGACTCTGTGCAATCCCATAGACGGCAGCCCACCAGGCCTCCCTGTCCCTGGGATTCTCCAGGCAAGAACACTGGAGTGGGTTGCCATTTCCTTCTCCAATGCATGAAAGTGAAAAGAGAAAGTGAAGTCGCTCAGTCGTGTCTGACTCTTAGTGATCCCATGGACTGTAGCCTACCAGGCTCCTCTGTCCGTGGGATTTTCCAGGCAGAGTACTGGAGTGGGGTGCCATTGCCTTCTCCAATATTTATACATAAATACATATATATTAATAAATATATAATATATGTATAAAATGGGATCATACTATGCCTACTTGTTTGGGCTTCCCAGGTAGCTCAGCTGGTAAAGAATCTGCCTGCAATGCAGGAGACCTCAGTTCAATTCCTGGGTTGGGAAGTTCCCCTAGAGAAGGGATAGGCCACCCACTCCAGTATTCTTGGGCTTCTCTGGTGGCTCAGGCAGTAAAGAATCTGCCTGCAATGCAGGAAACCTGGATTCGATCCCCTTGTTTTACCCCCATTCAGTATTATTAACAATAGATTTTCCTGTTTATAATTAGTTACCTATGGTATTATTTAATGGTTGCTTAAGGTGATGTTATGTAGATTGCTAGAATTTATTTAGCCAATCTCTAATTATTGGACATTTAAATTGTTGCCAAGTTTATATTATTATTATATTATTATAAAGACTGAGCTGTTACTTCAGTCATGTTTGTCTCTTTGCGACCCTATGGACTGTTGCCTTCCAGGCTCCTCTGTCCACAGGATTCTCCAGGCAAGAATATTGGAGTGGGGTGCCCTGCTCTCTTCCAGGGAATCTTCCCAACCCAGGGATCAAAACTCTTATCGAATCTGCATTGTAGGTGAGTTCTTTACCATTAGTGCCACATGGGAAGCCTCTATAAAGAGTTTAGTAATCATAAATTCTTATACATAAATCTTGTGCAACTAATTGTTTATTTTCTCAGGAAGAACTTCTAAAGGCATAATCCTAGGTTAAAGGATATGCACACATTAAGGCTTTTGGTATCTGTTGCCAAATTTTTTCCCCTAAATAATACATCAATACATAGTTCCTCCTTTGAATATGAATGATCTTTATCCCTTAATATCCTTTTCTTTTTAATATTTGATGTTTTCACAGTTGAAAATGGCATCACATGGTTGCTCTGATTTCTATTTTACTAATTACTAGTGAGATCGAAATGCTTTTTTAATGTATTTATGTGTTCACTATAATTTTTTTAATGGATTGTTTCAGTTTTTAGCCTATTTTTGTATTAAATCTATTTGTAGGACTTAAAATGTAATAACTTTTATCTATTAAATAGATTTTTTGCTTTGTCATTTGCCTTTTAATGTTTGTGGTAATTTTGATACACAGTTTAAATTGTTAACTTTAAAAATTAAATATATAATTCATACAAATGAACATGTAAATACCATACATATGCATAAAAATAAAACAAGTAATCATGCACTCATATTCCAGTTTAAGAATAATACACTTCCAAAATCTTTAAAGTTTGTATAAGTTCCTATCATATCATATTTCTGTTTCTCTCTGGAGGCTCCTGAGTTCCTTAATTTTGTTATTTTCTTTATATTTGTATCAAATACAGAGAATTCCTAAATAATATATTATTTAACTTTGCATATTTTTGGAATGATTTAGTGGAGAGTGAAAAGGTTGGCTTAAAGCTCAACATTCAGAAAACAAAGATCATGGCATCTGGTCCCATCACTACATGGGAAATAGATGGAGAAACAGTGGAAACAGTGTCAGACTTTATTTTTCTGGGCTCCAAAATCACTGCAGATGGTGACTGCAGCCATGAAATTAAAAGACGCTTACTCCTTGGAAGGAAAGTTATGACCAACCTAGATAGCATATTCAAAAGCAGAGACATCACTTTGCCAACAAAGGTTCATCTAGTCAAGGTTATGGTCTTTCCTGTGGTCATGTATGGATATGAGAGCTGTACTGTGAAGAAGGCTGAGCGCCAAAGAATTGATGCTTTTGAACTGTGGTGTTGGAGAAGACTCTTGAGAGTCCCTTGGACTGCAAGGAGATCCAACCAGTCCATTCTGAAGGAGATCAGCCCTGGGATTTCTTTGGAAGGAATGATGCTAAAGCTGAAACTCCAGTACTTAGGCTACCTCATTCGAAGAGTTGACTCATTGGAGAAGACTCTGATGCTGGGAGGGATTGGGGGCAGGAGGAGAAGGGGATGACAGAGGATGAGATGGCTGGATGGCATCACTGACTCGATGGATGTGAGTCTGAGTGACCTCCGGGAGTTGGTGATGGACAGGGAGGCCTGACGTGCTGCAGTTCATGGGGTCGCAAAGAGTCGGACACGACTGAGCAACTGATCTGATCTGAGAACTAGAATCATATTTTGTGAATTTTTTTGTAGCTTCCTTTAAAAATACTAAACATTCATTTAGAATCATCAATGTTGATGCTTCCTTTTTAGTGCATGTATGGTATTCTGTTGTAAGACCATATCACAATTTATTTATTCCTCTGTTGTTTCCAGTTTTTGATATTACAAAAAATGCCTCCCTAAACCTTGTACATATCTCCTGGTGCTTATGTGCAAGAAAGAAAGAAAGAAAGTATTCTTAGTATTAGAATTGTGGGGTTATAGGGTAGTCATATTTTCTGCTTACAAAAAGCCAAATGTTTTCTAAAGGATTTGGACCATTTTCTCCTCCAACCAATAGTGTTTAAGAGTTTATGTTGTTCTAGATTATTGTTAACATTTGATAGTATCAGTTTTTAAAACTACTGGTAGCAGTAAAAATGTTATCTCTTTGAGGTTTTCATTTGCATTTCTCTGATTACTAATGAGGTGAGCATCTTTTTTTGTAAGATTACTGATCATTTGTTGATGTTCCTCTGAGGAATGCCTTGTCATGTCTTTTGACCATTCTTTTATTGGGTTGTCTATCTTTTCCTTATTCCTTTACTTTCTTCTTTCCTTTCCTCCCTTCTCTTTCCTCGCCTACTTCTGCCTTCCCTTTTTCCTCCTTTTTTCCCCCTATGTTTTTTCATTCCAAGGTGGTTCTTTATATATTTTGGATACTTAGCTTAAGTTGATTTTATGTGTGAAAATGCCTTCTCTCCATCTGTGACTCCTCCCTGTGTCCCTTTATGGTAACATCTGAAATTAATTTTTGTGAATGAGGGCTTCTCTTGTGGCTCAGCTGGTAAAGAATCCACCTGCAATGCGGGAGACCTGTTTGATCTCTGGGTTGGGAAGATCCCCTGGAAAAGAGAAAGGCTACCTGTTCTGGCCTGGAGAATGCCATGGACTGTATAGTCCAGTTCAGTTCAGTCACTCAGTCATGTCTGACTCTTTTCAACCCCATGGACTGCAGCATGACAAGTCTCCCTGTCCATCACTACCTCCTGGAATTTAATCACACTCATGTCCATTGAGTCAGTGATGTCATCCAACCGTCTCATCCTCTGTCGTCCCCTTCTCCTCCTGCCTTCAATCTATCCCAGAATCAAGGTCTTTTCAAATGAGTCAGTTTTTCTCATCAGGTGGCCGTATTGGAGTTTGAGCTTCAAAATCAGTCCTTCCAATGAATATTCAAGACTGATGTCCTTTAGGATGGACTGGTTTGCGTCTCCTTGCTGTCCAAGAGACTGTCAAGAGTCTTCTCCAATACCACAGTTCAAAAGCATCAATTCTTTGCTGCTTAGCTTTCTTTATAGTCCAACTCTCACGTCCATACATGATCACGGGAAAAACCATAGCCTTGACTAGATGGACCTTTGTTGGCAAAGTAATATCTCTGCTTTTAATATGCTGTCTAGGTTCATACATTTCCTTCCAAGGAGTAAGCGTCTTTTAATGTCATGACTGCAGTCACCATTAGCAGTGATTTTGGAAGCCCCCCAAAATAAAGTCTGCCACTGTTTCCACTGTTTCCCCATCTATTTGCCATGAAGTGATGGGACCAGATGCCATGATCTTAGTTTTCTGAATGTTGAGCTTTAAGCCAGCTTTTTCACTTTCCTCTTTCACTTTTATAATCTTACTTATCCATAATTTTGAATATGTTTTTTCTTTAAAATTCAAATATTCACATTCATTGTAATTTTATTAATTATGTTTCAAATATGTACTTCATTTAGAATTTATCTTGATGCAACATGACAATAGAAATTAATTTTATTTTTTTCTCAAATAGTTAACTTATCCCAGTATCTAGGTAATTTGTCAAAAAATAGAAATGTGAAATAATAAAGACTGAAGTTGTTATTACCAATGAATAGAAGTTGTGTTTGAATAGAAATTATAGTCATACTATAATCAAATTATTAGCTGCATAATATAGAAAACCAATAATGAAAATTAATGGTTTTTTTTTAAAGTATCTTAATTTCCTTTGTATTCTTTGAAAGAGGAGACTTTTAATTCTTTGGTTTTATTTGCCAGTGTCTACTGGGAAGATATCTCTTTTCCTGAAAAGTTCTCAGGATACTCTAAAATAAGGCATTAAAACAGGAAGTCCTGGGGAGCTAAACATTTTTCTGTCTTCGTGTATATTCTTTCTGTTTTTCTAAAGTCAGAAACTTGCATATATTCAATTCCCCATTGTGACACAATTATTGGTGGCCTTGTAGAAAATTGGAATGAGAGACACATTAATTTGGAAGGGAGAAATGGCATTCTCTTATTTTCCCAGGGATGTGGACTATGAAGGTAGAGCAAGTGTTGAATGGATAACCTCTGTGGAAGAGGATGTGGCTCTTCTTCATAGACTAGATCATGCTTTCTAGTCAAACTTCCCTGGATCTGTAGAATCATTTCCATGCAAACTAGAGAAGTAAAATTAAACTTCTAATTGTACCTTTAGCTCACGTATGTGCAGATGTATGTTATGGACACAATCTCAACCATTCAGCAGTGGTTGGCTGATCTTTTGAAATCTCCTCCTGGGTCTTGCTTAGCATAAGAAAAGACTTCAATCTCCATTTATTTATAATGTGAGAGAATAGATTGTTTTTATTAATAGAACATATGAATTACTAGTCACATTTTTAAATCAAATAATAAATATACATTTGAAACTAAAAGTATATGGAAAAGATTTGACTCTGGAGATTTCAGATTTTAGTGTTTTCCTCTTGCTGTCAGAACATGTACTATTATTGTCTGATGGTTATAGATGAATAAGGTAGTTACAGATGGAATCAGAACTACCTTTTTGATGTGTTGAAAGTTGCTTTATGGACTACATTTCTGAAAGCTTGTTTACTTGTTATTTTTCCTCATAAAAGAGAAGCTACACAATTCTAAGCAGTATTTGTGACTCATTTCATGTGCCCACAGCAAGCAAAACAGTGTTAGGAACATAGTAAGCATGCAACAAACACCTGTTAACTAACAGAAAAGGGAGCATAGGAAAACATTTATTCAGTTTATTTTAACTTTCTGGTTCACTGCATTCTAAATAAATGACAGTTTATTGTAGCGAGGAAAACAGGACCTGATGGAATCTAGGAAAGATGTGGAAAGAGAAGGTTGTCCAGCAGGTTAGGGAAATTTGAACCTGTTGTCAAGAGTTCTGAATGTTTTTCCTGTTCAACGTTATGAGGTGCCTACCCATCATTAATTTTAGTTTGTTTTTATGTGAACTTAAACTTTGGGTGATTCTTGACTAGCGCTTTTTTATGTAACATCAGTTTTTTAAAAATGATTTGCATTTTGTTTCAAAACAGTTGCCCAAAATATCTTTGAAAAAAGAGGGCTGTGTTCACCTTTAATGTTTAAAAATCACTTGGAGGCAGTTCAGTTGAGCCTGAGTGTGTGTTTGCAAAAAAGTAAAACATAACCAGAATGAGTAACCTCTGTTCTCTGAGGCTTATTGCATATCATTTATGCTTGAACAAACAGAATGAATTTATTTGCTTTAATGTAAAAAATCTTTGACCCAAGAGTTAAAAGGAGTTTGCTGACCAATCCAATAAAAATAGCCACAAACTTACTTTTTAACTGAAATTATATTTAACCTACATCTCTTCATCACAGGACAAGTTGAAAACAGTTTGAAATACTTTTCTAGTGTTAGCAAGCACATTTAGAATGTCTACTCTGGTAATTTGAGTGTACGTCAGCCAAATTATCTGAATATCCCAGGCCCCCAAACCAACCCTGGAGATAAAGGTGAGTTTTTTTTTTGTTTGTTTGTTTGTTTTAGTTTAAATTATCCAAATAGCTTATCTTTATAATCCTGTGACATCTGGTAATTACTCAACTTCATTGAATCCCTGCTGCCTTGTGGACAGAGCTCTATTAATAAAATGAAAGGATTTAAGAAAATGGTATGTTAGAAATCAGCAGCAAAAAGCTCATTTTACTTTAAAACTGTTGTTTTTAAATTAAACATGATACATGATAATTTAGTAAAAACTTGATGAAATCTTGATAATCTTTCCATATATCTATATTTTGCTGATTAATCCTGGGAGATTTTGCTTTGTTGTTTTCTGCTTTCTCTAAAGGAGTGGTTGGGTCTTAGCTTGATTTGATGTTCCCTCCCAGGCCACTAATAAAGGCAGGCCTCTTCCCAAAATGACTTTTTTATTATTGTTCTAGAAAAATGCTGATGACAATATTTTTCTTTATTACCCTTTATACCGGTCTTGCCAAGCCTTCTCAATTGAATATGTAACAGTCAAATAGTTTAATGAATAATTTGGGGGCAAACAAGGGCCTTTCTCCTCCTGGCAGTCATTTTACATCTGTCAGTGCAACCTAGAAAGCACAATAGTGTGAGTAGGAAATTCAACATTTAGTTGAGTTACTTCTTTGAGACTCGGAGTTTGATTATAGGAAAAGTAACATTGATTAAATGGCTTTTGAATAATTAAGCACTTTTGTTTCATCCTTAATACTGTGCCACATGCATTGTGTGGTGTAAAAGCTTTAAGATGTGATTACTCTCACCAGCTTATTCACAGTCTAGATGAGGTGATCATATTTATACCTGAAGTCCGGCAATTAAATGATGGCATAAGATAGCATATGACTAAAAATAAAAATAAGCAGTGTAAACAGCAGGTACTACAAAGAGCTCCTGATGGAGGTGAAGAATCAGTAGAGAACATTTAACTTAACCACAAGAGTCACATCATACTTAGGAATTAGGTGCCAAAGTTAACACACAATGTAAAATGTATGGGAAGTCAATATCCAGCTCTCTTAAATCACCTGTAGATTTCAGTATACATAGTCACAAACACTTGCTACACTGAATACTGAATATTCTCTGAATGTGTGAATACTGACACATTCTCTGCTTTTTAGAAAGTTATGACATGTAATGTTTCCTTTATAATACAAACAGATCAAACTGGAAAACTGCCTCAAGTTTAACTTCAAACTCAACAATCAGGCTTAGCATCATGAGCTGCTTATATGATGAGGGGACAATGGGAAGTGGGGTTTGACTGACTTGGCAGTTTTTGCTCCTTTAATGAAATAGTGGGCTGAACTTTCCACACTTTATAATTCCTTTTCTCTAATTCTCTCCTTTTTATTAAACCTATAGAGGCAACTTTCAGTTCAGTTCAGTTCAGTCGCTCAGTCGTGTCCGACTCTTTGCAACCCCATGAATCACAGCACGCCAGGCCTCCCTGTCCATCACCAACTCCCGGAGTTCACCCAGACTCACATCCATCAAGTCAGTGATGCCATCCAGCCATCTCATCCTCTGTCGTCCTCTTCTCCTGCCCCCAATCCCTCCCAGCATCAGAGTCTTTTCCAATGAGTCAACACTTCGCATGAGGTGGCCAAAGTACTGGAGTTTCAGCTTTAGCATCAGTCCTTCCAAAGAAATCCCAGGGCTGATCTCCTTTAGGATGGACTGGTTGGATCTCCTTGCAGTCCAAGGGACTCTCAAGAATCTTCTCCAACACCACAGTTCAAAAGCATCAATTCTTCGGCACTCAGCCTTCTTCACAGTCCAACTCTCACATCCATACATGACCACAGGAAAAACCATAGCCTTGACTAGACAGACCTTTGTTGGCAAAGTAATGTCTCTGCTTTTGAATATGCTATCTAGGTTGGTCATAACTTTCCCTCCAAGGAGTAAGCATCTTTTAATTTCATGGCTGCAGTCACCATCTGCAGTGATTTTGGAGCCCAGAAAAATAAAGTCTGACACTGTTTCCACTGTTTCCCCATCTATTTCCCATGAAATGATGGGACCAGATGCCATGATCTTCGTTTTCTGAATGTTGAGCTTTAAGCCAACTTTTTCACTCTCCACTTTCACTTTCATCAAGAGGCTTACTTCCTCTTCACTTTCTGCTATAAGGGTGGTGTCATCTGCATATCTGAAGTTATTGATATTTCTCCCAGCAATCTTGATTCCAGCTTGTGCTTCTTCCAGTCCAGCGTTTCTCATGATGTACTCTGCATATAAGTTAAATAAGCAGGATAACAATATACAGCCTTAACGTACTCCTTTTTCTGTTTGGAACCAATGTGTTGTTCCATGTCCAGTTCTAACTGTTGCTTCCTGACCTGCATACAGATTTCTCAAGAGGCAGGTCAGGTGTTCTGGTATTCCCATCTCTTTCAGAATTTTCCCTAGTTTATTGTCATCCACATAGTCAAAGGCTTTGGCATAGTCAATAAAGCAGAAATAGATGGTTTTTTGGAACACTCTTCCTTTTTCCATGATCCAGCGGATGTTGGCAGTTTGATCTCTGGTTCCTCTGCCTTTTCTAAAACCAACTTGAACATCAGGAAGTTCACAGTTCACGTATTGCTGAAGCCTGTCTTGGAGAATTTTGAGCATTACTTTACTAGCGTGTGAGATGAGTGCGATTGTGTGGTAGTTTGAGCATTCTTTGGCATTGTCTTTCTTTGCGATTGGAATGAAAACTGACCTTTTCCAGTCCTGTGGCCACTGCTGAGTTTTCCACATTTGCTGGCATAATGAGTGCAGCACTTTCATAGCATCATCTTTCAGGATTTGGAATAGCTCCACTGGAATTCCATCACCTCCACTAGCTTTGTTCATAGTGATGCTTTCTAAGGCCCACTTGACTTCACATTCCAAGATGTCTGGCTCTAGGTCAGTGATCACATCATCATGATTATCTTGGTAATGAAGATCTTTTTTGTACAGTTCTTCTGTGTATTCTTGCCACCTCTTCTTAATATCTTCTGCTTCTGTTAGGTCCATACCATTTCTGTCCTTTATCGAGGCAACTTTACTTAAGTTTAAAGTGTATATGATGTGTTCCACTATATATAAGTCTTTAAAATTCCTGCCGACTCTTGACTCTTAGATGGTGAGTTCTGAATTGTTTTTATTTGGCTGCATTTTACATTTGTGTGCAAACCTAGTTTAGCATATTATTGTTTCATGATTATTGAGGACTATTTCCTGTATCATTTTCCTATATTTTCTTTTTATCCTTCTTGTTTCATGGGATTTCATACACTCTCTCTTTCTATAAGCTAAAATCACTACCTGTCCTAGATTTTATTCGTTCTCATTTTTTCTAAGATTAAATTTACTAAAAGAGTCACCAATCAGAAAATATTAAGGAACACCTACTATAAGGCAAACTATTGAGCTAAACTTTGGGACAGAAACTTTGATGTGCATCAGAAAGGAAAACAGGGAAATTTAATAGCTCAAAGCACTGTGTTGTAAATGCCAAACTGGTGATACAGAAGGTAAGTGGTGAGGCTATTCAGAGGAGAGAGACACTCCTGGCTTGGAGTGAGTGGCCTGAAAAAGTCTGGGCAAAGGGCTGGGATTGAGTCAAGCCCAGAACCTTGGGTACAATTCAAATAAGAGGAGGGCAGTGTGTGTTCATAATTACATTCATTCAGATTGAGATAAATGAGTAGTACCTTGTACTGGTTTTCTGTGAGCTCACAGTCTAGTGATGAAGACAGACAGGTAAACAGATAAATTTCAACACAGTGTGGTACATGTGGTTATGTAGGGGTCGAAACAAAGTCCTATGTGGGCATAAAGACTGTTGGATTGTGATATAAGAAAGGAGGTATCATTTGGACTACACTTTAATTGTAGGAGGGGCTCCCGTGATAGCTCTGTTGGTAAAGAATCTGCCTGCAATGCAGGAGAACCTGGTTCGATTCCTGGGTCAGGAAGATCTGCTGGAGAAGGGATAGGCTACCCACTCCAGTATTCTTGCCTGGAGACTCCCAGGGACAGAGGAGCCTGGTGGGCTGCCGTCTATGGGATCGCACAGAGTCGGACACGACTGAAGCGACTCAGCAGCAGCAGCAGCGGCTTGCAGGCACAGAAGGAAGAAAGGCACATTAGATCAGAGAAAGCACTTCTAGACACAGATCTGGAAAGAACAAGAAAGCACAATGTCAGTGACAAAGGGCTGGGGGTGAGGGCATGGCACATGGGGAAGCACATTATGAAATGCCTTTTAAGACTCGGGAAGGACTTGCATTTCAACTTGAATGAAAAGAGGAGTGAAGAGAGAGTTGTAAGCCACAGCAAGACATTATCAGATTTGGTTTCTTACAAGGAAATGCATTAAGCTTGGTGGCAGAGAGACCAGCTGAGATTGAAAGCTACACAAGGGGAAGGTTATGTTTAATCCCTCTTGATATACTCAGCACTATCACATGGTGCATGCTAAGTCGCTGTAGTCATGTCCTACTCTTTGTGACCCTATAGACTGTAGCCCACCTGGCTCCTCTGTCCATAGGATTCTCCAGACAAGAATACCAGCGTGGGTTGCCATGCCCTCCTCTAGGGGATCTTCCTGACCCTGGGATTGAACCCACATCTCTTGCGTCCCCTGCATTGGCAGGTGGGTTCTTTACCACTAGCGCCACCAAAGCCCTGTGTTCCATAATCTTTTACTGAGTGGAGATTTTTTGTTACCTGAATAGTCCAAGGAAAGGTTGAGAGCCCAATCTAAGGCCTTAAGCAGAGAAGGTAAAAAGAAGTCAAATATGAGTGAGGGTTGTGAGATGGAATCCATAGGGTCTATTGTCTGATTAGGTGTAGTAGGAAGTGATTAGGAAGAAGAGAAACTTGAGGAGAATTCCATGCTTTTCAGCTGGGGAATCAGATGGATTTATCATGAATTAAAACAGAAACCACTGGGGGCACCATGCGTTCTCTTGAAAGTCAACACATTTTGTTTCAAGGGTCTGTGAATTCATGCTCAGCCACATCCAGTGAGCAAGGGGAAATCCCGGCCTGGAGAGTGAGGTCGAGACTGAGATTGGGGATACAGATTTTAGAATTGATGAGCAATGAGTGGATGGGTTGGAGGTAGAAGAGAACAGACTGGAGTGGCCACTCTCTGAGGAATGGATGAAAATTGTATAAGGTTGAATAGTATCCCACCTTAAATTCATGTCAGCCCAGAACCCCAGAATGTAACTTTATTTGGAAATAGGACCTTTGCAGATGTAATTAGTTAAGATGAGCCATACTGGATTAGAATGGGCCCTAGTCCAGTGACTGGTATCCCTCTGAGAAAACAGAAAAACAGATACAAAGTGGAGAAGGCCATGTGAGCACAGGTGCAGAGCAGCACAAGCATGGTTTGATTAGAAGAGATGATTTGTGTCAAGGAATGGTTTACAGATTGGGTCCCAAAGTACTTAGAACCAGTTTGAGGTGCACTTCTGTGCCAGAGGCAGATCTGTAGGCAGCCTCTGGCCTGTGAGGGTGGACCAGGGACAGGGTGGGTCTGGGCTATTTCTGTGCTTTGAATCTTCTGTCTCTCATGGTCGGCCTTTCCCCACCTTGCCTCCAAACTCAAACGAATCCCCCCTATTGTGTGAAGGACAAAACAAATGGCCCTGGGTCTAATCCGTTGCCCCTTCTCATCTCGCTTTGCGCCACTGCTTCCATTTCCTCACCACTCATCCTCTGGGACTTGATTTCTCTCCTCAGTTTCTCAATTAGTCTTAACTTGTTAAATTTTCCAGAGCTTCCTCTCCCTACCCCTCATTTTTCTTGACCTCACTTGTATCTCTACAGCATCAACATTTCTGATTTTCTCTGCCTTGTTGAAAGCTTCTCTTCCTATGAATTCTCTGCTGTTCTGTTATTCCAGTTCTTAAATTACATCTTAGTCTCCCCAGGGTTCATTCTTCCTGCTGCTGCATAGTGCGGATGAGATGATTCTTTTGGTTTAACTATAACTTCTATGATTTCTTCCTTCCTTCCTCCCACAGTCAATTTATATAATTAGTCACTGAATGAATTAATTACGAATTAATTCAAAGCATATTAGTATTATCAAAATTCTTTCTTTATATTTGACCTTCCTCTGGTTGGGACTTCCTGATAGCTCAGTTGGTAAAGAACCTGCCTGCAATGCAGGAGTACCCGGTTTGATTCCTGGGTGGAGATCTGCTGGAGAAGGGATAGGCTACCCACTCCAGTATTCTTGGCCTTCTCTGGTGGCTTAGCTGGTAAAGAATCTGCCTGCAATACAGGAGACCTGGGTTCGATCCCTGGGTTGGGAAGATGCCCTGGAGAAGGGAAAGGCTTCTTCCCACTCCAGTAATCTGGCCTAGAGAATTCCTTGGACTGTATAGTCCATGGGGTAGCAAAGAGTCAGACAGGACTGAGTGAGTTTCACTTTCCCCTTTCTCAGGTCAAACCTAATTTTGGTCAGGAATGTGAGTGTGCTTAGTCACTCTGTTGTGTCCAACTCTTTGTGACCTCATAGACTATAGCCTGCAAGGCTCCTTTTGTCCATGGGGGATTCTCCAGGCAAGAATACTGGAATGGGTTTCCATTCCCTCCTCCAGGGAATCTTCCCTACCCTGGGATCGAACCCAGGTCTCTTGCATTACAGGAGGGTTCTTTACTGCCTGAGCCACCAGAGAAGCCCGTGAATACTGGAGTACTGAGCATCAGTGATAATCTGTGTCTGTTTAAATTCTCTCTTATTTTATTTGAAATGTTCCCTTAATGAGGTCACTGAAGAAAATTTGAAAAGTATTTAAAAGAAGAAGAGAGACATAAATTTGCCCAGTGTTTTCCTTCACCTTTTGTTACCTGTAGGGATTTGCTGTTTATTTTTACAAGCAGAGCTAAAAGCAAATGTCTATCTATCTATCTATCTATATCTGTGTATGTATAATATATAATGTTTGTATTCTCTTTTTAAAATTTAATATTATAAGCATTTTCATGTTATCCATCCTCATAAGTATTTATAGCTTGTATAGTATTCTGTCAAGAGGTTATATTAATTTTTCCTTAACCGTTTTCCTATGTTTGACATATAACTTGTTTCTGTGTTTTTCTGTTATAAAATGATAGTAAATATCTTTATACATGAAGTTTTATTTTAGTTTCAATTTTTTAAAAAATGATACTTTTCCCAAAATGGACTTTTTGGATCCAGGGTATAAACATTTAAAACCTTAATATATATTGTCAAGTTTCTTGTAACAGAGTTCTACCAACTTGTACACCAGCAATCTATAAAGGGTACTAATTTACCACAGCCCTGCTAAAACGTTTACTTAAATTTTCTGCTCTTTAAATACTTGACTTTTTTCATCTAAAAACACCAGTGATGTATTTTAGTGAATAAACTTACAATTCAGATATTTTAGTGATACATGCACTTAGGCACTGATAGTAGAAATTAAATTGATGACAAGGGTTTGTCTTTCACTAACAAAAACATGTTTACTTGGCAAGGAGAATCTTAGAAAAAGGAAAGATCTGAAAAGAAAATTTGATATGGTTTTAGAAGCAGTCTCTTTGAAACTGTAGGACAGTATCTTGGCTTGAATTTCTCTGTAATTCCTCTACAGAAAAGAAAATATTCTTAATTTATTAATTTTAAGCAGAAAAACAGTTCCAACAGAGAGGGAATAATTTTCTGCAGATATGAGATTCACTTACCCTTATAGAAAACATCTTCCCAGAGGCATGTACAGATGAGCATATTCTGATGTGTTTCTTATCTGCTTGCCAAATGAAGTGCTTGTTTAGCAAAGCTCCTATGAGAGAAGTGTGCATTATCCTAATTTAGGTATGTGTTGTTTGTGGTATGTGAGTCGGCTCAAAACATTAATTAAATTCTTCCTGCAAGTTTATACAGAACATATTGTCAGTGTATAGAAGAGATATTTATATGTTTGTAGAGTTCTTTCAAAGAGTCTGAGATCTGATATGTTTCAAAAAAACAATCCATGTCTTACCCAGTCTGATTTCTGGAATCATTTTCTCATAACCCTCTGGGTTTCTGGTTAGTGACACTTGAATAAAATTCAGAGAAAATATAGGTGCTTGATAGCACCTAGTACTATGTTCTGTATTCCAAACTTTTGAAAAAATCAAACCACTATTAATATACTAAAAGCTAAATTTTGTAGAATGTTAAACATTCATGAAAGGAATGATGAAAGAAAGGATAGGTTTTCTGCCAGCATTGCGGTCAGCAGCAGTACTCTGGCCTGATTACTTAAGCCGATGTTTTTCCTAAATCAGTCATGAATCAGTAATTATCAAGTTTTGCAATACGAGGCAATTCTCTTGAGAATAGCAAATGATTTGTAATGTTCAGTTGATAGCTTTTTGAAAAAAAGAAATGTTTTGGCTCCTCTTGGTGGGTTTCCCTGGGCACTGGGCAGAACCCCTATTGACTTAATGAAACTTGTCTGTGGAGGCTTTGTAGGTTCAGTTTTCCTACATGATCAAATAGCACATATTTGCTTTCTTTCCCCACAAAAATAAGAATGCTGCTGGTGTGTGGTATGTTGGTTTCACTTCCATTCATTTGGCTTAACTATTTAAACCACGATGTCGTCCAAAAAGGAAAAAAAAAAAAAAGAATCACAGATGAAAATTCAGGAATCAAGGTTTTTTTCTTTTTGATTTAATTCTGTTTCTTCCAGCACATTTTGTGATGACCTGTTTCTTCTGTCACAGTCTTCTGTCATAATACGTTCTCCTTTGTGCACTGGGATTCTAAATCTTAGAGTTGGAAGGGATCTCATGAAAAGTTTCTAATTCAATCCCCTACTCCTCTGTCTCAGTTATAGAACCCAAAATTGGTTAAATAAGGATCCAAACATGGCTTTTTCTTTTACTTGATAGTACATTAGCCAACATGCCTGCATCGATGCAGTTGCCTTATTTTAGAAACAGGAAACCTGGAGCTCAGTGGATTACACCCTTTGCAGTTTGTCCCAATATGCCATGTGACACTAGAATTTTAAACAGTTGTTCTTTGGTGTCCAGGACCCTCATGCTGATGCTTCTCTTTTATGATCACCATCCTGAAACTACATATTTACTCAGGAGCCTATGTAACTTTGCCATGTCCACTCCCTACTTCCTTCACTGTGGAGATGCTCTTTTCTTGGACATATCTTTGATAACACCTTTGCTTGGAGGTTCCTTGGAATTTTAATGTCTTAACATTGCAGGAGGGCTCCTCAGTGTGGGGACCTATAGAGCCCTCATCAGGTGAACCTTTCAAAATAGTCTAGAATCCTTCATAGCTCTTCTTCAAGGGCTTACATTTTTAGCTCTTTGGTCAGTCTTTGTCTTGGGATGCTCCTTGTCTCATAGCCGTGATCCCCTTTGAGAACTAATGAATTTTGGCATTCTGAGACTATCCCAGACACTCTGACCCCAGGAGTTTGGTCAGGATTTTGATATGTTATGTATTCTCGTTCTGTCTGTTTCCTCATCACATATCTGACAGTCTGGTACCTGAATGGGCCTAAGTCATGGCTAATCTGCAACACTGTGACAATTCTGCAGTGTGGGTTCCCAGATTTCGTCTGTTATGCTATCAAGTGGGAGCTGCAGAACCTCACACAATCACAGGATTGGAAGGGAGCCTACTGGTCTTTGAATGCTTGAGTCACCCCTGCAAAGTCACTGCCAAGTAATTATCTAGCTTGACGGGAAACTTATTACCTCCCAAGGCAGTTCATTCTAATTCGAACAGTTCCCACTGGTGGGAAATTCTTTCTCATACCTATTCAGTGTTGATATTCCCGTATTGAATAAAACAGAATTCCTATTAATTAGGGACACCCCCCCCCCCCCAGAGTCTTTCAAGAGTTGACTCAATACCTTTGGGAGGAAAACTTATTTGTGTTTATAAAACTTGGTGGATGCTGCCTTGTGAAATTCACAATGCAGCCTTACATAATCAACAGACCTGTAGTGGGCATTTAATGTAAAACACTTGTTGAACTAGACTGAATTATCCTCTGAAACGAGCAGCAGTGGCTGGGAATATAGTGCTTATAGCAAGTGTCATTCTTTTTGAAGCTCTTGCCTTGGGCTCTTAGTTGCTTTATATGCAGGAGCCTTGCCTATACAGCTAGTTGTTAAGCTCCTCGGGGTGTGGACTTGTCTAGGATGTTCAGTCCCTAACAAGCTTACTTGTGATCTTGCATTCACAGGATCAGGTAATGTTTTGCAAGAAAGTGAAAGTGCAAGAATTGCTACTCCTGTCATTGAATTGCTTTTCTTCTTTGCCCCGGACGATGAGTGGTGGTAGTGGTAGAGGTGGTGGTGGTAGTCTGTATGTGTGTGAGTATGCGTGCACACGTGTGTGCTTGTGCATGAGCTCAGGGCCAGTTCTGTCTTATTAAAGGTTTTAGAACTAATTTCCCAACAGAAAGGTCCGCCTGCAAAAAACATTCCCTTTCTGCTCTGTCAGTGCCACAGGGGTTAAATTGACACCTGGGTGTTGGTCTGGCAGCCTGCCAATCACATTCCAGGAACACCCTTCTCCATCATCTGCCTGGTGCACACTTCCTCATTCCTCAGCAGGAATGTCTCTTTGTGGAACCTTCCTGATCCACCCAGGCAGAGAGATCACCTCTTCTTTCTTGTCCTTGCTGTACTATGGACAGTCTTATATTTTTACACATGTTGCTTTGTATACATATATTATTTGCTTCAGCCACTGTCTCTTTCTTATTCTGTGAACTCCTGGAGGAAAGAGTCTCCTTCCTCTTTGTTTCCCCTATGTCAAGAACAGTGACTAGGTACACAGCAGGGAGATACTCACTGAACGTTTATGAAGGAAAGACAATTAAACTAGATGAGTTGTTTGTGACGGCTTGGGAAATATTCCCAAGGGCTAGAGAAACTATTTACAGACAAACTTTGTTTGAAACATAACATTTTTTGAGGTGGGGGTTTCTTGCACTGTTTTGTGCACTTTCAGGGCTTTGCCAAACAGCATTAGTTAACCACAGTAAAGCGAGTGCAGTTCGGATAAACCATGAGCTGGAAAAGGAACAAAAGTGGGGCACCCTCTGAAGATACAGACCCACTGCAGATGACTTGAGGAAAATGGAGAGGCAGGTAGGACATGATAGCCACTGGGTAGGGCAACCAAAAACAGGTCAGGCAAGCAGCTGACTTTAGAGTCTAATGGAGTAAGTGAGAAGTCCCCAGAGTGGTTGAACACACAGTTGACCCTTGACAAACATGGATCTGAACTGTGCAGGTCCATTTATTTACGATTTTTTTTTAATACTAAATAGTCAATGGCACCCCACTCCAGTACTCTTGCTTGGAAAATCCCATGGACGGAGGAGCCTGTTAGGCTGCAATCCATGGGGTGGCTAAGGGTCGGACATGACTGAGCGACTTCACTTTCACTTTTCACTTTGATGCATTGGAGAAGGAAATGGCAGCCCACTCCAGTGTTCTTGCCTGGAGAATCCCAGGGACGGGGGGAGCCTGGTGGGCTGCCGTCTGTGGGGTCGCACAGAGTTGGACATGACTGAAGTGACTTAGCATAGCATAGCATAGTATTGCAGTACTACATAATTCAAGGTTGCTTGAATATTTGAATTTGGAACTGGAGATACAGCAGACAGTTGGAGAGGGGTGACTATAAAGTCATACATGGATTTCGGATTGTGTGACGGGTCAGTGCCCCATAATTCCCATATTGTGCAAGGGTCAACTGTAGCAGTAGGAATTGAGGAAGAGGTGATCCTCAGCAGTGTAGGCTGCTGATGCTGATTCATCAGCCAGCATTAGGGAATCTGCCAGCAGATAAGTGGTATGTATGTGAAGGACACAGTGGCAAGGATCTACGAAAGCTTCAAAACTTGGGGGAAAAGCTTCAAAGCTGGCCTTTTGTCAGTTGTTCTGCAAATATTTATTAAATGCAGCATGTCCCTTACATACAAACAGGTTCCATTCTGAGAGCAAGTTCCTATTAATAACGCCAATTTTTTCCTAAGTCCAACAAAGTTAGCCTAGGTACCCAACAAACTCAAATGACTATGTAAGGATGTACTAACATAGGTTTATAATACTTTTCACATAAATAATACATAAAAAACAAACATTAAAAAATTAAGAAAACATTTTAAACCTTATAGTACAGGACCTTGAAAAGTACAGTAGTACAATGCAACAGCTGGTATACGGGGCTGGCATTGAGTGAACAGGCAAGGAAAGTTACTGACTGGAGGAGGGAAAGGACTTAGAAATGGTAGAGTCAAAGGACTGTCAACAATAGAGATGGAGGGCAAGCTGCAGTTTCACTCATGCCTGACATTGATGGCACAGATTCTGGTTCCTTGCTGGATTCAATTTGTCTGCCCTCTTGAAAGAAGGACCCAGTGATATCTGGGTAGTAGGTTTTTTTTTCTTGTCTTAGATAATAACACAGTAGCACTGGGTTGAATTCTTTTCTTAAATTTTTTAAAAAAATCTATCTACTTATTTATTTATTTTTGGCTGTACTGGGTCTTTGTTGCTGTGCCCAGGCTTTCTCAAGTTGCAGAGAGTAGGGGATGCTCTCTAGTTTCAATGCGTGGGCTCCTCATTATGGTGGCTTCTCTTGTTGAGAAACACCAGCTTTAGGGCTTGGGCTTCAGTAGTTGTGGCACACAGATTTAGTAGTCCCCTGTCATATGGAATCTTTCCCGATCAAGAATCAAACCTGTGTCCCGTGCATTAGCCTGTGGACTGTTAACCAGTAGACCGCCAGGGAAATCCTGGATTGCATTCTGAATGGCTGCTGCAACCTTTGGTCTCTGTTCAGGTCTTGTGCCTCAAAAATGAACAATGCCTCCTCAAATAAAATCCCCTGTCATTTCCTGTGTCGTGAATCTCTTCTTAGCAGCACCAGATGTATGTATCACTGCTGCTTTTATGCTTGCTATTAGATGTCCTGGGTGGGCTTGAAATAAAGATACTGTACTACTGTACTGTACTTCCCAGGTGGCTCAGTGGTAAAGAATCAGCCTCCAAGCAGGAGACACGGGTTTGATCATTGGGGTGGGAAGATCCTCTGAAGATGTAAATGGCAACCCACTTCAGTATTCTTGCCTGGGAAATCCCATGGACAGAAGAGCTTGGTGGGCTATAGTCCATTGGGTGGCCAAGAGTCAGACACAACTTAATCGACTAAAATAGCAACAGCAACTAGTGTGCTCTATACAGTGTGTTGCTGCTGCTGCTGCTAAGTCACATCAGTCGTGTCTGACTCTGTGCAACCCCATAGACGGAAGCTCAACTGGCTCCTCTGTCCCTGGGATTCTCCAGGCAAGAACACTGGAGTGGGTTGCCATTTGCTATTTCAAATCCTGAAAGATGATGCTGTGAAAGTGCTGCACTCAATATGCCAGCAAATTTGGAAAACTCAGCAGTGGCCACAGGACTGGAAAAGGTCAGTTTTCATTCCAATCCCCCCAAAAAGGCAATGCCAAACAATGCTCAAACTATAAGGCAATGGCACCCCACTCCAGTACTCTTGCCTGGAAAATCCCATAGACGGAGGAGCCTGGTAGGCTGCAGTCCATGGGGTCACAAAGAATTGGACACGACTGACAGACTTCACTCTCACTTTTCACTTGCATGCATTGGAGAAGGAAATGGCAACCCACTCCAGTGTTCTTGCCTGGAGAATCCCAGGGACGGGGGAGCCTGGTGGGCTGCCATCTATGGGGTCGCACAGAGTCAGACACAACTGAAGTGACTTAGTAGCAGCAGCACACGCTAGTAAAGTAATGCTCAAAATTCTCCAAGCCAGGGTTCAGCAATACATGAACCTTGAACTTCCAGATGTTCAAGCTGGTTTTAGAAAAGGCAGAGGAACCAGAGATCAAATTGCCAACATCCGCTGGATCATCAAAAAAGCAAGAGAATTCCAGAAAAACATCTGTTTCGGCTTTATTGACTATGCCAAACCCTTTGACTGTGTGGATCACAATAAACTGTGGAAAATTCTGAAAGAGATGGGAATACCAGACCACCTGACCTGTGTCTTGAGAAACCTATATGCAGGTCAGGAAGCAACAGTTAGAACTGGACATGGAACAACACACTGGTTAAAAATAGGAAAAGGAGTACGTCAAGGCTGTATATTGTCACCCTGTTTATTTAATTGATATGCAGAGTACATCATGAGAAACGCTGGACTGGAAGAAGCACAAGCTGGAATCAAGATTGCTGGGAGAAATACCAATAACCTCAGATATGCAGATGACACCACTCTTATGGCAGAAAGTGAAGAGGAACTAAAAAGCCTCTTGATGAAAACAAAGGAGGAAAGTGAAAAAGTTGGCTTAAAGCTCAACATTCAGAAAACTAAGATCATGGCAGTTGATCCCATCACTTCATGGCAAATAGATGGGCAAACAGTGGAAACAGTGTCAGACTATCTTTTTGGGCTCCAAAATCACTGCAGATGGTGATTGCAGCCATGAAATTAAAAGATGCTTACTCCTTAGAAGGAAAGTTATGACCAACCTAGATAGCATATTCAAAAGCAGAGACATTACTTTGCTAACAAAGGTCCGTCTAGTCAAGGCTATGGTTTTTCCTGTGGTCATGTATGTATGTGAGAGTTGGACTGTGAAGAAGGCTGAGCGCCGAAGAATTGATGCTTTTGAACTGTGGTGTTGGAGAAGATTCTTGAGAGTCCCTTGGAGTGCAAGGAGATCCAACCAGTCCATCCTAAAGGAGATCAGTCCTGGGTGTTTATTGGAAGGACTGATGCTGAAGCTAAAACTCCAATACTTTGGCCACCTCATGAGAAGAGTTGACTCCTTGGAAAAGACCCTGATGCTGGAAGGGATTGGGGGCAGGAGGAGAAGGGGACAACAAAGGATGAGATGGTTGGATGGTGTCACCGACTCGATGGACGTGAGTCTCAGTGAACTCCGGGAGTTGGTGATGGACAGGGAGGCCTGGCGTGCTGTGATTCATGGGGTCGCAAGGAATCAGACACGACTGAGTGACTAAACTGAACTGATACAGAGTGTGTGTGTGTGGGTGGGTGGGGGGACCGCTTGCGTGCGCGCGTGCTCAATCGTCTCCTCTGTCCATGGGATTTCCCAGGCAAGAATACTGGAGTGGGTTGCCATTTCCTTCTCCAGGGGATCTTCCTGACCCAGGGATTGAAATCACATCTCCTGCATTGCAAGCAGATTCTTTACTGCTACAGTACCGTAAAGTACAGGAAAGCACAACCAGTTGTAGAGGATGCATGCATATGACAATGCACACCAGACAGGTGAAGTAATTTCTTTGATTGGACATGCAAACACATGTTTGCATCTTTGAAAGTTTGAAACTTGAAGGTTTGTATTTAGGGGACTTACTGTGTTGTTATAGACTGAATACTTGTGTACCCAAAATTAATATATTGAAGGCTAATCCCCAGTGTGGCATTATTTGCAGGTGAAAGATTTCAGAAATGCTTAAGTCATGAGTATGGAGCCCTCATGAATGGGATTAGTGTCCTTATAAAGGAGACCCCATCTGAGGACACAGTTAAAACACAGCCATCTGTGAGCCAGGAAGTGGGTCCCCATCAAATACTAAATCAGGTAGCACTTTGATGTTGGAGTTCCCAGCCTCCAGAAGGATGAGAAATGAATTTTTGTTGTTTATGAGCCACCTAAAGTATTTTGTTATAGCACCCTGAGTGGGCTAAAATAAATACCAATGTGAAAATGCTCCCAAGAGAAGGTGAATTCTCTATTTGTTTGTCAGTAGGAAAAGAAGAAAGAGCCTAGTTACCAGTATTGGGGCACATGACCAGGGCTGGACTAAATACTGGGACATGATGTGAATTTCTTGTTATGGGGCTACAGCACCCTTGAATGCCTTCTGTTTCTAATCAGGATTTATGCTAGAGATAGGATGGGGCAGTGTTTCCAGAGCCAAATAAACTCAGCTGTGGTGAAAGGAAGATCTAGTGTCCGGGTACCAAGGAGGGCCTGACAAACCTCCCTTAACTGACCAAACCACTCCTAGCCTACGACTGTCCATTAAACCATTAAATATAGTTGATTGACTGCACCAAATGGCACTGCAGAGAACAAGAAACATTGATTTTAATAACACCCTGCACTTGAAAAATACTCCATGCTTACCAAAATATTTTCACATTTCAGTATTTCATAGGATTCCCGAAGTCTCCAACATAGGCCGGGGAGGTATACCCATATTTTGGATAAGCACATTAAGGCACTAAGAGTTTAAATTGATCATCTCACTTCTAGTTAGCTAGAAGCTGAGACAGAACTAAAACAATAAGCTCCTATCGCTAAGTCACCGCTCTTTACCTTATGCCACTGCTTTGCTCATGTAATGCTGTGACCAAACTCTTGGAGGACCATGTTCACTGAGAATTCAGTCCATATTTGATTGACTTCTGGAAAACAGGACCTTGCTGGTCTGAGCATTCTGGAGGGTACTCTCAGCAATAATCATGAACCCAAGTATTGTTTAAGATACTTGTTTTAAGAAATATGCTTCAATTTGAATAAAGAGGGTTATTATCTATCTTACCTGGAGAAGGAAATGACAACACACTCCAGTATTCTTGCCGGGAGAATCCATAGGATTGCAGAGTCGGACACAATTGAAACAACTTAGCACACTATCTATTTTAAGGGTATTTCCTTAAATTGCTAACATAAATTAGCAACACCAGAGATGTCAAAAATATCAGTTTCTGTTAAAAATGCTCCAATTTTTGTGATTTCACCATGTTGCTTAATTGAATTCCTACAATGTGCTAATCACCATTCTAAGTTTTGAGAACATGGTGATAAACAGAACAGACAAAATTCCCTTTATCATAGGGCTTTTGGTCTAGCTGAAGAGGGGTTGTTTGTGCAGGAGACTAACAGAAATCAAGTAAAATAGAAAGTATGTCAGATGTTGATAAATGCTATAAAGGAAAAATACAGCAGACAATGGAGACAGGAAATGCTGGAGTGGGGATGGGGTTGCAATTTAAAATAGGATGATTAAGGAAGGATCCAAGAAAAGCTTGAAGGAAATACTATTTTTCAAAAATAACAAAATAAAAAAAAGTCAATAAACATGCAAACCAGTTATCAATAATCATTAGTGACTACACACACATACAACCTAGTATTTACTTTTCAAATTAACTCTCAACTCTATTCACTGAGAAAAGAAAATAAATTTGATTTTGCATTTTTGTAGAACTATAAAAATATGATATTTAGCTATCACTAATCCCTGCTTTTTTGTTTGGAGACCTCCCACTGTTTAGCTCAGTGATAAAATTCCACAATAAATTTTGACTTGAAAGATTTCAGGATATCACGAAAATGGGAATGACGAATGAAGGCTATGAGATGAGCAAATATTTGGCAAATGCTGTAAAGTACTTAGAACAAGCTTTATTAAGCATGGTGGAATCAGATGATCATTACTGTTTTTATTTTTATCTGGGGTCAAGCATAATTAAAACATTTTCTGTGGGTTTCCAAATTAGCCTAACAATTTATTGGTCTCCAAAGATCTTGGTAGATGGTAATCTTGGCATGGAGTTCTAAAAGAGGACTCTCTAGATCTGGCAAGAAGTTGGAAAATAATTGTTTAAAAAGAAAAAAGGCCCAAGGAACACCCTGAGAGAATTGTGACACGTTGGGAATTCAATCAGAAGGTGCCATCAGTGATGGGCTACAGTCCATGGGATTGCAAGAGTCCGATGCGGCTGCACCACCACCACCACATGGCTGCCTGAGCACTAAAATGCCCAGATCCTCAAGGTTTATAACTGCAAAGATCAAGGAGGAAATGTTGTAGCTGCCCTCTTGTGGCTGAAATGGAGGTTTTTTTTGCCTCTGCCTCTATACTTTCAGGAAGCAATGTTATTTCACCCCATGCTACTCCCACCTACTGAGTTATATATGAAATAATGTAAGACCAGTAAAACATTTCAAGTTTTCAGATGGGCTCAAAAGACTCCCCCCACCCACCCAACCCCTACCCAACCACAAACACAACCAAACCTTGCAAGTCAGTCAACACACACTTTGCAGTTGCACAAAGCTCCTGGCTATTGGTACCTTATATTAAAATTTTGTCCCCTTTCAACCACACCCCGAGATAAGTCACATGAGATTTCTGGAAAAATTTTAAGATGATATCCTCTAGTCTATATGTACTTGGTGGAGGGGAGGGAGGATGGTGGGAATTAACAGCAGGGACTGATGTATGAAACAAGGGGAAGGAGTTTGATACCTCTCAGCCACATAACCAAAGCTAAACCACTCAACAGCTTAAACTTCAGTTTCCTCCAATGTAAAATTAGAGAGTTCAAAGCAACTTTCAATATCCCTTTTAGCTCTAAAACTCTATACATAAGTGGGCTGATGGACAGGTCAATTACTTTTTTGTCTCTTGGTTTTCTTTCCTTTCTGGTTATGTGGCTTTACGATTAGTGAGCTTTTAGAGCCATTAGAAGAATTGTGTGATTGCTTTGAACCATTGAACATTGCAAGGCCAGAGGGATATTTGTAGAACTGTCCCATTTCAGGTACTGAATTTATTAACTATCTGCTATGTGCTGTGCATCATTCCAGTGCAAGGAATGCAATATTAATAGAGAAAAGGAGGTGCTTATAATTTGAACAAAATTAACTTCATTAATTTTTATGTGGCTTTACAGTTTGCTTTTATGTTCTTATGATTCTGAAAACAGCAAAGGGAACTTACCTTAAATTTTGACCATCTCCAAAGATCTTCTGGATGGGATAGGCTTGAAGCTGAGCAAAACTCCCAGTACACTTGGGCAAGAATTGGGTCTGGAATCAAAACTTCAAAGTCAAGCCAGTGCGCATTCTGGTGAAGCTTGTAGTGGAAGACATGCCTGGCTATGTATGCTTCAGTCATTTTGAAAAATGTTCTTCCATAGACCATTTTTTTTTTTTTAAACATGAAAGGAAGTTCAAATAGGGCCTATATGCTTTTGGAAACTGCCTTGTTTGTGCTTGGTTTCATATCATGCTTTGGAATGGTTAATTTAAAAAGAAAGACTATGTTTTAAGTAATTTAGAATTTTTAAAAAAAATTTTATTTTATTAGGCTAAGATTGTTTTGCTTGTTTTGTTTTTCCCTCAAATTCTTGTGCATGGTCTGACATTTAAAGACATAAACAATCATAAATTTGAAATATTAATTGTTTTGGATGTGAGAAATCTTAAGGTATACATTGCTAAAATGAAAGTTGACTTGTTATATGAAAATACACATGTGTGTAATGATCAGGTTACAGGATCTTGATAAAAATGCTTATTCCAGATTACAAGAGGTTCTGGAAGGACCTCTTGATGTCACAGATTTTTTTTCCTGTTGCCTTGATATTTTCAGAATGTCTTACACATCGTCTACTATATGTGTCTTTGTTGTAAGTTAGACTTTAGTTAGATAGAACATTTGAACTGTATTCAACTTGGCAGGGCAAAGAGCCTGGAGTCCAATGATTTGTCTTTAGGGCGGTGTTTGGGGAATAACAAAATATTTCAGAATCATTAAGGGTATTACAAGAGGGAATTTGGGAGTGGTTGAAATGCTTTGTGTACTTCTAAGAAGGCAGGATGGGAGAGATTAGAGGAGGAAAACGGTTTTAAAAATTTCACTTGGAGATTTGTAAATATAGTGAGCATTACTGCAGGTTCATAATAAAATAAAATGATCATAAACTGTTAAAATCATAAGGCCTTTTCTGATTTCAGTTTGATAAAACTGAAAATGTAAAACAGAAAACAATACACATGTTACAAAGGAAGGCTCACTGATAAGTAATATTAGAGTTCTCTCCTGACCAAAGATGTATCTGTTATCTTACAAGGTGTGTGATATCATTTTGGTACAAGTAGTGATACCATAGATTGCTTCTTTAAACATTATTTTCAGGCAGATAGGCTCTGAGGAAGATAGTGTGAAGTCTTGAAAAGAACACAAACTGGGTTCAGAGTATGCTGGGCAGTTGGCTCTGTGGTCTTGGATAATTTTTTAGCCTCAGTTTCTTTACTTGTAAATTGAAATAATTTCTATTCTCTCATAAGGCTTGGAGTAGGAAATGGCAACCCACTCTAATATTCCTGCCTGGGAAATTCCATGGACAGAGGGAGCCTGGCAGGCTATAGTACATGGGGTCACAAAGAGTAGGACATAACTGAGCCCACACACACACATACACACACACACACACACACACACACACACACATAAGGCTTATCTAGCGAAGGCTCCATGCCTTCCCCCTCCTACATCTTCCAGATTTCTAGAAGAGTTTTACTGTCTATCTGTCTGTCTCCAAGATCATGCTCATCAGAAAGGTCTAAAGAGTTAAAAGAAGGAAAAAAAGTTTAGTTGGTATTAAAAGCGGTACATGAAAATTTAAACTACCTCTTCAGGCTATGCCAAGCAAAGAAGAATTTTTCTAATAGTAAAGGCAAATGGGTCTTAAACCTAGGACCTATAAGGAAACATTTTTTGTCTTTTTGTTTAGGTATGGGGATGTGGGGAAGAATGGCAGGTGTTGATGATTTCTGTGTATATGATTCAAAGGCTTGTCTCAGCACAGCAAAGTGGCTGTGTTTTGAACTTGGTTGCTGATTCCTTTTTTGTCAGACCACTTTCCTGAATGCCTTTGTTCTTTCCTGTCATTCAAACATCAGTGATTGAGTGTACATTACTGAATACAGTTTTTCTGTCTTTATGGACAAGACTGTGCTTAGAACTTTGCCTAATTCTAGATCACAAGCTCAAATGCATGTGCAGGTCAGAAGCAAAGGAGGGTCCACCTAATACAGCTGTGGTGATTTGGATAGCATGTGCTCGGTCCAGAGAGTAGCCACCAGTCTGCAACTTGTTATATGGACTGTTTATTGCCAGATCTTCAAACTTTTTTCAAGAGAAGTCAGAAATGCAGGCTTTAAAGTGAAGTTTCCCAATTTTTACACCACCATGCAAACCAAGCAGAGCTTAACTAAGGACTGTAGTTTGTATACTCTGATTCCGGCTAAAGTTAATACTTCTTTCTTGATTTGCCTCTTACTGGATGATGAACAAGAGCTAGATAACCTAGGGAGAAATCACAGCCCCATCACATACTACCTGTGAGAACTTGGCAAGTAATTATACTTGGCATCTCTGTCCCTTAGTTTCCTCATCTATAAATTGGAGGTGATGGTAATGGTACTCATCTCATAGGGTTTTGGGGAAGAATCAAATAAGTTAAAATACATAAAGTGCTTGGGACAGTAGTGGGTGATATTGAAGTGTTTAATATTGTTAAAGTTTCTTTCATGTCCTCCCTTTAGAAGGTCACAGCCTCTTCCCGTAAGGCCTGGGAAGGGAGGAGGAAAAAAGGGAAACAAACTTTTATTGAGCACTTCCTGTGTACCAGGAATTATACCAGATGCTTCATATGACATTTTCTCAATTTAATCCTCAGACAGACTCTTGAGCAGGTTTTATTCTCATTTTGCAGTAGAGAGAACTGAGACTTTATGAGATTCACTTGTCCAAGACAGAGTTAGATTTGGACTTAAGTGGATCTGATTTCAAAACTCATTGTTATACCAGAAAGCTTTCCATCCTTGACCAAGGGAGATTTTGCTGTGAATTTGATGCCTGACAGGATCTCTTTCAAAAGGGAATTTAAGGGTTTAACTGCCTCCTAAATGAATCAGCTTGGGTCCAGATTAACTGGGGAGAACTTAATTACTCACAAACCTACTACCCGCTCTATACTTGACCTCCCAGGCAAGCCTGAGCTCCTCCAGGGTAGAGACTTAGTATCTGCTCTATCTGAAACTCCCAGCATAGTCAGTGAATCCAAGTGCTTATAGGAATGAAAGAGGTATTCAAACTAGGAGGTTCTCAATCTACACGGTTTTGGAGTGTTGGACATGACTTGTGACAAGACAAGTCTAGCCAGGCCAATATAGGACCTTAATTACCGCACTGAAAGCCTCCACATGTTATAAAAGCTTTACCTCCTTTCCTAATAGTGTCCTTTAAGATGTCAAAGAATAGAATCAGATTGGATGGAAGGGGTGGAGGTGTGTGTGAAGAGAAAGAAGGGATAAAAGAATGAGAGCGGGGAATCTGTAGAGATACAGCAGGAGATAAGAAAGGATTTTAGTGCCGCCTCCACATGAGATGTTTGAATGTGCCTAGATTTTGCCATCCTTGCCTCATTGACTCAAATGTGTTAGAAATCAGTGAAATTAACAAAACCACAAACTAAATGATTAATGGGTCTGTTTTCAAGAACCAAGTGGAAAACAAACAGACAAATAGAAGTACAATTCTTACTCTGTCCCTTTATCACTTTGATCTCTGTCTCCCAGTAAACGGAGGGCACTCTCAGGTCTACAGCATTATCACTTTGCTTCTATCCTTTATCCTATCCAGATGGAGTGGCAAGACCAATGGTCAGGCAGGCTCACAGATAGATCTTTGGAATTAATCCAGATGCAGAGCAACACTGAATCCATCCACGGAGAGCCAAGGGTTCGTGTTTACTCTAGAGTACAGTATTTCCTGACTGAAGAAATTCTGGCTAATTACTTGACCTTTCTGAGTCTCAATTTCCTCATCTCTGATATGGGAATAATCCTAGAACCTACCTCACATGTCTGTGATGATTAAACAAGTTTTACCATATGTAAAATGCTTAGAGCAGTGACTGGCACATCATCATTATTATTGTTAATATTAATAAAAGGTTTTAGAGGTGATATTGATCACAAGCAGATGATCATACTTGCATTGGAAATAACCCTTTTTGAAGTACTTTGATTTTGCAAATGACTTTAAAAGGCCCTTGGTATGAGATCAAGCACCTTCACTCACCACTCTCCAAAAATTAGCCATTTCCATTATGCACAGACTTCTATCCTTTTCTGTAAATTGTCCAGACTTCCAAAATGGGATGCAATATGGTCTTGTTCCTTGGAGGTGGAAAATGGGATAACTATACAGCAACTGATGTTGCAGGGGTAAAGAATCCATCTGCCAATGCAGGAGATGTAAGAGATGTGGGTTCAATCCCTGGGTTGGGAAGATCCCCTGGAGTAAGAAATGGCACCCCACTCCAGTATTCTTGTCCGGAAAATTCTATGGACAGAGGAACCTGAGGGCTACAGTCCATGGAGTTGCAAAGATTTGGACATGACTGAGCACACACACTTACATATAGCAACTATACATATCAGTAGATAAAGCAGTGATTGATTAGATGAATTAAACATGATTTTTTAAAATAGGGGGAACGAAATTCACTTTTTAAAAGAACTGCTTTGTTCCGTACTAGATTATTTCTCATTTTCACTAAATGGGATACAAAGTTGTCAGCCTCAATAACAATTTCACTAAACTTGGTTTTCAGATTCATAGCACAGGTGTTTTTTGATCAGAGGAAAGCACCACTGGCAATTCTTAGGAACTGTCCTTTGGACAGTATGACATTATTGTAGGTAGGAGAACTGATCATCATTATAGTGGCCAAGCAGAATTCGGAATCATGCTGTATATTCACAGTTCATTTAAAATAGGCTCCATCTCCAACATCTTCCCTGGTAAAGTTGAGATGGTGAATTACAGCACAGCAGAAAGCCATAGGTTTGGCGTGAAAGAGACCTGTATTTTAATTTTGAACATTAATGATTCCAATAAATTTATGGAACAAACAGTTCTCAAACTTTAGCATGGATCAGACTCACCTAGAGGCTTGTTAAATGTGGACTGTGGACATCACCCCTAGAGTTTCTAATTCAATAGGTATGCAGCTAGGCTCAAGAATTTGCTTTTCTAGCAAGTTTTCAAGCAAAGATGGTGATGATGCTGGTCTGAGGACTATACTTTTAGAACCACTAGGATACATTAGGTGCAAAAAACTAGATTCAGATGGTTCCAGAGTTGGGCCAGAGATTCCGCATCTATAAAAGGGAAGAATTTTGACTTGTAAAGTTTTCTGTGAGGATTGGAGATATTGTGTAGATGCACCCAGCCCTTATGGGCAGTCAAAAAGTACTAGATATTATTCCTTAGTCAGACATGGACTCAAGTTCAAGTTCAAGCTCTGCTGACTGAATGATCAATTGTAAAAGTCAAAAAAATCTACTTTATTTGTAAAGTAGATGCTACTGTCTGAATTGTGAAAAAATCTACTTTATTTGTAAAGTAGATGCTACTGTCTGAATTGTGTTCCCCAAAATTCTTATCTTGAAGGCATAACCCCCAAAGTATGGTAGTTGCAGACAGGGCTTTAGAAGGAAATTAGGTTTTGATGAGGTCATGAGGGTGGGGGCCTCACAATGGGATTGGTCTTCTAAGAGGAAACCAGAGAGCTTGCTTTTTCTCTCTCTCTCCACCATGTGAGCACACAGCTTGAAAGTGGCCTCTGCAAGCCAGGAAGAGAACCCTAACCAAGAACCTAATTGGTTGGCACCTTGATCTCCTTCTTTAGAACTGTGAGAAATAGATTCTTAGTGTTTAAGCTATCTGATCTATTTTGTTGTGGCAACCTGAGCGAGCTAACACAGTGGAGTTAATCCCTACCCTATAAATTAGGGATACAATGAGATACTGTATGTACAACACTCAGAACAGTGTTGGCTACCTGTAGTAGGAGGCAGCTAATGAGTTTTAGCATTATTATTTAATATTACAATTATAGTCATCACTGTACCCTTTCTTCCAAATCTGTTGTGTTGTTTCTTCTTTTGTTAACTTTGCTAAGAAATTCCCAAATAGGATTGTAAGCTGATTGCCTTCAACATTATCATTACAGATTATTTTTCTGTCCCAGCATTTATCCTTGGATAAGCACATAATTATATAAGAACAAAAATGCTATCAACCCTCTTTCTGGTCTCAGCCTGTCCAAAAGAGTAAGCCATCTCCTGTGGCTCATTTTCTGGTGATGTTCCTTTTTTCAGAACACGCTGGTCAGTTGTCTCCTGGGTGGTATCTTGCGCATATGTTTTCTATTAAAGTAGCAACTGAAGAGTGGCAACTGTGAATCTTTTCTGGCCGGTGCTCATGTTCAGTTTTCTTCTGTAATTAGCCTTGGGGTGGAAGTTTTGGGAGGAAGGGAAGGGGAGGCTAATTTATGAATTGAAAATTGGACTTGATGCATATGACATGGGCTAAAGTGCTCCAACTTAGCTGTGATAAGAACTTTCCCTGGTTCTTTCTCTCTTGTTAAAGTCTTCTCATTTACATTTCTACAGTTGTCAAGCATCTAACTTTGTTTTAAAAATCATGTTAAAACATTAAAGACATGATTAAGTTTTAAAAGTGAAAAGAAAAAATGAAATCAAATACTTCTGATTATTTTAGGGACATTGTTTTCTCACGGTGAATAACATTATTGGAATCACCTCAATATGAGTGATTAAACGACCAATGGGTCACTTTTAGTGGTTTTTATGAAAAAAAAAAAAATTATATACAGCCATCTGGTAAAAGTTTGGCAGTTTCTTATACAGATAAACATCCATGTACAAATATGACCCAGAAATCCCACTCCTAGATTTTTACCTAAGAGAAATGAAAATTTACATTCCCAACAGAACTTATACACAAATGTTTATAGCAGCTCTATTCATAATTGCCATAAACTGAAATAACTTAAGTATTCAATAGGTAAATAAACTGACATATTCACATAACAGAATACTACTCAGTAGTGAAAAGCAACAAACTATTAAGCAACAATCTGGATGAATCTCAAAGGCATTTTACTGAGTAAAAAGTTACATGAAAAGGGTTATATTTTTTACATTCTTAAAAGGATAAAACCATGGTGATATGGAGACCAGTAGTTTATGGTAGGTGGGGGATTATAAAGTAGTAGCACCAGAGAATTTGGGGGTGTGAAAATTGTTCTGTAACCCTGATTGCACTGATCTTTCTATGACTACACAAGTAGTAAAAATTCACAGAACTGTACACCAAAAGATGTCAATTTTACAATGTTAATTAAACAAAAAAGAATAATGAGGAGGAAAAGAGATATTATGTCTCTTTTAGGAACATAAATGATTGTCCCAGTGTGTTATGCAGTGAAAATTTTAAATGTGTGTTGGGTTGAATCTATTATGAAATTTCTGTACAGGTAGGAAATGTCAGACAAAAACTATTTTTGATTGTGTGGTAGTGAAAGGAAGAAGGAAGGATGGGTTTAATTTTACTCATGGTTTCCACGTATATCAAAAACCAAAGATCATAGGACAATATAATGAGTTAATAGTGCTCATAAGTTGCTTTTTGAAATCTCTAATCCTCACCTCTTATCAACTTTCAGATCTCCATGGCATTTTCAAAACTGGTTTGCATCTGGATTCTGAGTCTGAGATGCTTGAGATGGGAAGTTAGGTCAAAAGTGGGAGTTCACTTTCCTTTATACTGCACATCAACTATTCATATCCTACCATCTGAAACTAATTTGTTGTGTGTAATTTATTCCATAAAGTTGCTGAAATAAACAATGCATCCGCGGCTCCTTAGATGTGTATTCCACAGGGACTTGCTTGTCTGTGTGTGATTTTCAGCTCTCTGGGAGCTTTTAGAAGTACCATCCAGCACTTGGGATGTCATGTGGGTTCTTGGAGAGCCTATTATTTATAAACTAGGGTACTTGTTGTGTGTGGTTTGTTATCTGTGACTGATGTGATGTGGACCACAATCCCTATTCCCCAATATTTCCTGAGTCCAGATTAGTGAGTTAGTAATGGGGAACAGACATGCCCACTCTACACCTCAGATAAATACAACAGGATCGAGATTATTTGGGGGAAATGGGTGAGAAGTTACAGCGTGGTGGTTTGTCACTTTCCTCCTAGGAAAACAAGGCACTATGGAAAAGCATGGCGCATTTTCCATGGTGGCAGTTTGCTTCTGGGTGTGGTCTGACTTCACTTCTGTGTTATGGATGCTAAAGCATTTCACAAAGTTCTTCCAGCCCTTCCACCTCCTATCCTTATTGCCAGGAGCTTTGCAGGGTGATGACATGATGTGGAGGAATAAGGCACAGTCCTTCTCACAGATCTCACAGATTTCTTCACAGTCCTCACAATGCAAGCAAGTCCTTTTCAAACTACACATTCAAAGTACATTTTTCCTTTTTTAATGAGGGCTATACTAACACCAGTATGGATCACTTTAGTGTTCTTTCTGTCAAAAATCAATATTTTCATTTTGTCCCCATAATTAAATCAAAGTACTAGGCTTAAAAAAATCTCTTCTGAATCCACAGACTACTGGTATCACTTTAAGAGTACAAATCATTACAGAGCATTTTAAAATGCTCTTGTCAGTTCCAGAATATACTTTTGAGTTCCCACTTGCAAAGAACAGATTTCTTCTCTAGAAATCTAGCTCATACTTGAACTTTGGCAAATGGTTCCCTCTTGCCTATTTCCTTGGAGGCCAACAATCCTTATGCTATTCAAAAGTACTTTTTGGAGCATTTTCTATATATAGGCCCTATTCTAGATAGTAAAGAAATAAGACAAAATCACAGGCTGAAAATTTATTTTAGAACATATGAAATTCTAGGAAGGAAATAAAACATGACTGAGATAGAGTGATTTTAGGCGTGGGGAGAATGCATTACTTTAGACAAGAGGTGGTCATGTAAGATCTCTTTGAGGAGGTTACATTTGAGCAGAATCTATACATAAGAAGCCAGCCATGGGGGAGGAGCTAAGATGGCGGATGAGTACGACGGGGAGAATACTTTCTCCTCCACAAATCCATTAAAAGAACATTTGAATGCTGAATAAACTCTACAAAACAACTTCTGAATGCCGGCAGAGGACATCAGGCACTTAGAAAGACAATTCATTGTCTTCAAAATGAGATTACAAGCCCTGCGGTAACTCCTTTTGCGGAGAAGTGGCGTGGACACCAGCATTTGCTATTAGAAGCGGGGGCTGGGCTAGGAGGAGCGGTGTGGCCTGCAACGCATTGAGAAAGGATTTGGCCTGGCTATCTCGAGCGCTATCTGAGCGAAATAACCAGACTGTCGGTTATCTACTACATCAAAAGCCAGCCCTAACTTAAGACATCACCAGGACTACGTACGGAACAAGGACTGCAGAGAGATGGCCGGCTGCAGGCCGTCCCACTCTGGTGACAGGCAGCCAGGGCCGGAGGCGGGCAATCACAGCCCTAGAGAGACACTGTTTACAGAATTGTAAGTAGGTTTCTGTGCTGACTCACGCTTCTTGGGGCTCTGGATGGTCAACATCTGCCTGAGAAAGTGCGCCTGTGGTATACCCAGAAAACTGAGCAGCGGGGAGGCGATAAGTTGCAGCAGCTGTGCTCGCTAAACACTTCATCACCTGCTACTCGGATCTGGGAAGGGCATAAAACGCAGACTCAACCGAGTCTGTGCTTCTGAGGATTATCCGAGTGCCTGAACCTGACCGGCTTAGATTTGGGTGTTCATCTCCGCCCCCTCTGTAACAGGGCAGAGATCAGATATTGAAAAGACCAGTAAACCGCCTCAATAAAGGGAATTCAACAAACTACCAGAATATAGTAAGGACACTCTAAACTTGGCAATTTTAACAAAATGAAGAGACAAAAGAATACCCAGCAGCTAAAGGAACAGGATAGATGCCCACCAAACCAAACCAAAGAGGAAGAGATAGGGAATCTACCTGATAAAGAATTCCGAATAATGATTGTGAAATTAATCCAAAATCTCAAAATCAAAATGGAATCACAGTTAAAGAGTCTGGAGACAAGGATTGAGAAGATGCAAGAAAGGTTTAACAAGGACCTAGAAGAAATAAAAAAGAGTCAACACATAATGAATAATGCAATAAGTGAGATCCAAAACACCCTGGAGGCAACAAATAGTAGAATAACAGAGGCAGAAGATAGGATTAGTGAATTAGAAGATAGAATCCTAGAAATAAATGAATCAGAGGAGAAAAAAGAAAAACGAATTAAAAGAAACGAGGACAATCTCAGAGACCTCCAGGATAATATTAAATGCTACAACATTCGAATCATAGGAATTCCAGAAGAAGAAGATAAAAAGAAAGACCATGAGGAAATACTTGAGGAGATAATAGTTGAAAACTTCCCTAAAATGGAGAAGGAAATAACCACTCAAGTTCAAGAAATCCAGAATCCCTAACAGGATAAACCCAAGGCGAAACACCCCAAGACACATATTAATCAAATTAACAAAGATTAAATATAAAGAACAAATATTAAAAGCAGCAAGGGAAAAACATCAAATAACTTACAAGGGAATTCCCATAAGGATAACAGCTGATCTTTCAATAGAAACTCTCCAAGCCAGGAGGGAATGGCAAGACATAATTAAAGTGATGAAAGAAAATAACTTACAGCCTAGATTATTGTATCCAGCAAGGATCTCATTCAAATATGAAGAAGAAATCAAAAGCTTCACAGATAAGCAAAAGTTGAGAGAATTTAGCACCACTAAACCATTTCTCCAACAAAAACTAAAGGACATTCTCTAGATAGAAATGACTAAAAGGGTGTATAAATTCGAACCCAAAACAATAAAGTAAAACCTATTTATCAATAATTGCTTTAAACGTTAATGGGCTGAATGCCCTAATCAACAGACAAAGACTGGCCGAATCGATACAAAAACAAGACCCCTACATACCTTGTCTACAAGAGACAACCAAAAGACTAAAATGGGTCAAATGGATACAAAAACTAGACCCCTATATATGTTGTCTACAAGAGAACCACCTTAAAATAGGGGATATATACTGACTGAAAATGAAGGGCTGGAAAAAGATTTTCTATGCAAATATGGACCAAAAGAAAACAGGAGTAGCAATACTCATATCAGATAAAATTGACTTTAAAGATCCTGAAAAGGAGACAATCAAGGTTATACATAACGACTTAAAGGAACAATCCAAAAAGAAGTTATAACAATTATAAATATATATGCACCCAACATTGGAGCATTGATATATCTAAGACAAACATTAATTAGTATGATAGAAGAAATATACAACAACACAATAATAGTGGGAGACTTTAATACCCCACTCATACAATCAGGCTATAATAGACAAAGTAAAGAGGAAAACATATTCACTTATGAGCCTCAAAAAATTCAGTTCACCCAGAAGAGTTAAAGAAAAAAATAGACTTATTTGTTCACTCTGTAAATGTTTATTGACTATTTTATGGGTCTGGTACCACTTTTGGTAGTAGGGAGGAAGAAGTGACAAAGGTGATCCTGTCCTAAATAATATATTGTGATAAAGATAGGACCTACCAATACAAAATACCAAGATGTGCCTAAGATGAGGACACCCAAACTGGACTTTTAGTTTCCTGAACTTTTCATTTCCAGATCAAACCTCCTAATATAGGATGAATTCAACATGATTTTTTAAAAGTGTTCTTTGTGATTAAATACAGAAAGCCATTAGTTAAAAAATTACATATACTCCTCCCCACCATCACTCCCCTTCTTTCTTCCCATTTCCCTCCCACCCTCATTGATCCTTTCCTTTGTCCATTTTCCCCTGCAAACAATAAAACAATAAATAAAAAATAAATAAAAAATAAATAAAAAAATAAATAATCCCCAAATGGATTTATTTGGGGCCTTGTTCACCAAAAAAAAAAAAAAAAAAGAAGCCAGCTATGTAAAAATTGAGGAAAGAACATTCTAGAGCAGGCTGTTTCTCCATCAGGCACTACACTCTTCATGTTTGAAAGGTGGAGGTGGAAATTGCCTCTATCACCATTTTAACATATGATCCACTGAAGGAACTGTTTCCTCTCCTTAAACCTTGGGCTGTATGGGTTTGGAGATCCTAGTGTTCAGGAGAGGACAGCACCAGCAGGGAACACAAGTCATAAATCTGTGAAACAGGTTATTCTTTTGTAGCTGGTCATAGGCCAAGTAAGTGAGTTGGATAGAGATGTTTTGGGAATCCTCATTCTTCCTTATTTTAAGTCCTTCACAAAGGCATAAATCTCTGAAATCCCTCCAGGAATGAGGCATTGATTTTCGTTTATTATTTTCCAAGGTAGAGGCAGTTCTAGTGACTTCTCCTCAGGCTTTCCCACCGTAAGACCAGTTATAGTCAGGGAAACAATGTAGGAATTCTGCCAGTTGCTGAGTACATCTATTCCAATTATGCATTATGGAACTGAAAAAATAACCACAGGATGGGCCCAGATACTTACTGGGCCTATTCTGAGACAGACCTGAGCTAAAACTCCATTGATCTCATGAGTTCTAGCCTCTATTCTGACTGGTGGGCCACAGTGACATTTTGGTTCTTCTGGAATTAGTGTTAGTTCAAAGCCAGTGTCCATCAGTCCCTAAAGCTCTGATTATTACCTTTCCCCAATACATAGTTACCCTGGTAAAAGGCTATAGGTCCCTTTGGGTATGGCTGGGAGAAAGGTTAACAGCATAAATTTTTGACAGTATACTGGGGTCCTTCCTCAAGGGGATCCATCCTTCCTTTCTTTTTTGAGAACTAAAAATGGGTTTCTTGGTCTGTAAACTAGCTCAAGGCTGGGAACTGATTGAGAGGCGTGACTCTGTTTTTATCATGCATGTTATATTTTTGTTCACTTGACCTAGGACTTTTCTGCTTATACAGGTAAGTGGGAAGTTAGTAGGCTTCCTATCCATTTCTATCTATTGCATTTTTAGGACTGCCACGATTAATTAGCCAACATCATAGGCCTGCAGCAGTCAGACTGTCCTGAATGCCACTTTACTATCCATTGTGGTAAATGGATAGCCACTTTACTATCCATTACCATGCCCACCCCGCCTTTGTTGGTTGAATGCTGCCAATTGGCGCCTGCCACCTGGCGCCTGCCACCTGGGGATTCAATTACTCCCATCACATTTAGGTTTGCCAATTCAGTACTATAGTTCCACTGTCAGGTCTGGCATATAGATAAGAGCTTTTCAAGGATCCAGGGTTCCTTCATGAATTCATTTCTCACAGTCATGGTGAAATGTACATCTTGGACCCTCCCAGCCTGAGTGAGTAGGTCTTAAATGACAAATCTCCTCTAACATTCTAGTCTCCCTAAGTCTTCAAATCCCTTCCTCTACATTAAACTAACTGTGAACAACCTTTTGGTCCATGTTTCAGGCAACCAATGAACCAGACTGTTAGAGCCTTTTCCAACTCCCTGAGCTGCAGCTACGTGCAGACTCTTCATTTAGTGAGCCCAGATCAGTAAATTCAGCCTGACTCAACTTTATGTTTCTTCTATCATTATCCCTCACTCTTATTATCCATTCGGACACATATTCTCCAGATTTCTGATCATGTAAGTTAGAAGACTCAACTATTCTTTCAGAGTCTAAAGCAACTCTTTATGGGTCACATTTTGTACCTCACCTTTAGGGGCCTGTTGGCACTTGTGTCTAGGTATAGATCTAGAATGGCTTCCCCAGTGGCTCAGAGGTGAAGAATCCACGTGCAATGCAGGAGATGCGAGTTCAGTCTCTGGGTTGCAAAGATTCCCTGGAGGAGGACGTGGCAACCCACTCCAGTATTGCCTGAAAAATCCCATGGGCAGAGGAGCCTGGCGGCTACGGTCTATAGGGTCATAAAGAGTTGGATAAAACTGAAGTGACTGAGCACATAGATCCAGAACAGATCTAGAAGCAAAGAGGGGCTTTCCAGGTGGCTCAGTGGTAAAGAATCTGCCTGCCTGTGCAGGACATGCAAGAGACACAGGTTGGATCCCTGGGTTGGGAAGATCCTCTGGAGGAGGAAATGGCAACCCATTCCAGTATTCTTGCCGGGAGAATTCCACGGACAGAGGAGTCTGGTGGGCGGGCTACAGTTCGTAGGGTCACAAAGAGTTGGGCATGACTGAGCATGCAGGAGGGGTAGGTCCCGAGGAGACTCAGCATTGTCTTGCATGGGAACTATCTCAGTGAAGGCTATTATAGTTTCCTCAGGACATACAGGGTTAATCCCTGGTAGGGAGCAATAAGATGGGGGCAGGGAGAGACTATAGATAGAGAAACAGCCTGAGAACGTAATTAGGAAATTTGCTAAACTTTCATATTTAGAAATGCACTATTTTATATTTTAGGTATGTGCTATTGCTCTGAAAAGAAGAATTAAAACACTATTTTCTGGTATAACCAACTCATTTATTTTAAACAATTATAACAACCTATTTTGTGCCAGGAAATCTAGGTGCTAGGAATACCACAGTGAACACTACAGAGCCTCAACCCTCAAACTACCTACATTCTGGTGAGGAAGACAGACAATTAAAAAAAACAAAAATGTATATAGATAATGTCAAGTAGTGATAGGTGCTGTGAAGAAAGAGCCAGGAAAGGGGATATAGAGTGATAGACTAGAGGAGCTATGTTAAACAGAGTAGTTGGAGGATCTGTTTCTGAAAAGGAGTAGAGACTCAAAGTGAGAGAGCTAGCTATGTGAATGTTTGGAGAATGGAGCAGAGTTGGGTATGGCTAGTAAGGAGGAATGGAAAGAACTGACAGTAAGGGAGGTTAGGGGGCTGATTCTGTAGGGTCTTGAGAGGAGAGGGAGGAGCAAGGAGAGAGAAGAGAGTCAGAGCAGGAAAGGGAGGGAGAGAGTGAATTGGGAAGGTGGGAGAGAAGGAGATGGAAAAAGAGGTGGAGGAAGTCAGGTAGGCTGGGGCTTTTATTGGCAAAGTTTAGAGAATTGAGATTGAGAGGCTCTGGAACAATTGTGGGGCTACTAAGAACAGGAGATAGGATTTCTAGAAGTATTGCTGAAAGTTATGAATTTCTTTCCTTTCGTAACTTAATTTCTTAACTTGGATGGTTTTTCCTTTAAGTTCTTTGGCAGATATGACAAGAAGTGGGGATTATTTTTACAATTACTTATGGTCATTGGCCTGTTTTTCTTTTAATATAACAGTACGCTGGAACTGGACCTTGTGGCATACATTTGGGTTAAATTTAAATTTAATAAACATTAAATTTATGTCTCACATTATCTACTGGAATGACTTCAGAGATCCCACATAGCATAGTAGCCTTTTTTTCTCTTTGAGGAACATATTCAGCTGAGCCTATGGAAAAATATATAGTACATGCATAGCATACAATATATAGTATGCAATGTTAAATTGCTTATTGAATTTATTTTACAATTATCCACAAAAGATTTTATTATTGTTTGTATACAATAATGTTAAATCCATGTTAAATCTATTTCTAGGACTGTGACTCTACTGAAAACTCTTCATTTTACACAAAGTATTATAAATTGGTTTTCAGTCTGCTCCCTTTACTAATATGTAGGCTTCATTAAGGTAGTGACTCTTCTCATTGCTATATCACAGGTCCTAGAAAAGTAGCTGGCACATAGTAGGTGTTCAATAAATTTTAAATGACTGATAGGTGAATTCATAAGTGCAGCAAAAGGAGCTTGCTTGTCAAACCATCTTGTCCCTTAACGCTAGAAAATGCTGGAAATACAAATGAATTTAGGCTGCTGCTAAGTCGCTTCAGTCGTGTCCGACTCTGTGCGACCCCATAGACGGCAGCCCACCAGGCTCCCCCGTCCCTGGGATTCTCCAGGCAAGAACACTGGAGTGGGTTGCCTTAAAAGTATAATTAGTTTTAACATTTTATATTTTATACTAATTGCTCTATAGCATTTTTTCTTATGATATTTACTACAGGGATAATGATGAGAAATAACCTCTATTCAAATAGCAATACCTATTTAAACTCCATAAACTCCTAAGTTAAAAGAAAGTAAGCAAAGATAGCAAACAAAATATACCTACTTACTTTTTTTCACAAGTTATAAAAACAATCAGCAACTTTTAGGTTGTTTTATTTCATGCTAATATATTTATCAAGAAAGGTAGAAGTGTATTATTGGTATAAATCTGGAACTAGGTTAACTTCTTTGGTTTCATGAATAAATCTTTAAGAATGGTAGGCTAATGATTGGTGTTTTTGCAACTTAGGACCACCTCTCTCAGAAACATTTCTCTTTAGGGTTTCATTAAGAGTGCTTATTTTATTGTATAACCATAAATACATCACAGCAAATCTAATTTGGGATGTTTACTGATGCTTGTTTAGATGCTGAAGGCAATGCATGAGGAACTGATGGTGACCGTTTCTTATCCAATCAGTTCCTGATGCAGTATCTGCGACATCAAAAACTCTGTGTTAATTATATTCAGTATCATTTATTTCTGAAAGCAGCAACTTTGTTTCCACATATGAAATTTGCAATTAAGTAACTCTTTTCAACATGTCACCTGATAAATCAATACAAATTCATGCTAATGAGTAATTTTCCCATTTACCAAGAGAGATATTGTAAAGGTAGTATGTGTAAGACTCACTTAGCACAATCGTTTATTTCATGGCAGACCAACATAAATAAGTATTTTTTTAGAGAGGATATTTAAAAAAATAGCTATCCTTAAGCTATTTTTAATATCCTTAAACTATTCTTATTTTTAATAATTATTTTTTAAATATTAAAAAATGAGGTGAACTTGAATAAGACAGTCTAACATCTTCCCTGGTGGCTCAGATGGTAAAAAGTCTGCCTGCAATGAGGGAGACTAGGGTTCAATCCCAGGGTTGAGAAGATCCTCAGGGGCAGGAAACGGCAACCCACACCAATATTCTTACGTGGAAAATCCCATGGGTGGAGGAGCCTGGCGGGCTACAGTCCATGGGGTTGCAAAGAGTTGGACACAACTGAGTAACTAACACATACGTACAACACAATGATCATTTAATTTTAGATTCATTGATTAGGATAAACTGCATGTACATTTTCAAAATGAGTTTGTTATATCTTCTTAACCATTCTAGAGTTCTAGCTCACTGAAGTGGTATGATTAGAATTAGAGTTATAGATATAGGAGGCACATGACACCAAGAAGAATGTTGTGGCCAAGCATATGACCCCAAGAATGTTACTGGTTTCTTATTGATAATTTTACAAGTCAGCTTTTTATGATCTCATTCAGATCAGATCAGATCAGTCGCTCAGTTGTGTCCGACTCTTTGAGACCCCATGAACTGCAGCACGCCAGGCCTCCCTATCCATCACCAGCTCTCGGAGGTCACTCAGACTCACATCCATTGAGTCAGTGATGCCATCCAGCCATCTCATCCTCTGTTATCCCCTTCTCCTCCTGCCCCCAACCCCTCCCAGCATCAGAGTCTTCTCCAGTGAGTCAACTCTTCGCATGAGGTGGCCAAACTACTGGAGTTTCAGCTTTAGCATCATTCCTTCCAAAGAAATCCCAGGGCTGATCTCCTTTAGAATGGACCAGTTGGATCTCCTTGCAGTCCAAGGGACTCTCAAGAGTCTTCTCCAACACCACAGTTCAAAAGCATCAATTCTTCGGTGCTCAGCCTTCTTCACAGTCCAGCTCTCACGTCCATACATGACCACAGGAAAGACCATAGCCTTGACTAGGCGAACCTTTGTTGGCAAAGTGATGTCTCTGCTTTTGAATATGCTATCTAGGTTGGTCATAACTTTCCTTCCAAGGAGTAAGCGTCTTTTAATTTCATGGCCGCAGTCACCATCTGCAGTGATTTTGGAGCCCAGAAAAATAAAGTCTGACACTGTTTCCACTGTTTCTCCATCTATTTCCCATGTAGTGATGGGACCAGATGCCATGATCTTCGTTTTCTGAATGTTGAGCTTTAAGCCAACCTTTTCACTCTCCACTTTCACTTTCATCAAGAGGCTTTTGAGTTCCTCTTCACTTTCTGCCATAAGGGTGGTATCATCTGCATATCTGAGGTTATTGATATTTCTCCCGGCAATCTTGATTCCAGCTTGTGTTTCTTCCAGTCCAGCATTTCTCATGATGTACTCTGCATATAAGTTAAATAAACATGGTGACAATATACAGCCTTGACGTACTCCTTTTCCTATTTGGAACCAGTCTGTTGTTCCATGACCAGTTCTAACTGTTGCTTCCTGACCTGCATACAGATTTCTCAAGAGGCAGATCAGGTGGTCTGGTATTCCCATCTCTCTCAGAATTTTCCACAGTTTATTGTGATCTACACAGTCAAAGGCTTTGGCATAGTCAATAAAGCAGAAATAGATGTTTTTCTGGAACTCTCTTGCTTTTTCCATGATCCAGCGGATGTTGGCAATTTGATCTCTGGGTCCTCTGCCTTTTCTAAATCCAGCTTGAACATCAGGAAGTTCACGGTTCACATATTGCTGAAGCCTGGCTTGGAGAATTTTGAGCATTACTTTACTAGCATGTGAGATGAGTGCAATTGTGCGGTAGTTTGAGCACTCTTTGGCATTGCCTTTCTTTGGGATTGGGATGAAAACTGACCTTTTCCAATCTTGTGGCCACTGCTGAGTTTTACAAATTTGCTGGCATATTGAGTGCAGCACTTTCACAGCATCATCTTTCAGGATTTGGAATAGCTCCACTGGAATTCCATCACCTCCACTAGCTTTGTTCGTAGTGATGTTTTCTAAGGCCCACTTGACTTCATATTCCAGGATGTCTGGCTCTAGGTCAGTGATCACACCATCATGATTATCTGGGTCGTGAAGCTCTTTTTTGTACAGTTCTTCTGTGATCTCATTAGAAATTTCTAACTAGTCCTCAAGAATTCCCCCCAAATATAGAATAAATGTGGAGAAGGCAATGGCACCCCACTCTAGTACTCTTGCCTGGAAAATCCCATGGACAGTGGAGCCTGGTAGGTTGCAGTCCATGGGGTCACAAGGAGTCAGTCACGACTGAGCAACTTCACTTTCACTTTTCACTTTCATGGATTGGAGAAGGAAATGGCAACCCACTCCAGTGTTCTTGCCTGGAGAATCCCAGGGACGGTGGACCCTGGTGGGCTTCCATCTGTGGGGTCGCACAGAGTCGGACACAACTGAGCGACTTCACTTTCACTTTTCACTTGCATGCATTGGAGAAGGAAATGGCAGCCCATTCCAGTGTTCTTGCCTGGAGAATCCCAGGGACAGGGGAGCTTGGTGGGCTGCTGTCTATGGGGTCGCATAGAGTTGGACACAACTGAAGTGACTTAGCAGTAGCAGTAGCAGTGTTACTTAGCAAATCTATCCTTCTATCCAATGGAACTTCTGATTTACATGGGTTATTTTGGATATAAAGGGTAGGAGATAATTGGTACAGGATTTTGAAGTAGAATAAAGGTAGAGCTGAGAGGTGGAGATCATAGAATGGAAACTAAAGAGTTCACTGATTGCTACTTGTTCTGTCTTCATTCATCTGAATCCTGAGTAGGCCTCAGAGTTAAGTTTTCATCATATTTTTATTTTACAGATGGTGAAATTTTGGAATACATTAACATATTCTAGGACCATAATTTCCAGCTCATTTGTATCATTTTTTTAGAGTTCTTTTCAGTGATCAGGTATGTTATTTCAATTGTTTAACAGACATTTCCTTAAGGTTTATATGCTTTTCATAGAGAGTATTTCTGTAAACCCAAAGGAGTTGTAAGCAGAATGGTACTGAGGACTTTAAGATATCTGTTGGAGAAGGAACTCTAAGAGAAGAATTCTAAAAGTCAGTCTCTCATGGTAGTCCTCTATAACTCTCATGATCACTCTGTAAGTATAGTTTTCTGTCTTGCAACTAAATTTGACAGATTAGGGAACTGAGTTAACAACTCCAATAGTAACTGAGAAATTAGTATTGTATCATTTTTCAGACTAAGATGAATGTGATAAAATAAAAGTAGGTGAAAAACAAGGTCCCTCAAGGTTTGATTGTTGTAAATATGTACTGAGTGATCTCTGTGTAGTGTTATTTATCAAAAGTAGCTGAGTAGGAGTCCAATTGCTGACATGTCACGATTCTAGCCTTCTACTATTTGGAGTGCCTAGTCTAAGACTGCAAGTTTTGAAAGCCCTGAGGACTGGATATGGTGGCTGGGATGGTTAGATAAAGGCATATCATCTTTCGTTGCAAAATGCTATAGGAAATTGGGTGGGGAAAGAGGAATTCATGGAGATGTTGAAAGGTCCTATTTAGGCCAGTGGTTATCAAACAAGCATGCAGCAGAATTATCCAAGGGGCTTGTTAAAATACTGTGTGCTAGGACACACACTTAGTGTCTGATTTGGAAGATCTGAAATGGGGTCTAAGAATCGGCATCTTTAAAAGTTCCCTGGTGATGTAATCCAGGGACTATAATTTGAGAACCACTGCTCTTAGCCTGATCTATGTGGGCTATTGGAAACAGGTTATCTTAAGTACTACGGCAGTAAGTGAGCATGATGATTTAGAAGGAAAAAGGCCCAAACTAAGCACCTACAGAAGTTCCAAGTTTTAGTAATTACTGGATTCAGGAAATGTTGCTTGTTTTATCAGTACAGATCCTTCAGTACATTTGAAACTTCTTGTTTACCTTTACTTTCATCCCCAGAAAATCATAGACTAGAAACTGCAGTTCTTGGGGTTGAGTTTGGAAATATAGCTGGTATGCCTGTGAACTATGCAGAATGGTAGTAAGAGAAGACAACTCAGAGATAGATCAGATCAGATCAGTCGCTCAGTCATGTCCGACTCTTTGCGACCCCATGAATCGCAGCATGCCAGGCCTCCCTATCCATCACCAACTCCCGGAGGTCACTCAGACTCACATCCATCGAGTCAGTGATGCCATCCAGCCATCTCATCCTCTGTCGTCCCCTTCTCCTCCTGCCCCCAATCCCTCCCAGCATCAGAGTCTTCTCCAGTGAGTCAACTCTTCGCATGAGGTGGCCAAAATACTGGAGTTTCAGCTTTAGCATCATTCCTTCCAAAGAAATCCCAGGGCTGATCTCTTTCAGAATGGACCGGTTGGATCTCCTTGCAGTCCAAGGGACTCTCAAGAGTCTTCTCCAACACCACAGTTCAAAAGCATCAATTCTTTGGCGCTCAGAGATAAGGCCATTGTAAAACATGAGAATCTTAAAATCCAAATCATGGTTTTGAGCAATCTTTGGAGCACTGTAAAGGCTAAGAGCATCTTCTAGTAATTGAGGTGTCTGTAACAGACTTGAAAAGCAGAGTCACCCTTTCCATAGTTACCCCCCATAAGTTATTCTAGAGAGATCCTCTTGGTTGGTCTGTTCCAGCTAACAGATTGCCAGATAGTGAAGGGACAGCCATATCCATTCCTAGAGTTGATCAACTCTTTTCTCTCAAGGTTTTTGCCATGCTGTTCATACAATTCCTATTCATTTTTCAAATCTCGACCTCACCTCTAGTCTAGATGAGGTCTCCTCATTCTTTGCTTATAGAAGTTAACCATGTATAATTACAAGGGAGATATTTACATGATTGATTTAACAACCAACTCCTCCACTAGACTGAGGCCAGGATGATTTTCTTATTTCCATTCCCAATACAGAACCTGGTTCCTCACTGGCATTAAGAACTTGTAAAATAAGAAATAGCTATATCTGATGGGGAGCAGAACTTGAAGACAGAGTTTCTTCTTGATCAAGCATGTTGGCTGAGCTTATTAGCACTGTCCCCACATTTGCCCTCTCCAGACCACCATGTTTTCTGTTAGTGAAGTGTGGGTCACAAGTGCATTAAGTTTGAGAATATGAGTTAAATAATGTCATAACCCCCAAAGGAGAGAGAGAGTGTGGAGTGTGTGTGTGTGTGTTTAGAAGTTTCAACTTTGAGGATTACTCAGAAGAGTGTACTGTGCTGTGCTTAGTTGCTCAGCTGTGTCTGATTCTTTGAGAGCCCATTGACTATAGCCCTCCAGGCTCCTCTGTCCATGAAGATCCTCCAGGCAAGAATACTGGAGTGAGTTTCCGTGCCCTTCTCCAGGGATCTTCCCAAGATCCCAGGGACTGAACCCAGGTCTTCCGCATTGCAGGCCAATTCTTTACCATCTGAGCTACCAGAGAAGCCCATGAATACTGGAGTGGGTACCCTTTTCCTTTCTCCAGGGGAACTTCCCGACCCAGGAATCAAACCAGGGTCTCCTGAATTGCTGGCAGATTCTTTACCAGCTGAGCTACCAGGGAAGCCTGAAGAATATAAAATTTAGTACCTGGTAGGGTTATCAATCTTGATGGGCTCTGTCTGAGAATGAGTCTGTAACCAGGAAGGGTTTTTTGTTTCTTGTTGTTGTCGGTTAGTGGCCAAGTCATGACTGACTCTTTTGTGATCTCATGGACTATAGCCCACCAGGCTTCTCTGTCCATGGGATTTTCCAAGCAATATTGGAATGGATTGCCATTTCCTTTTCCAGGGGATCTTCCCAAGCCAGAGGTTAACTCATATCTCCTGTATTGCAGGCAGAATCTTTACCAGTGAGCCACCAGGGAAGCCCATCTTTAATCCTGCTCTACCTTAATGAAAGACAGCTCTGACTTGGATACAATGGCCACCTTCAGAATTCATGGAAACTTTGAAATGATTACTGAAAACATAGCCATTTTAATTTAATTTTATCTTGTTTTGGTTATGATATATATTTTTCAGGGGGTGGTGCCAAAGGAAGACAAAGGTGGCATTTTCTGGGCTTTCAACAGTTCCTCATCTTTCAGTAGTGTTGCCTGGGAAGAGCCACAGAAAATTCTAATCTAGATGTCCACAGAAGACAGCCAATTGTGAGCCTCGGGCTACTATTTATTGGGGGTGCTGCTAGTATGTCTCTCGTTACTTTGACTCTTAGTGACTTCATAGGCCTTCTTGGTGGCATATGAAATTTTTATTGGCCTGATTTGAGCCTTTACATACTTCTTCGCACATCCATTTGGGTGCAGAGGATAATAAAGTTATTTGACAGAATGAGGGTGGCCATCTAGTTGCTTATTCTGAGTAATAGAGTAAAACCTGCTCTCAAGTTGAGGTTTCCTTGCAATAAAAGGCTTCCTCCAGCAATGGAAGAGTTAGGTCAGCCTCTTGAGTCTGGCTGTCACATAGAAACGGACTTCTAATGGACATCTTAACTTTTAAGGCCAAGACTGAAATTTTGATTTCTAGAATTAAGGAGGCTCAGTCAAGAATTATCCATGGGAATGAGCTCAGGAGGAGTCCTTTTCTCAGGGAACTGTCAGATAGTAAGGAAAACCAGGAAATCAGTAGAGAAATCATTTGACCTCTGGACTTATGCCACTGTGGTAGGCACTGGGGCTGGGTGGTGGTAGGACCTGTGGAACTACAAGTCTACACCTGGGAGAAAGCCAGAGATGCTTAGAGAAGATTCAGTGCAAGCTTTGGGTACCACAGATTGATGTACAGTACATGCCAGGACATCTGTTCAGAGCAAACTCAGACAGCATTTAAAGAAGTTGTATTGAGGCCTCAAATAGGTAAGGGAAATGGGAGGCACACAGTCATCATGGCTCCTATGGGCAGAGCCAAGTCGAGGTCTAGAGGTGAGGTCAGAGCCCCAGTGAGTTGGAATCTATGGTCGGACAGGAACACACAAGCTGAAAGATGAATAGAAAGTGGCCACCTGTGCAGGGCAGAAATAGAATTCAGATTTATAGCTATACCTCAGGATCACAGATTCAGCACAAGTCAAAGGTACAGGCCTGCAGACAGTCTTCTCACTTGCTTTCAGAGAGAGAACAGCTGCTGCTGTTTTGACTTAACAAGTCTTCATGGTACAGTAACAAGCCACGGTGTTGGTGCCAGTGACTGATGCAAGGACTTAGCTCCCAGGCACCCTAACAAAGTCTCAGGTAGTGAGCCTATTGTACTCCATTTTCAGTTAGGACAGGCATGAATTAACCTCATCTAACAACCTTGCCTTGGAGAAGGCAATGGCACCCCACTCCAGTACTCTTGCCTGGAAAATCCCATGGATGGAGGAGCCTGGTGGGCTGCCGTCTATGGGGTTGCACAGAGTCGGACATGACTGAAATGACTTAGCAGCAGCAACAACCTTGCCTAACTCAGTGAAACTATGAGCCACGCCATGAAGGGTCACCGAAGACGGACGGGTCATGATGGACAGTTCTGATGAAATGTGGTTCACTGGAGAAGGCAATGGCAGACTACTTCACCATTCTTGCTTTGAGAACCCCATAAACAGTATGAAAAGGCAAAATGATATGACACTGAAAGATGAACTCCCCAGGTCAGTAGGTACACAGTATGCTACTGGAGAAGAGTGGAGAAAGAGCTCCAGAAGAAATGAAGAGGCTGAGCCAAAGCAGAAACAATGCCCAGTTGTGGATATGTCTGGTGGTGAAAGTAAATTCCAAAGCTGAAAAGAGCAATATTGCATAGCAACCTGGAATTTTAGGTCCATGAATCAAGGTAAATTGGAAGTGGTCAAACAGGAGATGGCAAGAATGAACATCGACATTTTAGAAATCCATGAAATAAAATGGACAGGAATGGGCAAATTTAATTCAGATGACCCTCTATCTACTACTGTGGGCAAGAATCCCTTAGAAGAAATGGAGCAGCCCTCATAGTCAACAAAAGAGTCCAAAATGCAGTGCTTGGGTGCAGTCTCAAAAATGAGAGCATGATCTCAGTTCATTTCCAAGGCAAACTATTCAGTATCACAGTAATCCAAGTCTATGCCCCAACCACTAATGCTGAAGAAGCTGAAGTTGAACAATTCTATGAAGAACTACAAGACCTACTAGAACTAACATCAAAAAAAAAGATGTCCTTTTCATCATAAGGGACTGTAATGCAAAAGTAGGAATTCAAGAGATACCTGAAATAACAGGCAAGTTTGGCCTTGGAGTACAAAATGAAGCAAAACAGAGGCTAATAAGAGAACGCTCTGGTTATAGCAAAAACCTTCTTCCAACAGCACAAGAAACGACTCTACACATTGACATCACCAGATGGTCAATACTGAAATCAGATTGATTATATTCTTTGAAGCTGAAGATGGAGAAGTCCTATACAGTCAGCAAAAACAAGACCAGCATCTGACTGTGGCTCAGATCATGAACTCTTTAATGCAAAATTCAGACTTAAATTGAAGAAAGTAGGAAAACCCACTTTTCATTCAGGTATGACCTAAATCAAATCCCTTACAGTTATACAGTGGAAGTGACAAATATATTCAAGGGATTAGATCTGATAGACAGAGTGCCTGAAGAACTATGGACAGAGATTTGTAACACTGTACAGGAGGCAGTGATCAAAATCATCCTCAAGAAAAAGAAATGAGCAAAAGCAAAATGGCTGTCTGAGGAGGCCTTACAAATAGCTGAGAAAATAAGAGAAGCAAAAGGCAAAGGAGGAAAAGAAAGAGATAACCATCTGAATGCAGAGTTACAGAGAATAGCTAGGAGAGATAAGAAAGCTTTTTAGTTAACAATGCAAAGAAACAGAGAAACAACAGAATGGGAAAGATAATGGGAAAGACTAGAGATCTCTTCAAGAAAATTAGAGATACCAATGGAACATTTCATGCAAAAATGGGCACAATAAATAGCAGAAATGTTATGCTCCTAATGGAAGTAGAAGATATTAAGAAGAGGTGGTGAGAATAAACAGAAGAACTATACAAACAAGATCTTTATGACCCAGATAACCACGATGGTGTGATCACTCACCTAGAACCAGACATTCTGGAATGCGAAGTCAAGTGGGCCTTAAGAAGCATCACTATGAACAAAGCTATTGGAGGTGATAGAATTCCAGTTGAGCTGTTTCAAATCCTAAAAGATGATGCTGTTAAAGTGCTTCACTCAATATGCCAGCAAAATTGGAAAATGCAGCAGTGGCCACGGGACTGGAGGTCAGTTTTCATTCCAAATCCAAAGAAGGGCAATGTCAAAGAATGTTCAAACTACTGTACAATTGCACTCATTTCACATGCTAGCAAAGTAATTCTCAAAATCCTTCAAGCTAGGCTGCAACAGTATGTGAACCAAGAACTTCCAGATGTACAAACTGGATTTAGAAAAGGCAGAACCTTTGAACCAGAGATCAAGTTGCCAACATCCACTGGATCATAGAAAAAGCTATGTAAAAAGAGAAAAAGGGTCACAGAAAAGGAGAATTCCAGAAAATTATCTACTTCTGCTTAATTGACTGTGCTAAAGCCTTTGACCATGTAGACAACAACAAACTGTGGAAAATTCTTAAAGAGATGGGAATACCAGACCACCTTACCTGCCTCCTGTGAAACCTATATGCAGTCAAGAAGCAACAGTTAGAACCAGACATCGAACAATGGACTGGTTGAAAATTTGGAAAGGAGTACATCAAGGCTATATATTGTCACCCTGCTTATTTAACATATGCAGAGTACATCATGCAAAATGCCAGGCTGGATGGCACAAGCTGGAATCAAGATTGTGGATAGAAATATCAATAACTTCAGATATGTAGATGATACCACCATTATGGCAGAAGAGCTGACTCATTTGAAAAGACCCTGATGCTGGGAAAGATTGAGGGCAGGAGGAGAAGGGGATGACAGAGGAGGAGGAGATGGTTGGATGGCATCACCAATTCAATGGACATGGGTTTGGGTAGACTCTGGCAGTTGGTGGTGGACAGGGAGGCCTGGCGTGCTGTGGTTCATGGGGTCACAAAGAGTTGGATATGACTGAGCGACTGAACTGACCTGAACTGAACTATGGCAGAAAGCAAAGAGGAATTAAAGATCCTCTTGATGAAGGTGAAAGAGGAGAGTGAAAAAGCTGGCTTAAAACTCAACACTCAGAAAACTAAGATCATGGTATCTGGTTCCATCACGTCATGACAAATAGATGGGGAAACAATGGAAACAGTAACAGACTTCAGACTCCAAAATTACTGTGGACAGTAACTGCAGCCATGAAATTAAAAGACACTTGCTTTTTGGAAGGAAAACAATGAGAAACCTAGACAGCATATTAAAAAACAGAGACATTACTTTGCCTATTAAGGTCCATATAGTCAAAGCTATGGTTTTTCCAGCAGTCATGTACGGATGTGAGAGTTGGACAATAAAAAAGGCTGAGTGGTGAAGTATTGATACTTTCAAACTGTGGTGCTGGAGAAGACCCTTGAGAGTCCCTTGGACCCAAGGAGATCTAACCAGCCAATCCTAAAGGAAATTAACACTGTATATTCATTGGAAGGACTGACGCTAAAGTGAAGCTCCAATACTTTGGCCACCTGATACGAAGAACAGACTCATTGGAAAAGACCCTGATCCTGGGAAAGATTGAAGGCAGGAGGACGAGATGGTTGGATGACATCACCGACTCATTGAACATGAATTTGAGCAAGCTCCAGGAGATGGTGAAGGACAGGGAAGCCTGGCATGCTTCAGTTCATGGAGTCACAAAGAGTCCAACATGACTGAGTAATTGAATAACAGCAATATTTTGAATGTTGCATTGGTAGACATGCCAACTCCTCCCTTTATTTTGATGCTAATTACTATCAGCATGCAATTCTATTAAGAATTTTAAAGTTAAGAAAATAAAATGGTCAGATTCTATATGGCTGAAAAGATAGTTGATTTTTTTCTTAAAACAGTAACACAGCTAATTAGTTGACAGGAGTCGGGGCACCTGATTCCTCAGGTATCAATATTTTCTTTTTTTGCTCTTTCATCCTATCTCTCCTCTCAGTGGGAATAGCTTATCCTATGATCTATGTTCCTAACATTTATTTGCAAGGACGTTTTTTGGAATCTACAACTTTTTTTTTTAAGAGAAAGTTTATAAATGATTTGGTTCAGAGAAAATCCTTTTTGAGCTGTTACCTGTAGACATGTCATGCCACTTCTCTGAGTAAACTTTCCACTTGCTTCTCAAGTTATTTGCATTAAAACCCCATACCCTTAGATTGGCCCACCCCATTAGTGCTCCAACCCCATTTCCTACCAGGTTTTTCCTCTTACTCCACTCCATCAACAGCCTTCTTGTTGAGCTCAAAACCAGTGATTCTCACACATTAGAATCCACTCAGTAGCTCTTAAATAGGCACGTCAAGCCCACCCCTGATCGCTGTGATTTGATTCATTTGTGGTGGATCCCTTGCCATTGGCATTTCTAAAAGTTCCCAGGGTACCTGTATGTGCAGACAGTATTGCAAATATTTATGTTGTTGTTGTTCAGTCACTCAGTTGTATCTGACTCTTTGCAACACCATGGACTACAGCACGCCAGGCTTCTCTCTCCTTCACTATCTCCTGGAGTTTGCTCAAACTCATGGCCACTGAATCGATGATGCCATCCAACCATCTCATGCAAGGATCTATAGACAGCAAATATGCTTACTGCATGTGCAACATGGCAACAAACAGTGCTTGACACGTGGTCGGTGCTCACCTATTTAAAAATCGCTTATTACTCTATTGAATTACATTTTTCTCTTTCCTTTTGAAAAAAATAATTTTCTGTCCTCGAAAAATTGTCACCAAGAATTAGAATTGGGATTTTTTAAATGTTTGATGGGGGAGAAATGGTTATTTCAACTAACGGGAAGATATAGACACTTGGAGAGTTTCACAGCTTTAAAAAGCCCTAATGAGCCCTGATGTACTCTTGCCTGGAAAATCCCATGGATGGAGGAGCCTGGTGGGCTGCAGTCCATGCAGTCACTAAGAGTCGGGCATGACTGAGCGACTTCACTTTCACTTTTCACTTTCATACATTGGAGAAGGAAATGGCAACCCACTCCAGTGTTCTTGCCTGGAGAATCCCAGGGACGGGGGAGCCTGGTGGGCTGCTGTCTATGGGGTCGCACAGAGTCGGACACGACTGAAGTGACTTAGCAGCAGCAGCAGCAGCAATGAGCCCTGGGAATTACTATGAAGCCCTTTTCAAGGAAGTCCCGGGTGGTTCAGTGGTTAAGAATTCACCTGCCAATATAGAAGCTGCAGGAAACATAGGTTAGATCCCTGGGTTAGGAAAATCCCCTGAAGGAGGCAATGGCCACTCACTCCAGTATTCTTGCCATGATAATCCCATGGATAGAGGAGCCTGGTAGGCTACAGTTCCCAGGCTTGAAAAGGGTCAGACACGACTGAGCACACACACATTCTTACGAGTAAGTGAAAGTAAAAAATGAAAGTGACTCTTTGTGACCCCATGGACTGTAGCCCACCAGGCTCCTTAAGAGAGGTAAGTTATTTTCTAGCTTTTATGAACGTATTTGTTCTGTCATTCTGGGAATAACTGGTCCTCAAGCTGACTTCCTACTCCTGGTCCTCAAGCTGACTTCCTACTCCTAACATCAATTTCTGGCAAGAAAACCTAATAGATCATACTGATCTGCCTCAATAACAGAAATGTAATTTAATCAAGCAGCACAGGCTTCTCTTCCTGAGGATACACAGGGAGCTATGTGCCAGTCAAGACCCAAGAAATAGCATCTTTAATAATTTATGCTGTTAAATGTAATCTTTAATTATAAATTTAGTTATATTAACATTTAATTATAAATTTGCTCCATCTAATTTGCTTTGTGTTGCTGGGTGAATGAGGAAGAAAAGTGGTCATTTTTTATCCTAAGGAATTACATTTGTACTCATATATTTTTCCGTCTGTTTCCAGGGGTCACCAAGAATTGGAATTAGGTACAACTCAAAAGTCTTTTGGCAACCTTAGACTAAGCCACAGTGGATTCTAAATTTCAATATCAGTTAGGACAGTTGAATGTGAAACATTCACAGAAGGAATGAGGAAGGAACCTTCAGTGTGATAATCTGGCAGTTGAAGTTTGAGGAGAGCCTGGCAGGAGATCATATCCCCTTTTGAACTGTTTGAAATGTGACAGAGTAGCACCCACAAAAAGAGTGGGAGGAGCTTTCAGAAGGAAAACATTTTAGATTCAGCTTTCACTTTACTACACATAGACCCCTTTGATTGCAACTTTTTAAAAGAAACAAGTAGCAAGCACTGAAGACATGCTATATAATTAGCCCATGAATTCAATGAAGACCTTTCCAGTTGCCTTTGCAATATAAAAGGACTTCAAAAAAAGATACAAAACTATAACCATAACAGGTTTTTGTGTGTTTTTTTGGTCATGAAATAGAAATTTGGTATTCTAATTTTGGTTGCCATGCAAGTCTTTTGATCCATGAGGGCAAGGAGATTGCTCTGTTTAGCATAATCCCAGAGACCACTGTGGAGGACTGTATGAACATCTCACAGTTGCCAGCTGAGATTAAGCCAACTCACAGCCATCCAGGTTAGACCTGCAACAAGAAGATCACGCAGGGGCCTTGGGTAGAGTCATGGCTTTGTTCACTGTGTACCAGCTGAAGACACTTTTGAAGTCCTGTGTATCCCTGATTTTTGTTGTTGTTGTTGAAACATTATCAAGTTACTCCCCTTGCTGAGTTGAAACCTTATTTTCACACATTTCTGGCATATGGAACATTGCATGTAATGTCATAAAAGCATAATCTTTGCATTTAGAAAGGATTTATCCTATTTAATCATTAAATAATAAAAACCACAATCAAGTAGGAGGTTAGGTAAGTGTAAAACTGATCCCTCAAAACCCACTTATAAACAAAATTTAAAAAGATTTTGGGAATACCAAACTAAGCACTCTAAATTAGTTCCTCAGGCAAGAAAACCAACAGTTGTGATTGTGAAAAAAGTGATGATCGTATACTCACCAAGAGGGCACGGGTCCAGGTCTTACTTTTATTAGATGAGAGTTTCTGTGTCTTTCCCTTTTGCTCATGCTGCTTTATTATGGCTAAATTGGATTGGGTCTTGAGTCTCAGCCCCTTCAGTCTACTGGGTGGGGCTAATCATTGGTAGGATAATGATCAAGAAAGGAGAGAGGAGGAGACACCCACAGAGGTTCTCTACCACCTGCGTCAGGGATTCTAGGCTTCAGAGTGTATAAAAAACTTGAGAAGTACCCAGAGGCGCTTGTTACAAATGTAGATCCCCCAGACTCCTGCGTGGATTTTGATTTTATAGGGCTGGTTTGGGGCTGGGATTTGTGATTTGGCAAGGAGTTGCCCCACCTTGCTCTCTAGCTTCATTTCATTTCATCCTAGACCGTTTCTTCCCCTGAATTGTAGACTCCAGCTACAACTGCTTGAAGTTCCAAGAATCCAGTGAGCTATATTATGCCTTTGCTCATATCCAGAATGACTTCCTCTTCTCTCCCTCCTTGAACATAGACACACACACACACACACATGCACACACTTTGTGTGGATGACATACAGATGCTGAATCTAAAGCCAACATCAGACATCGATTTCTCTTGCTGACAACAAATTGTCATCTGTCATCTACCTCTACCTCTACAAGGATTAAATCCTGGGCTGCTGCACAGCTGCTGACCTTCAGCACCCCCTGAAAGGAGTTCAGGGTAGAGATCAGGAATGAGGCACCCTGTGCTCTGGGAGAAACTGGCAGAACACGTCTTCAGATAGTTAGATACTTTCAGGAGAAGATTTTATGAGCCTTATTCTTGCATTTCCCCATATTTCAGTTCAGTTCAGTCTCAGTCATGTCTGACTCTTTGTGACCCAATGAACTGCAGCATGCCAGATCTCCCTGTCCATCACCAACTCCCAGAGTTTACTCAAACTCATGTCCATTGAGTCAGTGATGCCATCCAACCACCTCATCCTTTGTCATCCCCTTCTCCTCCTGCCTTCAATCTTCCCCAACATCAGGGTTTTTTCAAATGAGTCAACTCTTCACATGAGGTGGCCAAAGTATTGGAGTTTCAACTTCAATATCAGTCCTTCCAATAAACACCCAGGGCTGATCTCCTTTAGGATGGACTGGTTGGATCTCCTTGCAGTCCAAGGGACTCTCAAGAGTCTTCTTCAACACCACAGTTCAAAAGCATCAATTCTTTGGTGCTCAGCTTTCTTTATAGTCCAACTCTCACATCCATACATGACTACTGGAAAAACCATAGCCTTGACTAGACAGACCTTTGTTGGCAAAATAATGTCTCTGCTTTTGAATATGCTAAATAGGTTGGTCATAACTTTCCTTCCAAGGAGTAAGCGTCTTTTAATTTCATGGCTGCAGTCACCATCTGCAGTGATTTTGGAGCCCAAAAAGATAAAGTCTGACACTGTTTCCACTGTTTCCCCATCTATTTGCCATGAAGTTATGGGACCAGATGCCCAGATGCCCAAACTAAGACCAGATCTTAGTTTTCTGAATGGTGAGCTTTAAGCCAACTTTTTCACTCTCCTCTTTCACTCTCATCAAGAGGCTCTTTAGTTCTTCTTTACAAAATTCTGCCATAAGGGTGGTGTCATCTGCATATCTGAGGTTATTGATATTTCTCCCAGCAATCTTGATTTCAGCTTGTGCTTCTTCCAGCCCAGAGTTTCTCATGATGTACTCTGCATAGAAGTTAAATAAGCAGGGTGACAATATAGAGCCTTGACATACTCCTTTTCCTATTTGGAACCAGTCTGTTATTCCATGTCCAATTCTAACTGTTGCTTCCTGACCTGCATATGGATTTCTCAAGAGGCAGGTCAGGTGGTCTGGTATTCCCATCTCTTTCAGAATTTTCCACAGTGTATTGTGATAAACACAGTCAAAGGCTTTGGCATAGTCAATAAAGCAGAAATAGATGTTTTTCTGGACCTCTCTTGCTTTTTCCATGATTCAGTGGATGTTGCTAATTTGATCTCTGCAAATTTCCCCATATTTAGGAAAGCAATAAAATCATTAATGGTGACATCTGCTCCTCATGACCAGCAACAAGCCTCTGCCAAAATATGTGCTTGACCACATGTAGCCCCCCTCACTGAAATCATATATAACAATGACTTCTCCCCCACCTCTTTGGAATAGCTTCTCAAGGGATTGCAAATGCTGTCTCCTGGCTATAGTCCTCATTTTGCCCCAATTAAAATTTAACTCACAACTCTCAAATTATGCATCTTTTTTCAGTTGACATTGTCTTTAATCTCCCTTTTCTGTGATCCCTTTTGACTTGTACTCTCTCTATTCTGGCAGCTGTTATACACAATGGTGCTTTTTTATATTCACAATCTCCTGATTAGACGATGAATTTCTAAATGTGGGACCATCTTTATATTCTCAGTCATACAATTCTCAGCATAGCACCTAGTACTTAATAAGTACTCAACAAAACAGTGTTGACCTAAATCAAATGTTTGTTGAAGCATTCAGGCTCATAATTTGTTCTTCGATAACTAACATTTCAGATAATGACAATAGTGATAATTTGCTGAGTTAGAAAAATGGCTTTTTGGGGGAAAAAACCATATATAGAGTTAGGAAACTAGAGGAAAGAACAAGAGAGTATCATCCTGTTTTTCAAATAAACTCCTACTTTTTGGAATTTTTATTTATTTTTTTAAAATTTTTTTTCTTTTTATTTTTTGAAAAACAATAATGTCTACTCATTGGAATTTAACATTTAAAATATAATTCTAAGTTTACCTTCTGGAGTCAAATTTCTCAGGATCAAAAATAAATAGAAAATTTTATACTAATCAAAAAACAAGGGACTGTCATTTCTTACGTCTTTTCTCTTGAGGGGTTAGGATGAACCAGACCTAACTTCGAAGCAGTATGCATGATGGTTCATTTTTTCCCCTTTCCTCTTAAACTTAGATTTGATTTTCCTTTCTCCCTGGAAGGTTTAACACTTACAATGATTGTAAAGCAATAGCAAGAGTAAAGATGTAGTTTTTCTCCATTTTACTGGAAACCATTAGAAAAAGATCATAAATGGAAATACCGTACATTGATAAGGAAGATGAGATAGTTGTAGGTGAACCCAAGACAGGGTATGTCATTCCCACAATGGCAGTGGGGAGGATTCTGAAGAGAGAACACAACAAACAGTTTGCTGCTTAGCCCACCTTACTGACTCGCTGTGACAAGCATTTAAAAATAAAAAGGAGGAAACTGGTAGAAAATGGTTTTGGTAACAAAACTATGCAAATGTGGCTAGATAGTCCATCAGATCAGATCAGTCGCTCAGTCGTGTCCGACTCTTTGCGACCCCATGAACTGCAGCACGCCAGGCCTCCCTGTCCATCACCAACTCCCGGAGGTCGCTCAGACTCACACCCATCAAGTCAGTGATGCCATCCAGCCATCTCATCCTCTGTCGTCCCCTTCTCCTCCTGCCCTCAATCCCTCCCAGCATCAGAGTCTTCTCCAATGAGTCAACTCTTCGCATGAGGTGGCCAAAGTACTGGAGTTTCAGCTTTAGCATCATTCCTTCCAAAGTAATCCCAGGGCTGATCTCCTTCAGAATGGACTGGTTGGATCTTCTTGCAGTCCAAGGGACTCTCAAGAGTCTTCTCCAACACCACAGTTCAAAAGCATCAATTCTTCGGCGCTCAGCCTTCTTCACAGTCCAGCTCTCACATCCATACATGACCACAGGAAAGACCATAGCCTTGACTAGGCAAACCTTTGTTGGCAAAGTAATGTCTCTGCTTTTGAATATGCTATCTAGGTTGGTCATAACTTTCCTTCCAAGGAGTAAGCATCTTTTAATTTCATGCCTGCAGTCACGATCTGCAGTGATTTTGGAGCCCAGAAAAATAAATTCTGACACTGTTTCCACTGTTTCTCCATCTATTTCCCATGTATAGGCTAAGTAAATTAAAAAAAAAAAAAGTAGCAAAGTAAAGTATCAAGGATTAAGCTATTTGTAAAGGTATCTATGCATCCTGTTTAGAGATTTAAGGGATATCACCAAAGAAAAGGAGCCTCTAAATCCATAGTAGGGTGTTTCTACAGGTACTTTTGGAAGCATTGCAATGTATGCATTTGTGATTGTGGTTCTATTGGAGATTTTGGATTGCCATTTCCTTTTCCATTACGTGAAAGTGAAAAGTGAAAGTGAAGTCGCTCAGTCGTGTCGGACTCTTAGCGACCCCATGGACTGCAGCCTACCAGGCTCCTACATCCATGGGATTATTCTAGGCAAGAGTACTGGAGTGGCTTGCCATTGCCTTCTCCGAGATCTGTATTAGGAAGTAACAAAGAAATTCCTGTCAGGTCATTGGATTTGTTTGCATGCTCAGTCGCTTCAGTCGTGTCAGATTCTTTGTGACCTTATGGACTGTAACCTGCAAGCCTCCTCTGGCAGGCATGGGATTTTCCAGGCAAGGATACTGGAGTGGGTTGCCATGCTCCCCTCCAGGGTAACTTCCCAAACCAGGGATCAAACCTGGATTTCCTACATTGCAGGTGGATTCTTTACTGCTAAGTTGCCGGGGAAGCCTGGATCTCTTCCTATGGTGGCAATTTTAATATTTTTATGAAAGCCAGTGATTTTTTTTTAATATCTTGTGTGTGTGCTCATTTACTCAGTTGTGTCTGACTCTCCAACCCCATGGACTGTAGCCCACCAGGCTCCTCTGTTCATGGAATTTTCCAGGCAAGAATACTGGAGTGGGTTGCCATTTCCTTCTTTAGGGGATCTTCCCAAGCCAAGGATCAAATCTGTGTCTTCTGCATTGGCAAGCAAATTCTTTACCAGGGGTCCTTTATTATTTTTTAATTACTTTATTAATTTTATTTATTAGTTTGTACTGGGTCTTCATTGTTGCAATTGGGCTTTCGCTAGTTGTAGCAAACTGGGGCTGCTCTTGGTTGTGGAGCACGGCTTCTCGTTGCAGTGGCTTCTCTTGTTGCAGAGCACAGGCTCTAGGGCATGTGGGCTCAGTAGTTGTGGCTCATAGGCACCAGATCACAGGCTCAGTAGCTATGGTGCATGGACCCAGCTGTCCTGAGGCATGTGGAATCCTCCCATACCAGGGATTGAACATATGTTTCCTGCATTGTCAGGCGGATTCCTAACCACTGGACCACCAGGGAAGTCCAAGGCCAGCAATATTTACTCAAAGCTGGAATTGTTTATATACCTCCTGAAAACTTGGAGGGATTCTCTTTCTTACTGCAAGCTTGATTTTAGAACATAGCACAAGGCATTAGGAAGCACACAAGCTTTGACTGAGGAAGAACTGGACATGATTCCTGGTTCTACCACTTACTAGCTGTGGGCTTTAAAGGCAAATTATTTTGTGTCTTTGAGCCTTGGTTTCTGTATTTAATACTTGTGCATAAGATTTTTAGAGCCAAATGTGATAATATCTGTGAAAATGTCTACCAAGTACAGAATCTGATACCTATATACTCAGTTAACTCTAGTTTTATTTTGTTTAATTTTACTACCAGGTGTTTTGGTTAACAATTATTTTTTCTATTCTCTTTTAAAATGTCTAACCTTTAGAGTTTAGAAAAGATACTAAAATTCCACTCTTATTTTTTACGCTTGTGTTGTCTTTGTTATTTTCCTTCTTCTTAGAAGGTACATATCTGCTTCTGTACCTTGCTTAAGTTACTGATTTATTACTGGTGTACCAGAGTAGACTAGGGTAGACTAGGGTACTAGGTCAGGAGGTGTTTCTATTTCTACATTGAGGGGCTTCTGAGTTAACATGATGTTTGTAGTTTCTTAAGACCCCATGGTATCTAGAGTTGATATAAGCTATATTTATAATTCAATTTTCTCTTCTTTATGGACATGAACACACTATCATATGAGACATATTGTTTAGAAATCTAGTCCTCCTTCAGCCTTCAAGTCTAAATTCTAAAACATCCCTGACCTTTGGGTACTCTGGTTCACACTGAAACTGGAGTAATATTAATTTTGTCACATTTGAGTGTCTTTTGCAATCCCCCTTTTAGAAATTTATTCAAAATAATGAAGAAAATCTATTAAACAACAACAACCACAACTGAAAAGCTGCTGCTGGGTGAGAGGACTTGTAAGAACCCATTCAGTATGATTCTTTTCTATGACCCAATTTCCTGGCAGTTGTGGTGACCACCTGAAGTTTCCCCACATGAATTTCCTCTCTTTGATTTCTGGGCAGGAGTCACTCTCCAAGCAATAACCCTTTTCAGGTCTGCTTCCTTTTTACCTTGTCTTCTTATTCTTTCTGGAATTGGGACTCTGAATCCCCTAAGGTTTGAAAGATAGCCAAACATTATTTATTATTTTTGTAGCCTTGTAGGCATTCAGAAAATGTTTGGCTTCAAATTGGTTTCAATAAAATAGTTGGCTGGAGTTACAAATGAGCATTTTGGCTGGAATTTTGTTAAATACCAGTTTGAAGCTGAATTTTGGTAAAGCTGCCCTGAATACATCTATCTTTGTCAATGGATTTGTTTGTTTATTAAGTGCATACTTTCTGGATTTTTGTGGGAAGAGAAGGTCAGACAGCGGAGCATGAGGATTAGAAGTGATTACGAATAGAGAAAGGGATTCATGGAGAATGGTGTCTAGAGATAAGGCGTTACGAGAAGGAAGTCTGAGTCATACTGTGCATAAGTGGGTGTCCAGCCCAAGGCTGAAGCCAGAACTGCCATTGAGCTGAGCTTCCCATTGGCATGTTTTCCACATTCTGAATGGTGGAGACATTCTTGAATAGGTAGTCACAAGACAAAGCAGTAGTGTAATTGATGTAAAAGATGGCTCCCATTAACAAAGGTTTTTCCTTCTCTAGTTCAGACTTCTATAAAGGTTTAAAAAGAAGCCAGCTGTACTTTAAGGGACACCATATATCTTTCATAACTGCAGCCAAGCAGATGAATAAATAATCTCTTCAAGGGAAACCATTAGCAGATTGGATAATGATATTGACATGGGTAATTGGAGAGATATAAATGAAGTAATTGCTTTAAGAATAGCCGTTAGAGATTGCCTATGTATAATTGGATTGTAACCCTTAAGACTTGGCATATGCCACTTTCCCTTTTTTAAGAAAGAAAGAATTTTGGAAGGTCCTCTTTCTGGAGGCCAGAGAAACAGCAATAACTAGCTTCAGTGACAGGAAACACTGATCATGGCTCAAGAGGACTGTGGTCATAGTGGCCGAATCAGCTTAAACTTACCTCCTTTTGTAGGGTACACCTGCAATAAACGGAGGAGGGAAGTTTATCCCTGAACTTTTTAGGAGAGAGTGTCTAGAATCCCAGACCTCTGAAGATTCTTGCAACAGAGAAGAAACTTTAGTCTCTAAATTGGTCACAGTTTCCTAAGATGATGCTTGGCTTGGGATGATAGAGGAGATGCTGAAAGCAATAAGCACAGAGGAGTGGGAGATGACTGAGTACCTGAAGCTTGGAAAGTTTTAGGTCTCAATGACAAAAATGGTGGGCAAAGTTGGAACAGAGTTGACTTACCCATTGTCTACTGTTTAAAGACTGGTTTGAGATTTCTTTCCACAGAGCCTGATTGGGGTTCAAGGGCTTCCTATTGAGGGTTTGGGTGTCAGGACACAATCTCACAGGATGCATGTCCTGCAGGAAGGTGGTTATTTCAGAAGCAAATGCGTCCCCATGAACATTTTAATTGGTTAATGACCCAGGAAAATGGTGTGACTCCTAGAAAACTGAGCTTTTAAATTTTGAAGTGGAATCCCATTATCTGTTTCATAGGATTGCTAGAGGCTTAAATAAGACTATTAATATAAAGTGCCTAACAACAGCTAATATAGAACACTTAATGATAGCTGCTATTTTTTTGTTCCCTCAGCACTGCAATAATTTTCACAGGTTAAATTTTGTATCTATATGAGATGACAGATGTTCACTAAATTTATTGTGGTAATCATTTCATGATGTATATAATACATAACTCAAATCATTATACTGTACACCTTAAACTTATGCTATACAGTATGTCAATTATAACTCAAGGAAACTGAAAGAAAAAAGAATGTGAGTTGACTTTACTGTCATAACAGACAAAAAACAATGTTAGCTAATCATACTACTATTAATAACCGTAACAGAAGCTGCCATTTACTGGCCTGCTGCTGCTGCTAAGTCACTTCAGTTGTGTCCGACTCTGTGCGACCCCAGAGACGGCAGCCCACCAGGCTCCCCCGTCCCTGGGATTCTCCAGGCAAAAACACTGGAATAGGGTGCCATTGCATTCTCTGATATACTGGCCTAGACTTATTACACTAGTATGTATTTTATGTTGATTACAACCTTATCTGGAAGGTATCTATAGAAGTCAAGCTAAATATGATAGAACGTCCAATAGCAGTAATTTTCTATGGAGTTGCAAGGAAACAGGGACTTGTTTTCTGGAAATACAGGTTTCAGAGGTATAGCGAGAAAAGGAGAAAGAGGGAAAGTTTAGTCATTTTCTAATCAGATGCACCCCTCTTAAAGAGGAGCTTGAGAAAGTCACTGAGCCAGAACTTAGAAAATGGTATTTGGAGGTTTGTGGGCAGCCACAACAACAAAAACAAGACCAGGAGCTGACTGTGGCTCAGACCATGAACTCCTTATTGCCAAATTCAGACTTAAATTGAAGAAAGTAGGGAAAACCACTAGACAATTCAGGTATGACCTAAATCAGATCCTTTATGATTAAACAGCGGAAGTGAGAAATAGATTTAAGGGCCTAGATCTGATAGATAGAGTGCTTGATGAGCTATGGAATGTGGTTCGTGACATTGTACAGGAGACAGGGATCAAGACCATTTCCATGGAAAAGAAAGGCAAAAAAGCAAAATGGCTGTCTGGGGAGGCCTTACAAATAGCTGTGAAAAGAAGAGAAGTGAAAAGCAAAGGAGAAAAGGAAAGACATAAGCATCTGAATGCAGAGTTCCGAAGAATAGCAAGAAGAGATAAGAAAGCTTTCCTCAGCGATCAATGCAAAGAAATAGAGGAAAAGAACAGAATGGGAAAGACTAGGGATCTATTCAAGAAAATCAGAGATACCAAAGGAACTTTTCATGCAACGATGGGCTCAATAAAGGACAGAAATGGTACGGACCTAACAGAAGCAGAAGATATTAAGAAGAGATGGCAAGAATACACAGAAGAACTGTACAAAAATGATCTTCACGACCCAGATAATCACGATGGTGTGATCACTGACCTAGAGCCAGACATCCTGGAATGTGAAGTCAAGTGGGCCTTAGAAAGCATCACTACGAACAAAGCTAGTAGAGGTGATGGAATTCCAGTGGAGCTATTCCAAATCCTGAAAGATGATGCTGTGAAAGTGCTGCACTCAATATGCCAGCAAATTTTAAAACTCAGCAGTGGCCACAGGATTAGAAAAGGTCAGTTTTCATTCCAATCCCAGAGAAAGGCAATGCCAAAGAACGCTCAAATTACCACACAATTGCACTCATCTCACACGCTAGTAAAGTAATGCTTAAAATTCTCCAAGCCAGGCTTCAGCAATATGTGAACCTTGAACTTCCTGATGTTCAAGCTGGTTTTAAAAAAGGCAGAGGAACCAGAGATCAAATTGCCAACATCCGCTGCATCATGGATAAAGCAAGAGAGTTCCAGAAAAGCATCTATTTCTGCTTTATTGACTATGCCAAAGCCTTTGACTGTGTGGATCACAATAAACGGTGGAAATTGTGAAAGAGATGGGAATATCAGACCACCTGATCTGCCTCTTGAGAAATCTGTATGCAGGTCAGGAAGCAACAGTTAGAACTGGACATGGACCAACAGACTGGTTCCAAATAGGAAAAGGAGTACGTCAAGGCTATATATTGTCATCCTGTTTATTTAACTTATATGCAGAGTACATCATGAGAAACGCTGGACTGGAAGAAACACAAGCTGGAATCAAGATTGCTGGGAGAAATATCAATAACCTCAGATATGCAAATGTCACCACCCTTATGGCAGAAAGTGAAGAGGAACTCAAAAGCCTCTTGATGAAAGTGAAAGAGGAGAGTGAAAAAGCTGGCTTAAAGCTCAACATTCAGAAAACGAAGATCATGGCATCCAGTCCCATCACTTCATGGCAAATAGATGGGGAAAAGATGGGGAAACAGTGGAAACAGTGTCAGACTTCATTTGTTTTGGGCTCCAAAATCACTGCAGATGGTGACTGCAGCCATGAAATTAAAAGATGCTTACTCCTTGGAAGGAAAGTTATGACCAACCTAGATAGCATATTCAAAAGCAGAGACATTACTTTGCCAAGAAAGGTTCGTCAAGTCAAGGCTATGGTTTTTACCGTGGTCATGTGTGGATATGAGAGTTGGACTATGAAGAAGGCTGAGTGCCAAAGAATTGATGCTTTTGAACTGTGGTGTTGGAGAAGACTCTTGAGAGTCCCTTGGACTGCAAGGAGATCCAACCAGTCCATTCTGAAGGAGATCAGCCCTGGGATTTCTTTGGAAGGAATGATGCTAAAGCTGAAACTCGAGTACTTTGGCCACCTCATGCGAAGAGTTGACTCATTGGAAAAGACTCTGATGCTGGGAGGGATTGGGGGCAAGAGGAGAAGGGGACGCCAGAGGATGAGATGGCTGGATGGCATCACTGACTCGATGGACATGAGTCTGAGTGAACTCTGGGAGTTGGTGATGGACAGGGAGTCCTGGTGTGGTGCAGTTCATGGGGTCGCAAAGAGTTGGACACAATTGAGCGACTGATCTGATCTGATCTGATCTGGGCAGCCACAAAGGTGGCTACAGATAGTACTAAGAGGAAAAAATGAAAAAGACATTTTTACACTGTTTCTGAGATATTAAGAAAAGATCAGGATCAGAATATAGGGGCTCAGTCTACAGAAGAAAGCTCATGAAAAAAAAAAGTCTAAAGGGAGAATATCTAATGGGAAGGAGACCCAAAAACTATCTCTTAGAATTGCGGTTGGAGCATGAAGGTCCCTAGGGTAAGAACTGAGGATTGCAGGAGAGGGAAACTAAATACTGCCTCATGGAATCAGATATTCTGATTGTGGGCATGCAGGTGTTTGGGGGAGGGGATATCAGGACTCTTCATATATACACTTGTGTGAATAAGCTATTTTACTGAGGCAAATACACTTACACAAAAGTGCACATATCATTGTTGTACAGCTTGATGAATTATCACAAAGGGAACACACCCATGGAACTACCACCCAGGTCAAGAAAGAGAACATTACCATCTTTACATTTTCTACTCATGGTTTTTACATGCTTAGTTTCTTAAATGAATTTGTATCCTTCTATGTATATATTTAAAGTCAAATGTGGTCAGTTAAAATGTTTCACATATCAAATGAGAAAAAAGGGCTTGTACTAAAAACGAGTTAAGGAAACCACTTTTTTTAAATCCACAAAATTCCCTAAATGTGAGATATTAAAATCTGAATAAAATCCTGATTTCAAAATCATAATTAAGTCCTGAAATAGGGGAAAATTTTATGTGCCTCCAAAACTCATTGGAGGTTTAGTCGCTAAGTCGTGTCTGACTCTTGCGACCCCATGGACTGTAGCCTGCCAGGATCCTCCATCTATGGGATTCTCCAGGCAAGAATACTGGAGTGGGTTTCCATTTCCTTCTCCAGGGGATCTTCCCCACCCAGGAATTGAAGCCAGGTCTCCTACATTGCACACAGATTTTTACCAACTTAACTACAAAAGAAGCCCCCAAAACTCATTAGGGCATTGAAAATTGAGTTTCAAAGGGGAGTTCCTACTAAAAAAGAAATACCTGGTCATTTTTGCTTAAAGCCTTCAAGAACATACAGCATTCAGCACTGATCCAAGCACATGGTGTGCTCAGCAAATATTTGTCAATAATGATAATGATGATAAGTTACCTTTTTCATATAATACACAGTGATCCCTGGTTCCCCTAAACAATAACCTGTGCAAAGAAACATGACTTTTAGTTCTTTGGAAGCTCCTGTTTGGAGCCTCAGGGGAATGAATAATCTGTATGAACTAGTGATGATGTTATTTCACAGACCAGTTGAAATGATTTTGCTGTTTACCTGAACTCTTCCCCACAACCAAACACAGCACTGAGTTTTGTAGAGATGAGGCAGAGGATAGGAGGGAAACAAAATAAGAAGTGAGACAATGAGGAACAGAAGTATACAAAGAGAGAGCTAATGCTGAGTTAAAGCTACACTGGAAAGGTCTCTTTGTTGTTTTCTTTTGCTTCAAGGAAGTAATATTACAACTTAGCATATCAATTAACCATACCTCTGATTAGATCACATTTCATTATGTGCCATATTTATTTTGGTAGGTAATCAATTATGAGTTGAAGGAGGTTCTCCATGGCAGCCACTGTGGTAAGTTACTACTAAGAGAGAAAATTGAAAGCCATTTTCAAGTGGAAAAAATATTTTTTGCACATTATAATATCCTTAATGGGTCCTTCAGTTGAAACTTCATAGAAGACAGAATTGACAATGTGTACATTTGACAATGTGTAACGAATTTGGTAATGTTTACCTGTTTATGAGTGCTAATTCAAGTCTGGTCTTACAAAACCACAAAATTATTTTTGCTGTGCTTGACTCAAGTGCATGCTCAGTCATGTCCAACTCTTTGTGGCCGCATAGACGGTAGTCCACCAGGCCCTTCTGTTCATGGAATCTTCCAGGCATGAAGACTGCAGTGGGTTGCCATTTCCTCCTTCCTGACCCAGGGATCAAACGCGCATCTTTTATGCCTCCTGCATTGCAGGCAGATTCTTTACCACGGTGCCGTTTGATTTGTTTTGCCTTGATTTTTAGGTTGCCAGCAGAAATTAGGGAAGGATGAGGTCTCTTTCATAACGATTTGTGAATCTGATGGCTTGTCATGTCCTCAGCAATAATGTTTATTATTATTATTATAGCAATAGCATTTATTATTATAAAATAGCACAATTTTAGCTTTTACTCATTGGAGTTAAAATATAGATAGGTGCAGAATTCATAAGAACTTTTCTTCCTTGTTAAGGAGTGGATTACAACAGCTTTGATTTTGAGTCAGCCACTTGGCTTACATCACAGATTGAATAATTCTTAGGGCACTTTTATAAGAATATAGACTGTTTACACAGGAATAAGTGTCATATGATGCAAAGAAAACTGAAGTCTAGTTTCAGGTTTACCACTGATCAGTTGTATGATCTGTGGTCACTTAACCTCTGGGCCTTAAAGTTGGATAGTAGTTTAGATGATGGGCTTTGGGATCCAACAGAACTGGCTCAAAGTCCTTATTAAAATTCTAGGTGCTTCATTTTCTCATCTGCACAACAGGACCACTAGTAGGTCAACTTCATATAAGATTGTTAGAGGAGTTGAATGGGACAATGCGTGTAAAATGCCTAGCATGCAGTCAGTGCTCAATAAATAATAGATTTAGTGTAAGTAGTCACTATTTTCGGGGAAGGCAATGGCACCCCACCACAGTACTTTTGCCTGGAAAATCCCATGGACAGAGGAGCCTGGTAGGCTCCAGTTCATGGGGTCGCTAAGCGACACGACTGAGCGACTTCACTTTCACTTTTCACTTTCCTGCATTGGAGAAGGAAATGGCAACCCACTCTAGTGTTCTTGCCTGGAGAATCCCAGGGACAGGGGAGCCTGGTGAGCTTCCGTCTATGGGGTCGCACAGAGTTGGCCACGACTGAAGCGACTTAGCAGCAGCAGCAGCAGCAGCAGCAGCAGCAGCAGCAGTCACTATTTTCTTTTCCGGATCTAAAATGTTAAGTTTCTGTGAATGACAGAGCTTCTGAAGTATCTGTTGGGATTGTATCCAGTTAGGAATTTCAGATTTGGAAGGGGTGGCACCTTATGTGCTCAATCTCTCTTTTGTGTCTGACTCTTTGCAACCCTTTGTACTGTATATAGCCTGCCAGGCTCCTCTGTCCATGGGATTTTTCGGGCAAGAATAGAGGAGTGGGTTGCCATTTCCTCCTCCAGGGAAATCTTCCTTTCCCAGGGATTGAACCTGTGTTTCCTGTGTCTTCTGAACTGCAGGTGGATTCTTTACAGCTGAGCCATCAGGGCATACTATAAGCAAGCTTTATTTCTGCATAGGCCCTCAGGCATTGGTGTATTTCAGTCACACATTGAGTGAAAACCTTGACATCATTTGAAAGAAGAGGAAATCTGTTACCCTGTCAGAAGGAGAAAAACTATGTGAATTCATTTTGTACAGTCCTTCAAGAGAAGCTGTTTGCTTGCCCTAAAGATGAGTGGCCTTGAGATCACTAGAGTGGGACAAAGGGACATGACTAGGCCTGATAAGGAGGACAATCAAAGACATTAGGCCAGTGTCCTTTGGAGGGGATAATTATGGGCGAATCAGTGCTTTCATCAGCATTTTTTTTTTCTTGCAGCTTCCACACTGATAATGTGGGGAAGCAGCAAAAGACCAGGCCCTTTCCAAACTTGCCTAATTCACCTCAACATCCTATATCCTATAATGACAACATCCTACATCTTCTCAGCTCTTTATTCTTAATAAGTAGTTTCCCGGTCAGAAGACGTAAACATTAAAGAAGATACTTTGTTTTAAAGATGAGGAAATTGGACACAGAGAGGCTATAAGAGGAGTCAAATATTCGTGATCCAGGTTTCTTGACCTGTAGTTCCAACCTTGTTCCTCCCTACTAATTTGTCCCAGATGTACAGTTGTACAGATTCAGATAATTTCTTTTCTTTCCATGTATGTCTTTCTAAGCCTCAATATCTTCATTCATAAAATGGCACTGTTCACAATATCTTCCTTACCAGGTTTATATGAGGACTAAATTAAATAATGTGTATAGAGTGCTTCAGGCTGTAGTTGCTAGTAGCTGTTGCTATCAGTAGCTCCCCTTGGGAGGATGCTAAATTTCTAGCATCATTTTTTATTTTATACTGCAATGAGCCCCGTGTTTTGAAAGATTTTGAATATCAAACTGCATATGTGTGTGTGTGTGTTAGTTGCTCAGTCATGTCCAACTCTGTGACTGCATGGACTGTAGATCTCCAGGCTCCTCTGTCATGAATTCTCCAGGCAAGAATACTGGAGTGGGGTGTCTTTCCCTTTTCCAGGGGATCTTCTTGTCCCAGGAATCAAACCCAGGTCTCCTGCATTACAGGCAGATTCTTTCTGTCTGAGCCACCAGGCAAGCCCTTATTGGTTAATAATATTTTTATTATTATCAATGGCCTTGGATTCCCTAATCAGTAATTGCATCAATACTAAATTAATTTAGCCCCAATAAAAGCAAAGAACCCTAAATAAGAGCCTCTTCATTCTCGTCCAAGTTAATGTACTTCCTTCAGGTTGTTTGAGGTGTCTAAGGCATCTTGCTGATCTCCAGCACTGTCTTTGCAGATTCTGGACATAGTTGGGCTCTCACTTTTCAATGAATAAGTCAAACCTTGTTATTATCATCTGAGTGAGTTGGTGTTTTGTGTGTGATCTAATTCAATTTTTGAATGTTACCATTTTTCCATCTTATCATGAGAAATTGTTGTGGTCCAGAAATAATAAGAATGAACTCAGTATGAATGAAACTGAAGATAAAATTTTAACATGTTGTGCTTAGTCACTAGGTCATGTCTGACTCTTTGAGACCCCATGGACTATAGCCTGCCAGGCTCCTCTGTCCATGGGGATTCTCCAGGCAAGAATACTGCAGTGGGTTGCCATGCCCTCCTCCAGTGGATCTTCCCAACCTAGGAATAGAACTCAGGTCTCCTGCATTGCAGGCAGATTCTTTACTGTCTGAGCAACAAGGGAGGTCCAAGAATATGGGAGTGGTTAGCCTATCCCTTCTCCAGGAGATCTTCCTGATACAGGAATCGAACTGGGGTCTCCTGCATTGCATGTAGAGTCTTTACCAGTTGAGTTACCAGGGAAGCTACCAGAAGTTATTGATTAACAGACACATGCTGATATACAAGAACCAAATTTGTGCATTTTATTCGTTGTCATTAAAGGTCAAGTTCAGTTATAATTTTTAATATTTTTTGTGTTTGTTTTTTTTTTACCCTTTCAGCTGTTCAATTTTATATCAGAAGGGAAAGGAAACTAACTTTTTAAGTATACAGAATTAGATCCTTTATAATCAAATTTAACTGTTAAGAGGGAAAATTGCAAAGGATATTGAAAAAGACAAATTTATACAAGTCATCTCTTATTTTGAAAAGATGCGTTACATAGAGAACAAGTCTTGAGTCTTTCAAATATCATTGGGTCAGGCTAAAATAATTTCATTGTGAGAGCATTTTCCTTCTCTGTGTGCAGTCTAAGTGCATATTTTGTGCTGTTAGGAATAACTTTCCAAAGCTGTGTGAAGAATGTAGCAATAAAATCTAATAAGAATTATGGCTCATGACTTGAATGATGTCAGTACCCTTTTAATCCTCCCAAACATGAAAACGTTTTCTCCTCCTAAGTAAGATTTCTTAACTCTTTATTTCTAAGGAAATAAGCAGAGCTCTGCAATTTCATTGGCAAAGTAAGAGTTAAAGGAAGATGTTTCATTCTATTATTAATGCTTATGTTTATTATTAAGAAAATCAATTTAGAAAAGAATAAACATAAGATAATAATACTTTATGAACATATATTGTCTGATTTTTTTCATACATTATGTAACATCAGAAGATCTCTGAGTTCAGTGCAGCAATAATCTTATTTTTGTTATCAAAATCTTATTCAGTACAGCAATAATCTTTGGTTTCTTTAAGCCAGTGCTTCTCAAACTTCAATGTGAGTCAGAATCACCTGAAAAGCTTGGTAAACCACAGATTTCCGGAGCTCATTCTCAGAGTTTCTAATTTAGGAGGCCTGGGGTAGGCATGAGAATCTGCATAACTCATAGGTTCCCAGGTGATGCTGATGCTGCTAGGCAGGGGAATCTGGCAACAGCTTTAAGTCATGTTAACTGTCTTATCTTACTATTTAATTTCGTGGGATTCAACCATTCTGAGATATGTATGTCTCATTGGTTTAGAAGAATCCAAAGCTTAGTAAGTTAGCTATAGTTTGGTTATTTAGCCAATCCAGATTTATTTCAAGTCAAAGAACTGCATACAGAAAAGTATGGTGGATGAAATGGTTTGATGTTTGAAGATGTCAGACTGTAGAATCTCTACGGGTAAGTGTGTGATTTCTTTAGTGACATCACATTTGCCTGCAGAGATTTTCCAGTCTGCCACTTTGAAGTTGTATTTAAGATGGAAAAAAGTTGCCTTCTTTCTACAGCGATCTTTCCAGGACTGCTACTTTTTAAAACTATATTTATCCAAGGTTAAAACTGAATGGGAAAAAAGATGTTATGGTTGGGATTCAGATAAGAAAGTAAATGAGAATGTGAGAATGGACACTCTCTGATTCTGCCACACATCTCCCCAGAGACTGCAAAAAAAAAAAAAAAAAATTGGGGAAAGTAAAGCTTCCCCAAACCATAACCAGTTTAATTTGTAACTGGTTTAATTTGTTTTAGCCACACTGAAAGCCTTATGGGCAATCCAAGTAAATATCCTTGAGTTTCAAGGAATTTTAACGATTAGACTTTGCAATTGGGTTTTCAGTCTGTCTTAATTGACACTTATGTCTAATCACAAGAGACATGAATAGAATAAGGAGGTGTGTTTCTCACTTTTATTTTCCCCATTTCTCTACTATTTAGTAGCTGTCTTAGAATAAATAACATCACCTGCTGCTGCTAAGTTGCGTCAGTCGTGTCCAACTCTGTGCGACCCCATTGACGGAAGCCCACCTGTCTCCTCTGTCCCTGGGATTCTCCAGGCAAGAACACTGGAGTGGGTTGCCATTTCCTTCTCCAAAGCATGAAAGTGAAAAGTGAAAGTGAAGTCGCTCAGTCGTGTCCGACTCTTTGTGACCCCATGGACTGTAGCCTACCAGGCTCCTCCATCCATGGGATTTCCCAGGCAACAGTACTGGAGTGGGGTGCCATTGCCTTCTCCGAACATTACCTGCTACTAACTTTTAAAGTGATGGAATAATACATGTGTGTGTGTGTGTGTGTTTGTGTTGCTCAGTTGTGTCTGACTCTTTGTGACCCCCATGGACTGCAGCCTGCCAGGCTTCTCTGTCCATAGGATTCGCCAGTCAAGAATACTGGAGTGGGTTGCCATTCCCTTCTCCAGGGGATCTTCTCAACCCAGGGATTGAACCCAGGTCTCCTGCATTGCAGGCAAATTCTTTACCAACTGAACTACTACTCCAGAAGCTCAAGGATAATCTGTGAAAATCATGATATCATTAACTCTACAGAGTTGGTTTTTTGATTCATTTTTGAGAACATACTTTTTTCCCAGAGTTAGCTGGAAGTTTATTTCAATATTTGAGTACAGTAGGGACTTTGTATATTTTGTTTCTTACAGTATCCTAGCACAGAGAATGGTTCCTGGCACATGATAGGTACTCAATAAACACTTATATACTGAATGGACATTAATTAGGATTTTTTTGTGTGTGCAGATTCTTATGTATCATTAGAAAGGCAGTAATATATACATAAAGTCACATATTGTATTGATATCAGAGTGAACTTATTTAATTTTAGACAAGACAAAAATAGAATATTTAAATATGAAAAACCTATCTTGGTAATAAAGAACATTTCTATAATAAAATATTTTATAATAGAACTTTAAAAATCAATTTCCTTATAGTCTAATAATGTTGTATTATACCTTTTTGGCATGTAGTTTTAAGATGATGAGTTTTCTATTCCTGGATTATATCCAAATTTATGTAATAATGAATCACAAAATTAGGTTTGATTTTGTTTACACTACATAACACAGTCTCTTAATCATCTGTTAATCTGCCATATACACATCCTTTGGCCCCAAGATGACTATTATGACTGTTCTAGATAAACCATAAATGCAAACTTAACATTAAATCACAAGTGTTCAGAGGATGTAACAGGTGGCCCTGATCTGATGTGAGTGCAGCTAAATAATGTGGTGAAATAATTTGAGCTTAGAAAGATAGAAAACATCTGGGCTTCAAGGGAGACCATTTGCATCCTTTCTACTGCCTTTTAAATAGAGGGATACATCATTCTGGGTTATGTATAAAGAAAGGGCTAGTGTTAGGAACTCCGTGATCTTCATTCTGTTCATTTGAGCTCTGAAGGGTGGGACTAGTATACTTGGTTATGGGAGAAAGATAAGGTTTCTTAGACCATTTTTCATTTTCTCTTTTCTAGTCATGCTGTTTGTTTTATATGTGCTTGCAGGGCCTGGTTAACAGTATCACTTGTTCTTTTGAAGGAAATTGAACTTGTGAATGATGTACTCATAGTTGCCATGCCCCTGATTGTTGATATCTTGTTTGTTTCTTTGCTCCATGGAAAGGCATGGATGGAACAGAGCTGTGGAAAAGCAACATCATTTTAGCTCAATGACTAGGCTCTTTTAAGATAGCCAGCCTATAACACAAGGCTCCCATTAGTTTCAGCATTTACACAGAGAGAGACCCTTTTATAAATGCCAACATTTGACAAGTGGAGTGGGTAGCCTTTCCCTTCTCCAGGGGATCTTCCCAACACAGGGAACAAACCCAGGTCTCCTGCATTGCAGGCAGATTCTTTACCAGCTGAGCCACAAGGGAAGCCTAAGAATACTGGAGTGGGTACTCTTTTCCTTCTGATATTAATGTATCAGTACAGATGATAGATGGAGGAGCCTGGTGGGCTGCAGTCCATGGGGTCGCTAGGAGTCAGACACGACTGAGCGACTTCACTTTCACTTTTCACTTTCATGCATTGGAGAAGGAAATGGCAACCCACTCCAGTGTTCTTGCCTGGAGAATCCCAGGGACGGGGGAGCCTGGTGGGCTGCCATCTATGGGGTCACACAGAGTCGGACACAACTGAAGTGACTTAGCAGCAGCACAGATGAATTTATAAGACTAAGCCTACAAGAGATTAAAAGTCTGAAAAAATTTGGAACAGTACAGTAACATTCTGAAAGATCAGGAGGCCAAGATCTACCCAGTGGTTCTCAACCCTAACTGTACATCAGAATCATTCTGGAATTTATGAAACAGATTTCCATACCCAACCCTGAACCTGAACTTCCAAGATGTGAATTCTAGAAGGCTCTATTTTAAACAAATTAATAAACTTTATTTTAAGAGGCATTTTAGGTTCATAACAGACTTGAATGAAAAGTACAGAGGGCTCCCATATACTCCCTATTCCCATATACCCACAACCTCCCCAACTATGGACATCATACATTGTAGTGACACGTTTGTTATGATCAATGAGCTGACACTGACACATCACTATTGAGCAAAGTTCATGGTTTACATTAGGGGGTCATTCTTAGTGTTCTATGGGTTTTGGCAACTATTTGATGACATATATCCACCACTATAGTATTACACAGAATAGTTTTACTGCCTATGTACTGACTATTTATCCCTCCCTCTCTCCAGCCTCTGATCTCTCCATTATCTCCATAGTATTGTCTTTTCCAGAAAGTTATAAGGTTGGAAACAGTATGTAACCTTTGCAGATTTGCTTGTTTCCCGCTTAATATAATCTGTCTTTACATCTCCTCCATGTCCTTTCATGGCCTGATAGCTCATTTCTTATTGGCACTGAATAACATCCCAGTGTTGGGATGTACCACGATTTATCCATACACCTACTGAAGGTTTGCTTCCAAGTTTTGACAACTATAAAGCTGCTAAAAACCACATATAGGGTTTTGTGTGAATAAAAGCTTCCAATTAATTTTGGCAAATAGTGAGGAGCTTGATTGCTGGGCTATAGGTAAGAGTAATTCAGTTTTCTTTTTAATTTTATTTTGCTTAACTTTACAATATTGTATTGCTTTTGCCATACATCAAGATGAATCCGCCACAAGTATACATGTGTTCCCCATCCTGAACTCTCTCCTCCCTCCTCCCTCCCCATACCATCCCTCTGGGTCGTCCCAGTGCACCAGCCCCAGGCATCCGTTATCAGGCATCGTACCTGGACTGGCAACTCATTTCAAATATGATATTATACATATTTCAATGCTATTCTCCCAAATCATCCCACCCTCTCCCGTTCCCAGAGTCCAAAAGACTGTTCTATACATCAGTGTCTCTTTTGCTGTCTCGTAAACAGGGTTATTGTTACCATCTTTCTAAATTCCATATATATGCGTTAGTATACTGTATGTGTGTTTTTCTTTCTGGCTTACTTCACTCTGTATAATAGGCTCCAGTTCCATCCACCTCATTAGAACTGATTCAAATGTTTTCTTTTTAATGGCTGAGTAATACTCCATTGTGTATATGTACCACAGCTTGCTTATCCATTCGTCTGCGGATGGAGATCTAGGTTGCTTCCAAGTCCTGGCTATTGTAAACAGTGCTGCTATGAACATTGGGGTACACGTGTCTCTTTCAATTCTGGTTTTCTCAGTGTGTATGCCCAGCAGTGGGATTGCTGGATCATAAGGCAGTTCTATTCCCAGCTTTTTGAGGAATCTCCATACTGTTCTCCATAGTGGCTGTACTAGTTTGCATTCCCACCAACAGTGTAAGAGGGTTGCCTTTTCTCCACACCCTCTCCAGCATTTATTGCTTGTGGACTTTTGGATTGCAGCCATTCTGACTGGTGTGAAATGGTACCTCATAGTGGTTTTGATTTGCATTTCTCTGATAATGAGTGATGTTGAGCATCTTTTCATGTGTTTGTTAGCCATCTGTATGTCTTCTTTGGAGAAATGTCTATTTAGTTCTTTGGCCCATTTTTTGATTGGGTCTTTTATTTTTCTGGAATTGAGCTGTAGGAGTTGCTTGTATAAAACCTTGAATAACCAAAGCTATCTTGAGAAAGAAGAATGGAACTGGAGGAATAAACCTGCCTGACTTCAGGCTCTACTACAAAGCCACAGTCATCAAGACACTATGGTACTGGCACAAAGACAGAAATATAGATCAATGGGACAAAATAGAAAGCCCAGAGATAAATCCACACACATATGGACACCTTATCTTTGACAAAGGAGGCAAGAATATACAATGGATTAAAGACAATCTCTTTAACAAGTGGTGCTGGGAAACCTGGTCAAACACTTGTAAAAGAATGAAACTAGAGCATTTTCTAACATCATACACAAAAATAAACTCAAAATGGACTAAAGATCTAAATGTAAGACCAGAAACCATAAAACTCCTAGAGGAAAACAGGCAAAACACTCTCTGACATACATCACAGCAGGATCCTCTATGACCCACCTCCCAGAATACTGGAAATAAAATCAAAAATAAACAAATGGGACCTAATTAAACTTAAAAGCTTCTGCACGACAAAGGAAACTATAAGCAAGGTGAAAAGACAGCCTTCAGAATGGGAGAAAATAATAACGAATGAAGCAACAGACAAACAACTAATCTCAAAAAGTAATACAGTTTTCTAAGAAACTGACATATTGTCTTCCAAAGTGGATATGCCATTTTGCATTCCCACAATGTTCCTGTTGCTACACATCCTTATCAGTATTCAGGGTTGTCAGCACTTTGGATTCCAGCCATTCTAATAGGTATATACAGGTCTCTCGTTTTAATTTCAAATGCCTAATGAGCACCTCGCCGGCTGCGCGGCGCACTGAGAGAGTGCCTGAGAGGAGCTACCCAATGACCGAGGAAGGACGGCGGTGAAGACCAGCGCACTAAGCATGGCTGAGAGGAGCTACCCCACGACCGAGGTCAGGAAGGGCAGCGGTGAGGAGAGACCCCTCGTCCAAGGTAAGGTGTGATGGCTGTGCTTTGCTGGAGCAGCCGGGAAGAGATACCCCACGCCCAAGGTAAGAGAAACCCAAGTAAGACAGTAGGTCTTGCAAGAGGGCATCAGAGGGCAAATACACTGAAACCATACTCACAGAAAACTAGTAAATCTAATCACACCAGGACCACACCCTTGTCTAACTCAATGAAATTAAGCCATGCCTGTGGGGCAACCCAGGATGGGCGGGTCATGGTGGAGAGATCTGACAGGGTGTGGTCCGCTGGAGAAGGGAATGGCAAACCACTTCAGTATTCTTGCCTTGAGAACCCCATGAACAGCATGAAAAGGCAGAATGATAGGATACTGAAAGAGAAACTCCCCAGGTCAGTAGGGGCCCAATATGCTACTGGAGATCAGTGGAGAAATAACTCCAGAAAGAATGAAGGGATGGAACCAAAGCAGAAAGAATACCCAGCTGTAGATGTGTCTGGTGATAGAAGCAAAGTCTGAGGCTGTAAAGAACAATATTGCATAGGAACCTGGAATGTCAGGTCCATGAATCAAGGCAAATTGGAAGTGGTCAAACAAGAGATGGCAAGAGTGATGTTGACATTCTAGGAATTAGCGAACTAAAATGGACTGGAATGGGTGAATTTAACTCAGAGGACCATTATATCTACTACTGCGGGCAGGAATCCCTCAGAAGAAATGGAGTGGCCATCATGGTCAACAAAAGAGTCCGAAATGCAGTACTTGGATGCAATCTCAAAAACGACAGAATGATCTCTGTTCGTTTCCAAGGCAAACCATTCAATGTCACAGTAATCCAAGTCTATGCCCCAACCAGTAACGCCGAAGAAGCTGAAGTTGAAAGGTTCTATGAAGACCTACAAGACCTTTTAGAACTAACACCCAAAAAAGCTGTCCTTTTCATTATAGGGGACTGGAATGCAAAAGTAGGAAGTCAAGAAACACCTGGAGTAACAGGTTAATCTGGCCTTGGAATACGGAATGAAGCAGGGCAAAGACTAACAGAGTTTTGTCAAGAAAATGCACTGGTCATAGCAAATACCCTCTTCCAACAACACAAGAGAAGACTCTATACGTGGACATCACCAGATGGTCAACACCGAAATCAGATCGATTATATTCTTTGCAGCCAAAGATGGAGAAGCTCTATACAATCAGCAAAAACAAGACCAGGAGCTGACTGTGGCTTGGACCATGAACTCCTTATTGCCAAATTCAGACTGAAATTGAAGAAAGTAGGGAAAACCACTAGACCATTCAGGTATGACCTAAATCAAATCCCTTATGATTACACAGTGGAAGTAAGAAATAGATTTAAGGGCCTAGATCTGATAGATAGAGTGCCTGATGAACTATGGAATGAGGTTCGTGACATTGTACAGGAGACAGGGATCAAGACCATCCCCATGGAAAAGAAAGGCAAAAAAAGCAAAATGGCTGTCTGGGGAGGCCTTGCAAATAGCTGTGAAAAGAAGAGAAGTGAAAAGCAAAGGAGGAAAGGAAAGATATAAACATCTGAATGCAGAGTTCCAAAGAATAGCAAGAAGAGATAAGAAAGCCTTCTTCAGCGATCGATGCAAAGAAATAGAGGAAAAGAACAGAATGGGAAAGACTAAGGATCTCTTCAAGAAAATCAGAGATACCAAAGGAACATTTCATGCAAAAATGGGCTCGATAAAGGACAGAAATGGTATGGACCTAACGGAAGCAGAAGATATTAAGAAGAGGTGGCAAGAATACACAGAAGAATTGTACAAAAAAGAGCTTCACGACCCAGATAATCATGATGGTGTGATCACTGACCTAGAGCCAGACATCCTGGAATGTGAAGTCAAGTGGGCCTTAGAAAGCATCTCTACGAACAAAGCTAGTGGAGGTGATGGAATTCCAGTGGAGCTATTCCAAATCCTGAGAGATGATGCTGTGAAAGTGCTGCACTCAATATGCCAGCAAATTTGGAAAACTCAGCAGTGGCCACAAGATTGGAAAAGGTCAGTTTTCATCCCAATCCCAAAGAAAGGCAATGCCAAAGTGTGCTCAAACTACCACACAATTGCACTCATCTCACACACTAGTAAAGTAATGCTCAAAATTCTCCAAGCCAGACTTCAGCAATATGTGAACCGTGAACTTCCTGATGTTCAAGCTGGTTTTAGAAAAGGCAGAGGAACCAGAGATCAAATTGCCAACATCTGCTGGATCATGGAAAAAGCAAGAGAGTTCCAGGAAAACATCTATTTCTGCTTTATTGACTATGCCAAAGCCTTTGACTGTAGATCACAATAAACTGTGGAAAATTCTGAAAGAGATGGGAATACCAGACCACCTGATCTGCCTCTTGACAAATCTGTATGCAGGTCAGGAAGCAACAGTTAGAACTGGACATGGACCAACAGACTGGTTCCAAATAGGAAAAGGAGTACGTCAAGGCTGTATATTGTCACCATGTTTATTTAACTTATATGCAGAGTACATCATGAGAAATGCTGGACTGGAAGAAACACAAGCTGGAATCAAGATTGCCGGGAGAAATATCAATAACCTCAGATATGCAGATGATACCACCCTTATGGCAGAAAGTGAAGAGGAACTCAAAAGCCTCTTGATGAAAGTGAAAGTGGAGAGTGAAAAGGTTGGCTTAAAGCTCAACATTCAGAAAACGAAGATCATGGCATCTGGTCCCATCACTTCATGGGAAATAGATGGAGAAACAGTGGAAACAGTGTCAGACTTTATTTTTCTGGGCTCCAAAATCACTGCAGATGGTGACTGCAGCCATGAAATTAAAAGACGCTTACTCCTTGGAAGGAAAGTTATGACCAACCTAGATTTCATATTCAAAAGCAGAGACATTACAACAAAGGTTTGTCTAGTCTAAGCTATGGTTTTTCCAGTAGTCATGTATGGATGTGAGAGTTGGACCATGAAGAAAGCTGAGTGCCAAAGAATTGATGCTTTTGAACTGTAGTATTGGAGAAGACTCTTGAGAGTCCTTTGGACTGCAAGGAGATCCAACCTGTCCATTCTAAAGGAGATCAGCCCTGCGTGTTCTTTGGAAGGAATGATGCTAAAGCTGAAACTCCAATACTTTGGCCACCTCATGTGAAGAGTTGACTCATTGGAAAAGGGTCTGATGCTGGAAGGGATTGGGGCAAGAGGAAAAGGGGACAACAGAGGATGAGATGGCTGGATGGCATCACTGACTCAATGGACGTGAGTTTGAGTGAACTCTGGGAGTTGGTGATGGACAGGGAGGCCTGGCGTGTTGTGATTCATGGGGTCGCAGAGAGTCAGACACGACTGAGTGACTGAACTGAACTGAAGTGAATGACATATGATGGTGCACAACTTTTCATATGCTTACTTTGCATTGGTATATCTTCCTCCTTGGTGAGGTGTCTGTTCAATCTCTTACCGCTTTTTAAATCTGGTTGTTTTCTTATTGTTTCAAGAGTCCTTTGCATACTTTGAATCACATTCCTTTATCCAATGTATCTTTTACAAATATTTTCTCCTAGCCTGTGGTTTGTCTTCTCAATCCCTTGACATTGTCTGTTGAAGAGCAGATGTTTTTGATTTTAACAAAGTCAAATTCATCCGTTATTTCTTTCATAGATTATGACTTTGTTGTTGTGTCTTACAAGTCACTGTGATTATCAAGGTCACCTAGGTTTTTTACTGTATTACCTGCTTGGACTTTTATAGTTATACATTTTACATTTAGGTCTGTGGTCCATTTTCTGTTAATTTTTGTGAGGGGTGTAAGTTCCGTATCTAGATTAGTTTGTTTTGTACATGAATGTCCAGTTTTTCCAGCACCATTTGTGGAAAGACTATCTTTGCTGCATTGTATTGCCTTTGATCCTTTGTCAAAGATCGGTTGACTGTGTTTAAGTGAGTCTATTTCTGGGCTCTCTATCCTATTCCATTTTTCTATTGTCTCTCTTTCCGCCAATACCATACTGTATTGATTACTGTAGCTTTATAGTAAGTCTTGGAGTTAGGTGGTGTCAGTCCCCTGACATTGTTCTTCTCCTTCAATATTGACTCTACTAATCTGACTCTTTTGCCTCTTCATATAAACTTTTGAATCTGTTTTCAGTATCTGCTGGGATTTGAATGGCATTGCAGGACTGGAAAAGGTCAGTTTTCATTCCAATCCCAAAGAAAGACAATGCCAAAGAATGCTCAAACTACTGCACAATTGCACTCATCTCACATGATAGTAAGGTAATGCTCAAAATTCTCCAAGCCAGGCTTCAGCAATACATGAACTGTGAACTTCCAGATGTTCAAGCTGGTTTTAGGAAACGCAGAAGAACCAGAGATCAAATTGCCAACATCCGTTGGATCATCAAAAAAAGCAAGAGAGTTCCAGAAAAACATCTATTTCTGCTTTGTTGACTATGCCAAAGCCTTTGACTGTGTGGATCACAATAAATTGTGGAAAATTCTGAAAGAGATGGGAATACCAGACCACCTGACCTGCCTCTTGAGAAACCTACATGCAGGTCAGGTCAGTTAGAACTGGACATGAAACAACAGACTGGTTCCAAATAGGAAAAGGCTGTATATTGTCACCCTGCTTATTTAACTTCTATGCAGAGTACATCATGAGAAACACTGGACTGGAAGAAGCACAAGCTGGAATCAAGATTGCTGGGAGAAATATCAATAACCTCAGATATGCAGATGACACCACCGTTATGGCAGAAAGTGAAGAGGAACTAAAAAGCCTCTTGATGAATGTGAAAGTGGAGAGTCAAAAAGTTGGCTTAAAGCTCAACATTCAGAAAACTAAGATCATGGCATTTGGTCCCATCACTTCATGGGAAATAATGGGGAAACAGTGTCAGACTTTATCTTTTTGGGCCCCAAAATCACTGCAGATGGTTACTGCAGCCATGAAATTAAAAGACGCTTACTCCTTGGAAGGAAAGTTATGATCAACCTAGATCACATATTCAAAAGCAGAGACATTACTTTGCCAACAAAGGTTCGTCTAGTCAAGGCTATGGTTTTTCCTGTGGTCATGCATGGATGTGAGAATTGGACTGTGAAGAAAGCTGAACACCGAAGAATTGATGCTTTTGAACTACGGTACTGGAGAAGACTCTTGAGAGTCCCTTGGACTGCAAGGAGATCCAGCCAGTATATTCTAAAGGAGATCAGTCCTAGGTGTTCATTGGAAGGACTGATGTTGAGGCTAAAACTCCAATACTTTGGCCGCCTCATGTGAAGAGTTGACTCATTGGAAAAGACCCTGATGCTAGAAGGGATTGGGGGCAGGAAGAGAAGGGGACAACAGAGGATGAGATGGCTGGATGGCATCCCCAACTTGATGGACATGAGTTTGGGTAAACTCCGGGAGTTGGTGATGGACAGGGCGGCCTGGCGTGCTGCAATTCATGGGGTCACAAGAGTCAGACACGACTGAGCGACTGAACTGACTGATGTTGAGTTTACAGGTCAAATTGGGAAGGCAGAACATCTTGACAATATTAATCAGTCTTTCTTGAAATCTTTCATCAGAGTTTTGTAGTTTTTCTCATCAGTTTTTGTACAACTTTTCTTGATTTATACCTAAGTATTTCACATCTGTGGGGTTCTAATGTAAATGACAATGTGTTTTTAATTTCAAAGGCAACTTGTTCATTGCTGGTGTATAGGAATGTGGCTTTTCATATTAATCTTGTATCCTTCAATCTTGTTGGAATTGTTTATTAGTTCTAGGAGTTGTTTTGTAAGTTTTTCAGGTTTTCTATGTAAACAATAGTGTCATATGCAAACAAATATTTTTATTTCTTCCTTCCCACTCTGTGTCCTTCTTTCTTTTCCTTGCCTTATTGAATTAGCTAGAACTTCCAATACAATGTTGAAAAGAGTAGTGAAATGGGTCATCCTTGTCGTATTCTTGAACTTAGCATGAAAACTTCAAATTTATCACAATTAAGCATAATGTAGCTGTAGGTTTTTTAATAGATTTTTAAAAATAGAGTTGAAACTCCTCTCTATTCCTAGTTTGCTAAGAATTTTTATCATGAATAGGGATTAGACTTTATCAAATGCTTTTTTGCATTAATTAATATAACCATGTGATTTTTTTCTTTAGTTTGTTGATACGATGAATGACACTGTTTATTTTAATTAATTTATTTATTTTACTTTTCAATATTGTATTGGTTTTACCATACATTGACTTGAATCCGCCATTAGTGTACATGTTTTTTGAATGTTGAACTAGCCTCGCATTGCTAGGATAAATCCCGTTTGGTCATGGTATATAACTCCTTTTATATATTGTTTATTTGATCTTCTTATATTTTGGTGAGATTTTTGCATTCATATTGGTAAGAGATATTGATCTATTTTATTTTCTTTGTCTGGTTTTGGTATTAAAGTAATGCTGGCCTTGTGGATTTAATTAGAAAATGTTCCCAATTTCTTTAATAGATTAGGCCATTCCGATTGTCTATTTAATCTTGTGTGAGTTCTGGAAGCTTATATCTTTTAAGAAATCGGTCCATTTCATCTAGGGGTTATCAAATTTGTTGGCATAGTGTTGTTCACAGCATTCTTTTTTTTGTTTGCTTGTTTTTTTTTTTATATTTTTTTTGCTTAACTTTACAATATTGTATTGCTTTTGCCATACATCAAGATGAATCCGCCACAAGTATACATGTATTCCCCATCCTGAACCCTCCTCCCTCCTCCCTCCCCATACCATCCCTCTGGGTCGTCCCAGTGCACCAGCCCCAGGCATCCGTTATCAGGCATCATACCTGGACTGGTGACTCATTTCAAATATGATATTATACATATTTCAATGCTATTCTCCCAAATCATCCCACCCTCTCCCGTTCCCAGAGTCCAAAAGACTGTTCTATACATCAGTGTCTCTTTTGCTGTCTCATAAACAGGGTTATTGTTACCATCTTTCTAAATTCCATATATAAGCATTAGTATACTGTATTTGTGTTTTTCTTTCTGGCTTACTTCACTCTGTATAATAGGCTCCAGTTCCATCCACCTCATTAGAACTGATTCAAATGTATTCTTTTTAATGGCTGAGTAATACCCCATTGTGTATATGTACCACAGCTTTCTTATCCATTCATCTGCGGATGGAGATCTAGGTTGCTTCCAAGTCCTGGCTATTGTAAACAGTGCTGCCATGAACATTGGAGTACATGTGTCTCTTTCAATTCTGTTCAATTTCAAAACTTAAAAGCTTCTGCACAACAAAGGAAACTATAAGCAAGGTGAAAAGATAGCCTTCAGAATGGGAGAAAATAATAACAAATGAAGCAACAGACAAACAACTAATCTCAAAAATATACAAGCAACTCCTACAGCTCAATTCCAGAAAAATAAATGACCCAATCAAAAAATGGGCCAAAGAACTAAACAGACATTTCTCCAAAGAAGAAAAATATACAAGCAACTCCTACAGCTCAATTCCAGAAAAATAAAAGACCCAATCAAAAAATGGGCAAAGAACTAAATAGACATTTCTCCAAAGAAGACATACAGATGGCTAACAAACACATGAAAAGATGCTCAACATCACTCATTATCAGAGAAATGCAAATCAAAATCACTATGAGGTACCATTTCACACCAGTCAGAATGGCTGAGATCCAAAAGTCCACAAGCAATAAATGCTGGAGAGGGTGTGGAGAAAAGGCAACCCTCTTACACTGTTGGTGGGAATGCAAACTAGTACAGCCACTATGGAGAACAGTATGGAGATTCCTCAAAAAACTGGGAATAGAACTGCCTTATGATCCAGCAATCCCACTGCTGGGCATACACACTGAGAAAACCAGAATTGAAAGAGACACGTGTACCCCAATGTTCACAGCATTCTTTTATTATCCTTTTAACGTTCATACAGTGTCCCTTCTTTCATTTCTGATAATAGTAATGTATGTCTTTTCTCTCTTTTGTTTCTTTGTTAGCCTTCTTAGAAGCTTATTGATTTTATTGATCTTTTCAAAGAATAAGATTTTGGTTTTGTTGACTTTTTATTTGATTTCTTGTTTTCAATTTTGTTCATTTCTGCTCTAATTTTTTAAAAATTATTTCTATTCTTCTGCCTCTTTTGGATTTAATTTGTTCTTCTTGATCTAGTTTCCTGTGGTGGAAACTTAGGTGATTGAATTTAGAGCTTTCTCCTTCTCTAATATATGCATTCAATGCTATAGATTTCTCTGTAAGAACTGCTTTCACTGCATCCCACACATTTTGATAAGTTTAGTTCAAAATTAAAATTTCTTGAGATTCCATGTGTTATCAAGAAGTGCGTTAATTTCCATATATTCTGTGATTTTTCCAGTTATCTGTTATTGATTTTTAGTTTAATTCCACTGTGGGCTGAGAGCATATTTGTATTGTTTTAAATCTGTTAGGTGTATTTTATGGCTCATAATATGGTCTATCTAGATGAATGTGAGCTTGAGAAGAATGTGTAGTTGTTGAATGAAGTAGCTTCTAGATGGCAATTATTTCCAGTTCATTGATGGTGCTATTATGTTCAACTATGTTCTAACTTATTTCTCTAGCTACTGGATCTGTCCATTTCTGAGAGAGGGGTATTAACATCTCCAACTAAAATAGTGGATTCATCAGTTGCTCCATGAAGTTCTATCAGTTTCTGCTCATATATTTTAATACTCTGTTATCAGGTGCACACATGTTAAGGACTGTTGTCTGCTTAGAGAATTAACCTCCTTATCCGTATCTAACATCCCTGTTTAACCCTAATAACTTTCCTTGCTCTCAAGTCTTCTCTGTCTGAAATTAATATAGTTAGTTCCACTTTTTTTTGGTTAGTGTTTGCATGGTATGTTTTCCTCCATACCTTTACTTTTAGTATTTTTATATTAAAGTGTATTTCTTTAAATATCCAACAAGGATCTAATAAAGCAGATGAAATTCTGCTCAATGTTATGTGGCAGCCTGGATGGGAGGGGAGTCTGGGGGAGAATGAATACATGCACATGTATGGCAGAGTCCCTTTGCTGTTTACCTGAAACTATCACAACATTAATTGGCTATACCCTAATAAAAAAAAAAAAGATGGTAACAATAACCCTATTTTCGAGACAGCAAAAGAGACACTGATGTATAGAACAGACTTTTGGACTCTGGGAACGGGAGAGGGCGGGATGATTTGGGAGTATAGCATTGAAATGTGTATAATATCATATCTGAAACGAGTCACCAGACCAGGTACGATGCCTGATAATGGATGCCTGGGGCTGGTGCACTGGGACAACCAAGAGGGATGGTATGGGCAGGGAGGAGGGAGGAGGGTTCAGGATGGGGAGCACGTGTATACTTGTGGCGGATCCATCTCGATGTATGACAAAAGCAGTACAATATTGTAAAGTTAAGCAAAATAAAATTTAATTTAAAAAAGTTTTAAAAAGTGGATTTCTTATAGACAATATAGAGTTGGGTCTTATTTTTTGATATACTCTGACAGTCTTTTAATTGGTGTGTTTAGAACATTGACCTTTAAAGTGAATATTGATGGATTAATATCTACCATATTTGCTATTGTTTTTCATTTGTTGTCTTTGATCCTCCTGTTTTTATCTTTCATAATTTTTCTGCATTTTTTAGATTCAGTTCAGCATTTTACATAATTCATTTATTTCTCCTTTCCTAGCATATTCGGGGAAGGCAATGGCACCCCACCCCAGTACTTTTGCCTGGAAAATCCCATGGACGGAGGAGCCTGGTAGGCTCCAGTCCATGGGGTCGCTGAGAGTCAGACACGACTTCACTTTCACTTTCACTTTTCACTTTCATGCATTGGAGAAGGAAATGGCAACCCACTCCAGTGTTTTTGCCTGGAGAATCCCAGGGACAGGGGAGCCTGGTGAGCTTCGGTCTATGGGGTCGCACGGAGTCGGACACGACTGAAGCGACTTAGCAGCAGCAGCAGCATATTGATTATACTTTAAACATTTTTTTCATAGTTTCTCTAGAGTTTACAATATATATTTACTACTACTCCAAGTTTACTTTTAAATAACACTATCCCATTTCACAGATAGTGTAAGTACTTTGTAATAACAAAATATCCCTAGTTCGTCCATACTATCCATTGTATGTGTATGTGTGTGAAAGTCACTCAGTTGAGTCCGACTCTTTGCTACTCCATGGACTATACAGTCCTTGGAATTCTCTAGGCCAGAATATTGGAGTGGGTAGCCTTTCCCTTCTCCAGGGGATCTTCCCAACCCAGAGGTCAAACCCAGGGCTTCTGCATTGAAGGCAGATCTTTTACCAGTTGAGCCACAAGTGAAGCCCAAGAATACTGGAGTGGGTAGCCTATCCCTTCTCCAGTTATCTTCCAGACCTAGGAATTGAACCGGGGTCTCCTGCATTGCAGGCAGATTCTTTAACAACTGAACTATCAGGGAAACCCTTGTATCATTGTTGTAATTCATTTCACTTATACATAAGCACATAAGCATATAGCTATACCTATCTAGATATATATCACACATGTACATATTTAATTTAATATGTTGTTATTATTTTTAAGCCTGGCTTAGAGAATTTTGAGCATTACTTTACTAGCATGTGAGATGAGTGCAATTGTGTGGTAGTTTGAGCATTCTTCAGCATTGCCTTTCTTTGGGATTGGAATGAAAACTGACCTTTTCCAGTCCTGTGGCCACTGCTCAGTTTTCCACATTTGCTGGCACATTGAGTGCAGCACTTTCACAGCATCATCTTTCAGGATTTGGAATAGCTCAACTGGAATTCCATCACCTCCACTAGCTTTGTTCATAGTGATGCTTTCTAAGGCCCACTTGACTTCACATTCCAGGATGTCTGGCTCTAGGTCAGTGATCACACCTTCGTGATTATCTGGGTCATGAAGATATTTTTTGTACAGTTCTTCTGTGTATTCTTGCCATCTCTTCTTAATATCTTCTGCTTCTGTTAGGTCCATACCACTTCTATCCTTTATCGAGCCCATCGTTGCATGAAATGTTCCTTTGGTATCTCTGATTTTCTTGAAGAGATCTCTAGTCTTTCCCATTCTGTTCTTTTCCTCTATTTCTTTGCATCGATCGCTGAAGAAGGCTTTCTTATCTCTTCTTGCTATTCTTTGGAACTCTGCATTCAGATGTTTATATCTTTCCTTTTCTCCTTTGCTTTTCGCTTCTCTTCTTTTCACAGCTATTTGTAAGGCCTCCCCAGACAGCCATTTTGCTTTTTGCATTTCTTTTCCATGGGATTGGTCTTGATCCCTGTCTCCTGTATAATGTCATGAACCTCATTCCATAGTTCATCAGCCCTGGGATTTCTTTGGAAGGAATGATACTAAAGCTGCAACTCCAGTACTTTGGCCACCTCATGCGAAGAGTTGACTCATTGGAAAAGACTCTGATGCTGGGAGGGATTAGGGGCAAGAGGGAGAAGGGGGCGACAGAGGATAAGATGGCTGGATGGCATCACTGACTCGATGGACGTGCGTCTCAGTGAACTCCGGGAGTTGGTGATGTAGAGGGAGGTCTGGCGTGCTGCGATTCATGGAGTCACAAAGAGTCGGACGCGACTGAGCGGCTGATCTGATCTGATATTATTTTGAACAACTTTTATCTGTTAGATCAATTAAGAAAAATAATAATAAAAGTTTTTATTTACCTTATCCATTTTCTGATGCTTTCTTTTTCTTTATGTAAATCATAGTTTCTGGCTTATATCCATTTCCTTCTCTCTGAAGAACTTTTAACATTTAAGGCACATACTGACAACAAATTTCCTCAATTTTTGTCTGTCTGAGAAGGTTTTATTTCTCTTTAACTTTTGAAAGGTTATTTCAAAAGGTGTAGAATTCCAGGCTGGTGGTTTTTTTCACTCTCAACACTGTAAACATTTCAGTCCAGTTTCTTCTTGCTTGCATGGCTTCTAGATAAGCCTAATGTAATTATTGTCCTTGCTTTTTTTAATAGATAAAGTGATACTTTTCTTCTGACTTTTTCCAAGATCATTGATTTTCTGAATTTTGAATATGATATTCCTAGTAGTTTTGTTTTATTTTGCATTTGTCCTGCTTAGTGTTCTCTGCGTTTTCTGTGTTTTGATGTCTTATAATAATTTTGAGGAAATATTTCATCACTGTTTCCTCAAATATTGCTCTGCTCCTTTCTTCTACATTTGGTACTCCCGTTACACATACATTACATCCTTTGTAGTCATCCCATATTCTTAGATGTTCTGGGAGTTTTTTCAGTCACTTTTCCTTTGTTTTTCAGTTTTCGAAGTTTCTATTGTCATATTCTCAAGCTCTGAGAGATTCTTTCTTCTTTTGTGTCCAGTCTACTAATTAACTTATCAAAGACATTCTTCATCTCTGTTACAGTATTTTTTTGACCTCTAGAATTTCTTCTTGATCTTTCTTAAAACTCCCATCTCTCTGCTTACATTAACCATCTGTTCCAGCACATTGTCTACTTTTTCTGGTAAAGACCTTATCATGGTTTTTCTTTTTCTCAGGTTACGGTATGATAATTTCAAACTATGTTTCTTGCTGTTTAGTACACTTTATCATTTTTTGTTGAAAGGTAGGTATGATGTACTCAGAAACTGTGGTAAGTAGATCTTTAGTAACATGGGGGTAATTGAGGGACAGTGTTATACAGTGTTATAATTCGATCTCAGTTGTTGATGAACCTGCTCCCCTAAACTGTGAATTTCACCAATGTTTCTCAGTCTCCCAGCCCTTGCACCTTAGGTGGGACACGATGGCTAGAGGGAGCTGGAGTTGGGTATCCCCTTCCCCTAAGCCAGTTGGGCTCTGACAAAACCCCTATAGGTTAGGCTCTGATAAACAGTTTTGCCTGAGGGCAGGCCTTGTTCACAATAACAGAATGCTCTGGCATATTTGAAAATGGTATTTTTTTTACCCTGGCTCTGTTGGAATCACAAGATTTTTCTCCAGTATATACTTTTGGGACTTGATTGAGCTCCTGGAAGTAAATCTCACGAAAGTGTGGGGGCTCTTCTATGACTGAGTCCTTCCAGAGCTTTCCTCTTAGACTTGTCCACACTCAGTCACTATAATTCATCAGTTGCATTTTAGGTTTTCCTACATTGGCACTGGTTCCCATGGAGGTTTCTCTCATGGGTTTCTGCTCCAAAAAGTTGTGACTCTCTGAATTCACTTGTCTATCCAATGTGGGGGGAGTGCATTGTGCTCTGAACGCTCTTCTCTGAGGAATCTAAAAAAAACTTGTGGATCTTTCAGTTTGCTCAACTTTGATTTATTGTTAGGATGGTGACTTCACTTCTGAGCTCCTTACATGCCAAATGAGAAAGCAGAAGTCTAGAAGTCTCTCTTTTTCAGGATGAGTCTGATGCTTATAAGGGTTTTGACCTCATTAGCTTTTACACTTAAAGTACCATCTTGTTTCAAAGAACATCTACAAATTTATTTAAAAATATAAAATTGGAAAAGTGGGGGCTGTTCTGGTTTTAAGTGTGTGTATTGGAGAGGCAGGAATATAGAGTTTTATCCTCTCAGACCCTCCGCTGATGGCAGCCCCAACTTCCTCTGCAGAATCTCTCATTTGTCAGGGGTGCTGCTCTCTCCAGGATGGAGTAAGGCAACTATTTCTGAAAACTCTGTGTGGTGGTGGTGGTGGTTGGGTGTGTGTCGGTGCCTGTATGTATCTGAGCAGCCAGTCAGCAAGAAGGCAGCACCCAAAACAGCAATGGCTTCAGATATTTACCCTGAAAAGTGAAAACGGCAGGAAGGTGATGCAATTGGAATCAAAGTTAGCAATAGGTTTGCTGTGAAAAAAGACCATTTTGCAACTTGCCTCCTTTAAGTGATCCTGTTTGTGCAGGGCGTTATTTAGTTAACACAGCCTAAGGGGATGTTTTAAAGGTGGAGGATTGCCCTGGTGATGAACAAATATGAGAAATAAACTTCCAGTGGGGCTGGGTTGCCTGCTGACTGTGATTTCCTGATGATCTACAACAATGGTTATTCACTAACAGCTGGCGCATGTCTCCCTCAGACAAAGCCACTGGGAAGCGCAGGCGCTCAGATTGGTGAACCAGAACCGTTTCCCTGGTAACAGTTAACTAGCACGTGTTTTATTGTTTCCAACTGCTTTTCCTGGGGTATTTGCAGGTGGTGGGAGATGCTTTCTTAAAGAGGGGTCATAACCTCATGAACTTTCAGATGTTGCAACAAATTAGGGAACAAAACATTTTTTTCTTTCAAATATATTCAGTAAATCTTATTACATAGCATTTTCAAGACAGATGCAGCCCAACAGTTTTCTATTTTGCCATTGTTTCCAGATGTTATCAGTTTTAAAGTCAGAGCTCCATTTTATGATCAGGAAAAATCGTAAGGTATAGGAAGGTAAAATTAGTGATGTGTATGGCAGTAAAAAAAATTTTTGGCCTCTTGGGAGTGTATTCTAATTTTATATTTTGCTATGAAATATGAGATCAGACCATAAAGTGTGAGTGTATTTGTAAATGGCCTTTTAATGGTTTGTATATTCTGTCTATTCTGTCTCTTCATTAATTTATTTAGCTCAATGTTTTTGCCTTTGCTGGTAGTATTTTTTATTGTTTTAAATTTATAGAAAATTTATTAGACCAAATAAGATAAGACTTGATCATATTAGGATTTCTTTCTATATTTATTTGACATGTTTTTGAAAGGATCAGTTAATTTCCAGATGGGTAGCTCCCTCTTCTGTCTGGTTTGCAGAACTCCCATCTTCTGAAGCCACAGTTGGAAGGTAAAGTATGTAATCACAGAATTCTCTAGCTTGGCTGAAGGTAGTTACCATCAGAATAGCAAATCTCATGAATTGGGATATGGAGGATGCTTCCGTTGTAATAATTTGGTTTAAAATAAATAATAAACCCTGTTAAAATTGCAGGCTGATAGTAAAAAATAAAACAAAACATTCTTTTACGTTAATATTAAATTTTATCTGCTGATAGCACTGAAAAAATGCAAGCCTGATCAATCATTTGTCTGAATTCTATTCGATGGACTTTGGTAAAATAAGCATTTGTCACTTAATTTGCATAGTATTCAAACAATACTGCAACTCAAGGCTTCTCTTTAGTCTGACTTGCAAGGGTTTTTCTGGTAAGGGGTCTTCAAATGTGCACTCACTTGTACCTTATTAGGTTAGTAATATTCAGATGTTCTTCCCCAGGACTGTAGAATTTTTTAAAAACTTAAAAAAATTTTTTTTTCTTTGTTTCCTTGAGTACAATTCAATCACTAAAGCAAGAGTTCAGGCTAGGCTCTGAAAATGAAAATGAATACAAAAAGATCTGTGACCTGAACTCATAACCACAGAAGCAAAGAGCTAATAAAACTGTTTATAATGATGAGAGTACTTATGTATAGTCTTTGTTCCTGGAGACACTATGGAATGATAAATTTTGACTGCAGAGGAAAACGTGGATTCATTCAGACTGAGCCCTCATTTTTCCTTCAGTGGCAGGAGGCTGGGGCACTATATGATCCTAATTATGTGAATATATATTAAATGAACACTGTTGACAATTCTCCACTTTACTTTTATGTTGGGTAGGCACACTTAGGGACCCTCTGAAAGAGAAAGCTCATTTTGCCTTACACATTCCTGTTGTACTGTGTCACTGTATTCTTACTTTATAGTTTTGTTAGTGAGTTACCAGGAAAAATTTGAATATAGTGAAATGGGAATCATAAGACTATTTATTATTGAAATTTGGAGACTTAAGCATGCATTTAAAGATTTTTAATTTTGTCTTTATTTCCAAGTAGGTGAATTAATACTCCAAGTAATAAAATATGAGATAGTAAATCTCATTTGGAATGCTGCTGCTGCTAAGTCTCTTGTCAAAAATCACAGGCCATAATATACCCAATTCCACCTCCCCTTTTGTGTCACTGAGCAGAGAGAGAGAGGGTAGTTGTTTGTTGAGGGTTCTGTAGCAAGACGGTTACAGAAATCTTTATGTTTTTCTGGCTTCTATCTGACTAGGCTTCTATTCGACTAGGTCATACCCTGCTCAGTGGTCAAGGAGTTCTTTACTACTTGACTGTGGCTCCTTAAATATGAAGTCTGTGATTTCTTTCTTCCTCGAAGTACAGAGACCCTCACCCCTATTTCTCAGATTTGCATCCCAGTGACTTAATAGCTGAGTGACTTCAGACTAGTTAACCAAACTCTATGCTTTAGTTTCCACTTCTAGGAAGTGAAAACATTAATAATGCATCTCTCACAGGGTTAATACCAGTGATGGCACAGTGTCTGGTGCATAGTAAGCACTTGATCAACACTGGGTATTTTTTTATTATTGTCATTTTCTACCATTCTTCACACAATGTGTGCTGTGGTCTTTATTTACTCTATAGCACAAAGTAATCGCATTCTAAAACAAATGAATCTAGTATCCCCATGTTCATAGCAGCATTATTCACAATAGCCAAAAAGTGGAAGCAACCCAATTTGCTTTTAATCCCAATTTTGGCTATCCATGGATGAATGGATAAGTCAAATGTGAGATATACATACATTGGAATACTATTCAGCTTTAAAAAAGGAGGAAATTCTGACACATGCTACACATGGATGAATTTTGAGGGCATTATATTAAGTGAAATAAGCCAGCCACTAAAATGCAGATACTGTATAATTCCACTTACATGAATAATCTCAAGTAGTCAAATTAAAAAAGACAGAGCAGAGAGGTGATTGGTAGGGAGTGAGGGGAGGAAATACTGGGGAATTTTAAAAAATGAATACATAGTTTCAGTTTTGCAAGATGAAAAGAATTCTGGAAATTGGTTGTACAACCATGTGAATGCATTTAACTGCTAACTGAATATCTAAAAATGGTTAAGATGGTAAATTTTATGCTGTGTGTATTTTATTACAATTTAAAACTCTTAAAGAGTAAATAAAATTGAAGGGTCCAGTGCAGTTGGAGGATATTAGTTATATTAGTTAATCTGGAAGTTTTGATTTCTCGGTCCCAGAGTTCTGGGCCCATGCTGTGGGTTGGGTCAGGATTTTCTGGGGGCTAAGTATGCAATAGCAGCTCTTGAACATTGTGCCTGTTTTAGTTCTGTTTCTTTCCTCTAAGATTGCTGATTTCCAGCCAAGGATGGACTTAATTTCCAGGGACTTATGGTTTATGGACTCGGATGAAATTACAGAAGCACACTTTTCTCACAGACACATGACGAAACCCCACAGAGACTCTTCAAAAAAATGCAAACACATGAAAAGCAAATTTGATTCAGCAAGTTTGCCATTAACAAAACCTCCTTTGGGGAATGGTCTAGGCTGTTAGAAAGAAGCTTAGAAACTGCCTTATTGAACAAAGTAAGAGAAAAGGTAGAGAGAGAAAAAGAGAAGAAAATTCATCTTGGTTTGGAATTTTCTTTTCCAGATTTCTGTTTAATTACTATTATCATCTACAGAGATATAAAAAACATAATATATTTCCAGGATAAAAAAGCAAGTGCAACTGGAAAAGGACTGATGCTAAATTGGCAAATGATGATTTCTTATAACAATCAGATGTAAAAGTTGTTTCCTTTTTATTTCAATTCAAAGATTCCTTTCATTCAGTATTTAATATCCTTTTAAATTCCATTCAGTAACATTTACTGAATATCTGCTATGCAGTGTCTCAGAGAAGCAACTGCTTGGTTGGAGGTTTTTTTTAAGTATTAGAAGAAGATAAATACTTAAAAACATTTTTTTTTTTAATGTTTGAAGTAAATATACTGGAAATAATAATAGCTATTCCTTCAAGTAACATTTTCATTATGACCAAGGGACTTATATAAACTAAATATTTGCTGAGGAAGATTCTTCAACTATATTGTAGCAAGAAAGTCTTATTTCAGATAGGGAATAGTCACCACATGGGTGAATGTGTCTGCGTGAGCCAGTCATAAAAGAGACAAGCTATGTACTTCTTTCGTCAGCTTGTCAAAAATAGCAAAGAAAATGCTTAGTAGCAGGACAAGATTAAAATGTGTCCAACTCTATTACTTTCAAAAGGCCACATTTTAATTTTATTTTGTCCTTTTAAAATAACAATGAGAAGTTTTACCTTAAATGTTATAAATTAAACATTGAAATACAATTATTATCTTACTCAGAGGCACTACCACAATCCTTCTTTCAGGGTCATCTTAATAAAAAGTTTGGGTTTATGAATCCACCAATAGGCCTTTTATTTGAATCCCACAAGCTCAACAACAATCTTGAGATCACAAAATACACATAAAGAAAAACATGACTTACCAAGAAAAATAGCTGTAACAGCACAAGACAAAATAAAAATTTTGATGACATTATTCAGCTCTCTCATCTTTCAGCACTAGAGACTTTCTCTGACTATCTGAAGACTCTAGACAACGGTGGGGGGAAATAGGGGGGTGGTTTTAATATTAAAAGCTATGAAAGGTGAGAAATAGGCCCCGAAAAGCACGTCTAAACACAACAATGTATTTCATAACAGAAACGTTTTCCTTTTCATTCTCAGTATTTCTAGTTGAACAGGTACCTACCACCTCAAGGATTCTCAATAAAAATATTTGTACCCTTTTGAAAGAGAGAGAGAAAGGCATCATTAAGTTCATTTTGAAAGATTCACATTTAGCTTTTAGCCAAAAGGGAACCTTTGGTGGCTTTTGAATCCTTTTCAATTCATGAAACCTGAGAGAGAAACTGAAGAGATCAGATCTTAGCCTACCTCTTCCGGCCCTTGAGAATTCCCTCTCCAAGTAGTTTCTTAAATAGTGAGGCTGCATCAGAATCCTCAGTTCTTCTCGGAAGTTATTAAATCAGCAGAAAGACCAACAATGATGGCACATGAAATCTAAGTTTTGTATAGGAAACGGACAGGCAGTCTACACTTTGTTATTCACTTGATAGACACAGCCATTTTGACAGCCCTAACCTTGGAAACCACAGGTCCTGCTGAGCTCAGCAGGAGTCAAACGCTGAGTACCATCTGTCAAAGCTTTATTCCCTCCTCCTTCTTATCCACGCCTTTACTATAAGATGCTAAAAAGCGATGAATGAAAGTCGCTAGCTACAGTTAAACTTGTGTGCATGGTAACACTAATGTTGGGGTAAGAAATTCACTCTGCAATCTACCAAATGTGAGTGAACTGAATTAGGTATACTATGTTCTTTCTTAATGGTTAGCAACAGAAGAAAGTGTGTGTTGAGGAGCTCCAGAATTATACTCCAGCAACAAATGCTACAAAATAAGGAAATTGTACATCATTTGGTATGGTTTTGCCAACCCTGGTTCAAATGATAAATGGTTTAGAAAGTTCTTAACCCTCAGGATTCTTTGTTTTTCCTCAATGTCATTTAATTAAACATATATAAAAACACATTTGCTTCTTCTTTCCAAAAGTAAAGATTTTGCTGAGTTAAACTCTTTATAAAAAGAAATCCCATTCAGAACACACAGTCTTCCCCTCTCTCTAGCATAATAAATTCTAAAAAATTAACAAGCCTTATTATAGTGTAATCAATTAAACCAATCATGGTATTATAGTTCATGCTGCACTCATATAGAAGACAGAGTATCTACTGATAACATAAAGGAGTTAGAAATGACATTGCTTTGATTAAGTGCTACCAAAATGCTACTTATTTTTGAAGTACAGATTTATTTTGCATTGCACTTAAAATTTTTATATATTTAATAAATAATTTTATATAACTATTTAAAATCTTTAAATTTAGAATGCCATTTCTAGCACACACAGTTCACTCAGCAATTTAGAAAAAGTTCCCATAAACACAGAATCATACTAGAAGTTTAGAAATTAAGAGTAGAAGAAAGTGAGGTTTTTAGTAGAATTATTCCAAGTTTTAATTTTTAGTTAAATTTTATGCTTTATTCTTTAAACTTATTCTTTGTTTTATCTAATTTTTCTTCTAATCTTCCCAAATTCTAAAAAGCAGTTATTTAAGATATTATGTCATGATAATCCTATATAAACTCTGTGTACTAGATGTAATATACTATAAAAAGTACTTATTCATTGCTTAATGGGTAATTACATCATCAAGAAGACATTGTGAATACATACTTTAATTAATTGATGGTTATATTTACACAAGTGTGTACTTTTACATTTTACATTTTGCTCAATGTGTCATATGTATTTTTTATACAGATTTGGGGGCCCTTACATACAAATGCTTGAAATGTTCTATATGAAATATTTTAAATAAGTTGCATGCCCAGACAGTGATTTTGTTAAAGTGATCACGAAAATCTTGCAATGTCAAAACTAGTTAATTAAAAATAGTTTCTAGCATTACAAGATTGAATTTTTTTGTGCATCAGTTTTGCAAGACACTCCAGCCACATATGTGATGGTGAACATATACCCAAATGCACTTGAATAAAGTGTGACTAGGTGACATTTGACTGGGGCTTTCTTTGCCCCTTCTTTGAGATTTCCTCACTTGTCCTACATTGGAGAGCTGATCTCATTCAGAGGCTGGGGAAGCAAGCTGCCTTTGCTGGCAGACTGAGTCCCTACTTGGTAAACACCTCTATAACCAGTGTCTTAATGCCTGAAATCCTTTCTCCTGGGGCAAGAAACAACTCACCATACTGAGAGAGAAGAGTCAAAGGCAAAGGCCCTGAGGGAAAGGAGTGCATGGCTTTAAATTACTCTTGCTGATGGTTATTCTAAGAGCAAAGAGAAGCAGAGGTGAGGAGGAAAGGAGGCACCTGCCGATGAAGAAGGGGTGTGAACAGGTGAGGCAAACCTGGGCTTCCTCAGGGTTTCACCTAGCAGGGCTGGTCAGTGTCCACAGGGTCATATAGCTTTGCATTATTTATACGATGCAACTTGATACGATTTATCTTGATTTTCATTGATGTGTGCTCATTGTCTAATATCAGAATCTCAGAGTTTAAGGGATGTTAAGGAACATTTAATGCATCCATTTATCACAAAGATGAAGAGACTGAGACCCAGACAGTTCTACCCTGTGGTTTATCCAAACTGGTTTTAAAAAGAAGGCATGTTTCAATGGGATTTGACTGTGTTTAAATTCTTCCAGAGACTTTAACTTAATGATTTGCTCTATAGTCTGTCAGTAACAATTATATCCTGTATTTTATACTTTATTGTATATATTTATACTGTATATATATATATATATATACACACACATATACACACACACACAATATGTATGTATTTATACTGTGAAGTGAAGTGAAGTTGCTCAGTCATGTCTGACTCTTTGCAACCCCATGGACTGTAGCCTACCAGGACCCTCTGTCCATGGGATTTTCCAGGCAAGAATACTGGAGTGGGTTGCCATTTCCTTCTCCAGGAGGTCTTCCTGACCCAGGGATTGAACCCGGGTCTCCCGCATTGTAGGCAGACGCTCCACCATCTGAGCCACGAGAGAAGAATCTAATGCCATCTCAATTTATACTGTGGCTGTTCCTAAAATGTATAGAGGCAAGAACTTATGTTTATACTGAAGTTTGTCTGCGTGTGTGCTAAGTTGCTATAGTCATGTCTGACTCTGTGACCCTATGGTGTGTAGCCCACCAAGCTCCTCTGTCCATGGGATTTTCCAGGCAAGAGTACTGCAGTGGGTTGCCATGCCCTCCTCCAAGGGATCTTCCCAACCCAGGGATCAAACCCACGTCTTAAGTGTCCTGCATTAGCAGGTAGGTTCTTTATCCTAACACCATCTGGGAAGTCCCACACTGAAGTTTAGAGTTTGTGAAATGCTTTTTGTATTGACTTTCAGCAACCCACTCCAGTATTCTTGCCTGGAAAATTCCATGGACTGAGGAGCCTGGTGGGCTACAGTCCATGGGGTTGCCAAAGAGTTGGACACGACTGAGTAGCTTCACTTTACTCACTTCTTACTAGTTGATCTGGCATAATAGCTTTTCTTTTCATTTCCTTTTGTTTCATTTTTTTGTGAAGGAGAGGAGTCTAGGTGTCATGTATATTATTATGTCTGTAGTCATTTCACATCTACTGGGTTTTTTTGGCATCTGCTAGGGTTTACAGCTCTTTGACAATTTGTTGGGGAGGGAGACAGGGAAGAAAATATTCACTCAGTCATTCAACAAAGATTTCTCAAGGATTTGTTATATGCTAAGAGTAGGGGAGACAAAAAAGGCCCTGCATTCAGGGAAGCTGTGTTTTAGCAGGTGAGGTGACAATAGGACAAACAGGGACATTAATTATAGAATCATGCAAATATTATAAAATTACAAGTTCTCTAAGTGGCATGAGGGAAGAAAGTGAAGCTAGGAGTGAGTACCACAGGGTGAGCTTTTCTGTCAGAGAAGCTCCCTGAGAAAACTGTGACTGAGCTGAGGTGCTCTGGGGAAGGGCAGAGGAGAGAGATGCTCAGGCAAAGGGATCAGTGTGCGCAGAGGCAGAGGATGCACAAGCCAGTGAAAGGGAGCTGGTGTGAGGGCAGCGTCTGATACGACATGGAGGGTCCCAGGGTAGGCCAGACCTCACAGGGCCTTGAGGGCTGCACTTGAGATGGCTGGGATTTGTTCTAAAAGCAGCAGAAGCAAGTGGATTGTTTGAAGCAGCATAGTAGTACGGTAATGCGATAAGATTTGGTTTTGAGATGACCACTTTGGTAGCCATGTGGGTAAAGAATTGACTGAGCAAGAGTGGAACCTTGACTGGAGGGGCTGACCAGTGAGCAAAACTTACTGAGTGAGCAAAACCAACACAGATTCCCATTGTACAGATGGGGCAGCTGAGGCCTGAGAAATGACATGGCTAGGTTCAGAGTTCATTTCTCCTGATTCCTAGGTCAGGTATTGCTGGTGAAACTATCCCACCTTCAAATGCAACCTGGATGTCTGCTGCTTGGCATGTGGGGATTGAAAATAATATTGCTTCAGGAGTGTTGGAGGATGCCACCTAAACCTGTGCCCTTCTGCAAAGCAGGCAGCCTTGCATGGTGACAGTCTGTGAAGGCCAGCACAATCAGAGAGCTATTGCTGTCCCCACCTTGACAGAAAAGTGGAGTGCTTCCCCGTCTTCTACAACCATTAAGTTTCTATTCTCTTGATGACCTCTATACAGACCATACAGATGAGAAAGCCAATATGTTTTTAATCCTCAAAAGAAAACTGCAAGGTGAATATTATTACTCTCTCTGTTTCACAGAAGAAGAAACTGAATTACAAAGAGGCTGAGTGCTGTGTATTCTGATTTTCTTATCTATAAAAGTGGAGATGATAATATTATTGACCTCGGAGGATTTCATGAGCAATCTGATGAGGCATTTAGCACAGGGCTGAGCACAGAGTGAGTGCTCAGTAATTGTTCCTTTTTGTTACTATTATTATCTATGGAGTTCAGAGCCAGATTTAATGATAAATTATTCCCTGATAGCTCATTTGGTAAAGACTGCCAGCAATGCAGGAGACCTCGATTGGATTCCTGGGTTGGGAAGATCGGCTGGAGAAAGGATAGATTACGCATTCCAATATTCTAGGGCTTCCCTGTGGCTCAGCTGGTTAAGAATCCGCCTGCAATGAGGGAGACCTGGGTTGGGAAGATCCTCTGGAAAAAGGAAAGACTACTCGCTCCAGTATTCTGGCGTGGAGAATTCCATGGACTGTATAGTCCATGGGGTCGCAAAGAATTGGACACGACAGAATGACTTTCAGTTTCACTTTCACAATAACTGTTTGAGGGCTTGTGGTTACTATATTTGTTTTCATTTCCTTTTCATAATATTTATTTTCATTTAAAGAAATAATAAAAACAATTTAATAACTACTAAAATTTTGGAAAATTATCATTTATATCCTGTTTATCCTGTTAGAGTATGATAGCTTTCATATATGTTTTCCTTATTTTTCTCCTAGAAGTGTACCTATCTATAGTTGGAATCATCGTGTATCCCAATTTTGTAACCTGCTTTTCCTTTTGACATTTTACCAGAATTTTTCATATTACTGTCAAGCCTTGGTGAACATAAATGAATAAATGTCCCATAATTTAATTACCTATATCCTGGTCATAGTGTATTTTGGTTGCTTTCAGTATTTTTCTATCATAAATAATCTAGCAACCATTTTGGTACCTATAACATTTGCTTCTTTGAGAATATTTTCTTAGGATACATTTCAAAAATTAGAACTTGAAAATTTTGTAATATTTGCTGCTGCTACTGCTGCTAAGATGCTTCAGTCGTGTCTGACTCTGTGCGATCCCATAGACGGCAGCCCACCAGGCTCCCCGCTCCCTGGGCTTCTCCAGGCAAGAACACTGGAGTGGGTTGCCATTTCCTTCTCCAATGCAGGACAGTGAAAAGTGAAAGTGAAGTCGCTCAGTCGTGTCCGACTCTTAGCGACCCCATGGACTGCAGCCCACCAGGGTCCTCCATCCATGGGATTTTCCAGGCAAGAGTACTGGAGTGGGGTGCCATTGTCTTCTCCGGTAATATTTGCTATTTATTGCTATATCATCATGCCAATTTAAAATTTTTATTTTATTAATTTTATTTTAGAAATGCCCTTTGTTTTGTTGGGCTTCCAATCTTTTTTTTTTTTCAAAGAAATGATTTATTGAAGATCATGAGGATGAGCAATGACAGAACCAAGATTTGGAGTCTCTTCCTTCTATACCAATGATGCCAATGGGAAAAAAACTCTTAAGGCTCAGATGTGATAGAACCAGTCATTCCTTACGGACCAGCTGAGGCAGCAAGAAGGCTGAAGTCTAGAATTTGGAAGTTCGGAGTTCAAGTCCTGCCCCCCAATCATATACTGGTTGACTTTGGTCTCCTCAACTGCAACAAAGATCCACTGGTTTTTGAGTCTGTTCTCTGGGGAGTCTGAGGCTTAGATAATGCATGCAGGTGCTCCTGGAGCAATGTTAATCAAAGCTCTGGTGTAGGGTAGTGTCTTGCTCTGGATCCTGAGCACTGAGCTGCTCTAAGAAGCTGTAGTACAGTGGGTCTCAGACTTGAATTTGCATGTGAATCATCTGGGAATCCCGTTAAATTCTGTTTTAATAGGTCTGAGGTAGCCTGAGATTTTTACATTTCCTACAAGCTCCCAGGCAATGCCTAATGCTGCTGGCTGCTGCTGGGGCCATGGCCACACCTTGAGAAGCTGGCAATAGCAGCCACTCCAAGTGGTCATTTATTCACACAGATGATTGTCACCATGGTACAGAGCACCCTGCTCATGGAGCAGTTTTAATAAGTGAAAAGGATAAGGATTAATAGTAGCTAGCCAGATGCTCCTGGAGTGGGGTCTACTATGCTATATAGTATGTGAATATTCCCCATCTATTTGCGGAAGCTGAAACTCCAACACTTTGGCTACATGATGCGAAGAACTGACTCATTGGAAAAGACCCTGGTGCTGGGCAAGATTGAAGGCTGGAGGAGAAGGGGACAACAGAGGATGAGATGGTTGGATGGCATCACCGACTTGATGGACATGAGTTTGAGCAAGCTCTGGGAGTTGGTGATGGATAGGGAGGCTTGGCATGCTTCAGTCCATGGGGTCGCAAAGAGTTGAACACGACTAAGGGACTGGACTGAACTGAACTGATTTGTGGAAGACATGTTATCCGCTATGTTTCCTCTTGAATGCTGGAGATCCCCTATCCCTTGAACCTAGGAATGCCCCCTTTCCTGAGGTATGGTAGGAAGCATAAAGCAATAACCTGAAATAATGGAGTAATAGGGAAAGTCCTAGCCTTTCATTCTTATCATTTCCTTACCTGATCATAAAGCCATGAAATGACCTTTTCTATCCTTGTTTTATATTGTTGGAGATTTTACCAAGCTCCCCTTAAAAGCTGATCAAGAAAAATCTGCCAGCACCAACTTAGAAACATAAAGCATTGTTACAAATCTTTCCAAGCATCTGCTACGTGAAAAGAAGCAAGATCCTGCAATGACTGAGGGCAAGAGGGCACCTCCAAAGTGGGATGTCCCAGCGCTGCTCTGCGGAGGCCCTTTCTCTGCACACAGGCTGCCCTTGGAGGCTCCAGCACCTGTTCTTACACATCCCTGCTGGCTTCTGTTGTTTGCAATCACTGTCAAAAGCTTCCCAGGAGAGTGCTGGGACAAGCCTTGTCAGGAAACAAGAAAAGCCTGGAGTGTGGCAGTTGGCCTCACAAATGTGAGGATGTTCAGAGTCCCAGTAGGGACTCTCATTTCCCTTTTCACATCACCACGAGCCTCATGTCAAGAGGAAATCCTTTGAGTTTAGGTACTGTGGCAGAGAATGGTCCTTTGAAATTCATGTGACATAGATAGCTGAGTTTAATTTTTCTAAAACTGAAATGTAATGAGCAGTACTTGGAGATACATGGCCCTCAGGCCCTGTGGAGTTCTTACCCAGAGAGTTGCGTGCTACGTGATCAAGAAGAAAGAATCCTTGGTTGGGAATAGAGGAAAAATAGTCTGTGTCTTAGATCTGAGCTTTGGAAGATTAGTGTAACTTTCAAGGAAGATTCCACAATAGAATATGATAAATGTACTTTGCTCTGAAGACCTCCTTGATAGAACTGTGCAGTTACCTCAAGTTGATAGTGCAAGTGGCTCTGTCTTGATAACTATTAACTATATAACTGTTATTTAAAGCTTGCATTTTGGATGTATAAATAGTTTTTGATATAATAAAGACATAGCTTTCATCATGTTTTGTATTTATCTTATTGTAAGCAGTGGGGAAGTAGGATTCTTTTGTCTCAAATTTAAAGTTTTTCTTTTTCATTGATCATTTTAAAATGTCTCAGTTTAAAATTTAAAATGTTGAAAATTATTTTTGAAATACAGAGAAATACTTTTCAGGGGATGCTTAACCAGCAGATCTTATGTAATTAAACGTGAACTTACTAAAAGATACAATTTTGGTATGCCAAGAGATAGTGTTTACACTTAAAGACTGCTTTCTTTTTCATGACCATCCTCCATCCTAGTAGTTTTAGATGAAATTTAGATGAAACAAAATGAAGTTACAGCCTGGATTTCAGAATATAACTTATTTATCAGAGGTGTAATAACTATTTAGGCCCTGAATTTTCTTCACTCAAATATTAATATCATTGACTTAACTGAGCTTTGATTGTGATAAAAGATGTCAGAGCTATTTAGGTTTTTGGAAACTTTTCAAATCTAAATAGCAGGAAAAATCAGCAATGCAAACTTATTTACTTTATTTAATGGAACACAATTTACATCTAGGAACTGCATTCACAGTGAATCTGCCTAAAGCATGAAGCAAGAAGTCTAGACATCTTTGAAATGTTCTTCCCTTCTTGATCAACTAAATAATTGAGTTTTGGGTAAACTGATATTTATTAATTCCTTTGGTTCACTTAAGATTTTATATATATTTGAAAATAAAATATTATCTTCTATAAATAATTATTAGAAAACTATAAAATGATGTCTTTGACATTAAAATCAGGGTCATTTGGCTACCAAATAAATCACCATTATTTTCCTTTGAGATTTTAAATTCTACTGTATTATCAGAATTAAGGTCTTTTAATATAAATTAAAAATGTAATTTTATACTGGCTATCAATTACTAATGAGTATCATATGAGTTTAAAAAGTGTTTTTAAAACTAGTATGATCCATGAGTAAGGAAATCTGATTTCCAAAATGGCTGGTTTTGGTTATTGTAGAATTATGGACAGATCAGTGTAAAAGATTCATATAATGCAAAATTCAGAAAAAGGAAATCTGGTCATCTTACTTGAAAGAAAGAAATGAAAATAATTAGGATTAAAACTGTCAGCCTAAAGGCAGGTATATTTTCAGTTTCACAAATAGAGAACTATCTTCTGTCAGAGGAAATTCTAGTAATTTTGCAAGTCCTCTTATAGAAGACAATGTCCAGGTTTACCCCCTCCCCCACCGCCACCCAACCCCTCTATTCAGTGGTAGCTTCTTCCTTACCCTGACAATCTTCCTTAGCAGAGAATGAAGGAACTCTCCAAGATTAGGATAATTGGAGGCTTTGTTAAAAGGGAGGTGGCATACTTCCAAGTCTTGCCTCTGGTTCTAAAGGGGGCATAAATTGCAAGTCTTTCTTTTATTCTTTCAAAGTCCCTCTTGCCATTTTTTAAAGTCAACAGTGGGAATATTGACTCTAAAGAGGGACCTATCACTTCAGGGAAGGAACTGGGGCTGTGGGATTGAGGAACTGTCTTTCTACCATCCGGTTTATCCAGACATAGGAGGACCAGAGAGCCTGCTAGATAAAAGCCTGATTCTGGAGTAAGTGGGCGAGAAAGTGCCAGTAAAGGAACATCTCTGCTACATGGATAGCCACACAACCTTCAAATTTTAAAATTCTGTTCTGGAATAAATCCTTCATTGCCCCCCAAAAGAGGGGGTGGGCGGGAGGTGGGGGAATGAACTCTAGTGTGAACTGGTCAAACCAAATTTTAGGTAAAAGTAATTATGACATTGTACTTCCTCATGTTGTACATTCTTGGAAAATCCCGAAAGCATATATACTCATTTGTAAGCTCATATAGCAACTGACTTACAGAAAACTTTCAATACATTCTGTCAGAATAAAATGCTGTTTCTTGCTATTTATTCAGCCTACTGAATAAATTTCTCCCACACAATAGCCTTCCTGGCAATGTGTATATTGTCACTTACTTGTATATGCTTTATGGGGTTAGGCACTTATGGACTATTTTTCATGCTAGACAACCTAAGGAAGCTAAAAGAGGTATGGCTGACTTAGTTTATAGGTCATAAGCAAAATTTACATGGAGAGCCAAGTTTCCAGCTTTAAGCAAATGACTTATCTGTAATATGATGCAAGTAAAATGACTGACCTTTCAAATGTTTGTTGGGCTTCAAGTGTCTGGAACAATCAATATGTACATTATTGTTTATATTTTATGCTCCTGATCCCATTAATGTATGCCTACAGAGTGCTGGGACACCATTAGTTTCTGATACTTTTGAAGCTATTGGGTGGCATTTATCAAACAGAAAGGCAGCCCTTATTGACTTGTGACAGTTTCTGCATTTCTCGAGCTCAGTGTTTCATGAGCTGCTTATCTAGTTTTGGTAAGCAAGCCTTTTATTGCTCTGAAGCCTTCTCAATTAAATAATAATGAACCAATTTGTTTAAAAAGAATCTTTAACTTGCAGACTCATTAATTTCTCTATTGTGGATGTCAGAAGATGTGTTCTCTTGGGCAGGGGAGACTAGAGAAGCTTGCTGGAGTGGACTGATTGCTGGGAGTCAGGAGGCTGATAGACTGTCTCTAATGGGCTGTGTGACTTTGGACAGGTCTCTCAATGTCCCGGAGCCTCTGGTATCCCAGTTATGAAATGGGTGAAGTGTACCAGATAATCACTAAGATCCCTTCCAGTGTGGACATCCAATAAATAATAGAATGCTGCTACTGCTAAGTCGCTTCAGTCGTGTCCGACTCTGTGTGACCCCATAGACGGAAGCTCACCAGGCTCCCCTGTCCCTGGGATTCTCCAGGCAAGAACACTGGAGTGGGTTGCCATTTCCTTCTCCAATGCATGAAAGTGAAAAGTGAAAGTGAAGTCGCTCAGTCGTGTCCGACTCTTAGCGACCCCATGGACTGGAGCCTACCAGGCTCCTCCGTCCATGGGATTTTCCAGGCAAAAGTACTGGGGTGGGGTGCCATTATAAGCAAATATGTGGGCAGTGGTGTAACATTACCAGTAACTGCAAAACTGAGATGTGGAGAAATCCTTTAATCACTCTATCTCCCCTCTGAATAAGGAAAGAAGGGAAAGCTGCATTCCTTCCTGTTTGCCCAGAACATATTGGATTCATTGTAGGTATTGGGAGAGAGGTATCTGTAACATACAGACATGTATAACAAAATATAAAGAGATATATAAAAATGTTAAATATAGAAATACAAGTATAAATATTTCACAAATATACATGTACAATTATATAAACTTATATGTGCTGTGCTGTGCTTAGTTGCTCAGGAGTGTCGGACTCTTTGTGACCCCATGGACTGTAGCCCACCAGGCTTCTCTGTTCAAGGGACTGTCCAGGCAAGAATACTGGAGTGAGTTGCTATGCCTTTATCCAGGGGATCTTCATGTAGGCCTATAATTACATAACTATACATATAATAATACATATTATATATAGACCCTCTTCTTCTTCTTCTTCTTTTTTTACTTTACTTTCTCCCATTCCACACACCTTAGCCCCACACCCCCCAAAAGGACTCAAAGTGAAAAGTACCACTACCTGTTATGAGGCAGAACAGAAATTTTGAGTTGTCCGTTGAAGAGACAGGGGACAGTTACCCATTTCTGTATTAATTAGCTCTCTCTTTGTAGGGTTTTGTTATTGCAGAGTCTAATGACTTAAAATTAAACATCCATGGTCCAATTAAAAATTATGAATTGATGAATTGGTTTCTAAATTCTCTGTGTTATCGACAAGTTTCTGCATCACTGAAGCTGTAAGACATGTCATCCATTATTAACTCTGATGGCCTTAAAAAAGATAAATTAGATCTTTTAGGCAGAAACAAGTTCTCACAAAGGCAACACTTTGAAAGTGAACGTGGTCTCAATTTTCTCTGAATTTCAACCTGCTTATTTGTTTCAGTTTATTCTGATTTCGTTTAGATTCTATCGATTGTTTAGTCAACACTGTAGTTTAGACAATAGTGGAGAAGGAAATGGCAACCCACTCCAGTATTCTTGCCTGGAAAATTCCATGGACAGAAGAGCCTGGCAGGCTACAGTCCATGGGGTTGCAAAGAGTCAGACAGGATTAAGTGACTGTCCACAACAAACAATAGAGTTTTCTTAATATGAGCAGATAATAGATAACGTATAATGCAGTTTAAATAATAAAATACTTTTGCCAGAAATGTAAGTTCTGCCATAAGGACTGAAAATGCTTTCATTAAAAAATTAATATTTACAATGAAAATTTCAGAAAGAAAAACCTATTTCTTCTAAGGACAAAATGTTAAATTTACTCTTAAGACAAGAGCAATAGATAAGAACATATGAATAAAACATGCTATTTCTAAGGTACATCTAAAATACAAGCATATACATTTTAGGAATAAATTAGTTTCCTTTGAACTCCTGTAGTTTGTGCTAGGATAAAGATTAAATGTCAATAACACAAACAACCTAAAATAACATTCAAAATTTGAGCTCAGTAACCATAGTTGATTTATTGCAGAGGGAAAATGTTCTTACCTTGACTTTTGCAAAACTCCTTATTCCTACTAATTTACTTCTTTAACCTAGAATAATCTTTTGCTTCATAGTCAGAATATTACTTTTCTAACATTGTAGGTATGAATCTACTGTTAAGTTTCCAGTGTTGGCTGCGATGTAAAATGTGTTGGGGAAAAAAATGACTTAGGCAAGTTTTTAACACCTCAAAAGGACCGCCCTTTATCCCACAATCCCTTTTGTGTGCTTCATTATTGATCAGATTTATGCAGTTTTTTGAAGCCCTGGAAACACTAAGGCAGTGCTTTATTTGACTATTTATCTCCTTAGCAAAATTGTTGCCATCTCTGACCTTTTAAAAATGTTTATGACAAGGTGTTTGCTATTAATCCCACACAGGAAGGAGTAAGAAGCTTCTGGGTAGGGATCTCTCATTGTCAGAAGATAAGATTTTCTTGGAAAATCACAGTTTTAGAGGAGGCAGAGTTTGGTTGTTATTTTTACTTTCATATAATAATATAGCTTGAGAAGGTTAATATTTCCTAATTTATAGACCCATTAGTAGAATAAGTAAAGACAGAACAAGACTTTCTACAAAGTTTGCAATACCTCCTCCAGCCTAGAGCTGTTTTCATATCTAGTGGAAAATCAAGAATGGAGATGTAAAATCACAGATTGGACAGAAATTTAGAGATCATCTAATTTACTCTATTTTATTTTGCAGATTGTGAAACAAATGTATACAAGTTAAGTCACTTTTGTTACTTAACCAGTAAGGATCACATCAAGTCCTTTGACCACCTATCTAACATTTTGTGATTGTCCGTAAGACACAAAGCTCTACTTGAATGCTGCTGATTATGTTCTGTTGTTGGTTGCCTCTATGGGGACCACAGCTCATGTGGATGGGCAAATTTTTCAGTTACTGACAAAAGAGAGAGGCATTCTCTGACTTATAAGGCCCCACTAGACTTAGCCCTGCTTACCACTTTTGACTTCATTTCTTCTGACTTTTCCCATCATCTACGATCTTCCCATCACACTACCTTTTCTACTTTTCCTGGGATCTTCTCAAGCTATTCCCCAGCTTAATTTTCCTTCAGCCTGGAATGATCTTCCCCTGAATCTTTCCTGCTAGTTTCTACCCATAATTTAGGTTTTAGCTCAGATGCCACCTCCTCAGATGGGCCTTTTATCGCCACCCAATATAATAATTAGAATAGTAATATAAGTAATGAATCAGCAGTTAACACTTACTGAGCTCTCAGTTAATGGCAGGCACCATTCTATGCACTTTAGAAAGTACTTATCAATTCATTAACCCTCAAGAAAACCCCATAAGACATGTAGTGTTATTATTTTCATTTCATAGGCCAGGAAATTGAGGCAAAGAAGTGACATAGCTCTAAGATCACATAGCTAATTAGTGGCAGAATCAGGATATGAATTCAGGTGATCTGGCCCCAGTACCCAGAAGCTTCTTTATCTTTCATAGCCCCCTCCTTTGTCACTCTCTAGCCCATTACCCTGTTTGACTGTCTGTAGATTTTTTGCTAACTGATTAGATCCTGTTCTTTATCTCCCTTCCACCCCATTAGTTGGAGACGGCAATGGCAACCCACTCCAGTGTTCTTGCCTGGAGAATCCCAGGGACGGGGGGAGCCTGGTGGGCTGCCGTCTATGGGGTCGCACAGAGTCGGACACGACTGAAGCGACTTTCACCCCATTAGACTCTAAGTTCCATGGGAGCTGGAACCTTGCCTGTCTTGTCCATTGCTGTTTTTCCCCAGGTATAGAATAATGCCTGCATCTAGTGGTATCTCAATAAATCCTGCATGAATGAATGAATTTGAAAAAAAAATAAAAGCACCAGGTACAGTGAGAATGAAAGGGGCCACTGGGTTGCGAGTTGACTCCTTAGTGAGTGTAGTATGAGAATCCTCCCAGTAGCAGAAGCAAGACTAATGACAGTGGGAATAAGAGCAGGGTGAGGGGGCAGGCCTTAAGCATGGCCTAGACTTTGAGAGAGCTTCCCTGGGGGCTCAGTGGTAAGTAAAGACTCTACCTGTGGGTGATGCAGGTTCAGGCCCTGGTCTGGGAAGATGCCCTGGAGGAGGAAATGGCAACCCACTCCAGTATTTTCGTGTGGGAAATTCCATGGACAGAGGAGCCTGGTGGGCTATAGTCCACGGGGTTGCAAAGTGTTGGACACAACAGAATAACAACAACAAATTTTCAAAAGATTGATAGTAAAGGGAGCAGGGGATGATGCATAGTAGTTGTGATTTTATGCTTTAGTCAGAAATCCTAGTGGAAAACTTGTATCCTTGCAACTTAAAAATTCCCCCTTGTAGCTTTTTAATGATTACAGGTATATGAAGACTCATTTCTGTCTCATTTCCCTGCCTACTTAACCTGCTGAAAAGGCAAAACAATGATTTGGTCACAGAATTGTTGTCTGGCTTCATGCATTTCACAAAGACTTATCTCCTCGGCAGTCACTGCCTAGGATCATCCCTGGGGGAGCAGACCTTCCCTTATTACTTTCTGTAGAGTTGGGAAGTTTGTATAAAGTATTCACAACTTGCTTTGGAATTTCAGGATACGCATCATCTGTCCTTTTCTACACACTCTTGGAAGTTGCATGCAGTATTACAATCATAATTTCTCTGGAATTTGGGCCTCCCTGGTGGCTCAGACAGTAGAGGATCTGCCTGCAATGCAAGAGACCTGGGTTTGATCCCTGAGTCAGGGAGATCCCCTGGATAAGGGAATAGCTACCCATTCCAGTGTTCTTGCCTGGAGAATTCCATGGACAGAGGAGCCTGGCAGGCTATGGTCCATGGGTCTCAAAGAGTTGGACACAACTGAGCAACTAACACTTTTCTTGGAATTTGCACTGGGAGAGAGACCATAGAAATAGTGAGAGTCAACTTTAGTGGCTCTGAACTGTCCCCATTGTGGTCTGTCTCCTGTGTGGTTAACCAGAAGTGTTTCCATGACATCATTCTGATGTATGTGTCCAGTAGGTAACCTCTCATCCCCAGTACAACATTTGCTACCATCAAAAGGAGGGTGATGCCAGAAATCTCACATGTGAAAGCCAACCTCTCTAAAATGGTCTTGGTTAGCTTTCCTTCTGGCTTCTCTAATGAGGGTGCTGGTATGAAGTCGCAGCAGGAAGGAACATCTTGGTTTTGCAAAGACTCTTTTTGTTATGAAGCCAGATACTGCTACTAGTTCAGGGAAGAAAATATTGCCTTCCTTTCAAATGTTGTCTCTTTCTCAGCATCAATTATAAACAAAGATTCTTTGTGGAATTCTTTTCTTTGTGTGTTTGTGTGTGTATGTGTGTGTGTGTGTTCTCTTGTCAGTCACTTAGAAAAGTTAATAATTCAAGTAGAGCCTGGCAATAATTATTAGAATGCAAATGTTATAGCATGACACGATCTGGCCCAAGGTCTCTCAAAGATGGGTGTTTGGGATAGGCGTGTCTTCTGGAATAGGTGTGTCTTTCTTGTGAGCAAAGTCCCAGGCACTGCAGGATGTGGAACATTCCAGGTCACAACTTCTGGTAGCACCTCCCAGTTATGACAGTCAAAAACTCCTCACATGTTAGCAATCGGTCGACCTGTAGGAGTAGGTAGTATGTCCCTGGTCTTGACTTAACTCAGGAAAGTGAAGTCAAGTCGCTTAGTTAAGTCTGACTCTTTGCAACCCCGTCGACTGTAGCCCACCAGGCTCCTCTGTCCATGGGATTCTCCAGGCAAGAATACTGGAGTGGGTTGCCATTTCCTTCTTCTCCAGGAGATCTTCCCAACCCAGGGATAGAACCCAGGTCTCCTGCACTGCAGGCAGACGCTTTAAGCTCTGAGCCACCAGGGAAGATTAACTCAGGAATCATACACTCAAATGCCAGTGGTGCCAGAGGCTATCCAGGTAACATAAATGTGACCCTCTGGCCCAGTGTTAGGCAATAGGGAGTGGTATGTTCTGGGCTTGCTGGGGAATGTGCATCATTTACTTAGAGGTATTCAAAATCAAAGTTTAATAGAGTTTAAATTAACTCTTTGTAGCTACCTGAAGCGGAGAAGGCAATGGCACCCCACTTCGGTTACTCTTGCCTGGAAAATCCCATGGATGGAGGAGCCTGGTAGGCTGCAGTCCATGGGGTCGCTAAGAGTCGGACACGACTGAGCAACTTCCCTTTCACTTTTCACTTTCATGCATTGGAGAAGGAAATAGCAACCCACTCCAGTGTTCTTGCCTGGAGAATCCCAGGGACAGTGGAGCCTGGTGGGCTTCTGTCTATGGGGTCGCACAGAGTCAGACACGACTGAAGCGACTTAGCAGCAGCAGCAGCAGCAGCTACCTGAAGGTGTCAGGATCACCCCTTTCCATCTCCTGACCTTTGCTTTTTCATCTTTGCACTCTTTAATTTCATCACCTTAACTTTCTTTAACCACCATCTACCCAGTACACTGTAATGTAGTGAATTACTGCCATGGTTTTCTGCTCTGTTGAGCTGTGAGCTCCAAAGGCAAGGATCCTTGTCTTATTTTATATCTCTAGTACCTAGTACAGTACTTGACACACTGTAGGCCTGTCTTAAACACCAGCTGAATGAATGAATGAAAATTACTATAGATCTTTAACTGATTTCTGAGGAGTTTATAAGAGGGATGTTGAAGTTTTAAATTTTCTGTTAGGCAACATCTGCTGTGCGTCCTTAGAAGGCACCTCTGGGTTTCCCTTAGGTTCTCTCCTATAGAGCAGGGCTTACTTTCATGTCTCTGCACCCATTCTGTTTATTCACTAGAGCATTGGTTTTGCTGCAGAGTTGGAATAACTTTAACCTGAAATTGTAAAAACCTGCTTCATGAACTCTCACCACTGTGCTTTGCCCAGGATCACATGCTGCTTCCTCAGAGATGTCAGGGTGCAGCTGCTTGTAATTCTCTGTACTAACAATAAGCTCCATTTTTTTTGTTCTGGTTCCTTGCAGGGAACCAGGGATTGCCTTTGCCCCAGTCTGGCCTCATGAGCATTGGGTAGTGATTTAGTGGAGCTAAAAACTCCTCCCACTTCAAAGTCAAGACTTCCCTGAGTGTCTCCTAGATTCCCCTCCCTCCCTCCCTCTTTCTTTCCTTCTTTTCTTTCTTCCTCTCTTACTCTGTCTCTTAATTTTAATCTATTAGCTTAAAAATGAAAAATCAATTTTGCTGATTGTCCACCCTCTTCCTGCCATCTTATGTGGCTGTAGAGATGAATAAGAAATGTAGCATTCAAAGTAACAGAGCAAACTTCTCCTCTGTCCCCAAGAGCTTAAGCAAGAGGGCCATCAGGATTTTATGTAGAAAATCTTTTCTGCTAACTAATACATTAAGAAATCTGAATGCTTACAGGATACCTCATCTGTTTCCACTCATTTTATTATTTCCCGGCAATGTTTTTAAACATAAAGAAATATCGTTAAGGCACACATTTCTTTTTTTCCAATTTCCCTTCTTGTAGTGTGCCTTTGGTTTGGTTGGCTTTTAAAGACAGTACATGCTTGACCAGCTGTTCGGTTTCCCATAGCCAATATACACATACCCATGGTGTTTCCCTGTGATTTTCAAGGCCTGGTTTTCTTCTGATAAGGTCAGAAGCACACACAGCTTACCCACATCTGCTGTGTTCCTTAAGGTCAATCAGAGTGTCCTTCCTTCTGGGACTGATGGGAATCTCCCAGAGAGAAACAATTATTGCACTTGAAAAATCTATTGATCTACATTGTGTGGTTCAGCTGGTATTTGGGGTTCAGGGATACTTTCTGAAAATGGAAGATCAATTCAGGGGATTCAGAATGAGAAGATGGTAGTGAATACACTCATGCTATACATTTTCAAGTGTTTGTTGCTCCTCCTATTAGAATAGCAGAATTCTGAATTCATTTGCTGCAAAATGTCAACAGTGTAGGTCACCTAGCATTATTGACATCATTGGTTGAGTTGCAAGTTCATGATGATAGTATTGGGCACAGGCACAGATGAAAAATAATCACTGTATTTGTGATTTTTCCCGGTAAGTATGCTTTCCCATTTCCCTTTTATCTTTGTGTAAATCTGAGGCCCTATTTTTAATGTCTCCTGAAAAGCCTCTTGATGAATGTGAAAGAGGAGAGTGAAAAGTTGGCTTAAAGCTCAACATTCAGAAAACTAAGATCATGGCATCTGGTCCCATCACTTCATGGCAAATAGATGGGGAAACAGTGGAAACAGTGTCAGACTTTATTTTGGGGGCTCCAAAATCACTGCAGATGGTGATTGCAGCCATGAAATTAACAGACACTTACTCCTTGGAAGGAAAGTTATGACCAACCTAGATAGCATATTGAAAAACAGAGACATTACTTTGCCAACAAAGGTCCATCTAGTCAAGGCTACGGTTTTTCCAGTAGTCATGTGTGGATGTGAGAGTTGGACTATAAAGAAAGCTGAGTGCCGAAGAATTGATGCTTTTGAACTGTGGTGTTGGAGAAGGCTCTTGAGAGTCTCTTGGACTACAAGGAGATCCAACCTGTCCATTCTAAAGGAGATCAGCCCTGGGTGTTCTTTGGAAGGAATGATGCTAAAGCTGAATCTCCAATACTTTGGCCACCTCATGCGAAGAGTTGACTCATTGGAAAAGACTCTGATGCTGGGGAGGGATTGGGGGGCAGAAGGAGAAGGGGACAACAGAGGATGAGATGGCTGCATGGCATCACCGACATGATGGATGTGAGTTTGAGTGAACTCTGGGAGTTGGTGATGGACAGGGAGGCCTGGCGTGCTGCAATTCATGGGGTCGCAAAGAGTCGGACACAACTGAGCGACTGAACTGAACTGATGATGAGGGCGTGTTGCGGAAGGCAAGAACTTGGGGCTATATACTTAAAAATTACTTCCCATGTGATCCATGTTGAAATTGTCAAAATAAGCTTGGGAGCAGGACAACACTCTATGTATTGCTATCCAGATCCAGGAATTGGATAAATAATTAAAACCCTTCAATAAGCTTTCTTTAGTTTGGCTCTTTGTTTCAATTTATTTTTGTTGTGAAATAATTCTTCAGCCCCACAGCTACAAGCCTGAGTCCAGTCGCTTACCCTCCTTTAGGAATTAGAAGATCCAGATCTAAATCCCAGTCACAAGCTTACCAGCTATTTGTTTCTTTGCTCCGGGTTTACATCTGCAGAATATGAAAGATACTCTTTCACAGTTTCCATAGCACACAGTAGACCCTTTAAACATTACCTGGATTTCTATCTTTATATTCTGGGAAGTCTAAGAACAGTGAAACGACCTAAACACTGAAGAAGATACTGAATAAGTCTGAGGGTAATATAATTGAAGTTTTCTGGGGAAATACTTGAATGTAAACTTTTGTTCCTTATGATGATACTTTCTGAGGACATCAGAGGTGGAAACTTGAAAGTTATTGTTCCATTAAGGAATAAAGTAATTTTCTGAAGATTTTGTGTAGGGGCATTTATTTATTGCTCTTAAAATCTTGTGTCTACCTAAGGAGTCCACTGAGTGTTCAGTGATTAGTAGTCTCGGTCTTATCATCTGTTAAATGGAGTTAGTAATTGTGACAATCTAATAGAATTTAATGAGAATATAATGAGATAAAGTATATAAAGAGCTTTGCATACCACCTGGCATGTAGTAAGTATTCAATAAATGTTGGATTACTATTATTTTCTGTACCAATAAAGATCCTACCACAGAGGTTGCTACATTTTCAAACGGAGATTGAAAAGGATGGAACAGATTTCCTCTAACCTCATTCCAGCTATAAAATGTACATGCATGCCTGCTCAGTCATGTCTGACTCCTTGTGACCTCATGGACTGTAGCCCATCTGGCTCCTCTGTCCATGGGATTTTTCAGGCAAGAATACTGGAATGGGTTGCCATTTCTTTTTCCAGGGGATCTTTTCAACTCAAGGATCGAACCCACGTCTGTGTCTCCTGCATTGGCAGGTGGATTCTTTACCATTGAGCCACTGGGAAGCCCATAAAATGTACATTTTTGTAATTTTGATAAATCTAAGGCAATAGGTACCAGGAAATTTTTAAAGCCTCCTTTTTTTTTTTTTTTTTTGGACTTGGAAAATTCTAAATGACATCTCTGACATATGAAAACCCACATTTTAAAATCTCAAAGTGTTAAAAAGCCCCAAGACAAGCACCGAGTAGTATCTAGGCATTTCTTTCTTTCAAATGGGTATAATTTAATGATAACTTGTCCTTTTCACTTGCAGAGATTCTCAGGTTATTCTCTACTTTTTCAAGAAATATAACTTAAAAAATATGGGAAATATACCAAGCTGTGTGAATATTTTTCTCCTGATTAGACAACATGATGACTTTAGTTGTTTGTACTCTGAAAGTGCTGATGCAGGAAGCCTTAATTGATTAGAACAATATATGGACTGGCTTAATGCTTTGGGTCATATCCTTGGGAAATTTACATTCCTTATGCAAAATTAAATGTGTTGCAAGCATCTTTCCTGTCAAATGCCATTTGTTTTCTTTTGCTCACTTGGCTCCAAGGGTGACTTCTGGAGATGAATCGTGGTTATCATTGGCACATAGATTCAGGTGCTGTTTGTAGACAGCAGTTAAGTTTTGACTATTATTCTTGCTATTTAGTTTTTATCAATGTCTCCTTTTGCCATTAGAACAACTCAGCATTTCTCCTTCTGTTTGTAATCTGCAGGTTGTGTCTGGGTCCTATTTTGGGATAGGTTTTTTTTTTTTTTTGGTTCTCTCTGAAAGATTCAAACTATCATCATGTGCTTTGAGTTCCCTGTAGATAGGGAGTTATACCCAGCCTGCTTTTAGAGTATCAGGGCCCTCAGAGAGGTCAGCAGGACTCTCACTCAAACTGGCAGGTTTCTCATCACTACTGCTTTTCCCTGTGGTTACCTGTCCTTATAGCCACATACATATCCCTGAGCTGTTTAGATGCAAGCAGCTGACCAGCAGGCCCTTTGTCCTCTCCTTCAGTTCTGCAACTCTCAGAGCACAGGCCAGTTCATTGCTGATGGGCCTTTTCTGATCTAGAGTTGACTGGACATGACAAATGGATGTGAGCAGGAGGGAGAAGGAAAAATTGAAATTAACTGTTAGGTTTATGGTTTAGAGCTACTGATGGAAATAGTGCTTGTAGTACTATGATAAGGAATAAGGAAATAGGTTTGGTTGAAAAAATATTAATAATAAGGTCAATTGGTTTTAGACATGAACTTGCTCTGCCTTCAGATCAGCCTTCAGGTAGAGAAGCACAGAGGCCCCTGGAAAGAATATCTGTAGCTCAGATAAATAGGAGGTTGGCTGCTCAAAGGGATGATCTGTACCTTAAAGTCACTTTTAGGAAAAAAATGAACATATTCTTCAACTACCTGAAATCAGCCATGGTTTACCTGGAATGTGTGGGCATCCCTTTTATAAGAATTTCCTGACTTCCAGATCTTTCTTTTAACTGACAAAAATTGATACCTGCACTATTTCTTTTTTTATCCTTTTTTTACTATGGAAAATTTCAAACATATACAAAAGAGAGAGAATAATGTAAAGAACTACCACTTACTACTGCCTCACTTTACCAATTTTCAACTCATGTCCAAATTTGCTACACTTAAACCAGTCCCACCCATTTCATCTCTTCTGGGGGACTATTCTGAAGCAAATCTCAGATATTATATTGCTAAATCAATAACCATTGAGGCATGTATCTCTAAAAGATAAAACATTATTTTAAAAACATAAGCACAATATGATTATCCCATTTAAAAATTAACAATAACTCCTTAATAATATTAAACATTAGGCAATATTTAAATTTCCTTATCTCATAATTTTTCAAGATGATAATTTATTGAGATTAGTATGGAAATAAGGCTTCTACATTGTAACCTGATATGTTTAAGAAAGTTTTTCTTCTTAAGATATAGGTTTCCCTTCCCCTTTCTCTTTTTTTCCTCTCAGTATGTTTGTTGAAGAATCCAAGACAAAGTCAGATTTTAAATTTCAGCACTGAATATATTTGGTTATCAAAAAATACTGGTGCTGTTGAATAAGCCAGAATTTCAGAGAGTGGAAGTCAAAGAAATCCATTCCTAAACTCAGCAGCACAATCTCACTTTATACTCTTGTGGCTAGAAGGAGGTGCCAGCAGCATGGGGGAGTTTCCAAATGCAAAACAGTATAGATGGACTAGGGTGGGTCCTTCCATAGCAGCTTCTCTAATTTCCCTCAACAGCTTTCACTCAAATCAAGGTTAAATACAACCTGCTATGTTAATGTTTTGGAGAAGGGAATGGCAACCCACTCCAGTACTCTTGCCTGGAAAATCCCATGGATGGAGGAGCCTGGTAGGCTGCAGTCCATGGGGTTGCAAAGAGTCAGACACGACTGAGCGACTTCACTTTCCCTTTTCACTTTCATGCATTGGAGAAGGAAATGGCACCCCACTCCAGAGTTCTTGCCTGGAGAATCCCAGGGACGGGGGAGCCTGGTGGGCTGCTGTCTATGGGGTCGCACAGAGTCGGACATGACTGAAGCGACTTAGCAGCAGCATGTTAATATTGGGGCTTCCCAGGTGAGATGTCTCAGTGGTAAAGAATATGCATGCAATGCAAGAGATACAGGAGACATTGGTTCCATCTCTGAGTCTGAAGACCCCCTGGAGGAGGAAATGGCAACCCATGTCGCTAAGAGTCAGACACGACTGAGTGACTTCACTTTCATGCATTGGAGAAGGAAATGGCACCCCACTCCAGAGTTCTTGCCTGGAGAATCCCAGGGAGGAGGGAGCCTGGTGGGCTGCCGTCTATGGGGTCGCACAGAATCGGACATGACTCAGTGACTGAACATGCATGCACGTATATTAATATTAATTAAACTTTAGAGTGAGTTATTCTAAGCACCATCAGCATGTATTTATTAAGATTCTACTACTTTTGGATACTCAGGTTTGTCACTATACTTGGTTACCATAGAGGTTTTTAGTTGTGAAGTTTTAAGAATGATTTCTCTGAAAATCTTGTTTCCTTACCTCAAGAAAGACTGAGTAAGTATATATTTTGGTGTGGGTTGGTATGTTAACAAAAAAAAATGTTAATATTTTTTAAATCAATTTTATGCTCATGTCTTTATCATTCACCTTTAACTTTAGGTTGGGCTTCTCCGGTGGCTCTGCTGGTAAAGAATCCGCCTGCAATGCATGAGACCTGGGTTTGATCTCTGGGTTGGGAAGATCCACTGGAGAAGGGAATGGCTACCCACTCTAGTATTCTGGCGTGGAAAATTCCATAGACTGTATAGTCCATGGGGTCGCAAAGAGTCAGACACGACTGAGTGACTTTCACTTTCACTTTATCTTTAGGTTAGGGGTCATAGACCCAGTCCTCTGGTTGAAAAAAAATGAAGAAGTGTTAGTTGCTCAGTTGTGTCCAAAATTTTGCAACCTCACGAAGTATAGCCTGCCAGTCTCCTCTGTCCAAGAAATTGTCCAGGCAAGAATACTAGAGTGGGCAGCCATTCCCTTCTCCAGGGGATCTTTCCAACCCAGGGATCAAACCTGGGTCTCCCACACTGCAGGCAGATTCTTAACCATCTGAACCACCTTCACCTTTATCTTTTAAGTTAGGGGTCATAGCTTTGGGGGAATTTTATATTCTCTGTAGAATTGTCTACCATTCCTCTGGTTAAAAACAGGCAATTCTGAAACTTACAGATCAGAGGTGATTACTGATTGGGATATGGGCTCTTGAATGTGTTGTGATCTGTAGGAACCTGAGAATCAGCACATTGCAGTGAACTCTCTGGGGCATTAAAGAGTAACAGATCAGATCAGATCAGATCAGTCGCTCAGTCATGTCCGACTCTTTGCGACCCCATGAACTGCCGCAGGCCTCCCTAACCATCACCAGCTCTCGGAGGTCACTCAGACTCACATCCATCGAGTCAGTGATGCCATCCAGCCATCTCATCCTCTGTCGTCCCCTTCTCCTCCTGCCCCCAATCCCTCCCAGCATCAGAGTCTTCTCCAATGAGTCAACTCTTCGCATGAGGTGGCCAAAATACTGGAGTTTCAGCTTTAGCATCATTCCTTCCAAAGAAATCCCAGGGCTGATCTCCTTCAGAATGGACCGGTTGGATCTCCTTGCAGTCCAAGGGACTCTCAAGAGTCTTCTCCAACACCACAGTTCAAAAGCATCAATTCTTCGGTGCTCAGCCTTCTTCACAGTCCAGCTCTCACATCCATACATGACCACAGGAAAGACCATAGCCTTGACTAGGCGAACCTTTGTTGGCAAAGTGATGTCTCTACTTTTGAATATGCTATCTAGGTTGGTCATAGCTTTCCTTCCAAGGAGTAAGCGTCTTTTAATTTCATGGCTGCAGTCACCATCTGCAATGATTTTGGAGCCCAGAAAAATCAAGTCTGACACTAAAGTGGGCAATGCTGGCATTAGTCTTAGGATGGTCTTTGAGAACTTGGGACCTCTCTTCTTCAGCAGCTAGAACAATATTGTTCTCATTATACAGATGAAGAATGAAATCCTAGAGAGCTTCAGAGAGCTCCAGTGACCCAGCCTGTGTCACACAGCTCAGAAATGGCAGTGGAGAGCAAACGGATGTGGATATATTGCTACACTGCTCTCATCACCATCTCACTCTGCCACCCATAAGATACCATGGTCTGGAATAGGGAACATGGGCTTCCTTAGCTCTCTCTGTAGATTTTTTAGCTCCTGGAAGGTTGAGTATGTGCAACATTTCAGCAGGACTTATTCTTCTATCTTCTGCCCTCATTTCAAGCCCAGCAAGAGAGACAACACTGGATAGTGGTTGAGAACTCAGCCCCCGGAATTAGACAGTCCTGGTTTTTCAGTGTGAGCTCTGCCTTTTACCAGTTTTATGACCTTGGGCAAGTTACTTAATGTTTCTAACCCTCAGTTTCCTTATCAGAAAGGTGGGGGAAATAATAATAACTACTTGATTTTGTTGTCAGGATTAAGTATATGATAATCCCTGTAAAGTAAATAGCATGGAGCTGGACATAGTGATGCCCAGAAACATCGTCTGCTGTGGTTGTCATCAGCCTTTGTCTTTTTTTTTTTTTTTTTAACCTTCTACTTCTGCCTTCTCTGCTCTTTTTTAGAGAGGTTCGAAGTTATGAGGGGATCATACTCCTGGGTCTCTTGTACCAACCTCTCTGCCCAATCCAGGCTCTTATTCCCTAGACCCTTTTCTTCCTTTTCAACCAATCAAAATTTATCCTTACTTGCCTTTCACTTAGAGGAAGTAGGACTCTGATCTACAGGTTTGATCTAACCTAAGAAGTACTTTCTTTAGCTGGTACAGTGTTTAATTTTTTTGGAAAAAAATAGTTACCGCAGTTACTGAGTTTTAACAATTTGGAAATTTCACATACAAGCTAGAAATAGTACGTGTATTTGGGCTTACCCTTCCTAATGGCAGCGACCAACTGTTCTCTTCAGATAGGTAGGTGCTACCCAAGTTTGCCACAGTCTCTACTCATCCCTGGAGTCTTATACCTAGCCTGCCTTATTATTTGCATTCCTGCCTTATTCCTATAGTCATTTACTACTTTACTCAAATGTAGTAATTGGTAGAGTGAATTAATAAAATATACAACTTTCCCATGTTCCCTATGTATTAAAAGTCAGTATACATTAACTGCATTTTTCGTGGTGAGTTAAGATGATAAATATTTCAAGACAATATACTGCCAGTTTAAACTTTATAACTATATTTTCTTATATAAGTATTTGAGTCATATATAAATCTTTGTCTAACTTCAACTTTTTCTATTTAGATTGTTATGGAGATAATGAAAATGCTAATGCTGATATTTAAGGTTTGAAGTTACTCATTGTAATACTTGTTAGGTTGATTCAGCCACTCATTGATGTTTAGGTTGGAAACTTCAAGATCATGTGTCAAATGTAGAAAAGATATCAATTACCAGGTCTAAAAGAAGAGGTGTATCTTTTAATATTTTAGCTTTCTGAGAATGGAATTATCCTTAGAGCATATAAGTTTATTGTTTCACTTTTTTAAACCTGTTTATTGTTTCACTTTTTCAAACCTGTTTCACTTTTTCAAACCTGGTAGAAGTTTTCTGGGACATAGTATGCATGTGATATATACTACCTGTATTTGTTTGTTTGTTTTTGAGTACTGTTACAGATGCCATGCTAAGTCACTTCAGTCACGTCCGACTCTGTGTGACCCCATAGACGGCAGCCCACCAGGCTCCCCCATCCCTGGGATTCTCCAGGCAGGAACATTGGAGTGGGTTGCCATTTCCTTCTCCAATGCATGAAAGTGAAAAGTGAAAGTGAAGTCGCTCAGTCGTGTCCGACTGTGTGCGACCCCATGGATTGCAGCCTAACAGGCTCCTCCGTCCATGGGATTTTCCACCCCACTGGAGTGGGGTGCCATTGCCAAGTCTTACACAAAGGGAACAAAATTTATTGGTTGGTTTCTTTAGGGTCTGACATAGGCCTTTAGGAGAGATCTGAGGGGAAACACTTAAGCAGCTAAGAAATGCCAGGCCCTCTTGAGTTGTTTAGTAAGGAAGTACTTGGGGGTCTCAGTCTGCCAGGGTCTATTTCCCAGCTCCTCCACTGACTTGCTCTGGACTTTGGGCAAGCAAAATAACTTTCTAAGTCTCAGTTTTATATCTATAAACTGCTTTGTTGTATTATATGAGGTAATGTTTGTTAGTGCAGTCGGTGCAATTCCTGGCACAAAATAAGCCCTCAGTAAATGTTAACTGTTGCTGTTATTTAGGGTAAGGCCTTGAAACTCTTCCATTTTGAACAGTTTCCTACTCTATTCTTTCTCCAGGTGGGCTGTGCTTGGCCTCTTAAAGGCAGAGGAGGATACTTCCTATGTCAGGTGACCTCCTCCCTGCTGCACAGACCATTTGAGGAAATTGCTTGGAACTAGAGATTTTGCCACTCTGGTTCCATCTCTGGTCCCTCCTTTCTCATCCTGACCTTCTGCATAGCTTGACTTCCAGTCTATTGATGGCTTTCTTGCTTAAAATGAAATTAATTTCTCCCTCTGGCATAATTCTCCTGGGCTACCTGCCTGCTATTTCCCCATAAAGTTCAAGTAATTTCAGTGCTTCAGGGAGCTTAAGGTGAGAAGCATGGAAAGATAGGGGAACTGATAGCTCTTAGTCCAGCCAGCAGTTTTAATTAGAGCAACTGTATAGTGTGCAGTTAATTAAATGGGAGTTATTTTTAGATGTGTGTGTTCATTTACTCCTTCTGAGCACCTCTTCCTTCAGATTTGTAAAAAACAGGTTAATTTATGGCCTGGTTAAAAGTCATTAACTCTTTATCTTCACCTTGTTCAGCAAAATCATTCATGGGGCTTCTGTGTTGCCAGAAAATCTGAGTGAAGGCAGGATGGACACTGCACTCGGAAAGCAAAGCTGCCTTTTCCTCTAGTGCATTCTTTCCAGTGATACCTTCCAAAGACAGAGCTCTAGGCTATGGAGATTTGCTCCAAATACTCCTGTATTACATGCTTTGGCACTTCATCATAGAATCCAGCTCTCAGAGCGACTGAGCCATTGTAAGAGCAGAAGGCTCTATTCTTTGTCCTGGGATGATTCACCCTTCAGTCCACCCTGAAGGGCTGTCTCTGATGTCTTGTTGTAGATTGTATCATGTTGAATTTAAAAACACCCTTACAAAATTTGAAGCAAAATTATACAAAGTAAACATAGGTATGTGATTGTGTATGTGTATGTGTGTGTGTATGTAAATATATATATATATGAGCCATGTATGTACTTAAAAAATAGATGAATCTTCAAACAAAGATTTATACAACACTCTCAAACTGACAACACTATAGATATAGAGACAAGATCAGCGGTTGCCAGGTATTAGGGACAGGGTGACTATAAACAACACTTTGTGGTGATGGATCATTTCCAAATCTTGATTGTGGTACTAGTTATCCAAAATTTTTGTTGTTGTTTAGTTGCTAAGTCATGTCTGACTCTTTGTGACACCATGGACTGTAACCCCACCAAGCTCCTCTGTCCATGGGGTTCTCTAGGCAGGAGTACTGGAGTGGGTTGCCGTTTCCTTCTCCAGGGGATCTTCCCGACCCAGGGATTGAACCCTTGTCTCCTGAGTCTCCTGCATTGCAGGTTGATTCTTTACCACTGAGCCACCTGGGAAAATAAATTTTTACATGTGACAAAGATTCATAGAACTAAACACACACATACCAAGAAAAAATATAAAAATAATCCCAGAAAGATGATTATGTGTTATAACATGTAGTAAGTCAAATATAAGTAAATACATAAAATAAAATAGAAAACAAAATTTGTATTACTAAGATTTGGGGTAGACTTATTATTAATAGCTGTCGCTGGATTGGCAAATTATTATTGTCATTTAATCAAGTCCTATTTACATGCAATGTCAGTTGAAAAAGGTTTATTGAAGTCTTCTGCTTTGATATGGTGTTTAGTGTTTATTAATGAATAATAATGCTTTTGAATTCCCTACAACTATGTTATGATTTTAGTACCTTGCATTTTGCTTCAGGCTTTGTCAATAATTTCATGTGGTTCTTTCTATGATCAAGGCATTAAAAATCTTAAGCTAACAGAGGGTTATTTTTTTGCATTAGAACAGGACAGAGCTTTAATGCATGAGTTTATAAGTGCTCATTATTGTTGTGGACATTAGCTTCTGTGTGGTCAGTCATCAATAACGCAGAATTTATGGGAAATCACTTTTTTCTCTTTTCCTTTTATCACCATCATCCCATTCAATATGACTATTGACTCTGATTTCAGAAGTGTAGGGGTAACATGACCACCTTTCTCTTAGTTTCTGAGTCTTGATTTTCTTGGAAACATTAACTCCTTATAGACTATTAATCTTGATAGGTCATAAGGAGCTTATTTTGTAGGATCCCTCCTTTCATGTATATTGTCTCCCTTTTAATTATCATTTGCACAAAGTTCCCAGTACCTTCATAGGACTGAGTTACTGTTTCTTATAGTGGAAAGTGATCTGACAAGTAACATGACAACATGTTAAGTCATCTCAGGGCATTTTCATCTTAAGTGAGATCTCCAGAAAAAATAAAGGTAATCTTTTGTAATTTATTTAAGCAGTTCTTATATCTAAAACACCAGTACTTAAAAATACCTAGGAAAAATCTAAATAATAGCTCACTGGTACTGGAAGGAAATTAACCTAAAGGAATGAATTTCTAAACTGTAGTAGATTTTTAGTCACTATGGCACCTGGGAAGGAAAGAAACTTTCAAGGGATACATGCAAGTTGGTTTCTTATACTGTTCACTTTATGACAATTAAGTTATAATTCAGCTCAAGTATGAAGGTTTCCTTACCTCTGTATGTTCAACTTTTGAAAATTTTTAAAGTCAAATAGAATTTGGGGAATCTGTGGGTCTTGGCATCTCTACCAGATTTTAAGTTCTTTGATAGCAAGGCCATGTCTTTTATAGCTTTGTGTCTTAGAACTATTTAGTAGATATTTAATTACTTAATATATTTAATGCTATGCTATGCTAAGTCACTTCAATCGTGTCCGACTCTGTGTGACCCCATAGATGGCAGCCCACCAGGCTCCCCTGTCCCTGAGATTCTCCAGGCAAGAACACTGGAGTGGGTTGCCACTTCCCTCTCCAATGCATGAAAGTGAAAAGTGAAAGTGAAGTCGCTCAGTCATGTTCGACTCCTAGCGACCCCATGGACTGCAGCCTACCAGGCTCCTCCATCCATGGGATTCTCCAGGCAAAGATACTTAATAAAAATGAGTATGTTTAATGAGTATATTGATATCATCAAAAATTTAGATGCAAATACACTCATACACAGGTGAGGGCAATCACTTATTTTTAAAAATATATATTTTTTAATGTAGACCCTTTTTTAAGGGGCTTCCCAGCTGGCTCAGTGGTAAAGAATCCACCTGCCAAGCAAGAGAACTAGGTTCAATCTCTGGGTCGAGAAGATCTCCTGGAGAAGGAAATGGCAACCCACTCCAGTACTCCAGCCTGGGAAATCCCATGGACAGAGGGGCCTGGTGGGCTACAGTCCATGGGGTCACAAACACTTGGACACAACTAAGCAACTAAACAGCAGCAGTGGAGAAAGATAATGTTACAGAGGAGATTCACCTGGAAACACTACTAGTATCTCAAAACATTGGCAGTAACAAATGTTTAGGAGAAAATTAGTAATAAACTGTGGAATCTGCAGTTACTGAGACACAGAGTTGGCACTGGCTTCAAACAGAATAGTCAGGTGCTCTGGTGCTCAGGTGAAAGGAGAGTAACCTCGATTAGTGATATCAGTTGGTAAACACCCATTGGCGCTCTCCCAGGGTGATGTGTATTGACCAGATGGTTAAGTGCAACCACAAAACCAAAGGCTGAGAAGTTTATTTTTGATAAATTGCTCATTGCCACCTCTTTGATACTAAAATGAGTATCAAATGAATATGAAAATGGGTACCATAGGCACTCAATTTCTATATTAGATAAAGGGAAAAAAAGCAATCTATTGCTCTTCCATTTAGACCAATCTAAATTGATTATCTTCCTCATCTTCCATTTACTCTGCCACATGTCTCTCTTAAACCATAATTTCAGGAGTAAAAGTATTTATACATTTTTGCTGAGATCAGGGATTTTAATATGCTGAGCAACATATCATTCAAAGAGCTGACCTGCAGTTTTCTGATTGATAATGGAAATGTTAATGTATTGTTAGGCTTCTTATTTTTGGCCTAAAGTGAGCTAATAACTAGAATCATTATGTTGTGCCTGTAAAGTGTGTAGGCAAAAGGGAAGGTGCAGAAGTTGAAGTCTATTTTTCAAGTTAATTATAATATTGGAAAAATGAATTAGCCAGAAGGAAAAATCCAATTTCACACCCTTTTGCTGGTAAAAGGGTGGGGAAGAGGGTGGAATAACCAATTTCTAAACTCTGTAATGCTATTCTTTGGATAAGTTTATTGCAAAAAGTTTTCCCATTAATCTATGTCTTGTAGTTATTAGTACAACACTTGTTACGTGGAACCTAAGATTACACTGAGTGAAACACACCATTGCTCCAGATTTGTTGTCAGTCTCCCTGCTCTGATGCTTTCATGTTGCCATGACATTCCAAAGAGCAGTTACCCAGTCACCTTGAGTCACCTTCTAGCTCTGTGCATGCAAGGCTCATACTGAGTCTGAAGGAAAGTGAGAGAAAAGATGAAAAAGAAATGCCAGGAGTGGTGCCTGGCAAGTTTCCAGTTGCTTCTCTACTCTCAGGGGCAGGGTTATGACTTGCATTCTTAAGGGGATGGGTATCTCATCCAGTGGGAGGGATCTCAGTATTTGAAGGATACAGAAATCTGAGGTATTACAGTGGATTGTTGCCTCCTAAGGGCCACAGTACACAGATCAGCAGTGTATCAGTGGCATTAAAATGTCAAGGAGATGCAGTTAGGAAAAAAAAAACTAAGAAGATCGATTAGAGGGAATATAATGAAAAAAAAAAAAAAAAAGATTAAGACACATGGCTTTGTGGGGAAGAAAGTGGGTCCTTTTGCCTTTTTTCTCAAACTTTCCAAAGCACTTGATTTGATCAAGTGGACTCTGGATACCCATCTGCTCGTGGATGGTGTCTAAGTCCCACAGGTTCCCCAAGTTTGCCTCGATGTGGGCAGAGGGAGAGGCCTAATCCCCAAAGCATTGGTCCTTACGTATTATTCTCTGGTTCTAGTTCTCCAGCTCCATGAGGGTTGAAAAACTAGTCAAATACTAGTTGTACAGTTATGCGCTATGTAGAATGGCATATATAGAGTTAATTGTGATGAGCAACTCCGAAAGACTTAAAAATCTTGGGAGCATTTTTATGCTGGCTGGTTTTACTGTGTTTAGAGGTGAGGACTAAGGTTTTTCTTTTTCACCAGAACAATTTAAACTTAACTCTTTGTAAATGTCAGCATTCTAAATAACCATCCCTCTTCTCTGTTACTATGGTTGGGGGTGGAGAGGTGGGAAATTGTGAAAGAAACACACTAGCTGCTCTTTCCTTGGTCCCACCCTCTCCCTCTGTAAGTACAAAGAGTCTCAGTGAAAACTAAGTGCCCTGGAAGACCGAGGACATTTTCCTAATCTGGCTCCTTTGGTTACATCATCTTTGGTTCTCTGTTTCTGGGGTAAAACTGCAGCTGTGCAGTGTGGACCTTGAGCAGCTGAAGGTCCAGTTAATAGAGTCTTGGGCTGACATGTTCACATCCAGAAACCTCTTGGATACAGCCTACATGGAAGTTTTTTGAACGCTGTCACCTCTGAGGCTGAGCTCTGTCAGTCAGGAAATAACAACAACAAAGCAGTCAGTAAAATTTGGGAGTGACATTAGAATCTAATGATTGTTCTTCTTAGCCATATATTTTTGCAGAGTGAATATTCTACAGAATGAGAGAGTGGTCAAGCAGATATTTATCAAGTGCCAGACACTGCTGCCACATTACCAGGAAGTAAAAAGCAGTCTGAGTGTGACGAAGATAAGAAAGTATACACCCAGCTGCAATAAAAAAGCAGAATTTGAGCATGTCATAGAGCACACAAGACTGGATGATCAAAGAACAGATTACACCTGACTGGAAGGGCTAGGAGAAACTACCTGCAGAAGTGACATGTGAGGTAGGCCTGCAAACAAGGAAAGTATTTGAAGGCAAGATGGTGGGAAGCATGTTCCAGGGGAAGGGTGGGGGTGAGCAGAAGCTTGTCACTGGGAAAGCACCAGGTGTGTTAAGGGAACAAGCAGCTGCTTCTTGGACTAGGAAGTTAGATGTGATATTTGAGAGCACAGTGTCCTCTGTGGAGGGCAGATCTACCTTGTAAATGTGGAGGAAGGAGGAGCAGAGCTAGCAGAGGCTTCAAGCATAGACAGCTCTTTAGAAGGCCTGGCGTGGAATTCAATGTCAGAACAGCTTCCTCTGCAGCAACACTACATGCATCTTAATTTTGCGGGGTTGTGTGGGTTCATCCCCTTGATTGCAGGCCCAGACATCTTGGTATCTGTGTGAGAGACCCAACACTGAAGGGCCATGGAGGAGAGTTTCAGAGAGACAGGCTCTTTTCTCCGTACTACTCAGAATCCAGTGGGTCTCTTTGAATCCAAGATGAAGTCCTAGAGGAAATGTGTGATGCAGGTTGAATGGAGGCCCCTGGTCGTGCTAAGGCAGTAGGACTCCTCCCCTGGTTTTCTTGGGTACCATAATCAAGTCCTGACCTCTCTGGACTTCCTTTTCCTGGCCTCATGGATGGTGCTATTGCCTTCTCTATGTCAAGATCCAGTTAGGATCTAAGAGGATCATACATATGAAAGCACTTTGAAAATTTTTATTTCTAATGTAGTATGAACGGGTACTCTTGATTAATAAATTAACATTTTTTTCATGAGCTATTTGCTCCATTGGTCTAAAATACAGAATCTGAGCCTTTAGGAGTCATTTTAAACTCATAGATCAATTGAATGTAAACATTAGAAGGGACATTAGTACTATCTAGTTCTCCTCATCTGCTGAAAGGCAGCCCATCATAGAGATTAAGAGTTCAGATGCTGGAAAAAGACTGAACATGTCCAAATCTCATCTCTGCTTCTCAGTTACCTGATTTTGAGCAAGATTATTTTCACCACCCCATGCCTCAGTTTCCTCATCTGTAAAGTGGTGATGAAAAATGTTCCCTATCTCACAGAGTTGTTGTGAGGAGTTGGTGCATGTGTGAAGTGCCCTGAGGACCTGCACACAATCGGGGCTGTGTGCACTGGTACAGTTAGTTCAGTGGGCTCGCTTTTGCAGATAAGGATGCTGAGGTCTGGAGAGGTGAAGTGACTTGCTCCAGGCATTCATTTGCTCCGCAGCTGAGCCAGGACTAGACCACGTTTACTGTCCTCTGTTTATTCAGTCAGCAGGATTTGCTTCTGATGAACATTTTAACATGAAGAAAAAACTTCAAAATCTCTCAGGTATCAGGTGGGAGAAAGTCAGGTATCTTCAGGGAGAAGGAAGAGCCTCTCAGAAAGAACTGTGGAAAATGTGTCCTTACATGTAGATTAAACTGGGTAAATTCTCTGAGAGCTATTCACACCAAATCTACCCCCAAGGCTGCCTTTTCTCATTCCCCTGAGGCATTTACATCACCCTTGCTGGACTGGGTCTTTTGGCACATTGGATGAAAATCATGCAAAATTCTCCCTTGGCTATAGGAAGAAATAAATTGTAACCTGTTGTCTTGAGAGTAGAGTTTACATTTTTCTATACTTGTATTCCAGCACAGCATCTAGGGTACTCAGTAGCCATCCACTAAATTGACATGGAACAAAATATTGTTTAGCTTTTGACAGTGGAGAAAAGTTCTGCTTATGCAGCCTCGTTGTTGTCTACTAGAGACATTGGTTTTCTGTTGTTTCTACCCAGTTCAGGGGCTCACACAGGAAGCAATGAGGGGCTCCTTCCTGGTCCTTGGGAGGGAGTCTCCAGACCTCACAGGACCTCAGTTTATGTACCCCTGAATCCATGAAAGGGGAATCATAACCAGGAAAACGTCTTGCAGACTAATGAGCATCGGTCTGCAACATGCTTAACCAGCTGAGAGGAGAGATGTTAGGAGGCTGGGGGATGCTAGGAAATAATAAAAGGGGAAGCATCCCCTGACAGCCTGCACCCGGAAGCCGGCTGGACAAGGAGGTCAGCCTCAGAGAGGGTGTGATAACAGTGCACACCCAGAAAGGGGCCCAGTGGGGCCTTCCATCTTCTTCTGTTCCTTGGAGGCTCAGGAAGGACAGGTGGCCCAGGGCTCCAGAACCTGTGAGAGGTAAATCCCTCTCCTGCTTGTCTGTGCCAAGGAACAGTATGGTGGCACTCTAATATGTAGGTGAGGCCAGCTCCTAGACAGTTAGCATCCCACTCACATTTGTGGACCACTTAGCATTCCGTTCCAGGCACTTGTATTCCAGGCACTGTGTCTAAGTTCTTTATATGCATTATATTATTCAAATATTATCAAAACTCTATATGTATGTATTATTATATTATTCCCACTTCACAGAAAAGTAAAAAGCTTGCTGTGCTTAGTCACTCAGTCATGTCTGACTCTTTGAGACCCCATAGACTGTAGCCCGCCAGGCTCCTCTGGGGATTCAGAGGATTCTCTAGGGATTCCTCTAGGAATGGATGGGGATTCCCTAGGCAAGAATACTGGAGTGGGTTGCCATGCCCTCTTCCAGGGGGTCTTATTGCAGGTGGATTATTTACTGTCTGAGCCACCAGGGAACCCAAATTGAGGCTTAGAAAGGTTAAATTATTTGTCTGAGGTCACAGCTTATAAAAGGCATAGTTGGGGCCTGAGCTAACCTGTCTCTCTAGCACTTGAGCCCATGCACTTCATCACTAGACTAAGTAGTCACCCAGTGGTGCAAGCTTCCCGGGAAAGGGATTATGTCTACTTGTATGTCTTGGCAATCTCTTAGCTTATCTAAGATCAGAGAGGTGAAAGACCACCTAAGTGCTGGCAGAGAGCTGAGGATTTGAAATTTGTGGATAGAGCTTCTCTGGTTATAGGGGATGATAGTGAAGGGCAAGATATTTTCCTTCTTAATAGCAGGAAATTGGAGTTGACTTGTCATTGAATAAAATAGGAAAAGTGCTATTCTTAAGGGCCCATAGCATCCATACAAACTAGAAGGTTTTGTCAAAATGAAGTGAGAACCAGAACAGAGAACAGAAAGATGAAAGTGTATCTAGAAATCATAAGCATTTATGAACAAGTGGGAAACCCTTTGCCTCGTGGAAAGGTGGTGGTACATTTTAGAGGTACAAGGAGTGAAATCCTGAGAAGGGAAATCTACCTTAGTACTTCTCCAGGGGGGGCCATAGCTGAGAGCATCTTTATCACCTGGTGTCCTATTAGAAATGCAGATCTGGGGGCCTACTGAATTAGTTTCTCAAGAAGTGAGATCCAGAAATCTGTGCTTCTTATGCATATTACAATTTGAGTAGCACTGTGTTACAGTCTTTTGCCCAGATCCCATCTCACGTCAGCCCTGGCAGTGCTCCCAGCTTTAGGACAGCATATCACCCCGAGATGCCAGGCAGTCCGTGCTGGACCTCAGAGCACTCATCACTCATTTGGCGCTGAGGGTGATGCTCTGGACCATGGCACTTTCCTATCACTCTCTGTTACTACTCAACAACTGCTAGAGACATTTCTGTAGCAGGTTCTGTAGAAGACATCCTTACATCCCCCATCTGAAGATACCAATAAGAGGAGACAACAAGTCACATCTATTTCTGGCACATGAGGAAGAACTGATTGTGACTGTGAACAATCCTCTATGTTTAACCTTTTAGTAACACTTTCTCTACAAAGTGGGAAAGAGAGACCCCACTATAAGACAGAAAACCCAGTGGCTCTGTATTTCAAGAAAAAATAAAAGAGCTTTTAAAAATATTGCCTAAAGAGGGAGAATGTTCACATCTATTTTGAAATGGGTGAAAGTGAGTGACTTGTGTTACTGGAAGATTTGATCTAATGTGTCCCAGGTTCTTTAAATTTGTCACTGGCCCAGAGAACACTCAAAGGGTTACCTGGAAGCATCTCAGAAGGTGATACTGCTACATATCTCCCTCATCAAAATTCAAAATGCCTGAAATTTCATCATTAGAGATGCCTTGTTTATGGCTAAATAAAAGTATACCCAGGTATCTTTCTTAACAGATATGGGGAAAATGTGGCCTACTGATGTTAAAACCCCCATGTGAGTTGGGACTCCAGGGATCTGGGGCATCTGGGGATGATCTGGAAGGAATGAGAAAGGAGAGAAATGATGCAGAAAGGGAAAGAGTAACTTTCCAAAAGTTTACCTTGTGTGAAGTCATCACTCTCCCTAACACTTCTTTGAGCTAACCCGCTAACCTGCCTAGAGCCAGCTTTAGGAGTTCCCAGTTTAGGCTGCATTAAATGCTCCTGGTCAGGGAGCCCTGACCAGAGAATATAGCTGGTCCTTTTGACTTTGGTCTGTAACTGAGGAAAGGGCAGTTTCTTTACCAGTGAGGGGCACTGCTGTAAGCTCAGGCAGTGCTGTCAGTGTGGGCAGTGCTCGATATTCCCCTCCCTCCTTTCATCTGGTTACAGGCATGCAGGTCACATGCCAGGTCCTGATGCATGCTTCCTTGGGTTTTCCATCTCCTTTACCAAATATTATCTCTACTGCTGACCATTCCACATGCAGAACTATGTTCTATGGGTCTTGAGGACTTCAGGAGTCCCTTCTGAAATAACATATCCTTGGGTGTGGTTATACTTTGTTTTACTTTCTGTTATCCCCTTAATCATCAATTAATAATAGCAGATTTCAGTTATGCTCTTTGACAATAAGGAGATTATTTGGGGAGATTGTGATATAATACCAAAGTGTTTCACTCTCCAGAATAACAGGACTTTGTAGAGATGTAGAAAGGACAACAGAAAATAAAGCAAAAAAATAACTTGCCAAGATAAATACAGCAACTATGATGATAAATTGTCTCATATAAAACAGTAGTGTTGTAAGAGACTCAAGTATTTGTAAATGATGGTGATTTAAGGCTTTTGGTTTTTAAAAGTTGCTATTTAATAAGATTTGATATTTAGATGCATTTTCCATGGCTTTATTATATAATTATGTGTATGATATATTATATATATATATATATAATATTTTTAATGTATTTATTTAGTTGTAGCAGGGGATAAAATATGGTGAATTCCTGAAGGAACTAAATTTTAAGCCAGTGTTTCAAAGAAGCAGGAGCTGGAGAGAAAAAAAGGAAAAGCATAAAAGGATGATGTAAGCCCAGGGAGGGTAGAGTCACCGACAAGACGCTTCAGGCTCCTTGACTAAGGTAGAGTGGCCAAGGGGAGGAGGCCAAACGGAGGGGTCAGCTGATGGAGCAACCACGGTGGCACCCATGGGAGATGGGTCTGGAGGTTCCTAGGGAGCTCCTGAGCAGGATGACTCAATATGAAGGGTGTGAGGGAGGGGCTGGAGAGGCAGTTAGGCCAGTGCTGACAGAAGAGACAGAGGTCTACAGGGTACAAAGTGGCTGGTTACTCTCAGATCACAGGAGGGTGAATCTGAGAAACGGAAACAGTATTTCTACTTCCCTCTTAAGGTGGGAATGGGGGTGTCTACTCTCAGATCCCTTTGTGCTCTTTTATCAAGGCTAGTCCTTGGACAAAGGTGGTGAGACCTAGGGGATGGTTGCCTCTGGTTAAGGCTACAGATGGGCCAAGTGACTCTTTCAGGTGATCTTAGCCTGACCCTATGAATGGGCTCGGGCTCCCTTCTGTGGTCGGTTGAGATGAACCATTAGCAGAGCCATCTTGTCCAGGGAGCCAAAAGTCCTTTGCCTGGTGGTGGAACCAAGGCAAATGCATCCAGCAGGCTGGTGGCTGGCTCTGTTTTTGGAGTGCCCAAAATGATAATAATTATATAAAAAAAATTCCAGATTGAAACAACAAACCAAAGTCTCAAAGTGGCTCTTCAAATAAGTGGGCAAACTGTGGTAATTACTCATTTTCAAAAGATCTTCCCCCCTAGCCCTGCAAATTGATTTAGAGACTGTCTTTATTTGAGAATAGAGAAGTAAAGAGAAGAAATTCATTTCAGTCTGACTTACTCTTAGTCAGTTTCAAGAGACAAAGTCACAATTGGTGTTTGAGGGGGAAAAATTGAGCCCCAGATGCTTCATGGAGCGAGGAAAGCTTCCATTTACTTCTCAGCCTTAAAGAACACACCTTCAGGAAAATGACTGAAGCCTGGGAAATTATGAATATCAAATTAAGTAAATAAGGAAACCAGTGAACAGCTGCAATTTTCTGCCAGAGGTTTTTTTGTTTTGTTTTCCTATTTGAGAGATAGGAAACCTTTTATGCATTGGGTTTTCCAATTGATTCCAAGAGTATATTATGCTAATAGATAGTAGCTTTACAAAATAAAAAGACGTTTGGCTTTCTATTCTGAATTTCAGGCATGGGGGTGCATCACCACTGTTTCATCACTCTTATTCACTCTGATGAAAGAAAAGAAGATTGAGCATTAAAAGCTGAAGGTCATCCATACAGTGGTCCCAATAGCAATCTATGTACCTTTAACCCTGCGGAGGAAAAGTAATTACCCTTTGACTTCTGGTGACCTCAACTAACCTTTGTTGAAGGGCCAGAGAAAATAAAGGCTGACCATCAGCCTGCCCTCACTGCCCTGGGCTTAACCTGCTGTGTGAATGAAGAACAGCCCAACAATAGGATGAGAGGATGTTGCCATGGAAATAGCCCTGGACGAAGGAGCAAAAATCAGAAATTTATCACAATTAATTGTTTTATTAAGAACCTCCCATCTTTTGGATTATTCCCTGGAGAGTGGGGAGGATGTGCTCTCATTTAGATCTTACAAGAGGAAAATTCTGCTCGAATGAATGAAGCAGCCCATACAGTAAAACCATAAGTTGTGGGTAGAACTAGACAGTTTTCTGAGAGGATCTACATGTTCACATAATTTACACAGATGCAAATGCAAACAGTCAGGATGAGGGCCTCAAAACCTCATTGGTTGAGGTGCAGGTTTGGGCATCTGTCTTTGAATATGTTCAGCAGATGTTGCCTGTACTTCTATGCCTGGACGAGGTCTGGAAGATATAGGGGATCATATTTAATACTCTATCAGTGAACAGAATTGCAATGTCTCATTTTGTCATCCTTACTTAAACTTTGTGTTAAATAGACTCTTAATTCTATGTATTTTTAAGGTGAATTCATTTAGATTAGAAAATAGAAACTTGCCACCCAATTATATTCAGATTAAACTAGATGAGCCCAAGACACTCTGGCTGATATGGGCTAATTGAAGGAAAAAGAAGCCAAGTGAGTCAGAGACAGTTCTTTTAAAGAGAGCCTGTGAGTTATCTCTCAGGTATTATCAGTCTTGTTTAGAAGCAATAATATTGATTTTTAACATTAAAATATTTTCATTTATTTTTCATTTTTATTTTATGTTAATACAAGGATTAAATTAGACTTTTAGAAAGCAAAAATGTGGATTTTTATTAGTTCCTTCATATATTTTTATTAAGTTGATTAGTGCATTGTTAAGTAGATAAGAATTGGATATTACCTTTTTTATTTTCCTTTTTCTTTGTAGATGCTAGAATAGCAATGTGAAACACTCATTTGTTGTATTTCCTAACTAGTGAGTTATTTATGTTAATCAGTTTTAAAAATAATTTGAGGTACTAAAACAAAGCAGGCGGTTGAGCTCAGATATTGATTTTCTTTTTAATGGGTATTTCATCAGTGAAATTGTAACCACTGATAAAGGAGAGAAAACTGTAGCAGGTGTTTACTGAAGACCCCTTTCACAATGAGAAGATCTGCTTTTTTTTGGTCATGGCATGAGATGGCAATATGAGTTTCATTTATGCATTTTAACTCCAGATGTTTATAGGAAATTAATCTCATATTGGAGAGAAGGCTTATTCAGTTTTCATTAGAACTTGGAAAGTTATGTTTAATACACATAAACTTTTAAAACGAAAGAATGCCGTTGGCACTCTGTTAAGTAACAATGAAATTCAGTTCTTGAGCTTCCTGTTTACTTATCTCCTGCCTGCAGTTAGTTTATCACTAGTTCTGTGTGTTCCTCCTATTGTTAGGGCCAGAATTCTCTGTTTGCTGACACTCCAGGTACCCGGGCCGTAAGGCCCATCTCAAATAATATAGTAGACGTGGCTAGACTGGTTAAACAAACTGTGGCCTTTGGCAGACTTTTAATCTTTTTCTTTGCTATAGATAAGTTTTTCTTAAGTGGCAGCAACACGTCTCTAAAAATAAACCTGCAACACAGTCTTGCTTGTGCTTACCTTATAGTTTAGCAGCACCTTTCTCGTGATCATGTTTCTTCATTTCCCAGCTCCTTTAGTTTTGGGGGTAGCCCATACCTGCTTGTAGGGCGATAAGTACGTTTCTTCTGGCTGTAACCTGCAGCATCGAGCTTGGTCTTCAAGGTCCCTACTATATTTGGACCATCTCCATATTTTCTGTGTTTATTAACCCGCAGCTGGATGGCTTGACTGAGGCAGTGGAACCAAATGTGAAGATGGTAAGGAGTTTCTGTTGTTTTACCTGTTTGGGCCAATAGAAGAGTGAGATAGAGAATGATGATACAGATCTAAATGTAAAAATTAAGGCTCATCTGTCCTTATGGGAAAGCAGCAGATATTCGCTCAGTCTCAGTCTCCTCCATTCAGAATGATTATGTGTAGTTTCTGCTGATTTGGGTAATCACTTCTATATTAAAATTACTGAAAGCTATTTTACTATATAACGTTTACTTGTAGAGTACATTTTTATTTCTCTAATTTTGTTTAAAGGAAAGACATCCTATGTATTTAATTTACATGAAGATCTTCCCAGAATAATTTTGCAAAGATCAGGGTAAATCAAATTTCTCAATGACTAGGTAGTTAAATGAAGACATGAGAGTATTTACTGGTTTATAACTAATAGTGCTTCAACTTAACTGCTCTTCAATATCAGCCATAAAAATGATATTCAAGTATGAAGAGTAATTTAAAAGATGAGGACTACAGAGAATAGTCCTTTATATTTTTCTAGTTATCGACTCTTTGCTTCCAATTCTTAATCCTATGTCTGCACACAACTACTAAATAAATGTATAGGCTATGCAGTGTAAATGAGGGACTAAATTCAATATTCCAGAAACAAAAAGTTAAATATGCAATAAATGAAAGAAAAAACTAGATATCAAATATATATGGAAAAATTCTAAAAATTGCCATTCAATGCACTTTGAATATACACATTTAAAAAACAACATGGAGTTTTGTTATGAGAGTTGAAGATAATTTTTAGAGAACATACAAATTTTAAAAGAACAACATGACATTTTGTCAGCAGAGTTTACAATAATTTGGGGTTGAATGGATACTTTCAACTGAAGGGGGGAAAAACAATTTTAACAGTATATGGATGTTAATAATACCAGCTCCAAATTAAGCATACATGAATGGCATGACATTATTCTGCTCCGTTTAGTATTTAAAATATCTTTCCAAGTATTATGTGCAGTGTAATGGATTGTATATGTATATAGGGAGTTGCCTAACTGTGACTTTAACACTGGATTTGGGTTAAAGGATGCAAAAAACATTGTTAAAAATTATATGGCATGAATCTTCCTTATAAAAGGACATAATTCAGCCTTTTTCAACAGACTGATAGAAATGTAATGCTGTTAAGCTCTCCATAGTTTCAAGCACAACGTAGAAGGAAAGTAACTTACAGAAACAAATTTAGATCTATTTAAATGCATCTCAAAAAACAAAGATATTCCCCAAAAATGGTCATGTATGCCTTTAACAAAGTCTTACACAGTTCATCCTGAGTTTGAAGCAGGGAGTAGGGTTTTAATAAAGCATGTCATTTAAAACTATATATTATATCATTCTAAAGCAAATTATTAACTCAGCGGAAAGTCCCAACCACCAGAATTCCATATACATCAGTACCATGTATCCATCTGGGAAGTCGCTGGATTCAGTGCTATTTGCACCTTCACACCACAAGCATATAAGTACAGTTAATAGCTAAGCCTTGAGCAACAGTCTTAGTTACCCTAAAAGTTACCTTCAAGATTAAATACCTTTAAATGCTGCGGCACCCTGGATTTCCAGTTAACCAAACTATATTTCCAGCAGAAACTCCTGGAGTGTAGAGTAGTTCTCCTCTGTAAGCCCTTCTTGCTGGTCTTCTTAGAAAGCGGTGCTGGAACGTTTTTTTTTTTTTTTAACCCTGTTGATAATTTGACTCTCTGTCAACTAGTGCTTGTCGACCCATCACTAGCCTTTCTTAGGGTGGAGTTGACTGGAAGGTTGAAGGGCTGAAGGCCATACATCCTCCTCCCCTTCTCAGTGTACCTTAGTATGAACAAGGCATCGGGACTATGAGGAAAGGAGGGAGAGCGGAGCTATCATATAGTCCACAGATTGCAGGCTTTCCCTCTGTCCTGCAGTGCTGGAGAAGGGGATTATTGCTGCAGGAAAAAAAAAAAAAATCTGCCCACATTGTAGAAATAATCACCGCAGTTCAGATCTCCCCCCACCTCCCTCTGTTCTTTCTCTCTCTCTCTCTCTTTCTGTCTCTCCCTCTCTCTCTGGCTCTCTGTGCGAGGCCCCAGCTGATTTAGGCTGCATCCATCCATACATAAATCATTCCCCTTATTCTATTGGTTACATGGTACATGGCAAGTATTGATTTTTTCCGTTGCCTCATTGCTGGAGAACACTTGGTTTTTGTGAGACAGAAAAAGAAAAAGAAAAAAAAAAAAAAAGACAGACCAAACCAAATAAAGCAAAATCCTCACCGGAGTTCAGTCTAGATAAAAAATTATCAGGCAGGTTTGAACCATCCTCACAATAACTGTGTTCCAAAAAGAGCATACTTTGGGGAAGGCTCTTTCCTATCTGTTTGCATGTTCTTCCAGTATACTCTGTCTCAAAATAAAAGAAAAAGAATTGTTCCCGGTTGTGAAGAGCTCTGGGTGCAGGAATTAGGAGCGGCATACAGAAAGAGAGATGCTCTCTCATTGTGCAGGGCAAGAAGACATCTAATGGATCACTGTTAAACCAGGAAAAAAAAAGAAAGTTTAGTTAAAACACAACTTGTTCTAACAACAAGAATAAGAAGACGAGAATAATGCCTCATGGCCAAGTGACATGTATGGGACAGGAAGAAAGAGGTGTTTTTCTAGATTTATTTTGTGTGGTAATAAAATGTGTAAGGGTGCCTTGTTTGTGCGAAGTATAAATATAGAATGTGCCTCGGCTGTCAAAATATTGTGTCTTTTCATACTCAGAGACAGGACAGAGCCAAAAAAATGAATTGGTCTTAGTTTAGAATTCTGACATTTGAGTAACAGAGATAGTGTTCTTCAGAACCTAAGTTAAAACACCCAAGAGTTTTAATATGTGACTTGTCACAAAAACCAATTAGTTTTAAAGTGATAGTGACTCTTGGACTCAGTCCAAAGGACTTTTATTTCTGAAATATCAAAATGACTTCTTTATGAGGTTATTTGATCCAAAGGATCATTCCAACAAACAGGAGGTTGTTGCAACGAGAAAATCATTATCAGAAGGTTACAGAGAAAGTATAAGGTGTGAAAAGACTGTAAAAAGCCCAATTTCAATGTTTAAACTTATATGACCATTGATTGTCAAGCTAACAAAGGGTGAAGCTTAGGAACACACAATTCAGCATGCTCCACAGGTGACAGGAAATTTTCTTTTGGATTTCACTTAGAGCCATCAACTAACAAACATACCATGCATAGATTTCAGATGGGAAGTAGTAAGGGCTTCTTTAACTTAAAGGTTTAAAAGAATTCCTCCTAACCCAAAATATTTACTCTGCATAATAAAGAGTCTATTAAGTTAAGACGTCAGTACCTCAGAAGTTAGCTCAGGATTTCTCCTCTTTGCCCTCACAAAAGCTGTGCTGGGGGGTTCTTTTTGTTCTTTGTATTTGTCAGTTTACTTTGCGGCCCTTGGTGCTTGTTTCATATTTATGATAGGGTCTGCCCAGTAGAAGATTCTGTGGAGCAAAGCTGCAAGGGACATGTCCATGAGAGTTGGGGCCAGCCCATTTAGGTGCACAGAATAATATATCTCTTTCTTCTTAATGTTAAGTTCCTTTTATTGAAGGACTCTGAACATCTCTTTTTGCATAGAAGTACTGATGCTTTTGAACTGTGGTGTTGAGAAGACTCTTGAGAGTCCCTTGGACTGCAAGGAGATCCAACCAGTCCATCCTAAAGGAGACCAGTCCTGGGTGTTCATTGGAAGGACTGATGCTAAAGCTGAAACTCCAATACTTTGGCCACCTCATGCAAAGAGTTGACTCATTGGAGAAGACTCTGATGCTGGGAGGGATTGCAGGCAGGAGGAGAAGGGGATGACAGAGGATGAGATGGCTGGATGGCATCACTGACTCGATGGACGTGAGTCTGAGTGAATTCCGGGAGTTGGTGATGGACAGGGAGGCCTGGTGTGCTGCAATTCATGGGGTCGCAAAGAGTCAGACACAACTGAGAGACTGAACTGAACTGAACTAGTTTATCTAACTTGCCATTTCAAGAGAATCTCTTTGAATGAAGATGTGGAAGGAGGGAGGCCTGCATGGAATTTTGTCCAAATTAATGTTTTGCTGTATTATGTGGCTGTTATTATTTTGAGCTCCAATTTAGATGTGTGTTCTCTCAGTAGTCTCTCTGAGGAGAGTAAGATGCCTCTCTACCTACCTGCATGGTGAAAGAGTCCATAAAGGACTTTTAAATTTAAAAGAGTATTTTAGATTTAAAAGGGAAACAGACAAGAAGATAACAAAAATGATAGGAAATGCTTTGAACCTGACTTCCAATCCAACAACTTGAACACATGTTTATTGAACACTTCTTGGGGACCAGAATTTACTGGAGCAAGGGGAGGCTTCCAAGATATATGCTGGTGTTGTAACCCAGCACAGGGACCTCGCCCAGTAAACACCCAGTGTCCAGGCTGCTGCCCAGCAGAGGTAGGACCCTTCCATCTCTCCCTTGATGAGGCTTTGGCTATGTCTCTCTTTTGTACTCTCTATAGGTTGCTTCTCTAGAAAAGTCATATAATTACATTAAGTCATTAATCCCCTTTTATCCTCATTAGCTGTAACAAGATTTAAGTGACCAGCACAGAGCCTTGCCTATGCACTTTATGATAATTTGAGACCCTATGGACCCAAATGGAAAGATAACTAATCAAAACTAATGATTATCAGGTAGTGAAGGGTTTAAAGGCATTGTCATATAATTTTCACAATAACCCTGTTTCTAAATAACCTTATTTTATGCCCATTTTAAAGATGAGGAAATTGTGGTGGAGAGAGGTCAAGTGAATTGCCTGAGGCTGACCAGTTACTAAACTGGGGAATCAGGTTTCAGACTCCTGCTGCTCTTAACCACTGCTCCTGTAGGGGAGCAGGGACGGCCAGGCTGGCTGGCTGAGGCCCATAAATTACAGCTGGAAGTCTTTTGAGAGAAGTTATGACCAGGAACTGGCTTCTGTGCTGGCCCTGAAGCATGTTACATTCCAAAGTTTTTGTACCTTATGGGTATGCTTTGAGTCACAATGAAAAAAAAAAAAAAAAGGAAACATTTAAATCTGCTAGTGGAGATTATTACCATTAGAAGGAATTTGTGTGTGTGTGCCAAATCCTTTTGAACATGAATTTAACTTTTAGATGTGAAAGTGTTTACCTATTAAATTACCTGTTAGGATAGATCTGGACATTCCTGGATGGGGTTCACCCAAATGAGGCTCACCCAAAGAAGTGACAGAGGCAGGCCCCAGCAAATGGGAATCCTAGGCAGAATTCAAACACTGCCTCTGAGCAATAGTGACTCTCCATGACAAATGGCAGTTATGCTCAGTTGAATTCATAGGTTTTCTTTTTTAAAAAAATTTACTATTATTAAAAAGTTTATTTTGTCCTTTCCTTTTTTAAAATTATAGTTTATTTACAGTATTATATTGTAAACCATATGTTATACACCTTAGTCTCAGGTGTACAACATAGTGATGCAATATTTTTATAGATTATATTCCATTTAAAGTTATTATAAAATATTGGGTACATTTCCCATGCTGTGCAATGCAGCCCTGAGCCTATCTTACATCAATAGTTTGTACTTCCCACCTCCCAACCTCTATATAGCCTCTCCCCACCCCACTGGTTACCACTAGCTTGTTCTCTATATCTGTCTGCTTCTTTTGGTTATATTCACTAGTTGTGTTTTTTAGATTCCACATATAAGAGATATCATACAGTATTTATCTTTCTCCATCTGACTTATTTCACTTAGCATGATGTCCTCCAAGCCCATTCATGTTGTTGCAAATGGCAGACTTTTTTTTTTTTAATGGTTGAGTAGTATTCCAGTGTGAGTGTATGGAGGGGCACATCTTCTTTACCCATTCATCTCTGATGGACACTTAAGTTATTTCTTTGTTTTGGCAATTATAAATAATGCTGCTATGAAGATTGAGATATATATATCTTTTCAAAGTAGTACTTTTAGTTTTTTTGGAGATAGGCCTAGGAATGGAATTGCTGGGTCAGATGGTAGTTCTATTTTTAGTTTTTGAAGAATCCTCATACTGTTTTCCCTAGTGGTTGCACCAATTTACATTCCTACCAATAGTGTACAAGGAAACTCTTTTCTCTACATCCTTGCCAATATTTGTTATTTATAGACTTTTTGAAGAAAACCAAAACATGACTCTTAATTCTCTTCTAATCAAACACTGCCAGGTGAGACTAAAAAAATAGTGAATGAATATTCATTTATAATGTCATTTCCTGATCTTTTCAAAAATTATGAAGTAGGAAAATTATGGTTGTGAAGTGGGTTGACTAGCTTGTTTGCAGTCAGCCCCTTAAAGGAGGAAGCTGATTTAAACTTGTCCTACAGGAACTGAGTGCTTCCAGTGATCAGTGGTAAAAGATCTACCTGAAATGCAGGAGACACAGGAGTCATGGGTTCGATCCCTAGTTCAGAAAATTCCCCTGGAGAAGGAAATGACAACCCACTCTAGTATCCTTGCCTGGAGAATCCCAGAGACAGAGGAGCCTGGTGGGTTACACTTCATAGGGTTGCAAAGATTGGAACACGACTCAGTGACTTAGGACACATGCACAGGAACTGAATTCATATTTTCCTGCTTGAGTCCCTTCCTTTCCAGTGTTCTTGGTCTCTATAACACAGTGTTATTTACTTTAAAAGCATTTATGCAAGTATTGAAGGCAAGGAGATATTTCAAGATGTAACAAATAATAACGTTGATAATAATTATAGAGTTGATACTAATGTAGACAGACCATCATCAGGCATACATTCTCCTTCCTTTCCATTAAATCCCTGTCATTGCTTTTGGTCTTCTTTGTGTCCATCTGACTGATAGATTGACCAGTCCCAAAACAGAGATCCAGAAGGTATATTATGATAGTGGAAACGTAAGATTGTGCCCCAATAAAGCCTGCTCCCCAGGCATTTATTTGGTCTCCAGCCTGTGTCAGCAGCAGACAAGTCCCCAAAATCAAGAGCTGTCCAAGTTATCAGCATGTATTACATGGCTTGGATGGATAAACAAAAGAGGTGTGAGGGAGACAACCCAACCTATAACCTGTGTTATAAACTGGACTGATAAGAACCAGGAAACAGTTATTTTACCTGAATTTATTGCTTAGCAACAAAGCCTCTACCTCAAGAGAATGCTATTCCATGGGTTACCAAGTAACTGACTGTGACAATCACCAAACAGCTGGCCAAGTAATCTGCATGCCCTTTAACCCCTGCCAGCTGAACAAGGGACTGTGGACAGCTCCCAAACAAGAGACACACATCTAATATTTTATTGACGAGTTGACAGAAGCCACAGCTGTATTGCCACATGGATTTAACTCTTTTAATTTGGACATCCAACTCTAGGATCTGTTGTGCTCAAAGGGTTTTTGAAGCAGGGGAGACATCAGAAACAGTTCCTACCAGAAGGCTACCTGTAGAGCTCTGGGAGAAAATTTTTCCTAAACACAAATTTTTGCTGAGAAGGAAGGCCTCTCGAAGTTGTTTGGAGAAAGGCAAAACAAAATCTGGCACATCACAATTTCTTTCTTTCTTTTTTAAACTTTTATAGGAGCATAGTTGCTTTACAATGTTGTGTTATTTTCTGCTGTACAGTAATGTGAACCTGTCATACGTATACAAATATCCCCTCTTTTTTTGGATTTCCTTCCCATTTAGGCCACCTCAGAGCATTGAGTTTTCTGAACTCTACAGTAGGTTCTCATTATCTGTTGTATATGTAGTATCAATAGTATATATACATATGTCAATCTCCATCTCTCACTTTATCCATGCCATTTTTCTAGATTCCAAATAATTAATATATGTTTTTCTCTTTCTGACTTACAATATTTTATTGATAAATGCTGAATTGGCTAGGCTATGGAATATAATGCATACACAATAGGTTAGAACTTTCCAGTACTCTTAGATGTAGACAAGTGTTTTGTTGTTGTTCACTCAGTCATGTCTGACTCTCTGCGACCACATGAACTACAGCATGCCAGGTTTCCCTGTCCTTCACTATCTCCCCGAGTTTGCTCAGACTCATGGCTATTGAGTTGGTGATGCCATCCAACCATCTCATCCTCTGTCGCTGCCCTTCTTCTCCTGCCCTCATCGGGGTCTTTTTCAGTGAGCCAACTCTTTGCATCAGGTGGCCAAAGTATTGGAGCTTCAGCTTCAGGATCAGTACTTCCAATGAATATTCAGGATTGATTTTCTTTAGAATTGACTGGTGTGGTCTCCTTGCAGTCCAAGGGACTCTCAAGAGTGTTCTCTAGCACCACAGTTTGAAATCATCAGTTCTTTGATGCTCAGCCTTCTTTATGATTCAATTCTCACATCCGTACATGACTACTGAAAAAAACCATAGCTTTGACTATGCAGATCTTTGTTGGCAAAGTGATGTCTCTGCTTTTTAATATACTGTTTAGATTTGTGATAGCTTTTCTTCCAAGGAGCAAGTGTCTTTAAATTTCATGGCTGCAGTTACCATCCACAGTGATTCTGGAGCCCAAGAAAATAAAATCTGCCACTGTTTCCTTTCCTTCCCAATCTATTTGCCTTGAAGTGAATATCACCATTTTAACACCAGAAAAATTGGATTTAGCTATCCTGGTTCTAAAGGACCCTATTATAAACCCAGATTACATACCAAGTAATTTCTATTCTGGACTCGGAGGAGGGAAAAAAATCTTAAGATATATTTGTTTGCAGTATTTGAATGCATATCTTTAGGAGTTTTACTTACATCTAAAAATAATTTTCCCTATACCAGTGAACACTCCCCACAAACACCTATGCTTCAGGTTGCCAGCTTACGCATTTTCCACCCACCAATAGCTGTGGAAGGTGAGTCTGTTATATATTGGAGTGTCCTGAATAATTTAGAGAAAACCTCACTACAACCCCTCCTACTTCCATATGACCCACTGTGGGCATCCAAGAGAACCTATTTTTAGGAAGTGAAATCATGAATGAAACTTGTCTTTTAAAAACAAATGTGCAAGAACCTCCACATCCAAGTCACGAGTAGTCATTTTTAAAAGCTTTACTTCTGTTTCAGTTGTCATGCTATTGTGAGAGATATCTTTGGAATCTTCAGAATTAGTTTACCATTACATACTAAAGTCCATCATCTTGCTCAGTAGTCACATTTCATTTGGGACCAACTGGATAATTTAGTACTAGAACATTGTCTGGCACACAATTGCCCTTGATCCTTATTTGTGAATGAGTGAATGACTTCAGCTTCATCCACTCGTTTTATTAACTACAAATTGCTAAATGAATTTGGCCAATTCAAAAATTCGAATTCATATCCACTAGATGATAATTCAGTCACTTTTTAAAATATTCAAAGGAATCTAGTGTCCATTCTTTGATTTTGTTTTTACTCATTGAACAAAATGTATAATGTTATAAATGGTTATAAGGTGCAGGTAATATTCTACGTATTAGGATATAATGATGAACTAGGCATGCTGCAATTCATGGGATCTCAAAGAGTCGGACACTACTGAGCGACTGAACTGAACAGAACTGAACTGAACTGAGACAGAAGTACTCTTGACTTTCAGCAATGGGAGACAGAAAATAAGCAAATATATAATAAAATGTCAAGTTATAATATATACCACAGAAAAATAAATAAAGCAGAGAGGAGGGGATTGATGGGATGGGAGAATATGTGTCTCTAATCAGTCCTAAAGGAAATCAGTCCTGAATATTCATTGGAAGTAATGATGCTGAAGCTGAAACTCTAGTACTTTGGCCACTTGATGCCAAGAACTGACTCATTTGAAAAGACCCTGATGCTGGGAAAGATTGAAGGCAGGAAGAGAAGGGGACGATAGAGGATGAGGTGCTTGGATGGTATAACCAACTCAATGGGCATGAGTTTGAGTAAATTCTGGGAGTTGGTGATGGATAGGGAAGCCTGGTGTGCTGCAGTCCATGGAGTCACAAATGGTCACACATGGGGTCAGACGTGACTGAGCGACTGAACTGACTGAACTGAAGAAGATGGCATTTGAGCAGAGACCTGAATGGATGAGGGTGCAGGACATGGGGAATCTAGAGGAGATCTTTAAGGGGAAGAAATGGCAAGAGTAAGGGGCTTCCCTGGTGGCTCAGATGGTAAAGACTCTGCTTGCAATGCAGAAGACCTGGATTTGATTCCTGGGTTGGGAAGATACCTTGGAGAAGGACATGGCAACCCACTCCAGTATTCTTGCCTGGAGGATCCCCATGGACAGAGGAGCCTGGTGAGCTACAGTCCATGTTTTCACAAAGAGGTGGACACAACTGAGTGACTAAGCACAGCACATGGCAAGAGTAAAGACCCCAGTGAGGGGAGTTATGTAACTATTATAATAAAAAATCACTAATATAGGCAAAGTAATGAATATCATTTTTGGGGTAATTGCAGAAATACACCTACTTTGTAGGAAGAAAATATTTACTGCATGTATAGGTTTCAGGAAGCATTAGCTGTAAAAATCTTATTGATCTAACCCTAAGACTGCTGTGCTTGTTACTGAATAGCCTTTTAGTTAAGTATTCTGAAGGGCTTCCCTGATAGCCCAGTTGGTAAAGAATCTACCTGCAACGCAGGAGACCCCAGTTTGATTCCTGGTTTGGGAAGATCTGTTGGAGAAGAGATAGGCTACCCACTCCGGTATTCTGGCCTGGAGAATTCCATGAACTGTAGAGTCCATGGGGTTGCAAAGAGTTGGACATGACTCATTTACAAGTGTTCTGAACCCTTTTTTTATATGATAATCTTTAAGATGCCAAGAGTCCTTTGAAACCATATAATATTTGCAGGACACTTAAGATACACGTATTGTGACACGTATCCTGCATGACCTGGTGTTGGAGTTGTTTGTGGGTTTGTCCATGCTTCCCTGGTAGAGTAGATACTCCCTAGGGGCATGTATCCACTAGGGGCATGATACACCTTTGTCTTTACCTGCCCACCCCCATGCCTACATGTGAGGTCTTCCGTACAGTGGGTGCTCAATAAATATGTATTTTAAATATACATAAATATAATAAAACAAAGTTTAGCACACAACCAAGCTGACTCCATGGCCCGCTCTTATTCCCGCTCACATGTACCCACAGCAAGTGCTGGCCCCTCACAACCATGCTTTTGGGAGGATTCCATTTGAGCCAGAACCAGAGTTTCTTATTTTGTGACTCGCCTCAGCACATCATACACTGGACCAGGAGAGGATTTCTCTGCATTCTATGGCCTGGCTTGTTCTTTCACCTTAGAATGTTTTTATGGATAAGTAGCCCATTGTGTTTTACATTTGTCATAGCTAATAAGGAAGAAAAAAATCTGACCCCACTTACCAGAACACTGCAATAGCAGTTTGACAACCTGAGCTTTGTTTAAAATAATGTGCTTTAATGGATTAATGGCCTTTCAGCTGAAAAAGATTACCATCAGCTGAAATGGAAGGTTGAATGCTAAAATCAGACAGCCCTGGTAAATCTTAATATTTTTATAATTTCACATAAAATTTTCCAGCCTGTACATTCCATAATACTGGTTTTTCTGGACATTTATAAATACACTGATTATTTTTGGAAATGAAATCTTTCCTAATGTTTTGAAATACAATTAAAATATCATGCATTTTCCATGAGTACACAACTTTCTGAGTATTTTCTACCTATTTCGTCAACCAAGTTAATAAATCCTGTGTAAATAATAGCTACCATTATTAAACCCCAACTTGGAGAAGGCACTGGCACCCCACTCCAGTACTCTTGCCTGGAAAATCCCACAGGCGGAGGAGCCTGGTAGGCTGCAGTCCATGGGGTCGCTAAGAGTCGGACACGAATTCACTTTCACTTTTCACTTTTCATTTTCATGCATTGGAGAAGGAAATGGCAACCCACTCCAGTACTCTTGGCTGGAAAATTCCATGAACTGGAAAATTCCATGAACTGAGGAGCCTGATAGGCTACAGTCCATGGGGTCACAAAGAGTCGGACACGACTGAGTGACTTCATTTTCACTTTCTATATACCAGCTATTTTATGCATTTCACCTTTAGTCCTTGAATAAATTCTGCATGAAAGGTGTTGTCAATCTAAAGATGAGGAAACTGAAGCTCAGAAAAGTTTAATAGTTTACTCAACTAGTGAGTAACAGACATAGGATTCAAAACTTGTCTTCTAGGCTCTAAAATAAATGTGTTTTTTTTTTTTCCTAGTATGTCACTTTTCACTTTTATGCATTGGAGAAGGAAATGGCAACCCACTGCAGTGTTCTTGCCTGGAGAATCCCGGGATGGTGGAGCCTGGTGGGCTGCCGTCTATGGGGTCACACAGAGTCGGACACGACTGAAGCGACTTAGCAGCAGCAGTAGCAGCAGCAGTATGTCACAAACATCTTGTTCTTTTTCTTAGTAAAAAAATTTTTGGAATGAGAACAATCTGCAGTCTCTGAACCAAATACAGAAATAATTCCTTAAACATTTATTCAGCAAGATATTCATTAAGAAATTACTCTTGCTTATGTCCTGTGTTAGTGCTGCTGAAGTAGCATTCATAACACTTCTCTAAGAGAAATTGCAAGTGTATCTAGGAGAGTAGAGACATGTACAGCTGATGAAAACACAGTTGGGATGAGGATTCTAGTAGAGCTACAAACTCAGGGCTTAAAGACACAGGTTAGAAGGGATTTTGGTGGGACAATGGCAGTTGCAGAAGGCTCACTGTTTCATCCATACCTTGAGGGAGGAGGAGCTTTCTCTGGGCAGAGAAAACTTGGAAGAATTTTCTAATTGACACGACCACAAGAATGGCACAGTTGATGAACGTGGGTCAGTCTTCAGGGAAGTGTCTGTCACTTACTGTGGCTGGAGTGTAGTAGTGAATGTGGAGGGCAGTGGTGGGCTTGAAAGTTGGGACATGACGGTCAGCAAAAGTGGCCTGAGAATTCAACCTAAATTGAATACATGGCACTTAGTTTCCAAAACTTTCGGCTTTTCATCTTTTAGTCTTATCTCTCTCCTGATTATTAGAATTATGCATATTTGTAATGGAAACTTTGGAAACTACAAACTAGTATAACAAATCAGAAAAAATAAAAGTGATCCTTGTCATGTACTGCTCACATAGCCATGTTTTTGTTATTCATATACTGAAGAGAATTTTGACTATAAAACTTTTCACTAGGCTTCTCTTGCTTAACAATTCTTATTACCTCCATCACAATACCATCAACTGTGTAGTAGATGTGTTTTTTGCCTGCCCATTCCATGTCCCTGTCTTTAAACAATTACCTTGCACCCAGAACTGCTGAGAACATGTAGGTCTCACAAGTTCCATGTCAATGGGGCATGCTTTTGTCCATTAGCCATAGCTGGCAAAACTATGTATAGATACCTGGCCAAGTTGGGTTTATTATATCTTCTTCCCAGAAGTTTGGGACAAATGCACTGAAAGACTGAGTCAGTACAATGGTACTGGGTTATGAAGCCAAATTTGGCATCAAGGTCAGTTAAAACCACATGCAAACTAAAGTTAGAAAGGAGAATGGGAGAATATAATAGCAAATGAAGCAACTGACAAACAACTAATCTCAAAAATATACAAGCAACTCCTATAGCTCAATTCCAGAAAAATAAACGACCCAATCAAAAAATGGGCCAAAGAACTAAATAGACATTTCTCCAAAGAAGACATACAGATGGCTAACAAACACATGAAAAGATGCTCAACATCACTCATTATCAGAGAAATGCAAATCAAAACCACTATGAGGTACCATTTCACACCAATTAGAATGGCTGCGATCCAAAAGTCTACGAGCAATAAATGCTGGAGAGGGTGTGGAGAAAAGGGAACCCTCTTACACTGTTGGTGGGAATGCAAACTAGTACAGCCACTATGGAGAACAGTGTGGAGATTTCTTCAAAAACTGGGAATAGAACTGCCTTATGACCCAGCAATGCCACTGCTGGGCATACACACTGAGGAAACCAGAATTGAAAGAGACACGTGTACCCCAATGTTCATCGCAGCACTGTTTGTAATAGCCAGGACATGGAAGCAACCTAGATGTCCATCAGCAGATGAATGGATAAGAAAGCTGTGATACATATACACAATGGAGTATTACTCAGCCATTAAAAAGAATACATTTGAATCAGTTCTAATGAGGTGGATGAAACTGGAGCCTATTATACAGAGTGAAGTAAGCCAGAAAGAAAAACACCAATACAGTATACGAACACATATATATGGAATTTAGAAAGATGGTAACAATAACCCTGTATACGAGACAGCAAAAGAGACACTGATGTATAGAACAGTCTTGTGGACTCTGTGGGAGAGGGAGAGGGTGGGATGATTTGGGAGAATGGCATTGAAACATGTATAATATCATATATGAAACGAGTCACCAGTTTAGGTTCGATGCACGATACTGGATGCTTGGGGCTGGTGCACTGGGACGACTCAGAGGGATGGTATGGGGAGGGAGGAGGGAGGAGGGTTCAGGATGGGGAACATGTGTATACCTGTGGCAGATTCCTGTTGATATATTTTAAAACCAATACAATACTGTAAAGTTAAAAAAAAAAAAAAAAAGGAGGAATAGGCATAGTTTCCTTCAGAAGAGAGTAGAGGGGACATGTGGAGGGCCAGAGGAAGACTATGTGGACGGAGAGATTGAGACAGAAAGAGGAGAGAGGAACTGCCCAATCATTTTCCTGTTCCTCTGAGTCCAGCTCTACTCCTTGTATTTCATTCCAGATTCCCCACAGGAATCTGTGCATTTTTCACAGGAAATCATGTGAATGGATACTCAATCCCTCAACCAAAACATTCCTACCTAAGCAATTTATTTAACTTCTTTTTAAACCTAAAGTTTTTTTCCCCCAAGTTTTGCTTTTGATTCTTTAAAATATATGCATGCTGTAAAAATTTTGATAATTATATCTTTGATCTTTTCCTCTGTCATTACTTTCATTGCATTTAAACTTGAGATAATCTTTCCCTAATTGGAGATCAGGTAAAAATTTACCTTTATTTTTTTCTGTAGGTTTGTACAGAAAACAAACAATGTAACTCTTCACATTTAAATCAAAATCTGTATGAAATTTGGTGTATGTATTTTTGGTGAGATGAGGATATAACTGAAACATTTTTAAAAATGCAAATAGTTATTTGCCCCAGATCCAGCCTCCCTTTTCCACCTATCTCCTAAATCATATGTTAAGTTTATACAAATTACACATAGATCTCTTACTAGGCTATCCTTTTAAAAGAAAGTATTTCTAGTCTACGGACAGTAATGATCCCTGGAGAAACTGGATTTAAAGAAGGATAGTGTTAAGTTAGAGGACTTAGGTTACCAAGTCATTTGAGTCTCATGATTTTACTCTCCAGAACTCTGAATGACAAGTTGATATTTATATTGAAGCAGTTTCATCTTCTTTCTCGGGTAGCTTGAGTAACTGACAATTTTGGTAATTTCTGAAGACTCAGTATAGGTTTTGTATGATAGAACTTCAACTTAAGAAATTGTGTTTGTTTTATTAAAAAAAAAAAACACAAAACTATTCAGAGTTTACAATGTGCTAGGTTTGAGCACCTGACAGAGGTGACTAGCACATATAGTCATGTTCTTCTTTTGTTTCCATTGTAAACATGTTAATTGATTAGAGTCTTTCTTACCACTGAACTTGGATACATCAGAATCCTTCTTAATACAGTGCTTCAAGCGCTAGCTTCCCCAGTGGCTCAGACAGTAAATAATTTGCTCCAACGCAGACCAGGATTTGATCCCTGGGTCAAGAAGATCCCCTGGAGAAGGGAATGGCTACCCACTCCAGTATTCTTGCCTGGAGAATCCCATGGTCTAAGGAACCTGGTGGGCTATGGTCCATGGGGTCACAAAGAGCTGGACACAACAAAGTGACTAACACTTTCACTTTTCTTTTTTTCAGACTAATTTTAGAAAGAAATATAAATGCCTAGATTAAAGGTAAACTAGAGGAGTTGTATTATGCAAATGGTATAGATTTAGGCAGTATTCTGAAAAATTTTGACTTAAATCAATAATAATTAAGACATTTTATATTTCACATTGAACCATATAAAGAGGATTACATTGGACAAAAAGATGCATTTTAGAAAAAAAGATATTTTATGCTAGTTCTTCAATATTGGGATGAATATAGGTTAACCTTTTAAAAAATATGTATTATTTAAAAATAAAACACTTCAGTGTTTAATATTCTCAAAGACATATATAATCAGATGGAATGATTTTTGTCCTGGACTCTTTGTGATTTATCTGAACTAAAAAATTCAAAGTTTTATTTCCCTGAATTTAAGTATCCTCTCAAGTCTTAGATTAAACCATAGTAGAAATTTGCCAATATGTGGAAAAATAGTTTGTACTATCATCAATTTTCAGATCAGGTGATATTCATTATTTGTTGTAGACTTATAGGTTTGAGGATTATCTTCTCCCCTTATGACTAATCATTATTTGATTAAAAAAAAAAAAAACAATTCTGGGCTAGAGTCTACTATTTGCAAGCTATGTGACCTTACCCAACTTACTCAAACTTTTTAACTTGAAACCTACAATAGGTTTGTATTAGAATCTTAAAATCTTTGTGCTTTTTAAAAATCAATGCCAAACCCAAATATCTCATCTTTTAAGTTTTTATCATTTCAGCTTCCATTTTGTTCTTCTGTCAGTATTATATCCTGTGTTAAACCAAATAAGATAAGTGATGCCAAGACATGTTCACCTGAGCAAAGTGAGGTAATATGAGAGGTATGTTAAACTGAGCAAGGTTAAGAGAAGTTAGGGGTATGCTTAGAGGCTGGATGAAGCTGGAGTGTGCAGGAAAAGTATGGTGACTTTGCGTCTCCCCAAAGCAGGTTGCTCAGCATTAAATTACATCCTCTGGTTTAGGATTTGGCTTTGGCATTGAAAGTAGGCAGAGGAAATATTTCTAGGATTTAATGACCACTGTTTCCATCCTGTCATTAGGATCCAGAAGTTTCTAAAGATTTCAAGTGCTCTAGAAGTGTAATCAATACCCTCTGCTGGAGCTCAAGGGCTTGTCTGGTGGCTCAGACAGTAAAGAATCTGCCTGCAATGTGGGAGACTGGGGTTTGATCCCCAGGTTGGGAAGATCCCCTGGAGGAGGGCATGGCACCCCACTCCAGTATTCTTGCCTAGAGGATCCCTGTGGACAGAGGAACTTGGTGGGCTATGGTCCATGGGGTCGCAAAGAGTCAGACACAACTGAACGACTAAGCACAGCACAGGACAGAGCTCAAAGTTGAAATGTCTTACTGTTAGGATTTCAGTTCTGGCAACCTTCTTTTTTAGTAGTTCAGAAGTAAGGAATCCCTGGACTTAACCAATATACCTTACTAAAGAGATGTATTGAGAGATGTATGATGTTTGGTTGTAAGATAAGATGACATTCATAGAAAATTGGTGTTCCTGGCAGGAAAAACAAGCAGACAATTGGAGATAGTTCAGAAGTGTCTGCTTCTACAGTCCAGAAGGTAATATATTTCAGACAGAGAGTTTCAGTGAATTGGTTACTGACTTTAGACTTGAAGACCATGGAAATTTAACCTGTTGTCAAGTTTTGACCATTCTATGGAGTCATTGCCTTGTTGATGGTTAGAACATTGAAAGGTGGAAAACTTGGGATGTTATATTTCAGTGTACTAATGAGAACTTTAAAAGTACATCCTCATGGAAATAAAATGTTGATAAAATGGTAAGAGTGCCAGATGAAAAGTGTATCTCCTTTCATTATCTAAAGCCCTATTCCCAAAAGGCTACCACCCATGATATTTTCTGCTTTTAAAACTCGTCCAGTGGTTATCACTATAGCTCTAAATATCTATTTTCTGAAGAACTTTAAATATGTACTTCTTGGCTTATAAGTTCAAGCTTCTCTTTTAACTTCTTGTTGTCTTGTTGTGAAAAATGACTAATTTCATTTCACATCTACCACCCCTCTTCCTTTTGCCTTATCAGTTCAGTTCAGTTTAGTCTCTCAGTCGTGTCCGACTCTTTGCGACCCCATGAATTGCAGCACGCCAGGCCTCCCTGTCCATCACCGACTCCAGAAGTTCACTCAGACTCACGTCCATCGAGTTAGTGATGCCATCCAGCCATCTCATCCTCTGTCGTCCCCTTCTCCTCCTGCCCCCAATCCCTCCCAGCATCAGAGTCTTTTCCAATGAGTCAACTCTTCGCATGAGGTGGCCAAAGTACTGGAATTTCAGCTTTAACATCATTCCTTTCAAAGAAATCCCAGGGCTGATCTCCTTCAGAATGGACTGGTTGGATCTCCTTGCAGTCCAATGGACTCTCAAGTGTCTTCTCCAACACCACAGTTCAAAAGCATCAATTCTTTGCTGCTCAGCTTTCTTTATAGTTCAACTCTCACATCCATACATGACTACTAGAAAAACCACAGCTTTGACTAGATGACATTTGTTGGCAAAGTAATGTCTCTGTTTTTTAATATGCTGCCCAGGTTGGTCATAACTTCTCTTCCTAGGAGCAAGTGTCTTTTAATTTCATGGCTGCAGTCACCATCTGCAGTGATTTTGAAGCCTCCCAAAATAAAGTCTGTCACTGTTTCCAATGTTTCCCCATCTATTTGCCATGAAGTGATGGGACTGGATGCCATGATCTTAGTTTCCTGAATGTTGAGTTTTAAGCCAACTTTTTTACTCTTTTCTTTTACATTCATCAAGAAGCTCTTTAGTTCTTTTTCACTTTCTGCCATAAGGGTGATGTCATCTGCATATATGAGGTTATTGATATTTCTCCCGGAAATCTTATTCCAGCTTGTGCTTCCTCCAGCCCAGCATTTCTCATGATGTACTCTGCATATAAGTTAAATAAGCAGGGTGACAATATACAGCCTTGACATTCTCCTTTCCCAATTTGGGATGAGTCTGTTGTTCCATGTCCATTTCTAACTGTTACTTCTTGACCTGCATACAGATTTCTCAGGAGGCAGGTGAGGTGGTCTGGTATTCCCATATTTTGAAGAATTTTCCATGGTTTGTGGTGATCCACACAGTCAAAGGCTTTGGCATAGTCAATAAAGCAGAAATAGATGTTTTTCTGGAACTCTCTTGCTTTATCCATGATCCAGCAGATGTTGGAAATTTGATCTCTGGTTCCTCTGCCTTTTTTAAATCCAGCTTGAACATCTGGAAGTTCACAGTTCACGTACTGTTTTAGCCTGGCTTGGAGAATTTTGAGCATTAATTTGCTAGTGTGTGAGATGAATGCAATTGTGCGGTAGTTTGAACATTCATTGGCATTGCCTTTCTTTGGGATTGAAATGAAAACTGACTTTTTCCAGTCCTGTGGCCACTGCTGAGTTTTCCAAATTTGTGGGCATATTGAGTGCAGCACTTTCACAGCATCATCTTTTAGGATTTGAAATAGCTCAACTGAAATTCCATCACCTCCGCTAGCTTTGTTTGTAGTGATGCTTCCTGAGGCCCACTTGACTTTGCATTCCAGGATGTCTGGCTCTAAGTGAGTGATCACACTATCATGATTATCTGGGTCACGTAGATCTTTTTTTATATAGTTCTTCAATGTATTCTTGCCACCTCTTCTTAATATCTTCTGCTTCTGTTAGGTCCATACCATTTCTGTCCTTTATCGAGCCCATCTTTGCATGAAAATTTCCCTTGGTATTTCTAATTTTCTTGAAGAGATGTCTATTTCTATTGAGATGGAGGAAAACAATAGAATGGGAAAGACAGTGAAGTATTAGTTCTTTAAAACAAGGTATTAACTTATCCTCCTCTAATTCCAAGGAGGGATGCCATGAGTCAGTCCTAGGAATAGTGACATGAATTCCATTTAATTAATAATAGGCAACACGTAAAGTAGCAAAGAGCTTCCCTTTGATGCCTCCGTCCAATATTGCTCTTTTACTGGCTTGGTTAGAGCCAGTCATTCTGACTGTGACACAGTCTGTCTTGGAAACCATGCTGTGAAGCAGTTTGCCCAGATTTTAGCTTTCCCACAGACCCTGACATTTGTCTTTTTTTTTTTTTTTTTGGCTTGCGTTTCTTCAGTTCTTTCCTGGTGCCCACTGAATGTAGCTGATATAGCAGATTGTGAGTGAACTAAAAAGACATCTGGCTAATGCAGTGGTTCTCAGCCCTCACTGCTCAGGTTCTCCTTCCGACTGAGGAGTTTTAAAGACATGCTGATGGCCTCGCCCATTCCAGAGATTCTGATTTTTCAGTCTGGGCTGAGTCAGGTATTTTTCAGTTAACAAAATCTCCCCAGGCAATTCTAAGCCATAGACAACCACTGAGAACCACCAGTACGCTCTAATTTTGAAGTGCATGCTCACCTGGAGAGTCTGAGGAGATGCAGGCTCTGGGGCCTCACTCCTAGAGATGCTGAACCGAGAGGTATGGGGTAGGGCCTATGCATTTGCTTTCAAATATTAATTCATCTATCTCTGAAGCAGGTGACCTGGTGACCACTCTTTAAAAAACTCTGTGTCTTAGACGCATGTAGTATCAATACGGTATCAGCCACTTGGGGACCCCTTCATTATGTGGATTACAGAGGTCACCCAAGAGACACACTTTTCAATACATGGATATTTATTTTTTGTTCATTCATTCAAAGCAGTTTGTCCAACACCTCTCAGTTTAAGGCATTGTTTTGGGGCTGCAGGGGATTCAAAGGATGAATCAAGCATAGATGTTATTCACTAAGAACCTATAGGCAGATGTGTGTGTGTGTGTGTGTGTGTGCTAAGTTGCATGAGTCGTGTATGACTCTGTGTGACCCTGTGGACTGTAGCCCTCCAGGCTCCTCTGTCCATGGAATTCTCCAGGCAAGAATACTGGAGTGGGTTGCCATGCCCTTCTCCAGGGGATCTTCCTGACCCAGGGATCCAATCAGAGTCTCTTATATCTCCTGCATTGGCAGGTGGGTTCTTTACCATTAGTGCCACCTGGGCTAAATGTAAAACTGTAATTCATAGCTTACCTAAAGCTTCACTTCTAAAGTTGGTTTATAAAGTGAGAATGGTAACTAGTCAAATTGCTAAGAAGGTCAACACTTTGAAGATAAACACACTGTCTTCAAAAGTTTTTTCCTCAAACTTTGGGACAGAATGCTATCCTTGCAGTTGAGTCACACATGTAATTGGCTTGCATTTAGGGATAATGTTTGAAAAAGATATGTCTTTAAATAGTGAAATCATATTCAGTGCACAGGATATGGCAGACTCCAAGCTTCCAGCCCTGGCTCACTTAAGCATGCTGTCTTTGTGTGGGGTTAAGTTGGCAATACTGTTGGGGAAGGAGTGCCTGCACTATTTAAATAGGATTCCCTTCTTGCTCATGCTGTCACTCTCTTCAAATTTTGTTTATTTAAATTTTCTTAAGATCAATGGGTACCTGATAATGCAAAACCTTATTCTAGAATGTGAAAGTTGTTTAAGGTGTGAAGACATGGGCAACTCCATTATCAAATGAGAGAAATTTTAGCCAGCTTCAAAATAACTGTGTAAAAATTCCCAGAGAGAAAATATACCAGACTTTTATGAGGAATAAGGTAAAAATTCAACAGTAAGCTTGTTTTGGGATATTGACTGAAGTCAAAAAACATAAAAAAATTCACAAAAGGTAAAGAAAGGGTAAGACATTAATGTGTAAATGACAGGTCAGTGCATGCCTCTCCAAGGATGCTCATTGTGTGAGTGTTAGTTGCTCAGTTGTGTCCGACTCTTTGCCACCCCATGGACTGTTCCAGCCCGCCAGGCTCCACTGTCCATGGGATTCTTCAGGCAAGAATACTGGAGTGGGTTGCCATTTCCTTCTCCAGGGGATCTTCCTGATCCAGGGACTGAACCCAGGTCTACTACATTGCGGGCAGAGTCTTTACTATCTGAGCCACCAATGAAAACAAAACTAGAATAATCCTATTTTACTGTAGCCTTTCTTAGGCCATTGTGAAAACACTGCAATGATCCAGACCCATAGAGATCATCCAGTTGTGGCCAAACAGGGAATTTGTGGGGCTGATCACTTTCCAGTCCCATTCTAATAAGGACATGGCAGTTACTGGCAGGGCCCCCAAATCTGAAAAGTCTCTTTGTTACTTTTTTATTCTTTGTACATTATGGAGCCCTTAGACACAGGTGCATACTACATCCAAACAGAGCAGTCATCCCAGGAACATTTGGCAAAACCAAATCGGTCTTTCTCTGGTACTGGTTCCATGGTCAGAAGCACTGGGAGTGTCCATGGCCTTATGTACCTGTGGGGTTCCATCTGAGACTGAGACTGTTCAAGGGGAAAAAAAAAGTCTCACTTTAAGAAAAGGGAAGAGTTTTATTTTTCTACTGTTGTCTTACCTTCAGACTTCATTCATTTTACGTTAATTTTTAGTAACTCATACACTGGCCACCTCTAACATTTCAGCACCTGAGATGAGAGGACAAATGGAGGCCCACAGACCATATGTCTACAGATATAAAAGTTCCAAATCAAGCTAACAGACTGCTAAATGAAATATATTCTTTTTTTTTTTTTTTACTTTGACAGCTATACCTCCATAATGACAAAATAAAACTAATGTGAGTGATACCATGTATTTATAAAACAGAAAACTGGCAATAAAAATAAAGAGCACTTGTACATATACAATTAAAAGTATACAATTTAATTATATTTTGGAAAAAATATAGAGTAAATGGGAACATTTTTTAAATTAAAATTTTTATCATATAAGCTTTAAGTTACATTTATCCAAAAATGTTCACAATTTATCAAAATAATTAATGAGTCTAATAATTTTTAAGGGCTTCCCTGGTGGCTCAGTGGTAAAGAATCCTCCTGCCAATGCAGGAGACATGGGTTTAATCCCTGATCCTGAAAGATCCCCTGGAGAAGGAAAGCAACCCACTCCAGAATTCTTGCCTGGAAAAATGCCTGGATGGAAGAGCCTGGTGTGCTACAGTCCGTGAGGTTGCAGACAGTTGGGCATGAGTTAGCAACTGAAAAATAACAACAACAAATAATTTTAAAATAAAGCCAGCATTTAAAATTTATTTTTAAAATTTGACTATTTTCATGAATATAAATGGCTTCCCAGGTGGTGCTAGTGGTAAAGAACTTGCCTGCCAATGCAGGAGATGTAAGAGAGGTGTATTCAATCCCTGGTTTGGGACGATCCCCTGGAGGAGGGCATGGCAGCCCATTCCTGTATTCTTGCCTGGAGAATCCCATGGACAGAGGAGCTGGGCAGGCTACAGTCCATAGCATTGCAAAGAGTCAGACATGACTGAAAGTGACTAAGCACAGCACAGCATGAATATAAAACTGTTGCACAGTTCTAATGTTGAAAGTTCATCTGGTTGCCAACATAAAGAATTTGTATTATTCTTCATATATATTATATTCTTATTTTTCAGTCACTAAGTCTAAAGATTAGACTTAGTGGATTCAGAAAGATACCCTGGAAAAAGAAATGGCAACCTACTCCAGTATTCTTGACTGGGAATCCCATGAACAGAGGAGTCTGGAGGGCTACAGTCCATGGGATCGCTAGAAAATGAAGATCATGGCATCCGGTCCCATCACTTCATGGGAAATAGATGGGGAAACAGTGGAAACAGTGGCAGACTTTATTTTGGGGGGCTCCAAAATCACTGCAGATGGTGACTGCAGCCATGAAATTAAAAGACTCTTACTCCTTGGAATGAAAGTTATGACCGACCTAGATAGCATATTCAAAAGCAGAGACATTACTTTGCCAACAAAAGTTCGTCTAGTCAAGGCTACGGTTTTTCCTGTGGTCATGTATGGATGTAAAAGCTGGACTGTGAAGAAGGCTGAGTGCCGAAGAATTGATGCTTTTGAACTGTGGTGTTGGAGAAGACTCTTGAAAGTCCCTTGGACTGCAAGGAGATCCAACCAGTCCATTCTAAAGGAGATTAGCCCTGGGATTTCTTTGGAAGGAATGATGCTAAAGCTGAATCTCCAGTACTTTGGCCACCTCATGCGAAGAGTTGACTCATTGGAAAAGACTCTGATGCTGGGAGGGATTGAGGGCAAGAGGAGAAGGGGACGACAGAGGATGAGATGGCTGGATGGCATCACTGACTCGATGGACATGAGTCTGAGTGAACTCCGGGAGTTGGTGATGGACAGGGAGGCCTGGTGTGCTGGTATTCATGGGGTCGCAAAGAGTCGGACATGACTGAGGGACTGATCTGATCTGGGACTGATCTGATCTGATCTGAAGAGTTCTTAGTTTCTCCCTGTTTCTGAATCCAACTCAACTGCCAGAGCCTTCCACAGACTTTTCCATGAATTGCTCAAGAAATGGAACTTTAATAAGCAGAATCCAGATTATGAACTGGTTAACCAAGTACCAGGCAGGAAGCAGGGATACAGGAGTCTAGTCTCTCTCTGCCATTCATTTTTAGCTGAATGGCATTGACGTCACAATTGTTCAAAACTTATGTAGTTTTACATTAATAAATTAATCAAAGTATTTTCTCGGTTTTGCATATAGTGATGAACTATGGCAAGAAACTTTTAGGTCTGTTAGGTGCACACACAGCAGATCAAATAGATATTTCTAATGTTTATATGGCTTGCAGGATCTGGCTGAATGATATTTGTTTACTGACTCATTAAGAGCAAAGAAAATCTACTTGAAAACCATTTATTCACCACCACCCATGGTAGGTATTAAGGTTTTAAAGGTGAAGCAGCCAGCGTACCTGTTCTTAAAAAACATGCACACAAACAATTTTAGTAGAAATACAAAGATCACTTTGTGTCACTGAGAGTTCTTCAAACTGCAGAGGTAGTTTCAAAGAACAAAGGGATTCCTTGCTGAAGAAAAGGTGTGGGAGTGTTAGGAAGGCCCCCCAAGGAGGACAACCCTGATGGGAGCAGTAGGATTACTTTACTCTCTAAGCTCCCTAGTAGTGTGAGAGCTGTCTGGGTGGTAGCTTTTGATGAGTGTCTTCTTTTTGGCAAAGTAGTGAGATACCACTGATTGGAGTTACTGCAAATAGTGAGCCAGTAAGCATCAGACTTTAATGTGGGCATTTGATTCATGTGCTTTTCTATGGCAGTGAATGGTTCAGGTTTCAAATGGTGCGTGTTTTCCTGCAATGGGCCTAAAGGAGGACATATTGTTGAGCAGAGCCTTAGAGATGGATTTACGGGCATGTTACTTAAGCTTTTAGATTACTTGTCTCATTAGCAGTGGTGGGAATGACTAAGGGGAGAAGAAGGAAGAGGCAAGATTTGCTTGGTATGCAAATGATTTCATATTCATAGACTCAGAGCTCTGATAGCAAAATATTCCCATGTCTGCCTGTGAATCATCTCAGCCAGGGAACTTAGTACTGAATCTGCTTTTAGCAAGTTCTCAAGAAATATTCTCTGCATTAGTAAAGAGCTATTAAGTACCCACTATGTAACAGGGACTGTAGTAAGCACTTAAATATTTGTGGAATAAATTATTATAATATAATTAATAAAATGCCAAATAAAAACCAAAAGGCCTATGTGAGCATTTGGTTGCCATAAAAGGAATGAAATATTGATTAACCTCTAACCACATGTCATACAAATGCATACTCCCCTAAATATGTAGCTTACCAATGTCATCCAAGGGAACAATAATTTTTGTCTTTGTAAAATGTTTACTTGGCAAGTAAAAGAGGAAATTAAGAGATTTGTTTGGCTTTGTATTTATACTGGGTACTCTTCTAGCAGTTTTCTCTACCACTTTTCTCTTCTATCAGACACACATATTTGGGATCACCTATGAAATACTGCCGGAGAAGGCAATGGCACCCCACTCGAGTACTCTTGCCTGGAAAATCCCATAGGCAGAGGAGCCTGGTGGGCTGCAGTCCATGGGGTCTCGAAGAGTCGGACATGACTGAGCGACTTCACTTTCACTTCTCACTTTCATGCATTGGAGAAGGAAATGGCAACCCACTCCAGGGTTCTTGCCTGGAGAATCCCAGGGACGGGGGAGCCTGGTGGGCTACTGTCTGTGGGGTCGCACAGAGTCGGACACGGCTGAAGCGACTTAGCAGCAATAGCAGCAGCATGAAATACTGCAGCACTGAAGACCAAAAGTTGACATCCTAAAGTTAACGGAAACTCTTCTCAACATTTATGCTTTTGGAGGGGTAGAGGAGAGTATGGACCAGGTATACTTGAATCATTTCAGGGCTATACGGGGGCAAAAACAAATATGAAAGTTTGTAAAAACATATATATTTGGAAGATTGGGAAAGGACAAAGAAAGTAGTAAGGAACTTTGATGCCTTGTTTGTTTCATAATCTTTTGTTATTAGGATGTAGTATTCCCAGTACATGACATTTGAAAACTTGCAGTTTTTATTATGAATACTTTACTTTTTTGTCACAAGAGAATAAAGAGTTCATCAGCCAAGTTTTTAGCTACCTAATGTACAATGGCATCACTGACACGATGGACATGAGTTTGAGTAGGCTCCGGGAGTTGGTGATGGACCGGGAAGCCTGGCGTGCTGCAGTCCATGGGGTCACAAAGAGTTGGACACAACTGAGCGTCTGAACTGAATGTACAATTGGCATTTGAAAATCACAACCAGTAAAGATAGAAAAGCTCCATTTGTTGTGTCAGAGAAAATGATTTCTTCAGTCATCACCCAGACCAAAACATTACAGTTATGTGTCCAAGTTCTCCAAATCAGTCCAAACTCCTCCTTTTGGACAAGCCCTTTTTCTTTCAAAGCACTCATAGAAAATTTGGTTAGGACCCCGTGGAACAATATCTCTAACTGAAAATGGTCAAAAGAATTCTCAAAAATATATTGGAAAAAGATAAGAGTTACCTGAAAGGTGAGAAATAGAGGGAAGGAAACCTGTTAGCTTCTGGAGTCTCAATCTGCTCATGATTATCTGGAAGAGGAAAATAAATTGCATTGGAACAGAGTTTTTGGCAGGTAGGCTCATCTTCAGCTCAGTTAAGCGATGACGCTAATTCAGTTCATTGAGCTTAAGGGCTACAGCTGGACCCAGATTTCCTTGCAGAAGGCTCATGATTTTCTTTGAACTCTGTCTTATTCTTCCTCACCTTCCAGAATTTGAATTTTCCTCATCCTCTCTTAGTTCTGTTTTCCTCATCTTTTCTGCTTGGCTTTTCTTCACTATTGGACAACATTGTGGACTTTCAGTGTTTGCTGGTGTGTGTGGACTTCAGACAGTTTTCTGGCTGAGAGATTCGGTCACAAGTCAGAAACAAGGCATGGAAAGGTAGAGGGAAGGAAATGACAGTAAGTAAAACAGACTTTGGGCTTCCCAGGTGGCACTAGTGGTAAAGAATCTGCCTGCCAATGTAGGAGACAAAAGAAACACGGGTCCGATCCCTGGGTTGGGAGGAGGAGGGCATGGCAACCCACTCCAGAATTCTTGCATGGAGAATCCCACTGACAAAGGAGCCTGGTGGGCTACAGTCCATAGAGTCTCAAAGAGTCGGACACAACTGAAGCGACTTAGCACACACGCATGCCTGAAACAGACTTTACTGATCAGATTCTTAACTGAGAATCTGAGTAATATTGAGTAATATTATTACTCAAATAATATTTGGAAGAATAAATGAATTTCTAAAATTGTGCAGTTTTAATTAGTTGCGTCATGGTGTGGTAGATATGCTAAAGTCAAAGTCAAGGGTCACTTGTTCACCTGGGATCCAAACAGAAGTTAAATAATGATTATTTAATTTATTAAAATAATATATTTGTGATCAGTATAAGCTAATCTATATTTTGTCTTCAAAAGCTACACTGTGAGACTTGTTATTATAGTCTCATGGCCTGTTCTTTTTGTGTGTGTGTGTCTCTCTCTCTATATATATAAATCCATAAACAGGGAATGAAAACCTATTCCCAGTGCCTTGAAGGAAATCAACCCTGCATGTTTACTGGAAGGACTGATGCTGAAGCTGAAGCTCCAATACTTTGGCCACCTGATTCGAAGAGCTGACTCATTGGAAAAGACCCCGATGCTGGGATAGATTGAAGCAGGAGGAGAAGGGGATGACAGAGGATAAGATGGTTGTATGGCATCACCAATTCAATGGACATGAGTTTGAACAAGCTCTGGGAAATAGTGAAGGACAGGGAAGCCTGGCATTCTGTAGTCCATGGGATTGCAGAGTCAGATATGACTGAGCAACTGAACAATAACTCAGTGCCCTGTGCCCTGAATATAAACCTTTATATTATTTCTCACCTGTAGGTCCCAGAGTTCCCCAAAGAGTAGACAGTACTTTGTTTTGGTTAGGGAAGAGGACTGCCAACTGGTGGAGTTAGCTGTAGTATGAAGAATAGAGAGGGAAAGCTTGAAAAGTGCCTTAAAACTGTGCTTTTCAAACTTTGGTGTGCCTCAGAAGCCCCTGAAGGGCTCCTTAAGACTTATATTGCTGGGGCCGTGTCTCAGAGGTTCTTATCCCGTGGGTTTGAGATGAGACCAGAAATTTGTGTTTCAACAAGTTCCCAGGAGAGACAGAGCTGCTGGCCTGGAGAATTGCTCTAAAGTCCAGGGGAATTTGAAAGGAGAAAGAGAGGAGTGGTGCAGTCTGTTAACATCTCAATGAGTGAGGTTGATTAGTTTAGCATACCAGCAATTTAATACCAAAAAAAGTCCTCATTTTTATATTTTTGTAGTGCTTTGTCTCAAGATTCAGATGGCTTCCTTTGAGTATCAGGTTCATTGTACTTCCTTCATGTTCCTTTTCTGGGAAAAGTCGGGTTTATTTGCTTTTGGGCTGCTTGTGCCCTTAGGTCCACAAGATCCCATCAGGGGGTCTTCACTAGTAACTTGGACCCTGAGGATATCTGTGCCCAACAGGGGCTTAGGAAGATGAACAGTCTATATTTTAGTGTTCCCATGCCATTAGCAAAGGCATGTGCTTTGTTTAAAATTTTGTCTAATTGTAGTCCTCTCCTTTGGAGCTCAGAATCAGTTGGTGGGGTAATTTATGTGGGGGATAATTTGTAAAAAAAAAAAAAAAGAAATCTGGTAATATAGGAAAGAAAAAAGAGAGTTTAGTTTGAGAAAATTTAGGGGAGATGATGACTGCATGCTCTACTTGAGAGAGGATAAGAATGCCTGTGGCTGGAGGAGTTTGATTTAGGGTATTTGGAACATCATAGAAATTGGGTATACACAGCCAAAAAAGGCTATTTGAGGAAAAAAGAGCAAGTCTGAAATTTTACTGTGTGTGTGTGTGTGTGTGTGCATGTGTGTGTAAAGCCTGAACATTCTTACTGTAATATCACAGTTGGAATGTCAGTACTAATGTTGAGTTCACCAACTTAGGGATATGCTCTTCTGTGAATTCTTGAGGATACCTAGAGATCCAAGTCAACTGGATATTGGATACTAGATCATTACCCTCTTTCCAAGATGGGTGATTTATTTGATAGCTCCCCAGTCAACTGAAATGTTTGAAAACCTCGGGTTGTGTTTGGAGGCTTCAAGCTCTCCTGAGTCAGACCATGTGAAATTCCCACTGCCTCCCAGGCTTCAGGTTGCACTCCCTGTACCCAAAGGGGCCCTGTTGTCCCTTCTTCCTTAGCCAACACTGGCACTGACCCGAGCAACTGGACCATTATAAAGAACAAGTCATTGTTTCTAGAGGATCTGTGACTAGAAGAATCTACTGCGGTCCAGATTGCGAGGGAACTTTGCTTTAAGCCCAGCAACCCACGTTCCATACATCAAAGTCATTTGAGTGAACAAGGGCATCTTTCTAATATAAATACATGTTGAAGTATTTGGGGCTATGAGCCAGTTATTTTAATCCTGTTTGCTTTAATCAGATCCACACCCTGGTGGCTCAGATGGTAAAGCGTCTGCTTACAGTGTGGGAGATCTGGGTTCAATCCCTGGGTTGGGAAGATCCCCTGGAGAAGGAAATGGCAACCCACTCCAGTATTCTTGCCTGGAAAATCCCATGGGCGGAGGAGCCTGGTAGGCTACAGTCAGTTGCAAAGAGTCAGATACGACTGAGCAACTTCACTTTCACACTTAGCTAAGGTAATTAAGACATTGGAATTTCAAATTGGATTGGCAGAAGGAAGAGAAAAGAAAAGAGAAATGCATAAGCTTTTGAAAACAGTCATATTCTCAGGCTTTCCATTGCAAAATCTAAACAAAAACAAAACAATTAATATACTTGCTTCCACTGATAAATTTCATTTCTTATAGTTCTTTGGGAGGGATATTTGAATTTCTGGTTCAAGTTTAGAGATTAATCTTCAAATACTGCTGCTGCTAAGTCACTTCAGTCACGTCCGACTCTGTGCAACCCCATAGACAGCAGCCCACCAGGCTCCCCCGTCCCTGGGATTCTCCAGGCAAGAACACTGCAGTGGGTTGCCATTTCCTTCTCCAATGCAGGAAAGTGAAAAGTGAAAGTGAAGTCGCTCAGTCATGTCTGACTCTCAGCGACCCCATGGACTGCAGCCTACCAGGCTCCTCCATCCATGGGATTTTCCAGGCAAGAGTACTGGAGTGGGGTACCATTGCCTTCTCCGCTTCAAATACTATCAGTATTCAAATACATCATGATTTATTTTCCAATCAATTTTTGCATGCGTGTGTGCTAAGCTGCTTCAATTGTGTCTGACTCTGTGTAACCCTATGGACTGTAGCTGGCAAGGCTCCTCTGTCCATGGGATTCTCCAGGCAAGAATACTGAAGTGGATTGCCATGTCCTCCTCCAGGGGATCTTCCTGACCCAGGGATCGAACCTGTGTTTCTTATGTCTCATGCATTGGCTGGCAGGTTCTTTACAACTAGTGCCACCTGGGAAGCCTGAATCAACCTTTATAAAGTACAAAAATTATATTTTACCCCTGTAAATTCAAAATGTTCAAGTCTGCAAAATTCAAGGCATAAAAAATGGCCCTTGAAATACTGCTTATTTTGGTTTTCCCAGAAAGCGATATTATGATGCCCTTTCAAAACAGCAGAAATAGATCCAATGCCGTCAAAACACAGAAGGGTATTTTAAAAGTTGGTACTAACCAGGGTTCTTGGCCTCCTTAATCAATAGAAGTTGATAAAAGGCCAGGCAAGAAATTCAGGCAAGGCTTTTTTGGGGTCCCTGCTATATCATGAAGGAGCAAGAATACATAATAGGTTCCCTTGCTTGCTTACTCAAGGCAGGGATGAGCTGATTGCTTACATGGAGTGAGGGTAGGGGTGGGTTCCGGGGTCAGGCTGGAGAAGTGGCTTAGGCGGTTTGTCCTCCCCTTTGGTGGTCTGTTCAGGGGCCATGAGCAGTATCCTGCTTTTGCTCTCAGCTCTTCAGAAGTGACAGGTGGGTTTTCGGTCTTTTTGTATCTTGTTGTCCATAATTTGCCTCAACTGCGCATGCACAGTTATTTTTAGTCCCTTGTAATTTCTTTGTATTTTGTTGTTCAAGGAGACATTTGTCCAAGTACAAGCACTGCAGCAAAGGGTCCCAGGTCCCAGCCTGTCTCAAAATCTCAATAATAAATTCCTAGGGAAAATGCAGAAGGTAAAGTGTTTTTTGTAGTTGTTATTTACTGTACTCTAAAATTTTTGAGGCATATATATGTGTGAGTTATATATATATATATATATACACACATACATACATGAATGATACTGTATTTTGACTACTTGAGTTTTGTATCTTAGTTCTCTTGATGGGTTCCAAATTCAGACAGATTTAAGATGGTGAACAATCATCACCCTATAACTTCTCCAAGAGATAGTGCTGCAGAGATTACCTACAGAAGATTATTTTAGGAATTTCCCTTTCTGATAAAGCTTTTATGTTTTCCCTATTCTTTAGCTCGGTCCATGAGTAAAGAGCTGAAGGGGTGGGAGAACTTGTGTCATTACTTTTGTCCTACTCCACCATGACCGCACATACCCCCTTACAATTACTTACAGGCCAACTGCCTTTCCCCCTCTGTCTTCCCTCCCCGGCTCTGCACCACCAGGTACTGTGCTTTCTTTTTCACTGTCTTTGCCCTTTTCTTAAATTCTTTCTTTCTATCTTACCCTACACAACTTCTCTGGCTTGTAAGGCTTTACTTTGTGCTAAGAGTGTCACTACTTCACCCCTCAAGTGAAACTGAAAGTAAAAGTTGCTCAATCATGTCCAACTCCTTGCCACCCCATGGAATAGTCCATAGAATTCTCCAGGCCAGAATACTGGAGTGGGTAGCCATTCCCTTCTCCAGGGATCTTTCCAACCCAGGGATTGAACCCAGGGCTCCCATATTGCAGGTGGATTCTTTTCCTACTGAGTCACCCGAGAAGCCCCAGAATACTGGAGCAGGTAGCCTATCCCTTCTCCAGCGAATCTTCCTGACCCAGAAATTGAACCGAGGTCTCCTGCATTGCAGGTGGACTCTTTACTAGATGAGGGATTAATCACATACTGCATTGTAAAGTCGCCTATATTGGATTATCTCTTGTGTTGTTATTGTGATTAGGTATCATTCTCTTTTGGGTTTCCCTGCTAGGTCAGTGGTAAAGAATCCACCTGCAATGTAGTAGTTGCAGGATATGCAGGATTGATCCCTGGGTTGGAAGATCCCTTGAAGGAAGGCATGGCAACTCACTCCAGTATTCTTCCTTGGAGAATCCCATGGACAGAAGAACCTGGTGGGGTATAGTCCATAGTGTCCAAAGAGTCTGACATGACTGAAGTGACTTAGCATGTACATATCATTCTGTTTATATAACAAGGTCTGAAAACTCTTTGAGGGCATCCTCTTAAATTTATACCCGCTGGTGTATCTTGAAATGCTTTGCAAATATTAGATGCTTCATAAATAATAGTTGGTCAATTTACCTTTGGCAGTCTTTGCATTGTTGTTTAGGTAAATATTAAAATGTTTAAAAAAGATGGGATCTTTTGAATATTAAAATGTTGAAAAAGATGGGATCTCCAGGTGATTGATTTGTTTAGCCAATAGTTTTAAAATTTGTTAACTCTTGTTAGTTGTACTCCAATTAAGTTTCGAATGGAAGCTGACAGGAAGGACTAGTTGCTTCTATTTCAGCTTAATATGAATAGTAGTAACATTCTTGAGTTTCTGCAACAGGACAGTCAAGTTAAGCTTACTTTAGGTATTGCATTTAATCACTAAAATGCTGTGATGCTGCTGCTGTCATTATCTTGTTTCACTAGAGAAGCTGAGTCTCCAATATATTTCCAGGTTCTAGATGTCAGAGCTGGGATGTGCACTTGAGGCTTCTTGACACCAGAGCCCAGACTTTTAGCCATAATGCCATTCTACCATAAAGCTTTCCCATGTTCATTCTAAAGGGGTTATTCAGGCACTCAGCAGATATTCTTTGTGCTTGTCAGCTGTGGTGCTAACCCAGTGGAATATGTCAGTTGCTAGACTAATGGTGGAGAATATCGCTCTGGAATCAGCTGGACCGGAGCTTGGATCTAATGCTTGTTACATAGGAGCTATGTGGTCAGAAAGAGTTAACCTTTCTGATCCTGAGTTCCATCATCTAAAATATCAAAATTGTAATTCTGTTAACTGAGATAATGCCAACAACATTCTTACCCCAGGGCCTGTAAATGCTCAAGAAATGTGAACTCTTAATTACAATCTTTATTCAAACTACCAAAAATTACATTAATGAAGGTAAGTGAGGACATAAGCCACTGGAGTCTGTGCAAAAGGGATGTTTGAAAGGACAGAACTGAAGTCTCCCAGGGGCTTAGAAATATATAGCATATCAATATTTTCTAAAATCTATTCTTTTATTTAAATATAAGAGTAATTGTGCACACACGAGGCTGTAAGCAGATCAATGAAGTCACGGAAGCATTTGGGGACTAAGGTCCTCATGAGCAAGTTTCTGTGTGACACATGCAGCCTCCCACACACAATACTCCACTTCCTCTCTGCAGGGCTCTAGCTGAGCCTTGTGCATGGCATGGGCAGAACTCAGGCATTTGGGTGGAATGCTGTCATCAGAGAAGGTCCAGGGCAAATTAGGAGTAAGAGACTTCCTTTCATAGAAGTGGGAAAGTTGGGGAGAGCTTTTATTTTTCTTTTGACCCTTTTCTGTTTTTCTTCAGGTTCTCTGCTTTGTTTATTTCATAAAAGAACGTAGGACTGTGATAGTTTTATATCTGGAAGACTGTGGTACTAGAAAGAACATCCTCTTTTGGGGAAAATGATATTCCCATTCACTCGTCTAATGACTTTGGGGAAATTCTTCATGTGGTGTGTAAAGTAGAGACCATGGTCATGTTACTTCTCCTTAACTTTGCATGAAAGGATTGCATTCATGAGGGTCAAGGAAGGTACAGGTGTGAGGTCTCAAGCTAAACAAATATTTTATAGAAAGGGCTGTCACACAGCTGCTTGGTACCTTTGTCCCTCCTTCAATTCTCTTTTCCTTGCATACTAATGAACTTATGGGGTATGTTCTCTTGCTTCCTGTACCATTTCTTCCCAACCTTACCCCTCCTAAAATCTGTGAAAAAGAACAGGAAAGTTTAAAGATTAAAACAACTAACCAGTATGTTTATGTCATTGGCATTCATCTGACAAGGGTGAACATCTTGGTCCAGCCATGAACCAGTTACCCTTCCCTGCCCGTAGTACTCCTGAAGGCTGGTTGGAAAGGTAGCCCCGTTGGGAACACTGCTTTAGTTGTTTAGGGCTCAGGCCTCTTCCATGTTCCTCAGCTCCAACCCAAGTGTCTGCTCAGTTATTTATCGAAGTCCTATCATCAGGCAGGAGTTAATGTGTTATGGATGAAGCAGTGAGGCCTGGAAAGAGAAGCCCCTCTCTTGTGGCTAAGTGAGGAGGCAGGAAACATACCTTTTCATGACACCATGCTGTGCTTCCTTCAGTCTACTGAACAAACAAAGAAAGAGAGAGAGCCAGGGCTTGATGAGGGGAGAGTTAGAGGGATAGGCATAGAATGAAAAAAATGGAAGGGTTACTTATTTCATTCATACATACGTGCATATATACTATAATATATGGATAAATACGTGTGTACTCGGGGCTTGCTTTGTAGCTCAGTTGGTAAGGAATCTGCCTGCAAAGCAGGAGACCCAGGTTTGATTCCCAGGTTGGGAAGATCCCCTGGAGAAGGAAATGGCAACCCACTCCAGTATTCTTGCCTGGAAAGTCCCATGGACAGAGGAACTTGGCAGGCTACAGTCCATGGGGTCTCAAGAGTCAGGCATGGCTTAGCGACTAAAGCACCACCACCAGGTGTGTGCTCAGTCTCAGTCATGTCTGAGTCTTTGTGACCCCATGGACTGTAGCCCGCCAAGTTCCTCTGTCCATGGGACTTTCCAGTCAAGAATACTGGAGTGGGTTGCCATTTCCTCCAGGAGATCTTCCTGCCCAGAGATAGAACCCTTGTCTCCTGCAAGTCTCTTCCATTGGCAGGCAGATTCTTTACCACTGAGCCACAGGGGAAGCCCCAATATATATATATAGGTAGTAGACAAATAGCTACATAAGTTTCCCAGTAGCTTAAGATAAAAATTCTTTTTCTTTTTTTCCACATTGTGGGGCATGTGGGATCTTACTTCTCTGACCAGGGATCAAATCTGTGCCCCTTTCAGTGGAATCATGGGTTCTTAACAGCTGGACCACCAGGGAAAGTCTAAGATAAAAATTCTTCAAAAATCTATCTAGAATGGGGAGAATCTGAGAAAAACTCTTATCATATATTGCTGGTCCAGCTCTAATTTGTGCTTAAAATATTTTTTAATTTAAAAAACTACAGAAAAGAGCAAAGATGAAATTATAATAATCTTTCTATCACTCAAAATGAGCCATTGTTAACATCTGACATATCTACTTTCAGTCTTTTTAAAAATAAGTAGTTTATCATTATGTTTATAAAATTATAAATGTTATTTTGAAATAAAAAGCATTACATTTAATATTAGTTGAACTTAGAAGTAAGACTGGAGGAACTACTGAATTTCACATGTCTATTTCTTCATCTCATCTCATGTTTCCTCTTTTGTTTCGTAAAAAGTTTGTCTAAAGTTAAGAAAACATGAAAAATATTGATATTGGAATCAAGATTTTTAAAGTTACATGTTTAAATTTTCAACATTTTAAATTTATTCTCTGCTGTGATAGAATAAGGCCATAGTACTATCATCTATTTTCACATACTCTCTCTGCTCTTGCCTTCAATTTTTGTATATTTTATTATTACTGTCACCAATGCCAGAGAATGCTCAAACTACCATACATTGCACTCATCTCACACGCTAGTAAACTAATGCTCAAAATTCTCCAAGACAGGCTTCAGCACATATTGCTTCAGCAATATGTGAACCGTGAACTTCCAGATGGTCAAGCTGGTTTTAGAAAAGGCAGAGGAACCAGAGATCAAATTTCCAACATCTGCTGGATCATGGAAAAGGCAAGAGAGTTCCAGAAAAACATCTATTCCTGCTTTATTGACTATGCCAAAGCCTTTGACTGTGTGGATCACAAAAAACTGTGGAAAATTCTTAAAGAGATGGGAATACCAGACCACCTGACCTGCCTCTTGAGAAACCTATATGCAGGTCAGGAAGCAACAGTTAGAACTGGACATGGAACAACAGACTGGTTCCAAATAGGAAAAGGAGTACATCAAGGCTGTATATTGTCACCCTGCTTATTTAACTTCTATGCAGAGTACATCATGAGAAACGCTGGGCTGGAAGAAGCACAAGCTGGAATCAAGATTGCCGGCAGAAATATCAATAACCTCAGATATGCAGATGACACCACCCTTATGGCAGAAAGTGAAGAGGAACTAAAAAGCCTCTTGATGAAGGTGAAAGAGGAGAGTGAAAAAGTTGGCTTAAAGCTCAACATTCAGAAAACGAAGATCATGGCATCTGGTCCCATCACTGCATGGGAAATAGATGGGGAAACAGTGGAAACAGTGTCAGACTTTATTTTTCTGGGCTCCAAATCACTGCAGATGGTGACTGCAGCCATGAAATTAAAAGACGCTTACTCCTTGGAAGGAAAGTTATGACCAACCTAGATAGCATATTCAAAAGCAGAGACACCACTTTGCCAACAAAGGTCCGTCTAGTCAAGGCTATGGTTTTTCCAGTGGTCATGTATGGATGTGAGATTTGGACTGTGAAGAAAGCTGAGCACCGAAGAATTGATGCTTTTGAACTGTAGTGTTGGAGAAGACTCTTGAGAGTCCCTTGGACTGCAAGGAGATCCAACCAGTCCATTCTGAAGGAGATCAGCCCTGGGATTTCTTTGGAAGGAATGATGCTAAAGCTGAAACTCCAGTACTTTGGCCACCTCATGCGAAGAGTTGACTCATTGGAAAAGACTCTGATGCTGGGAGGGATTAGGGGTGGGAGAAGAAGGGGACGACAGAGGGTGAGATGGCTGGATGGCATCACTGACTCGATGGACTTGAGTCTGGGTGAACTCTGGGAGTTGGTGATGGACAGGGAGGCCTGGCGTGCTGGTATTCATGGGTCGCAAAGAGTCAGACACGACTGAGCTAATGAACTGAGCTGAACTAAGCTGAACTGAAATTGGGTTTATTCTGTAACTTCAATTTACATATGTTTAATATTTAAATGAACTGACTGGTGATTCAGTTCAGTTCAGTTGCTCAGTCGTGTCTGACTCTTTGCAACCCCATGAATACCAGCACGCCAGGCCTCCCTGTCCATCACCAACTCCCGGAGTTCACCCAGACTCAAGTCCATCGAGTCAGTGATGCCATCCAGCCATCTCATCCTCTGTCATCCCCTTCTCCTCTTGCCCCCAATCCCTCCCAGCATCAGAGTCTTTTCTAATGAGTCAACTCTTCGCATGAGGTGGCCAAAATACTGGAGTTACAGCTTTAGAATCATTCCTTCCAAAGAAATCCCAGGGCTGATCTCCTTCAGAATGAACTGGTTGGATCTCCTTGCAGTCCAAGGGACTCTCAAAAGTCTTCTCCAACACCACAGTTCAAAAGCATCAATTCTTCAGCACTCAGCTTTCTTCACAGTCCAACTCTCACATCCATACATGACCACAGGAAAAACCATAGCTTTGACTAGATGGACCTTTGTTGGCAAAGTAGTGTCTCTGCTTTTGAATATGTGATCTAGGTTGGTCATAACTTTTCTTCCAAGGAGTAAGCGTCTTTTAATTTCATGGCTGCAATCACCATCTGCAGTGATTTTGGGGCCCCCAAAATAAAGTCTGCCACTGTTTCCACTGTTTCCCCATCTATTTCCCGTGAAGTGCTTAGTCTTTTTTAAAAAAACTCTTTTTCTCTAAGTTTTAAATTTTGACTAAAAATAAATTGACAGGTTTTTCATTATTCAGTTTTTCTCAGATGGGCTCATGGGTAGACTGCTTTTCTTAGTCCTTTTATGGCTCATAATGCTTTTATACTTGATTGCCATTTTGGATATAACATTTTAGAATCATGCTATTTTCACCTCAGAATGATGGTTTCATTGTTTTACAGCATTGATTGCTCTAAAGCAGTCTGATCGTAATTCTTTGCCTGTTATTTACTCTTTCTGTCCAGATGCCTGAAATTGTTTTATTCCTGAAATTTAGGAAATTAACTAGAATCTGCCTTGGTGTAGACTCCTGTATTAATTTATTCAGATCACATGTTCTTTCCAACTATAGATAATTTAAAAATATATATTTATTTATTTGGCTGAGCTGGGTCTTAGTTGTGGCATGCATAATCTTAAATTGCAGCATGTGAACTCTTAGTTGCAGCATGTTGGGATCTAGTTCCCTGATCAGGATTAAACTTGGGCCACCTACATTGGGTGCACAGAGTCTTAGCTTCTGAACCACTAGGGAAATGCCCAACTATAGATAATTTTTTTAAATTTCCATTGATTCAGATAAATTTTTCTATGGTATAATATGTTATATATATATTTTAAATATGTAACTACTCCATATATGTGGAGAAGGCAATGGCACCCCACTCCAGTACTCTTGCTTGGAAAATCCCATGGATCAAGGAGCCTGGTAGGCTGTAGTCCATGGGGTCACTAAGAGCCGGACACAACTTAGTGACTTCCCTTTCACTTTTCACTTTCATGCATTGGAGAAGGAAATGGCAACCCACTGCAGTGTTCTTGCCTGGAGAATCCCAAGGATGGGGAGCCTGGTGGGCTTCCGACTATGGTGTCGCACAGAGTCGGACACAACTGAAGTGACTTAGCAGCAGCAACAGCAGCAACTCCATATATGAAGGTTTCTCAAGAATATCAGTTATCCCATGTCTTTTATATCAATTGTCTTTTCCCCCACTGCTTTAATTAATCTTTGTATGCATGCATGTATCCTAATTACCTTAAGGTTTTATTCTATGCTAGGAATTTAATTATCGGTGGCACTTATTCTGCTACTTGCTTTTCTAATTTATTTATCTCTTTAACAATACTACTTTGGCTTTTCAATTTGTTTCCAGAGGTCTTCAGTTTTCTTTCTCATAACATCCTTGCTTTATCATTTTATCTTTGGCCAGATATTGGATTGGTATTCTTGTTAAGATGTTCTGTGTCAATAAGCATTTGTGAGAAAAGTTTTTTGAGACATATTTCTTTAAGGTTTGTGTGTATATGTGTGTTTGTTTTGTAAACAGTGTGCATCTTACTTTTCTGATGGTGAAAAAATCTCCCAGTTAAATTGAAACAAAAAGCCCTGAATTATGTGGAGACACCTGCACATTTAGATTATGAGCTTCTAACCAAAACCTCCTGATAGCTCAGTTGGTATAGAATCTGCCTGTAATGAAGGAGACCCCTGGTTTGATTCCCAGGTTGGGAAGATCTGCTGGAGAAGGGATCGGCTACCCACTCCAATATTCTTGGGCTTCCCTGGTGGCTCAGCTGGTAAAGAATCCACCCGCAATGCAGGAGACCTGAGTTTGATCCTTGGGTTGGGAAGATCCCCTGGAGAAGGGAAATGCTACTCACTCCAGAGTTCTGGCCTGGAGAATTCCATGGACTGTAGTCCATGGGATCATAAAGAGATGGACAGGACTGAGCGACTTTCATTTTCAACCAAAACCTCAGATATAAACCAGGAGAACAGAAGGTATTTGTGCCCCAGAAAGGTGAACATGAGCATCTGCAAAGAAAGGTGACAGGAGGCCAAGTGTCATGACTTGTTTTGTGTTCCCACTCTGCTCAATTCCCAGGCCTCTTGTAGAGTTTGTGTGTTTTGTTGTCAGAGAACATTTCTAATTTTAGCTTTCTGGATTGCTTAAGCAAAAGTACTCCCATAGAGATAGATTAAGAAACTTTCCTTTAAAACACATTTTTTGTTAGTATGTTGTCTAGAAAATGGATACATTAGAAACTTCTATATTAAAACTTAAATTGTCACATGCTAGAAATCTTCCTTATAGAGTAAGCAACATACCACATACAACAATACTTCTTTTGGCATCAAAAGCTAAAAGATATCTAATTGGCTTAGAAGATTCAGATCAGATCAGTCGCTCAGTCGTGTCTGACTCTTTGCGACCCCATGAACCGCAGCACGCCAGGCCTCCCTGTCCATCACCAACTCCCGGAGGTCACTCAGACTCACATCCATCAAGTCAGTGATGCCATCCAGCCATCTCATCCTCTGGTGTCCCCTTCTCCTCCTGCCCCCTGCCCTCAATCCCTCCCAGCATCAGAGTTTTCTCCAATGAGTCAACTCTTCGCATGAGGTGGCCAAAATACTGGAGTTTCAGCTTTAGCATCATTCCTTCCAAAGAAATTCCAGGATTGATCTCCTTCAGAATGGACTAATTGGATCTCCTTGCAGTCCAAGGGACTCTCAAGAGTCTTCTCCAACACCACAGTTCAAAAGCATCAATTCTTTGGCGATCAGCCTTCTTCACAGTCCAGCTCTCACATCCATACATAACCACAGGAAAGACCATAGCCTTGACTAGGCGAACCTTTGTTGGCAAAGTAATGTCTCTGCTTTTGAATATGCTATCTAGGTTGGTCATAACTTTCCTTCCAAGGAGTAAGCGTCTTTTAATTTCATGGCTACAGTCACCATCTGCAGTGATTTTGGAGCCCAGAAAAATAAATTCTGACACTGTTTCCACTGTTTCTCCATCTATTTCCCATGTAGTGATGGGACCAGATGCCATGATCTTTGTTTTCTGAATGTTGAGCTTTAAGCCAACCTTTTCACTCTCCACTTTCACTCTCATCAAGAGGCTTTTTAGTTCCTCTTCACTTTCTGCCATAAGGGTGGTGTCATCTGCCTATCTGAGGTTACTGATGTTTCTCCCAGCAATCTTGATTCCAACTTGTGTTTCTTCCAGTCCAGCATTTCTCATGATGTACTCTGCATATAAGTTAAATAAACATGGTGACAATATGCAGCCTTGACGTACTCCTTTTCCTATTTGGAACCAGTCTGTTGTTCCATGTCCAGTTCTAATTGTTGCTTCCTGACCTGCATACAGATTGCTCAAGAGGCAGATCAGGTGGTCTGGTATTCCCGTCTCTTGAAGAATTTTCCACAGTTTATTGTGATCTACACAGTCAAAGGCTTTGGCATAGTCAATAAAGCAGAAATAGATGTTTTTCTGGAACTCTCTTGCTTTTTCCATGATCCAGCGGATGTTGGCAATTTGATCTCTGGTTCCTCTGCCTTTTCTAAAACCAGCTTGAACATCAGGAAGTTTACGGTTCACATATTGCTGAAGCCTGGCTTGGATGCAGAGTTAAATCCTTCTAATGGAAACACTGAACTATTCATAGGAAAAATTCAAAGACTTAACACTTGTATTTAAACTGTATTCAAGTAATGGCAAGATAATTGGTAAGAAAATTAACCAGTCTTATTTTTGAGAACTCAATTTATCACAATACCCAGTGTTTTTATGGTTTCTCCTCAATGCTATCACCGTTAGAAGGAGGCAATCCATTTCGATTACATGTGCTAAATTTTGTGGTCTTCTGAAATGATACACAGTAATGGGCTGTTTCAGCAAATATAATCAAATTGTTTCATTTACTTTAGCATGCAAATTCAAGCTCCCTAGTGCAGTTTAAAACAGAAAAAAAGTTGCTGGCGTGGCATATGCTGATTCTCCTTAGGCTGAGAGCAGGTAAATAGCTAGCAAATTTCTGTAATTTTATATGGAAAACATTACAATAGTATGCAAAATGTTTAATAGTGTAGTGATTTTTGCTTGAAGTACTTGTTCACCAGCATCTCCTTTATAAATGACCACCCTCTGGAAATATTTTACAAACTCAAAATTTAAATTTTGTTAAACCTTGTCTAGAAGAAAATTCTGTACACACAAGAAGGGGAAAAGAGTGCAGCATCCTTTCAGTTAAAATGGGAGAAATATAAAAGCTAGAAAAAAACTGGATATCATAAGTAATGGTTCTCTTCTCTGATAGCTCATGATTCCTGTCGACTCATTGAGAAAAATCATTGTGGAAATCTGGGCTCCCTAGACATGTAACCACAGGATAAAAGATGCCCCAGTCTCTTCTCTTGCCCTTTCTTGTGTTTATCAAAGTTTATATTTCCTTTCATTTGATGTCATAACCATGGTTATATGTAATGCCTAAAGTATATTTGCTTTAAAAAGCCTGAAATAATAGTAAATTTAGCCACCCAAAGGATGTGGTACCAATCAAAGAGGCTTTTACAGATAGGAATGGTCATTTGTGTCCACTTTCAAAATCAGAACAAGTTTTTGCTTGAGTACCTACTGAGATGGCCATTTTTCCAAAAGGTGCTTATAGTAAACTTGCAGTGAGCCTTGGGAGAAAACTATATGGGCACTGAGCAGTGCTCCTAAGAATTGAATGAGAGGGTTGTGGCTCCACAGAAATAGCAGTGACTACTGGGTCTCTAAATACCTGGAGTAACAGGCAAATTCGGCCTTGGGGTACAGGATGAAGGAGGGCAAAGGCTAATAGAGTTTTGCCAACAGATCACACTAGTCTTGGCAAACAACCTCTTCCAACAACACAAGAGAAGACTCTACACATGGACATCACTAGATGGTCAATACCGAAATCAGATCGATTATATTCTTTGCAGCCAAAGGTGGAGAAGCTCTAGACAGTCAGCAAAAACAAGACCAGGAGCTGACTGTGGCTCAGATCATGAACTCCTTATTGCCAAATTCAGACTTAAATTGGAGAAAGTAGGGAAAACCACTAGACCATTCAGGTATGACCTAAATCAAATCCCTTATGATTATACAGTGGAAGTGAGAAATAGATTTAAGGGACTATATCTGATAGACAGAGTGCCTGATGGACTATGGATGTAGGTTTGTGACATTGTGCAGGCGACAGGGATTGAGACCATCCCCAAGAAAAAGAAATGCAAAAAAGCAAATTGGCTGTCTGAGGAGGCCTTACAAATAGCTATGAAGAAAACCAAAAAGCAAAGGAGAAAAGGAAAGATATACCTGTTTGAATGCAGAATTCCAAAGAATAGGAAGGAGAGTTAAGAAAGCCTTCCTCAGTGATCAGTACAAAGAAATAGAGGAAAACAATAGAATGGGAAAGACTAGAGATTTCTTCAAGAAAATTAGAGATACCAAGGGAACATTTCATGCAGAGATGGGCTCGATAAAGGACAGAAATGGTATGGACCTAACAGAAGCGGAGGATATTAAGAAGAGGTGGCAAGAATACACAGAAGAACTATACAAAAAAAGATCTTCATGGCCCAGATAATCACGATGGTATGATCACTAACCTAGAGCCAGACATCCTGGAATGTGAAGTCAAGTGGGCCTTAGGATGCATCATTATGAACAAAGCTAGTAGAGGTAATGGAATTCCAGCTGAGCTATTTCAAATCCTAAAAGATGTTGCTGTGAAAGTGCTGCACTCAATATGCCAGCAAATTTGGAAAACTCAGCAGTGGCCACAGGACTGGAAAAGGTCCATTTTCATTCCAATCCCAAAGAAAGGCAATTCCAAAGAATGTTCAAACTACCACACAATTGCATTCATCTCACACGCTAGCAAAGTAATGCTCAAAAATTTCCAAGCCAGGCTTCAACAGTACATGAACTGTGAAATTCCAGATGTTCAAGTTGGATTTAGAAAAGGCAGAGGAACCAGAGATCAAATTGCCAACATCCATTGGATCATCAAAAAAGCAAGAGAGTTCCAGAAAAACATCTATTTCTGCTTTATTGACTATGCCAAAGCCTTTGACTGTGTGGATCACCACAAACTGTGGAAAATTCTGAAAGAGATGGGAATACCAGACCACCTGACCTGCCTCTTGAGAAACCTATATGCAGGTCAGGAAGCAACAGTTAGAACTGGACGTGGAACAACAGACTGGTTCCAAATAGGAAAAGGAGTACATCAAGGCTGTTTGTTGTCACCCTGCTTATTTAACTTCAATGCAGAGTACATCATGAGAAACGCTGGGCTGGAGGAAGCACAAGCTGGAATCAAGATTTCTGGGAAAAATATCAATAACCTCAGATATACAGATGACACCACCCTTATGGTAGAAAGTAAAGAAGAACTAAGGAGCCTCTTGATGTAAGTGAAAGAGGAGAGTGAGTAAAAAAGTTGGCTTAAAGCTCAACATTCAGAAAACTAAGATCATGGCATCAGGTCCCATCACTTCATGGCAAATAGATGGGGAAACAGTGTCAGACTTTATTTTTCTGGGCTCCAAAATCACTGCAGATGGTGACTGCTGCCATGAAATTAAAAGACGCTTACTCCTTGGAAGAAAAGTTATGACCAACCTAGACAGCATATTAAAAAGCAGAGACATTACTTTGCCAACAAAGGTCCGTCTAGTCAAAGCTATGGTTTTTCCAGTAGTCATGTATGGATGTGAGAGTTGGAGTGTAAAGAAGGCTAAGCACTGAAGAACTGATGCTTTTGAACTGTGGTGTTGGAGAAGACTCTTGAGAGTCCCTTGGACTGCAAGGAGCTGCAACCAGTCCATCCTAAAGGACATCGGTCCTGAATATTCATTGGAAGGACTGATGCTGAAGCTGAAACTCCAATACTTTGGCCACATGACGTGAAGAACTGACTCATTTGAAAAGATCCTGATTCTGGGAAAGATTGATGGCAGGAGGAGAAGGGGATGACAGAGGATGAGGTGGTTGGATGGCATCACTGACTCAATGGACATGAGTTTGAGTAAACTCTGGGAGTTGTTGATGCACAGGGAGGCCTGGTGTGCTGCAGTCCATGCGATTGCAAAGAGTCGGACATGATTGAGTGACTGAACTGAACTGAACCTCGTCTCTGGGTTTTTTGTCTCCTGGGACTCTGGTCAGTCCTAGAAATCTATGGGGCCAGCTACTGTCTGCTCAACAAATAAAATAGCACTGGACTGTGACCCTGGGAGAGAACCTGAAAGGCTTGGCAGGAGGGAGATGAATGGATTGACTGCTGAGGATTACAGGTCATCTTTATGCTATGACATCAAAATTCACATCTGGTCATGTTGATGAGCTCTGGGCTCACAAATCCATCCACATTTTTAACACATCACACCATGCAAACATCAAAAAATTAATGTGTGTCTGAAACAGGGCACTTAATTCTCTATGCATTGCTTTATATCTTCCGTATCTCATTAATGATACCTTTGTACCTTGATCCAGTTACTCCACAGAGAATCATTCTTTATAATACTTTTCCTCACCCTACTCTGCACATCCAATCCATCACCAAGTCCTTCTAATTCTCTTCTCTAGTTTGTAAATGTGCTCCAAATCAATCTACCTTTTTCCACTGGTCCTGACCACCATCTCTCCTTGAGATTAAGGCAGTACTCTCCAAATTTACAATCTGTTTTCTTCTCAAGACTTAATCCATGTTCCACTTGATGGCAAAGCTAATCTTGCAAAACACAGATCAGATTATGTTACTTCCATGGTTAAAACCTTTCAACAACTTCTCACCAAATTTAAAGTTTAGGCTCCTTATGATGGACTACAGAGCTCTTGGTAATCTGGCTCCAGCCAATCCCTTCACCCTCACTGATTTTCCAAGTCCCCCAAGCTCACAAGGTTGTAGCCACCCTAATTCTAGTTCATCCTAGTCAATGTCTCAGGGTCTCACTCTAGCTTCTTCCCCACCTGAGGGCCTCTTCCCTCACATGGACAATCTTTTATCTAGTAGTCTTCATCTCCACCTCTTGTTTCTTTTTCTATCACACTTATTTTTATACTTCAGTACACTGAAATTATTTTATTCATTTGCTTATTTATTTCTTGTCCGTCTTCACCTATTAGTAGGTAATGACTATGAGGAAAGGGACCATCTTGTGGCGCTGCCCTTCTTAGCAGCACTTAGAGGGAATCCAATAAATGTCTGTTAAAAGAATGAGTAGAGAATGGGGAGCAGGCAAGACTATGGCACACTGCAGGCTCTGAAGAGGTAAAAGCCTGAGACAAGACACAGGCAGAATCTATAAAATTATGAACCAAAGGGAAAAAGAAAATGCCATTTGGTCACCTTGTCCCAAAATACTGGGCCGGGGAGGCTCCCTTTGATATTTCAGATTTTAGAGCAATAAACTTACAAGACTCAGCAATTAAGAAGTAAGCTAAAGAGGATATATAAATGAAAGGGGATGAATATCAAAAAGTTTGGACAATTTTGCAAGTGACAGTGTCATAAAAGACCACCAAATGAAGCTTGGGTGACAAGAAGGGGAAGGCAAAGGGAGATCCGCTGCTGCTGCTGCTGCTAAGTCGCTTCAGTCGTGTCTGACTCTGTGCGACCCCATAGACGGCAGCCCACTAGGTTCCCTCGTCCCTGGGATTCTCCAGGCAAGAACACTGGAGTGGGTTGCCATTTCCTTCTCCAATGCATGAAAGTGAAAAGTGAAAGTGAAGTCATTCAGTCGTGTCCAACTCTTAGCAACCCCATGGACTGCAGCCTACCAGGCTCCTCCATCCATGGAATTTTCCAGGCAAGAGTACTGGAGTGGGGTGCCATTGCCTACTCCGGGGAGATCCACTAGCCAGCCCCTTTTCCCAAGGTTGTAGCTCTTGTCAATCTGGGTTTAATTCAATATGAATAGAAGTAACTGCCATGGTTTTGTTCTGTTTTAAGCTGAGAGCTTCACTAAGTGCTCTATCCTCCCAACTCTACTTGGTGGACATTCCCATTGTACTGGTCAGGGAGCAGAGACTTGAGAGTCTAACTGACCAGCTGAAGGTCACATTCAGGGAGGGGACGAGCGAGGGAATGAAAGCAGCACTGTCACCAGAGTCTTGCTCCTACCTTCTGTCCTGGCCCTAATTAACATTCACGTCCCAAACCTTAGGGGAAATGGCAAAACTTGCCTTTAGTATTTACTTCTCCATCATTTACCCTTTTTGGTGGTTCCTATCCAGGGTCACTCCCTGAGCTAGAGGCCCTTTAGAAAGAATGAAAGCTGATAAGTCATTAACACCTTAGCATGAACTAGCTAATGACCCTATGGGGATGCCACTGAACTTTGTGAGGTGCGAATATTTTGACCAGAGGCCTTCTCCTCCCCCTCCAATCCCAGACTCAGAGCTGCAACTCTTGGGTCCATGCTGGCTAATGAGCATGTACAGGCAGAGGAGCTCGATAAAGATGGACTGATTTATTGATCGATGGGAGCGCAACTGAGCTTAATCTTCCCTTGCAGCTGCTCCTTTCCTTCCACATCTCTGGAGAAGTGTGTTGGCCCCGCCCAACATCCTCATGCATAGCCCACCCCATTCTTTTCAACTGGGCCTTAGTGGGAATCTGGTGTGAAACTAATCGGTGGCAGAGAAACATATTATAGCCACTACACACAAGCCCTTGGCATGTGGCTAGTCTGCACCGAGATATATAAAATACACATAAGATTTCAAAGATTTAGTATGATAAGAAGGATTTAAAGGTACCTCATTTATATATTTTATACTGATGCTGTTTATAATAGATAAAATTAAGTTCAACTGTCTTCCCTTTTTAAAAATGAAGCTACTACAAAATTTAAAATTGAATGCATAGCTCACAATATGCACTTACTGAGCAGTGCTGCTCTTGACTCAGGATATTTTTGTTCATTATTTTATTTAATCCTCACAACTATTCCAGGAGGTAGGTGCCATTATCACCCCTGTTTTATTCATGAAGACACTGGACTCAAAGGTTAGTAACTTGCCCAAGGCCACAAAGCTACCATGTTGCTGACTTGAGATCTGAACTCAGGTCCCCCCAACTCTATGACCACACTCTCTTTCCACTTTAGGCTACTATATTGACATCCTCTGTGGGGAATTGCTGCTATGTTGAAAAATGCTGGAGGAAGGAGCACAAGAAATGATTGTGGAAATGCTGACAGTGGCTAAATGACATAATTAAAAATGCAACAAGGCCTCTGAAGTATGTGCTGTTGGGGCAAGAATGGACAGTGAATCTTGAGTGCAAAATCCATGCTCTCAGAAAAAGGAAACTGCAAACCTGGAACCTTGGAAATGCATATTAGTCAGGGAATTTTAAGGTTTCAAAGATGATGAGGCATGTCAGGCATAGAACTTCCAAGGGTCTGGGCTCTGTGGGTTGGTTTAGGCCAAAGCAGAACTCCTACCTCATGAAAAGCTTTAACACAGACACCTTCTGTGGGGTTGTTTGGTGGGATTGTTGATGAGCAGAGAGGGGAAGGGCAGTTAGGAGCTGTTCTAGGGACACTTGCCCAAGCTCCCTGAATTCTGGCTCCACACAACTGACTCATAAATATGTGCATGCTTAGTCATGTCCAACTGTTTATGATGCCATGGACTCATGGAGGGTGTAGCCCACCAGGCTCCTCTGTCCTTGGGACTTTCAGGCAAAAATACTGGAGTGGCTTGTCATTTCCTCCTCCAGGAGATCTTCCTGATCCAGGGATTGAAACCGAGTCTCCTGAATCTCTTGAATTGGCAGGCTGATTCTTTACCATCGAACTACCTGGCAATTGCTTTACTTGACTCAAGAAGGCATTTCTTTTCTTTCTTTCTCTCCATCTCCCCTTTCTTTCCTTCCTTCCTTTCATTTATCTTTCTCCCTCCCTTTCTCCCACTCTCTTTCTCTTTCTTCCTCCTAGTTAATGTAGTGAGGGAGGCCTGGACCTTCTTGGAAGGGGTTCTCCCTCACATTTCCCAGTGCACATAAAGCCTCCTCTTGCCCTGTCCTGCCCTCCATGGCTCCATGTGGAGAGCATGTTGCTACCTCTGGCCTCAGTACATGCTGGGGGCATCTCCAAGTCAGGCTGTAGGGGACTGAGGGCTGCAGGTTGTGTTAGGGTGGTTTCTTCATCCACGGATTGTCTACCTGGCACTCACACTTAGGGAAAGAAAAGACTGCCCTAGGCTGTAGAGGGAGGTGAGATGGATGACAGGCCTTCCGCTCTCTGAGTTCAATAAATAAGTACAAACCCCCAAATAACATTCAGTTGAGAAGATTCATGTGATGTGAGGTAAATGGCCTGTACAAATGTCCTATTGAGGGGAGAAGGGAGCCATGGAAGTGATTTTAACTGCCCAAAGGGAAGAGAAACCAGAATTGAAAGGGAAGTGATTGACATAATTACACTGACTGGGGACCCTGGGGCTGTGACCACAGAAAATTACTTGAGTTTTCCATAGCCCTAGAGCAAGATGGCTTAGTGGTAAAGAATCTGCCTGCAATGCAAGAGACTGGTAGGAGATGTAGGTTTGATCCCTGGGTCAGGAAGATCCTGTGGAGAAGGAAATGGCAACCCACTCCAGTATTCTTGCCTAGGAAATCCCATGAACAGAGGAGCCTGGCAGGATCCACGGGATCCAAGAGTTAAACACAGCTGAGTGACTAAACAACAATAACCACAACAAAACCCCCCAAAGCCCAAGGCCCCAAAGCAAGTTGGCTGCAGTCACCTCTGGTCTCTCAGGAGGAGATGGGGTACGTGGAGTGGGCAGCAGAATGCTGGCCAGCTCAAGAGGGTCAGGATGAAGCTGTTGATGGGCCTATTTCAGGGACCTACCACCCAGGACCATGGAAGGCCATGTGGGGCCAGGGGATGAGTCAGAAAGGGAACGTTTTTCATGCACAAGCTATAAAGAAAATGTGAGGCTCCCACCCTCCCAGCTTCCAAGGAGGAGTGGGGTGGTGGAAGCCAGTGATTAAGACAGACAAATGAATGACTCTTAGCTCAAGCCGCAGTCCCTTCAGTTCTATATCTGGAGTCTGGGAGAGACATCCAGCAGTGGCTTGAGGGGGTGCAGCCATTCTTGTTGACCTCAGAAGGCTGGGCCTGCACCTCCAGACACACCCTTACAGAGCCATTCCCTTCTCCAGAGGATCTTCCCAACCCAGGGATCAAACCCAGGTCTCCTGCACTGTAGACAGATTCTTTACCATCTGAACCACTAGGGAAGTCCAACAGACCTACCTACTGGGAATTCATCCAACCCTTTGCAGACCCACTCTATTTCTAATGAATTTCCTTTCATAGTACTGTTAACAGCAAGGGCTGTGACCAGTCAGAGGGTAGAGCTAGGTTGGGTAGGTCAAGAAAGCCATCTTTCAACCACAGGGTGCTACACTAAATGTCTGCTGTAACCTGTGACTCTCTTCCAGGTGCCTCAAGAGAACAAGGAGCCCCAGTAATTCCATCAAAATTCTTACCAGATTGAAACAAGAAGATAAATTAATAAACTTGAGTCTTCTCTCAGTGTCTTTTCCCAGCCCACCCAGCAAGTAGTTATTACAAGTGAAATAACTATCTGAAAGCTGTCAATGATGGTTTTGCCATTATGTTTTTTGAAGGACCATTACTATATTTACTCTGAAGTAAGCAGGCAGTTGTGGGAGACACTTACAGAACCAAAGGCCTTGCAGGTGCCCCTAACTCATTTAGATCCTTCTCTCCACAGCAGTGCCAGTGAATTATCCGTTGCGTTACATCAGTTCAGCCAGCAAAATACATACATTTCTTCTTTTCTAGTAAAACCAGCATATTATTTTAGGCTGCATAGGTGAGCCTTCTAGAACCCAGACAAAGGCTGAGTGAAGTTTGTCATTTGATGCCATTTCCAGTAAAAGCATTGAGATAACAGCAATGATTTCAAAGCCCCATAGTGAGATACCCAAATTGTATCTGGAATTTAAAAAGGGCTTAAAAGTTAAAACTCACTCAGAATCTCCCTCCATCTCTCTGTTCCATCTCTTCCTCAGAACTGAATGGAAAGTAAACCCCCCACAGATCCAGCTCCATCACAGTGTTAGCAAGCAAAGTGCAGAGCAGGTCACAGTATTTCTAATTCAGATTAATGACCCCATTCAGCCCTGTCTCCTTAGCAGGAAATTAAAAAGTGTAGGAAGGAGCAAATAGTGATTCATAACGCGTGACTCTGTGTATTGGCAGTTGTGCTTGTTAAAAGCTAAGATATTGTTTTGATATAAAATAATTGAGTCTGACTTATTTACGGGATAAAGTGTTTTCTGTAATGTGAGCTCGCTTCAAGCCAGATGCTTGAAGGGCAGAAGAGCTAGCCTTTGCCCAATTTGTGTTTGCTGCAGTTCTGTCCGAAAAAAGTAATTTAGGGTAATAGGCGGGTGGGCTGTTGTGAGTTTTTGGTACTCTGCTGTTGATTCTGTATCTCCTCTTCCTCCTGTGGTCATCTTTCCGCACCAGGGCTGAGTCCCCACCTTCTGTTCTCCACCCTCCATGCTCACTTCTTCAGGTAACATATTTAATTAAGGGGTTTCATTTTTCATCTGTTTGTGTTCAGCCATGACTTTTCTCCAAGTCTTATTATCTCCCCTACTTCTCAGTGTGCTTATGTACACACACACACATATACACACACAAACACACACTTTGACTAGATTCACAGAGACTTAGGTATAAAGCCAGACTTGCTATCATCCTTGTGTAAATTCCTTTCCTTCTCTAAATCTTCATTCATAGCCATGCATATCCATTCTTTCCCTTCTTTGCCCTCCATATCTTGTCTGTCACCAAGAGCTTCCCTTTCCTCTTTGGATTCAATTCTTTCCTCCATTTGCACATTCATTATGTAAGCTTGACTCAGGCTCTTGTTTAGGAGGGATAAATAATTTTTTTTTTTTCAATAAAAATCATGCAAAGCTCTGTCTCTGGGCATGCCTAATAAACCTTTCCTGCCGCCGTGGCTGCTGCTGCTAAATCGCTTCAGTCGTGTCCAACTCTGTGCGACCCCATAGACGGCAGCCCACCAGGCTTCCCCGTCCCTGGGATTCTCCAGGCAAGAACACTGGAGTGGGTTGCCATTTCCTTATCCAATGCATGAAAGTGAAAAGTGAGAGTGAAGTCGCTCAGTCATGTCCGACTCCTAGCGACCCCATGGACTGCAGCCTACCAGGCTCCTCCGTCCATGGGATTTTCCAGGCAAGAGTACTGGAGTGGGGTGCCATTGCCTTCTTAGAAACCTTTCCTATGAGGATGTATTCTTTGTTTTCTGTTTCAGGGAACATGTCTATTCTCAAATCTCACACCAAAATAGTGATGAAAAACTGAAAAAGTTGGATGAGCTTTAGAAGTAATTGCACCTGAGAAGTCATTTCTGAGCCTTGGTGTTTATTAGAAAGTTGACTCCTGTTAAATCTGAATTTCATCTACCATTCTCCTTTTGCACACACCCCTCTGCCACTAGTCCCCTTACTTTTCTTTGAATTCACTTTTTCTTTGAGCACATTTCTGTCTCAGGGCCTTTGTACTTCCTCTTTGGAACTCTTGTCACCAAGATGCTTACATTGGCTTGTTCTGATGGATATTATCTTCTCAAGAGAGGTGAATGCACTAAGAGAGTCCTCTATCTGCTCATTTTTCAAATCACCTGTTACATTATGAATTTATTATTTCCTGTCAGTGTCCTTCCTAGATAGTCCCGTGAGGGCAGAGATTTTGTCTGTTTGGCTTACAGCTTTATTCTCAGAGCTAGAAAGAAGCTTTGCACATGGGAGTCACTCCAGCAGTGTCTGCTGAATCCATGCCTAAAAGTTGGATCAGAATCCAGGAAGCCTCATTTAAAACAGTATGGTCCCTGGACCTGCAGCTTCGGCATCACTTGAGAAATTGTTAGTAATGCAAATTCTTGGGCCTCCCACAAGTCCTGTTAAATCTGAAAGTGGAAGGCAGTTATATGAGTTTCAGCAAGCCCTCTGGGAGACTGACACTGGATAAACCTTGAGATCCACTGCTATAAGACATTGCTAGGGCGCCATATTATCTTTTGCACTTACTACTGTTTGTCAAAGCAGGAAAAAAAATCTCATGACACTTACGTTCGACATTTACACTAATCTTAGACTATTCCCTGCTTGTTTCAGGTACATTGGATCAGGAAGCTGGCTTGTCCTGTGGTCTTCAAGTTCAGGAAGAACTCGGTACCCATTTGTTGGCTGGTTGATTTTGCAATATGCCTTGCATATTCCTTTTTTTATTTTTAGCTCTAGGTGATATATGGAAGTTTATACTCTTCCATTGAGAGTTAGTACAGGTATGTTGTTATTGCTGTTGTTTAGTCCTCCAGGCTCCTCTGTCCATGGGGTTCTCTAGGTAAGAATGCTGCAGTGGGTTGCCATTTCCTCTTCCAGGGCATCTTTCTCACTAATGGACTGAAACTTCATCTCCTGCACTGGCAGGCGCTGACTCACCAGGGAAGCCCATGTTTGTTATTAGCATATAGAAAATACATTGATTAAAAATATGTGCATGTTGGTTAATTTTAACTCATTGTTTTATTACTTGCTAGATATATGTTTGGAGAAGGCAATGGCACCCCACTCCAGTACTCTTGCCTGGAAAATCCCATGGATGGAGGAGCCTGGTAGGCTGCAGTCCATGGGGTCGCTAAGAGTCAGACATGGCTGAGCGACTTCACTTTCACTTTTCACTTTCATGCATTGGAGAAGGAAATGGCAACCCACTCCAGTGTTCTTGCCTGGAGAATCCCAGGGATGGGGAAGCCTGGTGGGCTGCCGTCTATGGGGTCGCACAGAGTTGGACACGACTGAAGCGACTTAGCAGCAGCAGCAGCTATATGTTAAAGAAGTTAAAATCATGGGTTTAGGAGTTGGATTTGGGCTGGGTCAGGCCTTAATTGGTAAAAATGGGCAATAATATCTGCCTTTTAGAATTAATACCACTGGCACACAGTGCATACTCAAAGTAGCTATTATTAATAATGATAATGTTGGCATTTTTGTAACTTATAATATGTAACATTTATTATCTTGGTGTGTGTGTGTATAAGTGTAGTTATTATGGCAGAAATAAGATAGTGGAAAGTGTATTTTAGAACACTGTTTCTCACAAAGAGGTCTCAAGACCAGCAGCAACAGCATACCTCAGAATTACTAGAGATACAGATTTCTGCCCCACACCCCAGATCTGCTGAAACAGATATAAAAGTGTGGGCTGAATACTATCTAACAAGTCCTCTAGGTGGTTCTGAAGCATCCTAAACCTTAGGAACCCTGCTTTAAAGTCACATACACACAAACACACACACCCTCACACTCTCTGTCTGGTGTGCCTCTTTGGGGAAATGATCTATTAACAGATAAAAAGGATCCTGGAGGCCAATACCTAGAGAATTCCTGCTGAGGGGCAGGTCCATAGGACCTGAGTCATTTGAATTTGGGAGAGAGACCCAATGTCTGGTTTGCATATCAAACTCATGCAGTGGCCTAGCTTTCTGACAGGTCTTTGAAAAATGAGGTCCCCAGTAACAGCCCTCTCTCCCTCCAATATTTCCTGGCCTGCAGCAATTAAACTGCTGAGCAGAAACTGGGCCTGATGGTCTGTTAACCCTTTGTCAGCTGAAGCACAGAAGCAATTTGTTTTGCTGGAGAGATTTTCTTCTCAACTTCTTTTCCTCCCACTGCACTACAAAGGAAAACTGTCTCCTTAAACATCTCCTTGTCGAGCTGCTGCATCTGTGTGATTGAAACAGCCAGGTCAGAGATCAACGGAGGTGAAAGGTCATCACAAACTAAATGCAGCTGCTGAATCTCCTTGTGCTTCTCCTTGGTGTCATGAAGACAAATAGCATTAAAAAAAATTTCCCCCAATGAAGCAGTTCTCATTTTCTCCTTTCTCATCACCTTTCAAGCTTTTCTTAATGAACTACAGCTCAATCATCTATGAGCATGGTGGTTTTACATCTGAGCACAGCCCCCCAGAAACCATCAGAACTGAGTCAATTAAGATAGCTTTCTGAGTGCTTTTTTCTTGTGTTAAGTTTGGGCTTTCAGCACAGTCCAAGTCCTCATTGTTACCATTTACAACAATATCAAACAAACACGCCATGTCCAGCCACGACAGACACAGTCCAGGAATGACAGACACGGGGCAAGCACTTCCTGCTTACTGATCATTGTGCTGTCTTTGTCTTTTACATACATTCCTTGTTTGTTTCTGCTCACGTGTGCTTTATAGATTTTCTCTGGAAATTTTGAATTTTAGACCAACACCTTCCACTGTCTAGGCAGGGATTTCTCAGGGAAACCCAGCCAAAATGAACGTGCATATAAGCCAAAGGAAATTGGGATCATAATCTTATTTAAACCATGTCTGTTAGAGCCGAGTAACTCTTAATAAAGAAAAGACAATCCTGTTTTCCTACCTCTCCATTTCTAAAGGCAAGAAGAGTTTTAAATCTGACAAACAGAATAGAAACAATCCAAAAATATCCAAATGAATATTTCTTTAATGGCAAGAACCCTAGTATTCAATCCAAGATGATTTTTAATAAGTTCTTTATGGTGCTCAACATAGTGCTTTGCTCACAGTAGATACCCAACACCTTTTTCAGACTCAATACTGCTTACAAATGTGAGCTTTAGCCTTAAAAACATAGAAACTGGAACTGAGATATAAGGGATGGGGATATCTGACTTTACAGTAAAACGAGAATTTAGTAATCAAATTTGGGTTTGGACTGTGTTAGTGCTGATGGTGGAAGAAGGAATTGTATGTGAAACAGCTAATGTGTATCCACACTTGTCATATAAGGGTTCCATGAGGGTGATTTTTCTTCTGTCCTTCTCCAGTGAGTGATGGCTCATCTACAAACCAAGGGACAGCTGTGCTAGAATGGGCAGAAACCAAAACTGGAATCAGGGGATTCCCCTCTTGGCCCATGGTCCTCTGTAGGCAGGCAGGATTGGGAGGAGGAGTGAGGAAAGGTTTGCTGAGTTGCTGTAAAAGATTTAAAATTTGTATGTGCACAGAACATTTCATACAGATGAATTAAACACTGTCTCTTACACAGAGTTTCTCCTCTTTCTCAAATATCTATTTGTACAGTATTGTGGCAAATATATACATATTTATCTATAATAACTATAAAATGAATTGTAGTTTTTGCCATCCTTCATCTTCTCAACTGCTATCCAGTGATGTCTAAGATATGTTTTGAATAGAAAAGCTTTCTTCCTGTTGAAAACCAGAAGGAACTCCTGTTCTACAGCATGTGCTATAAAACAGTCAGAAATCAAAACTGAAGTCAGAGGTGCCCCCCGCCCCTTGGCCCATGGTCCCCTGTAGGCGGGCAGGACTGTCCCTTGTCCTCTAAGGCAAGGCTTCTCAGGTCTTTTCCTAGGACCTGTGGTACCTATTTGCCGTGCAACTGCCCTGCTCCATCCCTGACTCTCTGGATTAGAATCTCCTAGGCAGGGAACTAGAAATCTTCTTTGTAACAAACTTCCTGATGTCAGTTTTCCCATGTATTGAAATTTGAGAACCCTGGGCTTATGGGAGTTGGAAAATATCTTAACACCAACAGGAGTCAGCTTCAGGAGGCTAAAGCTTTGGCGTTTTTTTGTGTTTTACCTGAAAACAGAATATTGCTTTCCCCTTTAAATCCTTAAATACTATCCAAAAGCTTGCTAGAATGTTTATTAATCATGTCAGATAGTCTAATGACAATTTTCAACCACTATATCCCCACTGGATAAAACCAAAGAACAATGGTTCTGTATCATCTACAGATGACACTTAGTCACACAACTATTTGCCTTTGTTGAGATGCACTGAAATACCATGTGAATTAAATTACAGTGGGCAGGGGAGCTGGACTACAGATCTGAAATCATTAGCAACTCCTGAGAGCATTCACTTGATTTGTGTGTATTTAAATATAATCTTCAATAAAATTAGGAAACCTTTACCACCATCTGTGTTGCCATAGCAAAGTGCAGGGACAGCAAATATCTGGTCTATGTTTTTACTTCCTCCCCACCCCCACAAGCTTGCATGGCAGCTAGACATGTCTAATCAATTCTAGCAATCCTTCCTCTTAAGCCAGGATATTTATGCCTCAGAATACTGTGCCCCAGGCAGCTCTTAGCAGATGAGATAATGGACAATGAAACCTACTTGTTTCATCTGGGCTGATGAAGGACATGGGCTTTGCATTCATGGGTTTGGGGGGTTCAGATCCCAGTCTTGACACTTAGAGGTTGTGAGACAACACAAGATACTTAAGATATTTAGGTACTTTTGCAGCCTCATTCTCCTCATTTACACAAGTGGGATTATAGTCGCACCTCCCAGGATTGTTGTGAAAGTGACAGAAAGAATGTATGTAAATTGCTTAGCATTCCTAGTACATAGTGCTGCTGCTAAGTTGCTTCAGTCGTGTCCAACTCTGTGCGACCCCATAGACAGCAGCCCACCAGGCTCCCCCGTCCCTGGGATTCTCCAGGCAAGAACACTGGAGTGGGTTGCCATTTCCTTCTCCAATGCATGAAAGTGAAAAGTGAAGTCGCTCAGTCGTGTCGGACTCCTAGCGACCCCATGGACTGCAGCCTACCAGGCTCCTCCATCCATGGGATTTTCCAGGCAAGAGTACTGGAGTGGGGTGCCATTCATTGCCTTCTCCAATACATAGTGAGTACTCAATAAATTTTAGGTGTTGTTATTTTTAATTTAGCTTGACGTAATGAGCACAAGGAGAAAGAGACTTGTTTTGTGGGACCATTTGAGTTGCATAGAGCAAGCATGGAGAATTGTATTAGTAGAGTACTTCCTTACTGCAGCTCTCTCTCTGAACCAAGGCCAACATTTATGGAGGGCTTAACAGTTACAGAAAGTGTTCTAAGCACTTTTTGAGGAGTAACTAATTTAATCCTCACAAGAACCCAGTGAGGTAGATATTCTTATCCCCAGTTTATAGATGCAGCACCTGAGGCATGAAGAGGTTGAGTGACTCCTAAGGGATGGAATTAAGTATGTGCTGTTTAAAATGAGGACTCAGGAGCCTCCCTGGAACTTGTGAAGATGCGAATTCTCAGGTCCTGTCGAGGACTCCCTGGATCAGAAATGCTATGGATGAGCCTAGAAATCTCTGTTTTAACAAACCCTCCAGGTGATTCTGAGGTACATCAAGCTTTTAGAATGACAATCCAGAAAGCAAGGGGGCATTGCCAGGACAAGAAGTCAGGAGGGAGGAGAGCAGTTAAAGACACGTATTCCTATTAAGGAAGGGTGAGTGCCGTTTAAGAACTTTGATGCCTATTTGTACCTTCCAGTATTCATCCTGGAATTCGGTGTTTTTTTCCCTGCTTATGAGGAAAATTGGTTGATTTGTGCTATTGCTTGTTTTACTCTGTTACAATTCCACTAGAACAAATAAGAAACCACTTGTCTGTCTCAATTGTATGTGAACTAGTATGAAAGGCACCTACATCTCTTTCAAATCCATGCTCTCCTCAATACCAGAAACCCAAGTTTCTGTATTTTCATTACTTGCAAAATTCAATTCAGTAGCTGCTGACCAATTCAAAAACTTCTGACCATCTAGGAAGGTTTTGAACTTTATCTGCTGTAAGAATTTGTAAAGGCCTTGTTATATCTGAGGCATATAATAAAAATCTAAATGTGCATGGAGTCCAGTACTAAGGCCTGCCCAGTCATTTCTTTATTGACTCGTCATAGTGGCCTTAATGTTGCAGGCACTGTCATCATTATCTCCAGTGCAGACGAGGACACTTACCAGCCCTTTACCTAGGCTTACCGATCCTTAGTTTTGCAAGTACCTAACCTACAGAGTGTTTGAGCAGCAGAGCCAGGATTCAATGGAAGGAGGGAGGAAAGTGATTCTTTCTGATTCCCTATGTCTGCTGCTTTCCTGCCATCTCTTCAACAGATTTGTCCTACTCCTGCAAACATAAGCTGGTAATACACAAATGCGTAGTCAGAACAAAAAATTTAAAAAGACAGAACAAATCCCATCTGGGCACTGATCTGTGTCTCTGGAATTCAGCTTGGTGTTCTCTCTCATTTTGGCCATGCAGACCTTCCATAGCTTGCTTTTCACTTCTCCAGTGCCAACCCTGTTTTTGACAATTGTTTAATTTCCTATATGCATTAAAGACTTTTTCTTTTTTTAAAAAAATTTATTGGAGTATAATTGATTTACAATGTTGTGTTAGTTTCAGGTGTACAGCAAAGTGAATCTGCTATCCATACACATATATGCACTCTCTTTTAGATTATTTTCCCATGTAATGGCCCATGTAGGCCATTACAGAGTATTGAGTAGAGATCCCTATGCTGTGCAGCAAGTTCTTATTAGTTATTTTATATATAGTAATGTATTTATCAGACTTTCTTTTTCTAACAACCAATTTTGGACCTTTATTCCCTGGTCACATGTTGAGTGTTCTCTGGGCAGGCTTATGGGATGCACCTGGGGCCCACACAGTGCATTTGTAGTGGGAGCATTGCTGAGTTCTAGCACCTGCCAGGGGAGTAACCCTCGTCAGGAGGGAGGGGATCAAATGCCTAGTATGATGGAATCTTACCAGCTCCCAAGATCTTGGCAGTGGATCTGAAACTTCAGAATCTCTACCAATCAGCTGGAGTTAAAATGCAGATTTTTGGGTTCTGCTCTCCCATTATTCTGATTCAATAGATCTGAGGTGGAGCTCAGGAATCTGCATTTTAATAAGCATATGACTATTCTGTATGCCTCATCTTGAGAAATAGAGGTTTGCTGGTGGTAACAGGGGTGTCTGATCAAGTCATATCCAGCCTTTGAATGGCAGAGAGATTGAGGGGAGTGGTAAACCAATGTCCAAACTGGGAGAGCGAGGCAGAAGTATGGGGACCAGGGGAACAAGACAGTAATCTATATCCTCCCACTCTACCTCCCTTCATCTGTCCCTTTCCCACTGCCTTCTCTCCCAAAAGGCATCTCTAAAGATTCTCTGATAAGGCCACTTCATTATACACAAAACAACTTTCAACACAGCTATGCCAAGAGTGGGGAGGAGGGGGTCTGGAGGGCTCTCTCCAGGCCAACCTCTCTTCCACTTCATTCCTTGAGGTAGGTAGCTCCTAAAGTATGTTCATAGATTCTTTAAATTTCCCTCAGGATTAGTTTCAAAATAGTGGCGTGCTGCAGTTCATGGCGTCGCAGAGAGTCGGACATGACTGAGCGACTGATCTGATCTGAAATCCCATTTTATGGGCACCCTGGTGGCTCAGACAGTAAAGAATCCACCTGCAATGCAGGAGACCCGGGTTCAATCCCTGGGTCAGGAAGATCTCCCAGAGGAGGGAATGGAAATCCACTCCAGTATACTTGCCTGTAAAATTCCATGGACAGAGGAGCCTGGAGAGCTATAGTCCATGGAGTTAACAAAAAAAAAAACCCCATTTTAAAGATGAAGAAATTGAGGCCTAGAGAGGTGAAGAGGCTTGTGTAACCTGACTGAGGCATAACTAGATGATTACCCTCATGTACTCACTTTTAAGCCACTGAGATTTCCAAACTGTGTTCATTAAAATATCGGTGTCCAATGTGGGTTCCTTAGGTATTCCGGAGGACAAAAGCAAGAACTGTGGCTTTATAAATAAGTCTGGGAACACTGGGTGCAGCCTATGTAAGCAGCTTTCTTTATGGTAGGATGTCACAGACCCTTGGATATTCTAATATGAACTGTGAACTATCTCCAATAAAGGTAATGGAGGTAGAGTTTTCCAAACTCATTTAATAACAGACACTGCCCCCACCCCCTTGTAACATATTATCAGCATCTAAAGGACACTACTGTAAAGAAAATGGAAAGTTGCTGTAATACTCTGTGTTGCCCTGAGAAAAGCTGCAGAGAGTCTGTAGTCACTAAAGATCAGAGTCTCAAGAGGCTGTGAATTCACACAGACTTCCTCTGGACCAACCAACCAACTCTGACACCTGAACTCCACACCGGGGCTCCAGGTGGATCAGTGTGACCAGTTCTCATGAGAAGGAAGCCACAGGTCAGGAGCAGTTGTACGCTGGGTGACAGAGTGGCTGGTGGCATGGGTGTCAGCCCCACCCAACTTTAGATGCAGAAGTCAAGGCCTCTGAGCTGCTTAGCTTGAAGGATGGCATTGAGTATGTCAGGGAGGCAACACTAGCTCAGTGTTCAACTGAAGACACGAGGACTGCTATGGTCAAGGCTCAAGCCACGGGGGAGGCAGTACTGGGGAGTACTTCCCAGTTGCCTGCCGTTGGAGCAGACACATTACCAGGGAAATCAACAGAGCCAGTCAGTGCTGAAGCATCAGAGTCCAGTCCCCAGTTCAGAGGGTAGGAGCTGACTAGCTGGTCAAGGAGAAATTGTGATGGCAACTTTGCTTTCTTTCTGACCATTTTGGAAGCTGTGTCTGTGATTTGTGGACTTTGTAGTCCATCCTTCTAAGGCCACCTACAAGCGGTCTGTGTAGGTTCTGTCTTTAGGTGACCCAGAGACTTGGTAGCCAAAGTATGGAAGTGATATGGTATGGAAGTGAGGCAGGCATCAGTCTGGAAACACAGAAAGTGCAGGTCAAACCACCAGCAGTTAGATCTCTGTAATCTGGTTTACACTACTGTAAAGAAAATGGAAAGCTGATCACCCGGCAAGTGTCCCTCCCCAGAGAGGGCATGAGCTGAGCCACCATGAAGGAGGGTTTATGCCAGCTGGAGAAAGTGACTGTAGGGTTGCATGTCCTGTAGGCACTCGACCAGGGTAAGGCTGAATGGCTTTGCAGCTCAGACTAACCTTTAGGGTTAACAACGGACCAAGCCTAGGAAGCTCCCATGTGTTGCTGAATAACCATGCATTGAAAAAAAAACTGGTTCCAGATCTGATTTCATTTTAATCTTTGGTGGGTTTTTTTGGTCTGATTAAAAAATAAATATATGTCCACTATTAGTGACAGGTGTCAATATATTGTTAAGAGCAAAGACTTAGGAGATTGAGTTTGAGCCCAGAACTCACAAGCTACATGACTTTGGGCAAGTCACTTACCATTTTCTTTTCTGTAAAATGAGAAAAATAATCATATTGGCCTCAAGTGGTTGTCATGAGGATTTAATAAGATAATGAATTAATGAAATAATAACGATAGCAATGTGCCTGGCATATAGTAAGCACTACAGTTCAGTTCAGTTCAGTCTCTCAGTCGTGTCCGACTCTTTGCGACCCCATGAATCGCAGCACGCCAGGCCTCCCTGTCCATCGCCAACTCCCAGAGTTCACTCAAACTCACATCCATCGTGTCGGTGATGCCATCCAGCCATCTCATCCTCTGTCGTCCCCTTCTCTTCCTGCCCCCAATCCCTCCCAGCATCAGGGTCTTTTCCAATGAGTCAACTCTTCGCATGAGGTGGCCAAAGTACTGGAGTTTCGGCTTCATCGTCATTCCTTCCAAAGAACACCCAGGACTGATCTCCTTTAGAATGGACTGGTTGAATCTCCTTGCAGTCCAAGGGACTCTCAAGAGTCTTCTCCAACACCACAGTTCAAAAGCATCAATTCTTTGGTGCTCAGCTTTCTTCACAGTCCAGCTCTCACATCCATACATGACTACTGGAAAAACCATAGCCTTGACTAGACGGACCTTTGTTGGCAAAGTAATGTCTCTGCTTCTGAATATGCTAAATAGGTTGGTCATAACTTTCCTTCCAAGGACTAAGTGTCTTTTAATTTCATGGCTGCAGTCACCATCTGCAGTGATTTTGAAGCCCAAAAAAATAAAGTCTGATACTGTTTCCCCATCTATTTCCCATGAAGTGATGGGACCGGATGCCATGATCTCAGCTTTCTGAATGTTGAGCTTTAAGTCAACTTTTTCACTCTCCTCTTTCACTTTCATCAAGAGGCTTTTTAGCTCCTCTTCACTTTCTGCCATAAGGGTGGTGTCATCTGCATATCTGAGGTTATGATTAGCATATTTATAATAGTCTCATCAACCAAATGGATGGTCTATTAATGCTTTCATATATTCCCTTTCACTCTTTTAATCATGTGTTTATGTTTTTAAATAGATAGGCTCATATTAGACACATGTAACTTTGTGCCAGCTCTTTTCAATTACTATTCTATCCTAGGTTCTGAGTTTATATGGTATAGAGGTAATAAGACTGGCTTGGGAATAAGCAGACCTGGGTTAGAATTTAGCTTTACCACTTATATCCCCAACTGTGTGACTCTGGGAAAGTGACTTGAAAATTCCAAGACTCAGTTTCTCAGCTGAGTTGATATGATAATTGTTAACTTACAAGGCTATTAGGAGAATTAGTAAGGTGAAAAATTAAAGGCTGAGGTCGAGACCTGGTACATAGTAATTATTCATTATGGGGACAAAAAAGACAACAATTTTTCTGAGCTTCCAGGGAATGTTTCAACTATATGTCTCCACTTACTGGAAAGTCTCTTAAAATGTCTGTGGAAAGATTGATGATTTGCTGGAACATTCATTTTCTGTATGATGAACAGAATTGTTCAGTGTTCTCTTTTTCTGTGCCCCAGCCCTCAGCCAAATTGCCTCTAAGTTTACTGATGCAAGACCTTGGGTCACAAAAGTTTCTCTGAGCTTTGCCTCACATGTTTTCTCTGACTCCTGAGAAAAAGATGAAAGTACTTGCCTGAGGCAGAGGCATGACATGAGCACAGGTCTCCAAAAATCGGTGCTGGGAAGGTGACTTACATATGGCTCAGCAGTGCTTAAGAATGGATCAGCACCCTTTCCGTTAAGAGTCAATAGTCCTGAACCATAGTACAGTCAGTTCAGTTCAGTTCAATCACTCAGTCATGTCCGATTCTTTGCAACCCCATGAATCGCAGTATGCCAGGCCTCCCTGCCCATCACCAACTCTTGGGGTTCACGCAAACTCATGTCCATCGAGTCAGTGATGCCATCCAGCCATCTCATCCTCTGTCATCCCCTTCTCCTCCTGCCCTCAATCCCTCCCAGCATCACAGTCTTTTCCAATGAGTCAACTCTTCGTACTGGAGTTTCAGCTTCATCATCATTCCTTCCAAAGAAATCCCAGGGCTGATCTCCTTCAGAATGGACTGGTTGGATCTCCTTGCAGTCCAAGGGACTCTCAAGAGTCTTCTCCAACACCACAGTTCAAAAGCATCAATGATTCGGTGCTCAGCTTTCTTCACAGTCCAACTCTCACATCCATACATGACCATTGGAAGAACCATAGCCTTGACTAGATGGACCTTTGTTGGCAAAGTAATGTCTCTGCTTTTTAATATGCTAAATAGGTTGGTCATAACTTTCCTTCCAAGGAGTAAGTGTCTTTTAATTTCATGGCTGCAATCACCATCTGCAGTGATTTTAGAGCCCAGAAAAATAAAGTCTGGCACTTTCCACTGTTTCCCCATCTATTTGCCATGAAGTGATGGGACCAGATGCTCTGAATGTTGAGCTTTAAGCCAACTTTTTCACTCTCCTCTTTCACTTTCATCAAGAGGCTCTTTAGTTCCTCTCTACTTTCTACCATAAGGGTGGTGTCATCTGCATATCTGAGGTTACTGATATTTCTCCCTGAAATCTTGATTCTAGCTTGTGCTTCTTCCAGCCCAATGTTTCTCATGATGTACTCTGCATACAAGTTAAATAAGCAGGGTGCAATGTACAGCCTTGATGTACTCCTTTTCCTATTTGGAACCAGTCTGTTGTTCCATGTCCAGTTCTAACTGTTGCCACCTGACCTGCATACAGGTTTCACAAGAGGCAGGTCAGGTGGTCTCTGAAAGAGACCATCTCTTTCAGAATTTTCCATAGTTTATTGTGATCCACACAGTCAAAGGCTTTGGCATAGTCAATAAAGCAGATAGATGTTTTTCTGGAACTCTCTTGCACTTTTGATGATTCAGCAGATGTTGGCAATTTGATCTCTGGTTCCTCTGCCTTTTCTAAAACCAGCTTGAACATCTGGAAGTTCATGGTTCACGTATTGCTGAAGCCTGGCTTGGAGAATTTTGAGCATTACTTTACTAGCGTGTGAGATGAGTGCAATTGTGTGGTAGTTTGAGCATTCTTTGGCATTGCCTTCCTTTGGGATTGGAATGAAAACTGACCTTTTCCAGTCCTGTGGCCACTGCTGAGTTTTCCAAATTTGCTGGCATATTGAGTGCGGCACTTTCACAGCATCATCTTTCAGGATTTGAAAGAGCTCCACTGGAATTCCATCATCTCCACTAGCTTTGTTCATAGTGATGCTTTCTCAGGTCCATTTGACTTCACATTCCAGGATGTCTGGCTCTAAGTGAGTGATCACACCATTGTGATTATTTTGGTCATGAAGCTCTTTTTTGTACAGTTCTTCTGTGTATTCTTGCCACCTCTTCTTAATATCTTCTGCTTCTGTTAGGTCCATACCATTTCTGTCCTTTATCAAGCCCATCTTTGCATGAAATATTCCCTTGGTATCTCTAATTTTCTTGAAGAGATTTCTAGTCTTTCCCATTTGAACCACACAAAAGTGTGGCTAAGAGGAGATACCCCTTGTTCGAGGTCGGGTGTGGTAGCCTAGAGGAACAACCCCACATCCAAGCAGCAGCAGCTGCATGGGACGTCCAAGAGGAGCTACTCCACATTCAAAGTCAGGAGGGGTGGCCGTGAGGAGATACCCCTCGTCCAAGGTAAGGAGCAGCAGCTGCGCTTTGCTGGAGCAGCTGTGAAGAGATACCCCACGTCCAAGGTAAGAAAAAATCCAAGTAAGACGGTAGGTGATGCGAGAGGGCATCAGAGGGCAGACACACTGAAACCATAATTATAGAAATCTAATCAATCTGAGCACACGGACCATAGTCTTGTCTAACTCAATGAAACTAAGCCATGCCCTGTTGGGCCACCCAAGACAGGCGAGTTATAGTGGAAAGGTCTGACAGAATGTGGTCCACTGGAGAAGGGAATGGCAAACCACTTCAGTATTCTTGCCTTGAGAACCCCTGAACAGTATGAAAAGGCAAAATGATAGGATACTGAAAGAAGAACTCCCCAGGTCAGTAGGTGCCCAATATGCTACTGGAGATCAGTGGAGAAATAACTCCAAAAAAAATGAAGGGATGAAGCCAAAGAAAAAACAATATCCAGTTGTGGATGCAACTGGTGATAGAAGCAAGGTCCAATGCTGTAAAGAGCAATATTGCATAGGAACCTGGAATGTCAGGTCCACGAATCAAGGCAAATTGGAAGTGGTCAAACAGGAGATGGCAAGAGTGAATGGTGACATTCTAGGAATCAGCGAACTCAAATGGACTGGAATGGGTGAATTTAACTCAGATGACCATTATATCTACTACTGCGGTCAGGAATCCCTCAGAAGAAATGGAGTGGCCATCATGGTCAACAAAAGAGTTCGAAGTGCAGTACTTGGATGCAGTCTCAAAAATGACAGAATGATCTCTGTTCATTTCCAAGGCAAATCATTCAATATCAGAGTAATCCAAGCCTATGCCCCAGCCATTAATGCTGAAGAAGCTGAAGTTAAATGGTTCTATGAAGATGTACAAGACCTTTTAGAACTAACACCCAAAAAAGCTGTCCTTTTCATTATAGGGGACCGGAATGCAAAAGTAGGAAGTCAAGAAACACCTGAGATAACAGGCAAATTTGGCTTTGGAATGAAGCAGGGCAAAGGCTAATAGAGTTTGGCCAAGAGAACTCACTGGTCATAGCAAACGCCCTCTTCCAACAACACAAGAGAAGACTCTACACATGGACATCACCAGAGGGTCAACATCAAAATCAGATTGATTATATTCTTTGCAGCCAAAGATGGAGAAGCTCTAGACAGTCAGCAAAAACAAGACCAGGAGCTGACTGTGGCTTAGATCATGAACTCCTCATTGCCAAATTCAGACTTAAATTGAAGAAAGTGGAGAAAACCACTAGACCATTCAGGTATGACCGAAATCAAATCCCTCATGATTATACAGTGGAAGTGAGAAATAGATTTAAGGGACTATATCTGATAGATAGAGTGCCTGATGAACTATGGAATGAGGTTCGTGACACTGTACAGGAGACAGGGATCAAGACCATCCCCATGGAAAAGAAATGCAAAAAAGCAAAATGGCTGTCTGGGAAGCCTTACAAATAGCTGTGAAAAGAAGAGAAGTGAAAAGCAAAGGAGAAAAGGAAAGATATAAGCATCTGAATGCAGAGTTCCAAAGAATAGCAAGGAGAGATAAGAAAGCCTTCCTCAGAGATCAATGCAAAGAAATAGAGGAACCACACTATAGTGACATCGAAATATCATCCTTAGTTTACTAATTTTATGTTTGAGTTTTTAATTATTTAATAAGCAATATACAGGTCATATAGTTCATTTTATACTGTTTCTGATCTCATCCATCCTTTTTGATGTGTAAATAAAGTCTTGAGTCAAATAAACCCATACAGAAAATATATATATATATATATAATGTAAAAGCAACCCTACAAAATAGACTTTAAAAAGACAACATGAATGGACCTACAGGGTATTATGCTAAGTGAAGTTAGTCGGAGAAAGACAAATACTGTGTGATTTCACTTATATGTGGAATCTAAAATGAAAATTAATGAGCATATTTAACAAAAGAGAAACAGTTACAGAAGCAGAGGACAAAGAGGTGGTTGACAGAGGAAGACTTGGGGAAGAAAGAAATAGATGAGCGAGATTAAGAGATACAAACTTCTAGTTGCAAAATAAATGAGTTATGGGTATGAAATGCATGGCATGGGGGATATGTCATAAGTAAAGTTCTTGTATGGTGACATATCACAGTTAGACTTGTCATGGTCAATTTGAAATGTATAGAAACTTGTAATGAACTAACATTACAGGAACTAACATAGTGTGGTCTGTCAATTATACTTCAAAAATAAACATACAAAACAACTCTTAGGGAAAAAAAGATCAGATTTGTGATTACCGGACGTGAAGAGAGGGGGAGGGAGATGTTGCATGAAGGCAGTCAAAAGATAGGAACTTTCAGCTATAACATAAATAAATACTAGAGTTTTTTTTGTTTTGTTTTTTCTGCTACACTGGGTATTTCTCTAGTTGCTGCAAGCAGGGGCTACTCCTCATTGCAGTGTGTGGGCTTCTCACTGCAGTGGCTTCTCTTGTTTGGAGGACAGGCTCTGGACACTCAGGCTTCAGTAGTGGCTGCATGTGCCTTCAGTAGCTGAGGTGCCTAGGCTTGAGTGCCCCACAGCACGAGGGATCTTCCTAGGTCAGGAACTGAACGCTGTCCCCATCATAGGCAGGTGCATTCTTAACTACTGGACCATCAGGCAAGTCCCAGTACTAGGAAATTATAAGATGCATAAGTACCACATAATAAATATATATATAAAGTTAAGAGAGTAAAGCCTAACATTTCTTATCACAAAAAAATTGTCTTTCCTATTTCTTTAATTTCATAACTATATGAGATATTGGATGTTTACTAAACTTACTGTGATAATCATTTGATGATGTACATAATTCAATCATAATACTTCTTACACTTATACAATTATCATTGTTTAGTTGGGGAAGGCGATGGCACCCCACCCCAGTACTTTTGCCTGGAAAATCCCATGGACGGAGGATCCTGGTAGGCTCCAGTCCATGGGGTCGCTAGGAGTCGGACACGACTGAGCGACTTCACTTTCATTTTTCACTTTCATGCATTGGGGAAGGAAATGGCAGCCCACTCCACTGTTCTTGCCTGGAGAATCCCAGGGACGGGGAAGCCTGGTGGGCTTCCTTCTATGGGGTCGCACAGAGTCGGACACGACTGAAGCGACTTAGCAGTAGCAGTAGCAGTAGCAGTTGCTCAGTTGTATCCAATTCTTTGAGAGCCCATGGACTATACCCCTCCAGGCTCCTTTGTCCATGGGATTTCCCAGGCAAAAATACTGGAGTGTGCTGCTATTTCCTTCTCCAGGGGATCTTCCCAAACCAAGGATCATGCCCATGTTTCCTGCTTGGCAGGTAGATTCTTTACCACTGAGCCATCTGGTGCAGTATGAGAATTATATCTTGATAAAAGTCAAAAAGATGGCTCAGTGGTAGAGTCCACCTGCCAAGCAGATGACGTGGGTTTGATCCTTGGGTCAGGAAGATCCCCTGGAAAAGGATATGACAACCCACTCCAGTATTCTTGCCTGGAGAACATGACATCATAAAAGGAAATTAGTAAAGCTAAAGTAATAGACTGGAAAGAAATGGAAATGTTAGCAAGATGGCAGAATAGGAGGCCTTGTCTCCAGTCTTTGTTCCCCATAGAAACACCAATTTGGCAACTATTCATGGACCAAAGTGCCACTGTAGGGAGCTTAAGGATCCAGGTAGGAGGCTGTGACACCCTGCTGCTACTAAGTCGCTTCAGTCGTGTCCAACTCTGTGCGACCCCATAGACGGCAGCCCACCAGGCTCCCCTGTCCCTGGGATTCTCCAGGCAAGAACACTGGAGTGGGTTGCCATTTCCTTCTCCAATGCATGAAAGTGAAAAGTGAAAGTGAAGTCGCTAAATCGTGTCAGACTCTTCGCGACCCCATGGACCACAGCTTTCCAAGCTCCTCCATCCATGGGATTCTCCAGGCAACAGTACTGGAGTGGGGTGCCATTGCCTTCTCCCTGTGACACTCTGCTGCTGCTGCTGCTGCTAAGTCGCTTCAGTCGTGTCCGACTCTGTGCAACCCCATAGACGGAAGCCCACCAGGATCCCCCGTCCCTGGGATTCTCCAGGCAAGAACACTGGAGTGGGTTGCCATTTCCTTCTCCAATGCTTGAAAGTGAAAAGTAAAAGGGAAGTAGCTCAGTTGTGTCCGACTCTTAGCAACCCCATAGACTACAGCCTACCAGGCTCCTCCATCCATGGGATTTTCCAGGCAAGAGTACTGGAGTGGCGTGCCATTGCCTTCTCCATGTGACACCCTAGTGGAGTCCAATATTGAGGAAAGCTGACTTGAGAAGGTGGGCTAATGGTCCCAGGAGCAGGCTCCCCAACTATGGACCTGACTGCTGATATGGAGGCAGCCCCATGATCTGGCTCTCGTCCTACCTGTCCAGGGACTTGATGGCCTCACTCATGGGTGCCAAAAGTAAGGTTACCTACAGACACCACCAGATAGTCCAAAACCCTGCCAGCTAATCAGCCTAGAATCTCTGGCTAGGCTGACTAGTGAAAGTCTTAATCTGAAACCAGTCTTTCAAGGCTAGAAGATGTGACTGTTTCTTCAAATGTACAGACAGCAATGCAGAAATATATGGATCACAAAGAATCAGATAAACATGACATCATAAAAAGAAATTAGTAAAGCTACAGTAATGGACTGGAAAGAAATAGAAACTCAAAAAATGCTTGGCAAAGAATTAAAAAATAATCACTTTAAAGAAATTTAGTGAACTACAAGAGAATACAGATCAATAATGACAGAAATATTTTTTTAAAAAAACCAACTGTATATATTTCAAAATGACTGTGTGTAGCAAAAGAGAAACAGACTCACAAGTATAGAACACTAACCAGTGGTTACCAGTGGGGAGAGGAAAGGGAGGAAGGGACAAGTCAGGGGTAAAGCCTTAAGTTATACAAACTACTATTGTAAAATAGATGAGCAACAGAGATATATTGTATAGCACAGGAAATATAGCCATTACCATATAATAACTTAAAATGGAGTATAAACTATAAAAATACTGAATCACTATTCTGTACACCTGAAACTAATGCAATATTATAAATCAACTATACTTCAATAGTTGATTAGTTAGTTAGTTAATTGAGGTATAGTTGATTTATACTTAAATTTATAGTTGAAGACTATACTTCAATAGTTTTCCCTGGTGGCTCAGATGGTAAAGTGTCTGCCTGCAATGTGGGAGACCCGGGTTCGATCCCTGGGTTGGGAAGATCTCCTGGAGAAGGAAACGGCAACTCACTCCAGTACTCTTGCCTGGAGAATCCCACGGACGGAGGAGACTGGTAGGCTACAGTCCATGGGGTCGCAAAGAGTCAAACATGACTGAGCGACTTCACTTTCACAGTTCAATAGGAAAAAAGCAAACAACTTATAGAATGCAAGAGAAGCAATGCTAAGAGGGAAGATTATAACAACAAAGGCCTACATTAAAATAGAAGGTTCATCTCAAATAAACCTTCTAACTTCGCATCTCAAGGAATTAGAAAAAATTAAACCTAAAAATTATCTAAAGAAATAATAAAGATCAGAACAGAAATAAGTGATATAGATAATACAAAATAATTTTAAAATGACAAAACAAAGAATGTTTCTTTGAAAAAATAAACTAAATTGAAAAGACTTTAGTTAACTAAGAAAAAAGAAGACTCAAATAAAAAGTGAAATAAAAGACATTAGAATTGATTTCACAAATATTTAGGAACAATATAAACCATTATGTACAAAAAAATTAGACAACTCAGAAGAAATGGAGTAATTCCTAGAAACTTACAATCTATCAAAACATAATCAAGAAGAAATAGAAAACACAAACAAAGTTTAAAAATGAGATTGAAAGAGTAATAAAAGCAAAGCTCATAACACAAAAAAGTCTAGGATTAGATGATTTCATGGGTGAATTCTGCCAAACATTTAAAAAAGAATCTTTCTTAAACTCTTTCAGGAAAAAAAAAATTAGGAGAGGGAATATTTCCAAACTCATTCTGTCAGGTCGTGTCTGACTCTGTGTGACCCCATAGATGGCAGCCCACCAGGCTCCCCCGTCCCTGGGATTCTCCAAGCAAGAACACTGGAGTGGATTGCCATTTCCTTCTCCAACGTATGAAAGTGAAAAGTGAAAATGAAGTCGCTCAGTCGTATCAGACCCTTAGTGACCCCATGGACTGCAGCCTACCAGGCTCCTCCATCCATGGTGTTTACCAGGCAAGAGTACTGGAGTGGGGTGCCATTGCCTTTTCCCAGGTCAACATCATCTTGATACCAAAGCCAGACAAAGACACCTCCAAGAATACCATAGTCCTAATGAATATATATGTAAAAATCCTCAACAAAATACTAGTAAACTGAAACAACAACACATTAAGGAATCATACGCCATAACCAAATAGAATTTATCCCTGGAATATGGATATGGTTCAACATATCAATATGATACACCACATTAACAGATGAAGGATAAAAACTACATGTTATCTCAACAGATGCAGAAAAAAGATTTGACAAAATTACATACCATTTCATGATAAAAACTGTTAACAAATTAGGAATTATAGAAGGAATTTACTTCAATACATATTAAAGGCTAGTTTAAAATGGCTAACATCACACTCAGTGGTAAAACGCTGAAAGCTTTCCCTTTACCAGAACAAAGCAGGAATGCCCACTCTCATCTCTCAGCATGGTATTAGCATTTCTAGCTAGAGCAATCAGGCAAAACCAAGGACATCCCAAATTGCAAAGGAAGACGTAAAAGTATCTCTGTTTGCAGATGACTTGATATTATATTTGAAAACTCTAAAAACTACGATGAATGGTGAAGATCGCTCAGTCGTGTCCAACTCTTTGTGACCCCCAGGCTCCTCTGTCCGCTGGATTTTCCAGGCAATAGTACTGGAGTGGATTGCCATTTCCTTCTCTCTCACACACAAATGTTATAACTAGTAAGTGAATCTGGTAAAGTCACAGGATACAAAATCAACATACAAAAATCAAGTTCCATTTCTATAATAATGATCTCTCTGAAAAGGAAATTAAGAAAGCAGTTCTATTACAATAGAATCAAAAATAATAAAATACTTAGGAATAAACTTAATGAAAAAGGTGAAAGACTTGTAGACTAAAGATTATGAAGTGTTGACAAAAGAAAATTTAAAAGGCAGAAACAGTGGCTGACTTTATTTTTTGGGCTCCAAAATCACTGCAGATGGTGACTGCAGCCATGAAATTAAAAGACGCTTATTCCTTGGAAGGAAAGTTATGACCAACCTAGACAGCATATTTAAAAGCAGAGACATTACTTTGTCAACAAAGGTCCATCTAGTCAAGGCTATGGTTTTTCCAGTGGTCATGTATAGTTGTGAGAGTTGGACTGTGAAGAAGGCTGAGCACCAAAGAATTGATGCTTTTGAACTGTGGTGTTGGAGAAGACTCTTGAGAGTCCCTTGGAGTGCAAGGAGATCCAACCAGTCCATCCTTAAGGAAATCAGTCCTAGGTGTTCATTGGAAGGACTGATGTTGAAGTTGAAACTCCAATATTTTGGCCACCTGATGCAAAAAGCTGACTCCTTTGAAAAGACCCTGATGTTAGGAAAGATTGAAGGCAAGAGGAGAAGGGGACGACAGAGGATGGGATGGTTAGATGGCATCACCAACTCAATGGACATGAGTTTGAGTAAACTCCGAGAGTTGGTGATGGACAGGGAGGCCTGGCGTGCTGTGGTTCATGGGGTTGCAAAGAATCGGACACAACTGAGCAACTGAACTGAACTGAACTGAAAGAATGATTTAGGTCTACACTAGTTGGGCAAGAGGGATTTCTACAAAGAATTCTGTAAGGAGAAATGTAAGGTGTAACAAAGTTTCTAACATATTCTAATTTCTTATTTGTAAACCAAAGAAAAACTACTTTTCCCCGTAGATGTGTATATTATGTCTATGTATGATTGTGCAAGCTTAAAGAAAGACATGCAAATATAGAAAAGCAGGCTGTCAATGGTGATTACTTAGTGATGGAGACGAGAGAGGAGAAGGAAAATTATATATATTATAATGCTAATATAAAGTTGAATAATATTATAAATAATTAAAGATTGAACATTTATATAGACAGTACCTAGCACATTGACACAGATAAATCGAAATATTAATTGAATTTCAGGTTGTGATGTAAGGTATTTTCTTTTGGGTTACTGTTATTTCAATATAAGTGTCTTAATATATTATTATTTACTTATTTTAAATGATCTCCTTTACAATTAGTTACGATAAGAAAACTAAATTGTTGTTTAGTTGCTAAGTCATGTCCGACACTTTATGACCCCAGGTTCCTCTGTCCATGGGAATTACCAGGCAAGAGTACTAGAATGGGTTGCCATTTCCTTCTCTAGGTGATCTTCCTGATTCAGGTATTAAACCTGAGTCTCCTGCATTGGCAGGTAAATTCTTTACTAGCTTAGTGTGTGAAAGTCGCTCAGTCATATCTGACTCTTTGCAACCCCATGGACTATACAGCCCATGGAATTCTCCAGGTCCGAATACTAGAGTGGGTAGCCTTTCCCTTCTCCAGGGGTTCTTCCTGACCCAGGAAACCCAGGTCTCCTGCATTGCAGGCAGATTCTTTACCCCCCTGAGCCCATTCATAATCAAAAGACTGGTGTCCAGATCTGGATATCATTTTCAAATTGTTCTCTCAGGATCCCCAGGGGTTCCAAGGATGTTGGTTCCTGGGCCAACAAGTGGTAAAGGGCTGGGCCCCTATGTCACATCCCAGGGAAAGTGTCTGCCCCTCTACCTCTCCATCACCTGCAACTCTTAGCTATAAATGGAGCAGCTCATGTTCATCTATTTTATATTTGGAATTTTACATATAATTTTATTTGAAGAAATGCTGGTGCTTAAAAACAAATTTGAATATTGTTGCTTTAGACAATGATGCCAAGTAGGACCAATTTCAGTATGAATACTCCACATATTGCACTTCTAATTCTCTTTTGAGTGAGTTAGATATGGCTGCAGCAAATAGCCTATTGCAGGAAAAATGATTAGAATGGTTCTAGAAGACCCTGATTCCTACTAGCCTGTTATTAATGGAGGAGATTTCTCCATTGTAGGCCTGTTTATCTGGGCTGAGGCATTTAATTAGTATTAACTTTATCTAATTTAATGAATCCATTTCATCAGTGGACTGTTAGCATAGCTATAGTTGTATTTTCCCAGATTTGCCTCTTGACCTATCTGCTTATGGTAACAAAACCCCTATTTCCAGTGGGGAGCCCACTACAAGTTCTTTCAGGTGGGTATATAACCCCAGGATGACTAATTAGAATACAATCCACTTGACCTTGTAAATAGTTCAGGGATAATACATAATTAAGCTCGGCCAAGCAGAGTCCAGCTTGGGATTTTTATTGGAATTGCTGAGAACACTAGCTCTGTAAATATAGAGTGCTGGCAGGGCCATTTGTTATAACACAGGGAGGGAGCACCTTAAAATGAAGTTAAGACCAAAAAGGAATTGCTGAGCAATGGAGATAGATTTCTGAAAACAGTGTCTAAATCCCTGGATCCAGCTATTCCTAGAGTTCATTTGCCCTGGAGCTTCCTATCTATGTGAATTCCCTTTGTGTTAAATTTATCTGTTATAGTTGAGTGTCACAGCCTAATCACTGTGATTCTCGCTGGTGGGTGTTTTGAGCAGGGTTGTTGGGGTAAGAGAAAAGAACGGGGCTTTTCATGGGGAAGCAAACAGTATTGAGAGAGGCTGCAGAGCTGTGGAGGCAGCTTGAAGGCCCTGGATACCTGATGGGAGATAGGAGGAGTAGAACATGAGAGGAGGGGGGTAAAATGAAAACAATTTCCGTCTGTTGCCTTGAGATCCGAGTATCTACTCTTTGAATTCCTCACTCCTCGGGAATCTAAATGCTTGGAGGAATTTTGCCTCCATTTCCAAGTACATCACCGTAGATCCATTTAACAAGTTCTCAGAAAAATCTACTTATAGGAGTCAACATTTGGGCTACAAGTGGGATAGGGTAGGAAATGGAGAGAAGTGTGTGCCCAGGGCCCATCTGAGGAACAGCAGAGTGGATGGCTAGAGGGTACTCTGTCAGCTACCTGGGGCAGAATTGATACCATAAGAGCATCAGAACTTGGAGGAGATGGAAAGTGGTGATACTATTTTTAGATCCATGAGAAACAACTCCCAGGGGTAGCAGAAGATCCGATGAAGTAAGGTCACAAAAAGTCAGAAGTCTTTTTGCACTGTGATCCTTGCCAGTCTTTCAGATCTGGCTAGTTGATTAAATTATCTCTGTGATAAAATAAGCCAATATATAGTCACCAACATTAAGCAAGTTATTGGGATTTCTAAAGCTTACAGGTTGACATAATTGTAGTTTTGAATTACACATCCTGGGTATATTAAAACAATTAAAAATCAGTCCCGCCTCCCCTACTCAACTCTCCGCCACCCTCCCACCTGCTTTTTTCTTTCTAAAAAGGCAGTATTATAAACCCAGTTCATATACATCAGCCTGAAATTTCTATTCACCTACTACCATTTATAGTACCAAGGGAGAAGAATGGGATAGGGTTATAGACAGGGGATGGGTTTCCTCCACGACGACCAGAATGTTCCTGGGTTGCTGTTTCTGAGAGGGGGGCAAACTGGTACATCACACATCATCTGCTGGGCCCAGTAGCTGGTTCTTTACTGAGATTATCACTTATTTCCATGGTTCCCTGCTTCAATAAGATCTCAGGGAAGGATAACTGACAATGGAATAAATGTTGCAGCTGAAATAAATGTAAACACAAATCTGTATTTACAAATGTAAATACAAACCTGTACAGGAGCAGGATGTGAAAGCAAAAATGGAAGTAATGCTTTCAGACTAGCTCATGGTAGGAGGGCAATTCCATTGTTAGAAACTGCTGGTCATCACAATCCTGATACAGTAATGACTTCTTTTATTCTCTCTGAAGCTGGGTATATCAGAGACCAAAAATATCCTTCACATAAATCATTCCTTTCCTAGCGTTTGACAGCCACTGTCTCAAACTTGATTAGTCATTGGGCACAAGGAGAAGCAAGATCATCATAAATTCACATGTATTTAGTGGATAAAGCACAGCTTTTCTAGAAAGAGGGTTTCTGTTTAATCTCTGCTGGTCAATGTTCATCACTGGATCTCAAGACTATTAAAAGAAATAGGACAGTGCAAGTTTCTTTGGGGCAGGATTCAGCAAATGTATTTTATTTAAAAGATGGAGTGAATTTTATCCCAGAGAAATGTGAAGGAGACACAGCAAATGAAAGAGGCACTGGAGGACACACAGGGTGTTTCATCTGAAAGCTCGCCTCATTGCTTGGATGAGGACCCTTTCCACCAGGTAGCATATTTCTGAACCTGGGAACTCGAGCAATATTACAAAACCAGACCTCTACGATACCGAAAGTCTGACTCAGACACTTCTGGAGAAACTGCTGAGTAAGGACATGGTTTCACTGATATTAGAAAACTGGAATTGCCTGGATGATTTCTACTAATCCTGTTTAGCAATCTGCTAGGCAGTAATGTTTCCACTACCTATGTCTCCTCTTTTGGACTAAAGATGATGACTATCGTTTTATTATACTAAATGAGGTTTATTGGTGGTTTCCTAATGGTATACTACTTATTGGTTCTAGGCTGGAAATGTGAATACAAATAAAGATTGGGAATTAGTTTTAGACAGTATCTTTAACTGTTCAAAGTATTTACCTAAATCCTTCTAATTGCTTTCCTTGTCTGTGTTTTTTTTTTTTTTTTTTTTAAAGTTGGAAATCACTGGGCCTATTTTTAAATGTGGTCAAGGGCAATGTTGGGTAGAATGATGTTCTTAGAATCCTAACAGTCTTCCTCATGGGTTTATGAAGTTGTTCTGAGGAGTCCCCAGTTGCCTAAGAGGTGGGAAAGGGCAGGGAGTGCCTCTATTTTAATCTGGAAATACAGAGGCCCGTGGGGTTAAAGAATTAGTACCAGATTCTAGATTGTCTGAATCTCAGGCCTGACTCTATATAGGAGAGGCCAGTGTTGCCACCCACTCCAGTGTTCTTGCCTGGAGAATCTCAGGGACAGGGGAGCCTGGTGGGCTGCCATCTATGGGGTCGCACAGAGTTGGACACGACTGAAGTGACTTAGCAGTAGCAGCAGCAGTGTTGCCCAGCTAAGTAACTGGAGAGTGGATTAGGTTTTGAGGGTCAAGGCTAGGGCTGTGATTTCTTATCAAAGCCTGTGGAGGATCCCAGGAACCCAAAGAACAAGCCAAAGTCTTGTAGCTAAAATATTGATGATGGAAGAGGTTTAAATATCATGTCTGTAGGGGCTAAAGGCAGGGACTGAAAACAGAGTTCAGAGCCAGAACTCAGCAGCTGGGAGATGGATTTGAGTATGGTCAGGGCAATTGTCTGAAACTGCAGCTGGGTGAGACTTGGGTCGTAGGCTTTACTAAATGACCAGTCCTGGCTCACCAGGAGGCAAATCCTCGGTGAGTCCCTTATCCGACAGAACTTTTTGTGCCTGCCTAACCTCAGGAAGACGTGCCATTTGAAGTCTGACAAGGTACAAGAAGAAGATAAGAAAATCAGAAACTGGAATTATCTTTCTTCTTGGTCCTTGTATTTTAAATTTGGCAAAAATGGAAGAAAGGATTAAAAAAATCACTTGGCTATAACTAATTGGTTTTCTTTTTTTGAAGTGTTTCAGTCATATATTTATGTCAGTCAGGATTATTTGTTCATTGTTTTCTCCCTAAACACCCATAATAATTGCTGAATACAAGAATTGTTTTACTGACTCAGATCTATGGTCCACAGGGCTACAATTTTATGCTAATAGAGTCCTGTGGGACTTTCACAGGGTGACATCACTTCCTTCCTTCACCCATCTTTGTGTTTCTAGTCCTTTAGCGATCTGAATTTCATTAATTCATTTGTGGGGAAGGTAAAATTTTCCTCCACCCTTATAGGGTCTCCTGCTGGGACTGATAAAAGACAGATTAACAGGGGGAAAGGATACAAATTTTATTTGTATTCAATATGTACATAGCCCTTACAAGAACAAAGAAGATCCAAAGTGGTGACTAGACTTAAGTGCTCAAGTTGAACAAAATGTGGCTCTTGTGGAAAAGTGACCAAAATACAAAGGAAAATGAGAGTTATTCCTGACTCCCTAGAATGTATCTTCCTCCTTGTACAGGGAGGGCAATTTTAACATGGGAATTTTATCTCCCACTTTCAGGAAGAAAAATAAAGATCAGAGAATCTTTCTTGCATGTACACTTTTTCAAAACCTTTAACTCAGAATAATCAATATGCCAAAGTGCCATATTTTGTAGTAGCATGTTCTGAACTCCTTTGCATCCAAACTTAAAAAAAAAAAAAAGGTATTTCAATTCTATTTGGGTTGGTGGAGCGGAGGTGGTGGTGGTAATAAGTTCCACAAGTTTACTGTTGGCAGGAAGCAAGAGATTTTCATCCTTTGTACTAAGACCAGCTAGGAAACTCATCAACAGGTGACAGGGAATTTGATATATAGACCTCATCCCTGTTTGAGTGTTGGAGGGAGATGGAAGCCAATGAAATTAGGAGTCTTGTGAACTTTGAGGGAAGACAGGAAGCCCCTGGAGTCTCTGGTAGTATTAAAGTAGAGCTGGATTTCTTTGAAAGATAGAGTGATTCATCCTGGTTTTCCTGGAATCTTCCTGGAATCTACATGCTGGGAACCCCTCAGTAATCAGTATGATATCTGAAAGCCTATTTCAGATATCATATGATTCTTAGATCCTTTCTCTTCTGTGTTCCAAAGCCTGTTTGGAAGCTAACCTTACCCATGTAAGGTTACTCCTAAAAGTCCTGGTTTGAAATCTCTGAGAGAAGTTTGGTGATAGTGTCCCCCATGGGCCAAGCACCTCCCCTTGGGCTCTGTTGTTGTTCAGTCACTAAGCCCTGTCAGACTCTTTGCATCTCCATGAACTGCAGCATGCTAGGCTTCCCTGTCCTTTACTGTCTCCTGGAGTTTGCTTAAGCTCATGTCCATTGAGTTGGTGATGCCATCTAACCATTGCATCCATCCTCTGTGGCTCCTTCTTCTCCTGCCACTCAACCTTTCCCAGCATGAGGGTTTTCTCCAATGAGTTGGCTCTTTGCAACAGGTTGGACAAAGTATTGGAGCCTCAGCTTCAGCATTAGTCCTTCCAGTGAATATTCAGGGTTGATTTCCCTTAGGATTGATTGATCTGATCTCCTTGCAGTCCAAGGGACTCTCAAGAGTCTTTCTATAGCACCACAGTTTGAAGGCATCAATTCTTCGGTGCTCAGCCTTCTTCATGGTCCAACTCTCATATCCATACATGACTACTGAAAAAACCATAGCTTTGACTATGCAGACCTTTGTTGGCAAAGTGATGTCTCTACTTTTTAATATGCTCTCTAAATTTGTCATGGCTTTTTTCCCAAGGAACAAGCATCTTTTAATACTGTGGCTGCAGTCACCATCTGTAGTGAAAATGAAATCTGCCATTGTTTCCACTTTTTCTCCATCTCTTTGCTATGAAGTGATGAAACCTGATGCCATGATCTTAGTTTTTTGAATGTTGAGTTTTAAACCAGCTTTTTCACTCTCTTCTTTCACATTCAAGAGTTTAGTTTCTCTTCATTTGGGCTCTGTAGCTCCTGCCAAAAGACCTGCCTGGGCCACTGCTGTAAACCTGAGGCCTCTTTATGGACTAAATAGCTCATGTGATTCACAAACTTGTGTGGATGAATCTGAAATAGGAATATTTGTTTTTCTCTCTGGTTTGTGGCTTATATGACAATCTTTTCTTCTTAAAAATGGGGATAATAATCATACCAACCCCTAGAGTTGTTTACAGTATTAAATAATAAAAAAAGGGTGCTAAGAATAAGGGCGAACACATAGTAAATAATAAATATTAGGATTATTACTATAGAGTTATAGGCTGTTGATAGAATTGTCATTGTTATACTAACTTGTAAGTTCCTATAGGAGAGAATTTTCAGGCTGTGGAAAAAACACACTGAATGTTAAAATGAGAGCAATTTAGAGTCAGTTAAGGTTTGCCCAAGGAAACCTAACCTAGGAGTCAGATGGCTTAGTTCTCCCACCATTTAACTGCAGTGAGTATCCTCACATCCGTAGGAAGCCACGAAACTGCACCTATAAACCTGCAGAACTTCAGAGCTGTGAACTTCGTGGTGGCCTGTGGGTGAGGCTTCAACCACCAGAGGGAGTTGAAGGAGCCAATTAGTGAAAACTTGAATCAAACTAGATTTAGCAACTAGGAAACATAATTGCTCATGTCATTAGAGGTCTAGAAGATCATGCAACCAACATTTAGTGTTAACTCAACCCAGTGCTTTCAGAGTATAATCCACTGAAGTGTTGATGTTCCCTATCCTCTAAGATCTCAGTGGTGAGAAATAAGGGCATCAGAGCCAGGTATTGATCCTTTCTCCTCTCAGAGAACAGGGAGTTCATAGGTTGAGGATGGGCCGAGAGGAGCCCATCTCATACCTAGAGGAACCCAGATCTAGAGAGTTACAGAAGCTGACAGTGGCAGAGAAAGAAGGGCCCCATGGTAAGCAGAGCTCAAGGTAGACTTTGAGAGTTGGAGTGTAAAGGTCAGGGAACACAGTACTTGAGGAGATATGAGGAGAATAGGACAGGTCAGTAATATCTGAGGTAGGGGCTATTGGTTGGGCTGGATGATAGTGTTTGTGTATCTTCCTTGTGTACTTTCCTGCTTCCCAGGTGGCACTAGTGGTAAAGAACCCACCTGCCAATGCAGGAGACATAACAGACTCGGCTTTGATCCCTGGGTTGGGAAGATCCCCTGGAGAAGGGCAAGGCAACCCACTCCAGTATTCTTGCCTGGAGAATTCCATAGACAGAGGAGCCTGGAGGGCTGTGTTCCATAGGGTTGCAAATAGACACAATTGAAGGTGACTTAGCATGCACGCATGCCTGTGTACTTTCAGCATGGGCTGGCCATGTTGCAAGAGCCAGGGATGGATTCACAGAGAAATAGTTCAGGGCAGGGCTTTTCTTCCAGTAGGGAAATAGGAAAGCCTTCAGATAAGGACTCAGATGGTAAAGAATCCTCCTGCAGTGAGGGATACCTGGGTTCAATCCCTGGTTTGGGAAGGTCCCCTGGAGAACAGAACAGCTACCCACTCCAGTATTCTGGCCTGGAGAATTCCATGGACAGAGGATCCTGGTGGGCTATAGTCTATGGGCTCGCAAAGACTGAGCAACTTTCACTTTCACTTCACTTTCAGATAAGGACTATGGATGGTTCTGGCTCCAAGGGTATCAGGTAGCTGGGCCTTTTTAGGAGCTCTGCGTGTAGGCTAAGGCCAGCAAGACCAGTCCTGGTAAGGCTTATGCTGATGGCGCTGGGGTTCCTAATCCACTGCTAGGCTTGAAGCAGGAACTGGTTCTTTATGACCCGAGGCTGGTGAGAACTTTGCTCACCATCTTAAATTTCTCAGAAGGTAAATCTAAATTTGTAAGGGTTCATGTTTTACAATTCTAGAGGCCTTTTCCATCTGGCTTCTTTGCTTGCCAGAGTTCCAGAATAAACCCTCCTACAATATGGACCATGCTGTACCCACCAAGGCCAAAGCAGCCAGCTGGGAGACAGAGCACATGGGCTGAAAATTTGGTAGTAAGATGCTGAGTTCTGTTCTTTCCAAAATAATTAAAAGTCGATGGTCAAACTTCACTGAGTGTGGAATATTTGGAAATAACTTTTCCAAGAGGATTAAAAACATCTCTTAAATTTAAGGATTATCAAGGAAGATGATGCTATTGGGGAAGGATTGTCAAAAAGGGGGCATTGAGACTGTTTTTCTCATGTAGACTAGAAACTGATCCTGGGAGTATCCTCCAGAAAATAGTTTTCTAAATGTTTTAAAAAGAGCAATGTGACAGGATCACTTGGATCAACCATAATCCCATAGCTTCATAATTCTGAAGGGTTGCACTCAATTCCAACACACAACATTCTGAAATGTCTATCAAACACTCTAGTTCATGACATAATTTATATTAATTTGTTTAAATTTTAGAAAACTCAATAAATATTTTGGGTGCATGCTTAATATAAATTTACTTTTATTTATTCGTGTTTGATAAACAAATGCCTTCCCCCCAACCCCATTCTCTTCACTCTGCATTTATTTTCTGGATTGTCTGCCCTGAGTCTGTAGGCAGAAGGTAATTGAAAGTTGTGACCGGCTGCCATCTACTGGGGAAATAGAACAATAGTTAAAAAGCAGGCTTGGCGGGAGCCTCAGTGTAAAAGAATGAATACATAGAAAAAGAAAACTTCATGAATATATAAAAGGAAACATGGGAAGAGATGGGATGTTTACGTATTCCTTGATATGGGAATCTAATATGCTTCTTTGACATAATATTTTCTTTAAAGTAAGTGAAAGTGTTAGTCACTCAGTCATGTTCAACTCTTTGCAACGCCATGGACTGTGGCCCACCAGGCTCCTCTGTCCATGAGATTTTCCAGGCAAGAATACTAGAGTGGATTGCCATTTCCTTCTCCAGGGGATCTTCCCAAACCAGGGATCAAACCCAGGTTTCCTGCATTTCAAGCAGAGTTTTTACTGTCTGATTAGGTCAAACATTAGCTATCAGGAAAAATCTTCAGTCTATTAAGCCCTCAGTCTACTTAAAATCCCCAAACTTTCATAGTGATAAGACCTTTGGGATCACCCATTTCAGCACCTTCATTTACAGTTGAGAAACAGAGGCGCCGAGGAAAGGGATGCTGGCAGAGGACCTGCATCTTCTCATCTCATCACCAAGATGGTTCTCATTTAGATTAAGTGGCCATTTGGGTAAAGATCATGATTTAAAGGATGCCAAGAAGTTATTTGGGGCACCAAACATTCTCTTCTTTGCTGGCTAAATAGGCTGTTACAAAGTCTCATAATTAGAGTTGCTTCTTTGAGTGAAAACTGGTACTTACACATTTGTACTGTAAACTTCCCCAAACCCCTTCACACAAATTGGGTTTTTCTGATTACCTATTATTTCCCAGCTTATTTAGAAAGAAAGTAAGTAGTAAAATCACTGCTTGAGCTCTAATTCTAGCCAAGAGAGGGTAGTGGTGAGTGAGAAGAGTCTTGTGAGACTTGCTGAGGCAGTGAGAGCCAGGAAGGAAAGCTGGAGCTGGTGAGGCTGAGAACCTGGGTCCTGGAATTCAGAGAAAAGCAGGTACCTGGAGGGATGAGGAGCTTTCAAAGCCATGGTACTTTGTCTGCACAAATGCAGACACGCAGTGAGAGATAAAAATGGGTGCTTAGAAAAACCAGGATGGCTACACTGGAGCTCTCTGATGAGTTGTCAGTTCAGAAGTATACTTGTAGAGGGAAGTGAGCACTTGGAGCCGGGGGTGAGAGGCAAACCCTGTGGGAACAATGTTGTGGAGACTTCAATTCCCATGAGCTAGTAAGAAATGTTCAGGGCAACAAACCCAATAAAATTATGTTTAGAGTAACTTGACAAGGCAGAGGTGGGAAATGGGCCTGTTACCTGGAGTTTTTCTTGTGTGCAGACCAATAATTCAAAAAAAAAAAAAAAAAAATCAGAGCTTTTCCTTCTTCTTTCCCCCATCATTTTGGCAACAAAGAATGATCTTTGGATTGAAAATCATAGAACATACATCAGTGAAAGGGAAATAGAAGTCCAGACCGGAGGAAACCCATGTCAGAGAGTAACAGTGACATATCTGAATGCTTGCTGCATCATCTCATTGAATTTGTACAATAACTCTGTGGTTTTAGGCACTATCTTATTTAGATATTAGGAACCATGAACTTATGAAGGTGAAACTATTTATGTTTCATGTAATTAGGGGAAGGGAAGGAACATCATTTATACCCTGGCCATCTGAGTCCGAGAGCTAAACCGCTCTGTTGTTTGGCCTCCAGAGCACCTAAGGGATGTCAGGTCTCCTGGTGCACATACATCACTCCAACTGTTGAGAGAACTTCCAAATAGGTAACGTGGACCGTGGTGAGAAGCTGAATGGAAAAATGTGTGTGTGCTTGCTCAGTCATGTCTGGTTCTTTGTAATCCCATGGACTATAGCCCACCAGGCTCCTCTGTCCATGGGATTGTCCAGGCAAGAATATTGGAGTGAGTTGCCATTTCCTCCTCAAAGGGATCTTCCTGACCCAGGGAAGATTTCCTGTGTCTCCTGCATTGGCAAGGTGGATTCTTTACCAGTGAGCCACCTGGGAAGCCTTGGTGGAAACCAGGTTTCTGTTTAAAAATATTTTTTTCCTTAAAAAAAAAAAAAAAGGAGACTATAGTAGATTCTACAAATTGCAAGTAGTGAGCTTGATGTAGATTCTGTGAAAAATCCTATGATAGTTTACTAAGGGGTTATTATATTAAACTGTTAAGAATATACTACACTTGATCTTAGCCAGGTCAAGAAGCCATAAGGAGTTACTATGAACACCTGGGAAAGGAAGCTATGGGTCCAAGACCCAACAAAGGTTGTTAACACAGGTTATGTCATTTAGAAAATACTGCGGCTGCTTTGGGCTTGCTGCTGCGTGGGTTCACTTATAAAAAGAGTCATCCTCTCAAAATAGTCACAACCAGTGTAGAGGAGACCAGGTCAGATGATGACAATGCTGTAGAACCACACACATAGGTACATCAATGGGGTTGAGGGGGTCCCAGGGAGAGGCACACAAACCAGAGAAAGGGGGGCAGAGAAAGTTCTCCAAGGCTCACATTCCTTTGCCTTCCATTAAGAAAAGTTTCTAAAATTGAATTTCTGTTAAAATTTTAGGCTGAATTATGCAAATGTATGTTCGTGTACATGGGATGGCCATTTTAAGGTCATACATAGTCAAATATCGGCAATCTCTTAGAGCTGTTTTCAGCTATTTCTTTGGCTACTTACTGCCTCTTAATATGTTCTACCATTTCTTGGCTTTTCATTTTCATACCAGCTATTGCAGTTCTCTTTTGAGAATGGGGATTTAGCTCTCTAATGCCACCTCTGTCATAAATGTCCACACTCGCTTACCCTTCTTACCTTGCCCTGTTATAGTTCCTGGTGAAATCACTCTTCACGTTGGCATCATTAATGTCAGGAGGGAAGCCTGTTCCCCACTCCTGAAGTTTTCTTCCTTGAGGTGGGATTTCTCTGTTCTCTCTGCCCAACTCAGTTATTCATTTCCTTCTCTCTAAGAGTCAGGAAGCAACAGTTAGAACTGGACATGGAACAACAGACTGGTTCCAAATAGGAGAAGGAGTACATCAAGGCTGTATATTGTCACCCTGCTTATTTAACTTATATACAGAGTACATCATGAGAAACGCTGGGCTGGAAGAAGCACAAGCTGCAATCAAGATTGCCAGGAGAAATATCAATAACCTCAGATATGCAGATGACACCACTCTTATGGCAGAAAGTGAAGAGGATCTAAAAAGCCTCTTGATGAAGGTGAAAGAGGAGAGTGAAAAAGTTGGCTTAAAACTCAACATTCAGAAAACGAAGATCATGGCATCTGGTGCCATCACTTCATGGGAAATAGATGGGGAAAGAGTGGAAACAGTGTCACTTTATTTTGGGGGGCTCCAAAATCATTGCAGATGGTGATTGCAGCCATGAAATTAAAAGACGCTTACTCCTTGGAAGGAAAGTTATGACCAACCTAGATAGCATATTGAAAGGCAGAGACACTACTTTGCCAACAAAGGTCTGTCTAGTCAAGGCTATGGTTTTTCCTGTGGTCATGTATGGATGTGAAAGTTGGACTGTGAAGAAGGCTGAGTGCCAAAGAATTGATGCTTTTGAACTGTGATGTTGGAGAAGACTCTTGAGAGTCCCTTGGAGTGCAAGGAGATCCAACCAGTCCATTCTGAAGGAGATCAGCCCTGGAATTTCTTTGAAAGGAATGATGCTGAAGCTGAAACTCCAATACTTTGGCCACCTCATGGGAAAAGTTGACTCACTGGAAAAGACTGTGATGCTGGGAGGGATTAGGGGCAGGAGGAGAAGGGGATGACAGAGGATGAGATGGCTGGATGGCATCACTGACTCGATGGACGTGAGTTTGAGTGAACTCCGGGAGTTGGTGATGGACAGGGAGGCCTGGCGTGCTGTGATTCATGGGGTCGCAAAGAGGCGGACACGACTGAGTGACTGAACTGAACTGAACTGAACTGAACTGAACTGAAGGGAGAAGGAGTAGCTTTATTTGGTTGGTAAATTTGGATCAGTTATTTTTCCTTCTGCCCCACAGGAAACTGTTCATTACCAAGGAACAAGCACTCCATGGAGCACTGCCCTTGCTGGGTGAGAAAATATGCCCACTCTGGGGTTCAGTCCATTTGGCTCTCCCAACTAAACGACTTTAGCCAAATCAACCTTTATCATAAAGAATAAAAGTGGTATATTATCTTTCCCCTGAATTCCTTAGTTTTATTTATCAAATTATTCAAAACTTAGGTGGGGAGGAGAAAAAATGATTTACCAAGTATCTTGGAGGGACCCAAAAATTATGATTCTGCTAAGTCACTTCAGTCGTGTCCGACTCTGTGTGACCCCATAGATGGCAGCCCACCAGGCTCCCCTGTCCCTGGGATTCTCCAGGCAAGAAAACTGGAGTGGGTTGCCATTTCCTTCTCCAATGCATGAAAGTGAAAAGTGAAAGTGAAGTTGCTCAGTCATGTCCTACCCTCAGCGACCCCATGGACTGCAGCCTACCAGGCTCCTCCATCCATGGGATTTTCCAGGCAGGAGCACTGGAGTGGGGTGCCATAATCAGACCAGTCAATCCTAAAGGAATTGACTGAATTTTCATTGGAAGGACTGATGCTGAAGCTCCAATACTTTGTCCACCTGATGAGAAGAACTGACTCATTAGAAAAGACCCTGATGGTGGGAAAGTTGGAGGGCAGGAGGAGAAGAGGGTGACAGAGGATGAGATGGTTGGATGGCATCCTTGACTCAATGGATATGAGTTTGAGCAGACACCACCAGATAGTGAAAGACAGGGAAGCTTGGCCCCAGGAATCCATGGGGCCACAAAGAGTCAGACACGACTTAGTGACTGAACAACAACAACCTCTAAATTTACTCTTCTTTTCTTATAGTACCTTTTATTTGCTCTAGAGCTATTAAGTTGCTCTGTTTTTCTTATCTATTTAGCTCACCCCTAAACTCCTGAAAGCTGAGCCCTTCTTTCTATAAGGTTGCCGGGGTCAAGCCTCGGTGGATCCAGGGATTTCGAAGGGGGAGATGGCATAGGCGATCAGGAAACAATTGCTTATTAAAATATTAATTAAAGATATAAAGAGTGATGAAAATGAAGATACCTCAGTGAGGAGGAAATTCAGTGAAGAAAAGCAGATGAAATGATAGCTCAGTGAGAGGCAAATTCAGTGAGAACATTTTGTGGAGAGAGGAGGCTGAATAATTCAGCCAGAAGGTAAGAGAAAGAACGACATGGGGAGACCAAACTTTGGTGAACAAGGCTCCGCACTTTATTTTTCAAAGTAGTTTTTATACCTTAAGTTATGCATAGAGGATAATCGGGGAAGGGGTGGAGTCATGCAGGGACAGCAGTCCCTGAGCCAGGCTTTCAAACCGATCAAAGTTTAGGTGAGTTACATCATCTTCTGGCCCGGAGGCCTATTAACATTTTAAGGAACTTATTTTCTCTAAAGGTGATTATTCTAAAGTCAGGCACCATCCCCCAAAGGCATTGGAGTTGCATTTCTATAGGGCAAAGGTGTGGTGGGTTGTAACAAGAAAAAGAATTAACTCAAGGGTCCAAGGTTACAAACATTAAAGCTACTACTTACATTTCTATAAACCAATTATATCAATCAATACACTGCCAAGGACACAATCAGATCTGATCAGATCAGATCAGTTGCTCAGTCGTGTCCGACTCTTTGCGACCCCATGAACTGCAGCACGCCAGGCCTCCCTGTCCATCACCAACTCCCGGAGGTCACTCAGACTCACATCCATCGAGTCAGTGATGCCATCCAGCCATCTCATTCTCTGTCGTCCCCTTCTCCTCCTGCCCTCAATCCCTCCCAGCATCAGAGTCTTCTCCAATGAGTCAACTCTTCGCATGAGGTGGCCAAAATACTGGAGTTTCAGCTTTAGCATCATTCCTTCCAAAGAAATTCCAGGGCTGATCTCCTTCAGAATGGACTGGTTGCATCTCCTTGCACTCCAAGGGACTCTCAAGAGTCTTCTCCAACACCACAGTTCAAAAGCATCAATTCTTCGGCGCTCAGCCTTCTTCACAGTCAAGCTCTCACATCCATACATGACCACAGGAAAGACCATAGCCTTGACTAGACGAATCTTTGTTGGCAAAGTAATGTCTCTGCTTTTGAATGTGCTATCTAGGTTGGTCATAACTTTCCTTCCAAGGAGTAAGCGTCTTTTAATTTCATGGCTGCAGTCACCATCTGCAGTGATTTTGGAGCCCAGAAAAATAAAGTCTGACACTGTTTCCACTGTTTCTCCATCTATTTCCCATGTAGTGATGGGACCAGATGCCATGATCTTCGTTTTCTGAATGTTGAGCTTTAAGCCAACCTTTTCACTCTCCACTTTCGCTTTCATCAAGAGGCTTTTTAGCCCCTCTTCACTTTCTGCCATAAGGGTGATGTCATCTGCATATCTGAGGTGATTGATATTTGTCCCGGCAATCTTGATTCCAACTTGTGTTTCTTCCAGTCCAGCATTTCTCATGATGTACTCTGCATATAAGTTAAGTAAACATGGTGACAATATACAGCCTTGAAGTACTCCTTTTCCTATTTGGAACCAGTCTTTTGTTCCATGACCAGTTCTAACTGTTGCTTCCTGACTTGCATACAGATTTCTCAAGAGGCAGATCAGGTGGTCTGGTATTCCCATCTCTTTCAGAATTTTCCACAGTTTATTGTGATCTACACAGTCAAAGGCTTTGGCATAGTCAATAAAGCAGAAATAGATGTTTTTCTGGAACTCTCTTGCTTTTTCCATGATCCAGCGGATGTTGGCAATTTGATCTCTAGTTCCTCTGCCTTTTCTAAAACCAGCTTGAACGTCAGGAAGTTCATGGTTCACATATTGCTGAAGCCTGGCTTGGAGAATTTTGAGCATTACTTTACTAGCGTGTGAGATGAGTGCAATTGTGCGGTAGTCTGAGCATTCTTTGGCATTGCCTTTCTTTGGGATTGGGATGAAAACTGACCTTTTCCAATCTTGTGGCCACTGCTGAGTTTTCCAGATTTGCTGGCATATTGAGTGCAGCACTTTCACAGCATCATCTTTCAGGATTTGGAATAGCTCCACTGGAATTCCATCACCTCCACTAGCTTTGTTCGTAGTGATGCTTTCTAAGGCCCACTTGATTTCACATTCCAAGATGTCTGGCTCTAGGTCAGTGATCACACCATCATGATTATCTGGATCGTGAAGGACACAATAGGTAAGGGATATGGAGACTTAGCAGCAAACATTGGCCCAACAAATGAAAAACCCATCACTATTACAATTTCTAATCAATCTTTTAACTGCTCAAAGGAATCTGTGTTTAGACAGTTTAGAACATCTCATGCCTCTCACAGTTGGGAGGCTCTAAACAATCACATGTGGCCAGAAAAACCTATTGAGGCAGGCTAGAGGATTTCCAAAAGGAGTTTGTAGGCTGAAACACTGTCACACCCAGGAATTATTAACTGGAGCTGTAAGTTAGTTCTTTTTTCAGAGAAAGGTAGTGGGGGACAGCCCCCTGTAAAGTCAGAGGTGTAGGCAAGAGTACAAAACAGAAAGTAGGCAGACTCCGCCTTTTTTGGGGGTAGATGCTCGAGAACCTCCAAGGGGCTCCTGAGGCTCGATCTCGCCCTTGCGTGTGCCGAACCTCCTTCCTCGTGATCTTTGTCATGGGCGGAGCGCTAATCCAAACCGGCTCCCGACATCAGGTCATCACTTCAAGTAATGTCTTGCTCTCCCTACCCATTCCCATTCGCCTTGGAGATAAGCCTTTCAGAATTCTCCTACCCTCTGTTTCCATCTGCTCCAACTGTTCTCTAGGTCTGCAACCCAGCTGTCACCCAGAGGCTCCCCTTCACCATCATTATGGGAATTTTGTTTGTTTCTCTCCTGTGTTGAATCCTGATCTCGTGGTTTACATGATTCCTCTTCCTTGGTCTACATTCTACCCTCACACTTGACCAGTCATTTTGTTAAGTATAGAAATCTGTCTTGAACAGAATTTCCCTTATAAATTTGAAGAAAATACTCTTCCAGAATTCTAGTATTATGAAATTTTGCAATGATAGGCATTCTGCAGGATACCTGACACATCCTTTCCATTTAGAAGCACATTCAAGTTGTAGAAAATTTTCTTGCATTATTTTTTTTTATCATCTTCCTTCCATTTTTTTTCCTGATCTCATTTTTCACCCATCCATGCTTAGAACTCTTGTAATTTTAATGTTTGACCATCTGAATTAATCCTCCAATGTTCTTTTCTCTCTTATTTACCATCTTTTCAAAACTTTGTTTTACTTTATGTGAGATTCTTATACTTTATTTTTCCATGCATTTGATTACATTCCCCTGTTTTTAGTTGATCATCTCAATCCTCCTGCATCCATGTCTTGGGTCTCTGAGTCCACAGCCTAAGTCCTGAACCTAGAGTCTGAAACCCACTTCCTATGCAGAAGGAAAACCATCTGTCTTTCTCCCATTGCAGCGGCAGAGTCAGGGAAGGCATAGAGGTGGTCATGGGGTGTGTTGCCTAATTCCATGGGTGTACAAAGGGAACTTAATGCCTCCTTACGTAAACTTTCAACCAACACTCCTATTTTCAGCCTCATCCCATAGCATGGTCTTCAGAAGTAACCAATGCATTCAATTTCTGAGACTTTCTGGTGCTTTCTGGCATGCAAATATTCCATCTTGTCTTCCCATATAAGCTTGGTTTTCAGCTTTTTTGAGTCTGCTCTGTCAGGACGACACTCATGCATCTCCTTGTCCAGCATTCAAAATTGTGTTGACATCTCCCCTTGGCTGTAGTCTTTTCTCCCATATTATTTGTCATCTCTTTTAAAAAAGAGATTATGCCTTAAAAAAATTTTTTTTTCTCAGTATTTTGTTGGCATTTGGGGAGAGATTAATGCCTGGCGTGCTGCAATTCATGGGGTCGCAAAGAGTCGGACACGACTGAGCGACTGAATTGAACTGACTGAAATGAATGTTACTTAATGTTCCATATTTAAAGAGAACTTTGCGCCCCCTCCCCCATTCTTTTCTCCCTCCATCCCACCCTTTCTACATCAATTTTTAGTAACAACTCTGTTAAATTATAATTCATAGATCTTACAATTCACCCATTTAAAGTATACAATTCAATTTTTTTTTAGTATATTCATAGTTGTGCAGTCATCGCCACCATCAATTTTAGTATATTTTTGTCCAAGTATGTAGAATATTTTAGAATATTTCAAACCCAAAAGAAACCTGTACCTGCTGGCAATCACGGCCTATTTCCCTCAGTCCCACCAGCCTTAGGAAATCACAAGTCTACTTTCTGTACTTTCTGTCGCTATGAAAGTTTTAGTCTCTCAGTCATGTCTGACTCTTTGTGACCCCATGGACGGTAGCCCGCCAGGTTCCGCTGTCCATGGGATTCTCCAGATAAGAATACTGGAGTGGGTAGCCATTCCCTTCTCCAGGGGATCATTCTGAGCCAGGGATTGAACCCGGGTCTTCTGCATTGCAGGCAGATTCTTTACCATCTGAGCTACAATCTGGGTATTTCATGTAGTGAAATCATACAATATATGGCCCTTTGTGGCTGGCTTAATTAACTTAGGGCTTCCCTGGTAGCTCACCTGGTTCAACTCCTGGGTCGGGAAGATCCCCTGGAGAAGGGATGGATAGGCTACCCACTCCAGTATTCTTGGGCTTCCCTTGTGGCTCAGATAGTAAAGAATCTGCCTGCAGTGCAGGAGACCTGGGTTTGATCCCTTTAGCATAATGTTTAAAATGTTCATCCATGTTGTAGCATGTATCAATACTTCATTTCTTTGTATTAACAAATAAAACTCCAACATCAGGATATACCATATTGTATCTATACATCTATACAATACTCCTTATTGCCAAATTCAGAGTTAAATTGAAGAAAGTAGGGAAAACTACTAGACCATTCAGGTATGACCTAAATCAAATCCCTTATGATTATACAGTGGAAGTGAGAAATAGATTTAAGGGCCTAGATCTGATAGATAGAGTGCCTGATGAACTATGGACAGAGGTTCGTGACATTGTACAGGAGACAGGGATCAACACCATCCCCATGGAAAAGAAATGCAAAAAAGCAAAATGGCTGTCTGGGGAGGCCTTGCAAATAGCTGCAAAAAGAAGAGAAGCGAAAAGCAAAGGAGAAAAGGAAAGATATAAACATCTGAATGCAGAATTCCAAAGAATAGTAAGGAGAGATAAGAAAGCCTTCTTCAGTGATCAATGCAAAGAAATAGAGGAAAACAACAGAATGGGAAAGACTAAGGATCTATTCAAGAAAATCAGAGATACCAAAGGAACATTTCATGCAAAAATGGGCTCGATAAAGGACAGAAATGGTATGGACCTAACGGAAGCAGAAGATATTAAGAGGTGGCAAGAATACACAGAAGAACTGTACAAAAAAGAGCTTCATGACCCAGATAATCATGATGGTGTAGTCACTGACCTAGAGCCAGACATCCTGGAATGTGAAGTCAAGTGGGCCTTAGAAAGCATCTCTACGAACAAAGCTAGTGGAGGTGATGGAATTCCAGTGGAGCTATTCCAAATCCTGAAAGATGATGCTGTGAAAGTGCTGCACTCAATATGCCAGCAAATTTGGAAAACTCAGCAGTGGCCACAAGATTGGAAAAGGTCAGTTTTCATCCCAATCCCAAAGAAAGGCAATGCCAAAGAGTGCTCAAACTACCGCACAATTGCACTCATCAGGGGAGCCTGGTGAGCTTCCGTCTATGGGGTCACACAGAGTCGGACACGACTGAAGTGACTTAGCAGCAGCACACGCTAGTAAAGTAATGCTCAAAATTCTCCAAGCCAGGCTTCAGCAATATGTGAACCATGAACTTCCTGATGTTCAGGCTGGATTTAGAAAAGGCAGAGGAACCAGAGATCAGATTGCCAACATCCTCTGGATCATGGAAAAAGCAAGAGAGTTCCAGAAAAACATCTATTTCTGCTTTATTGACTATGCCAAAGCCTTTGACTGTGTAGATCACAATAAACTGTGGAAAATTCTGAGAGAGATGGGAATACCAGACCACCTGATCTGCCTCTTGAGAAATCTGTATGCAGGTCAGGAAGCAACAGTTAGAACTGGTCATGGAACAAAAGACTGGTTCCAAATAGGAAAAGGAGTACTTCAAGGCTGTATATTGTCACCATGTTTATTTAACTTATATGCAGAGTACATCATGAGAAATGCTGGACTGGAAGAAACACAAGCTGGAATCAAGATTGCTGGGAGAAATATCAATAACCTCAGATATGCAGATGACACCACCCTTATGGCAGAAAGTGAAGAGGAACTCAAAAGCCTCTTGATGAGAATGAAAGTGGAGAGTGAAAAGGTTGGCTTAAAGCTCAACATTCAGAAAACGAAGATCATGGCATCTGGTCCCATCACTACATGGGAAATAGATGGAGAAACAGTGGAAACAGTGTCAGAATTTATTTTTCTGGGCTCCAAAATCACTGCAGATGGTGACTGCAGCCATGAAATTAAAAGACGCTTACTCCTTGGAAGGAAAGTTATGACCAACCTAGAGAGCATATTCAAAAGCAGAGACATCACTTTGCCAACAAAGGTTCGCCTAGTCAAGGCTATGGTCTTTCCTGTGGTCATGTATGGATGTGAGAGCTGGACTGTGAAGAAGGCTGAGTCCCGAAGAATTGATGCTTTTGAACTGTGGTGTTGGAGAAGACTCTTGAGAGTCCTTGGACTGCAAGGAGATCCAACCGGTCCATTCTGAAGGAGATCAGCCCTGGGATTTCTTTGGAAGGGATGATGCTAAAGCTGAAACTCCAGTATTTTGGCCACCTCATGCAAAGAGTTGACTCATTGGAGAAGACTCTGATGCTGGGAGGGATTGAGGGCAGGAGGAGAAGGGGACAACAGAGGATGAGATGGCTGGATGGCATCACTGACTCGATGAATGTGAGTCTGAGTGACCTCCGAGAGCTGGTGATGGATAGGGAGGCCTGGCGTGCTGCAGTTCATGGGGTCGCAAAGAGTCGGACACGACTGAGCGACTGATCTGATCTGATCTATACATTTATCACTTGGTGGACTTTTGGGCTCTTTCTACTTTCTGGCCATTATGGATAATACTATGTTTGTGTGTAGATGTATGCTTTCATTTTTCTTGCATGTATAATTAGGACTGGAATTGCTGAGTTAACTCTATATTTAATCTTTGAGAAACTGCCAGACATTTTTCCAAATTGGCTGCACTATTTTATATTCCCACAATGTATGAGGGTCCCAAATACCCCACATCCTCATCAGCAGTTGTTATTGTCTTCTTATTATAGCCATCCTAGTGGGTGTGAGGTGATATCTCTTTGTGGTTTTGATTTGCATTTCTCTATGAATAATGATGTTGAACATCTTTTTATATGCCTGTTGCCTGTTCAGGCATGTCTTCTTTGGAGAAATGTCTTTTATAATTCTTTGACCATTTTAAAATTGGGTTGTCTTTTTATTATTGAGTTGTAAGGGATTTTTTATATATGCTCATTAGTTCCCTTACCAGTTATTTAATTTCTAAATATTTTCCCCATTCTGTGGTTATGTTTTTACTTTCCTGATGGTACCCTTTGCAGCCATTTTATTTTTCACTTTTATAGCTTGTGCTTTTGGTGTCAAAGAATGAGTTGGAAGTGTTCTCTCTTCTTTGGAAATTTTATGACATGTTAGTTTTCTTATACAAAGGTTTTTTAGAATTTATCAGTAAAGACAATTGGGCTTAGAATTTTTTTGTAGACAATTTAAAAATTACTGACTCTGTCTCCTTATTTATTATGTCTATTCAGATTTTCTATTTCTTTTTGTTGGTTTCAGTATTTTATGTCTTCCTAGGAAAGGAAATGGCAACCCACTCCAGTGTTCTTGCCTGGAGAATCCCAGGGACGGGGGAGCCTGGTGGGCTTCCGTCTATGGGGTTGCACAGAGTCGGACACGACTGAAGTGACTCAGCAGCAGCAGCAGCAGGAATTTGTCCATTTCATTTCCCTTCATCTTTATGTTTACTTTTGTCTTGGACAGTAGAAAAAAATAGTTCAAGGAAGTACGGTGGTGTGCTTCATACTGCTGTATGGGATTGTACATGCTGTAGTTCATTTGAATTTGCTCCTCTGAGTTGAGTGTGCACAAACTGCATGGCCAAACATGGTGACTTAAATAGCAAGAGAGTTAAATGTGCCAGCTTTGAAGCATCTGGGTTTGAATCCTGCCTCTACCACTTTCTAGAGGAGTGCCTTTGGGCATATTACTTAATCTCTTTAAATGTCAGTTTCCTTCTGTATAATAGATAATATCATCTTCCTTAGGGATTTCTGTTTTTTTAAAAGACCAAATGACACAGTACAGTTAAAATGCTTAAAATAGTGGCTGATTCAATAAGAATGTTATGTATATTTAACTGTTATTTACTTATGTTTATTTATGTTTGTGACTTTTGTTATTTTTCAGTAGCTAAGTCATGTCCAACTCTTCCCGACCCTATGGACTGTAGCATGCCAGCCTTCCCTGTCCGTCACCATCTCCTGGAGTTTGCCCAAGTTCTTATCCATTGAATCGGTGATGCCATCCAAACATCTCATCCTCTGTCGTCTTCTTCTCCTTCTGCCTTCGATCTTTCCCAGCATCAGGGTTTTTTCCCAGTGAGTCAGCTATTCACATCAGGTGGCCAAAGTATTGGAGCTTCAGTTTCAGCATCAGTACTTCCAAACATTATTCAGGGTTGATCTCCTTTGGGATTGACTGGTTTGATCTCCTTGCTTTCCAAGGAACTCTCAAGAGTCTTTTCTAGCTGAACATACAGTGGAAGTGACAAATAGATTCAAGGGATTAGAGCTAGTAAACAGAGTGCCTGAAGAACTATGGACAGAGGTCCATAATATTGTACAGGAGGCAGCAAACAAAATCATCTCAAAGGGAAAAACTTATGGCCCACCTATAAGCTTCCATTAGTAATTGAGATCAGAAATGTTCTCTTTTTAAATTGCTGAAACTTTAATCCCCAGCAAGATGCCTGCTACACAGTAGGAACTCAATATTATTTATCTAATGTTTTCATGTCAAAGTACTGGATATGAGGGCAAAGAGCTTGTTGAGGCACCAATTAGGGTACTGATTCATAGTGAATGTCACTGGAAGAGACTGGACTGGAGGTATGCTGAAGCTATTGTGGTTCTTGTCGGGTTCAACAGAGTCATAAATGGCTTGAATAAAGCCACTTAACATGAAGAAACTATGAGGGAGAACAAAATTTGGGTATGCATATATTTGTGTATACATCCCTATACTTGAATCCTACAATTACAACTGCGTATGTAACAGGAAGCTGTCGATTTGCAGCAACACAAAAGAAATGCTTTGGATTCTTGCCAGAAACAAGGTCATTATGAGTAAACAATTCAGAAACAATAGCAATAGAAAGCTATACTCTTTATGTGAAACAAGGGAGGGGACAAATACACGCACAACAGAAATGTGTTGTAGCCTCATTCATCTTTAACTTTTGGGGGGGATAATTTGCTATCTCTTCTGAAAAACTGAATGTAGACAATAGGCAATAGATCCTGAAGCATTCTCTTTTATGCAGATGGTAAAGTTTTATGATGAGTTAAAAGTGTTCAGTAGACAGGTTGCCATATCCTTGGTATAGCACCTCGTCGAGGTTGACATACGGATGCACTTTCTTATCACCGAATTATCACTGAATGTGAGTTGGTTTTCTTTGTTCTTTGGCATGAGTCTCAGTCCGGATCCTCAGATTTCACACAAAGTTATCAATTCTATTCCCCAGCACAGTTTAACGGAAACAGAGTGAAGGTACCTGTCAGTACTCATTAGAACTCGATTACTTTCCAAACTGAAGCTGAGGGAAAAAATATTGATGGAAAACAACCTGAAGGTTATGTGAGTCCTCCATCTAAACTCTAAAATTTGTTCCTAAATGAAGCCTATCAGAGAGTCAGGAATGCATCATAGCCTTCCCGCAGAGAGTTTCTTTTGTTGAATTGTATACTTTGGCATGAGAATATGAAACTATATTAAAGATTGTTTCAGGAAGCATCCTTATGAAATATGCCTTTGATTTTATAATATTCAAACTATTTTAATTATTACACAACATCCTAGGAAAATTGCTTGAATTAAGCCTGGAAGAGAAAGATTTTCCTAAGCAAAAATGATAGAGAAAGCCAGTGGAGGAGAGGGATGAGGAAAGTGAAAAAGGGTATATGTGGGAAATGCTGGTTATCTCAGTTTATCTAGAGTGAGGCATCCAACTAGGACTGGAAAATGGAATAGAACCGGAGTCTGAGTGACCTCCGGGAGTTGCTGATGGACAGGGAGGCCTGGCCTGCTGCAGTTCATGGGGTTGCAAAGAGTCAGACACGGCTGAGCAACTGATCTGATCTGATCTGATCTGATACCAGGTCAAAGAGAGAATCAGTTCAGTTCAGTTCAGTTCATTTCAGTCACTCAGTCATGTCCAACTCTTGGTGACCCCATGAATTGCAGTGTGCCAGGCCTCCCTGTCCATCACCAACTCCTGGAGTTCACTCAAACAAACGTCCATCAAGTCGGTGATGCCATCCAGCCATCTCATCCTCTGTCATCCCCTTCTCCTCCTGCCCCCAATCCCTCCCAGCACCAGTCTTTTCCAATGAGTCAACTCTTCGCATGAGGTGGCCAAAGTACTGGAGTTTCAGCTTTAGCATCATTCCTTCCAAAGAACACCCAGGACTGATCTCCTTTAGAATGGACTGGTTGGATCTCCTTGCAGTCCAAGGGACTCTCAAGAGTCTTCTCCAACACCACAGTTCAAAAGCATCAATTCTTCGGTGCTCAGCTTTCTTCACAGTCCAACTCTCACATCCATACATGACTACTGGAAAAACCATAGCCTTGGCTTGATGGACCTTTGTTGGCAAAGTAATATTTCTGCTTTTGAATATGCTATCTAGGCTGGTCATAACTTTCCTTCCAAGAAGTAAGCATCTTTTAATTTCATGGCTGCAATCACCATCTGCAGTGATTTTGGAGCCCAAAAAATAAAGTCTGACACTGTTTCCACTGTTTCCCCAACTATTTCCCATGAAGTGATGGGACCAGATGCCATGATCTTCATTTTCTGAATGTTGAGCTTTAAGCCAACTTTTTCACTCTCTTCTTTCACTTTCATCAAGAGGCTTTTTAGATCCTCTTAACTTTCTTCCATAAGGGTGGTGTCATCTGCATATTGGAGGTTATTGATATTTCTCCTGGCAATTTTGATTCCAGCTTGTGCTTCTTCCCGCCCAGCATTTCTCATGATGTACTCTGCATATAAGTACATCATGAATAAGCAGGGTGACAATATACAGCCTTGACGTACTCCTTTTCCTATTTGGAACCAGTCTGTTGTTCCATGTCCAGTTCTAACTGTTGCTTCCTGACCTGCATATAGGTTTCTCAAGAGGCAAGTCAGGTGGTCTGGTATTCTCATCTCTTTCAGAATTTTCCACAGTTTATTGGTATCCAAACAGTCAAAGGCTTTGGCATAGTCAATAAAACAGAAATAGATGTTTTTCTGGAACTCTCTTGCTTTGTTGATGATTCAGCGGATATTGGCAATTTGATCTCTGGTTCTTCTGCCTTTTCTAAAACCAGCTTGAACATCTGGAAGTTGACGGTTCATGTATTGCTGAAGCCGGGCTTGGAGAATTTTGAGTATTTCTTTACTAGTGTGTGAGATGAATGCAATTGTACAATAGTTTGAACATTCCTTGGCATTGCCTTGCTTTGGGATTGGAATGAAAATGGACCTTTTCCAGTCCTGTGGCCACTGCTGAGTTTTCCAAATATGCTGGCATATTGAGTGCAGCACTTTCACAGCCTCATCTTTAGGATTTGAAATAGCTCAACTGGAATTTTATCACCTCCACTAGCTTTGTCTGTAGTGATGTTTCTAAGGCCCACTTGATTTCACATTCCAGGATGTCTGGCTCTAGGTGAGTGATCACATCATCATGATTATCTTTGTCTTGAAGATCTTTTTTGTACAGTTCTTCTGTGTATTCTTGCCACCTCTTCTTAATATCTTCTGCTTCTGTTAGGTCCATACCATTTCTGTCCTTTATTGAGCCCATCTTTGCATGAAATGTTCCGTTGGTATCTCCAATTTTCTTGAAGAGATCTCTAAACTTTCTCATTCTGTTGTTTTCCTCTATTTCTTTGCATTGATCTCTGAAGAAGGCTTTTTTTATCTCTTCTTGCTATTCTTTGGAACTCTGCATTCAGATGCTTATATCTTTCCTTTTCTCCTTTGCTTTTCACTTCTCTTCTTTTCACAGCTATTTGTAAGGCCTCCTCAGAGAGCCATTTTGCTTTTTTGCATTTCTTTTCCATAGGGGTGGTCTTGATCCCTGTCTCCTGTACAATGTCACAAACCTCTGTCCATAGTTCATTAGGCACTCTATCTATCAGATTTAGTCCCTTAAATCTATTTCTCACTTCCACTGTATAATCATAAGGGATTTGATTTATGTCATACCTGAATGGTCTACTGGTTTTCCCTACTTTGTTCACTTTCAGTCTGAATTTCGCAATAAGGAGTTCATGATCTGAGCCACAGTCAGCTCCTTGTCTTGTTTTTGCTGACTGTATAGAGCTTCTTCATCTTTGGCTGCAAAAAATATAATCAATCTGATTTTGGTGTTGACCATCTGGTGATGTCCATGTGTAGAGTCTTCTCTTGTGTTGTTGGAAGAGAGTGTTTGCTATGACCAATGCGTTCACTTGGCAGAACTCTGTTAGCCTTTGCCCTGCTTCATTCTGTATTCCAAGGCCAAATTTGCCTATTTCTCCAGGTGTTTCTTGAGTTCCTACTTTTGCATTCCAGTCCCCTATAATGAAAAGGACAGCTTTTTTGGGTTTTAGTTCTAAAAGGTCTTGTAGGTCTTCATAGAACCGTTCAACTTCAGCTTCTTCAGTGTTACTGGTTGAGGTATAGACTTGGATTACTGTGACATTGAATGGTTTGCCTTGGAAACGAACAGGTATCATTCTTTCACTTTTGAGACTGCATCCAAGTACTGCATTTCAGACTCTTTTGTTGACCATGATGGCTACTCCATTTCTTCTAAGGGATTCCTGCCTGCAGTAGTAGATATAATGGTCATCTGAGTTAAATTCATCCATTCCAGTCCATTTGAGTTCACTGATTCCTAGAATGTCACCATTCACTCTTGGCATCTCCTGTTTGACCACTTCCAATTTGCCTTGATTCATGGACCTAACATTCCAGGGTCCTATGCAATATTGCTCTTTACGGCATTGGACCTTGCTTCGACCACCAGTCCCATCCACAACTGGGTATTGTTTTTGCTTTGGTTCCATCCTTTCATACTTTCTGGAATTATTTCTCCACTGATCTCCAGTAGCATATTGGGCACCTACTGACCTGGGGAGTTCCTCTTTCAGTATCCTATCATTTTGCCTTTTCATACTGTTCATGGGGTTTTCAAGGCATGAATACTGAAGTGGTTTGCCATTCCCTTCTCCAGTGGGCCACATTTTGGAGTCAGAACTCTCCACCATGATATGACCATATTGGGTGGCCCCACAGGGCATGGCTTAGTTTCACTGAGTTAGACAATGCTGTGGTCCGTGCGATTACATTGACTAGTTTTCTGTGATTATGGTTTCAATGTGTCTGCTCTCTGATGCCCTCTTGCAACATGTACCATCTTATTTAGGTTTGTCTTACCTTAGACATGGGGTATCTCTTCACAGCTGCTCCAGCAAAGTGCAGCTGCTGCTCCTTACCTTGGACGAGGGGTATCAGCACCGCCCCTTCTGACCTTGAACGTGGAGTAGTTCCTCTAGGCCTCCTGTGCTGGTGCAGCCACCACTCCTTGGACTTGCTCCTGTATTTGAGAATGAACAGAAGATCATCCATTCATAAAAAAGTATGATTTGACCGCTGCTGGATATAGAATGATAAGTAAAATGGACATAATCATTGGCCTTATGGAGCTATTATGATCAGTGAGATGGACATTAATACAATAAGCAAACAAATAAATGCTTAATTTCTCTCCATGGATGAAAACGAAAGGGTACTAGACGAGTAGGAGAGATCAGAGTGAGAGAAAGCTTCATCAAGAAGAGTGAACTCATTTCCTAGGAGTTGACATTGATGCAGAGACTTGAAGGATGAGAGCTGTTGTCCAGATGAAAGTGGATGGGGAAGAGGGTTCCATTCAAGGGGAATGGTAGGTGCAAAGGCCCTGGAGCAGGAAGAACTTGATACTGGAAGACAATAAGAACAGCCAGTAGAGCTGGCTCCAGTATGGAGTGGGGAGGCAAGTTGAAGAGGTAAGCCATACCCACTCGTGTAGAATATAGCATTGGGAATTGTTCTAAGGGTAATGAGAAGCTTTTTTTTTTTTTTAATAAGTTTTAAACAAAGTGTGTGTGTGTGAGAGAGATAAAATCAATTAGTAACTGAGTACAGCGTATTGGTTAGGGGACACTTGAAAAAGTAGACAGAACAAGAAAGAAATTAGAGTGGCACAGACCTGTTGCAATAGTATATATAGAGGAGCAAGCAGTTGGCAAATATTTCCTGTTAACGGCCTCGTAGTAAATATTTCAGGCTTTGAGAGGCAACAGTCTCTGTCTCAATCCTTCAGCTTTGCTATTATAGTGTGAAAGCAGCCAGATAATATGGAAATGTGAGAATGACTGAGTTTCAGTAAAGTTTTATTTCCCCAAATCAGGTGGTGGGCCAGATTTGGCTCTCAGCCCAAATGGCACTAGAGCTGTGCCAGGGGGCAGGAGCACAAAGGATGGGCTTGGAAAAACCATGGATGAACAACTGCTAGGCTTTGCGACTACGTGCAGGGACTGAGAAAGAAGGTGTCAGGAGGTGGGGTCCAGAGCCTGGGATATAGAGAGAATAGTATTTTCATTGACAACTACATGGAAGTCAGCAAGAGAAGCTGATTTTGGAGACAGATGACGCATTCGCTTTTCATTTTTACACAGTTTACACCACATTTTTAAATTGGATTTGGCCAGTCTGGGCTTCCCAGGTGGCACTAGTGGCTAAAAAATCCACCTGCCAGAGTGAGAGACATGAGATTCGAGTTCGATTCCTGGGTTGGGAAGATCCCCTGGAGGAGGGCATGGCAACTCACTCCAGTATTCCTGCCTGGAGAGTCCCATGGACAGAGGAGACTGGTGGGCTATGGTCCATAGGGTTGCAAAGAATCGGACCGAAGCTATTTAGCATGCATACAGTCTGGAAACACCCATAAGACTGGCAGTCGGCGATGGTATTCAAGGCTCATATAAGCTGTGAGCAGTCTGTGTATGGGATTGCTTTGTTTGAAGGCAGGGGTGATTTATCTGATCTGGCCCACAAGAGGACTGCCCCTTCTTAAATGCCCCTTCCATCTGCTTCTGGAAGATGCAGATCTAGCTGAAAAGGCTCTTTTCTCCAAAGGACTTTGAAAGTTTTATTCTTTCTGCAGGCACACATTTGCATTTGAGTGAATTTGGTAAACCATTGTAGGGGCCAGAAAGGTCAGGAATGCCTTGGGCTCTATTCAGTGAAAACTGTGAATTGGAGTGTGATTACTCCCAGCCAAGATAACTGTCCCCTAGAGTAGATGTCCCATTTTGGGATCATTCTTAGTTTTAGCATATTTGTGCCTTAAAATATACTGTCATCCATCATTAATATATTTTACGTTTATTATTATTCAAATCCTAGACAATCAATGTATTTGTTTAGTGAAAAAATCATAGTGTGCCTGAGAAATACCCTGAAAACAGAGGAAAGAATGGGAATCAGGCTTAGCTCTGCTTCAGATAGCAGCATGCTTCTCACAGAAAAGTTCCACACTGAGGAATTTTATGGGAGAGTTTGGCAAACTGGAGGCAGTTACCCCCTCCTCTTCAGTGTAGCCTTAGGATTACAAGACTGGAGTTGAGTAGGAGAAGGCCATGGCTTGGCTAACATCAAGCCTCCTGTACATGTTATGATGGTAGTCTGGCACGGTGGGACTTGCTGTGGTGATCCTTTTGCAAACTCTCGCCCCTGTTTATCTCAAAGACCTGTTCTTGGTGCTCCCTGTGCCCAATACTCATAGTGAAGTAGCTGACGACAAAAAATTTTCCAGTGGTCATGTCTTGCCCCCTTCTTTTGAGGAAAGCTCCTCCTCTCCCCTCAGCCCCTGGTCATGTAGTCTAAAGGAGGACTGTCATCATTTTACATGTCCCTGGTTCCCAGGCCACAGTGATGGATCCAGACATGCCCTCTGAGTTCTTCCTTGTGAATTCTTTAATGGGAGCTGCCCTCTCTGATGACAGAATTGTTGCAGGAAGGGGGACCCCTTCCAAGGCCCAAAACTGGGCTCTTGTCTCACACTCAGAAATGAATCGTCCAAGGAGACACATCTGCTGACAAAGCAAGAGATTTTATTGGGAAAGGGCACCCAGGTGGAGAGCAGTAAGGTAAGGGAATCCAGGGGAACAGCTCTGCCATATGGCTTGCAATCTCGGGTTTTATGGTGATGGGATTAGTTTCTGGGTGGTCTTTGGCCAATCACTCTAATTCAGTCTCTCCTGGTGGCACACGCATCACTCAGCCAAGATGGATGCTAGTGAGAGGGATTCTGGGAAGTGGACGGACAAGCGGTGTCTCCTTTCAACCTTTCCTGAACTCTTCCCGTTGGTGGTGGCTTATTAATTCCATATTCCTTATCAGGATCTCCTGTCATGAAACAACTCATGAAAATGGTTACTATGGTGCCTGGCCAGGGTGGACAGTTTCAATCAGTATACTTCCCCTAACAGAACCACGAGGATGCAAGTTTGCAGCTGTTGCAGGAACGGGGACCCCTTCCAGGGCCCGAAACTGGGCTCTTGTCTAACACTCAGAAATGAATTGTCCAAGGAGACGCATGTGCTGACAAAGCAAGAGATTTTATTGGGAAAGGCCACCTGGGTGGAGAGCAGTAGGGTAAGGGAACCCAGGGGAATAGTTCTGCCACATGGCTTGCAGTCTCAGGTTTTATGGTGATGGGATTAGTTTCCAGGTTGTCTTTAACCAATCATTCTGACTCAGAGTCCTTCCTGGGGGTGCATGCCTTGTTCAGCCAAGACGGATGCCAGAGAGAAGGATGCTGGGAGATGGTTGGACATGTGGTGTCTCCTTTTGACCTTTCCCGAACTCTTCTGGTTGGTGGAGGCTTATTAGTTCTGTGTTCCTTAGCAGGACCTCCTGTCGTAAAACAGTTCATGCAAATAGTTACTATGGTGCCTGGCCAGGGTGGGTGGTTTCAGTCAGTGTGCTTCCCCTAACACAGCTGCTGTGCCGTGTTCACAGCTGGTGACCGAGACTGTCTGCAGACAGAGGACGAGGAGCATTTGGGGTTGGGAAAGACCAGGTGACAAGCAATCTGTTCTCCTCTAAGATATTCAGCACTGCCCTTGCTGTCCTGCTAAGAGCCTGGGAGGCAAGCTCTCTTTGATTCTCTGAGCTACCCTAGAGTCCTGCCAACACATTATCTATTTGCTTAACCTAGTTTCACTGGCCAATTTACAAAGTTTTAGGGTAGGGAATGGGACACAGCATTATAACAATGTTCTGAAATCACACCATAGAAACAGTAGTCCATTTTGCTTGAGTGGAGTCACCATTGTCCTCTAGTATCTAAGAATTAATCTCAAGTCCTGCCAAATTTTAGACAGGGCTGACCCTGAGGGTATAGATCATTTGAACACTTGGAGTGATCTTGTGATGAGAAATCACTTTTCATTGCCCTAATAATAGCAAGCTGCTGCTACTGCTAAGTCACTTCAGTCATGTCCGACTCTGTGCAACCCCGTAGATGGCAGCCCACCAGTCTCCCCCTTCCCTGGGATTCTCCAGGCAGGAACACTGGAGTGGGTTGCCATTTTCTTCTCCAATGCATGAAAGTGAAAAGTGAAAGTAAAGTCGCTCAGTCGTGTCCGACCCTTGGCGACCCCATCGACCGCAGCCTTCCAGGCTCCTCCATCCACGGGATTCTCCAGGCAGGAGTACTGGAGTGGGGTGCCATTGCCTTCTCCAACAATAGCAAGCTAAACAGGGATAAATGGGTGAAAAGGGTCTGAGGTCTGTCTCCACAGAAATAGTCTGTGAGTCTGGCTTTTTGCTAGGAGGGAGACTTCATTCACTTGGTTCTCCTTCAAGTGGCCCCAGCTCATTGGTCCATCTTTATTATCAACCACAAGGACAATCTGACAAATAAAACTTCACTGAACTTGGCTTCTGCTTTTTTGCCTCTGTCTTCAGACTAAGTGCCCCTCCTCTCCTCAGTTTTCCACCTACTGAAATCTTGCATGTACTTTAAGACTTATTGAAGATGCCATCTCCCCTTGAACCCTACCTTTATTGATCCCAGCTAAAAGTAACCCTTGCTTCTTTAACTATTAATACAATAGAGATTTTATAGTTCCCTTAGCATTTATGTATTACTTCTTCCAAAACTTATAGGTAAATTCATCTTATTTTCATGCATTAGGTCAAGAGGTTGGCTTATACAATATCTAAATTTTCTTGTAGCAATTCTCTATTTTGTAACATCTGTAATTTTGTAACTAATATCAACTGTTCACAAACTTAGGGTGCACATCTTTTTATTTTTAGAACGGCTATTTCACTACCTCTTATCCTGGGTTTTTCCCGTAGATTTATTAAGATATAATTGATATATAATACTGTGTAAGTTTAAGGTGCAGAATATGTTGATTTGATACACTTATATATTGAAAAAAACACAGTAGTGTTAACTGACACCTCCATCACCTCACACAGTTACTGTGTTTTTTGGGGGGGTAAGAAAATTTAAGATTTACTCTTTTACCAAACTTCAAGTATATAGCAGTGTTATTAGCTATAAGCGCCATGTTATATATTAGATCCCTATTATCAAGAGTTTAGTATGTCTTTCTTCCTTGAGATTTCCCTAATTCTTGAACTGCTCAATAATTCTAGGGAAGAACTGTCCAATAGACCTTTTTGCCATGATGCTTCTCACATGTGGTTATTGAACATTTGAAATGTAGCTTGTGCAAATGAAGACTTGAACTTTTCATTCCATTTAATGTGGAACTGAGTGAATGAAAGTCACTCAGATGTGTCTGACTCTTTGTAACCCCATGGACTGTAGCCTGCCAGGCTCCTCTGTCCATAGAATTCTCCAGGCCAGAATACTGGAGCGGGTAGCTGTTCCCTTTACCAGGGGATCTTTCCAACCTAGGGATGGAACCCAAGTATCCTGCATTGCAGGCAGATTCTTTACCGTCTGAGCCACCATTTCTACAAGTGAACTCAGTGTTCCTTCATGGTAAAAGCATTTGGCTTGGTTTAGACTGGATCATTTTAGAAAGTTCATTGATAGCAACATTTCCTTTCACTATATCTGGAGGCCTGAAGTAGACGGATTTTTTATTTTTTTGACTTTTCATTTAATCGCAAACTTAATTTGGTCTATATGTAAAGATTTACAGTTTCTCCAGATATGAGGAGTATCAATAATAGAGGAGATACTGGGCAGTGTGCTGCTTCTCATCAAATATTCAGCGTGTGATACGAAGATTTATCTTGTAAATATCACTGGGTATAACCTTGTAAATTCAGAGATACATCATCTACAGTTCAGCTTTGAATTTAGAGCAAATGAATGAAGAATGGATTTTTTAAATGAAAAGATCAAAAAGGATAATTAATATTTCATAATCTTAATTAACTTTTCCATTGCACATTGGTTTTTAATGTTATTTGGAGTGTAAGGTGTGATTATTGCTTTCATAGCCAAATCAGATAATCTGGTCACAAACTTGAATGTCAAAAGGTAATGTGAACATCTTGTTTGGCTTGAGAAATTAGTCATTAACTTCTTCAATTAGCTCTGTGCTTATTCTGGGGAAATTGCATTACGCAAGTGAATAAGACTGTAAGCTTTTAGAATAGGAAGCAAGTTATTAAGCATGTTAGGTTGGAGCCCACTGGTAAGAGATGTATGAATTGCTGCATTAGGAGAGACAGAGGGAGCCTGCACCAACGTTCATGAAATAAACCATGCTCCCCAGTGTATTAGCATGGATAATAGAATTTAACAGACCACCTAGCACAGTTGATTGGTAGGTGCTTCTGTGCTGGTAGGCACCTGACCCTTGAAGCCAGCCAGGATTGGACTGGATTCTTGACCCCAGCAAACGCACCTGCCTATCCAGTAGAGGTACACCAACCAGAGCTAGAGGGAAGTGTCCAGGATCATCCAAACTTTGATCATGACTCACTTTTCCCTTGGCCTCATCTTCCCATCGTGAACCATTTGGATTCAAGACTCTGACTTCTGAGTGCCCCCATCTAATTTCTCAGTTTCAGTTCTTTTACCTCTCTTGCTCTAGTGACTCTGTTTCAGCTGGAAACTCCCTGTTCCATTCTCTATTCTGGTGACTTAATCTCCAGCTGGGTCAGCTCCTGACCAACTTGGGTTGAAGTAGGATTTAGCGTAAAAAGGGGAAGAAGGAATTCAGATAATTTACTTCTGGGAGGTGAGTAGAACTTCAGGTTCTACACTTGCTGCAAAGCATACTAGGATCAAAAAGGCAAAACGAGAACCAACATGGGAATCATGGAGAGGTGGCCAAAAGTAAGAGATTCACGTCTAACTTACAGGCAGGAATTGCATTTTGTATAAATTAGAGTATGACCTAGATAGCATATTCAAAAGCAGAGACATTACTTTACCAACAAAGTTTCGTCTAGTCAAGGCTATGGTTTTTCCTGTGATCATGTGTGGATGTGAGAGTTGGACTGTGAAGAAGGCTGAGCGCCGAAATATTGATGCTTTTGAACTGTGGTGTTGGAGAAGACTCTTGAGAGTTCCTTGGACTGCAAGGAGATCCAACCAATCCATTCTGAAGGAGATCAGCCCTGGGATTTCTTTGGAGGGAATGATGCTAAAGCTGAAACTCCAATACTTTGGCCACCTCATGCGAAGAGTTGACTCATTGGAAAAGACTGTGATGCTGGGAGGGATTGGGGGCAGGAGGAGAAGGGGACGACAGAGGATGAGATGGCTTCATGGCATCACTGACTCAATGGACATGAGTCTGAGTGAACTCTGGGAGTTGGTGATGGACAGGGAGGCCTGGTATGCTGCGATTCATGGGGTCACAAAGAGTCAGACACAACTGAGCAACTGAACTGAACTTAACTGACATTGTGCTATAATTACACACAGCCCCAAATCATTGTTTTAACTAAATGAAAGTTGATATCTTATACAAGGTATCCAGTGTGGTATAGTGTGATGATCTGTCCCGCTCAGTTACTCAGGGACCCAAGCTAACCAAGTTTCTGCTGTTTTATTCTCTGCATCATTTGTGTCATGTAGACTTTACGCATAAAGTCTACAGCAGGAGAAATAAGATTGGAGAATCTGACATGGGCTTTTCATTTCCACAGTGCAACAGTGATATATGTCACTTCTGGACACATTTTATTGGTTAGAACTAGTCAGATGGAGAAGGCAATGGCACCCCACTCCAGTACTCTTGCCTGGAAAATCCCATGGATGGAGGAGCCTGGCGGGCTGCAGTCCATGGGGTCACTAAGGGTCAGACATGACTGAGCGACTTCACTTTCTCTTTTCACTTTTCATGCATTGGAGAAGGAAATGGCAACCCACTCCAGTATTCTTGTCTGGAGAATCCCAGGGACGGGGGAGCCTGGTGGGCTACCGTCTATGGGGTCGCACAGAGTTGGACACGACTGAAGCGACGCAAGAGCAGCAGCAGCAGCAGCAGTCAGATGGCCCTGTAGCTCTAAGGGGGTCAGGAAATGTATGAGAGAAAGTTATATTTGGTGAGAATTCTGTTTCTATCACAATATACATGAGTAAAAACCTCATCAAAAGGAGTGGGGCAGGGGTGCTGTGGCTGAAGTTTGAGGAGGGAAGTATGAGGGAGCCCACTCAAAAGAGAGGTAGAGGAGGGTAACAAAAGAGCCTGGTCTGTCTGGAAGGAGCTCCATGGAGCCCTCCACTAGCTGGGTTCTCACTCTGACCACTAGGATGGCCTGCGGCAGGCACTGACATGCACAATCAATCTCACGGTCACTTTCAAAGGTCTTTGTTTCACATTATTATGAAGGGATTTTACCAAGTAACTCCTGAATGTATAGAATGTGAGTGCCTTTTAAAGACATGCAGATATTTGTAAAACATTTAGAACTAGTCAGGCATCGTCTCAGGAGGAAATGTCCTTTGAGTGTCATTTGGAAGGAAAGTTACCTAAACCTCGGAGTCATATATTTCATGTGTAGAGCAGAGCTCATTTTGAATTTATTACAATAAGTAGTATACATGCTTGACCTCACCTAATCATCTCCATAAGCCTAGAAGAGTATTATTAGCAACCCCACTTTACAGACAAGACTACTGACTTTCAGATCAGATCAGATCAGATCAGTCGCTCAGTCGTGTCCAACTTTTTGCAACCCCATGAACCGCAGCACGCCAGGCCTCCCTGTCCATCACCAGCTCCCGGAGGTCACTCAGACTCACACCCATCAAGTCAGTGATGCCATCCAGCCATCTCATCCTCTGTCGTCCCCTTCTCCTCCTGCCCTCAATCCCTCCCAGCATCAGAGTCTTCTCCAATGAGTCAACTCTTCGCATGAGGTGGCCAAAATACTGGAGTTTCAGCTTTAGCATCATTCCTTCCAAAGAAATTCCAGGATTGATCTCCTTCAGAATGGACTGGTTGGATCTCCTTGCAGTCCAAGGGCCTCTCAAGAGTCTTCTCCAACACCACAGTTCAAAAGCATCAATATTTCGGCGCTCAGCCTTCTTCACAGTCCAGCTCTCACATCCATACATGACCACAGGAAAGACCATAGCCTTGACTAGGCGAACCTTTGTTGGTAAAGTAATGTCTCTGCTTTTGAATATGCTATCTAGGTTGGTCATAACTTTCCTTCCAAGGAGTAAGCGTCTTTTAATTTCATGGCTACAGTCACCATCTGCAGTGATTTTGGAGCCCAAAAAAATAAAGTCTGACACTGTTTCCACTGTTTCTCCATCTATTTCCCATGTAGTGATGGGACCAGATGCCATGATCTTCGTTTTCTGAATGTTGAGCTTTAAGCCAACCTTTTCACTCTCCTCTTTCACTTTCATCAAGAGGCTTTTTAGCCCCTCTTCACTTTCTGCCATAAGAGTGGTGTCATCTGCATATCTGAGGTTATTGATATGTCTCCCAGCAATCTTGATTCCAACTTGTGTTTCTTCCAGTCCAGCGTTTCTCATGATGTACTCTGCATATAAGTTAAATAAACATTGTGTCAATATGCAGCCTTGACGTACTCCTTTTCCTATTTGGAACCAGTCTGTTGTTCCATGACCAGTTCTAACTGTTGCTTCCTGTCCTGCATACAGATTTCTCAAGAGGCAGATCAGGTGGTCTGGTATTCCCATCTCTTTCAGAATTTTCCATAGTTTATTGTGATCTACACAGTCAAAGGCTTTGGCATAGTCAATAAAGCAGAAATAGATGTTTTTCTGGAACTCTCTTGCTTTTTCTATGATCCAGCAGATGTTGGCAATTTGATCTCTGGTTCCTCTGCCTTTTCTAAAACCAGCTTGAACATTAGGAAGTTCACGGTTCACATATTGCTGAAGCCTGGCTTGGAGAATTTTGAGCATTACTTTACCAGCATGTGAGATGAGTCCAATTGTGCGGTAGTTTGAGCATTCTTTGGCATTGCCTTTCTTTGGAATTGGGATGAAAACTGACCTTTTCCAATCTTGTGGCCACTGCTGAGTTTTCCAAATTTGCTGGCATATTGAGTGCAGCACTTTCACAGCATCATCTTTCAGGATATGGAATAGCTCCACTGGAATTCCATCACCTCCACTAGCTTTGTTCGTAGTGATGCTTTCTAAGGCCCATTTGACTTCACATTCCAAGATATCTGGCTCTAGGTCAGTGATCACACCATCATGATTATCTGGGTCGTGAAGCTCTTTTTTGTACAGTTCTTCTGTGTATTCTTGCCACCTCTTCTTAATATCTTCTGCTTCTGTTAGGTCCATACCATTTCTGTCCTTTATCGTGCCCATCTTTGCATGAAATGTTCCTTTGGTATCTCTGATTTTCTTGAAGAGATCCCTAGTCTTTCCCATTCTGTTGTTTTCCTCTATTTCTTTGCATTGATCACTGAAGAAGGATTTCGTATCTCTTCTTGCTATTCTTTGGAACTCTGCCTTCAGATGTTTATATCTTTCCTTTTCTCCTTTGCTTTTCGCTTCTCTTCTTTTCACAGCTATTTGCAAGGCCTCCCCAGACAGCCATTTTGCTTTTTTGCATTTCTTTTCCATGGGGATGGTCTTGATCCCTGTCTCCTGTACAATGTCACGAACCTCATTCCATAGTTCATCAGGCACTCTATCTATCAGATCTAGGCCCTTAAATCTATTTCTCACTTCCACTGTATAATCATAAGGGATTTGATTTAGGTCATACCTGAATGGTCTAGTAGTTTTCCCTACTTTCTTCAGTTTCAGTCTGAATTTAGCAATAAGGAGTTCATGGTCTGAGCCACAGTCAGCTCCTGGTCTTGTTTTTGCTGATTGTATAGAGCTTCTCCATCTTTGGCTGCAAAGAATATAATCAATCTGATTTTAGTGTTGACCATCTGGTGATGTCCATGTATAGAGTCTTCTCTTGTGTTGTTGGAAGAGGGTATTTGCTATGACCAGTGTATTTTCTTGGCAAAACTCTGTTAGTCTTTGCCCTGCTTCTTTCCGTGTTCCAAGGCCAAATTTTCCTGTTACTCCAGGTGTTTCTTGAGTTCCTACTTTTGCATTCCAGTCCCCTATAATGAAAAGGACATCTTTTTTGGGTGTTAGTTCTAAAAGGTCTTGTAGGTTTTCATAGAACCGTTCAACTTCAGCTTCTTCAGCGTTACTGGTTGGGGCATAGATTTGGATTACTGTGACATTGAATGGTTTGCCTTGGAAACGAACAGAGATCATTCTGTCATTTTTGAGATTGCATCCAAGTACTGCACTTCGGACTCTTTTGTTGACCATGATGGCCACTCCATTTCTTCTGAGGGATTCCTGCCCACAGTAGTAGATATAATGGTCATCTGAGTTAAATTCACCCATTCCAGTCCATTTTAGTTCGCTGATTCCTAGAATGTCGACATTCACTCTTGCCATCTCTTGTTTGACCACTTCCAATTTGCCTTGATTCATGGACCTGACATTCCAGGTTCCTATGCAATATTGCTCTTTACAGCATCGGACTTTGCTTCTATCACCAGACACATCCACAGCTGGGTATTCTTTTTGCTTTGGCTCCATCCCTTCATTCTTTCTGGAGTTATTTCTCCACTGATCTCCAGTAGCATATTGGGCCCCTACTGACCTGGGGAGTTTCTCTTTCAGTATCCTATCATTTTGTCTTTTCATACTGTTCATGGGGTTCTCAAGGCAAGAATACTGAAGTGGTTTGCCATTCCCTTATCCAGCGGACCACACCCTGTCATATCTCTCCACCATGACCCGCCCATCCCAGGTTGCCCCACGGGCATGGCTTAATTTCATTGAGTTAGACAAGGTTGTGGTCCTGGTGTGATTGACTAGTTTTCTGTGAGAATGGTTTTAGTGTATTTGCCCTCTGATGCCCTCTTTCAAGACCTACTGTCTTACTTGGGTTTCTCTTACCTTGGGCGTGGAGTATCTCTTCCCGGCTGCTCCCGGCCGCTCCCGGCCAGCGAAGCACAGCCATCGCACCTTACCTTGGACTCACCGCCGCCCTTCCTGACGTCGGTCGTGGGGTAGCTCTTCTCCGCCGCGCTTAGTGCGCTGGCCCTCACCGCCGTCCTTCCTCGGTTATGGGGTAGCTCCTCTCGGACTTTCAGATAGGTTTTGTTATATAGCTAGTAAGTGACAGTGTTGGGATTCAAATCTAGATCTCATCTGAATCGTGTCTCATATCTGATTGCTAGAATTAAGTAGATTAAACATGCCCATCATTAACTAGGAGCTCAACAATGTTGATTTTCTTCCTCTTCTTTTCCTTCTTCCCGCTTATCCTGGGGTTCCAGCCAAATAACTCATCACTTATTGGGAATTCCTTTCAGGATCTCTCTCTTAAGAAGAGCCAGGAAACCACTTACAGGGTGATTTCTGCAGCTGAGCAGGTGATGAGAGGGAGAGCAGGTGGAGAGGCACGCTCTTGCCAGCCCCCTTCTCCCCCTCTTTCACAGTTGGTCTGGGAGAGGTAAGACCAGAAAGAGTTCTGTGCCCATTTACCGTCTCAAAAACAAGAATAAAGGTGGCAGCTTTCAGCCCTCCTTGTCCCCTTTCTCAATATTTCTGTCTTTTGTGCTATTTCAGTTATTTGTTTACAGCTGGAGAAAATGATTCACTTGGTGACACAAAACTTTTCTCTGTTAAGCACAGAAAACTCTACCAATTGCCAGCTCTTAAACATGAGGTCATTTTAACCTTTAATCTTAAGAATATGTAGCTCTAATGCTGGACTGGAAGAAACAGAAGTTGGAATCAAGATTGCTGGGAGAAATATCAATAACCTCAGATATGCAGATGACACCACCCTTATGGCAGAAAGTGAAGAGGGGCTAAAAAGCCTCTTGATGAAAGTGAAAGTGGAGAGTGAAAAGGTTGGCTTAAAGCTCAACATTCAGAAAACGAAGATCATGGCATCTGGTCCCATCACTGCATGGGAAATAGATGGGGAAACAGTGGAAACAGTGTCAGACTTTGTTTTTCTGGGCTCCAAAATCACTGCAGATGGTGACTGCAGCCATGAAATTAAAAGACGCTTGCTCCTTGGAAGGAAAGTTATGACCAACCTAGATAGCATATTCAAAAGCAGAGACATTACTTTACCAACAAAGGTTCGCCTAGTCAAGGCTATGGTCTTTCCTGTGGTCATGTATGGATGTGAGAGCTGGACTGTGAAGAAGGCTGAGCGCCGAAGAATTGATGCTTTTGAACTGTGGTGTTGGAGAAGACTCTTGAGAGTCCCTTGGACTGCAAGGAGATCCAACCAGTCCATTCTGAAGGAGATCAATCCTGGAATTTCTTTAGAAGGAATGATGCTAAAGCTGAAACTCCAGTATTTTGGCCACCTCATGCGAAGAGTTGACTCATTGGAGAAGACTCTGATGCTGGGAGGGATTGAGGGCAGGAGGAGAAGGGGACGACAGAGGATGAGATGGCTGGATGGCATCACTGACTTGATGGGTGTGAGTCTGAGTGACCTCCGGGAGCTGGTGATGGACAGGGAGGCCTGGCGTGCTGCGGTTCATGGGGTCGCAAAGAGTTGGACACGACTGAGGGACTGATCTGATCTGATCTGATCTGATCAACCAGATTCCATGTTCCTCTTATCCTGAGATCCAGATGCCCTAGGGAAATGGGGTTAAAGGTGAAGGGTTGTAGGTGGGAGGATGTGGTTCTACATCTTGAAAACAAGATTCTCCCGGGTTTTTTTGTTTTGTTTTTGTTTTCTTTTTTTAATTTAGAGGAGAACAGGGGATGCCTGTTTATGGCACCCAGCATGGAGCCTGGGGCTATTTCTTTTATCTCATTCTGTAAATAAACTGGATGGCTGCCAGGGAAAATGTAATCTGGGACATGATTCTTAGTTTCTACTAGAGTGAACTGCTCTAAAAATTCTGGCTGCCACTTGGTACAAGTTTCAGGGTCTTTAAAGAGTATTTTGAGTGCTCATGCATGGGAAACGATGCGCTCCCTTCTTCATCTAGTTTCCACTTAAAAAGAAAATCATCAGACTCAGAATGATTTAGAGTTTCTCTGTAATCAAATGCTAACAGTTTTAATACATACTTGTTTATTGCTCACCATGAGTTGGGTGAGAGGCTATTCTCTTGCTAGTTTTGAGGATAATGGTATTTCACTACCACTAGTCCAAGAAGGCCAAATTTGTTTTTAGTTGAAAATTTAAATGCTGCTCTCCTTACTTAACTCGGTCTTCCCTTGTGGCTCAGCTGATAAAGAATCCACCTGCAATGCTGGAGTCCTGGAAGATTCCCTGGAGAAAGGAACAGCTAGCTACCCACTCCAGTATTCTGGCCTGGAGAATCCCATGGACTATTTAGTCCATGGGGTCCCGGACATGACTGAGCCACTTTCTCTTTCACTTTACTTAACTCAGTAAGTTACACGTAGCCCTAAGAAATAAATGCCTTAGAGTAAGAAATCAAGCAATTTGTTAGAATTTTGGCCCCAAGGGTAGCTTTGAAGCCTCACATCTTATTTGTTGCTGTGATTTCCTATGGAAAGTTCGAACATAGTAAATCAGGATGACAAGACTTTGAGCATGGGTTACTGAGTCGTCATAGGGAGGACACAGAGCATCTCCCAGCCTGCTCAAGAAAGAAGAAAGTCATTCCTCTCCATCTGCTTTGCATATGATAGGGTGGAGCATTGGAGAGAATATGCACCTGTTTGGAGAACTCGAAACCATCTTTCCCTCCCTCTGAACACTGGTGCTTCTGTCAAAACCATTCATTTGGCAGTTGCCTTTGTCACATTCTGTTCATATTGTGAGTTAGATGTTCATGTGTAAGAGTCTAAGATCTCAAATTGATGGGAAGTTCTGCAAGGCACAAAGCTGAGCTTTCTACTCCTTCATGTCCTTGTATCTTCCAGCTTTGAACTTTGCATATAATGATGCATAATGCACCATTCATTAGTATGAATTATGTATTATTGTTATGAATTATTCTTATGATCCTCATTATGACTCATTATTCATACTTGATGAAAATTCAGTCAAAGTTAAAAGTACACATGATGCTCTCTTTCTCATGCATTCGTGTAGAACTCATCTTGACTCAAGGCCCAGAGGTCTTGTATAGGGATTTTTTTATAGAAAGTTTATACTCAGGATACAATTTATTTAATTCAGTAAATATTTACTGAGCTTCTATCACATGAAGGGTTATAAGTTATAAGAAAGAAATAAGATAATATCAAAGTACTCAATGTGCTTATGTCTACCGCATGAATGATGGATAGATTTCACCTTAAATGTCTAGTTCATTAACTGATGAAGGTTGCTTGGATTGCTGATAAGGATTATAAAGTCTGCTTTAGATTCAGGAGGAAATAATACTGTGATTAATTAGCAATATCTGCCATTTTATTTAGGAGTAGAAAATGGGCTTCCCTGGTGGCTCAGACAGTAAAGAAACTGCCTGCAATGCAAGAGACCTGAATTTGATCCCTGGGTTGGGATGATCCCCTGGAGAAGGGAATGACTAGCCACTCTAATATTCTGGCCTGGAGAATTCCTTGGACAGAGGAGCCTGGCAGGCTATGGTCCAAGGGGTCACAAAGACTCAGACAGGACTGAGTGACTTTCTCTTTCAGAAAATGGTGGCACAGATGCCACACATTCATAATCCCCAACTTGCAGAATGAATTGAAGTCCAGATAGTAAAAGAAGCTTGTATTTAGTAGAATCCAGTCAGTCAATAACATATTTAAGTACCAAACAAATACATAAATTACCTGAAATAATTATGTATTAATCTGGTTGGGCTTTCCATCACAAAATACCATAGACTGGGTGGCTCACACAACAGAAATTTATTTCTCACAGTCCTGGAGGCTAGAAGATATTTTTTAAAAAAGAGGTCATGGGTGTATAAAAGGCAGTCTTTCATAAGAAAGAGCTCTCAACAGGAACTGAACTGGCCCAAAACTTCATCTTGGACTTCTAAGCCTCCAAGACTGTGAGAAAATAAATTTCTGTTGTGTGAGTCCCCTAGTCCATGGTATTAGGTGGTGCCAGTGGTAAAGAACCTGCCTGCCAGTGCAGGAGACATAAGCGATGCAGGTTCAATCCTTGGGTCAGGAAGATCCCCTGGAGAAGGGCATGGCAACCCACTCCAGTATTCTTGCCTGGAGAATTCCATGGACAGAGGATCCCGGTGGCCTACAGTCCATAGGGTCGCAAGGAGTTGGATATGACTGAAGCAACTTAGCACACATGCATGCGCATATAGTTGATTAAAAGTGTTGTGTTAGTTTCAGGTATACAGCAAAGTGATTCAGTTTACAGATACATACATCTATTCTTTTTCAAATTCTTTTCCCAATTAGGTTGTTACATAACACTGAGCAGAGTTCCCTGGGCTATATAGTAGGTCCCTGTTGGTTACCCATTTTAAATATAGCAGTATGTACATTTCAATTCTAAACTCCTGAAATAAGTTTGTTTTCTAAGTCTGTGAGTCTCTTTCTACATGATCTCTTTTCTGTGTTCTCTAGGAAAGAGTGATAAGGCTCTGTGGGATCAGGGCCCTGGCTTTAAAACCTCATTTAGCCTTAATTACTTCCGTAGAGGCCTCATTTCCAAATACAGCCACGTGGAATGGGGTGCCTAGGACTTCACCATATGAATTTTGGGAGAATACATTCAGTCCTTAGCAGTATAGGGTAGATTTATATCTCCTGTTTGGAGGATGGTATATCATAGGAGTTAGCTATCTAGCCAGGGCTATCATTTTTAAAAAAGCAAGACATCAAAATTGATTTCTTAATTAATGTTTTTCATGTTAGCCACATTTATGAGTTTTAAACACATCTGATCTTATGGGTTGTTCATAATAACTTAAGTCATTTACATAATGCAATTTAAAAATTATATCAAAGAAGCCAGTAGTTCAAAGTTACAGGTGGTAGACAGATTTACAAATGTACACTTAACAAAAACTCATAGACTTTTCTAAATCTTAGTGACATCCTAAAATAGTAAGTAACCATTAAAAACAAATACTATCCATTAGATGATGCCAACTGTAAACATTTTGCCTTGGTATATGGCACCCTTCCTATAATTACCAAGACTCAATTTTTGTATTGGTGTGTGCTGTTGTTGTTGTTCTTCAGTGGCTCTCTGAGACCCCATGGACTGCAGCACACCAAGCCTCCCTGTTCCTCACCATCTCCTGAAGTTTGCCCAAGTTCATGTTCATTGCATTGGTGATGCCATCCAGATATCTCATCCTCTGATTCCCTCTTCTCCATCTGTCCTCAATCTTTCCCAGCATCAGGGACTTTTCTAGTGAGTCATCTGTTTGCATCAGATGACCAAAATACTGGAGCTTCAGCTTCAGCGTCAGTCCTTCTAGTGAATATTCAAGATTGATTTCCCCTATGATTGACTGGTTGATCTCCTTGCTGTCCAAGGGACTTTCAGGAGTCTTCTCCAACACCACAATTCAAAGTCATCAATTCTCTGGCGTTTTGCCTTCTTTATGGTCCAGCTCTCACATCCATACATGACCACTGGGAGGACCATGGCCTTGACTATACGGAACTTTGTCTGCAGAGTAGTGTCTCTGCTTTTCAACACACTGTCTAGGTTTGTCATCACTTTCCTGCAAGAAGCAATCGTCTTCTGGTTTCATGGCTGCAGTCACCACCTGCAGTGATTTTGGACCCCAAGAAGAGGAAATCTGTCCCTACTTCCTCGTTTTCCCCTTCTATTTGCCGTGCAGTAATGGGGCTGGATGCCATGATCTTAGATTTTTTTAATGTTTTAAGTCGGCTCTTTCACTCTCTTCCTTCACCCTCATCAAGAAGCTCTTTAGTTCCTCCTCGCCTTATGCCATTAGTGTGGTATCATCTGTATATCTGAGGTTGTTGCTGTTTCCCCTGCCTATCTTGATTCCAGCTTGTAACTCATCCAGCCCGGCATTTCTCATGATGTGCTCAGCAGATAGATTAAACAAACAGGGTGACAGCAGACAACCATGTCGTATTCCTTTCTCAATCTTGAGTCAATCATTTGTTCCACACAGGGTTCTAACTGTTACTTCTTGACCCGCATATAGGTTTCTCAGGAGACAGGTAAGATGGTCTGGTATTCTCATCTCTCTAAGAGCCTTCCAAGTTTGTCATGATCCCCACAGTCAAAGGCTTTAACATAGCTAATGAAACAGAGGTAGATGTTTTTCTGATTCTCTTGCTTTCTCTATAATCCAGTGAATGTTGGCAATTTGATCTCTAGTTCCTCTTCCTTTTCTAAACCCAGCTTGGACATCTGGAAGTTCTTGGTTCGCATAATGCTGAAGGCTAGCATGCAAGATTTAAGCATGACCTTACTAGCATGGGAGATGAGTGCAATTGTCTGATTGCACATTCTTTGATATTACCCTTCTTGGGAATTGGGGTGAGAGTTGACCTTTTCCAGTCCTGTGGCCACTGCTGGGTCATCCAGATTTGCTGACATAATGAATGCAAACCTTTGATGGCATCTTCCGTTAAGGATATGAATAATTCTGCTGGAATTTCATTGCATCCACTAGCTTTATTAACAGCAGTGCTTCTTAAGCCCCACTTGACTTCACAATCCATAATGTCTGGCTCTGGGGGACTAATTACACCACTGCAGTAATTCGGTTCATTAAGATCTTTTTATACAGTTCTTCTGTGTATGCTTTCCATCTCTTCTTGATCTCTTCGGTGTCTACTAGGTCTCTGCCATTTTTATCTTTTATTGTGCCTATCTTTGGGCCAAATTCTCCCTTGATGTTTCCAGTTTTCCTGAAGGGATCTCTAGTCTTTCCCCTTTTGTTGTTTTCTTCTATTATTAAGCACTGTCATTGAAGAAGTTCTTGTCTCTTCTAGCTATTTTTTGGAACCCTTCATTTAACTGGGTGTAACTTTCCCTCTCTCCCTTGCTTTTCACTTCTTTTTGTTCTTCCACTATTTGTAAAGCTCCCTCAGATAATCACTTTGCCTTCTTTTTCTTTGGGATGATTTTGTTCGCCACCTCCTGTACAGTATTACAGACCTCTGTCCATGGTTCTTCAGGCACGCTGTTTACTAGATCTAGTCCCTTGAATCTATTTGTTACCTTTACTGTGAATTCATACAGGATTTAAGTCATACCTGGCTGGCCTATTTTCCCCCAGTTTTCTTTAGTTTTTGTGCTTAATAGACTAAAAATACCATGTTTGTTTTTACGGGTATACTCATTACAGTGGAATTTAAAAATGTGATTTAACATTTGGTCTCTGTGAAATTTAAATCTTGATCCAGGTTAGTTTTGTTTTCATGTGTGTATTTTTAAATTACCGCCCCCCCCAAAAAAAAGATTTATTTATTAAAGTGATAATACAGCTAGTGATTACACATAGAAGAAAGAAAATATATTAGTGTTTGAATTTCGACTCCATCCAGCCCGTGCCTATCTCTCCACCCTTCCATGATTTTACATTTCAGAGTAAAAATATTAAATAACATTTATTTTTTATTATTAAAGATAAAGCTGACCTGGGTTTTAATAGAACTCTTAGCTTCAAATGGGTCATAATGCTTTGGCATTTATCTTTTGTCTTGACATGATTTAACTGTAAGAACACTCATGTTGATGATAAAATGGAGTCCCTTGATTTTAATCACAAACAAAAGCTTCATAAAATGTTTCAATGAATTCTTGGTTAAAGCCTAGGAAATTCCAGGGGATATTTTTTTATCCATATTCTTATCTCAAAATGACTCTCTTTAATTATTAACATGGGAATGATGTAGTGGCTCAAGGTGACACATCTAAGTATGACTGAATAATGTCTGAAATGTGACAAAGATTTGAAAATTCTGTACACAGGGAAGTGTTTCATTTTAAGAAATTAGCATGTAAATGATCATCTTTTTTCCTGCATTTAAGACAGTATAACAGTAGAAATTATAATCTGATACATACACTGATGTTTGTTATTATAGTATTTTTCCAACTAAAACAATATCCTCTATAGATCAGAACAAAGAATATAAAAATTTTACGTAATTCCACCACTCAGTACTCATTGAATTAATATATTATTAATGCAGAGATATCTAACAGAAGGCAATGGCAACCCACTCCAGTACTCTTGCCTGGATAATCCCATGGACGGAGGAGCCTGGTAGGCTGCAGTCCATGAGGTCACTAAGAGTTGGACATGACTGAGCAACTTCACCTCACTTTCACTTCCTGTTTTTAAAATTGGAATTATGTGACATTTTAGACTGCTACATTTACTTACTAATATATTATAAACATTCTTATATCACTGCATATTAAATATAATATTAATATTATATATTATATAATATTAATATTGTAATATTATAATATTAGATAGAGTGCCTGATGAACTATGAAATGAGGTTCGTGACATTGTACAGGAGACAGGGATCAACACCATCCCCATGGAAAAGAAATGCAAAAAAGCAAAATGGCTCTCTGGGGAGGCCTTACAAATAGCTGTGAAAAGAAGAGAAGTGAAAAGCAAAGGAGAAAAGTAAAGATATAAACATCTGAAGGCAGAGTTCCAAAGAATAGCAAGAAGAGATAAGAAAGCCTTCTTCAGAGATCAATGCAAAGAAATAGAGGAAAACAACAGAATGGGAAAGATTAGAGATCTCTTCAAGAAAATCAGAGATACCAAAGGAACATTTCATGCAAAGATGGGCTCAATAAAGGACAGAAATGGTAGGAACCTAACAGAAGCAGAAGATATTAAGAAGAGATGGCAAGAATACACAAAAGAACTGTAAAAAAAAGATCTTCACGACCCAGATAACCACGATGGTGTGATCACTGACCTAGAGCCAGACATCCTGGAATGTGAAGTCAAATGGGCCTTAGAAGGCATCACTACGAACAAAGTTAGTGGAGGTGATGGAATTCCAATGGAGCTATTCCAAGCCCTGAAAGATGATGCTCTCAAAGTGCTGCACTCAATATGCCAGCAAATTTGGAAAACTCAGCAGTGGCCACAGGACTGAAAAAGGTCAGTTTTCATTCCAATCCCAAAGAAAGGCAATGCCAAAGAATGCTCAAACTACCACACAATTTCACTCATCTCACACACTAATAAACTAATGCTCAAAATTCTCCAAGCCAGGCTTCAGCAATATGTGAACCATGAACTTCCTGACGTTCAAGCTGGTTTTAGAAAAGGCAGAGGAACCAGAGATCAAATTGCCAACATCTGCTGGATCATGGAAAAAGCAAGAGAGTTCCAGAAAAACATCTATTTCTGCTTTATTGACTATGCCAAAGCCTTTGACTGTGTGGATAACAAAAAACTGTGGAAAATTCTGAAAGAGATGGGAATACCAGACCACCTGATCTGCCTCTTGAGAAACTTGTATGCAGGTCAGGAAGCAACAGTTAGAACTGGACATGGACCAACAGACTGGTTCCAAATAGGAAAAGGAGTATGTCAAGGCTGTATATTGTCACCCTGTTTATGTAACTTATACACAGAGTACATCATGAGAAACGCTGGACTGGAAGAAACACAAGCTGGAATCAAGAATCCTGGGAGAAATATCAATAACCTCAGATATGCAGATGACACCACCCTTATGTCAGAAAGTGAAGAGCTAAAGAGCCTTTTGATGTAAGAGAAAGAGGAGAGTGAAAAAGTTGGCTTAAAACTCAACATTCAGAAAACTAAGATCATGGCATAATGTCCCATCACTTCATGGCAAATAGATGGGGAAACAATGGAAACAGTGACTGACTTTATTTTTCTGGGTTCCAAAATCAGTGCAGATGGTGACTGCAGCCATGAAATTAAAAGACGCTTACTCCTTGGAGGGAAGTTATGACCAACATAGACAGCATATCAAAAAGCAGAGACATTACTTTGTCAACAAAGGTCCATCCAGTCAAAGCTATGGTTTTTCCAGTAGTCGTGTATGGATGTGAGAGTTGGACTATAAAGAAAGCTGAGCACCAAAGTATTGATGCCTTTGAATTGTGGTGTTGGAGAAGACTTTTGAGAGTCCCTTGGTCTGCAAGGAGATCCAACCAGTCCATCCTAAAGGAGATCAGTCATGGTTTTTCATTGGAAGGACTGACGTTAAAGCTGAAACTCCAATACTTTGGCCACCTGATGTGAAGAACTGACTCCTTTGAAAAGACCCTGATGTTAGGAAAGATTGAAGGCAGGAGGAGAAGGGGACAACAGAGGATGAGATGGTTGGATGACATCACCAACTCAATGGACATGGGTTTGGGTGGACTCCGGGAGTTGGTGATGGACAGGGAAGCCTGGCGTGCTGTGGTCCTTGGGGTTGCAAAGAGTTGGACACAACTGAGTGACTAAACTGAATGGAACTGGTTTCTGAATATTTACATTATTTGCAGTTTTGTTGTTTCAAGTAATATTGCCTCAAAGTAATTTTATATAAATATGATTATACCTAAATTATTTTTATTATGATAGAGTCCTAAAAGTGGAAGTTTTGAGATAAAGACTATAAATATTTTTTTGGATTTTAGTAAATATTGTTTCTCAGAAAGATGTATCATTTTGCATATTTTTTTGGCTAACCTGGGTCTGCATTGCTGCATGGGCTTTTCTCTAGTTCCAGCGAGCAAGGGATACTCTCTGTTGTGGTGTGTGGATTTCTCATTCTGGTGGCTTCTCTTGTTGCAGAGCAGTAGTTGCAGCTCCTCAGCTCTAGAGCACAGGCTTGATAGTTGTGGAGCATGGGCTTAGGTGCTCCACAACATGTGGGATCTTCCCAGATCAGAGATCAAATCCATGTTTCCTGCATTGGCAGGTGGATTCTTTACTGCTGAGCCACCAGGGAAGCCCCATTTTATATTCTTAACAGTAATTTGAAAGCGCTGTTTTCTCTATACCCTGGCTAACAAAGTGTGTTACAACTTTTTATGCTTGTCAATTCAAAAGAAAAAAGTATGATAGTATGATATATTATTTTTATCTATTTATAGGCCTAACTCTGAGCTTAGATCAGAATATAGAAGTACAGAAGGAAGCATTGTCAGTCTGTCTCATTGCTCTAAATACTAATTTTAGATTGATACCTTTTCATTAATCAATTCAACAAATATTCTCAGAGTGCCTCTTCAGAAAAGAAACAGAATTTGGAATGTAAATTTTTATATTTGGCAAGTTAATCATATTCCTCAGCTGATGGCATGTTATTACCATGATCCATGCCTGGAAGCCCTCTTGTTTATTTCCTCTTCTTTCATCCTGATCCCCACTTCATTTCTCTTGTCTTCCATAAGCAGCCATTCTAGTGTGTGTAACACTCATATATATTTGGTATACACATTTCCTTGAAGAATATATAGTGTTTTGTGATTTTGAGTATATGCATTTTTAATTTACATAAATTATATTCATAAATATTGTATATCTTACATTTTCCACTATTAGCACATTAAAAAAATTCTACCCTTGTGAGCATTTTTGGATTTCTGTTTCTTGTTTGCTGCAAAGAATTCTATGGTGAAGACGTGAAGTCCAAAGAATAAATGTTTGTTATTAATTCATCATTCTGGGAAGATCATATGAACATTTACATGTTATTTCTCTAATAAAGGAGATCATAGTTATGTGGCTACATATGTCTAAGGTAGGTTTATTAGTTTCTGAGAAGACTGCAAGAACTTTCAGGAAAGCTTACATTGATAGCACCCCTTTGGAACATCAACACTCCTGGTTAAGACTGTTGTATCCATCCTGCACATCCGTCCAGGGAGCATGTGATCACATCATTGACTTTGGGTGCGGGCAGGTGGTGTCATGTCTTGTGCTGTGCCTATCACACTCTCCCACGGGTACCACAGCCAGGAATACAACACTGCCCCTTGTCTTGTGTCTTCAGCATCACTCACAATGTCTGGCACATAGGAGACACTCAAACACTGTTGAAAGGATGAGTGAAAAGGAATCAATCTATGCTGAATCTTAGAGCAATAAGATAGAGAGGCAAGGATCTCTACTGCTCAGGCTATGAGGGACTTCCAGGGAAGCGGCTTGTAGTTCATGGTGTAGAATCCACGTAGAACCCACCTGTGTCTTTCCCTCCTTTCCTTCCTGAGCACTTAGAGTACTACTATACTTCCTAGCCCTTTGGCAACTGGGTGAAACTGTTTTACTAATTGAAGCCAATGAAATATACATGAAAGTGACATATGCCATTTCTATGTCCAGGCACATAATGGCCAGTGTGCTACCTCTGAGCTCTCTCTTCCTATCTCTGGCAACCTAGGAGGTCACATGTTCTAGACTGTGCAGCTTACAGGACAACAATATTAAACAGCCCTGGACCCTGGTGCTATATAGAGACAGACCACCCTCCTCCTCTGCCAACCCTCATTGGGAGGAGTTTTGAAGTGGTGAAGGAGGGGGTTACATTTTAAATAATGAGGCCAGGAAAGCTCTGATGGAGATGTTTCAGTTGAGACCTAAAAGCTTCAAGGCAGTGAGGGGATGAGAGGCAGTTGGGACAGGAATATTGTGAGCAGAAGGACAAGCACATGCAAAGGTCCTAATATGAGGTTGGTTTTGGTGTTTGGTGTGTTAAAGGAAGCAGACGAAGTCAATGTAGCTGAAGCAGAGTGAACAAGGGGAAAAGTCACAGACATACCAACTGGACGGAGAAGAGAACAGATGTGCAAAGCCTTCTAGGTCCTTTTAAGGACTTCAGCTCTCATGGTAGGGGACACTGTAAAGTTTTGCATATTGGAGTGACATGATTTGACTTACCTTAACCTCAGTTGAGAACAGAACCAGGGTGACAAAGGAAGAGGCAACTAACTAGGAGTCTACAGCAATAATCCAGGCAAAGGATGGTAGTGGCTTGGGTTAGGGTGACAACAACAGAGAGGTGTGAAGCAGTCAAATTCTAAACATAGTTTGAAGGTAGAGCAACAGAATTACAGATAATTAGATTGAGGGTATGAGAGAGAAAGTCAAGGGTGACTCCATGGTTTTGGTCTGTGTAATTGGGAGGATGCAGTGGTCGTTTGCTGAGATGGGGAAGGCTGCAGGGAGATCAATTTTGGAAGACTCTCGGGAGGTCAGGTTTGGATGAATTAGGCTGATAACTACTGAACGTGCAACTGTTGCTGGAAGGAGAATACACCAGGCTACACTGGCAAGGAGGTGGACAGACGGACATAGATGATGACGCTTCTTCCCTAGGAGGTTGAGGTCCAGGTTCTCTGAGTGGAGATTCAATTATGAAGGGCATTGGGAAGCCTAGTCCTTGGTTTCTAGAGGGCAGGCTGAACCAGGACTGAGGTTCACTCATGATGACTAATCTGAGTTTTTATAAGGCTAGGCTATAAATGCATCTCCACATGGCAGGCAGAAGGCCACAGTTTCATACTCTGTGGGAGAAAAATCACCTAAAAACCCCACCCTCAAAGCTTCTGCCTCCTTGGGTTTGACACCCCTTTCCAGGTTTTCAGATCTCAGGGATGAACTGTGAAAGTGTATTTTAAGGCAAACTAATTTATGCTTATTCTTCCAGCATAAAAAATTGTATTTTCACATCAGAGTCATGTTTGGTTTCTAAACCTATCACCACAGCAAGAACTATTTTCCCCAGTTTTTCCTAGTTGCATTGTTTATATTTCTTAGCTAACAACATCTAAACCTTTTTTTTTTTTTTAACTCACTTGGAACTACCATTTATTGCAACCTTTGAAACATTTATATTCTGAATGTGTGAAAAAATTCCCTTATGTGGGGGAATTTTACACACCATCCTCCTATCTGTTAGGGTCATGATAAAGGTAAGTTTTGTGTGTTTTCCGATGCCAGCCCTACACCACTACTCTCCCGGCATCACACTTTCCATTCCTAATTTTCTCAGAGTGTTGAACTGGACAGCACCTTGTCTGTGACTGGTAAATAGCGAGTCATTCCGTATGCTACCATTCTGCACAAATGCCATTTCTGGGACTCAGTACTCATTGAACACTGTGGCAGCTCTTTTTTTCTGTTTATTTCCCTGTTCAATTACATGAGTCCTTACTTTGTAGACTCATTTTGGTTTTCGTCCTCTTCCTGTTGTTTTCTGTTTTTATTTTCTCTGTTCTTCGATTTCTGAGGGGAGATGGAACGTATCACACAGACCTGCCAGTCCAGGGAAAAGCTGCGCTTCTCCCACTGAGAGGAGGGGTTCAGCATCATACCCTTGACCTACGTAAGTCACGTAACACAGATGCTTGTCTGGGTAGCCCTAGTAAAAATTAAAAGGAGGCTTTGGGACTTCCCTGTTGGCCCAGTGGCTAAGACTCTGTGCTCCCAGTGCAAGGGGCCTGGGTTTGATCCCTGGTTGGGGAACTAGATCCCACATATTGCAACTAAGAGTTCAGATGCCACAACTAAAGCCTGAAGATCCTGTGAGCCACAACCAAGACCAGGTGCTGCCAGATAAATAAGAAAAATTTAAATAAAAGAATACAAATTAACATAAAAGGAGGCTTCATCAAAACAACTCCTAAAATGAGGTACCTTCTTAGGGTACCGAGTCTAAACCATGATCAGTCCAGAAACATGGTGGGATTGAGGAAGCCACTATAATGTCCCTGAACTTGGAGAAGAGGAGGCCATTTCTTAGAGCAGTTGTTAAAATGGTGGGCAGGTCCCTGCCTGTGCTTGTGTGTTCTATGCTGTTGTGCCCAGCCGAGGGGCAGATAGGGGCTGGAATGTGGCCTGTAGTCCGCCATGCATCTTACTTAATTTTATGTGTCAACCTGACTTGGCCACAGTGTACCCAGATATTGGGTCACACAGGATTCTACCTGTGTCTGTGAGAGTGCCTCTGGATGAAATTAACATCTGAATAGGTAGATTCAATCAAGCAGATGGCCCTTGCCAACATGAGTGTCTCTCATCCAATCCACTGGACACCCGAATAGAACAAAAGGTGGAATAAGGAAAAATTTCCTCTCTGCCTGCCTACTTTTGAGCTGGGACATCTGTCTTCTCCTGCCTTTGGCTTGACTCACACAGAAACCTATATCATCGGCTTTCCTGATTCTCAGACCTTGAATTTAGATTGGAATAAGAGCATCAGCTCTTCTGTGGCTCAGACCATAAACTCCTTATTGCCAAATTCAGACTTAAATTGAAGAAAGTAGGGAAAACCACTAGACCATTCAGGTATTACCTAAATCAAATCCCTTATGATTATACAGTAGAAGTGAGAAATAGATTTAAGGGCCTAGATCTGATAGACAGAGTGCCTGATGCACTATGAAATGAGGTTCATGACATTGTACAGGAGACAGGGATCAACACCATCCCCATGGAAAAGAAATGCAAAAAAGCAAAATGACTGTCTGGGGAGGCCTTACAAATAGCTGTGAAAAGAAGAGAAGCGAAAAGCAAAGGAGAAAAGGAAAGATATAAACATCTGAATGCAGAGTTCCAAAGAATAGCAAAAAGACATAAGAAAGCATTCTTCAGCGATCAATGCAAAGAAATAGAGGAAAACAACAGAATGGGAAAGACTAGGGATCTCTTCAAGAAAATCAGAGATACCAAAGGAACATTTCATGCAAAGATGGGCTCAATAAAGGACAGAAATGGTAGGAACCTAACAGAAGCAGAAGATATTAAGAAGAGGTGGCAAGAATACACAGAAGAACTGTACAAAAAAGAGCTTCACGACCCAGATAATCATGATGGTGTGATCACTGACCTAGAGCCAGACATCCTGGAATGTGAAGTCAAGTGGGCCTTAGAAAGCATCACTACGAACAAAGCTAGTGGAGGTGATGGAATTCCAGTGGAGCTATTCCAAATCCTGAAAGATGATGCTGTGAAAGTGCTGCACTCAATATGCCAGCAAATTTGGAAAACTCAGCAGTGGCCACAAGATTGGAAAAGGTCAGTTTTCATCCCAATCCCAAAGAAAGGCAATGCCAAAGAGTGCTCAAACTACCGCACAATTGCACTCATCTCATACACTAGTAAAGTAATGCTCAAAATTCTCCAAGCCAGGCTTCAGCAATATGTGAACCGTGAACTTCCTGATGTTCAAGCTGGTTTTAGAAAAGGCAGAGGAACTAGAGATCAAATTGCCAACATCCGCTGGATCATTGAAAAAGCAAGAGAGTTCCAGGAAAACATCTATTTCTGCTTTATTGACTATGCCAAAGCCTTTGACTGTGTAGATCACAATAAACTGTGGAAAATTCTGAAAGAGATAGGAATATCAGACCACCTGATCTGCCTCTTGAGAAATTTGTATGCAGGTCAGGAAGCAACAGTTAGAACTGGACATGGACCAACAGACTGGTTCCAAATAGGAAAAGGAGTATGTCAAGGCTGTATATTGTCACCCTGTTTATTTAACTTATATGCAGAGTACATCATGAAAAACGCTGGACTGGAAGAAACACAAGTTGGAATCAAGATTACTGGGAGAAATATCAATAACCTCAGATATGCAGATGACACCACCCTTATGGCAGAAAGTGAAGAGGAACTCAAAAGCCTCTTGATGAAAGTGAAAGTGGAGAGTGAAAAGGTTGGCTTAAAGCTCAACATTCAGAAAACGAAGATCATGGCATCTGGTCCCATCACTACTTGGGAAATAGATGGAGAAACAGTGGAAACAGTGTCAGACTTTATTTTTCTGGGATCCAAAATCACTGCACATGGTGACTGCAGCCATGAAATTAAAAGACGCTTACTCCTTGGAAGGAAAGTTATGACCAACCTAGATAGCATATTGAAAAGCAGAGACATTATTTTGCCAACAAAGGTTCGCCTAGTCAAGGCTATGGTCTTTCCTGTGGTCATGTATGGATGTGAGAGCTGGACTGTGAAGAAGGCTGAGCGCTGAAGAATTGATGCTTTTGAACTGTGGTGTTGGAGAAGACTCTTGAGAGTCCCTTGGACTGCAAGGAGATCCAACCAGTGCATTCTGAAGGAGATCAACCCTGGAATTTCTTTGGAAGGAATGATGCTAAAGCTGAAACTCCAGTATTTTGGCCACCTCATGCGAAGAGTTGACTCATTGGAGAAGACTCTGATGCTGGGAAGGATTGGGGGCAGGAGGAGAAGGGGACGGCGGAGGATGAGATGGCTGGCTGGCATCACTGACTCAATGGATGTGAGTCTGAGTGACCTCCAGGAGTTGGTGATGGACAGGGAGGCCTGGCGTACTGCGACTCATGGGGTCGCAAAGAGTCGGACACGACTGAGCGACTGATCTGATATATATATATATGCACACATATATGCACTAACTCACAGAAAGTTTCCATATGGACTAACAAATGTTCTGGCACTGGGTGTGAAGAAGTGGGAAGGGGGCTGACAAGTATAATTTGAATAACCATGTCCCCCTCCACTGCTGTGTGGCCTAGAGTTTGTGGTTTAAAGCTCCTAGTCACAGCATGAGTTTATATTCTAGATGATTCTTATAGTTCCAGAGGGATGGAAACAATTAAAGGTTTTAGTTCCTCTGCCACATTAGCAGTAAACCCTGAGAACACCTTTGCTCATTGGAAAGAGATACAGCAAACTGGGGATAAGTGCTATCCACACAAATAGTCAAGCTGCACTTTGGTGTATCATTGTGGACTTTTCAAAATACGTTCCTTTCTCTGCTTTAATACAGGGAAGGATGATGAATGCTTGTTTTATTCTCATTTTAAATGTGGGGTAACAGAGCTGCAAAGGGATGTCCCTGTGGCAAGGTGGCTTTTAGGGGTCAGGCTTTTTCTCTAGTTGAATTGCTGTCTGGACTCCTGGATTCTTTCCAGGCTTCCTCACAGGCCTGGCAGAATGCTCTTTCGAAGCATTTCACTTCTTTTCTCTCCTTGGATTCAAAAACTTTTGCATAATTTTTGAGGGTTCAGAGAGATTATGAATTCTAATATACACCACAATATAAGATTATTAAACTTGTATCTCAGGAAGGAAATTACACTTTGAAAATTTTATTGTAGAATTGGAACTTTGTCTCATAGCAATGGTGATGAGATTTGGATTCTGAAATATTCAAAGTTAATGTTCAGATAATCAGTGGAGATTTAAACATTCACAGTATGTGCAATTATCATTCTTGGATACTACAGTAAGTAAACTAAGAGCTAGTATTTATTGAACACCTTACATCTATGCTAAAAGTCACAGTAAATTTTAAAAAATATATGCCTGTAGAAACATTTATTTCTTAGGAAAAGTAGAATATGATAAGTAGGAGCATGGTTTCATCAAAGAACAAATAGATCCTGGCTGGTGCAGATTTTAAGTTTTTGAGAAAATAATCATGCTTATTTGGATTATAATTGTATATTTTAATCGAGTTTTCTACTCTCACTGTCCATAGTCTCTTCTAGTTGCTGTAAAGCAAGAATCCAAACATACACAAATACATGCTCACATGTATGCACAAATGTGCACACACATACATCTCAGGTCTGTTTGCTTAACAATTTCTTTTAAAAAGCCCTCAATACATAGGCACTCAGGGCACTGGGGTGTCACACAGGTCACCACAAAAGAGATAGAGTGGATGTGAGGTCATGTTTGCAGAATCTGACATATTGGCCTCAGAGCAAGAATTATTGTTGGTGCCCATCCCCAGCGGGCAGAGAAAGAGTGGCAATGATATTACCATGCTGTTAAGAGTTTCTTGTGCCCCAGGGAGAAAATGGAAGTCAGTGAACCAGAGAATCCATGTTTTGCTTTTGCTTTGTTTTCAGATGCTGTCTAAATTGGTTTCATGATTTCTTGTACTTTTATGTAACCTTCCCTCTGGGTCATTTAATGCAGATTAAAGCAACACAGCTACACCTCCAACTCCAGAAAGACCCCTATGAAGAATGACACAGTTTATTTAGGAGCATTAATAACAGATTCCTACACTATCTTCTAAAGTTTTGTGATTTTCATAGTCACACAGCATTCTAGGAGGCTAAAGTTATACGCCAAGAATCCAGCCCTTCTCAAACTCTGAAGTGCTTATAAATTGCCTGGAGAGCTTGTCTAAAGGCAGATTCCCATTCAGTACTTCCAGAGTGGGGGCAGGAATTCTGTTATTCTAGTAAGGTCTTTGGTGAAGACCATGCCACTGGTCCTCGGACCACACCATGAAGAGTAAAGGCCCAGAGTGATGTTAATTTCTCAGGTACTCAATTCCTTTTTTTTTTTTTTTTTCCTTTTGATGTTACTACTGTGTGGCTGTGGACTCTGCTCCCTGTCACTGCCATTTCCAGCCTCATTCCCCATCTATTGCTAAAAGAGTATTTAGTATTGATCTCCAATCAGTCAAATCTGCATAGGGGTCACATGGCCATCCTTAGGTGGTCTACCTTTTGGTTCTTTTGCAAACCCCCCAAAAATGTATGTCACTTTGAGATTCCAAGGAACTTGGAATACATTTTCCAGAAAGTAGAATTCTTTAGCTACCCTGAATATTGCCCCCAATTCCCACCATGTTGGTGGTCTCCTTCTTACTGGGGAGCATTAACTCATCGTGTATAGAAGGTAACATTAGCTCTGAATTTTATTTATGCCTTCTTGTGGCTAGACAAGGGTACATATGCAAATAGGAGTCACAAGATACACTCAGACATCCCCAAGATCCAAAAATGGGTGTGTGAATTAGGTTGTTGCCATGTGTCTCACTGCAAAGAGAACAAATACAAATTGTGTGAGGAGGCAGCTACGGGGTCCTGTGTGCTGTTCTATTGACTGATCACATCAGGGTTAGCAAGAAGCAGCCTTTTAGAATACACATTTCCAGGACCTCACCCCAGACCAACTATATCAGCCTTCCAGTATTGGGAGATTTGTACTGTTATAAAGCATAGAGTAATTAGGGGCTTGCTGTGCTGATAAGCAAATATTAAACATCTGCAATTTATCTAGTTATTAAAAAAGAGTTTCTGAATAGATACCATGAGTCAGGCACAACACAAACACACTTCCTCCCTATGTGCCTTTCCCAGCTGAAAATGGAAAGTAAACAAACAAAATAGAAACAATTTCAAATGAAAAATGTTATAAAGGAAACTAATAAGGTGATGAACCCACGATGAAGGAGTAGGTCCTTCTGATGACCTGATTAGTGATGGTATCTCTGGGGCAGTGACATTAAGGCTGCAACATGAAGGGGCAGGAATTAGCAGCAGCACAATGGTGCTGAAGCAGACAGCATAATTTGCAAATATCCCTGTGGGAAAGAGCCTGCTTTAGCAACTTCTGTAGATGTTAACAGACAAACCAGAAGACAAAAAAATGTTACAACTCCCTTCCTTGCAAAATATTCTGCAATTAGGTTTTCTTTCCCAGTGGCAAAGGCATAAGAACCCCTTTTATGTCCCCTTCAGAGGCTGTTCTCATTCTATGTTTGCTCTACCACTATTTTCAAAAACCTGGGACTCAGTGCACCACCGAAGACCCCATGACATTCTTTGAAGGCTGTATGGAAGGGTGGGGCCCAGAGAGTCTCCTGCAGAATCTTCAAACTCCTCCTGTTTTCTTTGGATGAAGACTATCATCTGGATGACACTCTGTGTTAACTGTGAGAGTCTGGCCTGAGCCTTGGACTACACATATATAAAAGGGAATCAAATGCCTGGTCCCATAGTTGATCCAGTAAGATCGTGTACCTCGCCCATGAGAGTTCTCCAGTTCCATGTGCCCACAGCATTTCGGAAGCTTCTGTTCTGAAGGACAGTGTGTACTTCAATTTTTGCTCCGTCATTTATCATTTTAAATTATCTGGGGGCATGATAAGCAACATCCCAGGTGGTACCAATGCTTCCAGGAGACTGTCCTTCTGCCTAAGAGCAGACTTCCCAATCAAACTTACACACCCTCAGAGCAGCTGATCTCCACATTAGGAGGAAAGCTATCTTATTGAGCAGACATGTGAAAAGGTATTTTCACCTGTGAGACTCTTAACTATGTCTATTTCAGGCAGCTGAGCAGAGATAAAAAATTCCTGTGGGGGTGGGTCTGCCCTGGGACAGGCGGGGGTGAGCTAGTTCTGCTGGAGTTTGCGTCACAGGTCAGACCTGGTAGCCAGTTCCTGCTTCTAGCACTTTCTTCCTTTTCTCTACTCCTGGGGTTGCTGCTGCTGCTGCTGCTAAGTCGCTTCAGTTGTATCCGACTCTGTGCAACCCCATAGACAGCAGCCCACTAGGCTCCTCTGTCCCTGGGATTCTCCAGGAAAGAATCCTGGAGTATGTTGCCATTTCCTTCTCCAATGCATGAAAGTGATAAGTGAAAGTGAAGTCTTTCAGTCGTGCCCGACTCTTAGCAATCTCATGGACTGCAGCCTACCAGGCTTCTCCGTCCATGGGATTTTCCAGGCAAGAATACTGGAGTGGGGACTCCTAGGGTTACTGCTTCTCAAAGATACTTCCAGAGACTAGGGCAGACAGATGTTAAAATGGATCAAATGAATGTCTAGATGTTTGTGATCTGTTGACACTCTGTCAGAGTTCTCCCTTGGAGGCAGCCTTCCTTTCATGCTTTTCCGGAGCACACACACTCTGGGCACCCTGGAGACAGCACTTCAGGTGCATCTGAACAACATTTGCTAATGCCTACAGCAACCACCTTACTGGCTGGGTGTGGTGAGGGTTCATCAATGAATATGCATATCCCTGCCTCAAAAGAGACACAGATGTATAGAACAGTCTTTTGGACTCTGTGGGAGAGGGCAAGAGTGGGATGATATGGGAGAATGGCATTGAAACATGTATAATATCATATGTGAAATGAATCACCAGTCCAGGTTCAATGCATGATACAGGATGCTCGGGGCTGGTGCACTGGGATAACCCAGAGGGATGGTATGGGGATGCAAGGTGGGAGGGGGGTTTGGGATGGGGAACATGTGTACACCCGTGGCGGATTCATGTCAATGTATGGCAAAACCAATACAATATTGTAAAGTAATTAGCCTCCAATTAAAATAAATTCATACTAAAAAAAAGAATATATCAATAGGTATTCAACTAGCTATAAAAGAACACAGGCTGTGATGACTACAATACTACAGACCAATAGGAAGTGCTCTGTTATAAGTGGCATCATGTCACATTAGTTCCTACTGTGGCTACAGATTTAACATCTTTAAATAATAGAAGTTTATTTTCTCACAGAAGGCCAGGAATCTGAAATGAGTCTTATGCGGCTGAAATCAAAGTGTCGGAAGGGCTGTGTTTCCTCCAGAGGCTCTCGGGAGAGTCTGTTTCTTGACTCCTCCAGTTTCTAGTGGAAGCCAGCTTTCCTTTATTTGCAGCCTCATCATTCCAATCCCAGTCACTGTGGTTACATACTCCTCTCCCCTCCTGTTGGGGAATTCTGCCTCTGTGTCCCTTCTATAAGGATACATGTGGATGCATGTAGGACCTGCTAAGATAAGCTACTGCCCTATCTCAAGATTCTTAATGCAATCCTATCTGCAAAGTCTGTTGCTACCATGTAAGGTAACATTCATAGATTCCAGGGATTAGCACAGGATATCTTTGAGGGCATTATTATTCAGTCCACCACAGGTGCCACTCTCTTTCTTCCACTCCTCCCCCCTGCCACCAAATGGAATAATACATCTGTGCTGTCCAATTTGGAAGCCACTAGTCACATGTGGATATTGAGCACTTGAAATGTGGCTTGTCTGAATTGAGATGTGCTGTAAGCATAAAGCTCATGTTAGATCTTGAAAGCTTACTACAAAAATGCAAAGCATCTCATTCATAATTTTTATGTTGATTTCACATTGAACTAACATTTTGGATACATTAGGGTAAATGAAATCTATTATTAAAATTAGTATCACCCATTTATTTTTACTTTAAAAAGAAACTACTAGAAACTTTGCAGGTTTCCCCAGTGGTTTAGTAGTAAAGAACCTGCAGACGACATGGGTTCGATCCCTGGGTCAGGAAGATTCCCTGGAGAAGGAAATGGCAACCCACTCCAGTATTCTTGGCTTGAGAATCCCATGGACAGAGGAGCCTGGTGGGCTACAGTCCATGGGGTCAAAAAGAGGCAGACATGACTTAGGGACTAAACAAGTAGGAACTTTAAAGTTTCATTTGTGACTTGTATTTGTGGTTTGTGCTGTATTTCTATTCCATCTACACCATCTAACAGTAATTTTCAAATGGCTACACAGAAGAATCATGTGAGGAGTTAAAAAAAAACAAAAACAATGTGTATGCAGTACCCCAGACTTATCAAATGAAAAATCTCTAGGGAGAAGCCCTGGTTATTCCAATATGCAGTCAAGACTGAGAATCTGTGGAGTAAAGACCGGAGGAGGGTTAACAGTGGCAACAGAATTAAAGGTCCAGGGATGACCATGAACAGGTGTGACTGTTTCCTTTACAAACAACAGAAAATAGGGGCTCCTAAAGTACCCTCTGCTTTCACTTTCTTCCCTGAGATGCATGCCTCATCCCACCCACAGTGCAGCTGTGAGACTGTGCGTGTGAAGGGGGCAGAGCTGCTGTTTCCATGAGCTCCGAGACACTGGGGATCCCAACACTGACGATCAGGCCGACTGAACCTCTCTCCCTTGGGTGCTTCTGGCAGTGACATTAACACTTGCCTGGAAGTTTCTGCCTTAGTACTTGGCAGAACAAAGTACAATAAAAACCAGCAAGCTCCTAAATATCCTGTTTGTGGGGCTGGATCAAGGCAAAGCACTTCCACATTGGCTTGAGGCAGAAACATGTTTTGGAGTCAACCATCAATAATACCCACCACCCCCAGAGGTTTCTCACCAGAGCTGGGAATCTCAGCTATTGCCCAGCTCCACACAAGGGCCATGTTCTCTGGATCTGAATGCAGAATTAGACACCAAAGCTAGAGTCTGATGTACATCCATCGAGCTTTGAAATGTTACCTGGGAAACGGGCCCTTGGGGGAGCAAGATAGGATGTTTCAATGGCTGCTTGTGTTACTTGACACAACACATACAATGAGATAAGCCTCAGCCTTGTTGATGCAGTACCATTACTTACTCTGGCATCATCAGCGAATAAACCTGTCACCTGAGAGCATTTTGCAGCATTTGAGCACCATAATACCCTACCTTTAAACAATTTTGAAAAATCTGAAAAGTTTTCTAAACTGCAAAGCACTCCTTTGACTTCTATAATAGCAAATGCCAAACAGTAATTAATATTTTCAAAAGGAAGAGGCATTCCAAACCAAGGGGATAAAAAATTCTGAACAAAAGCTTCTAGAAAGCTTGCTCTCTCCTTGCTTCCCTCCTTTATTAAGTGCTGACTTTGAGTAGGAAGCAGGCCTTGTTGACAGAGTTTAGGGCTGACAGAGGGAAAAGACATCAAAGTAAATGGGAGACAAAACATATAGGGTCTATGACTGAAGAAAAGTCCTCTCTTTCCCTTTTGTTCCTTTTTTTTAAAAATTGTGTGTATGTTTACAGATGTGTGTATCTGACAATGTACAAATATACATACAGAACAAGGTAAAAGATAAATTTGGAAATTTGGAGAAGGAAATTTGAAAGTAAAAAAAAAATGACAGAAGTCAGAGTTAAGTCAGCAGACTATATTCCTTAAGTCTTGTTGAAGTAGCTGAATGTGGGCCACAAATTTGGATCTGACTTCCCAGCAGGCAGTGCAAATAAGAATGCTTCCAATTGCATAATTTAGTCTCCATAAGATTAAAACTAATGAGTTGCCAAGAAATCTCATGGATGAGGATGCAGAGTCATGCAATGCATTGTGGAATATACTCAGTAATGTCCTCACTAGCAAGCATCTCCCGTGGTCCTGAGGGGCTCTGTAGGGGATGATGGGAGTCTGTAGGGTTTGAGACAACACAAAAGATAGAATATTAAACTCTGGCTGGAGCTAAACTTTCTACTAGGATTGAGCTGGGTTAGTCTGAGTCTCTATCTATAATGGGAGAAGGCAATGGCACCCCACTCCAGTACTCTTGCCTGGAAAATCCCATGGGTGGAGGAGCCTGGTAAGCTGCAGTCCATGGGGTTGCTAGGAGTTGGACACAACTGAGAGACTTCCCTTTCACTTTTCACTTTCATGCATTGGAGAAGGAAATGGCAACCCACTCCAGGGTTCTTGCCTGGAGAATCCCAGGGACGGGGCAGCCTGGCGGGCTGCTGTCTATGGGGTCGCACAGAGTCAGACACGACTGAAGTGACTTAGCAGCTACTATACCATTCTGTAATTGATACTCTGTTTCAAGTGCTGAGCTATGGTATGCACTGGAGGTGAGATGGGATACCTACTCCTACTTCCACTGAAGAGTGTGGGCTGATGCCAGGGACCTGGAGAAGCTTTTATGATGCACAATAAAGATGCCCCAAACTCAGTGGCTTACTAACAATCACACATTCTCGCACACAGATCTGAGTGTACAAGGGGAGGGTGGCCTGGCTTCAGGGTGACTCTGTGTGGGGCCCAGACTGAAGCAAGAGCAGCCACCCAAGGTTAACTCTTTCCACATAAACTGTGAAAGTACAGGCGGGTGAGTGCTCACCGGAGACGTGATACACCCTCAGGGGCACCCACTGTCCATTAGCAAAGCCAGTCCTGTGGCCAAGCACAAAATCATCAAGGCAGAGGATAAACTCTGCTGCCTTGGTGGGAGTTACTGCAAAGTTGTCGGGCAGAGATGGTATGAATTATACCTGGAGGTTGAGAGGAGCAGTGATTCACCCCACCTGAGGGGTGAAACAGCTTGACTTGACTGTTTTAGTTTATTTGGGCAGTTGTGTGAACTCTAGAGAAGTGATGCTGGAGTCAGAAGAACCAGTGCAGACACTCAGGTGAGACCTAATGAGACTCTGGGTTGGGCAATAGTGGAATAGTTAATTCAAAAGGGCAGATGAAGTAAAACCATCAGGACCTAATGATGTAGAGTCACGTAATGGCTGGTTTTAGATACCTCCATTTACTCTATACAGAATCCCCTGCTAAGGTTTGCATATTAAACTGCTAGTTGGCTTTATAATATCAGTTTCTTTATTTTTTATTAACACAACTTTGATTTTACTTGTGACTTTATTGTGCTTATCTTAAAAAATCTACCTAGCTTCCTGTGAAGCTGGGAAGTGGTCAGATGGTAAGCCCTGACTATTAGGATATAAATGAGATTCACTGGGTCACGTTACCAAGAGAACTTTTGCCATCTGCTTCTACCTCCTTCCTGCCTCAAATGTAGATGGATGGCCGGAGCTCCAGGTATAAACAGAACCCCACAGTTCAAACTCTTGTTGTTCAAGGGTCAACAGCACTAGAGGAGTCTGGATGTCGGGGGATGTTAGCTGATGTGATGAGCCATCTGTGTTTGCTAACTGGCATTCATTGAAGTTAGGCTTCTACCTCTCAGAGAGCTAGGGCACTATCTTCCTTGATGATCACATTTCAAAGGGATGGCTCTCAGGTCCTTGAGAAAGAATTTCTGGGTGGTAATACTGGTGATAGGCTGGGAGGTGAGCTACAGTTCAAGAGAGCAGAGAAAGAATTTATGATGCAAAGTCTTCTGAAGTAAGTGTTCTATGGAAAGGGAAGTCATGGACCTTCAGGATGGTCAGGAAGAAACCTGTCTGAAGTCTAGTTAAGTGGAGGGGAAATTTAAGGGCATCAAGGTCAAAGGGAGACACCACCATTCAGGCTCTCTAGGAAGTCAGGTCTCAGAAGTCCCTGAGCGATCATCTCTTAACAGGTAGCAGCTTTATCACGGGACATACACTGAGTAGCTGGTGGGGGGTGGGCCTCTGATTTAGATCCTCATCCTACTGTACAGAGAGATTGCCTCTGCACCCTGGTTTTTTGAAGTCCCTTGGGGGCAAATCTCTCTGGCTTTCTGACCTGTCTCCATCCTATGCCCCATGACATGCCCCACCCTTGGTCCTGCGCACGTCACTTCAGCAAGTATACACTGAAGTGACATGCCCAGGACCAAACGCATCTACTTCTTCAGGCAAAAACAAGCGTTTTCCTCTCAGATGACTCCATGTTAATCATATGTGAGAGCAGAACCGAGGATAGGGGAAGAGACTCTTGTAGTCCAAGGATAGTACACAGGGACAGAGGGTACCCCTTCCAGAAATTACCACCATAAAAGGCCGAGCAGTACTACAGGGCAGCCTTGACTGGCATTACAGCTTGCCTAAGAGGCCGGCACTCAGGAGGTGACTGCTGACCTTAAAATCGAGGCCTCCCTGAGCAGTTCATTCAGTTCGGTCGCTCAGTCGTGTCCGACCCGTTGTGACCCCGTGGACGCCAGGCCTCCATGAGTTTACCCAAACTCATGTCCATTAAGTTGGTGATGCTATCCAACCATCTCATCCTCTGTTGTCCCCTTCTCCCACCTTCAATCTTTCCCAGCATCAGGGTCTTTTCCAATGAGTCAACTCTTCGCATCAGGTGGCCAAAGTATTGGAGTTCCAGCTTCAACATCAGTTCTTCCAATGAATACTCAGGACTGATTTCCTTTAGGATGGATTGGTTAGATCCCCTTGCAATCCAAGGGACTCTCAAGAGTCTTCTCCAACACCACAGTTCAAAAGCATCAATTCTTTGGCACTCAGCCTTCTTCACAGTCCAACTCACATCCATACATGACTACTGGAAAAACCATAGCTTTGACTAGACGGATCTTTGTTGGCAAAGTAATGTCCCTGCTTTTTAATACGCTATATAGGTTGGTTGGTCATAGCTTTTCTTCCAAGGAGCAAGCATCTTTTAGGAGCCCCCCAAAATAAAGTCTGCCACTGTTTCCACTGTTTCCCCATCTATTTCCCATGAAGTGATGGGACCACTTCAGATGCCATGATCTTCATTTTCTGAATGCTGAGTTTTAAGCCAACTTTTTCACTCTCCTCTTTCACTTTCATCAAGAGTCTCTTTAGTTCTTCTTCGGTTTCTGCCATAAGGGTGGTGTCATCTGCATACCTGAGGTTATTGATATTTCTCCTGGAAATCTTGATTCCAGCTTGTGCTTCATCCAGCCCATCTCTTTCAGAATTTTCCGCAGTTTATTGTGATCCACACAGTCAAAGGCTTTGGCATAATCAATAAAGCAGAAACAGATGTTTTTCTGGAACTCTCTTGCTTTTTCGATGATCCAGCACAGGTTGGCAATTTGATCTCTAGTTCTTTTGCCTTTTCTAAAACCAGCTTGAACATATGGAAATTCATGGTTCACTTATTGTTGAAGCCTGGCTTGGAGAATTTTGAGCATTACTTTACTAGCGTGTGAGATAAGTGCAACTGTGCGGTAGTTTGAGCATTCTTTGGCATTGCCTTTCTTTGGGATTGGAATGAAAACTGACCTTTTCCAGTCCTGTGGCCATGCTAGTTTTCCAAATTTTCTGGCATATTGAGTGCAGCACTTTCACAGCCTCATCTTTTATGATTTGAAATAGCTCAACTGGAATTCCATCACCTCCACTAGCTTTGTTTGTAGTGATGTTTCCTAAGGCCCACCTGACTTCACATTCTAGGATGCTGGCTCTAGGTGAGTGATCACATCATCATGATTATCTGGGTCATGAAGATCTCTTTTGTATAGTTCTTCTGTGTATTCTTGCCACCTCTTCTTAATATCTTCTGCTTCTGTTAGGTCCATACCATTTCTTTCCTTTTTTGAGCCCATCTTCGCATGAAATTTTTCCTTGGTATCTTTAATTTTCTTGAAGAAATCTCTAGTCTTTTCCATTCTATTGTTTTCCTCTATTTCTTTGCACTGATCATTGAGGAAGGCTTTCTTATCTCTCCTTGCTATTCTTTGGAACTCAGCATTCAAATGGGTATATCTTTCCTTTTCTTCTTTGCTTTTGGCTTCTCTTATTTTCACAGCTATTTTTAAGGCCTCCTCAGGGAGCCATTTTGCTTTTTTGCATTTCTTTTTCTTGGAGATGGTCTTGATCCCTGTCTCCTGTACAGTGTCACGAACCTCCATCCATAGTTCATCAGGCACTCTATCAGATCTAGTCCCTTTAATCTATTTCCCACTTTCACTGTATATCGTAAGGGATTTCATTATGAGAAGACTCTACACATGGGCATCACCAGATGGTCAACACCGAAATCAGATTGATTATATTCTTTGCAGTCAAAGATGGAAAAGCTCTATACAGTCAGCAAAAACAAGACCGGGAGCTGACTGTGGCTCAGATCATGAACTCCTTATTGCCAAATTCAGACTTAAACTGAAGAAAGTAGGGAAAACCACTAGACCATTCAGATATGACCTAAACCAAATCCCTCCCTGAGCAGGAGTGTTTATCTTTCCCTTAAGGCTTTGATGTTTTTCAAACAAAAATATAAAAGATCCAGAACCTCCCCTTAAGCTTCTTCACTAAGTAGTGGGTTTTTAGACAAGACAGAGGCCTGCTGTGGTGAGTGTAAGGGTGTGTGGTCCCTAGAGTATTGCCCAGAAGCCTCTTTTTCCCCTTCTTAGAGGGTTTTCTATGGCACCCCACCCCAGTACTTTTGCCTGGAAAATCCCATGGACGGAGGAGCCTGGTAGGCTCCAGTCCGTGGGGTCGCTAAGAGTCGGACACGACTGAGCGACTTCACTTTGACTTTTCACTTTCATGCATTGGAGAAGGAAATGGCAACCCACTCCAGTGTTCTTGCCTGGAGAATCCCAGGGACAGGGGAGCCTGGTGAGCTTCCGTCTATGGGGTCGCACAGAGTCGGATACGACTGAAGCGACTTAGCAGCAGTAGCAGTAGCAGAGGGTTTTCTTACACGTTCCTTCCCCACAGCCCTCTAATGTCTTTGCCGCCGACCTTTTCTTCCGTCCTCCAAAGTATACTCAGACGGTTATCCTCATGTCATCCTACCCATCTTTCCTGAACCCCAATTTCTTCAAGTAGCTCTCATTTTGCTCACAGCTCTTTCCCCTGCCCGGTAACGAGCCTGGCAGGCAAGGGGCGAAGGGAGCAGTAACTTCGGTCACACGGTGGCGCCCGCGAACCTCCCAAAGCCCTAGCGTCACGTCTTCTCATACTTCTCCCGCCCCACCCGCGCCGGCGCGCAGAACGAGCCGCACCCCCGGCCTTCCCCGGCGGGACAGCGGAGAGCGTGCTTCGGCATCCCAGCAGGCAAGCGAACGGCTGCAGCTGCGTCCGGCCCGCGCGGGGGGTGCGGCCGGCTGCGGGCGGCCCTGGCTTCAGGCTCCTCCTCGTGCCGATCCAGCCTTTTCCCACCCAGCCTCCACCCCTCCTCGGCTCGGCGCTGCAAATCCTAGGCTTCCCTGGGAGCGGCGGCGGGAGTAGCGAAGGCGGTCGGAGAAGCGCAGCCGGCCGTCCGCACGGATCATCCGGGCAGCAGCGGCGGCAGCCCTAGCTTAGTCCCGGAGGTGCCGTGGGGCCCAGCGCGCCCCAGCGAGGCTAGGAGAGAGGCGGGGCTGCAGCTGGCCAACGGGGAAGAAAGTGAGCGTGTGTGTTGTGTGCGTGCGAGAGTGTAGGGGGCGACAGGCTCAAATTAGGGCGGCAGAGAGGGCAGGGGATCCGGGGTGCGGCTCCCCAGTGTCTCCCCGAGCGGCACCCGCTTCCCGGCGCCCCTCACCATGGACCTGCGCGGAGTCGGGATGTGCCTTGGCCGCAGCGCGCGGCTGGCTGCCCGGCCCTGGGGGTGCGCGGGCGCGCGCGCGGAGATGGCGAGGTAGGATGGCCGTCCAGCGCGACCCCTGCCGCCCCAACCCAGCGGCCCCTGGGCGGTGCAGCTGACTCGCTGGAGCGCACAGGGGTGTGGGCGGAGGCGGCCCCGCAGCGCCCGCGTCTTCGGGAGTCGCTTTGCCTTTTCCACCCACTCGCACCTGCCACCGCGCGGATACCATGTCGAAAGCGGCTGGAGGCGCATCGGCGGCGGAAAGTTGTCCTCCAACCTCTGCCGGCCCGTCTGCGGCCGCTGCCGTGGAGGACCTGTCCAAAGTGTCGGACGAGGAGCTGCTGCAGTGGAGCAAGGAGGAGCTGATCCGTTGCCTGCGGCGCGCGGAGGCCGAGAAGGTGAGCGCGATGCTGGACCACAGCAACCTCATCCGGGAGGTCAACCGCCGCCTGCAGCTGCACCTCGGCGAGATACGCGGGCTCAAGGTGAGCGCTGAGCTCGGCAGGGCGGGGAGCTGGGCGCCCCGGGGAGGTGGGGCCAGACGACTTTACCTCTTTCCGTCAACAGGTAGTGCTCCCCTTTCTCCCTGCCTGCAGCGCCCCCCCCCCCCCCCCAACCCCCTGCTCCCCTTCCCCAGCCCTTTGGAAACTTTTCCAAACTTCGGAGACATTCGATTCTCTCCTCTTCTCCATATGGGGCGCGCTAGCGTCGAGCTCGGTGGTCCTTTGTGGCCCCAGGAGCGTGCTCCAAGGATGTCGAAAGGCTGGGAGGTCAGCGATGGGCCCGCGGAATCTTTAATTTCCCAGGAAACCTGGAAAATCTGTGCTTTGGGGAGCCAGGTTACAGCCAGGCAGGAAAAAAAAAAACAAAAACGAGCGAAGGGTTGAGTCCAGAGCGTCTTCGCCCTTGGGGATCAGGGACACGATACCGTTGCTCTGGCGCCACGACTTCTCCATGGGGCATAAGGTGAAGAAAGGGACGAGGGAGAGGGGTTGACGGGGCGCCCAGGGTGAAGCCCGGCGCCATCCCTGGAGCTGGGCTATGTCTCATCTTTCAGAGAAGCTTACCTCTCTCTGCCTTCCCGTTCTGTTTTCTACCTGTTCCGATGCTTTCCTTCTCCTCGAGTTAGACTGGCATCATCTGGGGTTGCCCGACCGTACCATTTAACCCCCGATTTGATTATAAGTTCATCTAGCCTGGGGTGAAGGGCAGAGGGACTCAGTGAGGGAAGCACAGGGATTTGAAAAGGTACCTCAAGTATCAGTCAATGATGCTTTTCCTTTCTTTGCTATTGGGGAAAGAAAAGAACAAAAGAAAAGCAAAACAGTAGAGCCCCAAACCCCCACTAAGTTTCTTTTCTCCTGGCAGCCTCTGAGTGTGCCTGCAGTGCGCCCGCCCCAGTGGCTGCCGCAGATGAGTGGTGGGGAACCGCCCTGCCCCTGTGTTCCGCAAACTTCCTTTCCTCACTGCTTGCGCTGGTGCCTCCTGGTATTCCTTCCTCTCATTGTTCTTCTTTTGTTTATAGGAAGCCAGACACAAACGAAATATCTGAAGGAACCTGGGGAGCAAATACCCGCAGGCACATGCTGTTCTTGTCTCTTTTCCACTCCCACCCCACTTCTCAGGCCCTAGATGGCTTTCGGAATTTCCTCAGCGGTCCAGCTCTAGGATTCTGGGGCAAAGGGGAGTGGGAGGGGCAGAAGGCAAGATGCTCACCTGGGTGCTGGGCCCACTCTAGGTGGAGATGGCCCTGCCCTGAGGCTCCAGCTGACTGTCATATGGTCCCTACAGTGGGTGCAGTTGAGAGAATCTCAGCTAGAAAAACCCCAAGGCTTAATCTCTATTTTGGTTTAATTCATTACTAATGGACTATTTATTAAGTACTAGACTCTTGGGTGGAGAGGGCGATGGCACCCCATTCCAGTACTCTTACCTGGAGAATCCCATGGGTGGAGGAGCCTGGAAGGCTGCAGTCCATGAGGTCGCTGAGGGTCGGGCACGACTGAGCGACTTCACTTTCACTTTTCACTTTCATGCATTGGAGAAGGAAATGGCAACCCACTCCAGTGTTCTTGTCTGGAGAATTCCAGGACGGGGGAGCCTGGTGGGCTGCCGTCTCTGGGGTCGCACAGAGTTGGACACGACTGAAGGGACTTAGCAGCAGCAGCAGCAGCAGCAGCAGACTCTTGGGGGATGAGAGGCAGGCCAGGGTAGTGGGGAGATCATCTCAGAGGTGGGTTTGCATCTACAGTAGAATCCTCATTTGGCCAGGAGGGTGAGCTTGGGTAATTAATTTCTCAGAGCTTCATTTTACTCATTAATAAAATGCAAATCATAGTAACCATCGCCTTGGAGGTTGTGACAATAAATTATGATAATGTAGTTAAAGGTTTAATTCTGGACTTGTTTACAAAAATGGTGGTTATCGTCATCAGGTGACGATGCATAAGTGTATGTATAGCTGTGAATCTTCCGGATCAGTCCCAGTTTCCTAAGCAAAGCTGGACCCAAGTATAGTTCATGATCGTCCAATTTCATCCTCTTCTATGGCTTGAACTATAATATGACTTGGGAGAGTTTGTAATTAATTTCCTAGAGATTTTGATAGTATGGAGCATTGACATAAGTGTTTAGAAATACTTGAAAGTTCTTTTCGTTTGTGTGGACTGGGTGTGCAAGTCTATGTGTAAGTGGTGTGGGGAATGGGGGACCTGGTCTTGATTCCAGTAACCTCATTTAGAGGAATACCTATACGGCCAGTTAAGAGCAGCTATTACACCTCAAGTAGTCTCCCTTGTGGCTGGAATTCGTAACCAGTCCACCAAGTTCAGAAATGACAGGGGAAGGTTACTATCTGAGACAGCCTCTATTCCTCATCCCCATCATCCCACCCCCACGCAGGCTTCCCTCATCCCCGCAGGGCTATGGTAAAGCCCTGTCAGAGGGCCAGCCACCTTCCTTCCCTTCCTCATCTCGGCTCAGAGCTTCTGTAGACACCATCATGATCCATAAATGTCATTGACTGAATAAGTAATAGTACATTTATTTTCATTTAATTGGAAGGAAGGGAATTTTTTGCCCTCTGTTGGTTTTGGACTCCCAGCTGAAGACTATAAGTTTGGAGTAATTAAAGCCATAACTTTTTGCTTTCTTTTCTTTTTTTTTAATGTCTCTTTCTGTGAGCTGCTTTTGAAATTGCATTTCAGTATTTTGAAGGCTACTAGGTGGTACTCTGGCTGTGGACATGGGAAGATGGAAGCAACATTCTTGTCCTTTGAGGGGCCTATGACTAAGTCCAAGCATTGGCTTGGTAGTGCAGGGTGGAGCAGTAGAAAGTGAAAGGTTTTGGGCCCTGATGATTTGGGTGGCATGGTAAATAACTCACCTTTTTGAGCTTTTGTTTTTTTCATCTGCTAAATGGGTATATTATTTCTGCATGAAGTTTGATGATTAAATGACACACAGATGAAGAAACCCAATGAGGTTCAATAGTTTTCTTAAGGTCACACAGATATGAAATGATCCAAGTAAGCTGATTTTTTTTTTTTTTTTTTTCTTCTGGCTGGTTGACATTCTCTGGTTAGGATGCGTCTTCCTAAAAGGGGTTCGAGAAAGGAGATTCTGGTTAGGGTGCTGATGTTGAAAGGGATGAATTCTTAAGAACCACGTTCCTGCTCTCTGAACATGTACCAGCACTTAGATGGCTCTGGCCTAGAATTTTGGCAGGGGAGGTTGGGGGCAGCTGAATCTCTATGGATTTATCTGCAGCACATTAATTTTCCTCCTCACTCTCCAGCACACTAATTCCCCATTCTGAAATGATGGAAAAACAACAAAACAATTCTTTAACCTCAGTTATAGTACTTGACAGAGAAGGCAATGGCACCCCACTCCAGTACTCTTGCCTGGAAAATCCTATGGATGGAGGAGCCTGGTAGGCTGTAGTCCATGGGGTCGCTAAGAGTTGGACATGACTGAGCGACTTCACTTTCACTTTTCACTTTCACGCATTGGAGAAGGAAATGACAACCCACTCCAGTGTTCTTGCCTGGAGAATCCCAAGGACGGGGGAGCCTGGTGGGCTTCCGTCTCTGGGGTCGCACAGAGTCGGACACAACTGAAGCGACTTAGCAGCAGCAGCAGCAGCATAGTACTTGAGGGGTTTCCCTGATGGTGCAGTGGTAAAGAATCTACCTGCCAATGTAGAAGATGCGGGTTCAGTCGCTGAGTTGGGAAGATACCCTGGCAACCCACTCCAGTGTTCTTGCCTGGAAAATACCATGGACAGAGGAGTCTGGCGGGCTACAGTTCATGGGGTCACAAGAAAGTTGGACATGACTCAGTGACTGAGTGCCCGCACACACACACACGTAGTACTTGAGAGCTCTGTGTATGAAATTTGGGATGATGTGAATTTCAAATGATTATACATTTAGTCTTTTAAAAAGCCCATTTTAGACAAATGTGTAACATCTAGTGGCCTGTTGCAATGTTTAAAAAAAAATACTGTTTTGAAAAAGACAACCCAAGTCTTAAAGTGACAGATTTGAAAAAACTAGTTCACAAGGTTATTATCAAGCTGGTTGCTTAGCTATTCATTAGAAGGCAAAGGAAATAGCTAAAAATTGGAGAGTACATAATATTTGCAAGAACCCAGGTGGCGCTAGTGGTAAAGAACCCACCTGCCAATGCAGGAGACATAAGAGATACAGGTTTGATCCCTGGGTTGGGCAGAAGCCTTGGAGGGAGGGTATGGCACCCTACTCCAGTATTCTTGCCTGGAAAATACCATGGACAGAGGAGCCTGGTGGGCTACAATCCATGGGGTCGCAAAGAGTCAGACATGACTGAAGTGAGTTAGCATGCATGCAATGAAAAAAAGGAATAGTGAATAAATGAAAAAAAGAGGATACAGATAAAACTGAATAAGGCAATACCTATCCCTTCAACCTCAACTAGAATTCTGACCCTTGAGCAACACAGGTTTGAATCGCTCAGGTCCACTTTTATAGGGATATTTTCACTAGTAAATACTGTAGGGCTATGATCTGCCATTGGTTGAATCCATGATTGCGGATCTGGTGTGTATAGGGCCGACTATAAGTTGCATGGCTTTTCAACTTGGCCAGGTGTCAGCACCCCTAGCCCCCAGCTTGTTCAGGGGTCACATATTTCACTCCATTTGGGAAGCAACCCATGGTGGCACAAGTCCTGTTTACTTCCCAGTTCTGGAGAAAACAGGAATAGCTGTAGGACAGTCAAAAGGTAATATTTTCACATGGGGATTCAGATGAAGAAGAACGTGACTTGAACTTTCTGTGAGATACCAGAATTAAGCTAAATGTGCAAGAATTTTTGAAGCTGAGAAAGATTGATTTTGTTTAGCATTATTTTCTCAGAATATCCACAGCTTCTGATTTTCCATAAAGCACCGTGTCAAGGGATAATTTATTCTCTTATTACTATAGGCTCCAACACAGCAGGAGCCAGCAGAAAACAATAAGAAGCCTTTTGTCAGTAGCTAGAGCTGTGTCTTGTTTGGATCACTTGCCTAGGGCTTTAAAGGGTTGGTCGCTCCATCAACACCTATTAAGCATTCACTGTGAGCAGTGCACCAAGTCAGATGAATCAAATATGCAAAGAAAGACATTGAAATGGATTCTTGCCCTCCAGAAGCCATCTACATTAGAAAAGAAAAAACAAATGATGCCCAATGAGTGCTCTAGGGAGTGTTTCCTATGGGCAGTGAGTAGAAATTCATTCATTTGTTCTTTCAGACCTGGTGCTCCTGCATACCTGGTGCTCTCCTAGGGCTGGTGGAGTTGATAAGTGCAAGCTCTCCTCTTAGGTGAATTCACAGACAGGACAAGGTAGTTTTTTCTAGTTGGAAAGTTAGACCTAATCAGGGTTCCTAGTTGGCTGGTTCATAATTAGAGGGGGCTAAAGGTAGAAAGGCAGGAGAAAGCCTTTCAGGCCTGGTCCAAGGGTTTCTTCATTTTCCCTGACAAAGGGGAGGTGATGGAGGCAGGAGAGATGTCACCTGCAGGGAGAGTGTTTGAGGATCAATCTGGCCAGGGAGAGCTTGAATTGGAATGACTGAGGGAAGTTAGGGGCTGGGGCAGATCAAGGCTGGGAGGCCTGGGGATGCTTTTGGAGACAGCAGGCCTGAGGTCAGAGGTGGCACTGAGAAGCAGAAGAACTGGGTGGGCATTAGACACAAGGCAACAGAGCCGTTGGTGATGCTGGGAGTTAGAATCCAGTTGGAAACTAAGCTGCACTGATCCTCTTTCTCCTCGGGCCTTGAGAATCACTCCTGCCGTGGGCCTCATGACTGCCAGGAGGTGCCAGGCATGGTTGGCAGATGTTTTATGGTTTACTTTCTAGTCAGGATCAAGGAAAGTGTTGGAATCATTCTGAGTTTGAGAGAATCAGTTCCCCTCTCCGAGTGCCTCTAGTTCTGGGTCATCTTACAGTCACAAGACCAGAGGTTTTCAGGCTTTGTGAAGCAAGGGAAATCTTAGGTAGCTGCCCCCTTTCACCCCCTCCAAAGGATGGTGCTGCAAGAAACAGCTATCCCTTTTACTCTGGGTGAATGGAGACTAAATGGAGATTTCACAATTCTGAATTCCTTGATTTCAGGTCTCCACAGTGGGGGTGCTGTGTGTGGGATACACAGAGGTGAAAGGAATAGATGGGTCTCCATTCTCATGCCTCTGGTCCTGTGAAGAAGGAGACTTGACCAATAGTTACACTCAACCATGTGTGATTAGAAGTTGTAAAAAGCCCAACAGAGAGGATGTTGAAGGGGTCCAGCATAGAAGAGGACTTCCTTTAGACTGAGTGAAAGGGGGAAGGGCTCATCCCCTGGGCCTGAGACCAGCCAGCATGGGTGAGGCTCAGTGCGTGATGGGAAGGAATGGTCTCACTTTGTCCACTGCCTCAATGGGTAGCAGCCGCTATTATCTCCCTCTACCTAGACTTGCTTTGTAGCCTCCTAGCTGGTCTTCCAGCTTTCACCTTATCCTGTCTCCCTCACTTCAAGTCACTCCCTCCTTCCATCCCTCAGCAAACTCTTTTCTGCACAGAACACTGGTGATTCTTTATAGAATGAATCACATCATGTGAATCCCCGAGCCTCAGCTCATCAACAGTCCAGAATTTTCCTGTGGCTGCTGTGGCCCACATTACCTAGCCCTGGCAGCCACCCACTTGGACCTCACCTCCCAGACCTCCTTCTCACTCTGCCCTTCTCGCTCATTCCGCTTTGGGTCCGCTGGCCTTGCTGCAGCTTGAGCCACACTTGTCTTGGGGCTTTTACACTGGACTTTCTCTCCTTCAACAAATGTTTGCTCCTTGATTTCTCCCAGGTCTTTGCTCAAATGTTTTCCTTCTCTGCAGAGGTGCCTTCTCTTTATAAATAGTATTTTTTCACCTGCTTTAGTCTTTTTCCCAGCACTTTTTGCTATATGACATTACTTTCTATACTTTTTGCTAATCTTTCCCACCGAAATGAAAGCCATAGGAAGGTCAAGGTCCTTCAAGGTCAAGGTCCACAGTCATTGTCCTTGCTGTGTCCACTGATCTCTCCCTAGCACCTGGACTAATACCTTGCACATAATAGATGTTTACTAAATATTCATGAAGGAATCACCATTCATGCTGGAGAAGTAGGCCAGTTAAGAGGACTGGGAGCCTTTTGAGACTTACAGGATTTTGTACTTTATCCTAAGGGCAGCGAGACCCTTTTAAGGGTTTGAAGCATGGGAGTGACAAGGTAAATTTCAGAGGTAGAGTTCAGGAGATGTGTTTGGCTTGCAAATGGGAGGTGAGGGAGAAGGAGGTGCCAGGCACAACTACAGATTCTTATGAAGAGAAACAGGATGGGTGGAGGTGGCATGTGCTAAGTGTGATTTGGGGAGGGGAGTCTGGATATAACACAAGAGCTTGAGTTTCCATGAGATGCCTGGGAGACCTGTGGCGGTTGGGGGTGGCAATAAGGGGCTGGATGTGCAGGACTGAAGCGCCACCAGAGGGCCATTATGCTGCTCCCTAGCGAGGGATCGGGGCTGCACATCCCATGTCATGGGCTGAACACCAAGGCTGTGTTTCTTGTTTGCAGTGATGAAAAGTCTGTTGCTTCAGAGCTTTTAAGTCTTTCACAGGTCACAAGTAGCCATCTTTCTTCCTTGAAGGTGAGGCAGGGACCCCTGTCTTTTTTTTTTTTTTTACCGATTTCCTGTTAATGAACTGGCTGCTCCCTCAAGACTGCCTGGATGACCTTGGACAGGTGAAGCTTTTCGAGGTCCAGTTTCCCATTCTGTAAAAGACCCATGATAACCATTATCCCCTGAGGGTTTGGTGAGAAATAGATAAGATAATGCAAGTAAAACATAGGGCAGGGAGCATAATCGATACCCATTATTTTTATGGATAGCTAGGCTTGCTCTCACCTTCTCACTTCCTCCCCTAACATCACAGATAACTCACCCATTCCAGACTCCCAGTTCCCAGGAAGTCTGAGCCTAGTGCCCCGGCCCATACACGATTATTCCTCCCTTGAATGGCTGTGTGTCTCTTTTCAGGATATTAACCAGAAACTCCAGGAGGACAACCAGGAACTGAGGGACCTCTGCTGTTTCCTGGATGATGACCGGCAGAAGGGCAAGAGGGTGTCCCGGGAGTGGCAGAGACTGGGCCGGTATACGGCGGGGGTGATGCACAAGGAAGTGGCCTTATACCTGCAGAAGCTGAAGGAGCTGGAGGTGAAGCAGGAGGAGGTGGTGAAGGAGAACATGGAGCTCAAGGAGCTGTGTGTGCTGCTGGACGAGGAGAAGGGCCCGGGCTGCGCAGGCAGCCGCTGCTCCATTGACAGCCAGGCCAGCCTGTGCCAGCTCTCCGCCACCACAGCACCCTACGTGCGGGACGTGGGCGATGGCAGCAGCACTTCGAGCACGGGCAGCACCGACAGCCCCGACCACAAGCACCACGCGAGCGGCGGCAGCCCCGAGCACCTGCAGAAACCCAGGGCGGAGGGCAGCCCGGAACACTCCAAGCACGGCAGTGCCAGCCCCGAGCATCTGCAGAAAGCTAGGGCCTCCGGGACCCCAGATCACCCCAAAGCTCTCAAAGGCCCCAGCCCTGAGCACCACAAACCCTTGTGCAAGGGCAGTCCAGAACAGCAGAGGCACCCACACGCAGGGAACAGCCCGGAAACGCTGCCCAAGCACGTGCTGAGCGGGAGCCCCGAACACTTCCAGAAGCACAGGCCCGGCAGCAGCCCCGAGCACACCCGGCACAGCGGAGGGAGCCCCGATCATCTGCAGAAACACGCCCTTGGTGGGAGCCTGGAGCACCTCCCCAGGGTCAGGGGCACCAGCCCCGAGCACCTCAAACAGCATTTCGGAGGGAGCCCTGATCACAAACATGTGGGTGGAGGAGGCGGCGGCAGCGGCAGCAGCAGCAGGGAGGGCACCCTCCGAAGGCAGGCGCAAGAGGATGCGTCAGCCCATCACCGGAATGTCTACAGTGGCATGAACGGTGGGTCAGTACGTGCTGCGGAACTGGGGCAACTCTGTAGACAGTTAAGATGGTGAAAAGCTTGCCAGCCACGTAAGAAAGTGCAGGTGCCAGCAGGCGCTGGCCTGGAGGTGGGTGGGGGAAGGGCAGCATACATTTGCCCCCAAATTATGATGTGTGTTACACCCCCCCCTCCATTTGTCCAAGTTTTATGCATTTATCAGGTAGCTTGGAGAATGTTGGGGAGGAGGGGGCAGGGGAAGGAGAGGAAAACAATAATTCTGTGGGACCCTGAGTAGTTAGGGTGAGATTTCGGTCACTAAAGATAAAAACAGAACCAATCTAAGATTTCTGTATCTTGAACATTTTCCTAGTTGTGTATAGTTTCCTACAGGGCTCTGCTGAAACAGGTGACCAAAGCTTTTTGAATCCAGTTAACAGCTTATGTGCAGGAAGAGATAAGTATTTATTATGAAAAACAATAACACTAAAAAAGAACTAGGGCATCCTTAAATGGCTTGAAACTGGGTTGCCAGGCGCCTGTAAACATGCCTTACTTTACCTTGAGGATGTTTTGCATTGTGTTGGGGACTTGAACAGGAATCTGTGAGTTTTCTTTCCATCTGGAGTGCATCAAATGATTTTCTTCCCAGTTCAGTCAAAACCCACCCAATCCTCTCAACAAAGTCCCTCAGACATATTCTGAGTAGCTTGCTCTTTTTCATTGTGAGTTGTCTTTCTGGTTATTTAAATGTTCCCTTTAAAATGTATAGATGTGTTTGGACATTCCCTTGCTTTCCAAAGTATAACAGCCAGTACATTTGCTGAAGCACCCTGACTCCAGACCTTTTGGAAGAGGTTTAATTTTCTGCATCTTGGTTCTGAAACCACTTTGAACTCTAGAGAAAATAGTTTTCTGTTTAAAAAAAAAAAAATCCTCACAGTTCTCTTATGTTACATGTGACTGAGTTAGACCTAAAACGACTGGTTTTATGAAGTGGAGTTTTTGCATCCAAAAAACTTCATTATCTGAGGTTTTTCACTTTATTTGAAAGCTGCCCCAGAGTCTGTGTGCAGTCAGCTCTGAGCAGTGGTCAAGGCCACTAATTTTAGCAATGACACAAAGGGGTAAATTTTCAATATTATACTTGGGGATTTACCTGTTGGATTTCATTTCATCCTAATCTCATAGTGCTGAAAATTGACTCCTGAAGCTTGGCTTTTAATACATTCAATATTTTAAGCACAGATTTGGAACTGGAAAGAGCAGGAAAGAGCGGATGCTGTTGCTTTCTCAGTTGTGTGTGCTGGGAGGTGGAAGCCAGGAGAAGCCAATTCACTGTTGCATTGAGGCCATCGCCTGGCTGGCGGGGGCTTTTGCTTTGCTGATGGCGCCCTCCCTTGCGCTTGCTCTTTCTCGGGGAGGTGGAGGAGAGGCCTGATTGCAGGGCAGCCTCAGCTGTGTAGTTCTCAAGGAGGTGAAAGTCTTTTAAACAGATATTTTGGTTGTGTTGCTATCACAGGATGTATGTATCATCAACCATGAAACTTGACTTTGGGGGTAACGGGTAGGAAGGTAAAGTTGATGACTTCCATTTCTTGATTATTTTTTAACTAGCATGAAAAGTAAATGTGCACACTATTTTGAGGAAATTTTGTATCTTGAACCCAAATAAAGATTACTTAAGGGCAGGTGGTTCACTTACAAAACAATTCTTTTTGCAAAAGAACTTATTTAAATAAAGAACTTCTCTAATTAATGTACGATTTAACTTACCAGAAGGGATTTTAGGTGCAATTTTTAAGCAATTTGTGCTAAGGTCTGTCTCTAGATTGAGAGGACATTACATCATGGAATCTTATTGCCTGAGTTCAGAAAAGTTTCACAGGAAAATTATTAAATTTTTTTTTTAATTTAGTTAAAAATTTGATGTAACATAGATGTATTCTTTAGAATGAAACCATAGCTTCTTGTTTACTTCAGGTTTTCTCTTTCAAAAGTGACAGATATTCTGACAGTTGACATCCTCACCAAAGTGTATTCGTAGTCCATTTGCATTGCATTTTTATTTCAATAATTAATTGAAAAATGAAGAGGCACGATGAGATGTTTATGGATCATCAGCCTGGAAACTTGGGCACTGGTAGCTTGTGTTTATCCTGCTATTGCAAATTAATTTTTTATATGGATGGTAAGACATGACTTTTCAAATTTTTAAATACCCACACACTTTGGTTGAATTACTGGCTTATAAACAGATAGGAATCAAGAGCGAGGTAAATCCCAAATTGCAAATTTGCTGAGTCATTTACAGAGTCCTTCAGTGTCGGGTTGGAGTGATGGGTGTTTTGGATGAGCACTTAAATGTTTTTGCTTGAACACAAAGCAGGTGAAAGTTGTGAGGGACTTGTCTTGTGTAATTTGGCAGGTGTAGCAGCATTCCCGACTTACAGATCTACTGTAAGCCATCCTCAGTTGTGACGATTATATCTCCAGACAACTGTCAAAGGTTCCTGGGGTAGCGAGACAGCAAAGTTGCCCCTGGTTCAAAATCACTGCTTTCAAGCAGTGCTTTTCAGTTTGGCTGCAGGTTAAAATCACTGGGCTGACTTTGTAAAAACACTGGTGCATGGACCCCACATTCTGATGAACATTGATTTGTTCTGGCACTGTCCTGTGGGCACATTGTAAAAAAAGAACACTTCAGGTGATTCTAATAAGCAGACCAGGTGGAAGCCCCTAGCTAAGGTGTGTGGTTGTTGGATAAGATAGGTTGGTGTGAGTGAAACTCTTAAACACCTAGGCAGCCTGGGAAGAACGAAGCTCTTTCCTTTGCTGAACTCCAGAACTGAGGGGTGGAGAAGGCAATGGCACCCCACTCCAGTACTTCTGCCTGGAAAATCCCATGGGTGGAGGAGCCTGGAGGGCTGCAGTCCATGGGGTCGCTGAGAGTTGGACACGACTGAGCGACTTCACTTTCACTTTTCACTTTCATGCCTTGGAGAAGGAAATGGCAACCCACTCCAGTGTTCTTGCCTGGAGAATCCCAGGGACGCCTGAGCCTGGTGGGCTGCTGTCTATGGGGTCACACAGAGTCGGACACGACTGAAGTGACTTAGCAGCAGAACTGAGAGGACTGATCACAGCAGCTACTGAAAACCTGCACCCCTCACAACCCCAGCCCAAGGCTATCTTTGGGGGTGTGGGTTGAAAATTTGAGTTTTTGGTGGGTGGGATTATTAGGTAATTTGAGGAAGCTCTGACACACGAATCATTTAAGGCTACTTTTTAAAGCCTTCAAATCAAGATAAAGAAGCATGGGGGTTTCTAACTTATTTCCAGTGGATGCTTATGGTGCATGTAGATCACGTGGCATCTGCCATCCTAATGACTTTTTCCCACAAGAGAACCCCGCATTTCAGATCTCTCAGTTTATAGGTTTTACCTTGAGTTTTAAGATTGCTTCTAATTCTCTGTTGAGGTTACTAATGAGTAGATGAAAGATGCTGATAACACAAAAATGGCCCTGTCTGTTAGGAATGAGATAACCTATGTGTGGAAGAGCCCAGCAGGGTTTCTCTGAAGCAAGGTTGACTGTGAGTTCAATAGTGGTACATTACAGCATGAGTGATCGCTCTCATCCATCTTTTATTTTTGCTTAGAAAAAGTCAGACCATCACTTATGAATGCATTGGACAATAGAAATTGACTGTCTCTTGGGAGAAAAATGTCAGCAATTACAGTTGCAGAAATACTACACAACTGATTTTTAACTGAGGTTCTCTGAGTATATTTTCTATTGTGTGAGCTGACACAGATGGTTAAAGACATGGATAATAGATTTTAATCTTCAAGCTTCAGTATGGTAATTTGGCAGCCTTATATACACTTTGATAGGATATCAATTTCAAGACATTTTGAAAAATATAATCGATTATACTCTACCTGTTTATTCAAAGCATGTTGCATTTATCATAAGAATAAATTTGATTTAATGACATCAGTCAGTTCAGTTCAGTCTCTCAGTCATGTCCGACTCTTTGCGACTCCATGGACCACAGCACGCCAGGCCTCCCTGTCTATCACCAAATCCCAGAGTCCACCCAAACCCATGTCCATCAAGTCGGTGATGCCATCCAACCATCTCATCCTCTGTTGTCTCCTTCTCCTGCCCTCAATCTTTCCCAGCATCAAGGGCTTTTCCAATGAGTCACCTCTTCGCGTTAGGTGGCTAAAGTATTGGAGTTTCAGCTTCAGCATCAGTCCTTCCAGAGAACACACAGGACTGATCTTTAGGATGGACTGGTTGGATCTCCTTGCAGTCCAAGGGACTCTCAAGAGTCTTCTCCAACACCACAGTTCAAAAGCATCAATTCTTTGGCGCTCAGCTTTCTTTATAGTCCAACTCTCACATCCATACATGACTACTGGAAAAACCATAGCTTTGACTAGACAGACCTTTGTTGGCAAAATAATGTCTTTGCTTTTCAATATGCTATGTTGGTCATAACTTTCCTTCCAAGGAGTAAGTGTCTTAATTTCATGGCTGCAGTCACCATCTGCAGTGATTTTGGAGCCCAGAAAAATAAAGTCTGACACTGTTTCCACTGTTTCCCCATCTATTTCCCAGGAAGTGATGCGACCAGATGCCATTATCTTCGTTTTCTGAACATTGAGCTTTAAGCCAACTTTTTCACTCTCCACTTTCACATTCATCAAGAGGCTTTTTAGTTCCTCTTCACTTTCTGCCATAGGGTGGTGTCATCTGCATATCTGAGGTTATTGATATTTCTCCTGGCAATCATGATTCCAGCTTGTGCTTCATCCAGCCCAGCATTTCTCATGATGTACTCTGCATATAAGTTAAATAAACAGGGTTACAATATGCAGCCTTGACATACTCCTTTTCCTATTTGGAACCAGTCTGTTGTTCTATGTCCAGTTCTAGCTGTTGCTTCCTGACCTGCATACAGATTTCTCAAGAGGCAGATCAGGTGGTCTGGTATTCCCATCTCTTTCAGAATTTTCCACAGTTTATTGTGATCCACATAGTCAAAGGCTTTGGCATAGTCAATAAAGCAGAAATAGATGTTTTCTGGAACTCTCTTTTTCGATGATCCAGTGGATGTTGGCAATTTGATCTCTGGTTACTCTGCGTTTTCTAAAACCAGCTTGAACATCTGGAAGATCATGGCTCATGTATTGCTGAAGCCTGACTTGGAGAATTTTGAGCATTACTTTACTAGCGTATGAGATGAGTGCAATTGTGCGGTAGTTTGAGCATTCTTTGGCATTGCCTTTCTTTGGGATTGGAATGAAAACTGACCTTTTCTAGTCCTGTAGCCACTGCTGAGTTTTCCATATTTGCTGGCATATTGAGTGCAGCACTTTCACAGCGTTGTCTTTCAGGATTTGAAATAGCTCAACTGGAATTCCATCACCTCCACTAGCTTTGTTGGTAGTGATGCTTTCTAAGGCCCACTTGACTTCACATTCCAGGATGTCTGGCTCTGAGTGAGTGATCACAGCATCGTGATCACTCACGACGTGATCTGGGTCATGAAGCTCTTTTTTGTACAGTTCTCCTGTGTATTCTTGCCACCTCTTCTTAATATCTTCTGCTTCTGTTAGGTCCATACCATTTCTGTCCTTTATTGAGCCCATCTTTGCATGGAATTTTCCCTTGGTATCTCTAATTTTCTTGAAGAGATCTCTGGTCTTTGCCATTCTATTGTGTTTCTCTATTTCTTTGCATTGATCGCTGAGGAAGGCTTTCTTATCTCTTCTTGCTATTCTTTGGAACTCTGCATTCAGATGCTTATATCTTTCCTTTCCTCCTTTGCTTTTCACTTCCCGTCTTTTCACAGCTATTTGTAAGGCCTCCTCAGACAGCCATTTTGCTCTTTATTATTTCTTTTTCTTGGGGATGGTATTGAGTTCTGTCTCCTGTATAATGTCACAAACCTCCATTCATAGTTCATCAGGCACTCTGTCTATCAGATCTAGTCCCTTAAATCTATTTCTCACTTCCACGGTATAGTCATAAGGGATTTGATTTCGGTCATACCTGAATGGTCTAGTGGTTTTCTCCACTTTCTTCAATTTAAGTGTGAATTTGGCAATAAGGAGTTCATGGTCTGAGCCACAGTCAGCTCCTGGTCTTGTTTTTTTCTGAATGTATAGAGCTTTTCCATCTTTGGCTGCAAAGAATATAATCAGTCTGATTTCGGTATTGACCATCTGGTGATGTCCACATGTAGAGTCTTCTCTTGTGTAGTTGGAAGAAGATTTGCTATGACCAGTGCATTCTCTTGGCAAAACTCTATTAGACTTTTCCCTGCTTCATTCCATATTCCAAGGCCAAATTTGCCTGTTACTCCAAGTGTTTACTTCCTACTTTTGCATTACAGTCCCCTATAATGAAAAGGACATCTTTTTTGGGTGTTAGTTCTATTTAATGACATAGAATGCTTAATATTGGAAATATAGTTTAAGATATTGCAAAATATCTGAGAGGCAAACTATTATTGGAAAATCTAGATGGCTCACAGAGGTAGTTTCTAGTAGAATGTAAGGTTTTCAGCTGCACTGGCCATAATAGCACAAAGCCATAAACATTCTTGAAATCTTGGGGACCATTTTAATCTTCTAAAAAGATTATCTATATCATCTATATGCTCTATATGTATGTGTGTGTGTGTATATATATATTTCAGTAACTTTAATATTATGTCTAAATAATGCCAGACATTCAGATGATTGACTCTGTTGAGCATACATCTTCAAATGCATTTGGGTTCAGTCACATAAGCTGTGAAGCTGAAGACAAATTACTTTCAGCTGATCATGGTTGTGCTCTTTAGACCTAGTTGAAATCAATTAAACATTTGTAGTTTGGGGTCCATTGCAACTTTTCAGAAGATATGCACAGTAGGAAAATACCCTTGAGTTAGTAATGCTTTTATCTTTTTAGCTGAAATGATTCAGAAAAAGCCTAACTTACAACAAAATTATGGTGACTATTCCATTTCATCTGAGAAGTCATTTTCACAAGTGTCAAATGAATAAGACAGAGTGATTGCTGTAAGGCTCTACATTTACTCATAGTAATGATAGATTATTCTGGAGATGTCAGTGTGGGGATCATATTAGTTAAGCTCCACTGCTCAAAAGTAAGAATGTGAAGGCAAACCTCGCAAAAACTGAAAAAAAAAAAAAAAAAAAAAAAATTTTTTTTGCTTGTGTAGTACCATTGGGCTAGTGTGTGCTGAAGTCTCCTGGAGGACGTGAGAACCCACTTCAGTATTCTTGCCTGGAGAATTTCACAGACTGAGGAGCCTGTGTGTCTCCAGAGGTGGCCACAGTCCATAAGGTCGAAGAGTTGGGCATGACTGAAGCGACTTAGCATGTACACACGTGCTGAAGTCTGTGGCCCTAGACTCTGAAATTTCTCGTTTTTGCCACTTCTGATATTTAGAAACTCTGAAGCTATATAGAGCTGTGAGTCGATATTTAGAAACTCTGAAGCTAGACAGAGCTATGAGTCCCTATGTTAGATGACTCATCTTTATTTTTTTTCCAATATCTACTTTTGATAGATTTTCAGTCACTCTAGTACCAGCATGAGGTCAGCAGTATTCCTTGCTGCTCTTACCTGGCCTGATTTTAACTCATTTCCTCGCTGTTTCTAAATTCTGCTCTGCTCTAATGGTTGTCATACCTTGGGAAAATGGATAACCACACCGATTAGAAAGAACTGTGTTGAAAACAAGAGTATGTGACCTTGAAGTATCCTTCTGTGAGTAAAGTGCATGGGCTTTCGTGCATGATCCATGTGTCATGCATTTATCAGTTATTTGGGCTGAAAAAGTAAGTTTTTGCTTGTTTTCTGGATCTTGACTGTGTTTCAGATAATTGAAGTGTTTCTGTAATACAGGGGTCCCCCAACCTTTCAAAAATTTGCTCTACTGAAGACCTACCTTAGTACCTGTTTTTGCTAACCTAAAGAAATCTAAAGAGGATATTCAATTTTATGGAAAAGTGAAAAGCAAGAATGGCTTTCAGGGTTGGTTTGGCAGTGAGCCTCTGGAGACGCAGTGGACACCCCAGTGGTGAGGGTGGCACCCCCAAGCTCTTTCCTCAGGAAGCACATTCAGCATCAGGTCACCATAACTTTGCACTGTGTCTGTGAGCATCTGTGCTTTATCTCGATTTGCTTTGTGCATCTGTTAGCAAGATGTGTCTGAGGTAATTGCTGCTTCACTTTTTGCCACTTCAGCTTACAAACAGTTTCATAGGAACGCTCATTTTTTTCTGATAGCAGGAGAACCTGTTAGCAACTCAGCAATTTTTGCTCCTTGGGTACTACAGAACAACCAGGTTGCTCTTAATACTACTTTAATGCATAGTGTTTATGACAAGCTTTGTGAACATTTGAAGAAAAACACTTATTTTGAACTCGATCCTGGGAAATATTAAAAGTTTCATTTTATGAAATGGGCTGATTCTTCAAGAGTTCTAGGAAATTTGTGATTCAACTTTAAGAGTAGACCATGGGACACTTGAGAAATCAGATGTGTGAAATCTCAGCTCTAATTTCTATGTCTCTAATCTGCAAGAGAGTGAGGTTCAAGTTATTGCTGCTCCTGACATAAATTGCCTTCTCTTTTAGAGTGCCATTTGAGAGTTTCCAGTAGAAAGAGTGGCTGCTCTTTCAGAGAGCCGAGATTCTTGAGCAGCAGAGTGGCAGGAGAGGTGTTTAGAGAGGAGAAAAGAGCAGAAGAATAGCAGCTTGTTTCATTGTCCTTACAGAGGCAATACTGGTTTGTCCTCCTTAAGGAAAGACAATGGCTAAGTTATTCACACTATTGAGTTGTTTACAGTTTTCTTGTCCCAAAGAGTTAAATGTATTACAGCGCTAACATACTTGAATCATTATGGAAGGGTGCACAAAGTCTTGGGAGTTCATCTTGGCCCTGGTTTGAAATTAGGCACACATTCAATTATAAATAGATGAAAGTATGGGGAGTGATGTTTTTAGTTTTTTCCTTCTTTAGATCCTTAGTTTTGTAGGCCTCCTGTAGGCTTTTCTATGAGACGGGATATGTAAAGGAGAAAGGTTGGGTTTGGTGATGCTCTAAGTTTATGTTTCAATTACTTGCTTCTCTCTCTCTCATGTGCACACTGCATTGAGTGTTCTTATATGCATTTTTCATCAAACATTAAATGCTTTGAATTTGAAAATACTGAATGACTCCTTCCATTTTCAGCTACGTAAAGGAAAGTGACTACTTACATTTAAAAATCTCACAGACAAGATAATCATATCACCATTTTTGCTTGCTGCTGTAGTTGAGGGATAGAATGTGTTGGTTACCTTTTGATGACCAGAATTTTGAAGATGGTGTCTGATTGCTGAGTTGGTTTCTCTAGTCAGACATGTTCATTGCTATGTTAAACTCAGAATTTTGTCTTCTAGTCTTGATTATAAAGGAAACTGAAAGGCCCTCTCATCTTTCTTCCAATTATTGAGGGGGGCATCTTTTGGCTTTTAGGGGTGACCCTGATCTGGCTGATGTGCAGCTGCAGCTTCCTGAGTATCCATAATTGCCTCTTGTTTTACAAATGTTAAGTGTGAATTGCATTTGGGAGCATAGATATATGTGTTTGTACGTATTTTATTTGGTTAATTGAGAATGTTGGGCACCCTACTCCAGTACTCTTGCCTGGAAAATCCCCCGGATGGAGAAGCCTGGTAGGCTGCAATCCATGGGGTTGCGAAGAGTTGGATACGATTGAGCGACTTCACTTTCACTTTCATGCATCGGAGAAGGAAATGGCAACCCACTCCAGTGTTCTGCTGTCTGTGGGGTCGCACAGAGTCGGACACGACTGAAGTGACTTAGCAGCAGTATTTCACTGCTAAACAATTAGGATACTATCTGATAACACTTGGAGCTGTAAGTTCAGTTCAGTTGCTCGGTCATGTCCGACTCTTTGCAACCCCATGGACTGTGGCACACTACCAGGATTCCTTGTCCATCACCAACTCCCAGAGCTTGCTCAAACTCATGTCCATCAAGTCCATTGAGCTCCCACTTGATGGAGCTGTAAAGTCCTCTCCATTTCATGCACTTCTGATTGAGAAAATTGACTTTCAGAGATGTTCAGTGAGTTGTTCAAGGCCAATTGCTAGTTAGTAGAGAACTAGAATCCTTTGGCTCCAGGGCAAAGCATCACTTTTATAAAGATATTTAATCTTCCAAACTTTGAAGGTGCTTGATGTAGGGGTAGTGTTAAAAAAGATGCTAAATAGAATAGGAAACCAGTCTTCCTGTATTCCTGTTGGAAATTCCAGAAAACCAGCGAATTGCAATGATGAGTGAGACAGTGTGGATGTCAGTAGACTTGGGCCTAGAGAAGTCAGAGAGGAGACCTGGAGATGCAGGAGGGGAGCTGGGATCGCTTGCCTTTGATTCAGTTAGATGGGGTGAACTGTTCACAGCTGGGTGAACAAGTCTTGAAATGCATCCCTAGTAGAAGGAATATTCCTGCTCTTTGCTTGAGAGACCAACGGCCTTCTTGCTCTTCTTCCTCACACATGGACTTGTCCCATTCCAGGACCACATTCCTCCAGATCAGTAGTCTTGTGAAGATGGGCTGACGTTAGTCCTGTCCTCACACATCTGATTGTCTTCACAGCCAAAGGGCTTTGTCTGGAGAAGTGTCAGCTTCTGGACCACAAGAAACAGAAGAAAAGACCAGGAGCAAGGGGTTAGACCAGATGGCAACACCAACTGCTCTCAAGGAATTGTGTTTTTAATAACTCTGCTTACTGCAAACAAAACTAATTAAGCCTGTTTTTCTGATTTATGCTACTGTCGGCAGAAGTAAAGTACACTTTCATTACACTTTTGATGTCATTTAAAAGGTCAGAATATCTGAGTTGCAAATTTCTGTTCCAAGCAGCCTGGTCTGTTGAACTACTCTTGAGAATTCAAATTAACTATGCTTGTTAATTCAGCATGTCTTCAATTTTTCCTAAACAGCAAGTGCCAGTTCACCTATTCACCTACACAGTGTAATATAACCCTGAAAGAGAGGTCACTTAGTCATATCTGTAGGTGATGGATTCCTAGTGACTCACAGGAAAGTGATGTAAAATCAACTTACAGGAAAGAAGGGGAGAGAGTGAAATTACTGGACAAAGGCTGAGTGAGGGGGGTGCCTTGAGGAATGTCAAAAGATCTACCTCTGGTGCCCCTTGTTGCTAATGGGCAGCAGTCTTACATGATTGGCAAGGTCAGCTGCCTCATTGTTAAAGGACCCAATCAGAATTGACCTGGTTATGGAGCTGTATGGGAGGGCAGGGGGACTGGCTGAATTTAGCCGTTTATTGTATATAAAGGGCACTTTGGAAGAGAATACATTTACGATTATGATCAATTAGAGGTCTAGAAATAAACATTATTCAGGTGGTTTGTCATGAATAGCTTCCTCATTGTAGTGATTTTCATGAGGAACTGTTTAGGAATCAAGAAACAGGCTTGAAAATTGCTTGATTTATAGTGTCCCTTTAGCTCTTCAATGGAGAGCAATACTCAATCCTTCTTATTCTTACACTATATGCATATGGTTTTCACCCTGAACTACTTTTGACTTTTTCCTGTTGCAATCTCAAAATTGTCCACTTTGGGTTTTATTGGCCTAGCACATAAACCTATCTGTGATGGAAACATTGTTCTTGCTAGAGTCTGACTAGCCATGTATACAGTAGGCATTTATTTAAAAAAAGAGAGCTAGGTTTCTACTATTACACCTATTCACAAAACCTAGCTAGTTATTTTTCCATTTGTAGGTATAGGTGGAATTTCACCTTTTAAAAGAATATGTAGATCAGTTCAGTTCAATTGTACAGTTGTGTCAGACTCTTTGCGACCCCATGGACTGCCGCATGCCAGGCCTCCATGTCTATCACCAACTCCCAGAGTTCACCCAAACTCATGTCCATTCAGTTGGTGATGCCATCCAACCATCTCATCCTCTGTCATCCCCTTCTCCTCCCACCTTCAATCTTTCCCAGCATCAGGGGCTTTTCCAATGAGTCAGTTCTTCGCATCAGGTGGCCAAAGGATTGAAGTTTCAGTTTCAGTTTCAGTATCAGACCTTCCAATGAATATTCAGGACTGGATTTCCTTTAGGATGGACTGGTTGGATCTCCTTGCTGTCCAAGGGAATCTCAAGAGTCTTCTCTAACACCACAGTTCAAAAGCATCAATTCTTTGGTGCTCAGCTTTCCTTATAGTCCAACTCTCACATCCATACATGACTACTGGAAAAACCATAGCTTTGACTAGATTGACCTTTTTTGGCAAAGTAATGTCTCTTGCTTTTTAAAATGCTGTCTAGGTTGGTCATAACTCTTCTAAGGAGCAAGCATCTTTTAATTTCATGGCTGCAGTCACCATCTGCAGTGATTTTTGGAGTCCCCAAAATAAAGTCACCATGTTTATTTAACTTATATGCAGAGTACATCATGAGAAATGCTGGACTGGATGAAACACAAGTTGGAATCAAGATTGCTGGGAGAAATATCAATAACCTCAGATATGCAGATGGCACCACTCTTATGGCAGAAAGTGAAGAGGGGCTAAAAAGCCTCTTGATGAAAGTGAAAGTGGAGAGTGAAAAGGTTGGCTTAAAGCTCAACGTTCAGAAAACGAAGATCATGGCATCTGGTCCCATCACTACATGGGAAATAGATGGAGAAACAATGAAAACAGTGTCAGACTTTATTTTTCTGGGCTCCAAAATCACTGCAGATGGTGACTGCAGCCATGAAATTAAAAGATGCTTACTCCTTGGAAGGAAAGTTATGACCAACCTAGATAGCATATTCAAAAGCAGAGACATCACTTTGCCAACAAAGGTTCGCCTAGTCAAGGCTATGATCTTTGCTATGGTCATGTATGAATGTGAGAGCTGGACTGTGAAGAAGGCTGAGCGCCGAAGAATTGATGCTTTTGAACTGTGGTGTTGGAGAAGACTCTTGAGAGTCCCTTGGACTGCAAGGAGATCCAACCAGTCCATTCTGAAGGAGATCAGCCCTGGGATTTCTTTGGAAGGAATGATGCTAAAGCTGAAACTCCAGTATTTTGGCCACCTCATGGGAAGAGTTGACTCATTGGAGAAGACTCTGATGCTGGGAGCGATTGGGGGCAGGAGGAGAAGGGGACGACAGAGGATGAGATGGCTGGATGGCATCACTGACTCGATGGATGTGAGTCTGAGTGACCTCTGGGAGTTGGTGATGGACAGGGAGGCCTGGCGTGCTGCAGTTCATGGGATCGCAAAGAGTCGGACACGACTGAGCGACTGATCTGATCTGATCTGAAAATAAAGTCTGTTACTGTTTCCACTGTTTCCGCATTTATTTGCCAGGAAGTGACGGGACCAAATGCCATGATCTTAGTTTTCTGAATCTTGAGCTTTAAGCCAACTTTTTCACTCTCTTTCACTTTCATCAAGAGGCTCTTTAGTTCTTCTTCACTTTCCGCCATAAGGGTGGTGTCATCTGTATATCTGCATATTTCTCCTGGTAATCTTGATTCCAGTTTGTGCTTTATGCAGTCCAGCATTTCTCATGACGTACTCTGCATATAAGTTAAATAAGCAGGGTGACAATATATAGTTTTGATATACACCTTTCCCAATTGGGAACCAGTCTGTTGTTCCATGTCCAGTTCTAACTTGGCCTGTATACAGATTTCTCAGGAGACAGCTCAGGTGCTCTGGTATTCCCATCTCTTTCAGAATTTTCCACAGTTTATTGTGATCCACACAGTTAAAGGCTTTGGCATAATCAATAAAGCAGAAATAGATGTTTTTCTGGAACTCTCTTGCTTTTTCCATGATCCAGCGGATGTTGGCAATTTGATCTCTGGTTCCTCTGCCTTTTCTAAAACCAGCTTGAACATCAGGAAGTTCACAGTTCACATATTGCTGAAGCCTGGCTTGGAGAATTTTGAGCATTACTTTGCTAGAGTGTGAGATGAGTGAAATTGTGCGGTAGTTTGAGCATTCTTTGGCATTGCCTTTCTTTGGGATTGGAATGAAAACTGACCTTTTCCAGTCCTGTGGCCACTGCTGCGTTTTTCCAAATTTGCTGGCATTGAGTGCAGCACTTTCACATCACCATCTTTTAGGATTTGAAATGGCTCAACTGGAATTCCATCACCTCCACTAGATTTGTTTGTAATGATGCTTCCTAAGGCTCACTTGACTTAACATTTCAGGATGTCTGGCTCTAGGTGAGTGATCACACCATCGTAATTATCTGGGTCGTGAAGATCTCTTTTGTATAGTTCTTCTGTGTATTCTTGCCACCTCTTCTTAATATCTTCTGCTTCTGTTAGGTCCATACCATTTCTGTCCTTTATTGTGCCCATCTTTGCATGAAAAGTTCCCTTGGTATCTCTAAGTTTCTTGAAGAGATGTCTGTTCTATTAGCCTTTGCCCTGCTTCATTCTGTACTCCTAGGCCAAATTTGCCTGTCACTCTGGATATCTCTTGACTTCCTACTTTTGCATTCCAGTCACATATAATGAAAAGAACATCTTTTTTGAGTGTTAGTTCTAGAAGATCTTGTAGGTCTTCATAGAACCTTTCAACTTCAGCTTCTTCAGCGTTACTGGTTGGGGCATAGACTTGGATCACTGTGATACTGAATGGTTTGCCTTGGAAATGAACAGAGATCATTCTGTTTTTGAGATTGCATCCAAGTGCTGCATATTGGACTCTCTTGTTGACTATGATGGCTACTCCATTTGTTCTAAGGGATTTTTGCCCACAGTAGTAGATATAATGGTCATCTGAGTTGAATTCACCCATTCCAGCCCATTTTAGTTTGCTCTTGCCATCTCCTGTTTGACCACTTCCAATTTGCCTTGATTCATGAACCTAACATATTAGCCAGTAGCATATTGGGCACAACTGACTTGGGGAGTTCATCTTTTAGTGTCCTATCTTTTTGCCTTTTCATACTGTTCACGGGGTTCTCAAGGCATGACTACTGAAGTGGTTTGCCATTCCCTTCTCCAGTGGACCATGTTTTGTCAGAACTCTCCACTATGACCTGTCCGTCTTGGGTGCCCCTACACGGCATAGCACGCAGTTCACTGAGTTAGACAGGGCTGTGGTCCAGCTGATTAGTTTTGTTAGTTTTCTGTAATTGTGGTTTTCAGTTTGTCTGCCCTCTGATGGAGAAGGATAAGAGGCTTACGGAAGCTTCCTGATGGGAGAGACTGAGTGAGGGGGAAACTGGGTCTTGTTCTGATGGGCGGGGCCATGTGCAGTATATCTTTAATCCAAATTTCTGTTGAAGGGCGGGGCTGTGTTCCCTCCCTGTTATTTGATCTGAGGCCAAACTGTGGTGGATGTAATGAAGATAATGGTGACCTCCTTCAAAAGGTCCCATGCACACACTGGTACCCTCAGTGTCCCCAACCCTGCAGCAGGCCACTGCCGACCCACACTGCCACTGGAGACTCCTGGACACTCATGGGCAAGTCTGGGTCAGTCTCTTGTGGGGTCACTGCCCCTTTCTCCTGGGTCCTGCTGCACACAAGGGTCTGTTTGTGCCATCCCAGAGTCTGTTTCCCCAGTCCTGTGTAAATTCTGGAGGCTCTATGGTGGGGTTAATGGTGACCTCCTCCAAGAGGGCTTATGCCATACCCATATTTGCTCCACCCAGGGCCCCTGCCCCTGCAGCAGTCCACTGCTGACCCATACCTCTCGGGAGACACTCAAACACAGCTCTGTATCAGTCTCTGTGGGGTGTCTGGGTCCTGGTGTACACAAAGTATGTTTGAGACCTCTGATTGTCTCTGGTGGGTATGGGCTTTGATTCTAAACGTGAATTTTTTCCCCTCCTACTGTCTTGCTGGGGCTTCTCCTTGCCCTTGGACGTGGGGTATCTCCTCAAAGTCACTCCAGCACCAAGCAACCACTGCTCCTGTGCCTACCATCTTGCTGGGGCTTCTCTACCCTTGGTTGTAGGGTATCTCCTCATAGTTGCTCCAGCACCATGTGGCTCCAGCCATCCTTAAATTGGCATATGGCACACTAGCTTTATAACTTAAAAACAATGAAGCAGTCTTATAAACTTCCTTTAAGTGGTATTTATTTAAAACATATTTCAAAACAGTTAAAAATTATTACATTTTTTCATGGAGTTAAAGTGTGATACCCCAACTTCATAAAAGGAGATTTGGGTATACAACTGGCTTTGCCACTTTCAACGTTGCACTTTGCTGTATGACCTTCAGCACACCACCCACTTCAGTGGGCAAGATAATTTATCTCTCAGATAAGGGGCTTGGAATACATTTTTTCTAAGTCAATAGTCTCAGAATTTGGATTTTATAGGTGTATAAAACCTGAGAATAAACCAAGAATTGCCACCTTTCTATGTTTGTTAGCTAAGAACTACTGTAAAACAATCATCTATTAACACCATCTGTCACAAAAAATCATTTGAACATTTAGAAACAAAAGATACTATTTACTAAAGTGTAGTTTTCTTCCCCTCACATTGTACTGATATATCTCTACATCTCTACTAACCTTTTTTGGGGAATAGTAAAAGAAAGTCATTGCCAAAGAATGCTCAAACTACCGCAGAATTGCACTCATCTCACATGATAGTAAAGTAATGCTCAAAATTTTCCAAGCCAGGCTTCAGCAATATGTGAACCGTGAACTTCCTGATGTTCAAGTTGGTTTTAGAAAAGGCAGAGGGACCAGAGATCAAATTTCCAACATCCTCTGGATCATGGAAAAAGCAAGAGAGTTCCAGAAAATCATCTATTTCTGCTTTATTGACTATGCCAAAGCCTTTGACTGTGTGGATCACAATAAACTGTGGAAAATTCTGAAAGAGATGGGAATACCAGATCACCTGACCTGCCTCTTGAGAAATCTGTATGCAGATCAGGAAGCAACAGTTAGAACTGGACATGGAACAACAGACTGGTTCCAAATAGGAAAAGGAATACGTCAAGGCTGTATATTGTCACCCTGTTTATTTAACTTATATGCAGAGGACATCATAAGAAACGCTGGACTGGAAGAAGCACAAGCTGGAATCAAGATTGCTGGGAGAAATATCAATAACCTCAGTTATGCAGATGACACCACCCTTATGGCAGAAAGTGAAGAGGAACTCAAAAGCCTCTTGATGAAAGTGAAAGAGGAGAGTGAAAAAGTTGGCTTAAAGCTCAACATTCAGACAACGAAGATCATGGCATCCTGTCCCATCACTTCATGGGAAATAGATGGGGAAACAGTGGAAACAGTATCAGACTTTATGTTTCTGGACTCCAAAATCACTGCAGATGGTGACTGCAGCCATGAAATTAAAAGACGCTTACTCCTTGGAAGGAAAGTTATGACCAACCTAGAGAGCATATTCAAAAGCAGAGACATTACTTTGCCAACAAAGGTTTGTCTAGTCAAGGCTATGGTTTTTCCTGTGGTCATGTATGGATGTGAGAGTTGGACTGTGAAGAAGACTGAGCACTTAAGAATTGATGCTTTTGAACTGTGGTGTTGGAGAAGACTCTTGATGGTACTTTGGACTGCAAGGAGATCCAACTAGTCCATTCTGAAGGAGATCAGCCCTGGGATTTCTTTGGAGGGACTGATGCTAAAAGCTGAAACTCCAGTACTTTGGCCACCTCATACAAAGAGTTGACTCATTGGAGAAGACTCTGATGCTGGGAGGGATTGGGGGCAGGAGGAGAAGGGGACACCAGAGGATGAGATGGCTGGATGGCATGACTGACTCGATGGACGTGAGTCTGAGTGAACTCTGGGAGTTGGTGATGGACAGGGAGGCCTGGCATGCTGCGATTTATGGGGTCAGGAAGAGTCAGACACGACTGAGTGACTGAACTGAACTGAACAACATATAGCCTGACTTTCAGATTCCGTGATGCAATGTGAAGCGCATGTCAAGTGCCCAGCATGTTTGTGGACTTTATTTTTATATCAGTCATCATAGAAAATCTAGTTTCAACAGCTTGACATGTTGATAAACACAGGACCCACAATGTTGATTTCACTTAGGCAGAGTCTAGGTGAACTGATGGAAACCAGGAAGTACAGCCCATGTACCACTTCCAGCTTCTTGTTCCTCCTCTTACAAGGATGGGAAGACTGGAGACACATTGACTTGAGGGCCTAACCAGGTTGGACTGGGGGCTCCTCTCTCTGCATGTGAGCCCACCTGCCTTGTCCAGAGTTTGTACAGCTGGGTCTGGGGTCCTCACAGAGCAGTGAGGATGTTACCCTTGAGGGCTTCTGTGCTCAGGTGGAAGGTTCACTGTGTTTGGCACCACCTGAGAACTGTGGCACTAAACCCTGCCCTGCATCTCTGCGCCTTGTCAGGAACTTGTTGGGTTTGCAGCATTCACCCCGTGATGTCCAGACAGACCTACTCCCCTTTGGCATGGTGACAGTAATGATTGAATACCTCATGGATGAACCGGGAGCTCTCGAGGCTGTAGCAGAGGTGTCTTGGGATTTGTAGCATCCTGGAGTCTGATGTAAGGTTTCTTCTCTTAGGGTGGTCTCAGATGGTAGGCTGCAAATGGGTTGGCCATGGGTGAAAAAAATGCATTCTGGGTCAAGATTCTTATTTCCCTGTTGCTTAGTGGGACATTGCTCTGGAAAATTAGAGTGGAGGAATTTACTTTCTGCTCCTTTGTAGACCAGATTTTCTCAAATCTCTTTGCCACCTTTGTACCAAATGAGAGAGGGTGGTTTAATCAACTCAAGATCAAAAGAGAATAAGCCAGTGGTGATGCAGTGTCGCCATACTGTTCATATGTTTTTGTTATGTCCCATCCAGCCAGATGTTGGTCACCTTTTCCTGGAACCTTGGGGTGAAAGAGGAGCCATTCTTTTCCATTATTTAGCACTTTAATCCTATAACTTCACAGCTGGAGCTTGGACTACTTTGGAGGGAGATTCTTCGATGAAATCGAGTGGGTACCATGAACTGAAGGGAAAGGCAAAGTTTCATTGTAAAGCTTTCCTTGGCTTATCAGCCAGGCACATGTTCTAAGCAGTATCAGGGTAACAGATTTATTACAACAAATTAAAGGCTAATCACAGCATGTCCTAAGATAAACAACATAGCCAAGCAAACATAAATGACAGTTGGAAGAAGCACGAGCTGGTAAAAGACTCAAGGGTGTGGGTGGTAGCAGAAAACCAAACTATGCTCATGTTTCACTTGCTTTATGTAAGTATCTCCACTGTCTCATGTGTAGATGAGAGATGATTGAAAATGACACATGTAGAAAGTGAAAGTGAAGTTGCTCAGTCGTTTTGGACTCTGCAACCCCATGTACTGTAGCCTGCCAGGCTCCTCCATCCTTGGGATTTTCCAGGCAAGAATACTGGTGTGGTTGCTGTTTCCTTCTCCATGGGATTTTCTCTACCCGGGGACGAACCTGGGTTTCCCACACTATAGGCAGACTCTTTACCGTCTGAGGACACGGGTATAAACACATGTATTCGACAAGTGTTTGTATGCTCCGTGTGGGTGCAGCCTGGTGATACATCCTCTAGGAGGGGGAGCAGAAGAGTGAGCCACAGGCCCTTCATACTTGGAATTAGCTGTCCACCTTGTCCATGGGAGGAGGTGTGTGATTTTGAGCCAAGTGGACAGAGTGAACTCGGTGGTGTGGGCCTCTGTGAGCCTGAGCGCTGTTCACATTCTGTAACATAAGTGCTGGCTGCTCAGGGAGCCCTATTGCCATGCTGGGTTTTGGGAGAAGTCGAATTTGGATTCACTGGCAGGCGGGTTGAGGATGTCTGGAAGAGACAATGTGAACCAGAAATGCGCAAACGTATTAGGGAACCACGAGAGTGGGAGCAGGTCTGTGCTGGAGGTCTTTGTTAGGTTGCGGCAGGTGATGCTGCAAAGTGGGTAGAGGCTAGATTACAAGAGGGTATTGCTTTCCAATATTGTTTCCTAGTAGACATTAACTTCTCATACTAGGAGGAAGGTAAAATGTTTTCCATTGTTGGGACCTTTTGATTAAATGAAATGGACCAGAAAAGCTAGTTCATTAGCATTAAAAAAAAATCCCTTGTTAGGATTTTTATAACTCAGTTTAATTTGTTTCTTTTCTTTAGGATTCCTGAAGGAAAAAAATTTTACAGTGATCAGTGCTTGAGGGCTTAATGTACCCAAATTTATGCTACCATTTGATCTTCTTCCATTAGTTTTTCTAGCAAAGGCTATGCTGAGTTACAGTTCTTTTTTAGTGGGAAAGTTTTACAATGAGGGTCATCAGCTAAGAAAACCCATCTTCTGACTAATATCTTTTCAGTCAGTAATAAAGATGTGATAAGGTTTTGGGGAAAATATAGCCTCATTCTCCAGAAGGCAGATGTACACTGCTAGGTGCAAATCAATAAATTAATTCTGTTAAAACAATAAAGTGAGAAAAATATTCTTGGAACTTGTTGACCTTTGGGTTGGTGTAATGTAAAATTAACCTAATTTAGCCTTTATGTTTCATTCATTCTGATGTCTCTCAGATATGGGCCAAATTTACTGTTTTGACCTCAGTTTAGCACTTGTTGCTGTATATTCAGTCTCAGATGGTTTTTATTTTATTTTATTTTTTTTTCAGATAAGAAATATATTCAGTACTTTATTGTTATAAGCAGATATTTTCTAAGTATTGAGCCATTATGTAAAGTTTATTTTTTGTTTTTTTTCTCATTGCATTTTATTTTTATTATTTTTTTTTAAAATTTTATTATTATTATTTTTTTAATTTTTCTTAACTTTACAATATTGTATTGCTTTTACTATACATAGAGATGGATCCGCCACCAGAATACACGTGTTCCCCATCCTGAACCCTCCTCCCTCCCCCCTTCCCACACCATCCCTCCAGGTCATCCCAGTGCTCCAATCCCAGGCATCTGTTATAGGGCATCATACCTGGACTGACTCGTTTCTGATATGATATTATACATATTTCAATGCTATTCTCCCCAATCGTCCCACCCTCTCCCAGTCCCAGAGTCCAAGATCCTCTATGACCCACCTCCCAGAATATCGGAAATAAAATCAAAAATGAACAAATGGGACCTAATCAAACTTAAAAGCTTCTGCACAACAAAGGAAACTATAGGCAAGCTGAAAAGACAGCCTTCAGAATGGGAGAAAATAATAGCAAATGAAGCAACAGACAAACAACTAATCTCAAAAATATACAAGCAACTTCTACAGCTCAATTCCAGAAAAATAAATGACCCAATCAAAAAATGGGCCAAAGAACTTAATAGACATTTCTCAAAAGAAGACATACAGATGGCTAACAAACACATGAAAAGATGCTCAACATCACTCATTATCAGAGAAATGCAAATCAAAACCACTATGAGGTACCATTACACGCCAGTCAGAATGGCTGCGATCCAAAAATCCACAAGCAATAAATGCTGGAGAGGGTGCGGAGAGAAGGGAACCCTCTTACACTGTTGGTGGGAATGCAAACTAGTACAGCCACTATGGAGAACAGTATGGAGATTCCTCAAAAAACTGGGAATAGTACTGCCTTATGACCCAGCAATCCCACTGCTGGGCATACACACCGAGAAAACCAGAATTGAAAGAGGCACGTGTACCCCAATGTTCATAGCAGCACTGTTTACAATAGCCAGGACGTGGAAGCAACCTAGATGCCCATCCACAGATGAATGGATAAGCAAGCTGTGGTACATATACACGATGGAGTATTACTCAGCCATTAAAAAGAATACATTTGAATCAGTTCTAATGAGGTGGATGGAACTGGAGCCTATTATACAGAGTGAAGTAAGCCAGAAAGAAAAACACAAATACAGTATACTAAAGCAAAAGAGACACTGATGTTTAGATCAGATGGTTTTTAAAGTGTTGCACTGAGCCCTGGCAGGTGTGGGAGGAGCCAGACTCTGCTACGTGCTGCAGATAACCACAGGTGCCCTTCACCTGGGGCAGCCCTGCATTTAACTGGCTTGTTCACACTTCTGCTTAAGCTTCTGTGGAACAAAGGTGACTTTTTACAAAGTTTGAAAACGCATGATCTAACCCAGAGAGGCCAACAGAAGCAACATTTGGATGCCTGAGCTGGGTTTCTGGACCAGAGAATAGATGGTCCCAGAAAACACGATTTCTTGATTCTTCTTGTCGCTGAGGGTGTGAACTTGGTCTCAGCTGTGATGATAGGCATGTTATGAAAACACACATTCAGGTTAATTTATAGGCCTGGGGACTGTCTTTTTCAGAGGTAGGCGTTTAAATTGGTGCATCTTCAAAAACCTTCACCTTCAGGGTCTCCTGCTTTAGTCTCCACCATCTGTTCTTTATTTTGTGATGCCCTCTGGGGCTGGAAAAGGAACAAAATGTAAATTCTTTGAAGGAAACCAAGCTTTTGCTAACCTCTACAGGGAGCTGCTGAGGTGTGTGCTGGTCATTTTGAGTGATTTTCATAGTAGTGACAAACTTTTCTAGAGAAATGTAACTTAATGTTTATCCTTGAATCTATCAACAAATAACTTTTTCTGTTGGAGCCTTCCCTTTTCCTCTCGGAGCCTTCCCTTTTCCTCTCTGTTCTGTGAAACTACTTGGGCAGAATTTATGTTTTCTTAGCTTAATTAGATAAATGTGCTCTTTATTGTTACATCAGTAGGTTGCCATTTGAAAAGGTCGTGTTTGAGTTTCAGGGTCATTTAATGGCCTCATTGACTCAATTCTGAATTCTGACCAGAAGATTTATTTATTGAAAAGCCAGCTTTTATTCAGGGTACTAAATTATATTAGCTCAGAAAGAAAAGATAAATTGGTAATTTTATCTATAAAATGAGGTTTTGTTCTAGATCTCTGCCTTTTCTCTTGTACACACATACTCTCTCTCACAAACACGCCTAATCTTGTACCACAACCAAGGTGTTAAAACTCACTAAGGATACAGTTCATTGCAGCAGAGCATTTTGAAGCAGTGGTACTTATTACAGCAACACAGGAGCCTATGCTTTCCTGAATACTTCTAGAATACTGGGTTCAGGTAAATCAAAAAGAGCCTGGACTGATGGATGGAAGCTTAGAATGTATTGGGCGTGTGTTGAACCACTTGCCGTGGGGTCAAGAAGTGTCTTGAACCCAGCTTGAGTCAGAGAAACTTTCACAGTGACTTGACAGGCTTCAGTATAATAATTTCCAGCTTCTACCTCATTCTCCTCTTCCAGGCTAACCCAGTACACGTGGTTAAAGGGGAGGAGAGAGCATTATCAGGAGAGCTGGCAGTGAGGATGTTCCTCCTGTCTCCTTGTAAACTCTTGGCATGTTCTGGTCTCCAGAATCCTTTCATAACTACCAAAGAAACCAGAATTTCCTTCTGTACCCCGTATGGAATCTCAGAAATCCCTTGGTTATAATGCTCTGCTGCAATGAACTGTATCCTTAGTGATAGACAGACAGGAGGCAGCAGGCATTCTTCACCATCACAAGAACTTCCTGTGCGTGTATGCCTGGGGTCTAAATCAGGCAGAAAGGAAAGGGAGGAAGGACTCCTTTGGCCGTGGTGTCAGTGTCTGGCCATTCTGAGCCATATTTCTCTGAGCAGATGGAAGAATGGTGGCAGATTTGAATTTGCTGTCAGAGTTCATATTCAAGTTGTCTTTCATATTTGATCTTGATGTGATGATTTCTATCGTAGCTTCCTTCAACAGAAGGCTGTGGTACAGTGATTTTAAAGAAAGTAAATAGAATGCTAATTTGTTTAATGCAACCTATTTGAAAGTAAACATTCTTATGGATTCTCATGTGCCTTCTTTTCTCTGCTTCTTATAAAGAAAATTAAGCAAAATCCTACTCACAAAAAGATTAATTTAGGCCTGGGTGATATTTGGTAAAACTTGGAGATACAAATGGGCCTCCCTGGTGGCTCAGCTGGTAAAGAATCTGCCTGCATTGTGGGAGGCCTGGGTACTCATAGAGTCTGTTTTTTTTTTTCCCCCCAGAAGTCAGTGTTGACTCATATACAAAATTTCCTATTTCATAGTTTAAATGAAAGTGGCCTTGTTTTGGTTGTCTACTTAATACTTTCATTTTTGGCAAAGGTTTTATTCTGTATTGGGCTGTAATGAACTAGCTTTACTGCTAGGTCACCATCAGAGATGAAACTTGGGAGAATTTGTCATTTCTGTTTTAGAGACTTAATAATTCACATCAGTTTAAGACCTAAGTCTTAAACCCAGTTTAAGACTGGGTTGTGATTTTGTCTTTGTGGAGATGCCAAAATACATTTTGAAGGAAGATGAACACATCACCTATTGAAACGGCTATTTATTCCTCTATTTATGAGTGCTTCTGCTCACTGAGTCATGTCCAACTCTTTGTGACACCATGGACTGTATCCTGCCAGGTTCTGCTCTCTATGGGATTTCCTAGACAAGAAGACTGGAGAGGCTTGCCATTTCCTTCTCCAGGGGATCTTCTTTTATCTTTTCTTGAGCTTACTACTAGGTACTGGGCTTCCCTGGAAAGTCAACTGGTAAAGAATCCTCCTGCAATGCAGGAGACTCCGGTTCAATACGTAGGTTGGGAAGATCTCCTGGAGAAGGGATAGGCTACCCACTCCAGTATTCTTGGGCTTTCCTGGTGGCTCAGCTGGTAAAGAATCTGCCTGCAATGTGGGAGACCTGGGTTGGGAAGGTCCCCTGGAGGAGGCTATGGCAACCCATTCCAGTATTCTTGCCTGAAGAATCCTCATGGGCAGAGGAGCCTGGCGGGCTGCAGTCCATGGCATTACAAAGAGTTGGACACAACTGAGCGATTAAGCACAACACACAACACAGCCCTCGGTACTAGGCTCAGTGCTCCCTTTTATTCTCTGGCTCTGCTTTATAGACTATGGATCTCAGGCCTGCTGCTTGAACTCACATTTGGGACTTCCAAACTTAGTGGTCCTTGAATTTTAACATCAACCCCATGGCTTTGGGTGTTGGAATGTGGACCTTAAAATCATTTGGAGGTTTAAAACTAAAGCAAATCCTAGAGTGCTTTTTAGGAATTTTGGGGGAGTGTTTCAGACTTATCTAGAGCTGTTTCTTGCCTAGTGTTGTCTAAGGAAAAGCAGCCATGAAAGCTGGTGTGGCACAGAGTGGCGATGGCAAGGTGGTCTGAACCACTCACCGACTGTGTGCTTGTTGAAAGAGGCCAACACCACATGCATATCCTTGTGCCACTATAGCTTCTATATTCTACATGAGGAGTTGCAAACTGATGATCTAAGGACAAGATCCAGTCACAGTCATATTTCATTTGGCCCACACAGTTTTCTAGCAGTTGGAAAACTTGCATACAAACCTAAATTTCTTTCTTGGTAAGTGGGAGGGTCTTCTGCCACTGGTCACGCACCCCCACATGGTACTTGGTCAGCAGATGCAGTAGTGGCTGCCTCTTTAATGGAAGTGTTCTGATTTTCCATTGCTGGGTAACAGACCATTCAGCACCTAGAATTCTAAAACAGCAACCCTTTCATCACACTCATGGATCCTGTGTGTCAGAAATTTGGACAGTTTGGAGTGGAGATGGTTTGTTTTTATTTCACAGTGTCTGGGTCCTCAGCTTGGGGGACTTAAATTTTGGAGGCTGAAATCATCTGGAGGTATTGTTAATCACATGTCATATGCTTGAGTTGGGATATCTTGGGGTTACTTGGGCACCCTCCAAATCTGTGTGCAGCTACCGTTCTTTCCATGTGGTCTTTCTCTGTGTCTTCTGTGACTTGGCAACCTCAGGATAATCAGGCTTGCTACCTGGCAGCTCAGCCAGCCAAGAGCAAGAGGTCTAGCAGAACCAGGCAAAAGCCACCTGGCCTTTTTGGATCTATCCTCAGAGGTCATACTGTGTCACTTTCCTTGCCCTCTGTTATTGATTGAGTCTCAAGCCCACCAAGTTATAAAGAGAGATCATACACCCCTCCTCTCATTGGGCTTAGTGTAGAGGAATTTGCAACTTTGTTTTAAAACTGCCCAAGGAGGCAAAACACATCTCTATTACCATTCAGTTCACTTTCTCAGTGGTGTCCCACTCTGTGACCCCATGAATCGCAGCACACCAGGCCTCCCTGTCCATCACCAACTCCCGGAGTTCACTGAAACTCACGTCCATCGAGTCGGTGATGCCATCCAGACATCTCATCCTCTGTCATCCCCTTCTCCTCCTGCCCCCAACCCCTCCCAGCATCATAGTCTTTTCCAATGAGTCAACTCTTCGTATGAGGTGGCCAAAGTACTGGAGTTTCAGCTTTAGCATCATTCCCTCCAAAGAAATCCCCGGGCTGATCTCCTTCAGAATGGACTGGTTGGATCTCCTTGCAGTCCAAGGGACTCTCAAGAGTCTTCTCCAACACCATAGTTCAAAAGCATCAGTTCTTCAGCTCTCAGCTTTCTTCACAGTCCAACTCTCTCATCCATACATGACCACTGGAAAACCATAGCCTTGACTAGACGAACCTTTGTTGGCAAAATAATGTCTCTGCTTTTCGATATGCTATCTAGGTTGGTCATAACTTTCCTTCCAAGGAGTAAGTGTCGTTTAATTTCATGGCTGCAATCACCATCTGCAGTGATTTTGGAGCCCAGAAACATAAAGTCTGCCACTGTTTCCACTGTTTCCCCATCTATTTGCCATGAAGTGATGGGACCAGATGCCATGATCTTCGTTTTCTGAATGTTGAGCTTTAAGCCACCTTTTTCACTCTCCTCTTTCATTCTCATCAAGAGGCTTTTTAGTTACTCTTCACTTTCTGCCATAAGAGTAGTGTCATCTGCATATCTGAGGTTATTGATATTTCTCCCAGCAATCTTGATTCCAGCTTGTGCTTCTTCCAGTCCAGGGTTTCTAATGATGTACTCTGCATATAAGTTAAATAAGCAGGGTGACAATATACAGCCTTGACGTATTCCTTTCCCTATTTGGAACCAGTCTGTTGTTCCATGTCCAGTTCTAATAGTTGCTTCCTGATCTGCATACAGATTTCTCAAGAGGCAGGTCAGGTGATCTGGTATTCCCATCTCTTTCAGAATTTTCCACAGTTTATTGTGATCCACACAGTCAAAGGCTTTGGCATAGTCAATAAAGCAGAAATAGATGTTTTTCTGGAAATATCAATACTTTACTCTTTTGTACCATCTGACTGCCCCCGAGGGTTTTGGGTAAGGAATTACTGCTCTTCCTTTGTACTTCCAAATGTAGGTGAACCCTAAATTCTAGTTAGTTTCTTTTGTCAACATTCATAGTGATAAATCTAAGTGTGTCCTTTGGGGAAAGGAGTGGAATGCAAAGATTACTCACATGGCAAAGTCCTTTTGAGAAGCTTTGTGATTTTTAACTGGGAAGACAATCCACTGAGGTGTAATTTGTGCTTGTATTGGCCATGTCCTGTATCTGCACTTGCAGAAGTGTGTTATCTTACCCATGTATTCATTTCCTTATTTCTTGTTCTTGGCCATGTGCATTTCCTTCTTTTGGGGAAGATGGGCCAAGCCATTTGTTTATTATTTTTAAAATATCCTGTGGGTGTTACCACTGTTGTTGTAAATAATGAAGTTCTTGTTTAATGGTGCCGCACTAGTAAGAATATTAGAAATAAAGCAACCACAGGTTTAAAAAAGTAAGAAAAACTATCTAAAACTAACGCTGTTGTCTCCCTTTTCATTTTTAACAACTTCTCTTCTTCCAGTGAAAGTATCATCATTGTCCTGTTTGGAATACTGGGTGTTATCCAGTCCTTTCCTTGCCCATCACCCTGCTGCTGCTGCTGCTAAGTCACTTCAGTTGTGTCCGACTCCGTGTGACCCCGTAGATGTCAGCCCACCAGGGTCTCCTGCCCCTGGGATTCTCCAGGCAAGAAAACTGGAGTGGATTGCCATTTCCTTCTCCAATGCATGAAAGCGAAAAAGTGAAAGTGAAGTCGCTCAGTCGTGTCCGACTCTTAGCGACCCCATGGACTGCAGCCCACCAGGCTCCTCCATCCATGGGATTTTCCAGGCAAGAGTACTGGAGTGGGCTGCCATTGCCTTCTCCGGCCCATCACCCTAGACTGTCAAATTTATTTAACCTTCTCTGTATTCCTTCTCTTGATGTGGGGTTCCATTGCCTTCTCCGGCCCATCACCCTAGACTGTCAAATTTATTTAACCTTCTCTGTATTCCTTCTCTCGATGTGGGGTGCCATTGCCTTCTCCGGCCCATCACCCTAGACTATCAAATTTATTTAACCTTCTCTGTATTCCTTCTCTCGATCCCCTGTACCTACTGTTGCTCCCTTGGCTCAGCCTCTCATCACTGGTACTTCTGGTAATCGGCCACCTACCTGTATGTTCTTCTCATCTCTAATATCTCCCGTTCTAAACTGTCCTGTTTTACAGTGATCTTCCTAAACTATCAGATCATGTTAATTCTCTGCTACCGACAGTAGCATCTCTATGCCTCTGGATAAAACTCAGCCTTCTTTCAAAATGACACAGGATATCTTAACAGAATGAACTGCATGTAGCTCTTGGACCTCATATCCAAACTGCTCTTACCCACTCCAGGACATTCACACCCTAAGTTACTCAGGTCATAACTGGCCACTTGCTCCCAAGTACTTGCCAGGTACACCTGGCCATATTCTAAACTGGAAGCCTTTGCTGGTGGTCTGTCATTTCCGTTCTATCCCAACTCAATTTTGGGTTTCTGTAACATTCCAGAGTATTTTTCCAGTATAATAATGTGTTTACCACCTGCTTTCACATTCTAGTTTAGATTTCTTAAGGGCAGAAACTCTCTTTTGTCTCTGTATATCAATCCCTGGCATATGTAGGGCTGTTGGTAAATGTTGATGGAATGGTTGACTGGTTGAAGCCCGCCAGTGATTCCATTCCAAAATAACTCTTGTGAAAGGGCAAATTTATGATGGGGGAGAGAATCCTGTTCCAAGTTATTGTTTGGCAGGGGGAAGGCATCCTTGTCTGTGCTTTTCACACTGAAAGGGAATGTATACAAATTGTATATTTGGGAGGGGAAGGAGACGAGATGTTTTTCTGAAAACTATATATTCTGATAATGTGCATGTGTGCAGTCATGTCTGACTCTGTGCGACCCTGTGGACTGTAGTCTTCCCAGCTCCTCTGTCGTGGGATTCTCCAGGCAAGAAATAAGGAAATGAATACATGGGTAAGATAATACATTTCTGCAAGTGCAGGTACAGGACCCGGCCAATACAAGCACAGATTGCACCTCAGTGGATTATCTTCCCAGTTAAAAGATGGGAAGCATAGAGATGCTACCATCAGTAGCAGAGAATTAACATGATCTGATAGTTTAGGAAGATCACTGTAAAACAGAGGACAGTTTGGAATGGGAGATATTAGAGATGAGAACATACAGGTAGGTGGCTGATTACCAAGAGTGGGTTGCTATGCCCTCCTCCAGGGAATCTTCCTGACCTAGGGATCAAGCCCTCATCTCTCACATCTGCTGCATTGGCAGGCAGATTCTTTACCCTTAGTGGCACCTGGGAAGCCTGTGATAATATCTTTGTGTATATTACAAAATAAAAGTATTAAATCTAGTCCTTCCTGATAAATGTCAAGAAGAACCTTCCTTTGTGTGTACCTGCATTTGTGACTCATTTCTTAGTTCCCTCAGTGAGAAACTCAGATTTTCACAATAATTCTCTCAGAAGCATTGTGGTGCAGTGGGCAGGACGTGAACTTGGAGCCTGGCACTCTGCAAATTCTGGTTCTAGTCTTTCCTGAACTACATATCCTGGAGGACAGCTTATCTCATAGAGCCTCACCATATTTATAAAATGTAAGTAGCAGGTAAGAGTGGAAATTGACAAATGTTAGGTGTCCCTTCTTTCCTTCCTCCAGAAGGGAAATAATTGTACACCTAAATATTTTGTTTGACAATCGGAGAGCCATTTCCTTCACCTCTTATCTCCTTATTTTGTCACTTTAATTGCAGCAACTTAGAAGCAAGTAAACCTCAGATTGTAAGTTAATTGTCACTAGTGATGTGTATGGGGGAAGGCAATGGCACCCCACTCCAGGACTCTTGCCTGGAAAATCCCGTGGACGGAGGAGCCTGGTAGGCTGCAGTCCGTGGGGTTGCTGGGGGTCGAACATGACTGAGTGACTTCACTTTCACTTCTCACGTTCATGCATTGGAGAAGGAAATGGCAACCCACTCCAGTGTTCTTGCTTGGAGAATCCCAGGGACAGGGGAGCCTGATGGGCTGCCGTCTCTGGGGTTGCACAGAGTTGGACATGACTGAAGCGACTTAGCAGCAGCAGCAGCAGCGATGTGTATAGAGGATATAACATCCCAGGATCAAGGGAACGAAAGGTGAAGAGCTCTCAACTGACCATTTAGTCCTTGGCAGGGGTCTATACTATTATGTCAGCTGACAGCTTTACAAAGAGTCTCTGTGGTCATTCTTGTTTTATGAAAGAAGAAATAAGCACTTGACATGCTCTGAATGTCTAGAATTTTAGTTTCAAGCTAACTGCTTAGACCTGGTCCTCTGTTGACTGTGTCTATGGTCTTGGGTCAGTACTTCATGTGGAGCTGTATTTCATTCCCACTTCTTATAGACAGAAACTCAGAAGGGCTTCGATGGCAAGGCAGTGCAGGAGCAGCTGAGATCCACAATCTTGTCTTATGAAGAGTTTAGATTTGGCTGTAATTGGCAGCCGGCTCTTTGTGTTGCCAGGAGCTGAGGCTAAAATTACCCAGGTTTCAACCAAAAGCAGTTCTTCTAGGAATTGCTTTTTTTTCTAGGCAGCTGAAGCAAAAAGGGAGATTGATGACTTGTGACTGAATACCCAGACTCTAGGATCTAGGCCAAATGGGGATTGAGTTGCCTCTTAAAATTTTTATTATTATGTACTCTAGGAACCCCTTGGAAGGAGACTAATGCACTTTTAATGACTGGATATTAGGCGTATTTATTTCAAGTGTAAAAAAGTTGCTGTTGAAGTGATTTTCTTTATCCCTTTCCTCAACTCGGGCATAGAAAGCACAAAGTCTAATAACTGAAAATAGAACCATCCCAAATAGTCTCTTCTTATAAATGTGAGCCAATCACATTTAAGTGGCACAGTCTGGGTAGAGGAAGCCTTACTAGTGAATAGGAATTTGGGGGAGAGGGTGTACAGTCAGCAGCAGGGTATGGTACCAGATGTGTCCAGTAAAGCTGGGCAGGCGTCGGGGACTCAGCTTGACTGATAGTAGGGGGATTTGAATGTTCTCCAGAGACAAGTCTACACAGATAAGCACAGTTTCCCAGGGACGAAATTGATGTTACTCTGTATAGACTATATTATACGTGTCTGGACTTTGAGGCCAGACAGGATTTTATTTCTTGGCTTCTCCACTTGCTACTTGTATGACCTTTGGTAAGTGATGTAACCTTTTTGAACCTATTTTTCTCATTCATAGGAAGAAGGTGGTAAAACTACCTTACAGGGATGTTGTGAATAGTAAGAAAATCAACATCTTTAAAGCATTTAGATTGAACCTTCACCTAGTAAGTGCTGCATAAATGTCTAAGATGGGTTAGGATTTTCCACTGATGGCCATATTGCTTGGAGACTGTAAGTGAAAGTTAGTGGTAACAGAGGTGGAAACTTTACCTGGAGGCTCATTCCCCAGGGGGTGAATTTTCTTTCGTCTCGCTTGCCAGATTCCTAGTATCTAAGATGAGCTAAAGGTTGTACAAGTAAAGAAAAATGGGAGTGAAGAGTATGTGTAAATCATGGTTAACAGTGGATTTTGCTTCCTAGCAGACCTGAATTCAAACTCAGGCAGTTTGAATCTGGAGTCTGGACTTTTAACCTCAAAGTGAAATGTGATATACCTCCTCCCCACCCTCAAGAATAATGACTTCATTGTTTTTGTAAAAATTTCATATAATAAAGAAATTTAAGCAACCCAGAAAAATTATAAAAAAGGGAAGAAAAGCCAAAGTTGTATCATGCAGCTAAAAACATCCTTCAAATTTATGAACCTTCTACACAGCTCCTGTGCATATTATAGATGAAAGGTATACAGAAATTGTTTTATAAACTGAGATAAATCTATTGCCTCACCTTGTTTTGAAGATTACTGTAGAGAAATAGAAGGCCAACTTGACTTTTTCCTTTTCATGAATTGACTTTTTCTGCCTAGGTTTTTCAGTAAACTTCCCCTGAGCATGTCTTGATCTTGATGCTTCAGAATTGTTTTTCCTGGGGTGGAGGATGCCCTATTGATGCTTTTAAATTTTATTATTATTCTATTATATCATTGAAGTATTTAACTTTTTTATTGTAACATAATATAGACAAAATGGATTGAAACTAAATTGTACAGTTGTAAGAATTGTTTATAAACCAAATTTTCAGGGAACCAACAGCTGGATGAAGACCCAAATCTTCACTGCCTCCACAAAACTCCTATTATCCCTTCCCAGTCATGACCCCTTCTTTCCCATGGGGTGACCCTAACCTGACTTTGAGCATCATTGTTTCCTTACTTTTCTTGTAGTCTTACCCTCAGCATTCATTTCCTGAAATGGTCTAGTTTAGTTTACTTAAACTTGCACTGCATGGATTTATTAATTACAAATGATGTTCAGTATCACTGAGTTTTTTGTTTTGCCACTTGTATGTTTTCTCTGGTGAACATCTGTTCAGATCTTTTACTCAGTTTAAAATGGATCATTTGTTTTACTGAACTTTTAAGTTTTTTTTGTGTTTTTGAATACAAGTCATTTATCAAATATATGTTTTACAATTATTTTTCTTCCAGTCTATGGAGTGTCTTTTGTAGAGCAGAATGTTTTAGTTTTAATGACATCTACCAATTTTTTTTTAAATGGATCATGTTTTGGTGGTATATCTAAAAATTGATCGTCAGATCCAAGGTCACCTGGATTTTTGTTATTTTTTGAGTGTTTTATGTTTTACATTTAGGTCTGTGATCCACTTTGACTTTTTGTGAAAGATGTAAGGTCTGTGTCAATTTTTTGTGTGTATGGACAGCACCAGTTTTATTTGATTACCTTTGTTTCTGTGTCAAAGATCAATTGATTATATTTATGTGAGTCTCTTTCTGAGCTCTCTTTTCTGTTTCATTGATGTGTATCCTTTTGCTAATTCTGCACCATTGATTTCTATAGCTTTGTGATTATAGAAACTGGGTTGTGCGTGTCCTCAAAATTTGTTCTCCAGCACTGTGGTGACTCTCTGGGCACTCTAACTTTAGAATCAGGTTTGTTGATATTCACAAAATACTTTCTGGGATTTCGATTGGGATTCCATTGAATCTATAGATCAGATTGGGAAAATTGATATCTTGCCAACAGTAAGTTTTCCAGTCTGTGAACCTAGCTCTCCATTTGTTATAAATGGTATTGTTTTTTAAGTTTCAAATTTCAGTTATCCATTTCTGATATATAGGAAGGCGGTAGACTTTTATGTATTAACCTTCTGTTCTGTGACCTTACCATACTGGCTTATTAGTTAGATCCAGGAGGTATTCCCCTCCTTCACCTCCCCACCTCTTGACGTTTTCTGCATAGACAATCATGTCATCTGTGAGCAAAGATAATGTTATTTCTTCCTTTCCAATTTGTATATTATTTCCTTATTGTACTTGCTGGACTTTCAGTGTGATGTTGAATAGGAATGATGAGATAGGACATTCTTGCCTTGTGCTAGATCTTAGGGGCAAAGGATCCAGTATGAACTTGGCTGTATGCTTTTTGTAGATGTTTGAGATCAAATTAGGGACGTTCTCCTCTATTGTTGGTTGAAGAGTGTTGGGTTTTTGTTAAAGGCTGTTTCTGTATTGATATAATTTCCCTCTTTAGCATATATTCTTTTTAAACATTTTAAATTGAAAAAAATTTTAATGATCTCACTTATATGTGGAATTTGCTCACTTTTTAAAAAACTCAATCTATGGTTGTGGATTCATAAGTCTTCTGCAGTTGGTTGTGCTTTGTATATTTTCATTGCTGTACTCTGACCTTCAGGCCATGGCTAGGCACCTGCCTATTTTTATGACTTGCAAGCTAAGATGGTTTTAAAATTTCTAAATGATATTTTAAAAGGTCTAAAGAAAAATAATATCTTGTGGTGTGACAGTGATGACATACAGATTTTATTGTCCATAAATAAAGTTTGATTTAAACATGGAAGTTGATTTGTGTGTGTAGTGTCTATGGCTGCCTTTGTGTTTCCATGGCAGAATTGAGTAATTGCAACAGAGATCACAGGTTCTCAAAGTAGAAAGTGTTCACTGTCTAGCACGTTACAGAAACCTTGGCTGATCCCTGTTGGGTAGTAGTCTACTGCATGAATATTCCACAAAATGTGAATCTATTCTTCTGCTGATTGGCTTAAGGGTGTTACTGGATTCTGACAATTATGAAAAAAGTCATCACGAACAGCTCTATACATGTATACTGGTTCATGTAAGCATGTGTACCATGGCTAGGATTGTACTTTGGAGAGAATCATGGAGTGTGTCTGTCTTCAGCTTTCCTTAATGATACCACTTGTTCCAGAGTGGACATTTCTAGTTAGATTCTCACCGGCAGTGGATGAAATGCTCACCAATAATGGCTATTTGTATGACTTAAAATTTATCAGTCTGATAGGTGAAACCTAGAATACGGGTGTTCATTTGTTCCTTCCTGACCACCAATGAGGCCCATTATATTTGGGGGAGTATTTTTCTGCATTTACTTATTTTCTCTTCTTTTGAGACACCTCTTATATGTGTTGTGTTTTCCCCCACCCTCCTTTTAAGATGACTTACTCCATCCTGTCCATCTTGTTTTTGATTGTACTTTTAGTTGTATTCATTCCATCTGTTTTTCTTCGTAATGTTTTTTGTCTCAGGAATATTTCCATTTCTCTCTTCCCTTTTTAAATCTGGACTTTGCCATCTTATTTCTTTGAAACTTGTTTCTTTTTTTAATTGAGCTTTTTACTTTATTGAAATCTTTTTATTTTGGGCTGCACATCCGTTGAATCATCAAAAAAGCAAGAGCGTTCCAGAAAAACATCTACTTCTACTTTATTGACACTGCCAAAGCCTTTGACTGTGTGAATCACCACAAGCTGTGGAAAATTCTTCAAGAGACAGGAGTATCAGACCACCTGACCTGCCTCTTGAGAAATCTGTATGCAGGTCAGGAAGCAACAGTTAGAACTGGACATGGAACAACAGAGTGGTTCTAAATAGGGAAAGGAGTACGTCAAGGCTGTATATTGTCACCCTGCTTATTTAACTTATATGCAGAGTACATCATGAGAAACGCTGGGCTTGATGAAGCACAAGCTGGAATCAAGACTGCCAGGAGAAATATCAATAACCTCAGATATGCAGATGGTACCACCCTTATGGAAGAAAGTGAAGAAAATCTAAAGAGCCTCTTGATGAAAGTGAGAGTGAAAAAGTTGGCTTAAAGCTCAACATTCGGAAAACTAAGATCATTGCATCTGGTCCTATCACTTTGTTGCAGGAAGGGGGACCCCTTCCAGGGCCCGAAACTGGGCTCTTATCTAATATTTGGAAGTTAATTGCCCGAGGAGATGCATGTGCTGACAAAGCAAGAGATTTTATTGGGAAAGGGCACCTAGGTGGAGAGCAGTAGGGTAAGGGAACCCAGGAGAACAGCTCTGCCACATGGCTTGCAGTCTCGGGTTTTATGGTGATAGGATTAGTTTCCAGGTTGTCTTTAGCCAATCATTCTGACTCAGAGTCCTTCCTGGTGGTGCACACCTTGTTCAGTCAAGATGGATGCCAGAAGGATTCTGGGATATGGTCAGACATGTGGTGTCTCCTTTTGACCTTTCCCAAACTCTTCTGGTTGGTGGTGGCTTATTAGTTCCGCGTTCCTTAGCAAGACCTCCTGTCATAAAACAACTCATGCAGATGATTACTATGGTGGCTGGCCAGGGTGGGCGGTTTCAGTCAGTGTGCTTCCCCAAACATCTTCATGGCAAATAGATGGGGAAACAATGACAGACTTTATTTTTGGGGCTCCAAAATCGCTGCAGATGGTGATTGCAGCAATGAAATTTAAAGATGCTTGCTCCTTGGAAGAAGAGTTATGACCAACCTAGATAGCATATTAAAAAGCAGAGATATGCCTTTGCCAACAAAGGTCCATCTAGTCAAGGCTATAGTTTTTCCATCTGTCATGTATGGATGTGAGATTTGAACTATAACGAAAGCTGAGAGCTGAAGAATTGATGCTTTTGAACTGTGGTGTTGGAGAAGACTCTTGAGAGTCCCTTGGACTGCAAGGAGATCCAACCAGTCCATCCTAAAGGAGATCAGTCCTAAATACTCATTGGAAGGACTGATGTTGAAGCTGAAACTCCAATACTTTGGTCACCTGATGCGAAGAACTGACTCCTTTGAAAAGACTCTGATGCTGGGAAAGATTGAGGGCAGGAGAAGGGGACGTCAGAGGATGAGATGGCTGGATGGCATCACTGACTCAATGGACATGAGTTTGAGTGAACTCCAGGAGTTGGTGATGGCCAGGGAGGCCTGGCGTGCTGCAGTCTGTGGGGTTGCAAAGAGTTGGATACGACTGGGCAACTGAACTGAACTGTGCTGGGTCTTTCTTGACTCATGGCTCTTTGTTGAGCAAAGTGGAGGCTTCTCTAGTGTGACACATGGGCTTAGTTGCCCTAAGTCATGTGGAATCATAATTCCCCGACCAGGGATTGAATCCCCATCCCCTGCGTTGGAAGGCAGATTCTTAACCACTGGACCACCAGAGAAATCCTTTAAATGAGCCTTTTTATCTAAAATGTCCCTGCAGACATCGGAAACTATTAGCTTGAAATTTTTCTCTGTTTCATGGGTTTTCTTTTTATGTTCTTCATCTTTGCTCATGGGGTAAGAGGAATGTGAACTGGGACAGTCTTTGGTTGTAATTTTGGTTTTCGCTTCAGAAGTCCTCTCATTTAATAGGCTATTTTTTCCCCTTTGGGTTAGTCTTCCCTTAGAGTTTAGCTTTTAACAGGTGTTGTGACTCATGGCAATACCAGTGAAGTAATAGACACTGTGCTCTCCTGGCCTGACTGCTTTTCCTCTGAAAATCTCCTTCCTCTAAGGTTAGGTCAGAGGTAACAGACATTTAAAAACAGCAACAACAACAACAAAAACAGGTTTCTGTTTTAGCTGTATCTCCTATTATATTCTGGCTTGTTTTATGTCTTTACTGCTCTCAGATATATCAATATTTCCTATAACCATCCTAAGTTCCCAACTCCCCCAACCCCTTTCCCCAGATTTAAACCTCTGCATCTGGTTGCCTTAGTCACTGGACAGGCCTCCTCTGCCTGTAGGCCTCATCTGACTTGAACTTTTAGGAAAACCCTCTTCCACTGATGTATGAGGAGGTATGGGTGGTAACATTATCTGTGGTTGAGATGTGCTCCATAGTTCCCATTGTGGATTTGTCATTTCTTGTTCCAAAGAGATTTCTTCTATATTTAATTTTTTAGTTGGTTTTGGAGGAGGTGAATCCTTTGACTTAGCTTTTTTTTTTTTTACTGGCAGTCATATCTTTTTGGTGCTTTAAAGTACGTGAATATTTGGTGTTATACAAAGTAAGTGGATAATGAATTTTCACTTTTGTGTCCTCATATTTTGATCTATGTAAAGAGAGCCAGCGTTTGTAAGGTATTAGTGTTTTCTTCCCAAAGGTATAAACATCTAGCATGGAAGGGAAAAAGAACTATGTGGAATAAAAGCAAAATGCTCAAAATAATGATTTTTTTTCCCTAAAAACTTAATGCAAAGTATCTTAATTATCCAAGGGATTATATTTATTGAACATGAAAATCATGGCAAACATCTGAATATACATCTCTGAATGTGATTTGCCAACCTTTTTGGTTAGTTATAATTATCTTTCTTAATTGGGTTTGCCTGATTATTGGCTTCTCAAAATATGTGCATATTTTAAGGATCATAGGGAAGTCAGTTTATGAAAAAGCATCATGAAATCTGTTTTACAGACTCTGAGTTGTTCCTGCTGAGTTTTGAGGGCATATGGCATCGTGTCTGATACAACATCTTGTGTGAAAAATCTTGCTTAGGAACCAAAACAAAAGCAGCAAAAAAGAAGAATAAACCTCAATGTAGAATTTTTCTCAGTCAAAATGCTCCTTAAGTAATTTTAGGAAATACATTGTACATTGTAACTTTGGGTATAGTGCTAAATATCTTTGTGAGAAAGAAGAATTTACAAACAAAAATGGAAACTATAGTCTTAATATAGTGATCTAAACTATTTTAAAGCAAAACTATGCTTGCTAAAGAAGCTAGGTTACTTAACTGCTTTTTTGAAATTAAAAATAACTTTTATTATAACAGCAAAGATGTACATCGTAGAACATAGAAAATATAAGAAAGTAAACACCATGTTCTACCACCAGAGATTACCATGCTGCTGCTGCTAAGTCACTTCAATTGTATCCAACTCAGTGCGACCCCATAGACGGCAGCCCACCAGGCTCCCCCATCCCTGGGATTCTCCAGGCAAGAACACTGGAGTGGGTTGCCATTTCCTTCTCCAATGTGTACATTTTCTTCATATCCATTTCCACCCACATGCTTTTTTAACCAAAATGATCATACTGTGCATGCTATTTTATAATCTACTTTTATTCCAGCTAATGCTCACTACTGTTTCATGTCAGTAAATTTGCATTTTATGTATTACCTGGTCCATATTCAAATTGAATGATCATCCCCAAAATATCCTTTAGAACTTTAGTTAGTCTAGCCTAGATTCATTCTATTGCAAATCACTCTTTGCCTCCAGTTGTTTTGTCCCTCTATGGTTCTTTCATCTAGCACGGTCCTCACCTTTTTCCTGTGTTGTGACTTGATGAAGAGACTGGGTCAGAAGGAACTGGGCAAGCTGTCTTGTTCTCGTAGATTTTTAATATTAGAATTTTTGGAGATAGCATTTAACTTCTTGAGTTATTAGAAATTTATTTCTTAGAAGGTGTTCGGTTCAGCTCACTTCAGTCACTCAGTTGTGTCTGACTCTTTGCGACCCCATGAATTGCAGCACGCCAGGCCTCCCTGTCCATCAACATCTCCCGGAGGTCACTCAAACTCACGTCCATCGAGTCGGTGATGCCATCTAGCCATCTCATCCTCTGTCGTCCCCTCTTCCTCCTGCCCCCAATCCCTCCCAGCATCAGAGTCTTTTCCAGTGAGTCAACTCTTCGCATGAGGTGGCCAAAGTACTGGAGTTTCAGCTTTAGCATCATTCCTTCCAAAGAAATCCCAGGGCTGATCTCCTTCAGAATGGACTGGTTGGATCTCCTTGCAGTCCAAGAGACTCTTGAGTGTAGGGAGGACCAGAGGTAAGGGTGGAGAGAACGTGTGACTATATTACTGAACTCAGAAAATACTTTTATCTGCAGGGGTGTGCTAATTACTTATTATTTACATATTTAGTTAATGAAATGCCTCCCAAACTGTGAGGCCCTGACTTTTCCATTTTTTAGTATATTAAGTAGGATAGTACTTTGCCAACAGAGGTCCATCTAGTCAAGGGTTTGGTTTTTCCAGTAGTCGTGTATGGATGTGAGAGTTGGGCCATAAAGAAAGCTGAGTGCCAAAGAATTGATGCTTTTGAACTGTGCTGTTGGAGAAGACTCTTGAGAGTCCCTTGGACTGCAGGGAGATCCAACCAGTCCATCCTAAAGGAAATCAGTCCTGAGTGTTCATTGGAAGGACTGATGTTGAAGCTGAAACTCCAATACTTTGGCCACCTGATGCAAAGAGCTGACTCCTTTGAAAAGACCCTGATGCTGGGAAAGATTGAGGGCAGGAGAAGGGGACGACAGAGGATGAGATGGTTGGATGGCATCACTGACTCAATGGACATGGGTTTGGGTGGACTCTGGCAGTTGGTGATGGCCAGGGAGGCCTGACGTACTGTGGTTCTTGGGGTCGCAAAGAGTCGGTTACAACTGAGCAACTGAACTGAAGTAGGCTAGTCATGAGCAATGTACCAATGTACTAAGGAGGTTGGTAGTGATGCAGGGGTACCATTGTTGAATTTTGTTTAGACTGTTACGTGCCTTCACACTGACTTTATTCATATATGTGTGTCCATACACACATACATTTTTTTCTGGGCCCTTAGGTCCTCTGCCAGAAGCAGTAGTATAGTGTACCTACAATGTGTCATGCCTTGTATTAAATCTTAAGGAGGTGAAGATGAGTAATGTTACGATAAACAACACAGACCCTTCCCTCAGGGATCTCTGTAGAATAACTGTGGAGAAAAAAAACTCTACCAGTATATGGAGAAATAACTCAATGCCGTGTTAGAGGGTGTGTCAACAACAAACAGGATGGCATTAAAAATACTCCACGACCTGGTACCCCTGAACCTAACACAATACTATGAATCAACTATAGTTAAAACACTCTGTGATCTTGCATTTAAAAATCCTCTCTTGAGGCATCATTTGCATACAATAAAATGTATCCATTTTAAATAGCTTCTTTTTCCTGACCACTCCCTCTCTCATCCTGCTACAAAAACAACTCAGTCTTCTGCCTTCTCATCTTTCTCTTGCCCTTCCAGCTATTTGGCATTTTTATGCCTTTGCTTCGTTCCTTTGTCTGGAATGCCCCCCAACCCCGACTTGCTTTGCAAATTTTACTTCTCAACTTTAGCCTCACACCTGGCTCCCCTCTCTGTCCTCTCAGAGATCTGTATGTAGAACACCATTTACTAAAGAAAGTGTAAGCTTAGTTTTCTTCCATTCCATTTGAACAATATCGTTGTTTTGCCCCCTACAAACAGACATTTTCCTTTTTTCTGTTTCATCCATTCTGTAAATATTTTTCTAATGTTCATTATGTGTCAGGATTAATACTAGACTATGGGATAGATACAAATGAGAATAAGAATTTGTCCCTTTCTTTATAAGACTGAAATATAGTAGGCGTTAGTATCAGAAACAGTAGACTATACTAACTGTAATAGACATGAGTGTGGTGGTTTATGGGAGCAAGGTGTAAGGAGCCATTGACTATGTGCGAAAGAGGTAGAGCCTCACTGGGGTTTCTAAAGATGTGAAGAGTCTGACATTTGCTAGGGAAGGCCCGTGGAATATGGGAAACAGTAAGTATAAAAGCATGGCGTTCTGAAGTCCAGACATACTTGGGGAAGCCTGAGATGTCAGTGTTCTGGGAACATCTTTGCTTGTTACTTTAGGCACAAATATTCTCTCTAATTCCTTTTGGATGTTGTTTTCTATTTAATCTAATATTCCATTGCTCCACTATTATATTTTCTTCTTTTAAAAGGTTGCTAAATCAGATACCTTCCACATGCTGAATAAATATTTTAGGGATTTTGTTTTTATGAAACCAAGCTTGTAGAGTATAAAGACAAAACACTAAACTATTGACATATCAGAGAATAAGATGTGATTCTTCAGTGATCAATGCAAAGAAATAGAGGAAAACAACAGAATGGGAAAGACTAGGGATCTCTTCAAGAAAATCAGAGATACCAAAGGAACATTTCATGCAAAGATGGGCACAATAAAGGACAGAGATGGTGTGGACCTAACAGAAGCAGAAGATATTAAGAAGAGGTGGCAAGAATACACAGAAGAATTGTACAAAAAAGAGCTTCAAGACCCAGATAATCATGATGATGTGATCACTGACCTAGAGCCAGACATCTTGGAATGTGAAGTCAAATGGGCCTTAGAAAGCATCACTACGAACAAAGCTAGTGGAGGTGATGGAATTCCAGTGGAGCTATTCCAAGTCCTGAATGATGATGCTGTGAAAGTGCTGCACTCAATATGCCAGCAAATTTGGAAAACTCAGCAGTGGCCACAAGATTGGAAAAGGTCAGTTTTCATCCCAATCCCAAAGAAAGGCAATGCCAAGGAGTGCTCAAACTACCGAACAATTGCACTCATCTCACACGCTAGTAAAGTAACGCTCAAAATTCTCCAAGCCAGGCTTCAGCAATACGTGAACCATGAACTTCCTGATGTTCAAGCTGGTTTTAGAAAAGGCAGAGGAACCAGAGATCAAATTGCCAACATCCGCTGGATCATGGAAAAAGCAAGAGAATTCCAGAAAAACATCTATTTCTGCTTTATTGACTATGCCAAAGCCTTTGACTGTGTGGATCACAATAAACTATGGAAAATTCTGAAAGAGATGGGAATACCAGACCACCTGATCTGCCTCTTAAGAAATCTGTATGCAGGTCAGGAAGCAACAGTTAGAACTGGTCATGGAACAACAGACTGGTTCCAAATAGGAAAAGGAGTACGTCAAGGCTGCATATTGTCACCATGTTTATTTAACTTATATGCAGAGTACATCATGAGAAATGCTGGACTGGAAGAAACACAAGTTGGAATCAAGATTGCTGGGAGAAATATCAATAACCTCAGATATGCAGATGACACCACTCTTATGGCAGAAAGTGAAGAGGGGCTAAAAAGCCTCTTGATGAAAGTGAAAGTGGAGAGTGAAAAGGTTGGCTTAAAGCTCAACATTCAGAAAACGAAGATCATGGCATCTGGTCCCATCACTGCATGGGAAATAGATGGGGAAACAGTGGAAACAGTGTCAGACTTTGTTTTTCTGGGCTCCAAAATCACTGCAGATGGTGACTGCAGCCATGAAATTAAAAGACGCTTGCTCCTTGGAAGGAAAGTTATGACCAACCTAGATAGCATATTCAAAAGCAGAGACATTACTTTACCAACAAAGGTTCGCCTAGTCAAGGCTATGGTCTTTCCTGTGGTCATGTATGGATGTGAGAGCTGGACTGTGAAGAAGGCTGAGCGCTGAAGAATTGATGCTTTTGAACTGTGGTGTTGGAGAAGACTCTTGAGAGTCCCTTGGACTGCAAGGAGATCCAACCAGTCCATTCTGAAGGAGATCAGCCCTGGGATTTCTTTGGAAGGAATGATGCTAAAGCTGAAACTCCAATATTTTGGCCACCTCATGCGAAGAGTTGACTCATTGGAGAAGAGTCTGATGCTGGGAGGGATTGAGGGCAGGAGGAGAAGGGGACGACAGAGGATGAGATGGCTGGATGGCATCACTGACTCGATGGATGCGAGTCTGAGTGACCTCCGGGAGCTGGTGATGGACAGGGAGGCCTGGCGTGCTGCGGTTCATGGGGTCGCAAAGAGTCGGACACGACTGAGCGACTGATCTGATCTGATCTGATTTATAGCAAGCCAGGAAGCTATCACTAAGCTTCTGAAAACAGCTTACCTTTTATAATAATGACTCTAAAGAAAGACAAATGTACTTTCAAAGAATAAACTAGGCACAAAGAAAGACACAGAGGGGGTAGTACTTTGTTTTCAAGAAACTCACTCACTTATTGCAGACAATTTAGCGGGCTGGGCATTTCTGAGAAGGCAGCTTTAACTTTGTCATTTCTTCTCGGTAGCTAAGCGGCATTCCAGAAGATCACTCTTCAGCACTGTCAGTGCACTTAGTGATAGGCCCAACCACAAATGGATTGTCTAAAAGCTAAGTGTGATTGGCTTTACCTAACAAAACAGCAGTAAAGGTTGGTCTCCATCAATAACCTCTTCTGTCTCGTGGCTACCAAAAATAACATAATAAATTTTCCCATGGATCTGGCAGGAAAGAGATACTCAGGTGGCCAAGGATGCAGGGTCTCCTGGTGGAGTCTAGTATAGCTTCTCTATTCCCACCAAAGCCTTCGTCACCCCTGCCTTCACCACCCTCCAACCCCTGGTCCACTGGATCAGACTCTGTCTCTGCTCCTTTTCAAAGCAGATTCCTGTTTTATGAAAACATGCACATTTAAGATCCTAATTCTTTTTTTCTGTAGTTCTTTGCTTTTCTGACTCCATTTCCTGGTACACAAATAACAAGTGCTCACTTATGAATAAAAGATGAACCACAAATCATTTCATTAAAATGTCTTGGATAGACTTGGGCTCATAGATTGCTACTCAGATAGAATCAGCCTGTGTGCAAGGCTTTTTAAACTATCAACCTCATGAAGTTGTATACCACCTTTACACATAGAGTGTAGTAGATGTGCACTTAACATTCACTTTTCCTACTTAACACAATAAGTATTTCCATTTTTGCAATAAAGCATACTGACCAGTGCCATTGCAGCTAGAAGAATACTCACTCTGGTACACTCATCAACTTCTCCCACTAGTTGAACTGTTTGCTTACCAGGAGTGAGTTGTATGTATTCCTAAACCTGTTTATTATCCATTACAATTGTTGTAATCCTGAAATTTGGCTAATATACTGCATAGATTGATGTAACAGTAAAGTGAGAGTTATTTTTCTGTGAAAAGCAAATCAAGTGCTATGGAAAGATTTAGTAAAGGTAAGTTGTTTAATGAAAATTGCTGTCAAATGTGAAATTGGGCAAGAAAGTGGTAAAATATTTGAAAACAGAATCATAAAAATTGAGAAAGATTTTGCTAGATAACATATTTCTCACTCTACTTTTAAATGTTTAAGTGTGAATTTCTCACTGCACTTGAAAGAAGGGAGCAAAACTGGAACATCTAGGTGATGCGTTTTGAACTGGCTTTTGTGAGCAGTATAGTAGAGTCTGAGAAAAGGTCTTTGCATATATTTATCCTTGTTAAAATGACTCCCAACTTTTGAAATTAATGAAATAACCCCTATCAGGCCGTATCTTAGGCAAAAGACTTGGGAATTATTTGAAACGCAAGCCTCCCGCCCCACATTTTTATGTGCAGTCATGCATAGGGGGTATTCTCTGTTAGAGCCAGTGGGCTGGAACACCTCTCTGTTATAGAGGAATGGATTTCTGGACCTAGGCAGGGAAGAAGATGTGCAGCCCATCAGAAAGCCCATCAAGGATAATTGAACCATGGAGAGTTAATGTCTTTGTAAATCTGTTTTCTTGGCACATAATATTCAGGGGCATATCAGACATATTTGCCCACCCGTTGATAATAAACGTATCCGAAGTCCCCAGTAAATGTGACTGGGAGGTAAAGAGAGAATGTAACCAATATATTGGAATTTATACATCCAAATGAGCTTTCTTCTTCAAAATAATGACAGTAGGAAGGTCAGCAATTATTCAAAAGATGCTGTGTCTACTCAAGTCATCTTTGGAACTGATTTGAAATTGCTACTGAAGACAGTTTACATGCTTCATGGGAATACTAGCTGAATTATTTCCAGTCATGCTGTGCTGTGCTGTTACTTCAGTCGTGTCTGACTCTGCATGCCTATGGACTTTAGCCCTCCCGGCTCTTCTGTCCATGGAATTCTCCAGGCAAGAATACTGGAGTGGATTATTTAAAGTCATACCTGATTTTAAACCAGTGATAATTTTACCCGTCCTCATTTACCATCTTGGTTCCAAATAGCTACTTACCTTGGTTTTCCATTGCTAGGATATGCATTTCAGATCTTAAAAGACAACCCAGAAGGAGAATTTCAGAAAAGCCTTGAGCAGTGGTGGCATCACTGAAATAAATATAAACCATCGAGCAAGGTGAATGCTTTGAAAAGGAGACTGTTAATTTGGGTGTATAAATTGTTTGTTAAATATCAAATTAGTTGTATTTCTCTAGAGTGGGAATCGGCAAACTTTTTCTGTAGAGAGTAAGAGTTTAGACATTGCAGGTCATGAATGTCTGTCACAGATATTCAACTCTGTACAGAAGCCGTCATGCACAACATGTAAATGAGTGGACATGGTTCTGTTCCCCGAAAACTCTGTTTTCAAACACAGGTAGGAGGTTCTGGCCCTCTGAGCCAATGTTTGTCAACCATTGCTCTCACAGTGTCCCCCAAAATGGATGAGCCTCAATAGTTCTCTCTTGGTCTCATCCCCTGAAAATAGGAATTGAAATCGTTGCTCCCATCTTTGATATAAAAATTATCATTTTAAAGGACAGTTCATTACATCAAAGGTGAAAAAAATTACTATAAGTTAAAATCTGATATTCTTAGCAAGTAGGCTTGGCAGAAGTCTAAAGGGCTGAAGGGGAGTTTGCTTCTGTACCTCATCCACCGTATTGTTCTGACCGTCAGTGTGGCTGCCCCAAAGTCTGACCATACAGACGTCTGGAGTGGCTTCATCAGAGATTTGTCAGAGCTGTGATGAGATGGAGCTTTCCATAGCCCTAAACAATCCTCCAGAATCTGCCTCAACAGTCTAGTGGTGTTTTTTTGTTTTCCTCTCCTTCCCTCCTACCTAGCATCTTCCCTCTCCCCTCCTACTCACCTTACCTTTTTACCTCCTTTCATATTTTTAAGATAATATAACCTATAGCATAAAATTCACCCGTTTAAAGTGTACACTTCCATGACGTTTAGTATATTCAGTTGTACAGCCATCACTGAGACTTGAGAACATTTTAATTTTCCCCAAGAGAATTTGTATTTACCCCAGGGCTTCCCAGGTGATGCTAGTGGTAAAGAATCCAGCCACCAATGCAGGAGACACAGGAGACGTGGGTTCGATCCCTGGGTCTGGAAGAGACCCCTGGAGGAGGGCATGGAAACCCACTCCAGTATTCTTGCCTGGAGCATGGTGGAGCATGGTGGGTGCTGGTGCATGCGGTCGGAAAGAGGCAGACACGACTGAGTGACTGAGCACGCACGCAGACACGCACACACACGCACCATGCGCATTAGTAGTCCGTCTCTCCCCTCCCCCCACAACCCCAAAGAACTCACTGATATATTTTGCTTCCATAGACTTGCCTATAATGGGTTTTATATAAAAGGAATCATATAATTATTCTTTTGTGACTGCATTCATTGGACATAATGTTTTCAAAGTTTGTCTTTTAGCATCTATCTGTATATTGTTGCTTTTTATTGCCAGATAATATGCATCATTGTATGCATATTCCACATTTTTTGATCCCTCCATCTGTTGATGGACATTTAGGTTTCCTTATCTTGGCTGTTTTAAACCTACTATGGATGTTTGTATGAAAGTTTTTTTTGTGGACATATGTCTTTCTATTCCTTGAATAAATACCTAGGAATGAGATTATAGTTTACATGGCAACCATATGATGTATGCTTAGCATTTTGAGGAACTTCCAGCTGTTTTTCAAAGGGGTTGCACCATTCTATATTCCCACTAACAATATATGAGGGTTCCAATTATCTCCATCCTTACGAACACTAGTTGTTGTCTTTATTATTATTATTATCCTAGTTGATATGAAGTAGTATCACAGTTTTTTGAGCATCTTTCCATGTGCTTGACCATTTGTATGTCATCTTTGGAGAAATGTCTGTTCAAATCTTTTGCCCATTTAAAGCTTTTTTTTTTTTTAAGTGGTAAATCTTCTTTATATGTTCTAGATATAGGTCCTTTATCAAGTATACATAACAGATTTACAAATATTTTTCACCATTCTATAGGTCATTTTGTCCTTGGTATTGTCCTTTGAAGCAGTGTGTGTGTGTGTGTGTGTGTGTGTTAGTCGCTCAGTCGTGTCTGACTCTGCGACCCCATGGACTGTAGCCCACCAGGTTTTTTGTCCATGGAATTCTCCAGGCAAGAATACTGGAGTGGGTTGCCATTTCCTTCTCCACCTTTGAAGCATAAAAGGTGTTAATTTTGTTGAAGTCCAATTTATTTTGTTGCTTGTACTTCTAGGGTCATGTCTAAGAAACCAGTGCTTAGCCCTAGCTCATGAAAGTTTTACACCCATCTTTTTCCTAGGGGTCTTATAGTTTTAGCTCTTAAATTTAGGTCTAAAACCTACTTTGTGTTTTTATTTGGGGTGAGGTAGGAAGTACGGATTCATTGCTTTGTGTGTGGATGTTCAGTTACTCCAGCATCATTTTTGAAAAGACTTTTCCCCATTGAATGGACTTGGGATCTCTGTCAAAAATAAACCCTTAGATTTATGAAAGTTCTCTTCATTGGTCTATAAGTCTGCCCTTATGCCAGTACCATACTGTCTTGATTAGCACAGCTGTGTAGTAAGTTTGAAATCAGGAAATGTGAATCATCCAACTTTTTATTTTCATGATTATTTTGGCTATTCTGGGTCCTTTGAATTTCTCTATGAATTTTTATATCAGTTTCTTAATTTTTTCAAAAATAAGCAGCTCAGATTTTTAAAAGTATTTATTTGGCTGTACCAGGTCTTAGTTCCTGCATGCAGGACCTTTAGTTGCAACATGTGAAGTCTTATTTGCAGTATGTGGAATCTAGTTCCCTGACCAGGGATTGAACCCAGGCCCCATGTTTTGGGAGCTTGGATTGTTAACCACTGAAAAGTCCTGCAGCTGAGATTTAGATAGGGATTACAGTGAATCAGGAGACCAACTTGGGGAATATGGTCATCTTAACAGTATCAGGTCTTCTGATTCATTAACATTAAATGTCTTTCCACTTATTTAGATTTTCTTTAATGTCTTTCAATCATGTTTTGGAGTTTTCAGTGTATAGATTTTTTTAATATAAATTTATTTATTTTAATTGGAGGCTAATTACAATATTGTATTGGTTTTGCCATGCATCAACATGAATCTGCCATGGGTATACATGTGTTCCCCATCCTGAACCCCTCTCCCACTTCTCTCCCCATACCATCCCTCTGAGTCATCCCAGTGCACCAGCCCCAAGCATCCTGTATCATGCATCGAACCTGGTCTGGCGATTTGTTTCATATATGATATTATACATGTTTCAATGCCATTCTCCCAAATCATCCCACCCTCTCCCTCTCCCACAGAGTCCAAAAGACTGTTCAATACATCTGTGTCTCTTTTGCTGTCTCCCATACAGGGTTATCGTTACCATCTCTCTAAATTCCATATATATATATGTGAGTATACTGTATTGGTGTTTTTCTTTCTGGCTTACTTCACTCTGTATAATAGGCTCCGGTTTCATCCACCACATTAGAACTGATTCAAATGTATTCTTTTTAATGGCTGAGTAATACTCCATTGTGTGTATGTACCACAGCTTTCTTATCCATTCATCTGATGGACATCTAGCTTGTTTCCATGTCCTGGCTATATTATAAACAGTGCTGTGATGAATATAGGGGTACACGTGTCTCTTTCAATTCTGGTTTCCTTGGTGTGTATGCCTAGCAGTGGGATTGCTGGGTCATAGGCAGTTCTATTTCCAGATTTTTAAGGAATCTCCACACTGTTCTCCATAGTGGCTGTACTAGTTTGCATACCCACCACCAGTGTAAGAGGGTTCCCTTTTCTCCACACCCTCTCCAGCATTTATTGCTTGTAAACTTTTGGATAGCAGCCATTCTGACTGGCGTCAAATGGTACCTCATAGTGGTTTTGATTTGCATTTCTCTGATAATGAGTGATGTTGAGCATCTTTTCATGTGTTTGTTAGCCATCTGTATGTCTTCTTTGGAGAAATGTCTATTTAGTTCTTTGGCCCATTTTTTGATTGGGTCATTTATTTTTCTGGAATTGAGCTGTAGGAGTTGCTTGTATACTTTTGAGATTAGTTGTTTGTCAGTTGCTTCATTTGCTATTATTTTCTCCCATTCTGAAGGCTGTCTTTTTACCTTGCTTATAGTTTCCTTTGTTGTGCAGAAGCTTTTAATTTTATTTATTTATTTATTTTTGGCTTATAAACATTTTTGTTGCTTTTTATTTTCAGTGCGTTTTCACCTTATTTTTTTTTTAAATTTTATTTTGCTTAACTTTACAATATTGTATTGCTTTCGCCATTCATTAAAATGAATCCACCACAAGTATACATGTGTTCCCCATCCTGAACCCTCCTCCCTCCTCCCTCCCCATACCATCCCTCTGGTTCGTCCCAGTGCGCCAGCCCCAGGCATCCGTTATCAGGCATCGTACCTGGACTGGCGACTCGTTTCAGAAATGATATTATACATATTTCAATGCTATTCTCCCAAATCATCCCACCCTCTCCCTCTCCCAGAGTCCATAAGACTGTTCTATACATCAGTGTGTCTTTTGCTGTCTCGTAAACAGGGTTATTGTTACCATCTTTCTAAATTCCATATATATACATTAGTACTGGGGAAGGCAATGGCACCCCACCCCAGTACTTTTGCCTGGAAAATCCCATGGACGGAGGAGCCTGGTAGGCTCCAGTCCATGGGGTCGCTAAGAGTCGGACACGACTGAGCAACTTCACTTTCGCTTTCCACTTTCATACGTTGGAGAAGGAAATGGCAACCCACTCCAGTATTCTTGTCTGGAGAATCCCAGGGACAGGGGAGCCTGGTGGGCTTCTGTCTGTGGGGTCGCACAGAGTTGGACACGACTGAAGCGACTTAGCAGCAGCAGCAGCAGCAGCAGCAGCATACTGTATTTGTGTTTTTCTTTCTGGCTTACTTCACTCTGTATAATAGGCTCCAGTTCCAGCCACCTCATTAGAACTGATTCAAATGTATTCTTTTTAATGGCTGAGTAATACTCCATTGTATATATGTACCACAGCTTTCTTATCCATTCATCTGCGGATGGAATCTAGGTTGCTTCCAAGTCCTGGCTATTGTAAACAGTGCTGCTATGAACATTGGGGTACACGTGTCTCTTTCAATTCTGATTTTCTCAGTGTGTATGCCCAGCAGTGGGATTGCTGGATCATAAGGCAGTTCTATTCCCAGTTTTTGGAGGAATCTCCATACTGTTCTCCATAGTGGCTGTACTAGTTTGCATTCCCACCAACAGTGTAAGAGGGTTCCCTTTTCTCTACACCCCCTCCAGCATTTATTGCTTGTGGACTTTTGGATCGCAGCCATTCTGACTGGCGTCAAATGGTACCTCATAGTGGTTTTGATTTGCATTTCTCTGATAATGAGTGATGTTGAACATCTTTTCATGTGTTCGTTAGCCATCTGTATGTCTTCTTTGGAGAAATGTCTATTTAGTTCTTTGGCCCATTTTTTGATTGGGTCATTTATTTTTCTGGAATTGAGCTGTAGGAGTTGCTTGTATACTTTTGAGATTAGTTGTTTGTCAGTTGCTTCATTTGCTATTATTTTCTCCCATTCTGAAGGCTGTCTTTTCACCTTGTTTATAGTTTCCTTTGTTGTGCAGAAGCTTTTTAAGTTTGATTAGGTCCCATTTGTTTATTTTTGATTTTATTTCCAATATTCTTGGAGGTGGGTCATAGAGGATCCTGCTGTGATGTATGTCAGAGAGTGTTTTGCCTATGTTTTCCTCTAGGAGTTTTATGGTTTCTGGTCTTACATTTAGATCTTTAATCCATTTTGAGTTTCTTTTGTGTATGGTGTTAGAAAGTGTTCTAGTTTCATTCTTTTACAAGTGTTTGACCAGTTTTCCCAGCACCACTTGTTAAAGAGATTGTCTTTAATCCATTGTATATTCTTGCCTCCTTTGTCAAAGATAAGGTGTATGGAAATACAAAAAACCTTGAATAGCCAAAGCTATCTTGAGAGAGAAGAATGGAACTGGAGGAATCAACCTGCCTGACTTCAGGCTCTACTACAAAGCCACAGTCATCAAGACAGTATGGTACTGGCACAAAGACAGAAATATAGATCAATGGAACAAAATAGAAAGCCCAGAGATAAATCCACGCACTTACAGAAGCTTTTAATTTTAATTAGGTCCCATTTGTTTATTTTTGCTTTTATTTCCAGTATTCTGGGTGATGGGTCATAGAGGATCCTGCTGTGATATATGTCAGAGAGTGTTTTGCCTATGTTCTCCTCTAGGAGTTTTATAGTTTCTAGTCTTATTTTTAGATCTTTAATCCATTTTGAGTTTCTTTTGTGTATGGTGTTAGAAAGTGTTCTAGTTTCATTCTTTTACAAGTGGTTGACCAGTTTTCCCAGCACCACTTGTTAAAGAGATTGTCTTTAATCCATTGTATATTCTTGCCTCCTTTGTCAAAGATAAGGTGTCCATAGGTGCATGGGTTTATCTCTGGGCTTTCTATTTTGTTCCATTGATCTATATTTCTGTCTTTGTGCCAGTACCATACTGTCTTGATGACTGTGGCTTTGTAGTAGAGCCTGAAGTCAGGCAGGTTGATTCCTCCAGTTCCATTCTTCTTTCTCAAGATTGCTTTGGCTAGTCGAGGTTTTTTGTATGTCCATACAAATTGTGAAATTATTTGTTCTCGCTCTTTTTACACTTCTTTTATTAAATTTATTTATATGTGGTTTATTCTTTTTGATGGCCTTGTCAATAGAATTGGTTTTTCTTAATTTTATTTTTGATTATTGCTAGTGTATAGAAATAGAGTTGATTTCTATATCTTGCAGTCTTACTGAATTCATTTATTAGTTCTAATAGTTTATTGGATTTCTTAGAATTTTCTGTATTTAACATCATATCTGCAAATTAGACATTAAAAAAATACTGGACTCAGATCAGATCAGATCAGTCGCTCAGTTGTGTCCAACTCTTTGCGACCCCATGACCCGCAGCACGCCAGGCCTCCCTGTCCATCACCAGCTCCCGGAGGTCACCCAGACTCATACCCATCGAGTCAGTGATGCCATCTAGCCATCTCATCCTCTGTCGTCCCCTTCTCCTCCTGCCCTCAATCCCTCCCAGCATCAGAGTCTTCTCCAATGAGTCAACTCTTCGCATGAGGTGGCCAAAATACTGGAGTTTCAGCTTTAGCATCATTCCTTCTAAAGAAATTCCAGGATTGATCTCCTTCAGAATGGACTAGTTAACATCTTTTTTTCTTGTTCCTCTCTGTAACTGTTTCAGACCTTTTAACACCATAGTTAAGTCTCCTTTTCCTTTTCAGCCTCTGTACCCTCCACTCTCAGCAGAAAATCTCCTAGGATGGCAAAAAGGAAGAGAGCTAAATAATTCTGTATATTATATGTGGGAAACCTCAAGCAATTCTGTATTATCGGTCCTTAACTGCAAGTCAGGGACAAGCTGAAAAAAAGAAATTTCTATCTTTCATAGCTGGTTTGTTTAAAAAAAAAAAAAAAAAGTTCGAGGTCAGAAAAGTAGTGACCTTTTTTTAAAAAAAGAAATTATTATGATTTTTATTAATAGTGAGCTGATTTTGATTTTTGTTTTTGGCCATAACCAGACAGGGTGCTTGCTTAGCTTATTATCTTAGAGTATTGGGCCAGTGAAATCAGGATCATTAATTTGATCACTGTCTTAGCCAGTCTTGTAAATACATAGCATCCTCTGTCATGAGGGGCAGGTGAAAAGGTAACTTGAGCTTACAAGGCCATGGGCACTAGAGGACATGGAACTCAACATGTTTCTTCTAACTGGAAGGGAGTTGGTTATGTTCTCTTGGTTTATGAAGGATATGCAGGGTTGGGGCATATGGCCTGGCAAATTATGCCTTGAACAGCTCCACGGAGTGCAATTCACAGAGACTATAAAATGCACAGTGATACTCAGTGGTCCTGTGATAGGACCAATATATATTCTCTGAACTGGAAACCTTACAGATTTGCTGGTAGAGGATTTAGAGTTTTGAATATTCATTTATATTTGCTAACTCTTCTTTGATTCCTGGTTCTTGGGTTTCCTGCAGCCCACTCCTCCTATATTTTGGCTGTAATTGTTTTGGTTTTTTTCAGCAAGCCTTAAAGAGAGTTGTTAAAGATAAATAGGCACCTCATTGAACCTTTTCTCCTTGATATAGTCAACATAATTTTAAAAGAAAATTAAAAATGAGTTTTTTCTTCTACATGTAGGAATATATGCCTGGTTGCCTGAATTTTATATGTATGTACGTATGTGTCAAAAACTAAAGTATTAGACTTTCCTCTAGAATGATAATGTATTGAAGTGGATGAATTTTTAGAAACTATTTGAGCCAACCTCGAGTTCTCATAATCATCCTTATCACTGTCCATGGTTTATTGGCTGTTCTCCACTTGAAGAATTTTAGTTCCTGAGACTTCATTTTTTAAGCATATTTTAAAAAATCATTTATTTTCATTTGTGGCTGTGCTGTGTTTTTGTTGCTGTGTGCCAGCTTTCTCTCGTTGCGGTCAGCAGGGGCCACTCCAGTTGCAGTGTGCGGGCTTCTCATCGTGATGGCTCCTCTGGAGCACAGGCTCTAGGTTTAGGGCTTTGGTGGTTGCGGCAGGTGAGCTCAGTAGTTGCTGTTTGCGGGCTGCAGAGCACAGGCTCGGTAGTTGTGGTGCACAGGCTTTAGTTGCCCGGTAGCATGTGGGATCTTCCCTGAGCAGGGATCCATCCTGTGTCCTCTGCAGTGGCAGGTGGATTCTTAATCACTGGGCCACCAGGGAAGCGTCTTCATTTTGTCCTGAAACCACCTATAATCAATTTTGGACAAATTTTTGTCTCAAAAAAGCTCTTTTTGTTGAATCGAAATCTGCCCCTTCTTATCCTCCACCCATTATTTTATCTTTGGTTCTACTCTTGTTTCAAGGCTTTATAGAATAAGTCTCATACTTTTTCTACGTAAAAATTTTCTGTTATATAGATGTTTATCACATCTCCACTTAAATCTTTGCTGGTCAGACAACCTGGAGAGTATTCCTAATATAGTGTCCAGATAGTCCACTCTCCTGATTGACAAACTAGAATGTGTCTAGAGGAATTCAAGGCTCCCTTTAAACTGAGTCGCGTAGAACTAAAAACTACTGTTTTCTAGGTGTGATATTATTGTGAGGCACAATGGAATTTTCACCTCTCAAGTTAGGGCACAAGCATTGAACTGTGGTAGGTTCTGGAGTCAAAACAGACTTGAGTTACAATTCCACACCTACCACTAACTAGCTCTGTGGGGAAGTTACTTAATTTCCTCATCTATAAAATGAGGATGGTGAGTGCAGCAAGTTCCTCTAGACTCTGGATTTCATGAGAGTAAGAACTCTATATTCATTTTGCTTTGTTTACCATCAGTTACCCAGCTCTGTTACCATCAGCTAGGTGAAGTCTAGCACTGAAAGATGCAAAAGCTAGCAAAAAACCATTCAGTCACTGAAAGCACTTAATTATAGCTAACATAGTAGCAGTTACATTGCTATGTTTTCATATGGCTGCAGCAATTTGAGTATCTGCATAGTAATAATAATAATAATCCCCTTTATTATTAGCCCTGTACTTTGAGTTTTCTGAATTTGAAGAATTTATGGCTTTCTGTTTCCAGTGTAAAAATGCAGTGGTTGGATATGAGTCCTATCTCATTTCTTACTGTTTTCTTTTCATTTATTTATTAAAAAAAACCTGTCATTCTGTAATCAAGATATCCTGTTTCTATAACCTTTCTATACGACTGAGAATGTTAATCAAGGTCTCAGATTTTATCATAGCAAATGTATGTTGCTTGGCAACAGAAAGAAAGATATAATGTTTTCAGACTTTAAAAATAGTTCAGGGTTTTATTATTCATTTTTTTTTATTAAAATGATTTCATTATTTGGGGAAAAATAGCCTAGAGGTATAAGAAAACAGCATGGCAGCAATATTTTTCTTGCATTTGTCTTCTAAGAAATGTTTTAAGTAGAAATTAGCTTTTGTCCATTTGAACTCTATAGATACTCTGGCCGGAACTCAGGCTCATGATCTGAAGATTTATCCATGCTACCCATTACATATGGAGGAATATTCTTTTTTTTGTTTGTTTGTTTCTTTTCGTTGTTTCCTTCCAAAAAATTACAGCCCATATGCCTTTTAAACTCTAGGAAGCCTTTCTGAAACAAACCCTATGCATTGTCTGATACATTGAAACCTACTCCAGCATCTTGGTGTATTTAATTATTTTGTATTTAATTATTGTATGTTTATAATAACTATATATTAGCTTAACCTATCTCCGCTGTCAGAATTCAAGGCCCCTGAAGACCTTTTTCAGACCCCTCTGTGGGCTTGTTAGAAGTTTGTTGATGGTCTGAGTGCCCTTTCAAAGTGAACTTACCTAAGTTTCAAAAAGTATGACTCAGTAATTTGGACACCAGTGCTCTCCCCACAGTTTTTCATTCTGTTGTGAACTTTCACTGTGACTTATAAAGTAAATCTGTACTATTTCAGAGTCATAGAAGTGACTGAGTTGCTGAGAGATTAAGAGATGCTTTTTTAAGGGCTGTGGCACAGAGCAGAGCTGAGGACTAAAGGTCTCCTGTGGAGCATCAAGGAATAACTATGTAACTAAGAACTTCCTTTGGGAAGCCAGCCAGACTGATACTGCTTTCTGACTCTGCTACTTTCAAGCTCTGTGATAGGGTCTCTTATCTGTGCCCTAGTTTCCTTATCTGTAAACTGAGATATTAATAGTACCCACCTTTTTATAAGGTGCTTCTCAGAATTAAGTGAGACAACACACTGTCTGACAACACATTTATACACTATGAGTGGACAGAATATATGTTTGTCTTTATTATTTGATACATGTCTAAAGGCAGTAACAGAAGTCTACACATTCTTTCCCCTTCTGTTTCTTTAATTCCACTTGATGTGGCCTCATTAAGATTCAGAATCAAATTGAGAGAAGATATGTTTTCATCAACCTTCTAAACTTTGTATTCATTGGATGATAATACATGTAAATAATAAGCTTTCAGGATAAGGCTCTCCCATTGCACAGCTCAAATAAAGAGAGACCTGGATGCTGCTGATGGTTCTGAAGACCCTGAACTTCTTCCTGGTTAGAAATCTCTCTCTCTCAGCCGATGAAGGATTTTCCTATACTATTTATCCTAGTCCAGGATTGCTGTGACACAGTTACTTTTATCAGCTGAATTAGGACCTATATACCCTCTGTTTGGAAGTTTTGTTTTCTTTGCAGGAATTTATCTAAAGCCTCACTTGTCATTGCATATCCAGTGGTGTTTTTTTTTTCCATCCTAGTGTTAGCTTATAAGAGGCTTAATCCTCATGACCAAGGCGCACTTCTGTCTCTAAATATCTATTTTATTTCTCATCCATTTCGTTTCCTCTTTTTGCTTGGCTGAATGTTTTGGACATGTGTGATGTTTCTCTCGTTTTTAATAGAGGACATTAAAGGAGCATTGTTTAGGTACAGTTGTGAACACTGTAGCTAGTAATTGTGGCTTGAGCTTTGAGTGAGTGATTGCCAGTCATTTTAGATCTTAGTTCTGCAAAATTCTGTAAGACTTGCGTCTTGGTGGCAGTAACATGGAAGTATACACATTTTCTCCCTCCCTTCGTCTATTTCTTTAATTCTACTGGAGTATAGGGGAGAGGAGAGGAAAGTTAGAGGAAAAGGAGCAGCATACTGCTGGTATCTTAGACCTCTGATTTTTGCTGTTTTTGTCTGGTTGCTAAGTCATGTCTGACTCTTTTGCAACCCCCATGGATTGTAGCCCACCAAGCTCCTCTGTCCATTGGATTTTCCAGGCAAGAATACTGGAGTGAGTTGCCATCTCCTTCTCCAAGGGGTCTTCCCAATCCAGGGATCAAGTCTTCATCTCTTGCATTGGCAGCTGGATTCTGAGTTTTGCTGTAGGTAATCATAAAATTGCTCATTCTTAAAGGTAGGAGAACCATGTTGAAGATGATGAAGCAGTTACAAACAGTTAAATCTTTGTCTTGTTTTTTTTTTTTCCTAAATGAAACATGAAAGTGATCAATTTTTTGAAATAATATGGTACAAATTACGCTGAAATAGCCTACACTGTGTTTTATCTGAGGCAAAAATGAATCAGTCCCAGCAAATGGGTTTTCTCCAGGGAATCAGTGACTTATACTTTGAGCTGACTTTGCTTTAGCAGCAGGATATACCTGAATTTTGATTCTGATAGTATGCTAGGGAAATTTTTTCTTTTTGTAGGAGAATTTTGGTGAAGTTGATATAGATATTGATGTTGTCAGTAAAATTATGCTTGGATTTTTTTTTTAATACTGGACAGTGTAATTATCAGAATCAGCAAGTGAAATTTATCAAGGTATTAGGCAACATTACATGCATGCTCAGTTGTGTCCATCTCTTAGCAACCCCATGGACCAAAGGCCACCAGGCTCCTCTGCCTATTGAACTCTCCTGACAAGAAGAGTTCTCTTGTCAGGCAAGAAGACTCTCCTGGACTGGGTCACCATTTCCTACTCCAGGAGTTCTTCCCTCCCCAGGGATTGAACCCATGTCTCCTGATTTAACCCATGTCTCCTGAGTCTCCTGCATTGGCAGGCAGATGTTTTACCATTGTGCCACCTGGGAAGCCCCAGCATTGAGCCCAGCATAGTCAACATTCTGCTTTCTGCATCTCATGTTTCATTTTCTGTGTTTCACTTTCTCAGTCCTTTTCTTGAGTCTGCATAAAATTTGTACAATTACTTAAACTAATTGAACTAAACCCTTCCCTGCTTGTGATATTCGGAAGTCATGACTGATAATTTAGCAACATAGACTTACTCTAGGGATAGATACCAAGGGCAGATGATGTAATTCGTGGACACAGGCAGTAAAAGTACAAGCAGTTGTAATTTTTCTGGGCTCCCTGTTCTCTTAATTAGTCATTGAAAACCTCATAAAAGAAGTAATGACTCACTCCTTTTTATAGGCAATCCCAGGAGTTCGTATTTATTTTTTCTGCTGTTAGCAATACTGCTGCTAAATGGCTTAGTCTAGGTTATTTTCCAGTGGTTCCAAGTCTGATATTGGAAGCAGGATTTTAAAAATATAGACAGAACACTCTTCTTCAGCTTTTCCCATGGCTGACACCTTGTTGTTATTCAGATCTCAGCTTATGCATGACCTCTTCTGAGAATCTTTCCCCGACCACCCTGCTTTCTTATATTTTTTTAAAAAACAATAATCCCAATTTGAAAGTTTCTTTATATATGTGTGTGTGTGTCTCCATTTGAAAATTTCATGTAGTTAGATACATGGCTATTTAACTTAATTGTCTTTCATCATTAAAAAGTGAGCCTCATTACAGCTCGGCTGTAACTCAGTGCTTGGTTCTTGGTCCTCACCTTGGTTTTGTCTTTTGAAAGGATATAGGCAGTGCTTGGTTGAGGGTTGCTGGAGGAGATAGAAGAACAAGCCTGAACTGTTTCTGGTTCAGATTCTTTTGCTGCTAAAAGTTTGTGTCTGCGCTTAAGTGAGTTGTAAACCATGATCCAGTCAAGCCCTGGTTATCTGTGGATTACATCTCAGCATGGCTGTAAGAAATGTGGTAAGTCTGACATACATGGTTTGGTATCTTTCCCCTATATGAAAGGGCAACATGCCAGCCAAAGTTGAGATTTAGGAGCAAATGAGAGGTGGAAAAAAATTAGTCCTATGAATACTACTTTATCTTTTAAAAATTCAGACTCTGTAGGGTCTGACAGTATGATGTCCTGGCTACTCATTTGCGTAACTTGGCACTAGAGTCTTTTCTGGAAAAATAAGACTATTTCAACTGCCTTCTTGGTAAAATCCTTATGCTAGTTACAATCTCCCAAACTTGAGGTGGCCGGAAAAGCAAGTCAGGTAATAGAATTAAGGTATCTGAGCTCTGATGCCCATCCCCACCCCTCAATTGAACAGAATCTCTTAAGTCCATGAAAGAGCTAGAGTGAATCTGTCTTAGTCCACCGTAATGAAGCCTATGGGTTCTTTCTGAATCTCAGTGATTCCATTTTATGAAAAAGAGACACATTCTAAAGGGAGCAAGGCTTCATGGGAAAGACAGGAAACCTCCAAATACCTGGAATTGTTCATGTTTTCATGACTGTAGGTTTTGGTTGGCAATGTGGAGTTTGCCATGGTGGTATGTTTCCACTGTGGACCAAGGTTTTTTAATGGAGTGTGTAGAACCTTAGGGGGGTTCATAGTTCTAAAGAGTTCTACTGTGTAATCCCCCCAGTCCCCCAATACTTGATGCTTCATATGTTAGTGTGCTTTTTTTTTTTTTTTTTTTGGTCTGGGATAAAAGTTCTTGGTTTCATCAGAGATATTTACATTTTTCACTTCCTCACTTCATATTCTTTTCTTATCCCATTCCAGTAGCTCTTCACTGCCCACCACTTCACTGAGATGACTCCGTTCGAGTTGCCCTCATCCTGGTGCTCCCAGATGGCACTGTGCTGCAGCTGCTCAGCAGCAATGGACAAAGAGTGCCATTTCTCCTTGTATTAATAATACTCTTAATTCTAGGCTTTTGTGACTTCTTGTTCCCTTTGCCTACTTCTCTCTTCTTCCTCTTTGACCTTCCTGGCTTCTCTGCTTGACCTCTCAGTGTTGAAGGGCCCCAGGGTGCTCCCCTTCCCCCTCTCTCGATTTTCTATCTGCATAGTTAAGTCATTTCATCTGGTCCAGGGGCTTTAAATGCTAACTTAGTACAGAGGACTCTCAAATCTCTGCCTGTATCCATCACTTTACGGAAGAACATCAGACTCTCCTCTCTAAATCCCTCTTCAGCATTATCACTAGGGTGTCTCATTGGTATTTAAATCTTGCCCCAAAGCACACTCGGGATTTCTTCCTTGTAGCTGCTTCTCCCATGGAATTGCTGAGCTTAGAAAATGGCACCAGTTGCTCACAGCAAAAATCTCTTACTTGTATTCAATTTCTTGCATTTCCTCATTCTCCACATCCAGTCTGTTGACTCTCTCTCCATGTCTATACATAATAAAATTGTGTGGGTATATATGGGATTTCTTTGGAAGGAATGATGCTAAAGCTGAAACTCCAGTACTTTGGCCACCTCATGCGAAGAGTTGACTCATTGGAGAAGACCCTGATGCTGGGAGGGATTGGGGGCAGGAGGAGAAGGGGACAACAGAGGATGAGATGGCAGGATGGCATCACTGAATCGATGAATGTGAGTCTGAGTGACCTCCGAGAGCTGGTGATGGATAGGGAGGCCTGGTGTGCTGCAGTTCATGGGGTCGCAAAGAGTCGGACACGACTGAGCGACTGATCTGATCTGATATATACATATATAACTATAATATATATATATGTGAATGTATGTAAGGGTATATAGATTTGTATTTGTTGCTGTTTCCCCAACAGAATATCAGTTGGTAATCACAGAACTCAATTATTTGTTGGGTAAATGAATGCATGATTATACTCAAAGGGATTTGTGATTTAAAAAGGCATTACAAATGACTGATGTTAGCAAAACAATTGATTTGTGATTTGGGATTAGTCTTTTGTGCCCCTGTGTGGCTGGACTGGAAGAAACACAAGTTGGAATCAAGATTGCTGGGAGAAATATCAATAGCCTCAGATATGCAGATGAGACCACCCTTATGGCAGAAAGTGAAGAGGGGCTAAAAAGCCTCTTGATGAAAGTGAAAGTGGAGAGTGAAAAGGTTGGCTTAAAGCTCAACATTCAGAAAACGAAGATCATGGCATCTCGTCCCATCACTACATGGGAAATAGATGGGGAAACAGTGGAAACAGTGTCAGACTTTGTTTTTCTGGGCTCCAGAATCACTGCAGATGGTGACTGCAGTCATGAAATTAAAAGACACTTACTCCTTGGAAGGAAAGTTATGACCAACCTAGATAGCATATTCAAAAGCAGAGACATTACTTTACCAACAAAGGTTCGCCTAGTCAAGGCTATGGTCTTTCCTGTGGTCATGTATGGATGTGAGAGCTGGACTGTGAAGAAGGCTGAGCGCTGAAGAATTGATGCTTTTGAACTGTGGTGTTGGAGAAGACTCTTGAGAGTCCCTTGGACTGCAAGAAGATCCAACCATTCCATTCTGAAGGAGATCAATCCTGGAATTTCTTTGGAAGGAATGATGCTAAAGCTGAAACTCCAGTATTTTGGCCACCTCATGTGAAGAGTTGACTCATTGGAGAAGACTCTGATGCTGGGAGGGATTGAGGGCAGGAGGAGAAGGGGACGACAGAGGATGAGATGGCTGGATGGCATCACTGACTCGATGGGTATGAGTCTGGGTGACCTCCAGGAGCTGGTGATGGACAGGGAGGCCTGGCGTGCTGCAGTTCATGGGGTCGCAAAGAGTCGAACACAACTGAGCGACTGATCTGATCTGATCTGATCTGTGGCCAATGTCTTTTGTTGTGTACATATAAACATCCGAAATGGACATGTGAAAGAAGAACTTCTATGTGAGCTAAAAGGTGAAGGCCAAGAACTCGAAGCCCTTCCAGCTCCTGGTAAGCCTAACTGCTTGGTTGGTGTGTGGATTGATAGTGTTCTGGGCAGGTGAGGAAACTGAGGCTCTGACAAGTTAAATAAACTGGTAGATTGCATGGCTGGTGACTGCGGGACGGGGACCGGAACACCATCCTTGTGACGACAGAGCCTGTTGTGTAATGACAAAACTACACAGCTTTGCTGTCTCATCCGTTGAAAAGTGACAGAATTCATGCTTGACATTTATGTTGAAGAGGCCTGGCATGCTCTTAAAGCAGAAGTCAGTCAGCTTTTACTGTCACTCAGATAGTAAATATTTAGGCTGGGTTTCTGGGCCAAAAGGTCTCTGTTATTACCACTCAACTGCTATTACAGTGCCAATGAAACCATAGACAATCTGTAATAAAGTGGCTGTGTTCCAATAAAACTTTATTATGGATGCTGAACTTTGAATTTTATGTAATTTTCACATGTCACAAAATATGTTCTAAAAACTTTCTTTTTAACCATTTAAAAATATAAAACTCGTTGATAACTTGTGGACCACGTACAAATGGGCAATGGCCTGGATTTAGCATAGGGGCCACAGTTTGCAGACCCCTTCTCTTCTGGAGTTCTCCTATGCTGTGTTTGTGAGTATGAGAATGGCTTTCGTGTGTTTATTGAACTCTCTCTTCTCTGGAATGACTCTTGTGCTCATGGTCAAGTGTGTCAGTGATGGTGCATCATGTCCTTTACTATGGAGCTTAGTCCTTTTCCTCCTATCACTGGGTTCTTCTCTCCTGGTAGTCATTTCCATCTGCCATCTACCGTGGTTTTTAGGTATGGTGCTAGCTTTGTTTTCATCATCTCATTAGGCTTCTGGAGAAGTGAAGTCTTTCTTATTTTGTCTTATGGGCTCTGCAGCTCTTGACATGACAGCTTGTCCTGAGTAGGACTTCAGTAAACAGCTGTGGAATTAAACTTCCACCTTACCACCGCCTCCCCTATCCCTGCTCCAACACTGCAGGCTTTCTTAGCCTTTCCTAACTATTGCTCTTACCACTTCAGAATGTCTCGGCTACAATTATTTTTCTGATTTTTTAAAAAATTCACCCTCCGTGGGTTTTGATTTTCCCTGTGTTTCATGCTTTTTCTTATCTTGATTCATTTTGTAACTCCTTAGTCTTTTTCTCATATTTGCCTGTTACTTGTCAGTCCCTCATTATTCATCATCTATCTTTTTCTCCTCTCTGGGTTCCATTTCCCTTTCAAATATGCATGTTCTTCCAGAGCCAGCTTAGACCTTTCTTAAAGAGATTCAGAATTCATCTAATCTTTTTAATCCTTCAATTATGTATTTATTCATTTTCCTTCACCTGAGTGTTTACACATTCTTTTCTTGTCCTGTTTGCTAACTTAGGGGAGATGCTATATTCTAATTATTTGTTGAATAATAATTAGCATATTATGAAAGTTGACAGTTCTATCATGTCTGCTGATAGAAATAGCTTAGTAAATGTTCCCAAATGCCTATAAGCCTGAGTGTAAATAACTTGATCTCAGGTTGTGAAAAACAGTTTACTAAAATCAGAAACAAAACAGATGTAAGGTTTCAGGGTCATTAATTTACACTGAACTTCCATGGAGACCTATGAACAAGCTGAAAATACTGAAATACCATCTTCTCTAGTGTGCAAAGTGATAGAGAAAAAGTATGAAGCTAAATATTAGTTTATTACTCCTAATCTGCAAGCTTAACTAAATGAAAATCTAGATAATCTTGTCACTCAGACTAGTTGATAGAGTAGGCACAGAAAGTTTTCTGCATAGCTTCTTCCCTTAATTTCTTCAGGTCCACTTACTACAGAGTCAGCCAGAGCCTTGAGTAACCATTATTAGATATACTTTGAAAAATATAAGACTGTAGAAGGCTTGTTTTGATACTGTTTTTTACACACAAATGAAAAAGGTAAATTAGAGAAAAGACAGAATTTACCAGTGAGAGGGGGCCTCCCAGCTGGCACTAGTGGTGAAGAACACGGCTGCCAGTACAGGAGACGTAAGAGACAGGTTTGATTCCTGGGTCGAGAAGATCCCCTCGGGAAGGGTATGGCAACCCACTCCAGTATTCTTTCCTGGAGAATTCCATGGGCAGAGGAGCCTGGCAGGCTACAAAAATATCTCTAATAATGAAGAGAAAACATTATTTTTGGCTAAGAGGTATAAGAATTCCTTGTGGAGGAAGTGTGTCTGAACCTCCATTGAAAAGAAGTGCCTGAGAAGTAGGAGGACATTTCTGTTGGAGGGAAAGCCACAGGCAAGAACCAAAGGGGACGAGCCAACGGCTTGAATAAGAAGCAGCAAGTTCAGTTTGTTGAGGGCTCAAGGAATGATACTGGAGGTACAGATGTGACAGTGGTGATGGAAGAATACTGGGAGTAACAGCAATAATAGCAGAATAACTTTCTTCCAGGGTCATTGTGAGCACTGGGAATACTGAAGGAAAGCCTCATACAGTCCTGATACCCTGTATGTGCTATGAGTTACCAGCTGGTATTAAGCGGGCAGTTGAAAGTTGTTCCCTGTGTTTGAGCAGAGAAGTGACACAATCGTGTGCCTGATGGAATGGAGTGGGGAGGGAAGGATCGTAGCTGGGAGACCAGGAGGGGCAACACAGTGTGACCTGTGCTGTGTTTTCTGTAATCCATTTGCAGACCTGGCCTCTGCTTGAGTTGGAATCCGGTGCAGATGGTAAGGAGAGAGGAGGTGAGAAGGGTCTCTTTGGAGGGAAGAGGAAGAGCAGTGAATAGAAGGATAGAGATGTGAGCCTGCATACTTCTTGACATTTTATGAGAAATTTATTTTATTTTTTTAACTCTCCTCCTACATTTTGCACATTCCATTTCAGAATCTAAAAATACTCTGCATAGGATCAGGATGAGGGGGGATGACTTGGGACAGATGAGATAAAAATGAGCATCCTGGGCTACCTAATGAAAGAGGGTCAAAAGTCCAGGTCTCTCGAGTATGTTCTTTTCTCTCCGTAGGTGGCTGCTTCAGAAATTCAGCCTCACGTTTGTGCAGATTTGTCAGGCTTCTTCTGTCCACATCACCCTTACTCATTCTTATGCCCAAGTATGTGAGTAATGCAGAGTCTTTCATTGAAGTTACAAAGCAGTCCCCTCCCCCCTTAAGAATGTTGATTCCCTCTGTCTTGTCCAGCTTTCCTAGAGCTTATTTACATGGCTCATCAAAATGTATATTTTAACTGGCTGTTAATCTTCGCAAACTGCTGCTTTGATACAAAGGGCCATTTTTACACAGTGCTTAATTCAGCATTTCTGTTCTATTAGGCCTCTCCCTGGAGTAGACCTAGACTCTATAGCCTCACTAGGTGGGCTGACTCAGACCTTGCTGGTCTGGAGAGTCACTTGCTCAGATGTGGTTGTGCACCCTGGCAAAGCCGGATGTCCTCTCTAGATTCCCGGCATGACTTAACATGCATCATCTATCATTAGCTCTTCAAGCTTATTTTCGTTACAGTTAGAATGATCATTCAGATAACAGGCAGGCCTAGCTCATTTGACTAGGAAGCTTGGGTGCAGGAGGCAGAAAGCAGGTGTCCGCAGGTGTTTCCTGGGATGTTGTTTTTGCTGCCATGATGGAGATTCAGAGATGGGTACATAAAGTAATTCAAGAGAAAGAAAAAAAAAAAAACACCTCATATAAGAATCTTGATAAGTAATAGCAGTAATCCCAAATGTGTATCAAGCACCTTGTTAGGCAGTTTATGTGAATATCTCATCCCTATTTTAAAGACAAAGGGACTGGAAGAACAAGGGAAAAGGACTGCGTTTGGAAGGTTAAGAAATTTTGTGTGAGTCTGCTTATTTGGGTGCAGTGCAGCTGGGATTAAAAGTTAAGTCTCGTTATTGGTTTGCTGGAGCTCTCAACTGTGAAGCATCACAGTTGAGATGCCTCTAACCATTGGATAATAATAATAAAACAAATTTGCTGTGACAAATGAGTAGTAAAGTACTGTTTCTTTTGTAAGTGAAAATAGTATAGGTTAGGTGCCTACTCCAGGCATAGAGATGGATGGTGCGTCTTGTGCCACATGCTGTGTTACGTGCAATAGTGATTGTTGCATCCTCACGGAACCTTAAAAAGTAGATATAATTATTTCCATTTTCCAGAGTTAAAAGCAGACATTTGAAGAAGTAAAGTGACTTTCTCAAGTTCACCCACAGCCAATTCATGGCCAGGTTGGGCTTTGAACACAGGGCTGCCTGCCTGTCTTGTTTATTTCTGCTCTTTCCACTGGGCCACTCTGCCAGGAGGTAGTAGGTTGATGTCAAATCAGCACCCAGCACTCAACTTTTTCTTTTTTAAAATTCAAATGTATAATATAGCCTTTTCTTAAAAATAGGGCTTGTTATTTATGGCATTTCTGGTGCAGTCTGTGTAGCCCATATCTTTGAACATTGTACAAACATGTTGAGAATATGAAAAATAAACTTTGAGAATTATTTAGAGGCTTTGTTTTTGTAGGGGTACTTGGTTAATTGGAGTGACCAAATTATGCAGTTCGTTTACATAATCAGAGACTAGTTTTTACTTCAAAGAATTGGTCATTTACTAAGTTCTGGGCAAGAGTGATTAACTTGTACTATTTTGAATCATGGGTCAGTCTACACAAAACCAGTCATTTTCACAGAGGATTGATTCAGTTGATAACTATCTTGTACACATGTAACCTTACATGTGAAGCAGATGTTTGCTAAAGGTTATTTAACTACTTTATTTCTTTTTATGTTATGTTTCCCTGTGAGATGGACATTATATCCATATACTTGGTACTAAGCAAAATGGGTCCTTATACTTAAGAATCCCCTTGGCAGCTGAAAAAAAATGCAAAGTAGCTTTGAGAGAGAGATAGGTTTCCTTTCTAAGGTGTGCTGAAATTTAAAATCCTGAAGAGAGAAGGGTGTGCTTTTTGAGCTTCTCTGAGTAGACATTTCACTGTCTTTTTATTGAGCCACTTGTCAGGGTCACTGTAAGACTGTGGAGTAGGCACACAAAGTCTGTTTGGGTCAGAAAAGAGATAATTAAATGTCCTCATGCGCGAGGTACATGTCATGTTATGCTTTGTTTAAAAGTGGACAAGAAGGGTAGAGAATTCAGGATGATGAAGCCCAAAAGAGCAATGACATGAAGGGATAGGCTTATGAAGCCAGGCTGGCTAATGGCTTGTATTGGCTGACACATTACTCCGTGTAGGTTTTATCTGGTGTGCGACAGCTCCCTCTTCAAAGTAACTTTGTAGGAAGCTACTTGTTACTGGGAGAGAGCCAAGCACTTTCCACCAACTAGGTTGGGATCTGGAGCCTTGTAAAATTCACTTGTTTGTAATTTATTTCTCAAATTCCTTATTTGAGAAATAAATTGGCAGTACTCATTTTAATCATGAAGATTTGTTAAAAAAATTTTGGGGGGATAAACTTTGTTTGACTAAGGGTTTTCTTAAACAGTTACTGAGTTGGAATCTTCAGACCAAGATAAAGACACTTTCCAGGTTTGGATTGTCTGGCCTTGTTCAGCAAGTACATTATCCTGACCCTTCAGTGACAGCGGTAATATGATGTGATAATTTGTTGAAGAATTCCCTTGGAAGTTCTCTGGAATCATACTTTTAAGGACTCCCTTAACTTTAGATATTTTTATTAGTTTGTAGTTTTATATATTTATCTGTTTTATGGTAAGTTTTTAGTGGAATTGCTTGATTTTTTTTTTTTAAACCAAGATTTTCATACTTTTAAAATCTACATACCACTAAAGTTCAAAATTTTAAGGTACAATTCATATACTATACAATTTACCCTCTTAAAGTGTACTATTTGTTGGTTTTAAGTAAATTCATAGAATTGTAAAACTATTATTAACACTAATCCTAGATCTCATTCTTCTTATCACTCCAGACAGAAACATTAGCAGTTGCTCCCCATTCCTTTCTCCTTCAATCTCAAGGAACCACTTACATGCTTTCTGTCTCTATGAATTGGCCTCTTCTGGACATTTCATACAAATAGTCATACCATATGTGATCTTCTGTGTCTGCATCTTTCATTGGATTGGTCAAAAAGTTCATTTGGACTTTTCTGTAAGAAATTATAGAATACTAACCCAATATTTAGTAAAATATTTTTAGGGTTCATTAATATTGTAGCATGTATCAGTACTTTAGTCCTTTTAAAGGCTGAGTAATAGTCCATTGTATGGATATACCACATTTTATTTATTCACTCATCCATTGATAGGTATTTGAATTATTTCAATTTTTTGACTAGTGAATAATGCTGCTGTGACTATTTGTACACAGGTGTTTGTGTGGATATATGTTTTGAATTCTCTTGAGAGTAGAATGGCTCCAGTCATATGGTGACTCTGTGTTACTGTTTGAACAACTGCCAAACTATTTTCCAAAGTGGCTGTACTGTTTTACATTCCCACTGGCACTATGCGAGGGTTCCTATCTCTTCCACATCCTTGCCACCAGTTGTTATTGTCTGTCCTTTGGATCATTGCCATCCTAATAGGTATAAATACTGTATCTTGAAGTTTTGATTTGTATTTCCCGGGGTATAGACTAGTAGGCCTGCGCTCAATTGGTAAAGAATCCACCTGCAATGCAGGAGACATGGGTTAGATCCCTGGGTTGGGAAGATCCCCTGGAGAAGGGAAAGGCTACCCACTCTAGTATTCTGGCCTGGAGAATTCCATGGGCTGTATAGTCCATGGGTTGCAAAGAGTCAGACACAACTGAGCGACTTTCACTTTCACATTTGGTCTTCCCTGGTGGCTCAGACGGTAAAGTGTCTGTGTATAATGCAGGAGACCTGGTTTTGATCCCTGGGTTGGGAAGAATCCCTGGAGAAGGAAATGGGAACCCACTCCAGTACTCTTGACTAGAAAATCCCACGGACGGAGGAGCCTGGTGTCCATGGGGTCGCAAAGAGTCGGTCATGACTGAGCAACTTCACTTTCATTTTGACTTTTTTGATAGACTAGTAAGCATCTTTTCATGTTTTACTGGCCTTTTTCTTATATTGCTTGGATAAATACTTTGCCTGTTTTTTAAATTCAGTTGTCTTTTATTAGGATTACAAATTTTTTATATAATCCAGATACAAGTTGCTTATCACCATGATTTGCAATATTTTTTTCTCATTCTAGGGTCTGTTTTTCACTTTTTTGATACTGTCATTTGAAGCACAACAAAATTTTAATTTTGATGAAATCAAGTTTGCCTATTTTTGCTCTTGCTTTTGGTGTCACAGCTAAGAAACAACTTTCTAATCCATAGTCATGAGGATTTATGCATATGCTTACTTCTAAGAAATTTGTAGTTGTGCCTTTTACTTTTAGGTCTTTGATCCATTTTGAGTTAGTTTTTATATATGATATGAGCTAGAATTTTAATATTGTTCTTTTGAACGTGGATATACAATCTCAGCGGAGAAGGCAGTGGCACCCCACTCCAGTACTCTTGCCTGGAAAATCCCATGGATGGAGGAGCCTGGTAGGCTGTAGTCCATGGGGTCGCTAAGAGTCAGACATGACTGAGCGACTTCACTTTCTCTTTTCACTTTCATGCATTGGAGAAGGAAATGGCAACCCACTCCAGTGTTCTTGCCTGGAGAATCCCAGGGACAGGGAAGCCTGGTGGGCTGCCGTCTATGGGGTCACACAGAGTTGGACATGACTGAAGTGACTTAGCATAGCATAGCGTACAATCTCAGAACCATTCGTTGAAAACACTCTTCTCCATTGAATATCCTGGCATCTTTGTTAAAAATCAGTTGACTGTGAATGTGAGTTTACGTCTAGATTATTTTATTCCACTGACCTATGTGTTCTTATGCCACTACCACACTGTCTTAATTACTGTAGCTTGTAGTAAATCTTGCGTGTGAAGTGTAAGTCTTCCAACTTTGTTTTTTCAAGACTATTTTGTTTGGTCTGGGGCCCTTGAATTGCCTTGTGTATTTGGATTTGGCAATTTCTGCAAAGAAGCCAGCTGGGATTTTAATAGGTATTGTATTTGGGGAGTATTTTTGTTTGGAGATCATCTGAACATCTTAACAATTTTAAGTGTTCAAATCAGTGAACTGGGATATCCTTCCATTTGTTTAGGCCTTCTTTAATTCTTTCAACAGTTTTATAGTTTTCAGTGTACATATTTTGCATGTCTTTTGTAAAATTTATTCCCAAGTGTTGTACTTTTTTGATGCCTTTGTAAATTGTTTTCTTAATTTCATATTGGATTGTTCATTGCTGGTGTATAGAAATACAGTTGATTTTTGTATCTTGAAAGCTTTCTGAACTCATTAATTAGCTCGAGTAGTTTATTTGTGGATGCTGTGTAGAAGATCATGCCATCTGCAGAAAGAGAGTTTTACTTCCCTCCCCCTCAAACTGGGTGCTTTTTATTTTACTTTCTTGCCTAATTTCCATAGCTAAAACCTACTGTTTGTGACCCCTTGGACTGTAGCCCACCAGGCTTCTCTGTCCATGGAATTTTCCAGGCAAGAATACTGGAGTGGGTTGCCATTTCCTGCTCCAACGATCTTGAATAGAAGTAGTGAAAAGGGGACATCCTTATTTTGTTCTTGACCTTAGTAGGAAAATTTCAGTCTTTAATTATTAAGTATGATGATAGCTCTGGATATTTCATAGACACCTTTTATCAGCTTGAGAAAATTTCCTTTTATTCCTAGTTTGAGTCTTTTTATTATGAAAAGGTATTGGCTTTTATCACATGTGATTTTGTTCTTTATAAATATAGTCTATTACATTGTTTTTGTTTTTTTTTTTCCTTTCCATGTGTTGAAACAACTGTGCATTCCTGAGACAACTCTTACTTGGTAATGGGTTGAATTTAAATTCAACTTGATTTTCAGGCTCCTGTCTTGAGAGGAAAAGGTTTTATGTTGTGATGCCTTCTATATTTTTTAAGCTAAATTAATGAAATTTATATCCTGAGAGATGATGGAGGAGTGTGACCTGAATTGGCATTTAAAGGCAGATCGCAGTGTCAGCATTGGGAATCCATTAGAGGATCCTCGCTTCATTTGGTTTTGGACATTGACAGCGAGTTGCTGGAAGGACAGGCTTTCCTGAGGGTGAGGAGAGTGGGGACAGTGCTGTTGCCAAGAGACCTTTCCTTGGTCTGTCAGTGTGCTTCCCTCTTCTAATCTGCAGCTCCCTTTGACATCTTAAATGGTGACCTTTGAAGAAGGGACAACTTTTAAAAAAAGAAATTCCTAGAAAGAAGAGTCAGTGTAGAGTAATAAAGGAGAACACGTATGAGGAGGAGGGGATTTGGAACATGAGAATATAGTTGACTTTGATTTCAACATTATAGTTTTCAATGCATAGTTTTCTTTCATTGAGTTTTTTTTTTTTTTTTTTTAAAGCTAAAAATGTAGCTTTTGTTGTATTTGTTTCTGCTCTGTTTTATATTCGAAGGTTGATGGCTTTAGGACCTTTCTCTTCTGACTTCATGGTTGAAAATATTTACCGTGAAAAAGAACAATCCATTCCAATCATCCTTGTATCCTTGTGTGTAGGATTTGAAGGAGCTGTGATTAGAATAATCTTAACTATTGTTCTTATAAAAAATTCAACGAAGCTCCATTTTATAATTTTATTATGGGAATTCAAATATGCTACAGGCTGAATGATATCCTCTCAAAACATGATTATGCCACGGTACAGGTTCTGCCTAGGAACCATGACTGACTAGGGTGTGTGACTCTGACTGCCTAATGTGGGGGAATTTGAAGGTGACCAGAACATAGTAAATTCTAGAACTTTTCCTATTTTGTCATGATCTCCTGTCTGGATTGGCATTGAGACGCTCTGACACTGGATTGCGGTGAAAATACGTTGCTTGGGAGACTAACAGTAATCTGCTGATATCTAGTGACAGTGAGTGCTGAGAAGTTTAAACTTTAATATTTATCTGGGAACTATAGACTTAAAATGTGACAGGTAACATTTTTTGTTGTTGTTGTTCCTGGGAGGAAGAGGAAAGAAACTTGGAAGATACATTTTTCTTCTGCAGTTCTGCCTTGCATGGATCACACACCTGGTGTGTCCCTCTACAATCTTAAAGCAGTTGGAGTGTTGTCCTGGTTTTTCTCATTGAGAGTATTTTGACTTTTAATGCAGTAGGAGGCCACAGAAAGAATTAATAGGATCCTTGAAGCCACCTTGTTTATATCCTTGAAGTGTTTTGTTTGGATATTTCCAGACTGTCTTGTTTTGATGGGGACTGATAAGTGTGTCTTCTTTTCTACTTTGATAAAAATGTTAAATGGAAAAGACTAGATCGTTTAAAATATAAACAAAGTAAAGACATCATAGAGGATGTGAAGGATGCAGAAGAGAAACTTTTTTTCCCTTCTTATACAGTTCTGTGGAATGTGGCCTTGTTCAATCCTCTCTGAGAAAAGACAGAATGCGTTGATGGAACAAACAAGTGGGGAGTCTGAGGATATTGGAATCGGGACCCATGTCTGGCTGGTACCAGAAGCTGCTTAGAGAGGGAGAGGAGAGTGCTTCAGAAACACCCCGCGCGCTTGCCGGGGAGCAGCGAGACATGTCAGGTATACTCATGCTTTACCTGCTCAGGGGAAAATTACAGCAACTTGATCTTTCTCTCCTGGATTGTTTGAGAGAGTGACAGGGGATATAAGTGATATTACTCAGACGGCTGTTTCTAGATGTCTCCATTTCTGGAAGTCAGAATACATCACTGTGATAAATGCTCTTGCTGTCTAAATATTCCACAGAAGCGTTGGCTCGAGAGGGAGAAAGTCCTGCCAGCTGGCAGGAAAGACAATGGATCTAGGGTGAAGAGTCTATTCTGGGCCTGGCTGGCTCTGGAAGGGGCTTCTTTGCTAGGGTCTCCAGCCTTGGTGACTTCTGGTTTGGGGACAGCCCTGGTTTCCTGATTAGGTGCTGGGCTGTGGTGGTACACTCGGGAGACCCCCATGCTGCTTGGCCCATGATATCAGGCTTGCCCTTGGGAAGACAGATGACACAGGCCCTGGGTGCCTGTCTACCTCTGTTCCGGTTCTGGCTTCTCTGCCTTGTGGCTGGCCTCTCTCTCGAGGCCTCGGTTTCTGCTTGAAGGCCCTCGCTTCCCAGGGCCCTTGTGGCAATGCACTTAGTCCTGACTACCGCACTCGTCCCTTCTGGGCGCATAATTGCTTAAAGTGATAGGTGGTCCGAGCTGCTGGATGTGCCATGTCTCCCTGCAGTGTTTCTATTTTTTTTTTTTTTTTTAATAGACTATTTTTTTAGAGAAGTTTTAGGGTCACTGAAAAATTGAATAGAAAGTATAGAGATTTCCCTGATATTCTCAAGGTGTTTCTATTTTAACAAGTGCCTTCTGGCAATGCAGAGGCTTATCACAAAAGTGGGAGTTTCAGGCAGGTAGCATTTCAGCAAAGGAAAAGCTAGGGAGGAATCATTGTAAATAATAATAATAATTACTAACTTTATCAAGCACTTTTACATGGTGAGGGTAAGCTCAATGCCACATGCATTGTTAATTGTCATGACAACACTCTGATCCAGGTTCTGTTAGGATCCCCAAGATGAGGAAGCTTGAAGAGGATAGGTCACTGGTCCAAGATAGCATAGATACTGACTGTGGCGTGCTCAGTTGCTCATTCATGTCCTACTCTTTGCGACACCATGAACTGTATCTCACCAGGCCCCTCTGTCCCTGGGATTCTCCAGGCAAGAATACTGGAGTGTGTTGCCTGCTCCGGAGGATCTTCCTGACCCAGGAATCAAACTTGCGTCTCCTGCATTGGCAGGTGGATTCTTTACCACTGAGCCATCTGGGAAGCTCCATGAATGATACTGACTGGCGAAAATCAAAATTGATATCAGAGAATTGAACCTTAAAACCCACATTCACAGCTGTTGTAGTTGTCCTGAAGATCATATCAGGTAGGTATCTGTGTCAGGGCTCAGAACAAACAGGTGGAACTCCCTGACAAAGGTTAAGGCAGGGGTTGTAACCTTCAGTGAAGTGTCAAATGTCAGCCCACAGTGCCATGGGAGGGAGTTGTTGGGAGAATGAAAACCAGGGCCTCGCTCTCTGCCCTCTGTCCAGTGTCCTACAGAGCTGCTCACTGACACCCCAGGCGGAAGCCAGAGGCTGGGAGAAGCCACTGCTGTAATCCGTATGGATCAGGCCCACAGGGACAAGGGCACAAGGGGAAGACGTGGCTGTCGACATGAGAGAGGGGCCCCCAGATATGAGTGCTGCCTGAAGTAGGAGCATGTACCCACTTCCAAACCACAGCCTGGCTGGGAGAGAACCCCAGCTTTTCTCTTTTTTGACTCCCTCTCTTGCCAAGGCTTATCATCTGAGCCCAATGCTAAAAGGCAGGGAAGCTGGGGTAAGGCAGCTTTCTGGGGCACAGAGCAGGGTAGAGAAGGGGAGAGTGAATCCGGATGAGGACACAGGAAATGTCTTTGCTCATAGCCCATCTGTGAGCCTGTCCCTGAAAACAACCTCAGAAGACATACTGTGGCAGCTTGGAGGTCACTGGCTCGTGGGTCAGCAGCTGTATTTAAGTCAGTTACCTTTGTACATATGGCATCTTTCACTCGACCTCATTACATATTAGTTTTCTCTGAGCCCTTAGGAAGAAGCTTGCATCAATTTGCTTTGCCTTCTGAGTAAAAACCCAGCATATTTGCAGAGGGCTAGTCTCCCCTCTTTCATGCATTGGAGAAGGAAATGGCAACCCACTCCAGTGTTCTTGCCTGGAGAATCCCAGGGACGGGGGAGCCTGATGGGCTGCCGTCTATGGGGTCACACAAGAGTCGGACACGACTGAAAAGACTTAGCAGCAGCAGTCTCCCCTCTCTGGATGTCTGTGTTGTTTGCAAATTCTTGACCTTGAGTGGCGGTGGCATGTAGTTATCCCTCTGTCTATGCCTGGGCCCTGGGGCATTTGTGTCCTTCAGATGCCCCTTCCTCTGATAAACTTTCCGAAGGTTCAGCATTTTCCGTGTCTCATTAAAATTTAATTTGCTGTAACACTGCCAAGCCCAGCCATAGCTTTATTTAAATGGCTTCATCACCTCATTCTTTGCATCAGCTCTGCTTTGAGGATCTTGAGGCAGTGAATGCCATCAGCCAGCAGCCATGAAGGGCAGGCGGGGCCTTGTCCATGAAATCTGTGTGTTCACAGAGTTCACTTCCCTACCATGTGCAGTCAAGGGGTTATCAGGGAGTACAGTGGATGGCAAGGGCCTTGTGGGATAGCAGAAGCATCTAGAAACAAATATTAACTCTTTAACGGGCTTGGTACTTGTTTCATTTGGGGGAAGCCTGCTCAAAAAATACGATTTTAAGTTAGGATACTCTCCTAATCTTTAGCCGTAGAAATGTCCTGTAGATCCTATCTGAAATTGGTATAGAGACTGCAGTGGAGTTTTACAGTTATTCCCACGCACTCAGGCTTGTGCATGAGTACTCTGAAAAGTGTTCTTAGTTTGAAGTTAGAAGACATGCAGACTTTCTATTGGGCCCATGGTTGAGAAAGATATTGCACTGTGTGTCAAGAATAAGATGATAAACGTATCAAGATATCTTCCTCGGATAAATGTGAAGAAAAGCTCTCCTTGGCCTACTGGCAGGGCAGTTGAACGAGGAAGAAACCAGGATGGAGGCCAGGGCCGGGACATTCATGCTGAGGACGGAGAATTCCAGGTGTCCTAAGAAGCAGTGAGTAGGGATTTCTTACCTGGGTTTTTAGAAGTGAATATATTAGAAGAAGGATTATAATGTGATTCAAACTGTATGCTTCTTTTAAAAATATTGATGCATCCAGAAAAACTGAGGTGTTTGGTTAATTTTAGCAATCAGTTCTCTGCTCATTGACTGTTTGTTGTGTCCAGAGATGGTCTGTTGAGCCCGAACAGAGGAATGTTAGGAGTGTGTTTGGAGGATTTTGTGCACAGTGCTCTTCTTGTGAATGTCTCGCCTTTCTTTTTGCCAGATTTCCATTATGCCTACCTGACCTCCCTTCTCTTCTGTTGAGTTTTCTATTCTGCTTCCTGTTTATTCTCTTTCTACCTTAGTGTAATTCTCTCCACACCACCTTTTTATGTTGCTGTTGTCTTGTTTTTCTTTTTAGGTGGTTTTGGTCCAATACTCTCCCTCATCTGATATTATCAGTGCTGTGTACGTTGTCAGTTCCTCCCGCAGGCTCATATCCTGGATCCTTAAGTAACGCCAAGATATGCTGATAGTCCTGTAGACTTTGGGGAAAGGAGGGCACGGGTGCATTTGACTTGACCTGAAGTAGTTCTGCCTTGACATGGCTCTGTTCCCTCCTCATGGTTATCTAATACCTTGTGAGCCCATGTCAGCCCATTGCCTGCTGCATATTGGGTGCTTGGTGGATGTGTGAAAAAGTGGCTGCTTTCTCTGCAAAAGGTGGGCGGTAAGAGTGAAAGATAAAGGTTTCTCTTTGGAAAAATGGTGGAAAAAGAAAATTTTTTTGGATTTGCCTCTGTGTATGGTGGTTTTGCTGTTTTGGCCGCTGTTTAGTCTCCGGCTCTATTTCCTTCACAATTGCACATTTTCAGTGGGTTCTACTGTTCCTTTTCCCTTCTCTGTTCTTAACGTTGTTTACCCTAAGCTGCACCTTCCCCTTGGCTTAGCCTCCCGTGGGCTGTGTCACTGCCGGAGGCTTCTGGGCTTCTCCCTCCACGGCCAGCTTGGTGCCAGCTCCCTGCTTCCTCTGCCTGTGGGCCTCGTCGCGCTGTCCGGTCCTTGCCATTGAGAAGCCGCTACTTCCCTCCCTTCTGTAGTGCCTCTATGGCTTCTTCATTCTGCCTTCCTGAATGGCACAGGTCTTTCTAGGATGGGGAGCTTGGCTTCCTCACACCAGACGAGCACGGGGTGGTGGTGGGGGGCCCTGAGAGAGTGGAATGTCCACTGTAGGAGAGAAAGAGACCATTCTTTCTCCTGTCATGTAGTCTGTGCCATTCACTGTGACCCATTTTAAAATTTTCTGTGAGATTCATTTTACCATAGTCTCACCAGCCAAATCACGTCATATTTCTTGAGCGTTTACTTAGGCAGGGCAGTGCAGAGTTACTGAAGAGCGCACCCAGCCAACCTCCGTGGAGCTGATCATCTAATGGGAAAATGTTAGATGCTATTCTAATGATTTGAAATTGCAGCTGTGCAGAGGCAAGATACACAAATGAAGAAATACATTAGGATCAGGGAGCCCTGTGAACTTTTAAGAGCTTTTTATTAAAGTATGATATAAATACTTATAAATATCCAAGAGGACATTTATAAGTATATGGCTTGATGGAGTCTCACAACCTCAAAATTCTTGTGTTGCTAGCACCAGATCAAGAAACTGATTGGCTTACAGATCTTGAGACCGATCAAGAACTTACCCAGAAGTGCCCCCTCACATCCTCTTCAAGTGCTGCTCCCTGATGGCAGTCTCTAAAACTGTGGATTGGTTTAGTTGTTATTCATTCACCAAATTGTATCTGACTCTTTGCAACCTGATGAGCTGCAGCACACCAGGCCTCCCTGTGCCTCTCCATCTCCCGGAGTTTGCCCAAGTTCACGTCCATTGAGTCAGTGATGCCATCCAACCATCTCATCCTCTGTCGTCCCCTTCTCCTCCTTCCCTCAATCTTTCCCAGCATTGGGGTCTTTTCCAGTGAGTCAGCTCTTTGGATCAGGTGGCCAAGGTATTGGAGTTTCAGCTTCAGTATCCATCCTTCCAATGAATATTCAGGGTTGATTTCCTTTAGGATTGACTGATTTGATCTCTTTGTAGTCCAAGGGACTCTCAAGAGTCTTCTCCAACACCACAGTTTGAAAGCATCAATTCTTTAGTGCTCTGCCTTCTTTATGGTTCAGCTCTCACAGTTGTACATGACTACTGGAAAGACCATAGCCTTGACTGTATGGACCATTGTTAGCAAAGTGATGTCTTTGGGTTGGTTTAGAGAATGGATCAAATATGAAGCCCGGGAAGGCCTCCTTGAGGAAGTATGCTGAGAGCTGAAGGGTGAGAAAGACAAAAATTCAGTCGATGATTGGAAAGAGTTTCCAAGTGAGTTCTCCTGTAGCAAAAGGGAGTGGGAAGCATTTGAAGAGCTGAAAGAAGACTGGCATGGGATGCAGAAAGAAGTGGGTGCAGAGTGAGTCTGGAGAGGAAGGTAAGACTGAATTTGCTGGATCTTGTGAACCGTCATGTGAGGTTGTGCTCATCCTAAATGCAATAGAGTTGGAGAGAGAAGGGTATCAGATATCTTTTTATGAAGAGATAGCTCTGGATGTAGGCTGAAGATTAGATTGGAGAAGAGCCAGGGTGCATAAAAGGTAGATGGTTAGAAGCTTATTTCAGTATTCTAATCCAGAGAGGAAGTGGCTTGGTTAAGGGTGGCAGTAGCAATGCAGACAAGGCAATGGCACCCCACTCCAGTACTCTTGCCTGGGATATTCCATGGGCCTGGTAGGCACAGTCCTGGGGTCGTGAAGAGTCAGACGTGACTGAGCAACTTTACTTTTACTTTTCACTTTCATGCACCGGAGAAGGAAATGGCAACCCACTCCACTGTTCTTGCCTGGAGATTTCCAGGGACGGAGGAGCCTGGTGGGCTGCTGTCTATGGGGTCACACAGAGTCGGACATGACTGAAGCAACTTAGCAGTAGCAGCAGCAATGCAGAGAAGTGGGTGGATTTGAGAGATATTTCAGAGCAAGTATTGACACGACTTGTTAAACTATAGGGACTGGAAGAGGAAGGTGTCAAGCATGACTTCTAGGTTTCTGGTTGGAAAAGTGGCAAAAGGGTGATGTCAGTCACTGACGCCATCTGCCAACTCAACTAAATGGCTGTGAAGAATGCAGATTTGGGAAAGAGTTGGCAAAACCAAGGACAGGCGTGATTAGTTTTGTGTTCATCTAAGCAGTTGCTGGCTGTGGTGGCTCTAAGTCATAGATTGACACATGTGGGTATTAATAGAATGTGTTACATTTCTTCTTCTAACTTATTCCTCTGTATTCCTGAGGAAGAGATACACAAACATGCATACATGCACACCCACACACATCTATCCATGTGTACCAAATATATGTGTATTGAATCTATGTATATATGTATATCTATCTATATATATATGTATATGTATCTATACATACATATATTGAATATATAGATGTGTGAATATAGATGTAAAGAATCTGCCTGCAATGCAGGAGACCTCAGTTCCATTGCCTGGGTCGGGAAGATCCCCTGGAAAAGGGATAGGCTATCCACTCCAGAATTCTTAGGCTTCCCTGATGTCTCAGATGGTAAAGAGTCCGCCTGCAATGTGGGAGACTCGGGTTCAGTCCCTGGGTTGAGAAGATCCCCTAGAGGAGGGCACGGCAACCCATTCTAGTATTACTGCCTGGAGAATGCCCATGAACAGAGGAGCCTGGTGGGCTACAGTCCATGGGGCTGCAAAGAGTCAGACATGACTGAGCAGCTAAGCACAGTATAGCACACAGATGTGTGTATGTCAGTGTGGAGTTTGTATTTTCCCTTTTAGCAGGCAGGAGTTAGCTAGAGTAGGTATATGGAGGAATGATGAGGTCTGTTGAATTTGATGAATATGAAAGGACAAACCCTACTTTCTTTCTGCAGCTCATAAAGCACTCTTCAGTGAGTTCACAGAGGGTCCAGCTGTCACTTTGATGATGCTGGATTTATTGATGCTGTGTCCCTATACCTATGGTGGTGGTGGGAGCAGTAATATCAAGAATAAAAATGTGTAAATGCCAATTCTGATCTCCCAATTTATCCCCCCACCTTTCTTTCTTGTTTTCTATATCTCTGACTCAATTCCTGTTTTGTAAATAAGTTCATTTGTATAGTTTGTTTAGATTCCACATAGAAGTGATATCATATATATTTGCCTTTCTTTATCTGACTTACTTTACTCAATATATATAAAAGATAACTAATAAGAACCTACTGTAGAGCACAGGGAACTCTATTCAGTGCTCTGTAATGATATATGGGAATGGAGTCTAGAAGAAAGTGGATATGTATACATGTCCAGCTAATTCATTTTGCTGTACAGCAGAAACTAATACAACATACTCCAATAAAAAAGTAATTTAAAGAAGGATAAAAATGTGAATTTTGCCCTGAAACAATTGAATAGAGGTGATTAAGTCATGATAGTACCATATAAATTTAATTAATATTGAAAACCAAACATTGTACCAAGCATTGTGCTAGACACTGTAAATAGCAAGATGAGCAACATTGACTCAGTTCCCAAGTGTGTATAAATTTCTTTATGCTGTGCTGGTTGTTGGGTTTCCATGGTGACCTGAAACAAGCATGGCATCTCTGCTCTTAATGGCACTTGCAGGCTCGTGATGTATCCCATAAGGGAGAAATACATGGTTTATGAGAGCTTATAAATAGGGCTTGGATCTAGCTAGTGACATCAGCAAAGGCTTGCCTAGGGAGGTTGATGATTAAGGTGCAAGAAGAATAGTATCATTTGGGTAGGAGAAGGAGCTGAGAAAAACATATCTAATTGGGCCATTTGAAGGGGCAAGACAGAAAGCCAGCTAGGTTCTGTATGATAACACATTAACCACTGGATGCTAGGGGCTTAACTTTAAAGAGGCTTGTTTCCTCCTTTCCCTACATGCATGATATACCTTGGTGAGGAGATTCCTGTTCTTCCTAGGCCCTGGGGGACCCCAGCCGATGGTGGTTTCCCCTTCTAGAGCATTGCTGGTTGGTTCAAAATGAGGAGAGAACACATGGAGTCCCCATGTCTTGCTTTTCTTTATTCCCATCCAAAAGTAACCTACTTCCCCTCACAGCCGATTAACCAGACTGACTGCATGACCCCACCTAACTGCTGGAAACTGGGAGACAGAGATAACATGTACTGGAGTAATGACTATGGATATGTCAGAGGAGTAAAGCATGTCAGTGGCCATGAAAATGATATGTCAGAATGACTGGGTGGTTAATAAAAGGTGGGTGGTAAAGGAGGGGAAGGAGTTAGGGAGAAAAGAGGTGACCTTTAGCACCTGGGTAGATGTGGAGTTAAGGTACAATTCATAAGGTTAAGGGAATAATAGAGGCTTTTGAGAGGAAGAGGGTAAGTCTGGCTGAGATCACGTTTGCTGCTAAGTCGCTTCAGTCGTGTCTGACTCTGTGCGACCCCATGGACAGCATCCCACTAGGCTCCCCCATCCCTGGGATGTTCCAAGCAAGAACACTGGAGTGGCTTGCCATTTCCTTCTCCAATGCATGAAAGTGAAAGGGAAGTTGTTCCATCATGTCCAACTCTTAGCAACCCCATGGACTGCAGCCCACCAGGCTTCTCCATCCATGGGATTTTCCAGGCAAGAGTGCTAGAGTGGGGTGCCATCGCCTTCTCTGGAGATCATGTTTAGTCTGGGATATTAGGTTGGAGAAGATGCCCACAGACAGTTGGAAATGCAGGGCTAGACCTTGCAAGAGAAGGGAGGGTTGGAGATGGCATTTTAAGCGTAAGGACAAATACGGAGCCATAGGTTAAACTACTGAAGAGAATGAAGATAGTGAGAACTGTATCTTATTTCTTTTTTTTTTTTTAGTGTATTTAGTCTTTTTACATTTTTTGTTAGAGTATAATTCCTTTACATTGTTGTGTTAGTTTCTTCCTACAGTGAAGTGAATCAGCTATATGTATGTATATGTCCCCTCCCTCTTAGACCTCCCCACCAGTCCCACCCCTCTAGGTCATCACAGAACACTGAGCTCAGCTCTCTGCACTATATAGCATGTTGACACTAGCTTTCTGTTTTACGCATGGGTGTGTGTATATGTCAGTCCACACCTCCCGATTCATCCCACTTTCCTCCTCCCACTTTGTGTCCGCATGTCTGTTCTGTATGTCTGCATCTTTATGCCTGCCCTTGTAATACACTTCACTCTGTATGACAGACTCTAGGTCATCTTGGAGAGCACTTTCCTACAGCCAATACCAGGAGAATAGCACTTGAAGTTATGGTAGCCATTGAGGGAACTTTCAGAAGGAAGAAGCAACCAGCACTGTCAAATGCCGTAGACATTTAAGAACTTGGAAAATGAGGCTGGTCATCAGGTCCAGGGAATTGAGAACATTGTTGATGATCAGCTAGGAAAGAGAAAGAAATGATGGAACTCTGGGTCATTATTAAAGTCATGGGTTCATGGATTTTTTTTTTTTTTTTGAGGGGGGAGTAAATTCTGGATATGATGATAAGCATAGAATAGAGATGATGTGGAGAAAGAGAAAATGAAAATACAGGAAGAATAGTATTTAGAGGAGACCAGAGCAGAGTACAAAGTTAGCCTTGGTAACAAGGTGAGGGAGGGGTGCATTTCTTTCTTAGAGCTGAAAGCAATAGATGGGAGGGGCATTTGAAAATACAGAGAAGCATTTGAGGTGATGAAAGTGTTGATAGAAGAGATGAGAAGATGTACATAGCCCATGTAGATTCAAGGTCCTTAGAGGCTTCCTGTTCATGATCCTGGAAAATACAGTAAATTGCTTGGTGGGATCAAATATTCAAATTAGCTCTTTACAAAGATCAGAATTCCAAAATATCTTGATTACGGGCTGAAATACTGAGGACTGTATGAAAGGACTATTGTTGTGAAATTAAAAAGAAGAGTAAGTGTTGCATATTGAATAATTGTGCATGTTATTGTGCTGTGTTTTTATGGGAACAGAACCAACCTGCTGGCTGTAAGGGATTACAGATCTTTTAAAGCAGAGTCAAGGTAGCTTGTAGGGCTGTGTCTGAGATTAATTAATGAGACTATCTTTCAGATGTCAGGCACCTTATTACTATTTATTAAGTGGGCACAATGTGTCCTTGGTGGTCTATTGATCAGTGTTATCACTTTAAAACCTGTCAGTCAGACTAGCTGTGAATTGCCTAAAGAAAATTCAATTATAAAGCAGTTGACTAAAATAACTCGTGCATAAGGAGGGAATGAGTTATACCCATCAGAATTCATTTGCAGCATGAAGTCGGATTTTTTTTTAAGAGGGTTAGGTCTTCAGTGTTCACTTTAAAAATTCAAAGTAGGGCAAGCCATTTTTATCCTAATTTAAGAGCCACACAGGTGACTCAGGTATTGTCTGGATTAGACTCTCCTGCCTAGTCAGATGAATAGATCCCCTGCCCAGTGCCTAAGCTGTGTGAATGACTGCTGTGGACTGTAAGCTGTACGCTTACCCGGGGACTGGTAAGATCCCTGTGATTTCAGAAGTTGTGAAAAGAGTAAACAGTCCTGCAGACTCATCTGAAAACATATTAAAAAGGAAACACAAACAAAAAAGAACAGGTACTGGTTGTAAAGTGTTGCTAAATGCCATTTATTTTTCATTTTGTGCTTCAGAGTTTTAAAAATAACTGGTAGTAACCTCAGACAGATTCAACCTGTAAAAGTATTGAGAAAGAAAAGGAGAGAGTTCACTCACACAGGGAACCTTGACCTGAAGTCCACATAGTGCCACCCGTCCAATACCATGAATGCAAAATAGCTCAAATGGTCCATGACCTTAGAAGTTACCGTATTATAGACTCTAGTTTGCTTTTAATTAAATTGCTTTTAATCAAACATTTAACATGTACCCTCCCTGAATAAGGTCTTGTTACATTCTGGAAGCACAAACTTAAATAAGACTCAACCCTTGACTTTAGAGAACTTTATAGTACTGTATTTTTTTGCTTTGGCTCCATCCCTTCTTTCTTTCTGGAGTTATTTCTCCACTGATCTCCAGTAGCATATTGGGCCCCTACTGACCTGGGGAGTTTCTTTCAGTATCCTATCATTTTGCCTTTTTATACTGTTCATGGGGTTCTCAAGGCAAGAATACTGAAGTGGTTTGCCATCCCCTTCTCCAGCGGACTGCTGCTGCTAAGTCGCTTCAGTCGTGTCCGACTCTGTGCGACCCCATAGACAGCAGCCCACCAGGCTCCCCTGTCCCTGGGATTCTCCAGGCAAGAACACTGGAGTGGGTTGCCATTTCCTTCTCCAATGCATGAAAGTGAAAAGTGAAAGGGAAGTCGCTCAGTCGTGTCCGACCCTCAGCGACCCCATGGACTTCAGCCTTCCAGGTTCCTCTGTCCATGGGATTTTCCAGGCAAGAATACTGGACTGGGGTGCCACTGCCTTCTCCAGCGGACTATACCCTGTCAGATATCTCCACCATGACCTACCCATCCTGGGTTGCCCCACAGGCATGGCTTAATTTCATTGAGTTAGACAAGGGTGTGGCCCTGGTGTGATTAGATTGACTAGTTTTCTGTGAGTATGGTTTCAGTGTATTTGCCCTCTGATGCCTTCTTGCAAGACCTACCGTCTTACTTGGATTTCTCTTACCTTGGGCGTGGGGTATCTCTTCCCGGCTGCTCCAGCAAAGCACAGCCATCGCACCTTACCTTGGATGAGGGGTCTCTCCTCACCGCCGCCCTTCCTGGCCTCGGTCGTGGTGTAGCTCCTCTCGGCCGCGCTCCTAGTGCGCCGCGCAGCCGGCGGGGCGCTCCTAGTGCGCCGGTCGCGGGAACGGTGAGGCGCTCCTAGTGGCTGTGTAGATCACAATAAACTGTGGAAAATTCTGAAAGAGATGGGAATACCAGACCACCTGATCTGCCTTTTGAGAAATCTGTATGCAGGTCAGGAAGCAACAGTTAGAACTGGTCATGTAACAACAGATTGGTTCCAAATAGGAAAAGGAGTACGTCTAGGCTGTATATTGTCACCATGTTTATTTAACTTATATGCAGAGTACATCATGAGAAATGCTGGACTAGAAGAAACACAAGTTGGAATCAAGATTGCTGGGAGAAATATCAATAGCCTCAGATATGCAGATGACACCACCCTTATGGCAGAAAGTGAAGAGGAACTCAAAAGCCTCTTGATGAAAGTGAAAGTGGAGAGTGAAAAGGTTGGCTTAAAGCTCAACATTCAGAAAACGAAGATCATGGCATCTGGTCCCATCACTACATGGGAAATAGATGGAGAAACAGTGGAAACAGTGTCAGACTTTATTTTTCTGGGCTCCAAAATCACTGCAGATGGTGACTGCAGCCATGAAATTAAAAGACGCTTACTCCTTGGAAGGAAAGTTATGACCAACCTAGATAGCATATTCAAAAGCAGAGACATCACTTTGCCAACAAAGGTTCGCCTAGTCAAGGCTATGGTCTTTCCTGTGGTCATGTATGGATGTGAGAGCTGGACTGTGAAGAAGGCTGAGCGCCGAAGAATTGATGCTTTTGAACTGTGGTGTTGGAGAAGACTCTTGAGAGTCCCTTGGACTGCAAGGAGATCCAACCAGTCCATTCTGAAGGAGATCAGCCCTGGGATTTCTTTGGAAGGAATGATGCTAAAGCTGAAACTCCAGTATTTTGGCCACCTCATGGGAAGAGTTGACTCATTGGAGAAGACTCTGATGCTGGGAGGGATTGGGGGCAGGAGGAGAAGGGGACAACAGAGGATGAGATGGCTGGATGGCATCACTGACTCGATGGATGTGAGTCTGAGTGACCTCCGGGAGTTGGTGATGGACAGGGAGGCCTGGCATGCTGCGATTCATGGGGTCGCAAAGAGTTGGACACGACTGAGCGACTGATCTGATCTGATAGTACTGTATTATCATATTATGTGTTGGGGAAGTGGCAGAAATAATCATGCAAACCAGACTGTAACGAGTGACAAAAATGAGACCCAGAGTACTATAGAAGTTCAAAAAGGGAAGATAGTGTTTTCAGTCAGGGGATCAGGAAAGTTTTTAATGAAGAAAGTAGTGTTTAAAATGGACCCTAAGTAAAAAATAAACCCAATTATGGTGGTTTAGTGAAACAGCAAGGGGGAGGAAATGGGGTAAAGTTACAATGAAGAGCGTAAGGCAGTGGAAAGGAAACAGGCGGTGGCAAAGTTGAGGGGTATGCACCCACACAGGCAGGCAGAAGCGAGGGGCAGGGGGAGAGAAGTTACATAAAAAACATCCAGGAGCATGGTAGGTTTGGGCATATTTTGGAGGCTCTTAGATGCCTGAATGAGGAGTTGTTAATTTTTTGATTTGAGTGGAAGAAACTATATTTTGGAAGGCTACTGAGGTATGTATCCAGGTATACATAAGAAGGGTTAGAGGCAGAGAGATGAGTTTGGAGGTTATTTTGATGATCTAAATGAACAATTGCAAAGATCTAAAGGATAGTTGATCTTTGAATTGGTATGAAGGAGAAAAAACAAAGATGCTCTTGATGTCAAACTTTTGTGCATTAGCTACTGAGGGAGGGAAAGAAACAGGAGTGGAAGACGGTGATGAGATGTTGACATCCTTTTCATCAACAAAAGTGGGTGAATCAGGACTGTTCTTTATGGGGGTCAGCGAGCATAACAGGTTTGGATTTCTACTTCTTATATCATCGAAGTATTAGAATTTATCAGAGTTGTTCTTCCTCGAGATGTCAGCCTGGGAAGCCATGGACATGGCATTGAATGAGTAAATCAGTTTCTGAGGAGCGAATGTGAGGATGTAGAAGAAAGTAGACAGCTGGGTCTAGGAGCACCCCTGCAGTGAAGCAGTGAGGGGGGAAGTGGGGCTGTGGGAGGAGATGCGGAACGGCCAGGGAGGGAGAATAATGAAACCAGTGGAAGAAAGTGTGCAGTGGGAGGGCATGAGGAAAACGAAGAGTGAAAAATGTCTGTGGATGCAGCCCCTAGGATCTCACTAAAAGCCAAGATGTGAGAGAGTCAGGGGTGAGTGGGTGCTGGGGAGATAAAGGCAGTGTGTTGAGTGTGGTGCCCCTTCCCCATGTCATGCTCTGCCATCAGCCCTGGCCTGGCTTGGCCTTAACCTGTGTTCTTCTTCATAGAGAATCGTGCCAAAGGTGGCTCTGGGATGGGGCTGTTTGGCATCCTGGTACAGACTCTTCCATCTAGAATTTTGGGAGAATAAGGTAGTAGTTTAAAAGAGAAAATGAGATATATGACAGGAGAGACCTGAATATGGTTGTGACAAAGAGGGAGCCAGTAGAAAAATGCGGTTGAATTATGAGAGAAAGGAACTCATAAAGTTGCTCAAGTCAAGAGGGAAAGAGATCAAGTCTGGGTTTGGCTTGGCAAGAAGAGGAGACATTTTTTCCTGAGATATGAGGGGGAAGGTAAATACGGAGAGTGATTTTGAAAAAGACGGAAATAAATTTGGAGCACTTTAAGTTGGATTTCTGTAGTGTTTTCCTTAAAATGTAAAATAAAGTCCTCAGTGTAAATAGGTGGGTAAGATGTGAGCTGAGGCCCTTTGGTAAAGTCTAGGATAATTGCTGAGTGTTGGGTGATTCTGCATCAATGTGAGATGAATAAAATAAGAATTAGGCAACCTTTGAGGACCAAGTAAGGTTGGATGTCATGTATTTATAGTGACCTAGATTATGGCTTTTTCCTTCAACTGAGGGCTGTGCAGGGCTTACTAGTACTGAAGATGAACAGAGCAGGAAGGTTGGTAAAGAATAAAGACCTGCGAGCCAGGGGTAGTAGGGGTACATTATTGATACTATTTTGTCCCCCCCTTTTTTAGGAAAATTATATTTATTTACAAGTATAATTATTCATACATTGATAAGGAAGAAGCAGAATCCTCTTGTAGGCTATTACAAAATTTTGTCACAAAGAGTCAGACACAACTGAGCAACTTTCAGTTCACTTCACAAAATATTGAGTATAGTTCCCTGTGTTATACAGGAGGTCTTTGCTGATTATCTATTTTATACACAGCAATATGTATACATAGCAGTATGTATATGTTAATCCCCAAATCCTAATTTATCCCTCTTTCCTTACCTTTCCCCCTTGGTAACCACAAGTTTGTTTGCTATGTCTGTGGATCTATTTTGTAAGTTCATTTGCATCATTTTTTTTTCTTTTTTAGGTTTCACATATAAGTGATATCTGATATTTGTCTTTCTCTGGCTAGGTCACTTAGTAATTTAACATTTAGGTCCATCTATGATGTTGCAAATAACATTATTTCATTCTTTTCCAGGACTGAATGATATTCCATTGTGTATGTATACACACACGCGCACATACACACACCATATCTTCTTTATCCATTCATCTGTCAGTGGACATGTACATTGCTTCCATGTCTTGGCTATTGTGACTAGTGCTGCAGTGAACATTGGGGTACATTAATACTATTTTGAATGTGGCTCATTTTTTGTAGACAGAATCACATGCACTGACTGCTTTTTTCTTCCCCACTCCTAGAGGCTGACATATCAGAATTAATGTCACGAAATGGTAAAGAACAAAGGAGATAAGGGGGAAAGCCGTGGCCACAGAGCCAGTGGCCCTGGTCCCCCCAGCACCACTTCCAGGCCCTGGTCTTCTAGGCCTCCGCCTTCTAGTTCAGGCCCGTGCAGTCCCTGAGCACCCTGAGCAGGACAGGGGATGTGCACGCTGGGAGCTTCCAGTCTGTTGGTGGGTGGATTTCGTTTTGCTTCTGTACTCCCTTGTCTCATATGGATGTGGTGGATTCTGGCCCTTGGGTGTCCACAGAGTTGAGCCCTCCCTTGAGCCTCTTGGTATTTGCAGTCTGGGCAACTGTTTCTATTTCCTCCTAGTGCTCCTCTTTGAGTTTGGTATCACCTGGAACTCTACCTGCATGGCTGGCCCTCTGTTGCCTTGATGGACTGAAAACCACAAAGCTCCTTTGTCCTTTTTGCCACATTGGGCCTCTTCAGATACACTGCTGATGGCCCAGGTCAGGTCTGATTTCTCCCTGTCTCCTCAGGCACTGAATGCTGAACTCCCATAGCTCATCTTGGAGGACAGTCTTGATAGCTGGAACATCTCCATTGGACCCCAGTGGACCTGCTTCCTTATGAGTCTGTTCTGTGGAGACCTGAGGACTCCCCTGGCCAAACCTACTGAATGTTCATACTGAGTTGGGAATTGTGAGGTGGTGGGTTAGCCAGCAAACTAGCATTCAAGACATGAGAAGTAGAATGTGAAGTAAACCAGAGAGTTGTAAAACATTAAGATTGATGGTGAGCAGAGAAATACCAATTTGAAAATCAGCCTGCATCTTGACATCTGGAAAGATAGTATGGAACAACAACAGCAGCAGGGCAAAATGGACAGGGCAGCAGGCAAGAGATGGTCAGTAATGTGTGCCCTTGCCAAAACACCATTTGGCCTCCTGCTGGAGAATAGACTTTCTGGAGCTTGGCTTTCCTAGGGATATCAGCTTGAATCAGCCTGGGGGCACTGGTGAAAAATAAAGGCCAGTTCTAATAAAGAATCCCAAGAATCTTTCCTTTGATCACTGCTCTTTCCAGAAGATATTTGCTTCTGTCCATAATGGGAGAGGTCATGCTTGAAATAAAATGTTAGTGGAACTTTTTATTCAAACATGGGCTTTCACAAACATGATAATATTGGTCCAATTTTTCTTGAGCTGCTCTAACGTCATGATAACTTACCTGCCGTCAGAAGTAGCTGTGTGCCGTGGTTCTGAAGTTTAGCATAATGAACAGTTTGGAGCTGTGTTAGTAATCATGTCGCATTCAAGACCCGGGTGACCTCTCCACTAGGTGCTGCTGCCGGGAATTTTGTGCGTAAGGGTGCCTGGAGTTAGCGTAAGGTCACTGGCTCTGGAAGTGTAGTAACCGATGCTGTTGTTTAATCGCTAAGTCATGTCTGACTCTTTTGCGACCCCATGGACCATAGCCTTGCAGGCTCTTCTGTCCATGGGATTTCCTAGGCAGAAATACTAGAGTGGGTTATCATTTCCTTCCCCAGGGGATTTTCCTGACCCAGAGATTGAATCTGGGTCTCCTGCCTTGGCAGGTGGATTCTTTACTGCTGAGCCATCAGGGAAGCATACCTGGCAGGTAATTACTTTAGTATAAGGAAAATATCGATTGGATGTATAAAAGTGTCATTCAAAAAATATTCCTAGTGATTCAGTTTGTTGGCTAAACATCCTATTTAGCCTGAATAGTCTCTGTATTATTCCAGGGCATTTAACATTTGGTTATTAGATTCTCATAGATCTTTGCAAAAAGCAAAAAAAAATTAAATGCACTTTGCCTTTGGAAAACTATTTCTTACCATTTTGTTTAGTTTTTGGTTTTCATCTCTTAAAAACAAATCTGCTTTAGGAATGAAGTTGACACAGCCCTGAATAGTCCTGAGTCAGTACCCTGGGTTTGTATCTTAGATCAGTCCTGTCCTTGAGTGATCCAGGGAAATATGCAAAGCCTCTTGGAAATGCCATTTCCTCATCTCTCAAATGAGGATAATGAAACCTCCTTCATCAGGGAGATTGTGAGGAAACCTGTGGTCGCACTTTGAAAAACACAGGGCTGTATAAACATGGTGCTATTCTTGGGCTAGAACTGAAACACTGAGCCTTGCAGAGGGAAATAGGATAGTGAGATTGGTAATTTATAAGCCCAGGTGTTCCATCCTCTTTCCTTCCTTTATGGATGCTGTGTGCATATCCTCCTGCATCCAAAGTGACTCAGGCATAGCTCTGCTGCCATTCTGAATGTTCATACATCACTTAACCAAATTCATATGCTAAGACTCATCACATTTAAGCCAGTCTAAAATTCTTCATGCATTCATTACAGCACAGTAGGATCATTTTGGTTGTATTCACACAATCTATGCCTCATTTTAGGACTTCCCTGGTGGCTCAGTGGTAAAGAATCTGCGTGCCAATGCAGGAGACATAAGAGATGTGGTTTGATCCTTGAGTTGGGAAGATCCCCTGGAGGAGGGCATGGCAACTCACGGCAGTATTCTTGCTTGGAGAACCCATGGACAGAGGAGCCTGGTGGGCTACAGTCAGTGGGGTCACAAAGAGTCAGATACAACTGAAGCAATGCTTCATTTTACTTAGTCCACTTTACCTGACATTTACTGAGTGAGTATCAAAGACCTGTAAGGTATAACCTGGCCCCGGCTCTCGAAGACTCTCCATCTGATGAAATGAGAATGAGCTAGCTGTACATTTGCTATTTGAAAGGTGGAAATAGTGCTAGTAATGGGGCAAGTTCGTGTTGTACATGAAGTGAAGTTTTGGAGCACCCTTCACATATCCTTTAATGATGCCCTCGATGCATGTACTGTAGTTCTCAGTTCCTCAGAGATTCAAACCAAGCCACATGCTGACTCTTCACCCCTTAACCCCATCTTGGCATCTACTGTCCTAGCTACTCTGGCATCTACTTTCCTGGCAACTAGAAAAGAGCAAACGGAAGCAGTTAACCATGCATTCATTTAGTATGTATTCAGTGAACATCTGCCATATACTGCGTTAGAGAATTTTAGAGTATTTTGAAGCCAAGAAGAGACAACTTCATGAACCCAGTTTTTCTCTAGTGGTGAAATTTCCATGATCAGGAGTGGGAATGTAGAGGAAATTTGAAAGAGTCAGTGGAGGTATGGGCTAGTCTATAGCTGTATAAGGGCTTCCTTTATGGTTCAGCTGGTAAAGAATCTGCCTGCAATGTGGGAGACCTGGGTTCGATCCTTGGGTTGGGAAGATCCCTTGGAGAAGGGACAGGCTACCCACTCTAGTATTCTGGCCTGGAGAACTCCATGAACTACAGTCTATTTGGTCACAAAGAGTTGGACACGACTGAGTGACTTTCACTTATAGCTGTACAATAACCCATCTTAAAATTGAATTTTTTTTAGTCTTTTTTCATTGTTCTTTAACTTTACTGATTTGTTGAAAATCTACTGAGTTATGACATTGTCTAAAGTCAGTATAATTTTAGTTTTACTATTTTTGTTTAATATTTTTGGAAAAAAATTGTTTTCACTTTTAATTTTTTACCACAGAGGTGTAATTAATATACATTATTAATTAGTTTCAGGTGTACAGCATAGTGATTTGGTGTTTGTGTATATACTGCTACTGCTGGTGCTAAGTCGCTTCAGTCATGTCTGACTCTGTGCGACCCCATAGATGGCAGCCCACCAGGCTCCCCCGTCCCTGGGATTCTCCAGGCAAGAACACTGGAGTGGGTTCTTCCGTTTCTTTCTCCAATGCTTGAAAGTGAAAAGCGAAAGTGAAGTCACTCAGTTGTGTCCGACTCTGAGCGACTCCATGGACTGCAGCCTACCAGGCTCCTCCGCCCATGGGATTTTCTAGACAAGAGTACTGGAGTGGAGTGCCATTGCCTTCTCCATGTGTATATACTAAATGATCACAATAAGTCTGGTATCACTATCATATTAATAGTTACAAAATTTCTTGTGAGAAGTTTCAACATATACTTTCTTAGCAACTTACATATATGGAATATGCAATTATATTCTTTGCAGCCAAAGATGGAGAAGCTGTATACAGTCAGCAAAAACAAGACCAGGAGCTGACTGTGGCTCAGACCATGAACTCCTTATTGCCAAATTCAGACTTAAATTGAAGAAAGTAGGGAAAACTACTAGACCATTCAGGTATGACCTAAATCAAATCCCTTATGACTATACAGTAGAAGTGAGAAATAGATTTAAGGGCCTAGATATGATTGATAGAGTGCCTAATGAACTATGGAATGAGATTCATGACATTGTACAGGAGACAGGGATCAAGACCATCCCCATGGAAAAGAAATGCAAAAAAGCAAAATGGCTGTCTGGGGAGGCCTTACATATAGCTGTGAAAAGAAGAGAAGTGAAAAACAAAGGAGAAAAGGAAAGATATAAACATCTGAATTCAGAGTTCCAAAGAATAGCAAGAAGAGATAAGAAAGCCTTCTTCAGTGATCAATGCAAAGAAATAGAGGAAAACAACAGAACGGGAAACACTAGGGATCTCTTCAAGAAAATCAGAGATACCAAAGGAACTTTTCATGCAAAGATGGGCTCGATAAAGGACAGAAATGGTATGGACCTAACAGAAGCAGAAGATATTAAGAAGAGGTGGCAAGAATACACAGAAGAAGTGTACAAAAAAGATCTTCACGACCGAGATAATCACGATGGTGTGATCACTGACCTAGAGCCAGACATCCTGGAATGTGAAGTCAAGTGGGCCTTAGAAAGCCACTACGATCAAAGCTATTGGAGGTGATGGAATTCCAGTTGAGCTATTTCAAATCCTGAAAGATGATGCTGTGAAAGTGCTGCACTCAATATGCCAGCAAATTTGGAAAACTCAGCAGTGGCCACAGGACTGGAAAAGGTCAGTGTTCATCCCAATCCCAAAGAAAGGCAACACCAAAGAATGCTCAAACTACCGCACAATTGCACTCATCTCACACGCTAGTAAAGTGAAGTCGCTCAGTCATGTCTGACTCTTTGCGACCCCGTAGACTGTAGCCTACCAGGCTCCTCTGTCCATGGGATTTTCTAGGTAATAGTACTGGAGTGGGTTGCCATTTCCTTCTCCAGGGGATCTTCCCAATGCAGGGCTCAAACCCAGGTCTCCCACATTGTAGATGCTTTACCGTCTGAGCCACGAGGGAAGTCCAACGCTAGTAAAGTAATGCTCAAAATTCTCCAAGCCAGGCTTCAGCAATATGTGAACCGTGAACTTGCTGATGTTCAAGCTGGTTTTAGAAAAGGCAGAGGAACCAGAGATCAAATTGCCAACATCTTCTGGATCATGGAAAAAGCAAGAGAATTCCAGAAAAACATCTATTTCTGCTTTATTGACTATGCCAAAGCCTTTGACTGTGTGGATCACAATAAACTGTGGAAAATTCTGAAAGAGATGGGAATACCAGACCATCTGATCTGCCTCTTGAGAAATCTGTATGCAGGTCAGGAAGCAACAGCTAGAACTGCTCATGGAACAACAGACTGGTTCCAAATAGGAAAAGGAGTATGTCAAGGCTGTATATGTCATCCTGTTTACTTAACTCATATACAGAGTACATCATGAGAAATGCTGGACTGGAAGAAATACAAGCTGGAATCAAGATTGCCGGGAGAAATATCAATAACCTCAGATATGCAGATGACACCACCCTTATGGCAGAAAGTGAGGAGGAACTAAAAAGCCTCTTGATGAAGGTGAAAGTGGAGAGTGAAAAAGTTGACTTAAAGCTCAACATTCAGAAAATGAAGATCATGGCATCTGGTCCCATCACTTCATGGGAAATAGATGGGGAAACAGTGGAAACAGTGTCAGACTTTATTTTTCTGGGCTCCAAAATTACTGTAGATGGTGACTGCAGCCATGAAATTAAAAGACACTTGCTCCTTGGAAGGAAACTTATGACCAACCTACATCACATATTCAAAAGCAGAGACATTACTTTGCCAACAAAGGTTCGCCTAGTCAAGGCTATGATTTTTCCTGTGGTCATGTATGGATGTGAGAGTTGGACTATGAAGAAGGCTGAGCGCCGAAGAATTGATGCTTTTGAACTGTGGTGTTGGAGAAGACTCTTGAGAGTCCCTTGGACTGCAAGGACATCCAGAGAGTCCCTTGGACTGCAAGGAGATCCAACCAGTCCATTCTGAAGGAGATCAGCCCTGGGATTTCTTTGGAAGGAATGATGCTAAAACTGAAACTCCAGTATTGTGGCCACCTCATGCGAAGAGTTGACTCATTGGAAAAGACTCTGATGCTGGGAGGGATTAGGGGCAAAAGGAGAAGGGTACGACAGGATGAGATGGCTGGATGGCATCACTGACTTGATGGACATGAGTTTGAGTGAACTCTGGGAGTTGGTGATGGACAGGGAGGCCTGGTGTACTGTGATTCATGGGATCTCAAAGAGTCGGACACGACTGAGCAACTGATATGATCTGAAGGCAGTCACTATGCTGTATGTTACATCCCCTTGACTTATTTTACAGTTGAAAGTTTGTGTCTTTTGATCCTGTACAGGCATTTCACTTGCTCCCTTAGCCCTAGCCCGTGGTAACCATTGATTTGTTCTTTGTATCTAGGAGTTTGAGGTTTGTTTTTTTTATTTTTAAGATTGCACATATACATGAGATCATACAGTATTTTGTCTTTCACTGTCTGACTTATTTCCCTTAGCATAATATCTTCAAGGTTTATCCATGTTGTTGCAGATGGCAAGATTTCATTCTCTTGTGAGGTTTGGATAACTGTAGGATGTTTTTTTTTAGGGCCAACTTAATAATGTTTTTTTTTTTAAATTGATATGAAGAGCAGTACATCAGATATTTTGGGCCTTTATCTCAAACAGAATGATAGGCTTTGCTCACAGACTTGTTTCACTTTTTTCTGTAACTAATTGTTGGAAATGTCTGTCTAATACAAAAATGACTTTCACTCAGATTCCCTTAGTTTCTAAAGGTTTTTCTGAATGAGAAGGCTGGGTTCGGGCAATTAGGTGCTGCTGGATAAAGTGGTATAACTCAGGTACCCCTAGGTAATCAAGGTTGTCTTCACCTCACTGGGAGATGCTCATTCCCAGTGGCGGCCATCAGTAAGCAATCCACACACTGTTACGGGTTCATTAAAGTCTCTGTGGTATCTGGTATGTAGTGGCGCTTGTGTTTATGAGAAACTGCGGCAGGGTCAGACCTCATGTTCATAGGAGGGTTGAGACAGGGCATTGCTGTCTCTTGCTTCCTTCCAGTCCAGTTATCACAGGCAAGCTCCAAGGTACAAGAGGATGTCCATGTGATGCCAGCACAACAGCTTACGAATAGAAAATTTAAGGACTCAGCCACATGTCTCTAAACAAGACATTTGGTTTGCCCACTTCTCCCCTGACTGGATCATTCCACTACTTTGGCAAAATATAACTACAGCTTCAATTATAGTGCTTGAGAAATAAGAGGCGCCTCAGAGAACATTTCTTTTTCAAGACCACTCAAAGCGTTTGATTAACAAAGAGACCAGCAGGGACCAAATGAATACTTAGTTGCAGAACAGAACTAGAAATGCTGCGAGCCAACAAAGCAAGTGAAAGTACTTAATTAGAGTGTAAAACTTGACCTTTCCTGGGCACTATCCCATCTCATAGAAACGCAGCGTAATGCAGAGGCATAGAGTTTCTGTAGAGAGCCCTGCAGACTTAGATTGCTCAGTCCTGGTGCATAGGGGGAGCTGACCATCCTGGGGCTCTTCGTCTTCACTGCTGAGCACACTTAGAGAGCTCCTGGACAGTGTTAATCTCTGTGAGTTTTAGTAAGAAATAAATTCTCTTTTAATACTTGAATGAATGTTTGGAGACGAGCAGAATAATTTACTTCTGAGGTTTTGTTTCCTTTGGGAAAATAGTGTATGTAACTGAATCATACACTACCTTGAAGTCCGCAGAGTCCCTGTTCCTTTCCTCCCTCTCTGCCTGCCTCAGCAGGTGAGTGGAGTGATGCTCGTGGTTAATTCCTGGCTCCATGAAGCCCTGGCTGGGAAAATCCCAAGTGCCTTCCTGTGTGTATAGAAGGCATGTTTGTTGGCGAGAGATGGAGTGGGACAGTGTAGACACCTGAGCATTGGGGAGCATGGCTCTTGGGGACTGTGAACTAGTTCATTTTCCTTTTACAGTGGGGCACATATGATTTAGAAAGGACTCCTTCTCAGCCCCTTTTCCTGATTTTATCTCCCTCAGTTTACAAACTGAAACATTCAACTGCCCTGGGTTTCAATCCTTAACCCGCTTCCCTTTTCCATTCTCCTTGTTCCATAGATGATTTTATCCCATTTCCTGTCACTCATACAGCCTTTATATCATTTCTCTGCCTTTAACTTTCAAATTTTATCTACAGCCCGAACCTCTCTTCCACAATTCCAGATTCTTGTATTCTTGTATCTCGTATTTGATATTTCTTCTTGAATATCCAGTAGGTTTTCAAACTTGTTGAAAACCAAACTTCTAATATCCTCATCCCCCCAAAACCTGCTCCTTGGGTTGCCTGACCCGTTTTCATACAGAATAGCACCATCTTCACCATCTTTTCTGTTTCCCAGACCAGGAACCCACGTGTCACCTTTGACTCTTTCACATCCTCTCTTTCTCTGAAGTTTCATGTCCAAACTACCAGCAAATCCTACTGGCTCTGCTTTCAAAGTGGAATTCATCCACTTTCCCTACCTACCCCTCTGTCATCCTGGTCTGAGCCACTGTGGTTTCTCTCTGAGAGTTTTGCAGTAGCTTCATAACTGGTCTCCCTACATGTCCCTTGCTCCTCACGGTCTATTCTTCGCACAGCAGCCAGAGTGAGATTGTCATTCTATCACACTTCTATTCTCAACCCTCCTAATAGCTTCCCTTCTTACAGTCTGAAAGCAGAAGTCCTTAAAGGACTCAGAAGGCAGGCCCTCTGTGATCTTGCCCCCACCTTTCTCTCTGATCTTACCTCCCAACACACCTCATCTCACTTACTCCCCTCCAGGCCATTCTTGCAACCCTGCTCTTCAGCCACACCCAGCGTGCTTTTGCCTTGGGACCTCTGCATGTACTGTTCCCTTTTACCTTTAGGTGCTTTGTATGGTTCTATTCATTTGAGCTCAGTTGTGTCCGACTCTTTGCGACCCCATGGACTGCAGCATGCCAGGCCTCCCTGTCCATCACCATTTCCTGGAGTTTACCCAAACTCATATCCATTGAGTCGGTGATGCCTTCCAACCATCTCATCCTCTGTCATCTCCTCCTCCTTCCTTCAATCTTTCCCAGCATCAGGGTCTTTTCCAATGAGTCAGTTCTTCATATCAGGAGGCCAAAATATTAGAGTTTCAGCTTCAACATCAGTCCTTCCAGTGAATATTCAGGACTGATTTCCTTTAGGATGGACTAGTTGGATATCCTTGCATGGTTTAGACCCTGGATTAAATCTCTGGTGAAATGTCACCTCTGTAAGGAGGCTTTCCTGGGTTTGCCTGTAACACAATGGCCTCATTCTGGTGTTAACCTCCTCCCCTTCTACCTTGCTTTATTTTTCTCCTGGTACATACTACTGTGTGAACATAATCTGCCAGAATGCCAAGGGCAGGAGGGGGCAGGTATTGCTTATGGATACTGCTGGCACTCCTAAGTCTTACTTGAGGGATAGGAAAAGGGAAGAGGAGAAAAGAAGAGACATCAGAAGGAAAGGACAAGCTATAGAAAGAACAGTTGTCCTTCTGATACCAAAGTTGCCTATAGTTAAATCAACTTTCTGGATTGATCCCTTCTGTGAAGACAGTTCTTCTAACACAGCTACCAAAGGTTAACCTTAATGTATACGAGATGAGTTGAGGAAAGCTATGAAGTGTATAGTTTAGGGTTCGTGGCTTTGTGTTTTCACGGAGGGTCTTGCTTGGCCTCAGCCGCCTCCCGATTCCTGTTGTTGTTCAGTTCTCTTTGTCCCTGTACTTCACTCTTGCTGCTGTTGTCACCTACTTATAACCCGACCCTTAGTGAGTTGTCCAAATGAGGGTGCTTAAGATATGTTAGTGGTTAATTAAGACTTCCCTATTGCTATATGAAGATAGGATAAAAGACCTTTGACATTAAACAGGTGGAATATGGTTTGCTTCAAATAAAAAGTGACTATTTGAGAACAAGGTCTTTAAAGATTTTTCTATTTGTGAATCTCCTTGTGCTTGCACACATGAAGGCGGCCTTAGCTTTTTTTTAAAGAATATATATACAATGTAGAGATAGTGTAATATGTAATTATGGACAATGAATATGTTGATAGGCTTGGTTTGTGATATTTCCAGCTGAGAAGTAGAAGCTGTTGTGAAGTGGAACAGTTTTTGCTGACCCTAAAAATAGAGATGAACTCCTCCTCCTCCACCCCCCAGACCCATTTTCCTGCCAGTTTGCACCATCCCTAGTGAAGGCTACAGAACAGGAGTCAAGCCAGCTCCTTGAGCAGATCTCTGTAACAACCAATACTGCTATTTCTGATCTCTTTTCCCTAAACAAAAAGATGCAGACTTGTAAAAAGATTGATTAAACCTGTTGGAAATGATAGTGTTTCAAGTGCTCATGGCCTTTTTACATATGGTGCACACCTAAATCATTTGAACGATATTTTGATCCACCCAGCTTTTTATTCTTTCTCACAAAGCTAATTGGTGTGTTCATCACAGTGCACAGACCCTTGTATTCACTCCGACTGGGACCAGATGGGAAGGATGTGGCATACCAACATGGCTCGGCATGCTGGCATCCAGAGGGAACCCAGGGGGGATGGGAGGGTCTGTTGGGGTAGGTTTATTGAGTGCTCACAGCCCTCATGGAGCATAAATCTGGGTGTGTTTTACATGATTAACCTCAGAAGACAACCAAATAGACTCATATTTCAACTAGAAACACTGGGGACTGGGATTCACTGTAATTCAGGACTATTTTGAACTTCACCCAGAATTATACTTAAAATGAATGTAATTAGTCAAAAATCTAACTATCAGGATTTAGAAATATCTAGACTTTCTCCTCAAACATAATTTAGAGAAATAGGCTAAATGGTAGTGGAATCAGAGCCATTGCTGTTTGGTGTGAAATTTGGTAGGCTCAGAAGGCTTATGTCAACAATTTTTCCTAAAAGTAAATTTCAAGGATAAATCTCATAGACTGTCTATGTTGACTTTTCTGTATGATGGTTAAATGATGCCCTTGAAGCTTTATATATGAATTAAGGGAGATGTTAGATCCAATTATGCTCCAAGTTAATTCATTATTTTTTAGAAGATTTACATGAGCTCTTCAGATTAAGTTAAATTTTGAAGTCCCTGAGGCTTTCACATATATATCAGAAATGATTTTCCATTATCCTATGGAATATTGAAAATAAGGATCTACTATTCAGAAGCAGACCCAGGTTTTATGGGACCTGAAGCACAAAATTTTGGAGGCTCTCTTAAAGGAAAAACAATAGATTAAGTACAAATGGACTATTTAGAATGAGAAAAATCCCAACAAATTACAATTTAAAAAAGCCTGACAAATAACACTATTATCATAAATATCCAGAAAAATTATGTAATATTTTATTTGCTTCTACCGTTTGATTTTCAAAAAAACATTTTTGGCTGCATGGTCTTTGATCACTTCATACAGCAATGGTTTTTGTGATATTTTCTACAAAGAGCTTAGATAATTATCTTGCCTTTATCAGCATTAATTGGACTTTGTTTTTTATCATTAGTTTAGAAAAATTTTAGATTTTATTAATAATGTCATATGTTTTTTAGCACTATTGTCAAATTTTGGAAACTTCAATTTCTTTCATGGAAGATATCTTCCTCTAAGATTTGGAAGACTTTTCCAGACTTTTCTGGCTTTGAACATGTATTTCAACCTTTATTTTCTCCTTCCACACCTCATTTCTTTTTGTTGCTAGGCGATGCAGACCACATTTATTTTGTAGTCTCTGGCCCTGCATCTTTAGGTCATGACGCAGGGGGAATTGGGACTGTGTATGGCAGGAGCATCCCTGAAAATAATTTTCCACCAGGACCCCTAGTAATAATTTACCTTACACAGAAGCACATAAATGTATCCTCCTAAATCCCAACTAAATGTTCTCCCAACTCAACTTCTCCTTAGCTGGATCCCAACCTGCCCATGGATGTTACCATACTGCCTGGCAGGGTGTTTGTTTGACAGGGTATGTGTGAAGCAGGAAAATTTGGAGTAGAAGGAAGCAATCTCAATGGTAGTGGTAACAGATCTCACTTTTACAAAATTTACAAAAATCCAAATCTGTTATGAACACATTGCTGGAGCTCCTCCCAAGTCCTTGGAAGAGGCCCATGTAAGTGAGAATCCCAAAGATTAAGCTTCATTATCATCACAGTAAATTTGTCTCTGCTAATATGTGTTGAGGATTTATCAAATCCATCACCAAGAGTGCTCCCTAGGGAAGAGTATGGCACTTTGCCTCACCAGCAGTGCCAATTCCCAGGGTCGCATTCAGTCCTCCTAATTTAAGCATGTGGATTAAAATCTCCTTGTATTTAATTGATGGTGTCTCATTCCTCCCATTAGCGCTACCCACCCCCTCGCTAAAAAAGTACCAGGAAAGAAAGCTGTTGTTTCTTTTTAAAGTGAGGGTATGTGTGTATATGTATGAAGCTGAGTCAGCTTTTTAAGTTAGGCTGACTCTTGGGCATAAGACGGAGTTAACACTCGTTCATTCCCTTGGGTTATCTCAGATGATCCATTACCAGAAACAGCACTATTAGATTTTTTTTCCTTCCACATTAGCTTTGCTGGTGACTTTTATTTTATCCTCAGCTTAGAGTGTGCATATCTGTCATTTGGACTTCTGTTAGGAGTCTTGTCTGCTAAATGATTTCTCACAGTAATGGCATTGTCAGGCTAAGTGAGTGTCAGATTCATTTTGTGCAGAAATAGCCTGTCAGGGATACCCAACCTGTTTTCATTCTACTGCAGGAATTAAGATCTTGGTGGGTAAATGTATACATGTGTTTGTGTCAGCTGGGATTGGCTAATTTGCCCCTTTCCACTACAGTAATTAGTGGTAGGGTCCAGAAAGGTTTGATTTCTTGGAAATTGACAAGATTTCAAGATTTGTGGAGGAATTAGCATTGTTTTTGTAAGTAGTATTCATATAATTTCATAATTTGATAGCAAAGAACAACACCTTAAAATAGATTTTTCTATTTTTAATAATTCACTAGGTATATCAGTTCAGTACAGTTACTCAGTCATGTCTGACTCTTGGCAAACCCATGGACTGCAGCACGCCAGGCTTCCCTGTCCATCACCAACTCCTGGAGCTTGCTCAAACTCAAGTTCATCAAGTTGGTGATGCCATCCTACCATCTCATCCTCTGTCATCCCCTTCTCCTGCCTTCAATATTTCCCAGCATCATGGTCTTTTCAAATGAGTCAGTTCTTTGCATCAGGTGGCCAAAGGATTGGAATTTCAGCTTTAGCATCAGTCCTTCCAGTGAATATTCAGGACTGATTTCCTTTAAGATTGACTGGTTTGATCTCCTTGCAGTCCAAGGGACTCTCAAGAGTCTTCTCCAACACCACAGTTCAAAAGCGTCTATTGTTTGGCGCCCAGCTTTCTTTATGGTCCAACTCTCACATCCATACATGACTACTGGAAAAACCTTAGCTTTGACTAGATGGACCTTTGTTGGCAAAGTCATGTCTCTGCTTTTTAATATGCTGTCTAGTGTGGTCATAACTTTTCTTCCAAGGAGCAAGCGTCTTTTAATTTCATGGCTGAAGTCACCATCTGCGGTGATTTTGGAGCTCAAGAAAATAAAGTCTGACAGTGTTTCCACTGTTTCCCCATCTATTTGCCATGAAGTGATAGGACCAGATGTCATGATCTTCGTTTTCTGAATGTTGAGCTTTAAGCCAACTTTTTCACTCTCCTCCTTCACTTTCATCAACAGGCTTTTTAGTTCTTCTTCACTTTCTGCCATAAGGGTGGTATCATCTGCGTATCTGAGATTATTGATATTTCTCCTGGCAATCTTGATCCCAGCTTGTGCTTCATCCAGCCTAGCATTTCACATGATGTACTCTGCATATAAATTAAATAAGCAAGGTGACAACATACAGCCTTGACGTACTCCTTTCCCAATCTGCTAGCAGTCTGTTGTTCCATGTTTGGTTCTAACTGTTGCTTCTTGACCGCCATACAGATTTCTCAGGAGACAAGTAAGGTGGTCTGGTATATGGTATATATATCTATATCTATATATATATAGATGTATATGAAGACTGATTTTTAAGAATCCTAGGTAATTGAGTAGAATATTGCTACCATTCTGATTTCCAAAGAGAATATGATAATAAAATACCAAAGAGCAAAGAAAAGCTTTGAATGCAATAGTATCCTACCATTTCCATTTAAAAACTTGGTATGAAAAGTGAACTATACTTTGTGGATATCTGCAATATTATGTCAATTACTGTGTACCTAGGAGTATAGTTGAGTTTCCACTTAAATCAAGAACTGTTAAACCTAGGTGTTATTTTTGTAGTTATTTTTACATGTTCAAATTAATTGTAGCAAACTCCCATTTTAATTTTTTTGTTGTTGCTATTTTAATATATGTTGACTATTGTAATGGGTCTGAAAGATTGACTTTGTATTGTATTTGGATGGAGTTTGAAGGATTTAGAAGCATCCAGAAATCAGCACTAAAGATAAAGGTGATTAATTTATGAATGCAAGGCAGGCAGGGCCCACATGCTTCTCAAACAGTCTTAAGTTGTACACCATGGGGAAACTACTGATTTATTATTGGTTCAACTTGGTTTGGGGATGGACTAACTCTTATAAAGTGCTTGTTGTATTTTATATACTCTGCTAATTGATAATTTCATATTATTTCTTTGAATCCTCACAACTCTATGAATTAGAATTTATTATCTCTATTTTCCAGTTGAGGAGTTAGGCTTAGGACTTATAATAATTCACTCAAGATCCCACAGCTAATAAGTGGCAGGGCTGCAATTGAGTCCAGGCCTGTCTGACTCCAGTGTTTAATCTGTTACTAGTATACTACATCACCTCTTCTGTAGGATTTACTAAATTAGAATTTTGAGGCTAGAATCAGATTTGGGTCAGATGTGGGTCAGTTTTGAGGAGCTATGAATTTTGAGCAGAAACTGGTTTTCAGTAAAGACAAGAATAATTTAAGTGGTGGATTACCACTGGACAGAGCACAATGGGAGGATGGGTAGGTCCTGTGTGTCCTTAGGCAAGCACAAGGTTGAACTAAACAGCAAAGCTCTAGTGGACAGGAGCAGACAGGTATCACTGGTTAGACTGGAAGGGCTCAGATGCCAAGAAGGCGGGAGTGCTAACTAGAAGTGGGAGGCATTTTACTTGAGTCAGAGCTTCTTTCTGCCCTATTTGATGGAGCATCTTTGCTTTGGGTTCACAGACACTACAGCAGGTGTCAGAGTTATGCAGGTGAGATTCAGGGCAAAGATGGTCAGGTTGCCTTATAAAGAGGCAAGCAAGTGATAGTAAATCCTTCAGTCTTTTTTCCCCTCCCCGTCAAGCTGCTTCTGATGCATTATTCTGCCTCAAAGTTTCAGACCACTTTGGTCTCCACTGCTGAACAGCTCTCTGTGTCTGATGGCGGACGAGGCACAGAGACAAGGGGAGGCATTCCCTCCATCTGGGGAAGGTGAGAAGCCCCAGATCAGGGAGCTTCAAACAGGGCATAAAGACAGTATGCTCAGGGGCAGAAACAGATCTAAGCTATTCCTGTAAGTGGCAGGCTGTCCCTGACCAGGTCCCTGCTATTGTTGACAAATGATGGCATTGATGACACGGAGGGAAAGGTCTAAGCAAGTTATGCACCATTTGGATTTGTGAACTTCCTCTTCTTCCAGCTTCTGCCTGAACCTGGTGGAAAGCTAAGAGGAGTGGGTGAGGTGGGGTTTCATTTCTAAATATGTTAGTCAAGCTGTATGTGTGTGTGTGTGTGTGTGACTAATATAGTGATCCTGGACTTTGGATACAATTTAATATGATGAGTAGACCACTTGTTTTATCTCTCCTCACCTTCTCCACCCAAGTGAAAGTGAAGTCACTCAGTCGTGTCCGACTCTTTGCAACCCCATGGACTGTAGCCTACCAGGCTCCTCTGCCCACAGGATTTTCCAGGCAAGAATATTGGAGTGGGTTGCCATTTCCTTCTCTAGGGGATCTTCGCAGTCCAGGGATCGAACCCAGGTCTCTCACACTATCAGATCAGATCAGATCAGATCAGTCGCTCAGTCGTGTCCGACTCTTCGCGACCCCATGAATTGCAGCACGCCAGGCCTCCCTGTCCATCACCAACTCCCGGAGTTCACTCAAACTCATGTCCATCTAGTCAGTGATGCCATCCAGCCATCTCATCCTCTGTCGTCCCCTTCTCCTCCTGCCCCCAACCCCTCCCAGCATCAGAGTCTTCTCCAATGAGTCAACTCTTCGCATGAGGTGGCCAAAGTACTGGAGTTTCAGCTTTAGCATCATTCCTTCCAAAGAAATCCCAGGGCCGATCTCCTTCAGAATGGACTGATTAGATCTCCTTGCAGTCCAAGGGACTCTCAAGAGTCTTCTCCAACCCCACAGTTCAAAAGCATCAATTCTTCGGCACTCAGCCTTCTTCACAGTCCAACTCTTGCATCCATACATGACCACAGGAAAAACCATAGCCTTGACTAGACGAACCTTTGTTGGCAAAGTAATGTGTCTGCTTTTGAATATGCTATCTAGGTTGGTCATAATTTTCCTTCCAAGGAGTAAGTGTCTTTTAATTTCATGGCTGCTGTCACCATCTGTAGTGATTTTGGAGCCCAGAAAAATAAAGTCTGACACTGTTTCCACTGTTTCCCCATCTATTTCCCATGAAGTGATGGCAGATGCTTTACCATCTAAGCCACCAGGGAAGTCCTACTATCAAATGCCAGTAAAGTTATTAAATGATATTAATCCCTAAGGCTAAAGAAAATGGAATAACGGCATTAGTGGATAATGGCACCCCTCTCCAGTACTCTTGCCTGGAAAATCCCATAGATGGAGGAGCCTCGTAGGCTGCAGTCCATGGGGTCACTATGAGTCAGACACGACTGAGTGACTTCACTTTCATGCATTGGAGAAGAAATGGCAACCTACTCCAGTGTTCTTGCCTGGAGAATCCCAGGGACCGGGGAGCCTGGTGGGCTGCTGTCTATGGGGTCACACAGAGTCGGACACGACTGACGTGACTTAGAGCAGCAGCAGCAGCAGACTTGAATAAAGTTTAGCAATATCAAATGTAGAAAGAGGAGTGGTAAACAGATGGGTATACTGCCCAGAAGCAAGTAGATTCGTGTTATAGAACCTAATGGTCTTAGAGGTAGTGGGTACTACAGATGGTGGCAATGTGATAGATCTGAAAACTGCCAAGATACTCTTCTTTAAAAGGTTCAAAATGTTAAACTAAAAGAAACTATGCAAATTAAAAAAAAAAAAAAAACAGAATGGGGACATTAATAAAAATGTCTTGATAGCTGTTAGAACAAACAGAAAATTCCAGTTGAGGTAAAAAATTTTAACAAAATAACTAATAAGCTTAGTCACATTGACAGAGAATATTAAAATGAACAACTAAAAATGTGTCTTTATTATATTCCTTCATATACCTTATTATTACATTTTCCCAAATGAACATGGAATGTTTACCAAAATGAAAGCAGTTTTCTCATTACATTGAAGTTGTTGATATCCATGGGCTTCCCTGGTTGTTCAGTGGTAAAGAATCCTCCTGCCCACAAAGGAGATGTGGGTTCAATTCCTGGTTCAGGAAGATCTCCTAGAAAGGGAAGTGGAAACCCACTCCAGTATTCTTGCCTGGGAAATCCCATGGACAGAAGAGCCTGGTGGGCTGCAGTCCATGGGGTCACAGAGTCAGACACAACTTAGCAACTAAACAACAACACTGAAATCCACGAGCCCAAATACTTCTCAGAAATAAGACAACAGGCCCAAAGTCACGCTACTCCCAATGTTACCAAACTGAGAGTTAATTACACTTTTAGCCTCTCTCGGAAGAATTTTGGACCAGGATCTGCCTGATAAGCACTAGTGAGGTAGCCTGCCTTGTAGATGCTTCAGATCAGTCGCTCAGTCGTGTCCGACTCTTTGTGACCCCATGAACTGCAGCACGCCAGGCCTCCCTGTCCATCACCAACTCCTGGAGGTCACTCAGACTCGCATCCATCACGTCAGTGATGCCATCCAGCCATCTCATCCTCTGTCGTCCCCTTCTCCTCCTGCCCCCAATCCCTCCCAGCATCAGAGTCTTCTACAATGAGTCAACTCTTCGCATGAGGTGGCCAAAGTACTGGAGTTTCAGCTTTAGCATCATTCCTTCCAAAGGAATCCCAGGGCTGATCTCCTTCAGAATGGACTGGTTGGATCTCCTTGCAGTCCAAGGGACTCTCAAGAGTCTTCTCCAGCACCACAGTTCAAAAGCATCAATTATTTGGCGCTCAGCCTTCTTCACAGTCCAGCTCTCACATCCATACATGACCACAGGAAAGACCATAGCCTTGACTAGGCGAACCTTTGTTGGCAAAGTAATGTCTCTGCTTTTGAATATGCTATCTAGGTTGGTCATAACTTTCCTTCCAAGGAGTAAGCGTCTTTTAATTTCATGGCTGCAGTCACCATCTGCAGTGATTTTGGAGCCCAGAAAAATAAAGTCTGACACTGTTTCCACTGTTTCTCCATCTATTTCCCATGTAGTGATGGGACCAGATGCCATGATCTTCGTTTTCTGAATGTTGAGCTTTAAGCCAACCTTTTCACTCTCCACTTTCACTTTCATCCAGAGGCTTTTTAGCCCCTCTTCACTTTCTGCCATAAGGGTGGTGTCATCGGTGTATCTGAGGTTATTGATATTTCTCCCAGCAATCTTGATTCCAACTTCTGTTTCTTCCAGTCCAGCATTTTCTCTAAAGGGCAGTGACATTGCCACAACCAGTCCTGTTTGTAGTAATATAACTTCCTTCCCCCACTCCCTCCTGCCTATAAAATTCTTACAGTTTGTACAGTTCTTCCGAATGCCTTTTATTCTGCCAGAGGGGATGCTGCCTGATTCATGAATCATTGAATGAGGCCAATAATATCCTTACAATTTACTGATTTGAATTTTCTTATTTAACAACATATTGGCCAGAAATAGTAGAATTATGCTAAAAATTGAAAGAAAGGTATAACTAGAAAGTATCCAAATAATTTTGACATTAGGCAATAATATTTCAGCTTTTGGAATAAGCTTACCAGATGCAATGTTCTCCAGCCAAAGTAGGCCAGGAATATACTTGTTGAATATGTTGAATTTATTACTTACTGTAGCGAGAGAGAATATACATTCTCTAGTATCTCAGGATATCTCAGTTAGATGGTATTTTAACAGATTTATTGTAGAATTTAGGTTTGTATTACTGGAGAAGACAATGGCAACCCACTCCAGTACTCTTGCCTGGAGAATCCCATGGACGGAGGAGCGTGGTGGACCGCAGCCCATGGGGTGGCGAAGAGTTGGACACTGCTGAGCGACTTCACTTTCATGCATTGGAGAAGGAAATGGCAACCCACTCCAGTATTGCTTGCCTGGAGGATCCCAGGGATGGCAGAGCCTGGTGGGCTGCCGTCTATGGGGTCACACAGAGTCAGACATGACTGAAGCGACTTAGCAGCTGCAGCAGGTTTGTATTACATGATTTTATGGAAAGTTTAAGGAAGTATGTGTTTGCTCTGCATCAGACATTGTCAGAAAACAGGGCTAATTCTATTATTATCTCAATAAATCTTCCCTCGGAGGCAAGACTAAACTGAAGCCAAAGTTGTAATCAGTAAAGAAGCTACAGTTTCATCTTTGCCAGGATATAGGACTCTTTGGTAGTTGGTGGGTTGACAATATTCATGTCTTGTCTCTTTCCAGACTTGATTACAGAGTAGTTTTGTTTTGATCCAGCATGGGCACTGGGTGTTCTTTTCTAGTATTCATGTTCAGTGGAACTGTTTAACAGGAGAACACCAAGGCCTGTAGGCAGTGACTGGACCAGCTTGTAGCAAGACAACTGTTTAGCTGATGGACTTGGCAAGCACCTAGATGTTTCTCTCTTTCTTGGGGAATTGCATTGAAACTACATCAGTTTGGATGAAAGTGCTTTGTTTACCATATTGAGCTTTTCAATCCATGGACAAAGATATATCAGTCCAATTATTTAGCTCTTCTTAATTTTTCTCAGGTTTTTTTTTTTTTTCCTTTTTCTGTTTTTCCATGGAGAAGTTGTATTCATATTTTGTTAGATGTGCTCCTGGATATTTGATTTTTTTATTCTATTGTAAGTGGTTTCATTTAAAGTTTTTATTAAATTTTTATTGATATGTTTTTTGCCATGTGTAGAAATAAAACTGAGATCTTAAATATCTAGAAACAGCCTCATAAGAAACAGTAGGTTTGGGGATCATTGGCCCCTCTGTATGTGACATGGTCATGTGATACTTTCTTCACCAACCTCCCCTCTCTTTATCATAGAACTGAGATTCTTTTTTGACAAATTAGTTGGGAAGCTCTGTACTTGGGAATATCATGTATGTAGCAGGGGGCAAAGATAAATTACAGGGGAAAGGAAGGAGATTCAGTGAATCTGCACGTAGATACTCCAGAGGGAGGAGAGCAGAAAATTAGTGTCTTGAGAAACAGCCTGACTCCTGGATGGATTTCCAGATCCTTACATTTGAGAGTCTCTTCAAAAAAAGAAGAAACATCTTCTCTGATTGATTCCTCCTCAGTGAAGCTACCAGGCAACATGCCAAGCCTGTACATGTCAAGCTCCCACTGAGATTTTTAGTGCTTTAACTTGTAAATATGAATATACAAGCAAAGATCACAGAATTAGAGGAAACTTTCAATGAGGCAGAAACACTAATATCAACAAATTGGAAAAAAAAAGTATAAAAATGGAGATAAGAAAAAGTCAAAATAGCCACAGTTAATATTTTTAAAGAGATTTGGGATGGTAGTTTATTTATGAATTAATATGATGCTATGATAAAGGAAGAATTAGGGAACAAGCAAGCAGTCTTGTAAATAAAAACATAGCCGAAATAAATTTGAAGGAAAATTTGGAAAATAATTCTCCTAAAAAGTAAATAAAAAGCAAACATGGAAAATAGGAGATGAAAGATAAGAAAAGTAGATCACCCTGTGAGGTTCAAATCAATATGAATTCCTCAGAGATCAACAAAAAAGGATAGGAAATGAACATAGAAGCAATGAAAAAAAGGCATGTTTTTGAACAAATCAAAATTCGGAAAGGCATGTATTTTTGAAAGGTACATTCATTGAATGCCTTAGTACATGGAGTAAACCCTAGACCACTGTAGAATTCTACAGCGTTGGATGGGGGCAGGTTGGGGGCAGAGAAACACAAAGGAACTAGAGTCAGACTTTATAATAACACCAGCTAGGTTCTAGAAAACAAAGGAATAACACCTTTGAAATCGAGGGGACGTTACCTTCAACTTCATATTTAATGCCCAGCAAATTATCAAATAATTGTGAAGTAAAATAATGATATTTTCAGGGATAAAAGTGTTTTTAAAATGTACCTTCCATATAACCTTTCTTAAAAAGTTATTGGAAGATGCACTCCAACAAAATGAGTAAATAAATCAAGAAAGAAGGACATGGGTTCCATAAAAAAGATAATATAACACTGAAAGGCAAAGAGAGTCCCAGGATGACAGCTGTGGAGTAGATCTGGGTGTGAGGAGTAGGAGGACCTGGAGGTGACTCCAGGAGAGGACCCCAGGGGAAAAAAAGAGTTGATAGGATATCTGAGGTTTGTTTACTGTGGGGAAAAAATCTTTTGTCAGACATATGGCAATCTGCTGGCAAATACTAAAGATGAATGAATTGAAAACTGCAAATGGGAAAACTCCTTTTTTTAAAAAAAAAAAAAATCTCCAAGACCATTATTATCTCTAGGGAAAAACATAAAATTAGTTAAAGCAAGCATAATCATGGGGCTTCCCTGGTAGCTCAGTCAGTAAAGAATCTCCCTGCAATGCAGGAGACCAGGGTTTGATCCCTGGGTTGGGAAGATCCTCTGGAGAAGGAAATGACAACCCACTCCAGTATTCTTTCCTGGAGAATTCCTGTGGACAGAGGAGCTTGACAGGCTACTCTCCATGGGGTCGTAAAGAGTTGCGTACCACCGAGCGACTGACACTTTCACTTACTTAAACATAATCATAGCAGACAGTACTAAAAGCTTTTACTTCTTTGCTTAGCCTTATCAACCAAATGAACCAAGTCTAAAATAGTGTACCTCTGTAAGGGCTTCCCTGATGGCTCAACGGTAGAGAATCCACTTGCAATGCAGGAGACACAGGAAACCTGGGTTTGATCTCCGGGTGGAAAGATTCCCCTGGAGGCACGCATGGCAACCCACTCCGGTATTCTTCATCTGGACTGAGGAACCTGGCAAGCTACAATCTGTAGGGTTGCAAAGAGTTGACGTGACTGAAGTGACTAAGCATGTGTGCACACACACACTTCTCTGCAAATTGCCCCTAACTCTTAAAGATAACCTGGGAAAGATGTGCTATTTTCTTTCTTCATGTCCCCTTCTCTCCTCGTCATAATTATTTGGTATATTGTTTGATATGTCCCGTGTGTGTGTTGTACCATTTTGCTTAACTTGTGTATTAGGCAGAGTTTTAGAGAAAAACAGAACCAAGGAGCATATACATGTGATACACACACAGAGAAAGAGGGAAACAGATTTATTTTAAGGGACAGTTGGGGAGGGGTGGTAAATCTGAGGTTTATGGGGCTGGGTAGCATATTCCAGGGACGAGGGAGCCTGGTGGGCTGCCGTGTATGGGGTTGCACAGAGTCGGACACGACTGAAGCGACTTAGCAGCAGCAGCAGTAGCAGCAACATATCAGAAATCTGGCTAAAGGTTAATGAGTCCAAAATCTGTAGGGCAGGCCAGCAGGCTAGAAACTTGGGTAGAGTTTCTTGAGGCAGACTTACTTACTTTTTAGGGAAACCATATTTTTGTTCTTGGGGCCTTCGACTGATTGGGTCCACATTATGGAGGGTAATCTGCTTTACTTAAGATCTATTGATTATCAATATTAGTCTCCTTCACAAATCCCTTCACAGAAACATCTAGACTAGTGTTTGACCGAACATCTGGGTGCCTTAGCCCAGCCAAGTTGACCCATGAAGTTAACCATCACAATCTGTTAAGTGTAACCTGTATCTCAGCCTGTTTGGGCTGCCTTAACAAAATGCCATAGACTGGCTTAAACAACACGAATCTCTTTCTCACATTTCTGGAGCCCGTGATCAGTGAGGTATCAGCAGGGCCAGGTGTCTGGTAAGCTCTCTCCCTGGGTTGCTGATGGTGCCTCCAGTAATAGTTTGATTCCTTTACAGGAGCTCAGCTTAAACAAGAAAGCTGGGTCCTGGTGTCAAGCTGGCAGTTCTTTGATAAACCTTCCCCTAGTCTTTCCCAGTGGGGAATTTCTACTTGTACCTTTAAGGTCTGCATCCTATAATAATTAGGAAGTGGGAAAGGAGGTAAAATTTAAAAATAATCTTGTATGGCCCTTCATGTTAAGGGCATGGTTCATCCTTTTAAAACAGATGGTTGGTAGTTTTTCTCCTGAAAACTCTGGGAGCAGAACCCCAAAATGTCCCTCATTTTCTTCCTTGTTAAGATGTTCTTTCTTATTGCCCAGCTAGAATCTCTCCTATTTTAAATTAAGCCTATTTCCTTCTTGCACCCCAGACGTCTGGATTTGAGAAGAATTTTGAGTGATTGTTTAACAGTCTCCCCATTTGACACCAGAGACATAGAAGCATGAGAAAATTCGCCGGCCTGATTTGAAGTCATAGGCCATACTCAGACTGACTTGCTGTAAGATGATTGCTTGAGATACTACATTTCAGTGTTTTCTGGAAGAACTCCTTGACAGAATTCATATCTTTAGTGGTTCTCTCATTTATTCTCTCAGATAAAATATTTTAGCCCTTTCTGTGTGCAAGATACTTCTCAGCATAAGGAATGCAAGCGTTGAGGAAGATAAGGCTCTAGATGTGGCCTTGGAGCCTCCTCAGGGGCTGCTGGTTTTCTTCTTAGGAAACACCATAATGTAGAGAAAGCAATATTATCTCTGCTGGGTTTCTAAGAGGGGGTGACTCTTGCTCTGAGTTTAGGAAGGTGAGTTGGAGTAGCTCAGACAGAGGGAAGGACATGCCTGACAGAACCACGTTACATGTGTCACTAGCTGTGTGTTTCTGTTAGTTGCTCAGTCGTGTCCGACTCTTTGCAACCCCATGGACTGTAGCCAGCCAAGCTCCTTTGTCCATGGAATTCTCCAGGCAGGAATACTGGAGTGGATTGCCATTCCCTTCTCCATTATCATCAGTTAATTGTTTTCTAAAAAATGTGTTCAGTTGTATGAATATAGCACAACTTGTTTATACATGATTGTGTTGATGGGCATTTGGATGCTTCTAGTTTGGGACTATTTTAAATAATGCCTTGTGTGTGTACCCATGGAGAAGGCAATGGCACCCCACGCCAGTACTATTGGCTGGAAAATCCCATGGATGGAGGAGCCTGGTAGGCTGCAGTCCATGGGGTCACAAAGAGTCGGACACGACTGAGTGACTTCACTTTCACTTTTCACTTTCATGCATTGGAGGAGGAAATGGCAAAGAATCCCAGGGATGGCAGGGCCTGGTGGGCTGCCGTCTACGGGGTCACACAGAGTCGGACATGACTGAAGCAACTTAGCAGCAGCAGTGTGTACCCATACATTTTCATTTGTTCTGGTTAATACTTAGAAGTGGAAATACAGGTCATGGGATAGGTATATGTTGAACTTTGTTTAAAAAAAAAAAAGCCAGATTATTTTTGAAAGTCATTGCACTCATCACCAAGTGCATGAGAGTTCTAGTTGCTTCAAATACTCAAACAATATTCAGGCTTTTTACCTGTAGCCATTCTGGGGGATATATAATGATACCTTGTGGTTTTCATTTGCATTCTTCTGATGCACAGTTGCACTCATCTCACACGCTAGTAAAGTAATGCTCAAAATTCTCCAAGCCAGGCTTCAGTAATTCGTGAACCGTGAACTTCCCAGATGTTCAAGCTGATTTTAGAAAAAGCAGAGGAACCAGAGATCAAATTGCCAACATCTGCTGGATCATCGAAAAAGCAAGAGAGTTCCAGAAAAATATCTATTTCTGCTTTATTGACTATGCCAAAGCCTTTGACTATGTGGATCACAATAACTGTGGAAAATTCTGAAAGAGATGGGCATACCAGACCACCTGACCTGCCTCTTGAGAAACCTATATACAGGTCAGGAAGCAACAGTTAGAACTGGTCATGGAACAATGACTGGTTGCAAATAGGTAGAGTACATCAAGGCTGTATCTTGTTACCCTGCTTGTTTAACTTATATGCAGAATATATCATGAGAAACTCTGGGCTAGATGAATCACAAGCTGGAATCAAAATTGCCAGGAGAAATATCAATAACCTCAGATATGCAGATGACACCACCCTTATGGCTCAAAGTGAAGAACTAAAGAGCCTTTTGATGTAAGTGAAAGTGGAGAGTGAAAAAATTGGCTTAAAGCTAAACATTCAGAAAACTAAGATCATGGCATCTGGTCCCATCACTTCATGGGAAATAGATGGGGAAACAGTGCCTGACTTTATTTTTGGGGGGCTCCAAAAGCACTGCAGATGGTGATTGCAGCCATGAAATTAAAAGACGCTTACTCCTTGGAAGGAAAGTTATGACCAACCTAGATAGCATATTGAAAAGCAGAGACATTACTTTGCCAACAAAGGTCCATCTAGTCAAGGTTATGGTTTTTCCAGTAGTCATGTATGGATGTGAGAGTTGGACTGTGAAGGAAGCTGAGCGCCGAAGAATTGATGCATTTGAACTGTGATGTTGGAGAAGACTCTTGAGAGTCACTTGGACTGAAAGGAGATCCAACCAGTCCATCCTAAAGGAGATCAGTCCTGGGTGTTCATTGGAAGGACTGATGTTGAAGCTGATACTCCAATATTTTGGCCATCTGATGCAAAGAACTGACTCATTGGAAAAGACCCTGATGCTGGGAAAGATTGAGGGCGGGAGGAGAAAGTGAAGACAAAGGATGAGATGGCTGGATGGCATACTGACTCAATGGACATGAGTTTGGGTAAACTCCAGGAAATGGTGATGGACAGGGAGGCCTGGCATGCTGTGGTTCATGGGGTTTCAAAGAGATGGACACAACTGAGCAACTGAACTGATAAGTAATAAGTACTTTTTGATGTGTGTGTTGGCTGTTTGTATTTCTTTTTAATGAAGTGTGCAATTATTCTGAGTTTCTTAAGTTGGATTGTTCATCTTTTTTGATTAAATTGTTGGTGTTCTCTCTCTATATATATTTGCAATCAAGTCATTTGTCAGATAGGTATGTTTGATACTACACATTGTGAATAGTTTTTCAGTCTTTAGCTTAATATTTCATTTTCTACAACAGGAGTCTTTAATTTTGATGAAGTCCAGTGTATCCATTCAAAAAATTTAAGTTTGTACTTGCTGTCCTTTCTAAGAAAGTGTTGTCTACTCCATCATTATCTTCTGTGCTATATTTCTTTTATCTAGAACTATTATCACTTTAGGTTTTACCTTTTTAGGTCTATCATTCCTTTAATGCCATTTCCCTCCCCCCGCCCCTACTAATACAAGGAATTGAAGGTTCTTCCCACTCCATAAGAATATCCTGGTCCCAGCCCAATTTGTTGAAAAAGAGTATTATTTCTCCATTGACTGTCTTACACTGGTACCTTTGTTAAAGATCCTTTGATCATATATGCATGGAACTTTCTGTGGATCCATTCTGTCATATTTGTCTAAAAGACTGTCTTGATAACTGTGGCTTTCTAGAAAGTCTTGATATCAGATAGCCTAAGTCCTTGTTCTTAAGATTATTTCCATCATTTGAGATCAAATGTATCTCAGAATCAACTTTTTACTTTCAGAAAAAAAAAGCCAGGTGGAATTTCAATTTGGGTTGTATTGAATCTATATATCTTAATAATAATGGAGTCTTTTAATTTATCCTATGTTTATTTAGGTTGTTTCATCTCTCAGAATTTTTTTTTTATTTTTCAGAATATCGGCCTTGCATTTCTTCTTAAAAATTTATTCCTAAAGATTTTATTTTTTATTGGATTGCTCCATTTTTTTCTTCGTATATAGAAATCAGTTGATATTGTATATTAACCTTGTGTCCTGTGACAGTATTAGATTCTCGTATTGTAGTAGTTGTTTAGTGAAATATTTAGGATTATCTGTGTAAAGGAAAAGAATCATGTCATCTACAAATAAAAACACTTTTATTTCACTTTGCAACCTATATTGCTTATTTTTATGGCCTTAATAGACATGTGGAAGCGTGCTCACTTGTGTCTGGCTCTTTGCGCCCCTAGGAACCCAAATAATATGTTGAATAGATGAGAGAGTCCTTTTTGAGCTTAGAAAGGTAAAGCATTTGATATTTCATAATGGAGCTGACTGTGGCTCAGATCATGAACTCCTTATTGCCAAATTCAGACTTAAATTGAAGAAAGTAGGGAAAACCACTAGACCATTCAGGTATGACCTAAATCAAATCCCTTATGATTATATAGTGGAAGTGAGAAATAGATTTAAGGGACTAGATCTGATAGAATGCCTGATGAACTATGGACGGAGGTTAGTGACATTGTACAGGAGACAGGGATCAAGACCTATGGATAAGAAATGCAAAAAACCAAAATGGCTGTCTGAGGAGGCCTTACATTAGCTGTGAAAAGAAGAGAAGCGAAAAGCAAAGGAGAAAAGGAAAGATATAAGCATCAGAATGCAGAGTTCCAAAGAATAGCAAGGAGAGATAAGAAGGCCTTCCTCAGCAATCATGCAAAGAAATAGAGGAAAACAACAGAATGGGAAAGACTAGAGATCTCTTCAAGAAAATTAGAGATACCAAGGGAACATTTCATGCAAAGATGGGCTCGATAAAGGACAGAAATGGTATGGATCTAACAGAAGCAGAAGATATTAAGAAGAGGTGGCAAGAATACACAGAACTGTACAAAAAAGATCTTCACGACCCAGATAATCACGATGGTGTAATCACTCAACTAGAGCCAGACATCCTGGAATGTGAAGTCAAGTGGGCCTTAGAAAGCATCACTACGAACAAAGCTAGTGGAGGTGATGGAATTCCAGTGGAGCTATTCCAAATCCTGAAAGATGATGCTGTGAAAGTGTTGCATTCAATATGCCAGGAAATTTGGAAAACTCAGCAGTGGCCACCACAGGACTGGAAAAGGTCAGCTTTCATTCCAATCCCAAAGAAAGGCAATGTCAAAGAATGCTCAAACTACCGCACAATTGCACTCATCTCACATGCTAGTAAAGTAATGCTCAAAATTCTCCAAGCCAGGCTTCAGCAATACATGAACTGTGAACTTCCAGATGTTCAAGCTGGTTTTAGAAAAGGCAGAGGAACCAGAGATCAAATTGCCAACATCCGCTGGATCATGGAAAAAGCAAGAGAGTTCCAGAAAAATATCTATTTCTGCTTTATTGACTATGCCAAAGCCTTTAACTGTGTGGATCACAATAAACTGTGGAAAATTCTGAGAGAGATGGGAATATGAGATGACCTGACCTGCCTCTTGAGAAACCTGTATGCAGGTCAGGAAGCAACAGTTAGAACCGGACATGGAACAACAGACTGGTTCCAAATAGGAAAAGTAGTACGTCAGGGCTGTATATTGTCACCCTGATTATTTAACTTACATGCAGAGTACATCATGAGAAGTGTGGGGCTGGAAGAAGCACAAGCTGGATTCAAGATTTACAGGAGAAATATCAATCACCTCAGATATGCAGATGACACCACCCTTATGGCCAAAAGTGAAGAGGAACTAAAAAGCCTGTTGATGAAAGTTAAAGAGGAGAATGAAAAAGTTGGCTTAAAGCTCAATATTCAGAAAACAAAGATCATGGCATCTGGTCCCATCACTTCAAGGCAAATAGATGGGAAAACAGTGGAAAGAGTGTCAGACTCTTTTTTTGGGTCTCCAAAATCACTGCAGATGGTGACTGCATCCATGAAATTAAAAGACGCTTACTCCTTGGAAGGAAAGTTATGACCAACCTAGATAGCATATTCAAAAGCAAAGACATTACTTTGCCAACAAAGTTCCGTCTAGTCAAGGCTATGGTTTTTCCAGCAGTCATGTATGGATGTGAGAGTTGGACTGTGAAGAAAGCTGAGCGCTGAAGCATTGATGCTTTTGAACTGTGGTGTTGGAGAAGACTCTTGAGAGTCCCTTGGACTCCAAGGAGATCCAACCAGTCCATCCTAAAGGAGATCAGTCCTGGGTATTCATTGGAAGGACTGATGCTAAAGCTGAAACTCCAATACTTTGGCCACTTCATGCGAAGAGTTGACTCATTGGAAAAGACTCTGATGCTGGCAGGGATTGGGGGCAGGAGGAGAAGGGGACGACAGAGGATGAGATGGCTGGATGGCATCACCGACTCGATGGACTTAAGTCTGGGTGAACTCTGGGAGTTGGTGATGGACAGGGAGGCCTGGCGTGCTAAAATTCATGGGGTCGCAAAGAGTCAGACACGACTGAGCGTCTGAACTGTACTGAACTGAATGCTATCTGTCACTTTTTTTTTTTTAACGTGATTAAGTTTTTCTTCCAGGTGCACCATTTTGAGTTAATTTTTGTGAAGAGTCTAAGATCTAGATTCATTTTTCTTTTTTAAATTTGAATGTCCAGTTGTTCCTATCACTTTTTTGTAGATGTCCTTTGTAATGTTGTGCCCTCTGTTCCAGTTTCCCAAGTTTTCATGGGTGTTCTGTCAAATATATTTTCTATGTCTCTTATTACAATATTGTTTTTTTTTTTATTGTTTTAGAGTGAATTACATTGATTTTTTTGACTGTTAAACAAAATTAGTGTTTGAAACAAACCCTGCATAATCATGACATTTTTTTAATCTGGCTCGCTGTGGATATTTTTATGATTATTTTTTCAGTCTATGAAGAATTTTGATTTGTAATTAAAATCATTTTATGTTGGTTTTGGTATCATAGTTATGCTGGTTGTATTGAATAAATATTGATAATTTGTATTTTTCAAGGAATGTGTGTCTATTTCATCTAAGTTTTTCAAGTTTCTACTACATGGTTTCTATATGTGTAGGTCTATAATAATATACCATCTTTCCTTTATGATTATTTGCAATTTGTGTTTTTCTTTTTTTAAATCAGCATTATTAGGGATTTATTAATTGTCATAATTTTTAAATTAATTACCTTAAGCTTTGTTAAATTTTACTGGTGTTTGTGTTGTCTACTCTATTAAGTTTTATCTTTATCATTTCTTCTTTCTAATTGTTTTGGATCTAACATTTTTTTCACTTTTGTCTAGCTCCTTCAAAAAGAAACTTAGATAACTGGTCTTAAGCCTTTTTATCTTTTATAAGTATTTAAAACTCTGCATTTCCCTCTAAACACTTCTTTACCTGCATCCCATATATTTTGATATATTGTGTTTTTGTTACTCATCAATTTCAAATTTCCTTCTGATTTGTTCTTAAATAAAAAAGTTACTAATAAGTCATTACCTTTTAAATACTGAGGTATTTATATATAGTATTCTTGATTTCTAATATAATTCTCTTGTTTTTATATATCATACTCTATAATATGATTTTTATTGTTCTTTCTTGAGTAATGAATGTGAATTCTGACATTCCTGGATGTAGCCATTTCTAAATGTTCATGAGTTGATAGTGTTGAGCAGATCTCTTAAGTCCTTACTAATTTTTAGTGTTATGGGATGACCTTTCCTTAGGGTATGGTGCTTTTCCAAAGTGTAGCCATTCTGTGGTCTTAACTGAAGGCCAAGGTGTGTGATGAGGTCTCTCCACTCTGGCTACATCTGGACTCTAGTGTTTCTTCGCGTTAGTGTGTGGAATATTCATTTATCTTGGACTTCCAGGGTCTCCCTCTTGCCTTGTACAGCCCAGCCCCTGATCAGGGACCTGTGGGAGATCTACAGACTTTGTTAGGTTTCCCTTGTGTCAAAGATTTTCCACTGCCTGTTGTCTAGTTTCTGAAAATGGTTGTTAATGTTCCATCCAACTTTTTAGTTGTTTATGCCAGGAAGGCAAGGCCAGTTCCAATTACTATGTCAGGACTAAAAGTAGAAGAAAGCTGAAACTCAAATACTTTGGCCACCTCATGCAAAGAGATGACTCATTGGAAAAGACCCTGATGCTGGGAGGGATTGCGGGAAGGAGGAGAAGGGGACAACAGAGGATGAGATGACTGGATGGCATCACCGACTCAATGGACATGAGTTTGAGTGAACTCCGGGAGTTGGTGATAGACAGGGATGCCTGGGATGCTGCGATTCATGGGATCGCAAAGAGTCAGACATGACTGAGCAACTGAACTGAACTGAACGTTCTCTGTTGGATGCATATTAAAGTTAAATGACTGATTCTCTGTCTTCTTGCATTCTTTGTCTACCAGATACATTAATATGTCAGGCTGAGCCTTTCAGACCCAGTATTTATGTGGATCTTCATTCTTGGCTCCAAGTCTGCTATTTCTCTTTTATTTTCTCACCGTTACTCTTTTTGAATTCTTTCCCTTTTCCCTGTCTGCCTGATTTTAAGAAATGGGACCTGGTAGCCCCAGCAAGCAACCTTCTGTGCATATATATGTGAACTACTTTGGAGAGTGTGACATTTTCTTCCCAATTTGGAGCAGAGCTTTAGGCCTCTTAAGTTCCTTCTCTGTTATCTTCAGGTTTTTCCTCTTCCCCAAAGAACTGCCATGAATCATGAAAGAGGCTCTCTGGGGAAGCCTTGGGACCTGTCTCCTTGCTTTCCAGAGTTGGTGACAGCCTCACCTCTGAATACGATGCTTGGGAGCTGATTGACAATTCCCTCCCCACTGCTGAAAGGGATCACCGATGCTATAGTCACTATTCGTTGCAGAGGGACGGGTGGACTGAGGAAGACAGAGGCCTTTATATTAGTGTGATGAATAGTTTTATATCTGGTCACAATTCTAGCATTTTTATTTGAAGCAAACTCAATATGACTCATCAGGGTTCATCTTCACTAACCGCCTCTCCGTACCTGAAATTTCCTTTTGTTGTTTTCTTCCCCTTTTAAAATAAAAATAATCAGATGCTTATAGATTTTACAAAGCAAGAAACCAGGAAAGAATTATGATGAGAATCGCTGCCAGTTTTTAAGCTCTTCTTATAAACACAAACCAGTTTAATGTTTTTGACTGCTACTTTTCAATAAATAATGAAATTATTAGGAAATGTTAGAATTGGTTATGTCTGTATGCATATTTTAGCCTCAAAGAATGTTTTAATTAGGCACTTTTGATGTATTACACGTAATTATGTTTACCTTTAATTTGGCATGAAAATGACATTTTGATAACTAAGTTCAGTGGTGTATTTTAGAGCACACCACTAGAGAAATACATTTCATCTCCTGGGGCCCTGTTTCTCCTTCTCCCTACCAATGCTGAATTCAAATCAATATTTAAAAAAATTTGATGGTGATGAAATTGTAGATTCTGAAACCATAGCACCACAGTTAACACCATTTTCCTAATCAATGAACCTTGCAAATTTGTAGTTTGGTGTCTGTGTTAATAGTTCAAATGACTTGAGGAGGGGGGCATGGCATTTGCTTTCTAGTGAAAAAGTGATGATTATTTCTAAAGGTCAGTGTGCAGAGAAACTTGTGCCCCATATATGGTGACCCTTTAGTTTCTGATGGATTCACTGACATGACAGTGAGTGACTCAACAGTGTTAGCAGAGATGGGAGGGGACTGGGGAGTCTGAGAGGCAGACCAAGTTTCCCGGTTACAGTATAGGCAGAGTTGCATGTTCAGTGAAAGTATATAGATTCATAAGTCAGTAGGCACCAGGACCCATGATTTCTGATTATTAGCTGAATTCAGTTTCACATTATCACTCCTTGTCTCTCTTTTTGCATAGATTTTTTTCATGTATTCTTTCTACGTGTACATATTACTGTTTACTGTTCATTGTGACAGACACTGAGGATAAACATGACAATAAATTGTCAAGTAAATAGACTAGGCAGCATGTGTTCATGTATGCTAAGTTGCTTCAGCTGTGTCTGACTCTGTATGACCCCCATGGACTGTAGCCCACCAGGCTCCTCTGTCCATGGGATTCTCCCAGCAACAGCATAATATAGCTATTCTGATATTTGTGTGAGCCTTGGGAGAAGCAGTTAACTCAGACTTTTAAAGGTGTTTTAAGCAGAGGGAGCAGCCTGAGAGACAATGGCATGCTTGGAAAGCTGCTTCATTGCTTGGAATGTAGAGTCCAAAATAGTTAAGGCAGAAGTGACAGTAGGGGACACTGAGAGACGGAGCTGGAGAGATGGACCCACACCAGATCTTTAAGGGCCCTCTCAGTTGCCCCTCCACCAACTTCTTCACACAGATCAAGTTCAAGAGCTTATTCTGGCCCTTAGGGTCTCAGTCAGCCCCTATCCCAGAGGAGTTGGGGTAGTGATGGTCCCGGTTCTGACTCAAACCATCTTTTCCTGTTGTGACCTGGTTCTCCATACTGCTCTACTGTGGGTCACATCCTTCTCCAATTCCCTCCTCTCTTCTTACATCAGTGCTGACATTTCAGTTGTGCTGAGTTCTCAGTCTCTCTGTCTATAGTCACTCAGAGAGATCAGTCTTAAATTTAATCCATTATCTGTCATTCTAGCTGTTTTGGTTCTGAATTATTAACTACATCCTTTATGTGAATGCTGACAATACTAACATGACATCTCTATTTTTTTCAGTGTGCCTTTTTCCTGGTTTTGCTAGAAGGGGGCCTTAGGAAGAGTCGTCATTTGTGGAGCACAGGACAAGAGAATAGCTTTTTGCCATTTCCCATGTTTATGATTTGGAGAAGGCAATGGCACTCCACTCCAGTACTCTTGCCTGGAAAATCCCATGGACGGAGGAGCCTGGTAGGCTGCAGTCCATGGGGTCGCTAAGAGTCAGACATGACTGAGCGACTTCACTTTCTCTTTTCACTTTCATGCATTGGAGAAGGAAATGGCAACCCACTCCAGTGTTCTTGCCTGGAGAATTCCAGGGACGGCGGAGCCTGGTGGGCTGCCATCTATAGGGTCACACAGAGTCGGACACGACTGAAGTGATTTAGCATAGCATAGCATAGCACAGCATGTTTATGATTTGACATGCCTGACTCTTTGCCTCTCAGTAATGGCGAATGAGAGCAATGAATTCTTTTTGTGTTTATGGTGAAATTTTGCTGTTTAACTCTTCCAGGCTTACTCAGCTTTAGTTTGAACTCGATAGTTAACATCACTAATGGTGATTGTTTAACTATCCAGAAGACAAACAGGAAAAGGAAATAGTGTACATAATTCTGAAATCATATAATTAACCTCTGGTCTATAGATCACTGACTTTTTAAAAATTTATTTTTGATTGAAGGATAACTGCTTTATAATGTTATGTTGGTTTCTGCCATACATCAACATGAATCAGCCATAGGTATACATATGTTCCATCCCTCTTGAACCTCCCTCCCACCTCGCACCCCCTCCCACACCTCTAGGTTGTCACAGCCCAGAGTACCAGGTTCAGCTTCCTGTGGATCACTGACTTTTCACTCTCTTTTTCATTGTTTCAAGTTTATAGCACCAATACATATTTACCTTGAATTTGGCAAATGTCTCCTAAGAAAATTACATTTGTCATCTTCTATATATTCATATTGGAGAAGGAAATGGCAACCCATTCCAGTATTCTGGTCTGGAGAATCCCATGGACAGAGGAACCTCGTGGGCTACAGTCCATAGGGTCGCAAAGAGTCGGACATGACTAAAATTGTTTCCCTGGTGTATCCTGTGAAATACTAGTTCTTAGGGATTTTCCTTGGTGCCGGTAGAAAAACTGGTGCTGTTGTCAAACAAGTGTGGAAAATCTTAAAGTTGTGGTTAAATGAGGATAACCAGGCTTCTTTACTGAAATTCTTCTGGAGCTGTTAATATGTTAATGTTCAGTGTGAATTTCCAAGGCAAAAAAAAAAAAAGAAAAGAAATGTGGCATGTTGCCCGGATTCATTTGATCATGTAACTCTATTTGGGGGATGGGAGATGATTTACAGAAACTATGTTGTGTGGGTTGTATGGTAGTCCTTATTAGTACAATGGATGATAAATTGGGAGACTCTGATCTTGGGAAAATTAAATGTATTTCAGAGACAAGTACCAAAGAATACAAATAGAACAGTGAGAGAATTAAGAGAATCTTGATGTCTTAATCTTTGAGTAGAGAGACTCAACAACAAAATATACATGGATGGATCCAGCCATATTGTGGCTCGTCTCTTCACTTACTCGTCATTTAAGTGCTGGTGGAGCCTCCACTGTGAGACAGGCACTGTACTGGGCCTTAGTGACAGGGTATTAGTGAGAGAGAGGTTGGAAGAACACGTCAGTAGACAATGGAACGCATCAGAAGATAATGAAAAGAGGCGGTAGTGATGGCTGTGAAGTCATGGACTGTGGCTCTGAGAAGGAATATGACGGTGGGGCTGCCCTGGCTAGGGTGCTTAGAGAAGGCCTCCCTGGATAGGTGATGTTTAAACTGAAACTTAAAAGATGAAAAGATGCTGTTTTTGTGAAAATTTGGGAGACCAGAGGGACAGTAAGTACAAAGGTTCTGAAGTAAGAAAGGACATTTGAGGAGCCATCAGAGCCCAGTGTGGTTGGAGCTTTGCAGGATAAGGGAGGCTTCCCAGGTGGTGCTAATGGTAAAGAACCCGCCTACAATGCAGGAGACTTAAGAGGCACAAGTTTGATCCCCTGGTCGGGAAGATCCCTGGAGGAGGGCATGGCAACCCACTCCAGTATTCTTGCCTGGAGAATCGCATGGACAGAGGAGCCCAGCAGGCTACAGTCCATAGTGTTGCACAGACTCAGACACAACCAAAGCAACTGAGCACGCGTACACGTGGGGCATGAAATTAGTCTGGCCTGCTTTTAGTGCTGTAGGTCACTTGTAACTGCCTCAAACCTAGGCAGATAATGAAAAATATTCCACGTGCTCTGTTCTGGGTTACCAGGCGTCTACAGGAGTGCACAGTTCCTTTGGACATGGCATTTATACCTGTATCTTTCAAAGGGACCACAAAGGCATTGTGGATTTTGGTCCCTGGCTTAGTGCCATCCCAGCCCATCCCATCATGGCTAACATTGATGAGATCGTTTATAAAAAGAAGCAAAAAATGAAGTAATGTGCATACCTATGTAGGTGTAAATTTCTGGATATTTTAAAGCAAAATAATCCTGTGAAGCCCATACGGAAGAATATAACATACGCAGCCTTGTCATGTCATGGCACACATAGAAAATGAGAGCCCTTGTACAGCATGGTGGAGGGAATGGACCAGGCTGGAGAAGCACAGATTCAGGACTCCAGCCCCGTGGGCACTGGATGGCTGCTCCAGTTGGTGAGGGGATCAGTGTCTGTGGCCTTTGATGACCTATGTGCTGCCTACTAGCTGTCCCAGTTGGAATGTTCTACGCTGGAGGACTGTATGAAGAGGAAAGCCAAAGGCATACCATAAATGGGACTTACAAGTCAATTTTCCAGCTCATGGTGTTGGCTTTTCATTCTGTAGGAATAGTTACAGTAGTGTTATCTGGTCAGTGATATTCTTAGTTTGGAAGTGACATCTTGGAATTAATTTATCTTCTTGTTCATCCTAATCAGATAACTCTTTTCAGAGTTGTTGTTCTTGTTGTTGAGTTGCTAAGTTGTGTCCGACTCTGCAACTCTATGGACTGCAGCATGCCAGGCTTCCCTGTCCTTCACTATCTCCTGGAGTTTGCTCAGACTCATGTCCGTTGAGTCAGTGATGCCGTCCAACCATCTCATTCTCTGTCGTCCCCTTCTCCTCCTGCCCTCAGTCTTTCCCAGCATCAGGATCTTTGCAGTGAGTTGGCTCTTCACATCAGGTGGCCAAAGTATTGGAGCTTCAGCTTCAGCATCAGTACTTCCAATGAATATTTGGGGTTGATTTCCTTTAGTATTGACTGGTTAGATCTCCTTGCAGTCCAAAGGACTCTCAAGAGTCTTCAGTACCACAGTTTGGAAGCATCAATTCTTTGGCACTCAGCCTTCTTTATGGAACAACTCTGACATCCGTACATAACTACTGGAAAAATTTCAAAATTGAGGATTCACATCTTTTTCAGTCACTTGGTCTGTAATCATATAGGGACTGATTGGCAATGACAGATAAAACCTTTACCTAAGCAGCATCAGAATCTGGGGATTGATGAATGAAAAGAGAATAGTGTTTCCAGGTTGCTGAGCTGGAGGGGAGAACTTCTAGAAATTTCACACTTAAGATTCTAAGTCTTCAAAGACACAGCGAACAAACTTATGGTTACCAAAGAAGAAAAGGTGGGGGAGGGATAAGGTGGTGGGAAGGATAAATTAGGAGCTTGGGATAACAGATAAAATAAACAATAAGGCCCTACTGTATGGTACAGGGAACTATATCCAGTATCCTGTGATAACCTATAATATAAAAGAATCTGAAAACCTATTATGTAACTGAATCACTTTTCTATATGTAGAAACTAACACAACATTGTAAATCAACTACAATCCAGTATTCTTGCCTGGAGATTTCAACAGACAGAGGAGCCTGGTGGGCTATAGCCCATGGGGTTACATAGAGTCAGACATGACTAAGCAACTAAAACTTTCACTTTCAAATCAACTATACCTCTATTGACAAAAGAAGACCCTAAGTCTAATATGAGATTTGCTGCTTTGAAGAGAGCTTTAGCTGTGAGGAAGTACATGGTGGTTCCCAAGGCCAGTACCTCCCATTGCTGCTGCTGCTGCTGCTAAGTCACTTCAGTTGTGTCCGACTCTGTGAGACCCCATAGACGGCAGCCCACCAGGCTCCCCCGTCCCTGGGATTCTCCAGGCAAGAACACTGGAGTGGGTTGCCATTGCCTTCTCTGACCTCCCATTGCTAGGTACCCAAAATTCTCAGAATGGGTTGGTGGTGTTAATAGTAGTAAAAATTCCAGCAGTGGTTTTGGTAGTCATGAAGACTAAACATGTGATAGCAAAAACTTGAGTCATTGAACTATACACATTACCTGATAAGAGTATTAGATTCAAACATTGTATTTATAGCATCCAGATTGCTGAAGGAACATGCCCCAAATATTACATTTTTTTCTGCCCAGATCTTTTTCATTGACCAGTGTTTTTCTTTATTTTTTTAATAAGTCAAACAGCTACCTAAATTTCACCCACTAAAAATAGTCTCACAGCTTCAATAAAGAAGTTAATTTGACAAGCATGTTAGTTGTTCAGTCGTGTCCGACTCTTTTGCGACTCCATGGACCACCAGGCTCCTCTGTCTATAGAGTTCTCCAGGCAAGAATACTGGAGTGGGTTGGCCATTCCCTTCTCCAGAGCATCTTCCAGACCCGGATCAACCCCAAGTTTCTTGCATTGCAGAGATTCTTTACTGTCTGAGCCACCAGAGAAGCCCATGTGTTTATTATTTATTTTTCCCTCGCACTTGTTTTTAAGAGCATTAGATCATTATTTCTGAACTTTATCCTAAATTTTCTTTTCTTTTGTGTAGTAAGACCAAAATCAAGGTTTCCTTTGTGTTTATTAATCTGTCATCGTTCAGGATGGGTAGGTTTCTTTACAAAGGGCCAGACTCACTGTGCTGTGAGTCTGATTAATAGCATGCTGTTCATTCTTCTGTCTTTGTGATCTGGAAACTCAGCCTACATATGATAAGTGGGAAGGAGGTTGACCTCTTTCTGAAAGGATGCTACTGAAGTCCATTCTAAGGGTCCTCAGAGGGTGGCATTCAGAGTGGGTAGTGGTGCCTGGCTCCACTAAAGAGAAGTGACCCCTCTCTCTGAGGAGGGGTCCTCTGCTGCTACTCACTCTTGTTCCAGATCATCTCTGTCCAAATTAAGAAGGTCTGTGTAGTGGCTTCTTCCCGGGAGCTTTAGCATCATTATCTAATGTCAGGAAAATCTTTGGGGGATAGAATGAGAAGGCTGTGCCTGGGGGAATCCCTCTCCCGCCCACACCTAGTAGCTTCTAGCTTCAGGCACAGGCCTGGTGGGAGGAGGAGGTGCCAAGCCACTTAGGTGGCTGCCCACGTGCTGTGAGCCTGAGGATTTCTGGGTCAGGATTCTACAAATTTAGCTGACAGGGTTTTCTACTACTTTCCAATTAAGTCAGTAAAGTGTTGACATCTTTCTTACATATATGATAAGGAGACGGGAGGCAGGCAGCCCTGAAAATGAAAAAAGAAGTCAGTTTTTAAAATGTGAAATCTACAGGAAGCAATTTTCCTTTCTTCTATGTGAAAATAGCATCAGGAACTTTAGCACACTGACAGAATCTCATGGGTATAGCTCTCATTGCCTCTTTTTATTCTCTTCCTTAATATTTCCCACTTAATAGAAGCTTCTAAATGTGTCTCATGGCCATGTATGTGCCTCCCTGGCTAGCATCATAGCACCTGCATAAAAGGTGTGTCCCTTATTTTTGAAAATGATCTATCATACGTTGGAGAAGGAAATGGCAACCCACTGCAGTGTTCTTGCCTGGAGAATCCCAGGGACAGGGGAGCCTGGTGGGCTTCTGTCGTGGGGTCGCACAGAGTCGGACACGACTGAGGTGACTAGCAGCAGCAGCAGCAGCATTGCTAAACTGTGCCAGGATGTTATAAAAACTGTTGATCATACCTACTGAGGAGTCCCTGGAATGTGGTAGTTTTCTTCTTTCCCTTTTCCATAAACAGCAAATGAAAACAAGGAATAGAGACCTTTTTATTACTGAAGTATAGTTGATTTACACTGTTGTGTTAATTTTGGTATACAATATAGCGATTTATGGGTTATTAATAAATATTGAGTATATTTGTGCTATGCAGTGGGTGCTTGTTGGTTATCCATTTTATAAAAGTGAAAACAACACTGTTACTTCTGCATTTCTGTGTCTGTTCAGGAGACTATGCTCTGATAAAAAGAATATGTGTCACTGTATAGTGTGTACCTTGGAGAAGGCAGTGGCACCCAACTCCAGTACTCTTGCCTGGAAAATCCCATGGACGGTGGAGCCTGGTAGGCTGCAGTCCATGGGGTCGCTAAGAGTCAGACATGACTAAACGGACTTCACTTTCACTTTTCACTTTCATGCACTGGAGAAGGAAATGGCAACCCACTCCAGTGTTCTTGCCTGGAGAATCCCAGGGACGGGGGAGCCTGGTGGGCTGCTGTCTATGGGGTCGCACAGAGTCAGACATGACTGAAGTGACTTAGCAGCAGTAGCAGCAGCAGCAGTGTGTATCTATTAATCCCAAACTCCTTATTTATCCCTCTCTCACCTTTCTCCCTTGGTAACTACAGATATCTTTTCTGTGTCTGTGGATCTATTTCTGCTTTGTATATAAGTTCATTTATATCATTGAATTTTTCTTTGTTTTTTTAGGTTCCATATATAAGCGATATCATAAGATATTTTTCTTTCTCTGTCTGGCTTACTTCGCTTAGCAGGATAATCTCTAGGTCCAAGGAATGGAGACAACTGAAGCACACCTAAGCCTGTCGGAGGAGAATGCAGCATCACCAGACATCTATTATTACTCGATGGAGGCATCAAGTGGTCCCTACCCGCTGTTTTTGCCTAAGCAAGGTGGTGGCTTCTGGAGTAGAGAAGGGAATGTTAGCGGATTTTGACATTGAAGGAGCATTAAGCAGGCATTATACTCAGTGCTTCTCACTGAGTTTATGACTTGTTTTGTAAAAAATCATAGGAGAGAGCACCTGGATTATAAGTCTTGAATGTGAGGGGGGAAACAGTTTGCCTTGGGAAGGAATTTGCCATTTTCCTTGGGAAGGATTCAACCATCTCTAATATTGGAAAGAGCAAAGAACAGTTTAAACAATTTACATAGTGAATTAATAACACAATAATTATCCATTTGCTTATTTAAAATGGACCGGAAAATCCAACTTCTTTCATGAAAGATTATTTCATTGCATGTACTAAAATAGAATAATGCTGTACCAAAAGCTGTAAAAATGATATAAGACTTTTGAAAATGTATTAATATATAAAATATTTATTATGGAGGCTCAGTAGTGTTTGCATTTAATCATTTTTATTGTATATCAGGGGTTAGTCACTTCATTCTGAATTCTGAAAAATGAACATGAGATGTTTTGCAAGCACTGCTTTTTCTGGAGTGCATTCTCAGCGGGATTTACTGAGGAAATACTTATTTGTTGAGAGGTGGGGGCACGTATCTGTAAGCACATTACAAATGCTTCCCACAATGATACTAAAATGATCGGGGGAATGAAAAGCAAGCCAAGCCATGTTGCTTCATTGAATTGAATTCTTATAAGTATGTTAAGTGGAGTATGGATGAGTTCGGGAAACATATTCAGGACAACAGAGAGGCAATGCCTTTCTTCTAGCTCTGTGTTTAGAAAACTACATCCTTCTCTTAGCTTTTTTGGACCCCAGTCTTTGTATTTGTCTGTGTTTTCCATTATGTGACCTTTATGTGACATACGTACATTTTTCTGTTTCCAAAGCATGCGTGTGTGGTTGTTCAAGTTTTAGGGCCAAGAGTTATGGCATTTGTGATGTAGCTACGTAATAAGGGAGAGTTAATCAACTAAATGCTGATGTATTTCAAATGGAATCACAGTGCAGGGCTAAGGAAAGTGGTACCTCATTGGTAGGTTTTCTGTGTTACACTGAGGTCCCCAAGGACCAAGGGTATGCCCCATTCTCAGTCAGTTCCAATAGTGTAGATGGTGGGAAATATTTTCTCACTAAATTCAGGTGTGTGTCAGAGTTTGCCTCCTGAAATGCTTTTGGGGCCTTGGGTGTTAGTACATCAAATTGGGTCCAGAGCTACATTCTCCCTCAGCCATTTGGCCAAACTGGGTGGCACTTGGAAGACAGAGCTTGGCACTTGGCACCAACCATTGGCAGTATTTAGGGTTGGTTATTAAAAAAAAAACACACACACAAAAGAAGCCTGTGAAATGGTGGTACCTTTCAACCTGTTCCAAGCTTAAATCTCTATGATCTGCTATCAGCTACGTAGTCACTCTGGGAAAGGGTTAGCTATGATTCCCAGGCTGTGCCATTCCATACAGGGCTGCAGAGATTTACAAGGTCATGCTCCAAACCCTGGAGCCGTCTTGCACAGCCATGGAACCTTCCTGGGGTTGATGTTATGTTGAAACATGATGATTCCTTGTTTGTGGATACAATTGCTAAATGGCAACCTGTGCTGTTTGGGGATAATTGGAAGTTGACTTTATAGTCCTGGTTGAGAAATGGCAGCAGGAGAGAGAATATGCAAGACTGAAGCAATATCCAATGCTCTGTGTTCTATACAGAGGTAATTATAGAAGTGAGGGTTCCGGTGTGTGAAGAAGTTCCCGTCATAATCCTAGATAGGAAACATCATGGAATTTCAGATCTTGGAGTCTCCTAAATGCAGGAGAGCCTTCATTTCAACCACATGATAGTGTGCACTGTGCAGAAAAAGTGATATTGTTCCACAGTTGGTTAAAGGGGCATGTTAATGCTTTCAGTAAGTAGTTAGATCCTTACTTCTGTTTCTGCCCAGCTAAATATCTTAATTCAGAAATGTTTGAGGAATATCTTTTTAATATGTAAGTGTATGTGCTTAGTCGCTCAGTTGTGTCTGACTCTTTGTGACCCATGACAGTTGCCTGTTGGGCTCCTCTGTTCATGGGAATTCTCCAGACAAGAATACTGGAATGGGTTGCCATGCCCTCCTCCAGGTCTTTCAATACCTGATATCACAGGTTGATATCACATGATATCAACTCCTAAGGATTTGATGAGTTTAAGGTATCTTTGGAGCCTACTACACCTTTTCCATTTTTAGATTTTCTTCCACTCTTTCTAGGACAACTGAAGTCCAAGCAGTCACTTGAATGGTTCATGGTGACATCACCAATCTAAAGAGTAGAGAACAATTGGAAATTAGGAGCGGCAGCTAATTTAATTGCAAATAAAGCTCTGCAAGGTTAGAAATTTGTGGGCTTACTAATAAAGAGTATTTAACCGCACACATTAGTTCTGTTTACTTTTGTGGCCTTGGAAATGCTGTGATTTTATTAGCTACGCAAATTGCAAAGGTCTAGATGGGAGAGGATTGCAGAGCAGAGTGGACAGAGCAGCTGGAGAGAGGGTAAGGACCAGATCAAAGGTACTGATCCTTCCTCAACTCTGTCATTCTGAGAGATGACATTACCAGATAGCAAATCCAGGCACATTGTAGCAAATGCTGGGCGGTGGGTGGAGCGGCGCTTAGGCATGCATTAGCCTGTCATGTCTGAATAAAGCTTCTTGCACCTGTAGTTCTCATGCATTATTTATTTCGACACCTCTGCTCTCACTCCTCTTGTAACTGCACTCCATCTGAAAGAGAGAAGGGTGCACAGGAAATCCTCAGCTCTTGGCCTAGTGCACTTAGAGAAGATGGCCTGCCAATTTGGTAACTGTGATAACTGCAGCAGTATTCTTGGGTAGCTTGTTTTCAGGGCATGTTTAATGGGCAGGAAGAGTGTAAGGAGACTATTAGCTTTGGCTGTGCTGAGGTGAGTGTTGTCAGCCATCCACTGCACGGATGCCCCCTGCTGATTTCTTCCTTGATTAGTCTTTTCTAATGTCCTTGCCTGGGTGCATCCGTGCTGCAGTCTAGAATTAAGATTCTCAGTGTCTGCCTGGGAGCGCAAGGATGTTCTCTATTTTGGAGCCCAGAGGCCTTTTGTTTCCTTGTTTTGGCATTGGAAACACATTTCCGGGCAAGTGGGCTGGTTGTTGGATGAGCAGCATGAACACGGGAAAGAAAATGCTGGGAGTGGAGGGTGGTCAGCTACAGTCTGTCTGACTTGGAAGAGGACATTCCAGCTGCTGTGGAGATGGGAAAGGATGGTGACTGGTGAACACTTGTCCTGATTCAAGAAACTGAGCAGGGTGAGGAACAGCTCGTTGTAAGCAAAAAGACAGACCGAATTAGCTCCCCGAAGTAATATAAGTGCAGATCCCTGCCGTTGTCCTCATGAAATCAGCTCTCATCCTCACCCCATCGATTTTTACAGCTGGATTAAGGTGTTTGATGCAGGGCTGGGAAGTGGGTTTTTGCTAACTAAAGACGAACCGTGGTTCACTTCAGGTTCGAGTACAAGGGGGACCCATTTCTTAGATGTCCCAGGTGCAATGACTATAACGGCAAAATGGGGATTTGGAGAGTGAACCTTACCAGTTTGGGAAAAACTGAACAAGATGAGCAGCCAAAGGCCAGGAGACTTGACCTTTGGCACATTCAATAGGCCCTATTCTGGGGAATAAGGGAGTACAGTATCTGGAGAGAATGGTGGCAGGTAAGAGGCACCAGGGTGACATAAAGAGGTATTAGTGGTGGCCTTGGGAGCTGCCAGCATTCAGAGGCAGATAGTTCATGTGGATCCAGGCTGACCAGGACCCTCCAAGGTGACTGAGATTCACAGAAAGAATTCCATGGACCCTGGACCTGAAGGAGCTGGCTGCTGGCCAAGTTATCAAGACACAGAATGAGATATTAGGGGACAAAGGACAGGATATGGTTCTTTGGGGAAGAGATGGGTGGAGTTTAGAGTTTGACTTTTGTGTCTAGACCATAAGACTCTTGAAATTAAATACCATATGTTATACAAAGTAGGTTCTAAATAAATATTTGTTGAACAGGTAAACATAGAAAGCACTTTTTCTTGATGCTGAAAATAGATTCAGGTGGTGTATCTATCAGACTCATTTGAAAAGACCCTGATGCTGGGAAAGATTGAAGGTGGGATGAGAAGGGGGATAGAGGATGAGATAGTTGGATGGCATCCAACTATTCACTGACTTACTGAGCATGAGTTTGGGTAAACTCCGGGAGTTGGTGATGGACAGGGAGGCCTGGCGTGCTGCAGTCCATGGGGTCTCAAAGAGTTGGACGTTACTGAACTGACTGATCAGCAAGTATAATATAATGATGGATCTGTTAGTGAGTTGACTTGGAGTTCCCCAGCAATCCCTTCTCCCCCTCCCCCTACTGTAATGGCAGATTTAGTCACCTCAGATTGAGGCTGAGCTTGGTCGGGGGAAGAGAGCCCCCTTGAACATGATTAGTGTGTCCTAGTTGGGTGGAAGAGACTGTAGATGCAGAAAACAAGGGTCACTCTAGCACACCACTGCCTGAATTTTCAAGGATGGAGTACCTTTCTGTTTGTAAACTCAGTTATAGTCTTTTTTTCCCAGAGGATTTAAGGAAGCATTCCAAAGTAGTTACAGATAACCTGATGTAAAAGTAGGTGGCAGCATGGGGCACTCTGGTCAGTGTGCATGGGCTGGCCTGCTCTTGTCATCACGAATCGGGAATGATGTTTTCTCCTAGTGCAGTTGCATTTGTGTTGGTTGCCTTGGAAAGACACTGAATCTTACATTAAGAGTTTATGTTTTGAGTCACATTTAATCACATTAAATTTTTCCTACAAACTGTGAATTTTAGTCTACATTATCATCTAAGTAATACAGGTTTTGAAACCCTGGCTTTATTTTATAAGCAGCAATGAATGGAAACAGTAATATTCAAACACCCTCCCCCCACTATTTTTTAATCTGTTCAATTTGCATAAAATAAGTTTTTGTACCAGAAAATGTAAAAGAATTCAACCTCTACACTTTGGATACTGCTTTTACTGAAATACTATAATGTCATGAAAGTATTTATGAGGCAAATCAAATTACTCAGTGGTCACTAAATGTGTGTATTTGTGTGTGAGTGTGTGTGCAGAATTCTGTCATGGGATGAATTAGTGGCGGGGCTTCCTCTGAGTGTGGCCTTCCTACCACTAAGAAAGAATCCCCTAAGGTACCATTAAATGTAGCTTCTTTGGCCCTACTTTCCAAGCTGAATTTCTTGAGGCATTATTTTGACACACAGGATATCAGCTTGAATGAGTTTTTGGACGAGATGTGATTAACAGCAAGTGAATAGCAAGTAAGAAAAAGAAAGACCATTGGAGATGGTGTTTGGGGTGTTGGGAAAAACTTTATAGGCAATGTGGAATTTGAATTTTTTTTAGGTTCTGAGACAAGAGATAGACATTTTCTGCACAAAGAATGGCTTAAACAAAAGATAGAGTTTAAAAGACCATAAATAGACCTGCACCACTGGATGAAGACTTTGTTTTCCCTAGGGCAGTAGATACCTAGATAGGCATGATGAAGTGAAATATAATGAAGGACTTCTGAGAAACACTGAGAGACAGAAATGAGGCTGATTGTAAAACCACTGAGAATAACATGTGATGCTTTGGCCCACATAAGTTTCCTTCCTGCATCTCACCTCCAGATGGGCATGGCATTCAGAAATTTGGACCAGAAAAACTAACCACGTGATTACAGGGGGGAAACTATTTGGAAGAAATGTATTTGCTTTTGTACTATTTGCTAAGGACAATAAGATCTAGATGGAGGTGAATGTGTACAGATAATGTTTTCTGAATACAAAGATATCTTTGTTTCCTCTGTTTTCTGCCATAAACCTATTATTAAACTAATGTCATAATTGCAACATAAAGCTCATTTTTACAAATATCTCTGTTAAAGTCACTGTGAGCATGTGTGTTATATTTATTAGTGTGCATTATGTCAGCTCTTCTAAGCTTTTTATACCCTTCTCTACAGCCAGCCTGGTATAATAAGAATTGAGAATGAGGGTTTTAGTAAATTGCATTTCCCTCTTTTTCCTTGATTTGAGTCTCATATGAACCCTGTGAGGCAGATGAAATTGACAAGACTTTGTTGGTGCATTTAAGCTGATAACCTGAGTAGGGGAGAAACTAAGATTTGTGCTCTGTGTCTGGCAGAGCTAGAGAGAGGAGCCAGACCAGTGCCTTTCCTGTCCACTTGTCATGCCCCCTTTGAATGGACTTGCCCGTTTCTTTTCTATTCTCTCCTTCACCCAGGTGTAAATCTTATAGACTGCTGGAAATAATTACTTGTTTTCCAGTCACAGATTTCTTATAAAATCCAGAGACTTAATATGCTTTCAACTTTTGTCATAGGATTAGGTTTATCATCTAAAAGAAAACATAATAGGAAATACTGGGCATTTATATTCTTTTTCTAAATATTTGATACATATTGACTTATTTCATCCTTATATTAACCCTGTGAGGTAAGAACTATTTCTATGGCTATTTTAGAGATAAAGAAACAGAGACCCAAAATTGATAAGTACTTAATTAAAATTGAAGAAGGAGGGTGAAAAGAAAAAGAAAACCAAAGTTTCTTTGGGGCTCTCCAAGCTGGAATAATATATTGCTAATGTGATCACTGGTGTCCGTCATTCTTCTTGTCTGACTATAGTGTACTGTCTTCTGAGATGCAGATTATAGTACTTGACTCATAGGATATGCTGACAGTTGCAAACTGGACACTCTTTAGTGGATTTAGAGAGTTCTGGTTGAATATATTTCTGATAATTGAAGTTTCAAAGAAATCCTTCACTTTTTAGTTTAGTCATTTACACATGCAAGGCATTTGGGGCCTAAGTAGGATTGTAAACCCTAGGCTCCCCAAAGCGCACTGTTGCATTTTTGAATGTATGTTGTAGGGCTGAAGATAAAAAATGAGGTTGAAACTTCCAAGGGAATAATTTCTTTCCCATTTAAAATAAAATTTCAACCATTTGAAAGTGATATTACTATTCAGTATCTTATTAGTAGACATGACTTTCTTCATTATTTTTATTGTACCATATCTTCAGTTCAGTTCAGTTCAGTTCAGTTGCTCAGCCATATCCAACTCTTTGTGACCCCATGAATCACAGCACGCCAGGCCTCCCTGTCCATCACCAACTCCCGGAGGTCACTCAGACTCATGTCCATCGAGTCAGTGATGCCATCCAGCCATCTCATCCTCTGTCGTCCCCTTCTTCCCCTGCCCCCAATCCCTCCCAGCATCAGAGTCTTTTCCAATGAGTCAGCTCTTCTCATGAGGTGGTCAAAATATTGGAGTTTCAGCTTTAACATCATTCCTTCCAAAGAAATCCCAGGGCTGATCTCCTTCAGAATGCACTGGTTGGATCTCCTTGCAGTCCAAGGGACTCTCAAGAGTCTTTTCCAACACCTCAGTTCAAAAGCATCAATTCTTTGGCGCTCAGCTTTCTTCACAGTCCAGCTCTCGCATCCATACATGACCACAGGAAAAACCATAGCCTTGACTAGGCGAACCTTTGTTGGCAAAGTAATGCCTCTGCTTTTGCATATGCTATCTAGGTTGGTCATAACTTTTCTTCCAAGGAGTAAGCGTCTTTTAATTTCATGGCTGCAGTCACCATCTGCAGTGATTTTGGAACCCCAAAAAAACAAAGTCTGACACTGTTTCCACTGTTTCCCCATCTATTTCCCAAAAAGTGATGGGACCGGATGCCATGATCTTCGTTTTCTGAATATTGAGCTTTAAGCCAACTTTTTCACTCTCCTCTTTCGCCTTCATCAAAAGGCTTTTGAGTTCCTCTTCACTTTCTGCCATAAGGATGGTGTCATCTGCATATCTTAGTTCTTTTAATCTGGACTTAGACCCATTAAGATAAATGTTTTGCTGGTTTGTTTTCTTTTTGAAAAATTTTTATTGGAGTATAGTTGATTTGCAATGTTGTATTAGTTTCAGGTATACAGCAAAGTGAATCAGTTACACATATACTTTTTAAAATTCTTTTCCCGTGTAGGACATTACAGAGTATTGAGTAGAGTTCTCTGTGCTTTACATAGATTCTTACTAGTTATCTATTTTATATATAGTAGTGTGTACAAGCCAATCCCAGTCTCCCAATTTATCCCTCCCCCTACTCTTATCCCCTGGTAACTATAAGTTTGTTTTCTACATCTGCATCTTTATTTCTGTTTTGTAGATAAGTTCATTTGTAGTCTTTATTTAGATTCCACATATAAGTGATGCTAAGTTGCTTCAGTCATGTCTGACTCTGTGCAACCCCATGGACTGTATGTAGCCTGCCAGGCTCCTCTGTCCATGGAATTCTCCAGGCAAGAATATCGGAGTGGGTTGCTGTGTCCTCCTGCAGGGGATCTTCCTGACCCAGGGATCAAACCCACATGTCTTATGTCTCCTGTACTGGCAGATGAGTTCCTTACCACTAGGTCACCTGGGATGGAGAAGGCAACAGCAACCCACTCCAGTATTCTTGCCTGGAAAATCCCATGAATGGAGGAGCCTGGTGGGCTGCAGTCCATGGGGTCGTGAAGAGTTAGACACAACTGAGCGACTTCACTTTCACTTTTCATGTTCATGCATTGGAGAAGGAAATGGCAGCCCACTCCAGTGTTCTTGCCTGGAGAATCTCAGGGATGGGGGAGCCTGGTGGGCTGCCATCTATGGGGTTGCAGAGTCGGACACGACTGAAGCAACTTAACAGCAGCAACAGGCCACCTGGGAAGCCCACATATAAGCGATATCATGATATTTGTCTTTCTCTGTCCGACTTCACTCAGTTTGACAGTCTCTAGGTCCATCCATGTTGCTCCAAAAGCGGCAAATGGCATTATTTTGTTCTTTTTGTGGCTGAGTGATATTCCATTGTGTGTGTGTGTGTGTGTGTGTGTATACATCAGATCAGATCAGATCAGTCGCTCAGTCGTGTCCGACTCTTTGCGACCCCATGAACTGCAGCACGCCAGGCCTCCCTATCCATCACCAGCTCTCAGAGGTCACTCAGACTCACATCCATTGAGTCAGTGATGCCATCCAGCCATCTCATCCTCTGGCATCCCCTTCTCCTCCTGCCCCCAATCCCTCCCAGCATCAGAGTCTTCTCCAATGAGTCAACTCTTCTCATGAGGTGGCCAAAATACTGGAGTTTCAGCTTTAGCATCATCCTTCCAAAGAAATCCCAGGGCTGATCTCCTTCAGAATACATATATATACATATATAAATACTAAATATTATTTATCCATCACTCTGTGAATGGACATTCAGTTTATTTCCATATCTTGGCTATGGTGAATAGTGCTGCTATGAACACGGCGGTGCACGTATCATTTTGAATTAGAGTTTTGTCTGGATATATGTTCAGTAGTGAAGATCTTTTTTTTGTACAGTTCTGTGTATTCTTGCCACCTCTTCTTAGTATCTTCTGCTTCTGTTAGGTTCATACCATTTCTGTCCTTTATCGAGCCCATCTTTGCTTGAAATATTCCCTTTCATGAACATTTAATGTATCTAATTTAATGTATCTCAACATGAAATGTATCTCTAATTTTCTTGAAGAGATTTCTAGTCTTTCCCATTCTGTTGTTTTCCTCTATTACTTTGCATTGATCGCTAAGGAAGGCTTTCTTATCTCTCCTTGCTATTCTTTGGAACTCTGCATTCAGATGCTTATATCTTTCCTTTTCTCTTTTGCTTTTCGCTTCTCTTCTTTTCACAGATATTTCTAAGGCCTCCCCAGACAGCCATTTTGCTTTTTCGCATTTCTTTTCCATGGGGATGGTCTTGATCCTGTCTCCTGTACAAAACCTCCATCCATTGTTCATCAAGTACTGTATCAGATCTAGGCCCTTAAATCTATTTCTCACTTCCACTGTATATCATAAGGAATTTGATTTAGGTCATACCTGAATGGTCTAGTAGTTTTCCATACTTTCTTTGATTTAAGTCTGAATTTGGCAATAAGGAGTTCATGATCTGAGCCACAGTCAGCTCCCAGTCTTTATCTTTGGCTGCAAAGAATAGAATCAATCTGATTTTGGTGTTGACCATCTGGTGATGTCCATGGGTAGAGTCTTCTCTTGTGTTGTTGGAAGAGAGTGTTTGCTTTGACCAATGCGTTCTCTTGGCAAAACTCTATTAGCCTTTGCCCTGCTTCATTCTGTATTCCAAGTCCAAATTTGCCCGTTATTCCAGGTATTTCTTTACTTTCTACTTTTGCATTCCAGTCCCCTATAATGAAAAGGACATCTTTTTTATGTGTTAGTTCTAAAAAGTCTTATATGTCTTCATAGAACCATTCAACTTCAGCTTCTTCAGCATTACTGGTTGGGGCATAGGCTTGGATTACCATGCTATTGAATGGCTTGCCTTGGAAACGAACAGAGATCATTCTGACATTTTTGAGATTGCATCCAAGTACTACATTTTGGACTCTTTTGTTGACCATGATGGCTACTCCATTTCTTCTAAGGGATTCCTGCTCACAGTAGTAGATATAATGGTCATCTGAGTTAAATTCACCCATTCTAGTCCATTTTAGTTCACTGTTTCCTAGAATGTCGACGTTCAATCTTGCCATCTCCTGTTTGACCACTTGCAATTTGCCTTGATTCATGGACCTAACATTCCAGGTTCCTATGCAATATTACTCTTTACAGCATCGGACCTTGCTTCTGTCACCAGTCACATCCACAACTGGGTATTGTTTTTGCTTTGGCTCCATCCCTTCATTCTTTCTGGAGTTATTTCTCCACTGATCTCCAGTAGCATATTGAGCACCTACTGACCTGGGGAGTTCCTCTTTCAGTATCCTATCGTTTTGCCTTTTCATACTGTTCATGGGACTCTCAAGGCAAGAATACTGAAGTGGTTTGCCATTCCCTTCTCCAGCGGGCCACATTCTGTTAGAATGTACAAAGAAGAACTTCATGACCCAGATAATCACAATGGTGTGATCACTCACCTAGAGCCAGACATCCTGGAATGTGAAGTCAAATGGGCCTTAGAAAGCATCACTACGAACAAAGATAGTAGAGGTGATGGAATTCCAGTTGACCTATTTCAAATCCTGAAAGATGATGCTGTGAAAGTGCTACGGTCAATATGCCAGCAAATTTGGAAAACTCAGCAGTGGCCACAAGGCTGGAAAAGGTCAGTTTTCATTCAAATCTCAAAGAAAGGCAATGCCAAAGAATGCTCAAACTACCGCACAGTTGCACTCATCTCCTATGCTAGCAAAGTAATGCTTAAAATTCTCCAAGCCAGGCTTTAGCAATACATGAACAGTGAACTTCCAGATATTCAAGCTGGTTTTAGAAAAGGCAGAGGAACCAGAGATCAAATTGCTAACATCCGCTGCATCATGGAAAAAGCAAGAGAGTTCCAGAACAACATCTATTTCTGCTTTATTGACTATGCCAAAGCCTTTGACTGTGTGGGTCACAATAACTGTGGAAAATTCTGAAGGAGTTTATACCTGACCACTTGACCTGCCTCTTGAGAAACTTGTATGCAGGTCAGGAAGCAACAGTTAGAACTGGACACAGAGCAACAGACTGGTTCCAAATAGGTAGAGTACATCAAGGCTGTATATTGTTACCCTGCTTATTTAACTTATATGCAGAGTACATCATGAGAAATGCTGGGCTGGAAAAAGCACAAGCTGGAATCAAGATTGCTGGGAGAAATATCAATAACCTCAGATATGCAGATGACACCACCCTTATGGCAGAAAGTGAAGAGGAACTAAAAAGCGTCTTGATGAAAGTGAAAGAGGAGAGTGAAAAATTTGGCTTAAAGCTCAACATTAAGTAAACAAAGATCATGGCATCTGGTCCTATCACTTCATGGGAAATAAATGGCAGTGGCAGACTTTATTTTTTGGGGCTCCCAAATCACTGCAGATGGTGATTGCAGCCTTGAAATTAATATGCTTACTCCTTGGAAGGATAGTTATGACCAACCTAGATAGCGTATTCAAAAGCAGAGACATTACTTTGCCAACAAAGGTCCATCTAGTCAAGGCTGTTGTTTTTCCAGTGGTCACGTATGGATGTGTGATAGTTGTGCTGTGAGGAAAGCAGAGCACCGAAGAATTGATGCTTTTGAACTGTGATGTTGGAGAAGACTCTTGTGAGTCCTTTGGACTGCAAGGGAATCCAACCAGTCCATCCTTAAGGAGATCAGTTCTGGGTTTTCATTGGAAGGACTCATGCTGAAGCTGAAACTCCAATACTTTGGCCACCTCATGTGAAGAGTTGACTCATTGAAAAAGACCCTGATGCTGGGAGGGATTGGGGGCAGGAGGAGAAGGGGACGACAGAGGATGAGATGGCTGGATGGCATCACTGACTCGATGCACATGAGTTTAAGTGAACTCCAGGAGTTGGTGATGGACAGGGAGGCCTGGCATGCTGTGATTCATGGAGTCGCAAAGATTCGAACACAACTGAGCAAGTGAACTGAACTGAGGCTCAGTAGTAGGATTGCTGGGGTTATGGTAACTCCATTTTTAGTGTTTTTTTAGGGAATATCCACACTGTTCTCCAGAGTAGCTGTACCAATGTACACTCCCACCAACAGTGTAGGAAGGTTCCCTTTTCTCCACACCCTAATTTTTTTCCAAATTGATAAAATGGCTAACTTTTATTGAAACCCTCTCCTATGTACTGTATACTGCAGTGGGTAAACACCCATCATCAAGAAACATAGCACCCTTCATCAAGGAACATAGATTTCTCTTGCCTCCATCACATTCTTCCTTCACTCTTCATAGTATGAACTCTGTCCTAATTTCCATGATTTTTCTGAATATTTTTAAAAATTTTATCTTTCTCCCCATTAGCTACTTACAAAATTATACTGCCCTCTTAAATTGTACTAGTTTCTTAGCTTGTTATATACCCGTCTCTTATCACACAAATCTGGTCTATTTTTCTTCCATTTATCACTTTTCAGTGACTATCCAATGCCCTGGTCAAAGGGCATTGTGAAGATAGGAAGAGGTTCCTCATCCCCTGACTTCTGCCTGCCCCCTGGCCTCTCTCCCACTTCCCTGGCACTACTTTTGTGTGTCTGCTTTTTTTTTTGTATTAGAATACACTGTCCTTGCCCTTTGTTCATGTGCTACCATTGTGAAGGCATCTCCAGCTTCCTCCTCAATCTAAAAAGAATCCTTCTCTGTATTTTCATATCCCCTTATACCTATCTTTTACAAACGGATCTCCCTGCTTTTGCAGTTCCTTACTTATCTGTCTGTCCCCTGTGCTGGACTCAGAAAAAGCTGCCTAAGGTCTACAATTATGTCCTCCCTATACTTTATGGCCCCCGTGCCCGTGCACCTATGTAATGTTTAGGTGAAAGAATATGCATACTGTCATGGTTCAAACTCAAATAGTTCTAAAGATATAATGCTGGACCTAGAACCCAGAGGACATCAACTGTTATTTTCTGCTCTGATACACCCTCAGTTCTTGGCTGGAGACCTGGGCCAGAGTATATGCCTAGTTAGTATTTGTTGCATGAAGAAATGGATAAAGATGAGCAAGGACTTTCATGAGTAGGACACGATTTGAACACTGAATCTGAAAAAATAAGTAGGCTTTGCTTGAAATGTACCAGCCAGTAAAGGCATTCTGAAGTTGGTAATTACCAGGAGCAAAAGATTAGGGAGGAAGAGGAGTTTGCCTTTATGAGAGCCTGATCATTTTCCCTCTCTGAATGGTTGCTCTGTTTACAGTGCAGATGAGAAACTACCAGGTCCTTTTTGTTGTTGTTGTTGATCAATTGATTGCAGGAAGAAAATTACTATACCCATAAAAGTTTTGAACTGTCTTTGGTGAATGCAAGGGGCAATTATTTGATAAGTATTAAGTATAGTTTAGACTCTTATGTTCTGGCATTGTTAATGGACAAGTAATAAGTTGGGTGATGTATGTCCTAGTGCAGGCTGGTTGGAAGCCAAGAGTCTGTAAGGGCATTTTTGGGAACTAACACTAACGGTTGAGGAAGTTCATCATATCAAGGAAAGCCAGGAGAAGCTGTGAAAGAGATAAAGATTAGAACAAAAAGAGGAAAAAGTAGATGTTAGAGCTCTTTGTCCTACTGATTTTCATCAGATGAAAGCAGCAGTTACATGAGTTATTTCAATTAGGTGGCAATTGTGATGGTTCCCTGCATTGCTGTGAATTGGGCTGTTGGAAGTGCATTCTCATTGGGAAATATGACATGTTATCTGCAGTCCCATCCCATTTCATGACCAGTGCCACTGACAGGAAGATTCACCTTACATTTTGTGGTTTTTATTGAAGATAGCACCTATTATTTGGGCTTTCTGGACGTAAGGGGAGATTCACAGAAGTGACATTTCAAATAAATAATGTTTTGAAACACTGTCTTGCTCACACTAAACAACTGCACTGAAGATGGATTCTGAATAGAATTTTAATTCTAAGGAACATAATATGAATGCAGGTTTGACTTTTATGCAGTGGCATTGATAATTTCCTCTAGGACTAGTGCATTTATATGAGAATTCACTGGACCAAGTAGACATAATAATGAGGTGAAGTAACACTGTGATTTTATTTGCATCTGTGCTGGTAGAAGCATAGGAAATTCAAGTTACGGCGAGAGTTGTTGAGCCACTTGAAATAATACTGTGAGGAACATGAAACTCAGAAATGTTGAAATAGCAAATGTATGAAAAGATGATTCATCTGATATTCAGTTTTATTCATGGGGGAATCTGGGAGACAGAAATATGTCTCAAATATAAAAAAAAATAATTTTCTTTTTTTAAAATTTTTGGTTGCAGTATGCAAGCTCTTCGTTGTGGCGTGTGGGCTTCTATCTAGTTGTGGTGTGGGGCTCAGTAGTTGGGGCATGAGGACTTAGTTGCTCCATGGCATGTGGGATCTTAGTTCCCTAACCCCAGGGATCAAACCCATATCTCCTGCATTGAAAGGTGGATTCTTAACCACTGGACCTTATCTCAAATATTTTAAAGAAAATGTCTGACTTTAGTAAATTTTCTTTAAAATTTTTAATTTTAAATGTTTAGATATTAAAAAAAAGTTTTAATAATCCGTGGAAGATTATCCTTTTTAGGATTATTAGAAAAAATTTTAATGACCGTATGAATATATTTAGAATGTAATGCTATTGACACATTGTGACTCTAAGGAATGGAGGGCAAATACATAAATTTGTTAGTAATAGCTAACATTTACTGAACAGTTGACTGTGTAGCAGATATAGGTGTTAACTTGATCTTCCAATAAGTATGTCAGGTAGGTATCGGGTTGGCCAAAAAGTTTGTTCAGGTCTTACTGAACTTTTTTGCCAACCCAATATTATTATCATCTCCATTTTATCGAAGCACAGAGAGGCCAAGTAACCTACCCTAGTAAGTTACTTACTCACAGCTAGTAAGTAGTGAAATTGGGACTTGAACTTGGGTAGTCTCTAGTTCCTATACTTTTAAAAGCTAAAACATACTGTCCTGTGTTCGCAGTTAGAGGAGTTCTCTTTGTAGTATAAGACCTCTGCTTCCAAATTTATTCAAAAGGCAAGAGAACAGCCAGTAGATAATAACACTGAAAATTTCTATAATTTATGTATCTGCCCCAAAGGGAAGAAGACCAGGATTGTTAAAAGTATTATGATAAGGAGACCATTAGGTTCTGGTCACTGATGCTTTGGTCACCTAGGTGAGCTAACCAAAATCTCAATCAGAGTGAATACACTTGAATACAAGAAAATGAAACTTAAGGACACCCAGTCACAAACAGCCAATGAGACGTTTTCAAGTAAGGCAACCACCAACCACTTACGCTATAAATAGTCAAGTACAGTTGATCCTTCCTATATAGGGGTTTTGTATCCTCAGATTCAACCATGATAGAAAATTAAAAAAAAAAAAAAATCCAGAAGGTTCCAAGAAGCAAAGCTTGAATTTTCTGTCCCTGTTTACATAGCATTTACATTGTTTTAGGTAATGTAATCTAGAGGTGATTTAAAGTATGCAGGAGGATGTGTGTAGGTTATATGCAAATACTCTACATTATTTTATATAAGAGACTCAGGCATCTATGGATTTTGGTATCTGCAGGGGAACCAGTCCCCTGTATATAATGAGGGAAGCTATAAATTCTTTGCTTTCACATTTTCACTATGAAAACTTTGCCCTCAGTTCCTGGTGGTGGAACTTCAGCCACTTTTGGTTTAGTACTGCTCAATGCCAATAAATGTTTTCCTCATAGGCTTTTCAAAATTTTCATGTGCCTTGGTTTACCTTTTAACAGGTTTCAACAATGACCTAAGTTTCTTTACTTGCAGAATTCAGCAAATTGCATCTCAATATTCACTGATTAAAGTCATGGTCTCAGTTTTAATTGATTGGCTGGTTTATATGCTTAAAATTTGATATTGTTATTTACAAGTGGGCACATTGGCTTTTGATTAACTGCTGAATTTAATTCTGTGTAGAGTGCTTTTGATTATGTAATCAGCATTGCTGATTTAATAATCAAATACTCTTGTTTCCTGGATAATGATATTTGGTACCAAAAATGACAATTTGAAGACTGACACATTTCTTTTCAGTTGAACTATAAAGTTGCTCCAAGAAGAGATTCCCTCCTTTCTCGTGCTCTTTGTCCCTTCTTTCACTTTCTTCACAAAAATTATATTAAACCCTTAGGTGCCAGACTGTGCTCAATGATGTGGTTATGATGATAAACACAAACAGGGTGGTCTTAGCCTCTTCTCTGTACCACAAATTTTTTGAAATTTGAGCATAGAAGAACTTCTGTCTTTCTTAGCAGCAATTTTTCAGTTGGATTGAAAATGTTTTATAGAAATATTCAAATTTTAACTCATTGCATAACCATAGTGAAAATAATAACTTAGAACTGCTTTACTTACTGTCTTTATGGCATGTAGTTACCCACTGTCATGGCCTGTCTTAGCTTGGGCTGCCATAACAAAAATATCACAGACTAGGTACCTTAATAATGGAATTTTATTTCTCACAATTCTAGAGACTGGAAGTCTAAGATTCAGGGTCCCAGCATGATTGAGTTCTGGTGAGAGTCCTCTTCCTGGTTGTTGTATCCTTACATGGTAGAGAAGATAGACCATCTCTCTTGTGTTTTTCCTTAAAAGGCACTAATCCCATTCATGAGGGCTCCACCCTTATGACTTGATTACCTTTCAAAAGCTCCACCTCCATATACCATCACATGGGGTGATGATTAGGGCTTCACTGTAGGGATTTGAGGACATGTTTAGTCCGTAGCATGGACTGTTTCTAGCTGGAGATCTGCCAAGTATCAAGTAAACAGTTTGATACTTGGTCAGGCAATAGATGGAGGAGAAAATGGCAACCCACTCCAGTATCCTTGCTGGTATAATCCCATGGACAGAGGAGCCTGGTGGTCTACAGTCCATTTGTCCAACAAAGAGTTGGACAAAATTGAGCACACACCCATGCAGGCAATAGATATTTATTGAATGCCTACTATGTGCCAGGCCCAGGCTAGGTGCTGAGTTATAGCAGTGAGCAAGATGCAGCATCTGTCCTTCTGGACAAGATGATCTGGTAGGTTACTGCCATATTCAACATGATTATTGTCCAGAGCAGTTTACATTCTTCTCTTTCCCAGCCCTCGTTCTCTTGGAAAGGCATTTTGCCTAATTTAGGTTAATCAACTGAAAATTCAAAATGAGTGATTTTGCTTGATTCAAATTTATGTGACTTTATTAATAATTTAGATTTTTAAGCTGGAGATAAAGTCAAACATTTAAAGAATTTCTAGAACTTCAGCCCAAGCCAAAGATGTTTAGGTGGTGATCTTCATAATTTACTTCAAGGATCTTAACTAGTTTAAATTGGAGTCTTTTTAAATAGTTTATTGTAAATGTTTTAAAATTCATTTTTCTTTCTTTTCTTGCATATTATAGTATGACCACTTAAAGTGATTGCCTGCTTTTAGGTATGCAAAACAATACAAATAGCAAATAATGAAATTTATCATTATGAAATGTATTAATTCCATAATAAGAAATTATCATTTGTGCATTAAAAAAACTGTGTTTAAGTCCAGTGTGAATCAGGACAGCTTTCAATCAAGCCCCACACTGGCCTCATTTGCAGGAGTGACCCTTGTACCTTGCACAATGATAAGAGGTAGTGTAGAAACTTAATGAACTAATATCTATTGAACAAATAGCCCTTTTTCTTCTACTGAGTGACACTGATGAGTGGAGACTTTGGGTCTGCTCTTCTTTATTGATGCCTGCATGTAAAAGTGATAACACTTAGCCTACTATTGATTATTTTGTGACAGTTATTTCTTATTCTTAGAGCAATTCTGTAAAATATTGTTATCTTCATCTTACAGGTGAGGAAACTGAGAGTCAGTTAATGGTAGTGTACCTAGTAATTGGCAGCACCATGATTAGAGCAAATGTCTCCATGACTTTAAGGCCCATGCCTTGTCCATATCTGTGCTGTTTTACTTAGCAAGGAAAGATGGCGAATCCAGTGATGGCTTAAGTGGAAATAGAAGGATGCACACAGAGCCCAAGGGCATCCCAGCACTGACCTGCAGTGAAGCAAAGTTGATAGAAGAGCCTGTAATGGTTGTTATGGTAGTTTTGCTCCTTCCAATATCAAGATGTTCCTGCCTCCTTCCGGCTTTGCTGCAGAAGATGTAATATAGCTTAGACTAAAGCAAACCTGATATAAAATGATTTGACATGTAGAAACTTTTATTTATTAAAAAAAAGTCTTTTCCAAATACATCTGTTGTGTACAGAGAGGTGGCTATGACTCATATATGGGAATGATTTCTTGAGTTTTTTGAGCAGTGGCTGTTGGCAATTGAGGTAAGCTTGGTGTGAGTAACAATGCAGTGCAGAAAGGCCTTTCTGAACACAGCCTTCATGACATTATTGTTAGTAGCAAACACTTAAATGTCTTTAGGAAGTACATTTTATGTGAGTCACTCCCATTCTGAAGTTCATTCAATCTGAGAGCATTCTGTTTTTACTCTCTTAGCATGACTAGATATTTAAAGAGGTGACCTGGTGGTTTGACAGCAGCCTAAGCCATCATGGGCACATCTTGACATTTCCTCAAACTAGTCATGGAGAAGCTGGTATAGTTCACCATTTTCAGTCATTTTTTCAAATGAGACCCTTTTTCAAGACTTTATATTTTGGAGAAGTTTTAGACTTGGAACAAAATTGGAAGGTACAAAGTTTTCCCACATACCCACTACCTCACACATGCATAGCCTCCCCCATTATCAACATCCCTCATCAGAGTGGTACGTTGGATACAACTGATGAACCTACTTTGATAGATCCTAATCACTCAAAATCCACAGTTTACCTTGGGGTCCATTCTTGGTGTTGTACATTCTATGGGTTTGGACAAAAGTATAATAGCAGATATCCTTCATTTTAATATCATATAGGTTACTTGTACTGCCCTAAACATTCTCTACGCTCTGCCTATTCATCCACCCACCCCTCTTCTGGCAACCACTGTTCTTTCTACTATCTCCATCGTTTTGCCTTTTCCAGAATGTCATAGAGTTGGAACCATACAGTATGTAGTCTTTTCAGACTGGCTTCTTTCACTTAATAATATAGATTTAAGATTCTTCCATGTCTTTTCATGGTATGTTAGTTCATTTCTTCTTAACACTGAGTAATACTTCATAGTTTGGATGTACCACAATTTGTTCATCCATTAGTGAAGAAGAACATCTGAGCTGCTTCCCCTAGAGAGAGATTTAATTGATGTTCATTAAAATATTTCTGTTCTGAAGTTCACTCTTTGAGCTATGTTGTTGTTCAGTCACACAGTCATGCGACCCCATGGATTGTAGCCCACTGTGCTCCTCTGTCCATGGAACTTTCCAGGCAAGAATACTGGATCAGGTTGCCGTTTTCTTCCCAACCCAGAAATCAAACCCACATCTATTGGATTGGCAGGAGGATTCTTTACCACTGTGCCACCTGCAAGCTGTCTATATCTCTGCAGAAAGAACTCCTCCTTGCTCCTGCCTGACCTGTTTTGGACTAAAATGGAGGACAGTGTTAGGGGAGCGCTCATCAATAGATCCATGTAAGGGTTCTGCGCTCAGCCAGTGTCACTTTAGACTGGGATTTATTTATGGCATTTGGAACTGTGAGGATCCACTTAAAGTGGGAGTGAACCAGATTGCAGTTTCTTTTGGGCTCAGAAGGATGTGGCTTCAAATCTCGACTGCTATCTGCTAGTTATTTGAACATTAGTGAGTACTGGAGAGACGAATTTCCTGAACTTCACTTTCCCTCAACTGGAAAATTGAACCTAATGATAACCTACTGTGGATTTTTTTTTTTATAAAGCTCTGTCACTGTTGATACTACTATTCATTGAAAGCAAAGAAGGGGGTTCAGCCAGAAAGGCAATTATTTGTGAGTGGGAAGAAATTTGTATTTTAGATGTCCACTGATTCCAGTCCTTTGACAGATCTGCAGTTACACTGAGTCTGTGTACCGTGTACTGTATAGTCCAAGTTTCTTTGCCTTTGGAGTCCTAGCCTTGCAACTTACAGGCTGTTGCTTGGAGAGAGAGAAGCTGTTCCTTTGGGGGAAGTGAGGGGATTCTTCTCTTTGGAAACCAGAATTCCCTTTTGGATGTGGCAAAGAGAGGTGAATTCCCATTTCCAAAGTTCCAGACTCTAAAAGTGACCCTGAGACTACCTCTTATAGAAATAATGGGAAAATATTATTATTAATAAGATAAGTCTGCTGCATTGAGAGTTGTTGAGATTTATTTTGATTAAATGGGAACCTGGGCATTCTTTCTGTGGAAAAAATTAGAAAAAAAAAACCATACTATATGAATTTATGTAGCAAAACTTTTTCATAAGATAACTTTACAGAGTAAACTTTTTAGATTTTATTTCTTGTCTGAAGACAGAATAAAGAAAATAAGTAACTTATGATGTGAATCCTTGTAATGGTTAAATTTCTTGAAATCAGAACCAGTTCTTGAATCTGATAGGCAACTCTCTGCAGATATAGTCATTTTGTAAAAATGTTTTATGAGCTTCCGCTTACAACACATTAAGTGAGACCATCAGCTTAATGATGGTAAAAGCTTCAGAGACCCTATTTGGTATCATAAGCTCAGTTTCTAAAATGTTTGATGGTATCTATATAATGGCACTGTATAAAATAGTTCTCAGAAAGTAATGGTGATACTGATGGGCGAGGTGACAAGATTGTTTATAACATTTGATTAATAATAAAAGTGATTTTGAAAATCAATTTTGGGACAGTTTGAACTGAGGAAATGAATCTACTTGATATTGGTTCATCTTTTAATGGTCACATTTATTCAACAGCTTTAGGAAGGAATTTGAACAAATTAAAGAAGCCATCATGTACCCTGTGGTGAAAAGTTGTCACTGACTATTATGCTAGCTGAAGGTAGGAAAGGATGTTAACTGGGAAACTGAATGCTTCTGAGAAGGTGCTGGGGTTTTGACAGTGGGGTTTGAAGCTGAATTCATCACAGCACAGTTGGCTAAATATAAATCTAGCTCTATGCCTAAACTTTATGGCTGCTACTTGAGTTTTTGTTTGTTTGCTTCTTTGTTTTTTTTTTTTTTTTTTCCACACATGCAATATTCGGGATCTTAATTCCCTAACCAGGGGTTGAACTGGCTCCCCCTGCAGAGGAAACATGGAGTCTTAATTAATGGACCACCAGGGAAATCCTGCTTCTTGAGTTTTTAGAATTTAATATGCACTTTGCCTAACAGAGAAAAGGGTTTTCTTTCTTCTTGTATGTTTGTGTAAGGCCCTGGAGGAGTCATACTGGTCACCTCGTGAATCTCAGTTTAGCCCATATGACATATGAAGAACCAGGGACTTCAAAAAATGATATACTCTTGATCCCATCCAATTGTGGGAGGGCTGGAGTTATTTGCTGTCTCTAGTTCCAAGTACTGTTTAACCTACGTACTTATAGTCTCAGGGAAGACAGAGACATGCCTTGGATGAAATGTCACGGCCATGTTCACTGATACAACTGATTGTTGAGCAGAGGTTTGCTTATTTGGACAAGGTGAGGGGCAGGTCTGGAGAGGAGGGTTTCCCCTAAGTACATGAAGCAGTTTCTAGTGGACCACGGACCAGCTTAAGATGCTGTGGAGGTTAGCATATATTCTTGATGGAATCTACCTTTCTATTCTGTCAACTGCAGCTACCAGAAGCAACAAGAAGTCCAAGGGTTCATGGGAGGACACAACAGGAATCTCAGAAAAATTCTGTTTAGACAAAATGGACTTTCTTTATTCTAATTTATAACGAGGTCCTTACAAAGTTGGACCATAATAATGAATTTATATTAAGAACCAGATCAATCCAACTAGACCGATCAACCAAATAAACAAACAAAAAATTGATCAACTTCGCTTTATTGGATTATGTGAGCACATTCCTAATTGATTTCATGTTCCCTGGGTTCTCTGACTGACTATTGGTAGTTTAAGTTTGTATTAAGTATATGGCTACATCTGAGAATTATATATGGCAAGGTTGTACGGAAAATTGCATGTGCTTTTCAGGAAGAAACGATTAATCCCATCAAAATTGTCACTGCAGATTTATAGATGTGCATAGACAGAAAACAAAGACTGTGGAATCCCTATTCCTCCCACAGCTTGAGCCATTTGTCTGTCTCTTGAATTCATACCTTCCAGGAACTCTTGATCCTTGCAATGCTGGCAACTTTTAATTTAGGGAGTGAATGTCAAATACGACCTTTTCTACCCAGACTTCCTATAAGTTCAGTGGCAGTGTCCTTAAACCTTTCTGTGGATATGTCATTCTTATGGATGTTTTCCTTATATGTTGGTATTTTGATTGAAATATAGAAGGGAGAGAATAATTTTGATTTGTATTTTGTTCCAGTATTTCTTCAGAATTCTTGGTCCTCTCTGGTGATAAGGCTCAGGGGAGGAGACAGAGGAAGAGAATAGAAGCTTTAACATCTCATAGCCTTCTTTAACTGTTGCCCTTTTTCCTCCTGTTGTCATCACATTGTAGCAGTCACACCATCCCACACGTCCCAGTGCCTTTTTCCATTCGACACTTCCCATCAGTATTTAAACACAGGATTTTGGCCATTGCGGCTTCTAGCAATTCTGATAAGAGTTGTTTACAGATTGCTTCTGGAAGCTTAAGCTAATGATCTGTTATTATCTTGGTTTGGTTCGTTTTGATGACTTTTCAATAAAGTGAAGGTAACTAACACTTAATGAGAATCTAGTTATCTGTCAGATACCTTACTGAGAGCTTTACAATAATTCCAAAAATGGAGCAGTGGAAATTCTCTTTTGCAGATGTCAGACCAGTTCTACAGGCTGAATGACTTGCTCAGGGTCTCACTGCTAGTGGGAGACAGAGCAGGGTTTCAAGCATCTGCAGCATTCTAATACCTTATTTCTCAAGGGCAGTACCAAGACTAGCAACAGGAGTGTCATCTCAGCCCAGAATTGCTGAACCAAAATCCTACACTTTAAGGTGATCCATAAGTGACTTGAATGCACATTAGTGGTGGAGAGGCACTGCTATACACAGAAACCTGATAAACCAGAGACTGTTATAGATAGGAGGATGGGGGGCACTTGCTTCCTGGTGGCACTGTTGAGGTGTGACATTGGGCATTTGCTTTTCTAACTGTGACTAAAGCAGGAGGTAGGAGCAAAAGAAGAGGACATGCACTGTGTTCATGGTGACCTGCAGAGTAATTTTTGAGGTTTAGACATGCCTGCATCACTATCAGGATCACTAAAAAGCATCTGTTAAAACCTTTTTCTTTAAATGGCAGCTCTCAGTTGATGGATTGATTTAGAATGCCTCTGTTATGAGACATTTATTGGGAGAAAATTGAAGCCTAAATCAGAATTTCTTGTACTGTGTTTGAGTACCTGGAGAGAGTGCTAAGCCAGCAAGAAAATCATTTTTAATTAAATGTTTATTATAGTTACTACAGTGGTTTGGGTTTGAATTTATAATATAATGGGCTTGTATTTTGATGTAGGTACAATTTATGATGCATTGGGTCCTTTGTGTAATCATTGTGTACCATGCAAGGTGCCTCTATTATAGGGTTTGAAGAAGAACTTCAGTGCGTTCCATGATTATGAAGATTTATGATTATTCTATCTTTGCTTTTATGACACTGTAGATTATATTTGTGACAGCTGTGATATCGAATCCTTGGTCAGAAATAAACATCCAATTACTGTATAGTCTCAGAGGGAAAGCATGATCTGCTTTATGAGAGTCCACTTTATAAAGTGAGTTTAAGGATTTTAACTTGGCAAAAGGAAATACTATCTGCACAGCACTTTGATTTTAACGTCATTTATTTGGTATTTATTGAGTGTCTTCTCTGTGCTAATTACATTCATCTCTAATTATGAAAATCTGACAATATTCACTAGCCCTGAAACTGATTTGATGTAATGTTTCTGGAGTTTCACATGAGGAGAATTGACTTGGTGGTCTAGTTCTTGATCCTGAAATACAAAAGCATGATAACTGAGTTTGAAGAGGTTTTCATGCTTCTAGACTGCTTCATATAGGCCATCTTGTCTAACCCTTCCATGGGTCAGGGCTTAACATGCTCAGTTGATAAAAGGATTAATGAGTCAGATGGTCTCACTGCCTTTTGTGTCCTCAGAGTCTTTTGTATGAGCAGAGATGAGTAATTGTCATACTGTCATCTGACCATTCATGGCTATTGTTTGTACCATTCAGTTGACAGCTAGTCACGTTCTTTTTTATGGTAACTTTGCTTTCTGTTTTTATCTTAATAGTCACTTAAATCATATTTATCTTCTTATGCATTTTAGTTTTACTTTCCTAACTAGTCTGTGCAAATCTCACGTGTGTTATACATTTCTTGATATTCCTTATATTACCTGGTACATTACAGGCCCTTGATAAATGTTGTTGAATCTGAAGTGGGAATAAGGAGAACTAACATCCTGATTTGCAGCCTGCCTGCATTTGTTTCATTTCCTAGGCAGTGTTTTTTCTCTACATCTGTTAAGGTTAGGACTGCTGTCTTTTTCAGACTCTCAATTTAAGTCATGTCTTTGCCCAGCAGACCACAATGCAACAAAGAGGATTTGGAGCCCAATGTACTTGGTTTTGCCAAATGTTCACTGCTCTGATAAATCGTCTATCAGCTAAGCTAACTTTGGGGAATTATCTATGGAATTTAATTCTATTTGCTGGCCCCATCTGGTTACCATGGATACTTGCCCTGGCAGAAGGTTGTCCTCCTGGCCCTGGTACATGATGTTGCCTGTGGCAACAAATAACTAGCTGGGTGGTGAAGGAACAGGGATGGGATGTGAGTACCAGGTATTCACAGGGAGGGCAGGGACTTTGCTTGGACCCCTGAGGCTATGGGGGACCTTATAGTCAGGGCTGGACCTGTGGAGGGAGCCAGGGTGTGGTGTCAGGAGATGGGGTTGCTGCAGGCAGTAGTCAGCATTGAAAAGGGCAACAGATTTTGGCTCAGCCACCTTGAGGTGAGGAGTCTAGTAATCTGCAGAGATCCAGGTGAGCAGGCAGTTGAGACTGGCTCTGATATTAGATAGAGTAGAGTAGTTCAGGGGAGAAGGCAATGGCACCCCACTCCAGTACTTTTGCCTAGAAAATCCCATGGATGGAGGAGCCTGGTAGGCTGCAGTCCATGGGGTCGCTAGAGTCGGACACGACTGAGCGACTTCACTTTCACTTTTCACTTTCATGCATTGGAGAAGGAAATGGCAACCCACTCTAGTGTCCTTGCCTGGAGAATCCCAGGGACGGGATGCCTGGTTGGCTGCCGTCTATGGGGTCGACACGACTGAAGCGACGCAGCAGCAGCAGCAGCGTAGTTCAGGAGGCAAGGGTTATCTTGAATGAGCGTGGGCTCTTAGCTGTGGAAGGGAGGGGAAAGGCAGAGCCTTAGGATTGTGAGGAGTGAAGGTTGGGCTGAGCCACAGCTTCCTAACAGTGGATTCTGTGGTCAGAGTTGCAGTTAGAAACTGGGAGGTGCTCTCAAGAAAGAATACAGCTCTAGAGTAGGACAGATCTGAGTCTTATTCCTGTTCTTCCATATAGTAATCCTGCTGTCTCCAGAAATTACTTAGTTGTCTCATCTGTAAAATACAGAGGATGGGTTCATATGTGTTTTCCACCCTATGACCTGCACAGTGCTGCCTTCTGGAAAAGCATCCTGTGTTCATATAGTTTGGGAAATGTTGCATGGTTTGTCTTCCCTCAACATTGACAAGATTTACAATATTCATTCCAGTAGCTGGTGGTGACCTGAGATGATTTTTATTTAGCCCGGTGGTTCCCAGACTGATGGACCATGGCGTGTCTTCTCCCAAAGAAGCTGTTGACTTGGTGAGGGAGTTTCAGGCTTGAGAAAGACTGTGTTCAGCGATCTCCCAGATGCCTGCTAGTGGAGGGTATCCTCAGTACATCCATCGTTCATTTAAGAGGACATGGATACACAAATGACTCATCCAGTTGAGGAGCCGCAAGTGGTCCTTTCCTTTCTACTTTAACTTGGTGTTCCTTCCCTCTTGAAAGTTATAGTGAAGACTCACTGCTCTTTGGAATTTCCTGACCCCCTGCATGGGAGCACTGGTCCCTGATTCCCAATCAGGATTTAGAGGAAGGGGTGTGGAGGGTGCCTGCAATTGTTCCTCCTTCCTTTCCCAGAACCTTGATGTTGGGCGTCAAGTCAGCCTCCCTGATGCCGTGGCTCTTCCTCTCGGCCCCCTTGGGTTCGTCAGTTTCAGGCTGCTGGAAGACGAACAACACCGCCCCCGCCCCACCAAACCTGGGGCATTGTCAGTCACTTGGAACATGTTTTCCTTTTTCCCAACAACTCGTTTACAAATAAACTCTTGGAATTCTGCCCACCCACCCCACTTCCCATTGGGTTGACTGAGGTAACTTCTTAAATGCAATCTGTTTAAACGTTTTGTAATCAAGAGTGGGAAAAATACTAATTGTTTTATCAGGCTGCATTTTGCATAAATAACTTTTTTCCCAGAAGTCTTTTGGGAATGGGGAAATTTCATAAAAAAACTTGGTGGAAGTAAAAGTGACTATTTTTTAAGTGATTGAATCTAGCTATGGAAATGACTTTGAGACTGAAAATAGTTACCATGTGGAAAGTATTTGTGCAGCTTATTATACTACGTATCTGTCATTGTCCCTGACACCATAGAATATCAACCAAGCTTCTGCCTTCAAGGGACTGAAACAACTGGCGAGGTAGAACCACTGTTTTCCTGGATACATGAGAATGGAAGCCAGTGTTACTCTGTGTAGCATTACACTGAGTTAAGGCAAAGTGTGGCGTGAATTCAGAGACGGGAGTGACTGTGACTGACGTGGTCAAGGGAGTCTCTGCTGAGACGGAAGGACTTGAGGGCCAACTACTGAAAGACAGGTGGGAACTGTAGATCTTACCAAGCAAAGGGACAGTGTTTAGATGGCAAAAGCATATGTAAATCACACCTCCTCAAAGGAAAGGCTTCTTAAGCCCTGTTGTGTGCGAAGCAGTGTTTTGTATCAGGGGGTGATCATGGGAACTTCCCCTTTGCGGTGGCAAGTGAACATGCGGGACCTGAGAGAATGAATGTGTCCACCTCAAACAGGAAGAATCCCATCCCAGCTGCCCTGCTTAATTGTAAGTTGGCACTTTCTCAGCTTGGTGGCTATATGTAGAACACCCATTTATGATAGAAGGAGGCAGTTCAGTGGTGGACTTGGTGTTGGCAGACCTGGGACCAGATAGAGTGGTGATAGGGGAGCACAATGTTAATAATAAATAGTAACAATATATTCCTGAGACATATTTGTTGAAAAACTTAGATATTTGGATAAGTTGACAGCAAAGGAGATCATAAATTTCAAATAAAATGTTGCCCGTTTCCTTCTGGAATCATTCCAAGAACTGCCCCAGTGCTACATTTGGTTTGGATGGCATTTAACTATTAATCTTTGCCAGGATGCTTATATGATCATACAGACACTTACATGGTTCTCCTACAACATGTTCTTCGTTATTAGGGACAAAAGCAGTCTGATCCCATTTGGATTTTTTCCTGTGCATAGATAGATCACTCCAGTGATTTACATGAGTTTTATTTTTGGTATTATTGACAGAAATTGACAGGCTGTTGATGAAGTTAACTGACTAGTTCTATTGAAGCTTTGAACTGGTTTGCAGTTATAGACACAGTCTCAGTACTTACAAAAAGGCACTAATCTTCACTAGGTCACTGTCACCCTGTCTGTCAAATAGTTATGATATTATTGTGAAAATAAAGCATAGTGTCCAGAATGCACATAGTATGGGGATGTTCTATTAAATGTATTCTATTAGGATATTTGTTTTCTATACGGACACATGGTTGACTGCCCATAAAATGTTTGTTGAATAAGTATGTGGTTAAATTGTTTCAGGCAATTATTCACAAAGTAGCAAAATGTCACTTTTCTATGATAAACAGACATCATTGACTTTGAATAAATTGAGAGTACTAATGGTAGTTGTCAAAAGGTTTTTAAAATGTCTTTTGTGTACATCTTACCTGTGGCTGGAAAAACATTCCTAAGCCAGAGTTATAATTTTTCTTCTATTTTGTGTTCAAGTGGACTTTCTATTCAGAGGGCAAATTTTAGCTTCACATATTGGAGAATTAACTCAGGCTATCTCACATTCTAAGAGATGCGTGTAGTGAATGGAAGATGGTAAAGTGGAAGATTTTTCTTTTGTTACTAAAAGCCTGTATTTCCCATAGCTAAGCCAATTCAGCAAAGACTTGGAGGCACCAGTTATTTAAGATTTTCCTTTTGAGCTGCAAACTTTAATTAAGATATATAGTTTCTGTGGTTTCCGAGGCCTCTCTTTGATCTATTTATCTGTGAAGATATTTTTACAACAGAAGTGCCACATTAATTGGGAGTTTACCTTCCCTAATAAGGGGCATACCCGCAGCAGCAGGTTGTAGTCCAGAGTCTGAGCTGGCTTTGCTGCATGTAGCATTTCCCCCAAATCTTCTTTCCAAATGGAACATCATGCCATTTTTCATAAATATTAATGTATGAACTAAGGCTTTCTGTCTTGATTTGCCAGACTGAGTGAGAAATTAAATACTTAGCCAGGCAACTCCGTTTATCTATCCTCAGACTCTTTCTTCCCTCATTAAGAGGAAATTTTTACCTAAAATATTGGAGTTGTCTTCATAATTGGAAAAGAATTTTTCAGAAGGGACTTGAAGAGGGTGTTTGTTTCAGAGGTCCTGCAGAGCAGTGTAACTGATGTTCATGAACAGCCCTTGAAATTTAAAATTTTTTTTAATGATTTTTTAAATTCCAGGTCATTCATGGATCTGCTTGGCTGTTGTCTCATCTCCAACTCCTACTTTCTCCCTCCTCATCTCCTTCATCCTCAAGTCCCATGGTCTTTAAATTGTGAAGATGAGGATTGTCTTTGACCACTTTACTCTTTCTTTGACCGACCAGATAATAACAAAACGTATAAAATCCAATCCATCTTCTATATTCTTGTGATGAAAGCGGATGACTGCTTACGCACATCATCTACTAAAATGCTTTCTTCCGGCATTTTTGTATAGTCAGTCCAGACTGCTAAAGCCAGTTTAATCTGCCTTATCTGTACCTACCAATACATCACCTTCTAGAGAGATGTATGGAGTTTTAGAGCTGGAAGGGATCACATGAACCTAACCACCAGATGCAGACTTGGTGCCTAGTACGTTTCTTTTTAATTGTACTTAATTATTTTATTTTTAATATTTATTTATTTTATTTGGTAGTATCAGGTTTTAGTTGCAGCACATGGGGTCTTTGTTGCATCATGTGGGATCTTTCGTTGGGGTGAAGAGACTCTCGTTCTGTGCCCAGGATTCAGTAGTTGTGGCCTTAGTTGCTGCACAGCATGTGGGATCTTAGTCCCCGACCAGGGATTGAATCCATGCCTCCTGCATTGCAAGGCAGATTCTTAACCACTTAATCAGGGAAGTCCCCTGTATTTTCTAATTAAAATAAATAAATAAATACTTTGCTCATCTCTGCCACAGGGCCTCTGCATGCACTGCCCCTTTTGTCTAGAATGCTCATCTTCTAAACCATGGCTCTCAGCCATTATTTCTTCATTTAAATGCCCATTCTTTAGAGGGGCCTTCTCTAACTCTCCAGCCACTCCTTCATCACCCTTAGCACATTTGAAATGATTTTATTTTCATTTTTATCTGTTTGTTCTCCATTATAGCTCCATGTTCGAAACATTCAACTATTTGCTATATTAAAAAAATATGCTTTTTTGGCCTACCTTCAGTGTTCATTAACAGCCAGAGGGTCACTCGTCACTTTATAAAGACTAATCAAATGAGGTGTGTGCACATTTAGTTAGTGCTGCTCCCAAACATAGGCATTCCCTTTCCTTTGAATCTTCTTACCCATTTGTATTCGGCTGGTTTTCATTTCTATCTCACAGATTCTCTTTGCTGATGTTCCGTGTTTGATGCAGTGGTCAGGCTGCGCTCAGTTACAGGTTTGACTTACCAGGGTTCATGTGTATGGCTGAGACAAAGTAACCAGAGAGCAAGGCTGAAAAGCCTGTGAAATGCATGTGCATAGGAGACAGCACACATGTGGAGCACAGTCCTGTCTGCCATCGAGTATCTGGGAGGAGGAGGGCCAAGCAAGCAGCCTGCCCCACTACAGAGGGCCAGTGGTGCTGGTGGTGGCCTCAGAACCACACTGAGCAGTAGAAGGGAGGCAAGTGTGAAGAGTAGCTGGGGCTTACCCTGTGCCAGGCGCTGTCCGAGGTGCTTCTACCTAGTAACTCACTTAGTACCTACGTCATGAGTGGATGATTGTTACTGATCCACTTTGCAAATGAGGAAACTGAGTTTAATAACTCAGACAAGGCTGCAGAGGAGGTGGTTGAATGAGGATGCAAACTCAGGCAGTCTGGCTCCATGCTCTTCACCACTAGTCTATACCAGATCCCAGATGAATGTCTTTGGGGCCTGCACAGAGAGCAATAGGAAAATAAACTTCAAGTGAGTTGTTATTTAGACTAAGACAATTTATCTCTTTATAAATCAGTTCATTAAAATGGACATTATGGAAAGATATATACATTTGTAGATTTAAGAGGCGTTCATCATTTTCCATGGATTTGGATTTACATGGGCCATGGACCTACTGCTTTATTGTATCTTAATGTTCCTGAGTACTTCTTATGGACAGACAGCAAATTAAAAATACTTTATCTTGTCCCATTCCTGGGTCAAATGTGATGATTTAAGAAGCCTTTTCTCAATAAATCTGCTAAGCCAATAGCCATAAACAGGAGCCCTGGTTAGTCTGTTGGTGCTAATGGCAGAAAGCTGAGCTGTCCATAGAGGGGAGGATATATTTATAAACAACTCCATTCATGGAGCCCACCCCCCTTCTTGCATTGTTGTAAATTCTTGTATAGCTTTATTCTCAAGGAGAAATATTAGACTCATAATAGTCTTTTCATGATGATGATACCCACCCCCAGAGCAGTGTACTCCCAGAGGAGTAGGAATAGAATAATGTTTAAAATAATAATTATTAATTGAAGGAATACACAGGCAAGGGGTACCTCTTTGACCAGTCTCCTACCACCTAGCATGGCCTAAGATATCTCTTTAGAATGAAATTTTCCCAAGGGTATAAAAACATCACTTAATTATTGTTTTAATTAGAATCCTTCACTCAACCCATCTGAGACCAGGTAGACCTTTTTTCTTAATGTGTTTTAAAGGGAAATGTTTTTATTGTGATCTGATTTGCACATCTGCTGCTTTTATTCACTGTATACTTCTTAAAGTCACCTGCTTGGACTTTCTTTCATCTCACATACACTTGAACTTTATAGAGACATTTTTAGTTCTTAAAATACTCAAAGGTCATTTTCATGTTGAAGAGACATGCACCTTAGTTTAACATCTATTTGAAGTTAAATATTGGTGCCAGACTTGGGTTATAAAGAAAAAAAAAAAGCACAGTCCCTTCCCTAAGGAATGTGGACTTCATAGTTTATTTTAGGATTTCACACTCTATATTATTTCTTCTTTTACTTTTTGACTTATGCATTTCTTTTATTTATAACTTAAGGTTTTCCCTAAATAGAGACTGCACTGAGAAGAGTTAACACAAGTGAAAACTTAAAGATTTTCAATTCCATCTGCTTTGAAAGTTAAAGAAGCCCTCTTATATTTTGTGAGGGTGAATAAAAATCATTGATTCAGTGATGTCATTTTATAATACAGCACATAACATTTCTAGGATAATACATTATCAATCTGGAAATTAGTATAAACAGAATTTAGTACATTCATTGCAGGGCCAAAATGAAGTTTAAAATGCTTTCCATTATTGTGTGTATAATTTCTGACTGTACAGAGCTTGAGACATCATTGTTTGGTGATGACAATTACTTTAGGTGTATACGTTCATTGTACCTGCTCTTGTTTCTCATGACTCATTAAGTATTGATACATACTTTGAGTGTCTGTAGCGTTTTGTGGCCAAGGATGATTACTTTAGAAATACTGTGTTGAAATATTCGCCTTGGAATAACCAACTTCTGTCCAGATGCCTACGAGGTGATGTGTATCACATTTCCTTTTGCTATCACCAGGAAGAATGGTAAACAGCATTGGTAGCTGTGACATTAAATTAAGCAGAGTGGGTAACATTTCATTGGGTTCCCCGACAGTTCAGAAGCAAATCCAGGAAAGCAGCTGCTGTGAAAACAACTCAGATTAGACATCAGCAAGCCAGAAGAAACTGCTTTTGCCTTTGTCCAGAATTTTCTTCTAAGCCTGTTGTCATGCTTGTTCCGTTGCTCAGTCATGTCCAACTCTTTCGAACCCCATGGACTGCAGCATGCCAGGCTTCCCTGTCCTTCACCATCTCCTGGAGCTGGCTCAAGCTCATGTCATTGAGTCAGTGATGTCATCCAACCATCTCGTCCTTTGTCGTCCCCTTTTCCTCCTGCCTTCAGTCTTTCCCAGTATCAGGGTCTTTTCTAATGAGTCAGTTCTTCACATCAGGTGGTCAAAGTATTGGAGCTTCAGCTTCAGCATCAGTCCTTCCAACAAATATTTTGGGCTGATTTCCTTTAGGATTGCCTGGTTTGTAAGTTTCTGAATTTTAAGAAGTTTATAAAATTGTTTAAAGAGAGTGTTGTAAAAGGTATCTGTGTTCATTAAGCCCACTAATGACTTGGCAGTCTTCTCTGGTGGCTCTGACGGTAAAGAATCTGGCTGCAATGCTGGAGACCCGGGTTTGATCCCTGGGTTGGAAAGATCCCCTGGAGGAGGAAATGGCAACCCACTTCAGTATTTTTGCCTGGGAAATCTCATGGACAGAGGAGAGGAGCATGGTGGGCTATAGTCCATAGGGTCGCAGAGTTGCACATGACTGAGCAATTTATACCTCAGTAGCACCTAATGATTTGGCAAATCCAAGCACTTAGCCAGGGGTGATTTGGGGATTTTGACCTAGAAACTTGCTGGCTTTACTTTGGCTGACTCTGGCTTACTTGAAGGTCAGTTCAGTTCAGTCTCTCATTTGTGTCTGACTCTTTGTGACTCCATGGACTGCAGCCTGCCAAGCTTCCCTGCCCATCACCAACTCCTGGAGCTTGCTCAAATTCATATCTATCGAGTCAGTTCTTCACATCAGGTGGCCAAAGGAATGGAGTTTCAGCTTCAGCATCAGTCCTTCCAGTAAATATTCAGGACTGATTTACTTTAGGATTGACTGGTTTGATCTCCTTGCAGTCCAAGGGACTCTCAAGAGTCTTCTCCAACACCACAGTTCAAAAACATCAGTTCTTTGGTGTTCAACTTTTTTACAGTCCAACTCTCACATCCATACATAACTAATGGAAAAACCATAGCTTTGAGTAGACAGACTTTTGTTGGCAAAGTAGTCTCTGCTTTTTAATATGCTTTCTAGGTTGGTCATAGCTTTTCTTCCAGGGAGCAAGTGTGTTTTAATTTCATGGCTGCAGTCACCATCTGCAGTGATTTTGGAGCCCAGAAAAATAAAGTCTGCCACTGCCATCTATTTGCCTTGAAGTGATGGGACTGGATGCCATGATCTTAGTTTTCTGAATGTTGAATTTTAAGCCAACTTTTTCACTCTCCTCTTTCAATTTCATCAAGAGGCTCTTAAGTTCTTTGCTTTCTGCCATAAGTGTGGTGTCATCTGCGTATCTGAGGTTACTGTTATTTCTTCTGGCAATGTTGATTCCAGCTTGTGCTTCTTCTAGTCCGGCATTTCTCATGATCTTGCAGTCAGAATTAAATGCAGTATTGCATGTGAAAAATGCCTTTGCCCCTTTAGTGAATTGCTTGATAAATGATAAATCAAATTAAAATTATTAGCTATTATGGGTATCATCTGATATACTTGCTTAACCAAACTGATTAGTTTGTTGTTTTTTTGACTAATAACTGTTTAGTGAGACAAGATGATTGAATCTTCGGGAATGGAGAAAGATGCAAAGTTTTCTTAGAACTTGTGCTCCCTCCTGCACTATGATCAGCTGTCTGAAATCAAAGGGCATGAAAACCATCATGAACATATCCAGGGTACCCTGTGTTGGGTGTATTTAATAGGACTTCTGAGATTTGTTGTTCTTTAGTCACTCAATTGTGTCTGACTCTTTGCAACCCCTAGCCTGCAAAAGCCAGGCTTCCCTGTCCTTCACCATCTCCTGGAGGTTGCTCAAACTTATGTCCGTTGGGTCACTGATGCCATCCAACCATCTCATCCTCTGTCATTCCCTTCGATAGCTTACAGTGAACGATGTCAGATTTGTGATCTCTGAAGAAGATTTGGCTTTGGGACCAGGGACCAGGCTTGATCAGTCAAGAGCTTTTGTGTAGCAGAATTTTATTACAGTGAAAAGGGACAAAGAAAGCTTCTGACATCAACATCAGAAGGAGGAAGGAGAGTGCCTCTCTTGCTAGTCTTAGAAAAAGGAGTTATATACTTTTTCAATTGCTTATTACAATAAATCAAAAGAATGTCTCAAGGTTGTAAAGATCTTACTAGACCCATTCCCACAATTTACATTTTAAGATAACAGGATTAGATCAGATCAGATCAGTCACTCAGTCCTGTCCGACCCTCTGCGACCCCATGAACCGCAGCACGCCAGGCCTCCCCGTCCATCACCAACTCCCGGAGTTCACTCAGACTCAAATCCATCGAGTCAGTGATGCCATCCAGCCATCTCATCCTCTGTCGTCCCCTTCTCCTCCTGCCCCCAATCCCTCCCAGCATCAGAGTCTTCTCCAATGAGTCAACTCTTCGCATGAGGTGGCCAAAATACTGGAGTTTCAGCTTTAGCATCATTCCTTCCAAAGAAATCCCAGGGCTGATCTCCTTCAGAATGGACTGGTTGGATCTCCTTGTAGTCCAAGGGACTCTCAAGAGTCTTCTCCAACACCACAGTTCAAAAGCATCAATTCTTCGGCGCTCAGCCTTCTTCACAGTCCAGCTCTCACATCCATACATGACCAGAGGAAAGACCATAGCCTTGACTAGGCGAACCTTTGTTGGCAAAGTAATGTCTCTGCTTTTGAATATGCTATCTAGGTTGGTCATAACTTTCCTTCCAAGAAGTAAGCGTCTTTTAATTTCATGGCTGCAGTCACCATCTGCAGTGATTTTGGAGCCCAGAAAAATAAAGTCTCACACTGTTTCCACTATTTCTCCATCTATTTCCCATGTAGTGATGGGACCAGATGCCATGATCTTCGTTTTCTGAATGTTGAGCTTTAAGCCAACCTTTTCACTCTCCACTTTCACTCTCATCAAGAGGCTTTTGAGTTCCTCTTCACTTTCTGCCATAAGGGTGGTGTCATCTGCATATCTGAGGTTATTGATATTTCTCCCAGCAATCTTGATTCCAACTTGTGTTTCTTCCAGTCCAGCATTTCTCATGATGTACTCTGCATATAAGTTAAATAAACATGGTGACAATATACAGCCTTGACGTACTCCTTTTCCTATTTGGAACCAGTCTGTTGTTCCATGACCAGTTCTAACTGTTGCTTCCTGACCTGCATACAGATTTCTCAAGAGGCAGATCAGGTGGTCTGGTGTTCGCATCTCTTTCAGAATTTTCCACAGTTTATTATGATCTACACAGTCAAAGGCTTTGGCATAGTCAATAAAGTAGAAATAGATGTTTTTCTGGAACTCTCTTACTTTTTCCATGATCCAGCGGATGTTGGCAATTTGATCTCTGGTTCCTCTGCCTTTTCTAAAACCAGCTTGAACATCAGGAAGTTCACAGTTCACATATTGCTGAAGCCTGGCTTGGAGAATTTTGAGCATTACTTTACTAGCGTGTGAGATGAGTGCAATTGTGCGGTAGTTTGAGCATTCTTTGGCATTGCCTTTCTTTGGGATTGAGATGAAAACTGACCTTTTCCAATCTTGTGGCCACTGCTGAGTTTTCCAAATTTGCTGGCATATTGAGTGCATCACTTTCACAGCATCATCTTTCAGGATTTGGAATAGCTCCACTGGAATTTCATCACCTCCACTAGCTTTGTTCGTAGTGATGCTTTCTAAGGCCCACTTGACTTCACATTCCAGGATGTCTGGCTCTAGGTCAGTGATCATACCATCATGATTATCTGGGTCGTGAAGCTCTTTTTTGTACAGTTCTTCTGTGTATTCTTGCCACCTCTTCTTAATATCTTCTGCCTCTGTTAGGTCCATACCATTTCTGTCCTTTATCGAGCCCATCTTTGCATGAAATGTTTCTGATTTTCTTGAAGAGATCCCTAGTCTTTCCCATTCTGTTGTTTTCCTCTATTTCTTTGCATTGATCGCTGAAGAAGGCTTTTTTTATCTCTTCTTGCTATTCTTTGGAACTCTGCATTCAGGTGCTTATATCTTTCCTTTTCTCCTTTGCTTTTCACTTCTCTTCTTTTCATAGCTATTTGTAAGGCCTCCCCAGACAGCCATTTTGCTTTTTTGCATTTCTTTTCCATGGGGATGGTCTTGATCCCTGTCTCCTGTACAATGTCACGAACCTCATTCCATAGTTCATCAGGCGCTCTATCTATCAGATCTAGGCCCTTAAATCTATTTCTCACTTCCAGTGTATAATCATAAGGGATTTGATTTAGGTCATACCTGAATGGTCTAGTGGTTTTCCCTACTTTCTTCAATTTAAGTCTGAATTTGGCAATAAGGAGTTCATGGTCTGAGCCACAGTCAGCTCCTGGTCTTGTTTTTGCTGATTGTACAGAGCTTCTCCAGATTAGAACTTAACAATAGAAAGAACAGAATTAGTCAGAACGTTTTCAGGAAGAAGAAACTGCCTTCAAGCAGGATGTAGTGTTATTATAAAATCCTTACTAAGAAATGTAGGGGAAAAGAAAAAGTTTGTCCTTTCCTTCTCCTTGAGCATGCCAGACTCCTATCTCCTCCTTGAAAACCTCAGACACCTTTCTCCTTCTCAGAGACCCTGGACTTCTTATCAACCTGCCTCGGAATTGACACTCTCACCTTCTCCTCCTGCCTTCAATCTTTCCCAGCAAAGGGGTCTCTTCTAATGAGTCAGCTTTTCACACCAGGTGACCAACACATTGAACTGATGCCACTGTAACGTACCAGCCTCCCTTCTCCAATGGTTCCCTGCTCCAAATAGTACAAAATCATGTCTCCTTTTGTTGATTCACTGACACCATGGGTCTTGTCTCTACTTCAACTTCATCTCCCCTCACTTCTCTTGGACCACTACAATCTTTTTGTTGAGCACCTCTGGCTCATCCCCTTCTTGGGAACTTTACAGATTTTATTCTTGCTGTTTGGAAAGTTTGTTCCCATAATCTTTACATTCAGGCTTCAATTTGGATGCCTGAGGTCTTCTCTGATGATCTAGATCTCAGCTAAAGTTGTGGCGAGTGTACAGGGGAGCAGTGTGCTTGCTTCTGTGTTGATGTTTGCATGTCCATCTGTCTTCCATACTAGAGTGTTCCTTGAGCATAGGAGCCCTTTTTGTTTGTTTTCAGTAGAGTGAGTATAGCGCACGAGAGTGTAGCACATAGTAATTACTTAATAAATGTATGTTAACTGAATCCACAGTGCTTGTTAATACAACTAAAATACTTAATAAAAAAAAAGTTCCACAGTATGTGGTCTTTCCAATATTATCTAAACTAGTTAGCCATTATCTAATAGACTCATCCATTATCTATCTATATCACTTTGTGTGTGGATAGATAATGCCAAAACAGTTGTGAAAACTTTGCTTCTCTTATGTAAGGCAATTATTCCTTAATTGTCACACTCTGAGTTTGTTTTGCCCACTACTTTTCATAGCCAATGTAGAGATTATATATAAGCTGAAATGAACATAATTTTTATGAATTCCCAATTGGTGAAATTCAAACTAATGATGCTTTGCTGTACAATGCCATAAAAATATTTTATTTTACAGAAAAGTATGACAATAAAAAGCTATTGTATATAGGCTTTTAAAAACATCTAAATATACATAAAAATCAAAGTAATTATCCTAAGAAAAAATTTTTATAGGCTTACTGTCTTTTGAAAATCTGTTTTCTAATAGATTTGCTTCCTTGTTCATTCATTGACAGTGATGACAAGATGCACTTACAAGGGGACCACATACATAAAGGAAATTGTTACATTTCTTAAAATGACATGAATTTTTATCCTCCAGCATTGGGAAAAGGCAGTCATTTTTCCCTAGGAAATAACAGCAGCAGCAGCAACAGCATCATAACAGTGGAAAGTAAGGCACATTTCAACCCAGAGTAACTGTTAAAATGATATACTAAACAGCTATTTAGAGTTTGAAATATTTTCCATAGAGTCACCAGTCTTTTAGGCCAGTTTAGTGCTACTTACCTAGTTTCTCCTTCATGGGGTTGATGCTTTCAAAGAGCAAAGTCAAAGGGAAAGCAGTTTGAGGGCACACAAACTTCCTCTAAGCCAGACATCAGTTTAGATTGCTTGTTATTGGTGATCTTCTGGTGGAAATTTGACTGGATTTTGAGTTAAATGCTTTCAGACTGTTCTGGGAACACCACACTTAGAGAGCAACCAGAGCAGCTGGGAACCGAATGATGAGGACATTCATTCATTTCTTCAACCAAAAGTTATGGGACACCTTCACACATAGCGCTGTGTGAGTCAAGGACAGCTCGGAATGTAACTACAAGGCCAAGGACTTGCCGTATGGAGCCTCTAGTTTCTAAAGAGAAATGGAAGCTGAAACAACCAAGCACTAATTCCCAACGAATAGGTACAGGTGGGTGCTGGCAGATAGGCAACAAAATGCCATTCTCTCTCAGTTTAAAAACACTCTCATTTGAAAAGAGGAGAAACTTGAAAAACGTTCCGTGATTATTTTCCGAACAAAGCTAAGACATAAGCCCTGAATTTCTTTTCTGTTTTCTAAATTGGTTTATGTGCATATCATTGGATTTCCATACTCATTTAACTGTTTACTCTTTTATAGAAAATAATTAGTGAAACAAACTCTGGGTTGTTTCCAAAAACATACCCCTTGCATGGCACTCTCAGGAGATAGCACTTGTGATTTTTCCTGTCAAAGCATTCTCGGGAAAGGCCTTCGTTTCCAGCCTTCATTCTAATTAAAGTAAACAGGACAGCACATTGCTGTGTTCTCTTTTCCTTTGAAATGACAGGTTTTTCTCTTCATGAAGAAACATAACCTGTGTCGGCACAGACCACTGCTCTCCGCCTTCCTCAGGCTGCTCTCTGCCAGCTCAGAGCCCCTCGCTCAGGGCCCAGCTGGCCCCTGCCCCGTGCCCCACAGCTGTGATTGCTCCCCTGCCTCCCCCTCACACACCCCTCCGTTGCAGGGATGGGCTGGGAGGAGAGTGTCCAGGTGAAGTTTAAATTCCTTCCAGTAGCATTTCTAACCAAAATGGGGAACCTTATCAATTTGAGCAGATTTCCAGCTGGAAATACTGTGTTTCAAGATGCTAGTGGCAGAAATGCTTCATATTGGCGCATTTCCCATGACTCTTTTTATATTTGTCTCTCCTGTCTATTCCTCCTATTCTCTCTCACCTTGACTTTCCTTCTTGCCCTTTTTCATTCTCCATGCACTACCCTCCCCAATACAGAAAAAAATTTTTGAGCCCGATGAAAACACATTTTAGATTTTCTTACCGAAATGGCCCATCAATGATTAGATCTGACATAATCTGAGAACCTCTCCAGTGTTTCCATCCAAAGTTTAATGTTCTGTAGAATGTTCTTCATGTTCAGTGGCACAACCGAATTGATATTGGCTCCATTCAAATACAAACTGTCTTACCTGGTGGAATTGAAACATGCAGACTTGTCCTATGAAATAGTGTCCTTTCAGGGCACTGATTGTGTAATTGGTTTATCGACTTGTTCAGTAAATTTTTATGGTGCCAGACACCATTCTAGGCACGTGGAGTGCATCACCCAATAGAGCAAGATCGCTGCCTCCTGGAATTGACATTCTGATGAGGAGAGATGCGGCTTATACAGTAAACGTAGCATCGTATGATAGAAGGTGATAACGTATTTTGAAGAAAAATGAAATAGAACAAGCTACCAGAGGTCAGGAAGATGTGGGGTGGAGGTGGGGGCAGTTTGCAGGATTAAATTAGGTAGGCTTGGTGAGTGTCATTGAGAGGGAGGGATCTGCACAGAGACTTGTAGGAGCGAGGAAATTAGCCAAGCAACTCCCTGGGAAGAGCAGCCCAGAAGCTGGACAACAAAAGCAAGTGTGTCCGTGGGATGTTCGGGAATAGAAAGGAAGCCTGGGGGCTGGAGCTGAGGTGCGAGGTCATGAAGTCAGAGACTTGCCAGGAGTCCAGATCATATGGGGCCCTGCTGGGGTTTTAAGGACTTTAAGAGTATATATTTATTTATTTTTGGCTGCACCGAGTCTTAGTTGCTGTGCACAGTTACGGGGAGCAGGGGAGCTCCTCTCTAGTTGTGGTGTGTGGGCTTCTCATTGCAGTGGCTTCTCATTTTGGAGGAGGAGCTGTGGGGCAAGTGGGCTCAGTAGTTGTGGCTACTGGGCTCCAGAGTACAGGCTGAGTTAGTTGTGGCGCATGGGCTTAGTTGCCCCCTGGCACATCCGGGATCTTTCTGGACCAGGGATTGAAGCCATGTCCCCTGCGTTGGCAGGCGGATTCTCAGCCACTGGACCACCAAAGGAGCCCCAGGACTTTGATTTTATGTGGAGCAAAATGGTGAGTTCTGTGGCGTTTTAAAGAATTGATGTGGTCGGACATCATTTTAGGAAGTAAACCCTGGCTGCTGTGGGTTTGAAACAGATCTTGCATGATAGTAGATCCAAGAAAGGAGGTAGGGATAGAAGAGAGGACACCTGTTAGGAGACTAGTAGGTTGGATTTTCAGGATATTTTGGCAGGAGGGTCAACAGAATTTCCTGACGGGGGGTGGGGGGTGGCGGGAAGCAGGGTGTGTGAGAGGGTGCAGCCAAGAGGAATGCTAAAGCTTTTATCACAAAGAAAACCTAACAGTCAAAGGATTAAAGTCTAAGTGTAAATAGCCAAAGAAAACACAAGGTTTTTTAAAAATGTAAGTAGTGGAGAAAGGTGATGAGATAAACAGGTCCCAGTTTCAAGCTACTCTCCCTTTCCCCTTCACAGCTAGACCCCAGAAGGGACTCTGCAGCAGAGCCTGTGCACACCCTTCCCTGATGTGGAGAATTCTCTTCCCCAAGCCATGTGCATAGTTGACTTATTTGCAGCTTGTGTTCCCCGGAGAACTCTTCCCAGGCCAGGCTCCCTAATGCAGCCCTACTTGTGCTCATCTCTCTTCCCAAAATCTCTGTTTTGCTGCCTTTATTTCTCATGTTGCCTTCACAAAAGAGTGTATTTGTCTTCCATTGTCTGTCTTCCCCTCTGGAATGTGCTATCATGAACTCACATCCTTATCACTCTTGCTATTGCTTGCTGCTCTATCTGCAGTATCTAGAACAGTGTTTGGTACACAGCAGATATTCACTATGGTGAAGACCAAAAATTGATATTACAGGAAATCAACAAGTGTGTATTAAATCCCTGCAGGGAACACTATCAGTTACTATGTAGGGTTTAAGGGACTGTTTTAATGTAGCATATTTGGGCAAGAAATGAAAATGTGAAAATAAATAACATATAAATCACTGCAAATGGTGACAGCAGCCATGAAATTAAAAGAACGCTGCTTGGAAGAAAAGCTATGACAAACATAATGTATTAGAAAGCAGAGATATCACTTTGCTGACCATGGTCTGTATAGTCAAAGCTATAGTTTTTTCCAGTAGTCATGTATAGATGTGAAAGTTGGACCATAAAGAAGGCTGAGTGCCAAAGAATTGATGCTTTCTTTCGAACTGTAGTGCTGGAGAAGACTCTTGAGAGTCCCTTGAACAGCAAGGAGATCAAAGCAGTCAATCCTAAAGGAAATCAACCCTGAATATTCATTGGAAGGACTGAGCTGAAGCTCCAATACTTTAGTCACCTGATGCAAAAAGCCAACTCATTGGAAAAGGCCCTGAAGCTGGGAAAAATTGAGGGCAGGAGGTGATTGGGGCAACAGAGGATGAGATGGTTAGGTAGTATCACTGAATCAATGGACATGAATTTGAGCAAATTCTGGGAGATAGTGGAGGACAGAGGAGCCTGGTGTGCTGTGGTCTATGGGATCTCAAAGAGTCGGACATGGCTTAGCAACTGAATGACAGCAACAACATAAACAACTATGTAAAGAAAAATCCCAGGACACTGAATATATGATTTCTTGGCAAATGATAAGGAAAACTGAAAGGCACTTATGAAGGGAGAAGAATTTAAAATTGTACAGTTATTGATTTTCAGAGGTAGAGACTATCCCAGCAGCATATGCAGGTGGAAATCTTTGCTGAATCTCATTATAAAGCTGTTTTTCATAACATGCATAGAGGAATAAGGAGTATAGACTAGGCAGAGAAAGATTATTTGGCAGGGAAGGTGTGGGAAGAGACCCAGAGCTAAGAGAGGTTGAGGCCAGTGAAAAACAGTGAACAGGTTTCCACATGGGAGGATTGGAATAGAAAATAACCATCTCGTATTTCTTTCAGATTGCCACCTAGAGAAGGGTCTGACAAGAGTAGAATTAGCTTCATAGATGATGAACCAGAGCAAGACCTGACGTAATTTTTTTAGCCTACTGAGGACAATTAAAGATCCCATTAAAAATAAAAAATTCTGTCTCTGCCAATAAAGCAGTCTGAGTTAAATATCCAGGCAAATCCTAAAATGCTGATGCCAACAAGATTTTTTTTTAATAAGAAAAGCATCAAATTATAGTGAGAAATGGTAATCACTTATACTTCTGGAGCTAATATTAATTCTTAAGTAGGAGGCTGAACTTTGCTTGCCTGAGGAAGAAAGAGTAACACTTTTAGAACCGTAATAATTTTTAAAATATATAGTTCTGAAGACTTACCCTCAGGAATATGTAAAAGCCTGTGGATGGTGGGATTAATTTGGAACTAATTCAAGGAGTGTCTTTAGAGTTTGGGGTTTATTAAAGAGATTGCCTACAGATTTGAAATCATCTGGCTGTTGGACTTTCTCTGGCTGAGGGAGACTAACTTTTAGCCTCAGAAAAGCTAACGCCTGTAAACCCACAGTGGCAAAAGTCTTCCAGATGATTTCCCTCCTGTACATCCTTCCAGATGCTGTAATGTGTTTTAGAATGGACCATTAGCAAATTTTATGTTTTGCCCTGAAATCTTAAAGACCAGATGGCACTTTGTCTAATCAAAACCACTTAGAAGTTTGACAAACCTTCAGTTCAGTCACTCAGTCATGTCGACTCTTTGCGACCCCATGAATCACAGCACGCCAGGCCTCCCTGTCCATCACCAACTCCCGGAGGTCACTCAGACTCACATCCATCGAGTCAGTGATGCCATCCAGCCATCTCATCCTCTGTCGTCCCCTTCTCCTCTTGTCCTCAATCCCTCCCAGCATCAGAGTCTTCTCCAGTGAGTCAACTCTTCGCATGAGGTGGTCAAAGTACTGGAGTTTCAGCTTTAGCATCATTCCTTCCAAAGAAATCCCAGGGCTGATCTCCTTCAGAATGCACTGGTTGGATCTCCTTGCAGTCCAAGGGACTCTCAAGAGTCTCATCAATTCTTTGGTGCTCAGCCTTCTTCACAATCCAACTCTCACATCCATACATGACCACAGGAAAAACCATAGCCTTGACTAGACGAACCTTTGATGGCAAAGTAATGTCTCTGCTTTTGAATATGCTATCTAGGTTGGTCATAACTTTCCTTCCAAGGAGTAGATCAGATCAGATCAGTAGCTCAGTCGTGTCCGACTCTTTGCGACCCCATGAATCGCAGCATGCCAGGCCTCCCTGTCCATCACCAACTCCGGAGGTCACTCAGACTCACGTCCATCGAGTCAGTGATGCCATCCAGCCATCTCATCCCCTGTCGTCTCTTTCTCCTCCTGCCCCCAATCCCTCCCAGCATCAGAGTCTTTTCCAATGAGTCAACTCTTCGCATGAGGTGAAACACCACTTTAGAAACCAAGGGGGAAGTTAGAGGGTTTATTATGTCAACCAGGGTATTTTCAAACTAGCAGAGAAAAAAAAAAAAAAGTCAAGCTACTTTGTTTGACTGAATGCATTTCAGGTAAATTGAAGTGAAATCAAGTCCAGGATGTTGTCCAAGGAGAATATCAAGTTATTTTAAAGGTAAAAGTCCATCCAGAATATCTAAAATCAGGAAAAAATAAAAGAAGTTAGAATTTAATGATATGTGTGAGAAGCTTGACATCTCAGTGATTAGAAGATCCACAGTGGGAATCCCTGTGATGCCCCAGGAATGAAACAAAATCTTTTGAATGTATGTAGCTAATCCCCAGTGTTGGAGGCCAAATTCACTAGCTTCTGGACTTTATTCTCTCATCTGCCAAATGAGTCGGGATTAGGGATGGGTTAGATTAGGGAATCGCTTAGGTATATTTCAGTTCTAAAAGTGGAATCAATTAGAAGATGTATATTAGTGGAATTCTTATGACTGTTTCTTAGACTTGTTTTATTGCAAGAGATACTGTGAACTCATGTTCCATATAGGTTCAAAAAAAAAAAAAGTGAGATACATGGAGAGAATGGCTTCTGCCTTGAAAATATGATCAAGATTTACCCAGAAAATCTTGAGAAAGTCATTGGATTTTCCAGTGGTATTGTTTGCTTCACCTAGCTTTTCTAATGTGTAGATGTCTCTAGATTTCCCAGGGTGGAAATAGAAAATGCCCTTGGCGGAAGTAAAAAGCAAATCTCACCATCTGCATATCTGAGATTTGACATTGGTTCTTCAGATCCATGAGAGTGGGACGTACCTGGCTTCTCCTCTGTCTGCTCCCAGTATATCCCCTTCTCTTCTTTCATGTAAATTCCTTCTCTCTTCCTTGTTTATAGCAGGATCATTCTTGTCCATCCTGTGACTTCACTGGCTTCTGTCTGATCTCTGAAACTCTTGTTGATCCATTAGTGAGGTTTCTTCAGAAGAACTACAGACAGTATTGATCTTGGTGTACTCCTGTTTCACATGATTCAGCTCAGAATATCATGTTACCTTATTGCTTTATTTTTTTCCCTCCTTATCTCCTCTCAACTCTTTATATACTCCTTGAAGATAGCATCCTTCTTTAATATGTTGGACATCTATGTATAGCCTCATATTTGGCTATTTTCTGCAGGGAATCTTGCTGCTCCTTTGGAACCTCATCCTCACAGTTCTGAAAGCCAAAAATGACATCCTGAAATCTGTTTTAACAGCTGTCAGCCACTGGTATAAATGTAGCCATCAGTTCAAATGATATCATGTTCTAATGCAGTTGTGTGTGGGTGGGTGCACATTCATGTATGTATCATTTTGTAATAAAACATTTATTTCTGTCATATACTTCTCTTGGGAGCACAGCTGTACTCCATACTCCCTGGGTGTAATGAAAGACCAGCTTATCTTAGAGTTGACACCACTCTGGAAGGTCCATGAGAAAGGAAGGGAAAGGAAGCAGTAGCCTGGGGAGGGGACTGCCGCAGACTTGGTCAAATATATTCCAGCACACAAAGAGCTCTTTTTCTTTCCTACAAGATTTCGTCTTTCTTTTCTAATGATCAACTAGGACTAGGATGTGGATTGTGGTGTATTTTTTGAAGTGGAATTTCTTACACTTTATCCTATTATGTTTTATTAAAATGTTTACATATTTTCTGTACCATTATTGGTTATGTAGTAGTAGTCAGGCTTGGCTAGCCTATGGTGCAGTAACAAATCTTGAAGTCATAAGGGTTTAATAAAACAAATATTTGTTTTTCTGTCATGTCACAATTGAAAGATTGAATGGTTCCTCAATAGCTCTTCATATAGGGACTCAGGGATTCAGTGATGATCTTCCAGTATTTTCCAGAAAAAAAGTGTGCGTGTTCTACTCCCATGTAAAACCAGTATATAATCAGTTTCTTGATGAACTAAACAGTGAATAATGTGAATTCTTGTATTTATTTATGCAGATCAGCTATGCTTCCTGTCCCCTCTCCCTCCATACACACATACACACACACACATGAGGAGTCTTTCCATTCATTGTTTCTGTTCATTATTATATAATAACTGCAACAGAAAGTGAACCTGGAAGAAGAGGACCTTCTGGAACACAGCACATGGGCATGTAATCTTAAAACGGAGTCTGCATTCTGAGAAACTTAAGACTTCCAGTAATTGGCCTTCTCTTCATCCCAACCCCAGTAGTGCCTTGACAGAAATCAGTGACATAATAAACACTTGTGTGTAACATATGAACTCAAAACTTTCCTTAACTCTGCCTTTACTGTAGAGCTAACCTGTCTCATTATGTTGCCTGTCTGAAAATATTCCCTATCATTTCCTGTCCCTGCCCATATTTGCAGTGAATGCTTTGAAACAAATATTTGGACTTCATCTGTTGTAACTTGACAATAAAAATTGCAGTTCAGGAATGTTTTCCACATTCAAGAATTTCCCATTTTTTGGAACTGACGTGATATGACTTTCGTAATATAAGTAGAAACTTAATGAAGTCATCAAATATGTAAACTGCAAAAATTTAAAGAAGAGAAATAGATTAAAGCAACTGAAGACAGTTATTGAGTTAAAATTCATTCAGTAGCATTCTTCAACTGTCACCTAAATCACTCTGTATAAGTGTCATTTCAGCTCCTTTCAGTATCCTAGCCTTAAGGATAGTGCAGTAAGTACAATAAAGATAGGGTATAAATTGTGAACAAAGTGTAAAAGGATTGTATCTGTTCATGGTTTACATAGACTGTTTTTGAGCACCTTTTCACTTCAATGGCATTTATCAAGTTTTTTTTTTTATTTTTTTAAGAGAGGGGAGCTTGTAGAACTGTGTAAATCAGGAAATCTGTTATACAGTCACATTGTGATGATCAGCAAATTACGTATTCATTTGCTAGAGTAAAACAGATTCATGAAATCAGTAAGTTTGTTATTCATTTATGCCAGACACTTTTTCCCCTCTTGAAGTCCGTAAGGCAAACACATAATATTTCATTGAGCTAAAAAAAGAATGAGAACATATTTCTAGCAAATGTCACCAGTTTCCTTTACCTTGTGTTTCTTCTGTCTTGTTGAGAAATCCTCAAGGCAAGTCATCACCATTGGTGTGAGATCAGTGGATGGTTCTATTAATGTTGGTGATGGGGACTTCTGCAAACATTTATGAAAACAGGCAGGCTATAAACCAGTTAGGGGTGAGTTTAATTTTTATATTGTGAATTAAGTACTGAAGTTTCTTAGGTGTTTTAAGAAAATAAAGTGTTATTTTGTTGCTTTGGAGGTCACAAAATGGAACTGGGTTCATATAACCAATTTCCATATAAAAATTATAGAGTTTCCATGACGAATTTCAGGTCAAGATATTCATTTGCACACATAGTCATCCTAAGTGCAGACTATCAGGGGCTTCAAATGCTGTCCTCTTAAATCCACTACCAACTTGGCCTTGCCTCTTACTCTTGTATTTTTTAGGCTGAAGAACATGCAATGAGGATCTATTGCTTTAATATTAACTGTGGAAGTGTGCTCTGGAGGGATTCTTTGGTCATGTACATTTCACTATACCTGAAGTATGTTTGCTCTTTGCTAAGGAATGAATTTCAGCTATGTTGCAGTATGATGCTGTGCTCTGAATTATTTTCGGTTTAATGAAGAAGCATTGCTGTCAAATGGTTGCTCAGAATGGAACTCCGCCTTTTCCACATGTCCACCACATTTTCATAATGTAAAGCTATAAAATCTAGTGTTTATGGAAGAGACTCTAACATGATGCTGATTCGGAGCTGTCAGCACACACCTGAGCTTGTTGAAGAAATGAAAACAACAAATTTCAAGTCTGCCCTGATTTACCTAAATAGGGAAAAACTTGAGCCAAAATCAAGTCAAAATTCAGACTAGCTTTATTATTTAGCCCTTTTGTAGCTGGTCTCTAGATACAGTCATAGGTATCTATAGATTTGTGAGAAGAACAAACCATTCCTCTTAAGATTTGAAAAGTTTATTGAGAAAATGAAGGGAGCTGAGTATTCAAAATATTTTATTTTCAATTTTTTAAAACACCTTATAATTTAGCTTGGTTATAATGAATGTTAAAAGAAGGCTTATGTGTGGGAAAGCTCAAAATGCACAAAATAAGTAGAAAAGGGGGAATAACTATCTTCAAAATGTCTAACGTTCTGAAGGCTGCATGGTGTGCAGACGCCTACAATCTTATCACCTATATATTTCTCTGATTCTCCTTAACATTGTGCAATTGTTCAAACTGCTTAGAGTTTTAATGGCTTCTGTTACCTAGTTTTTCTGGGGAGAGATCTTTTTTTTTCCTAAATATCAGACGGAGTAGTCACTACCTGATTTAAATAAATGGAGCCAGAAGTAGCCTGATAGTGTACCAAACAAGACCTGTGTGTATAATGTGAGTTCTTTCTTTTCAATTTTAGAATCAACCTTGTCCTATGTTAGGCAGCTGGAGGCAAGAGTAAGACAGCTGGAGGAAGAAAATCGCATGCTGCCCCAGGTGGGTGACTTCTAGAAGCTCACAGCTAGTCAGTGTCATTTGACTTACAGTATTTTATTTGGAATTTAAAGTCTCAATTACATTTTCTCCTTTAAATGATAGACATCATTTTGTCAATAGTCATTCATCAATGTACAGCATGATTGCTTTTCATAATGAATCATCATATTGTCCAGATTCTTAAGCGTGATACTAAAGGGTACATGTGTCTAAAATAAGAATGTCGTATCGTTTTGTAAGGAAGAAGAAAGAGAAAACAAGAGTAGAAAGTGCTTTGATGGTACTGCTCACATCTGTCGTGCATGTTATTGGTGAACATAGGGAAGGGACTTTATTTCAATGGAAATGTGCTAATTTACAAGCTAAGGAGAGCTACAGATAGTTTGAAGATTTCATATTTTAATTAAATGAATACTTTCTAAAATTTTTTGTGATATACTTAAACAGAGTGCAACAAAACTATGACAGTAATTGACAGTTTTTACCTTGGGGCTTAATTTCTTTTCCTGGATGAGTATAAAATGGTAGTTTTTATGGGATTTAAGGCCTTGCCATATATTTTACTTAAAAATGTATTTTACTTTTTTCCATGGGCTGTTTGTCTTGCAATGATGTTGGTTGAGGTCATGGTTCTTGGGAAATGTTTTGTTGAAGAGTTTAACAAATCTACTGTTTTGGCTTGGTTTCCTTGACAGGTAAATAGTAATATATTTTAATATGTCATAAAAAAGAATTTTCCCAACATTTAGTCACTAGTGTTCTTTCTACATTCTGGTGACTTTTTCTATTTCATTAGTGACTAATAGAAAATTAAACCTCTAATAGTAAACAATTTAAATGTCAAGACAAAGAGTGTTTATAGTTCAGGAGAAGATATATAAACGTTAATACAAAGAATTAACCAAAGATTTTGGAAAGCTGTTTTAGGTCTTTTAAACCTTGTTTTTGAACTAGTTTTGTGATGGTTTAGGCCGTCAGGTACTGCATGTAGGCCTGTCTCTTTCTTCTATTGGTCAGTCACTGAAGATTAAATGAAATGAGGCTATTTCTCACCCTTCTCAAACTGTACATATGTCAGTGCTCATGATGACAGAAAGATTTATTTGCATTAGGAAATAAAATACTACTGGTAGAGTTTTTTCTTGTGTTCTTTTATATTTTTTTATTTTTAAAATTTCTTTGCCATTTTCTCTTTTATATTGGATTCAGGGTATTACTGTGCTAATATCCTTAACTGACAATATCTAACTTCTCTGTTCCAAGAAACCTAAGAAATGTGATTAGTTTATTTTATACATGTTATACCATCTCTGAGGCAACTGGGATTGTAAGCAACAAAAAAAAAGAGGGAAAAAAAGAGATGTTTCTTGCTTTTACTCTGAGTGGGAATTGAGATTTATACCAAGTATTGAGTATATACATGTGTGCTGTCTTATTGAAAAAGAGGTACAACAAATGGGAAAATAATTATAAAATTGATTTTTTTAAATCTGTGAAAGTGAATTTTAGAGGTCTTAAAAGGAGATCAGAAGAGTCCTCAACTATACCTGATATGTGCATATATATTTAAATATTTGCATAGTTAAGAATAGATGATATTACTTATTTTTTACAAATTCATATGATTTTAAGTGCATTGCTGTTTTTCATCAAAGAAGATTGCTGTTGTTTTTGATTTTGGTTTTCTCTACAGAAAGGGCTAAGAAAGCCATATTTTATTGAACCTAGGATGTTATTAATGTGGGAGGCACACCATTATCATATGTACTTTTCAGAAAGAAAAAAGATGTTGTCAATTATTGTCAGATTCTTGCTGATTTCAGTGATGGATGTTAAGAAAAAATAATTTTTTTAGAATTCAGCTTTTTATGTATCTAAAGTACTTTAATGCAGAGAAGATCTATTGTTTGCAATACTCTCTTGGACTTATGCAATGAATATAATCTGACTCAGTTCAAAAGTATTATTCATTTTAAATTTCTGTACTTGAGAGTGTTGCCTTCATTTATAGCTAAGATAGGTATGATAGAGTCACCATTTGCGACTACTTGTATAAATACTGAGATGAAGTGAAATTGGTGAACAAAAACTGAACAAAATGAACAATAACCAAAAAAACCTGAAATGAACATGAACGGTAGATCAGATCTGAGGATGGAAAATAGTATATGGACCTCAGAGCAGTGGGAATCATGTCAACTGAATCCTTGTTGAAGTCTGAGACTTGGACTAAATAACACAAAGACATATGTAACTTATTCTTAGATGTTTAGTCATGAAATTTCCCTCCAGAAACAATTTCTGACTGCATGATATGAGCTGATTTGCAAGGTCAGTTCAATGTGACAAGCTGACATCCCTGTATAAATTAGTATCAGTATCTGAACACTTGATTTTCAATTATAAGAACTTGCTCACTGTGCCTTGATTAGAAGGCATTATTTTTTTTATTCCCAAGTTTGTAAAAAAAAAAAGTCCACTTGTCTTTGGATAATCAAAAATAAGAATATAGTAGACAATTGGAATTCCAAGTGTATCAGATACCTTTTGTGGCTGTAGCAAGGTTCCTTGCTGTTGGTTGAGTATTTAGACTAAATTACATAAAACCTTTCCTGGATGAAGAAATCTCCTTAATTCCTACTTTTACTCTTTAGATAAAATTGTATATAATAAACAGAAAGTCACAACTTTGCCCTAGAAATACATATTTAAAACTAACCAGGATGAGTGTCATAAATGCTTGTGGATTTTTCTCTGGGTAGTTGCAAAGGCTTCCATTTCCTAATATGTAAATAACAAGGTTTCTCCTAGCTCTTACATTTCATAGGCCTAGGTGTAATTAAAGCTTGGGTCCAGTGTTATGCCCATGCAAAGTTACCAGGTCCCAGAATGAAGGATTTTTTATAAAATAGAAGAATGTAGTGAAGACTCAGTTTGGTTCTGTCTGGTGGTGAAGAGGCGCTCACAGGAGGCGTGGATGAGACGTCGGTATGGCTGCTGTGGCAGGTCATCACTAGTAAGCACAGAATTCTTTGCTCTGCCACAGCCTTTGCAGCATCCTCCAAGGACAGCTAAGCTGCACCAGAAGTCTGGTTTGTAAACACAGTATTTCAAAGGTGTCCTAAAGTGAGAACAGTCTCATTAATTTCATAAAATGCATCTTTATTATTTGCTAGGTATTATTTGAAAAGAAAGTGCTTTTTTATACTGTTTTTAAAATTTTGTGAGGAAGACAACATGAGGTCTACCCTCTTAATAGATTTTTCAATGTATAACACAGTCTTGTTACCTATTGGCACAACATTGTACTTTAGATCTTCAGAACTTACCTTGCGTATTGAAAATTTTACACATGTAGATTAGTGACTTCTCATCTCTCCCTCCCCTTCTCCCAACTCCTGGCGACTACCATTCTGTTTTTTGCTTCTATGAGTCTGACTGTATTAGACACCTCATCATGTAAGTGAAATCATGTGATGTTGGTCCTTTTGTGACTGGCTTCTTTCTCCTGCCGTAATATTACCATTTGATCCAGCAATCCCACTTCCAGACAATTTACCCAAAATAATTGAAATCGGGACCTCAAAGAGATAATAGCACTCTTGTGTCTATTGCAGCACTATTAAGAATCACCAAGATATGGAAGTAACTTTAAATATCCATCAGCAGATGAAAAGATAGTGAAAATGTGGTATAAACAAACAATAGATCATTATTCAGCCTTTTAATAAAGAAGGAAGTCCTGCCATACAAGACAACATGGGTAAGCCTTGAAAATGCATTTCTGAAAGTTGGCATAGTCATTAAAAATAACTTGGACCTGGGATATTCTTCCTTGAACACATAAACTAACATTTTTTTACAAATCATGTTTGAAAATGTTTCAAACGATTGCATCTACCCTCTTATAATACATATAATGATAAAACTGCTCAGACTGGTCTATCAGCTCCACTGTGCATATACTTAATATGGTGAAAGTTGCTTAGCTGTGTCTGACTCTTTGCAACACCATGGACCATACAGTCCATGGAATTCTCCAGGCCAGAATTCTGGAGTGGGTAGCCTATCCCTTCTCCAGGAATTCTTCCTGACCCAGGAATCGAACCGGGGTCTCCTGTGTTGCAGACAGAGTCTTTACCAACTGAGCTATCAGGGAAGCCCACTTAATATAGTATGAACCCTAAATGAAGATTGTGTTTTACTTAAATAAATATAGTTGCTATCTATGAAATTACATTAACTTTCAAATCCAATAAGGTAGATTTACCCACGAGGTCATGCATAGCCATTTGTAACTAAAAGACCCGAGATAGTATAAAGTTATATTTATATAAAATTTATTATTACTATTAGTATTTTGACTGTACTGGGTGTTCATTGCTCCATAGCATGTAGGATCTTAGTTCCCGAACAGGGATCAAACTTGAATTCCCTGCATTTGAAGGCAGATTCTTAACCACTGGGCCACCAGAGAAGTCCCAGGAATTTTATATGACATTTAAAAGGAACATACCTATTTCATGTATATTTACACATAAACACAAGCTTGCTCTGGATAAAGTTATAAATTTTCAAGTCTGACTGGAACCTTAGTTTTGTATCAGATTGGACAACCCCCTCCTTTAGAAAAGGTATGTAAGGTTCACAGAGTCTGGAGTATAGTCCTGGTCAGACAGCTAATTACAGACTGACTCAAGCCAAGATATGGGCCTGTTCAGCATTCTTTCTAGTGTACACACAGGGCCGCCTTTAATCATTTCATACCATTAACTTAATTCACTGGAATTAAGCTGCTATGTCTATTTTTGTCCTACTGTCAAATTCTTATTTTAAACATTTATCTTAAAAAAAGAGGTGGGGGGCTTTCCTCATAGCTCAGTCGGTAAAGAATCTGCCTGTAAGGCACGAGACCCACATTTGATTCCTGGTCGAGAAAAACCCCTAGAGAAGGAAATGGCAACCCATTCCAGTATTCTTGCCTGGAGAATCGCACTGACAGAGGAGCCTGGCGGGCTACCATCCATGGGATCACAAGAGTCAGACACAAATTAGTAACTAAACCACCACCATCTTAAGAATTAACATTAGATCTGAGTAGCCATCTAAGATTCATTAGGCCTTTATTCCTGCTTTAAGGGAAATACTGTTCTTCTGGCTGCAGTATCCATCATAAATGAAAGAAAAACATATTTTAGAGGCTTCTGCCTGACACATTTTCAAAATACTTCAGAATCATAAAATTGTATTATACAAACACACCGACTCATATCTGCATACTTAGAAATTGATTTCACAGCATGTGGTTCAAGACGGTCATTCGTTCAGATGATTGGGAGGCAGGTGGGCAGGGAAATTAGTAGATGCAATGGTGGGTTTTGAGGCATATCCCAGTGACATTTGATATTTTAGCTCAAACTCAAAACCCTTACTTGAATCTCTTTACTCATTCCATTGTCCTCTTCTTGATGGTCACAAAGACTTTTTTAATCCAGACTTAACCGATAACGTTTATGTGTGTGCTATGTCTGAGATGGAGAAGGAAATGGCAACCCACTCCAGTATTCTTGCCTAGAGAATCCCAGGGATGGGGGAGCCAGGTGGGCTGCCGTCTATGGGGTCGCACAGAGTCAGACATGACTGAAGTGACTTAGCAGCAGCAACCGATAACGTTTATGTGCTATGTCTGAGATGTAGTCTGTTCACCAGGAGAAAATATCTTAAAGTGGATGATGATTATCTATCTGATGATTTTATTATAAATACTATCCTTTGAAGACATCAGTTACTTTTCAGATACAACCATAAGGTTGTATCTGAAAAAAAAAAAAAAACAACTAATATTTTTAAAGCTATTTTCACCCATCTTGTGTTGAGTTTGAATCTTGCATCACGGAGAGGGCTAGAGACAAGAAACAAGCAGTTTGCTGAAAATTCAAAGTCAATTAAGTACATTTATTACAAGTCTTACTGGGAAATCTGTTTTTTTCTTCTAATGCTCTGGCACCAGCATCTGCTAGGAAAGCATTGTATGTCTTCTGCGCCCCAGAAGCCCTCTCCAGAACAAACCACCCACCTCTTGAGATCAACATTAGAGCCAGTTTTCAGTGTTGGTGCCTCGTGTCCTGCGCCTGCCCTGTGCTGTGGGTTCAGCAGCGTGTTTGAAAGTCACTGGCAACTTGGATCACCACCGAGTGGGCCCTTCCAGCAAGTGTTTCTATTTCTGTTGTGCTAGCACACATGCAAGAGGCTAATTTTAGGAATGGAAATGAAAAATCTCCCTCTCATGTAATTTGGTTGCAATGTGGCCTCAAAACAGTGTGGTCTTTCAGTGTTCTGGGCAAGAGGCAGGGTCGTTTCTAGAACTGTTTCAGAATAAAAGAAAGAAGCTGTCACTGTTCCCAGAAGTGCTGAGGAGGGTACACAGGAGCTGAGGAAATCGAGCCCCTCACTTCCATGGCAACACACCGCAGGTCCAGCATCACGTCTCAGAAAGGCGCCCTCACCTGTGTGCTGGTGCAGACTGCCTGGCGCGGGGCAGAGATGAGGCTGGGGGTGCTTCTCTCTGACGCGTACATTTGCCTCCTGTGCTCTTCCTGTTTTGCTGTGGAGCTATTTACTGATAGTGTCACTCTCTCCTTTCTACATTTTTCTGACTTTATGTTTTGCAAATCACTTTTGTCTTATCAGGTCATAAATATATTTGGCTTTTCTTGAGCTATAGTTACTCTGGAAGGAAAATTCAGTAACAGTTGCACAAAAGGAGACACACAGTGGTGCTTTCTAGGAGGCTTCAAGTGAGTGGTGGAATCCTGTTGTTATTTGCATGTGACACTCCTGAGGAGTAACTTGTGCAAAAAGATTGTTTTCATGGATAGCAGCTCTAATTATGTTGCATAACCTGAGTAGAATCAGGATGGTACTGATAGGAGAGTTTAGTTAAATCCATTAAGGCTTGGTTGCTGCTAGTCATCCTCCACCAGAGAAACAGTGCTTGTGGAATATGACTTTCTCTAAATCACCATGATTTATATAATTAAACACAAGGAAAAAAAGCTTTCATGTATAGTTCAATAGAATTTTCAAAGGACAGATGGGTGCTACACAAGTGGTGTGGGTATATTGGAATAAAAGAGACAGATAGATATGGAAAGTAAATTAATGGAGGAAAGTCATGCTGGAGAATCTAAATACATGGAGACTAGGTTAAGGGAAAAGCGAAAATCTATCAGAAAATATAAAAAAGTAAAGCTCATAGGAAAAATGTCTATGGCAACATGGACTCTCTCAGAGGGTGTATTTATAGCTTTCCTCAGTGACCCTCTTCATGCTTAAGAATTCTTGTTTGAGAATCTGCTTCATGATGAGAAATCTTATTTCTAATGAGAGAAAATTGATGAAGTAGAAATGCAATAGGAAACACAGCTATACTACTTATTAAACTTATTAATATAATTATTGATTTTAAATGGTACTCAATTATTAGGGCTGTGGTGTCGAAAATTCATATTTAACAATTTTTTTTATAGCTATACTGGTATGTTAGTAATTCAATCACAAAGGCATGTTTTTAAAAAGGTTTTTGATTTGTCATTACCATAAAAATAGCAGCAGTTTTGTTACCTATATGTGGCAGAATTTGTCACCAAAAATGATGGGACTTGCTGCGCAACAAAGTTTTGCTGTATAGTAGTATCAACTAGAGTCAAAGAATGAGAAGCAATGTGGAGGAATATTGGGGGAAAGTTTGAGATGGAACTATAAGAGAAATTAGCGATGCCTTGTGCTGTAGAAATGGCTCTTTGCTCATTTTTTTAAATCCAGAGTCGAGTCAAAAAATTTTTATAAGGTAGAAATGGAACAGTCTTCCCTTTTCTTGCTTCTTTCTAAGGGTAAGAAAACAGTCTTATTGAAAGTGGTGGCGGGCCTGCCCTAGTGGTATAGTAGCTAAGACTCAGAGCTCCCAGTGTAGGGGGTCCAGGTTTAATCCCTGGTCTGGGAACTAGATCCCACATGCCGCAACTTGAGATACTGTGTGCCACAAAAAAGACCTGGCTCAGACAAATAAACAAACATTAAAAAAAAAAAATGTGGTGGAAAATGTATCACATTTGACTTGGGGATTAAATTAAGTACATTAATACTACTGAAATGTGGATATAAAAATGTAAGTTATGACACCATGGTTAGTTGACACTTGTGAAGGTGCTGAGACCCCTTTGGAGCACAGCCTCATTCTTATCTCTGTTTCCTGCTGGAGGTCATGACCGAGAGGCATCTGAACCATGTTCTATCCTCCTCTTATCTCTGGTTCCAACCTTTCCTAAAGTGGAGTTTTGGCATTTTTTCATTTACGAATCTAAATGTTCAGTTTGGTTCTTTGCTGTAGCTTGAGGAAGTGTGTGGGCTTCCCAGGTGGTACAGTGGTAAAGAATCCACCTGCCAGTTCAGGAGATCCAAGAGATATGGGTTCGATCCCCAGGTCTGGAAGAACCCCGGGAGGAGGAAATGGCAACCCCCTCCAATATCTTGCAGGGATAATCCCATGGACAGAGGAGCCTGGTGGGCTATAGTCCATGGGGTATCAGAGTCAAACACTACTGACCACACACGCGTACTGTTGCTGAGGAAAATGTGTAACTTAGAATAAAAATTAAAATTGGTGTGTCTTAATAATTGGTAGTTACCTATATCTTCAGAGTGTAAAGCAGACAAACATAAATGTAATATAGGCAACATCTGTATTTTCTAAGTATAAATACAATATAAATAATAAATGTAATATAGGCAAATAATTATATTCTTTGGCAAAGGAAGACAGTTTGTCAATATATTTCCAAGTGAGTTGAGAATTTCCTAAATTATATTTTAAAAGCTATCATTGTGTGATAAATAAGCAAAACATAACTAAGTTGTTTTTAAAAAGCTGAGACATAGTCAGCCATGACTTTGGACTCTTGTTAGTAAACAAGTAATTAATGGAGTCACTGTAAATATGCTAGACCAAGCACCAACTAGGAATTACAAGAATTAGGACTTGACCCAACGAACTGTTGGACCAGGACAGAACCTAACCTCTGTGAACCTTAAATGCCTTGATTAAAAAGGAAGATTGAATCAGCTATGTATATACATATATCTCCTCCCTCTTGGACCTCCCTCCCACTGCCTTCCCCTCCCCCCAGTCTCACCCCACCACAGAGCCCTGAGCTGAATTCCCTATGCTATGCAGGTTCTCACTAGCGCTCTGTTTTACACATGCTATTGTATATAAGTCAGTCCCTATTACCCAATTTATCCCCCATGTCCACATGTCATTCTGTACATCTGCATCTCTGCTCCTACCTTGCAAATAGGTTCGTCTGTACCATTTTTCTAGATTCCACGTATATGTGTTAATATACAATATTTGTTTTCTCTTTCTGACATCAGTCTGTATAAGAATTACAGATGGACAGTGTCTAGGTCCATCCACATCTCTACAAATGACCCAATTTCATTCCTTTTTATGGCTGAGTTAATACTGCATTGTATATAGATACCACATCTTTGTCCATTCATCTGTTGATGGACACTTAGACTGCTTCCATGACCTGGCTATTATATAGTGCTGCAGTGAACATCGGGGTGCATGTGTCTTTTTGAATTATGATTTTTTCAGTATAAGGACTCTCCATACTGTTCTCCATAGTTGGTATATCAATCTACATTCCCACCAGTGGTGCAAGAGGGTTCTCTTTTCCCCACATCCTCTCCAGCATTTATTGTTTGTAATTATTTTGTTGTTGTTATTGCACTGAGTTGTTGTTTTGTGTAGGCTTTCTCTAGTTGCAGTGAGCAGGGGCTACTCTGTTGTGGTGTGCAGGCTTCCAATTGCAGTGGCTTCTCTCATTGGAGCCCAGGCTCTGGGGCACGCAGGCTTCAGTAGTTGTGGCTCCTGGCCTCTAGAGAGCTGGCTCAGTAGTTGTGGTGCACTGGGCTTAGTTGCTCCAGAGTATGTGGGATCCTCCTGGGCCAGGGATTGAACCAGTGTTCCCTGCATTGCAAGGCACATTCCTAACCAGTGGACCACCAGGGAAGCCCTATTTTTTGCAGATTTTTTAAAAAATATATTGAGCTTCATGAACTATCTGCATGTTTTGTAGATTAATCCCTTGTCAGTTGCTTTGGTTGCAAATATTTTCTCCCATTCTGAAGGTTGTCTTTTCATTGTGTTTATGGTTTCCTTTGCTGTGCAAAAGCTTTTAAGTTTCATTAAGTCCCATTTGTTTATTTTTGTTCTTATTTTCATTACTCTAGGAGGTAGGTCAAAACAGATCTTGCTGTGATTTATGTCAAAGAATGGTCTTCCTGTGTGTTCCTCGAAGAGTTTTATAGTGTCCTGTTGGGACACTGGAAATCCATGACTTTTTATCCAGAGAAAGTTTGTGTGTATGTGTAATGTATGCACAAAAGAGGTGCGCCCTTTTTAATTCTGGTAGAAAGTTCCCTAAAACTACAATTTGACACTGTATTGGATCTTTTATTTATAGGTGTGTATTGTACGTTATTCTACCTCATTGTGTTCTAACGTTAATGAAATTTCACCAGATAGCTATTAAATTTAAGTTAACATTTTGTCTTGTGTATTAAACTTTGAGGTTCATATCACATCAAGTATGCATATAATGGGGCTCACATTCGAGTCTGGGCCATGCTAGCTTATGTATATTTTGAGAGACAATGTGCAGTCCCCTTAATGTTTATTTTTATTCTTCATATAAAATTACATGTAATGAACATAAAGGCACTCATTTTCCCTAATAGTATACACATTTAAAAATAACCAAGATGAGTGTAATGATTGCTTATGGATTTCTCTCTGGTCAGATACAAAGACCTCTGTTTGCTGGAAAGTGTAGTTCCTTTCAGCCCTGAACATTCTGAACCCAAGGACAAATAAAAGTGTGTGTATGTCTTAAAACTATGCAAAACCACCAAGCCCCAGAATGAAGTGGTCTGTAGTCCAGAACAGATAGAGAAATGCAGTGACAACTGAGTTGGTTCTATCCAGTGATAACGAGGCGCCCACGTGAAATATGGATGGGTACCGCTCATCACCCACTGAGCACAGGCTCTTTGTTCTCCCAGGCTTTCTGTGGTTCCCTACAAGCATCACTGAGCTGTGCTCTACATCCAATTTGTGAATACAGCATTTCAAAGAAAGTGAAAGAAAGAAAGTGAAGTCGTTCAGTCATGTCAGACTCTTTGCCACCCCGTGGACTGTAGCCCACCAGGCTCCTCTGTCCATGGGATTCTCCAGGCAGAGAATGGAGTGGGTTGCCATTTCCTTCTCCAGGGGATCTTCCCAACCCAGGGATCAAACCCCGGTCTCCTGAATTGCAGGCAGATGCTTTATCCTGTGAGCCACTAGGGAAGCCCCCAAAGTATGAACAGGCCTATTACATTTTGAAAATGCAGTATTATCTATTAGATTTTATCATTTGAGAAGAAATGCCTTTTCCAGGTTGATACCAATGATAGGTAAAGATCACCAGAACTTAGGATATTCTCTCTTAAGCACAAAAACTAATGTAAACATTTTTTAAAAAATCATGTTTTTAAAATATTTCAAAGGATTTTATATAATAAATGGATAATGATATTTCACACAATTTTTAAAATTATGATGAAAGAGAACACCAATATAGGAAATGTTAGAAAATCAACTTTTATTATTTACCTCTAATTTATGTCAAAACAATGAGTATCTTTTATTCTAAAATATAACATACTTTTCAGGAATTCAATTCTGAGAGAAACCAAAATAAAGTACTGTGAAAATGAGATGACAAAGAGATGATACTGTATGATGTATCAGACAGTCTTTTGCAGTGTGACTTGGACTAAGGAAAATAATGCAAGAGGCCCTGCATGTGAATCAAAGGCGGATATACTGGGATCCACAGAAGGAAGAAAATGTTCTTTCAAAGGAAACTGATTTCTCATAGATGACTGTAGGCTGCAGACTAAAGCATCTGAAACAGCAGCCAGCAAGAGGTGAACCAGGCCTTTCTTTGGATATAGTAGATGACGCAGAGATTGAAAGAGAACCGGTAGGAGATACACTGCCAGGCAGTGATCAGTGTTGCTTTTACAGTTCCCATGGAACATTTATATACTGTCTTTCGGGTTGTGTGCGATGGAATCTGTATAAACTGGTAACGTGTTGACATATGAAGCTAATTAAAGCATGTGTAGAGAAGCAGAGTTGCACAGAGTCAGACACAACTGAAGCAGCAGCAGCAGCAGCAGAGAAGCAATATGAAGAAAAAGTATATGAAATACACTACAGGCTTCCCCTTCATTGTTTTATGACCTAAGGGCCTTTAGGGGCTGGATTTAAGGTTTATTTTAAAGTTTAATCGAGAAATTCTACAATGCAGTTTCTGTATTGCTAAGCAGTGGAGTATTTGAAAAGCAACCCCCACACATGTGTAAATGTGGTGTTCCTTTGAAAGTCATGGTGGACTGTTTGCTGAGGCCCAGCCAGCACAAGTTGGATGGGTGGATGGGGTCTATACTCAGCCCTTGGGGGCCTGCCTTTGGGAGCTGCCTCCCCCTCAAGTGTACAGGTTTCCCTGTCCTCCTGAGTCTGGTCCTGACTTGGGTTGTTGACTGGCTGCTACAGTGATATCCTGGCCCTTTCCCAGGGATCCTGTGATCAGGACACCCAGCATTCTCTGGGCTGAGAAAATCCCCCAATTCCTATTTGTCATCCACCTTGTTCCAGGCCCAAAGCCCACAGAAAAAGTATTTCTTACCACAGGATTTTAGTGTTAGACCCAGCACTGGAGGTGGGAAGGAAGAGGTATGATTAATGAAAGGACAGTCTATTTAAAGATTGTTCCGCACTTTTGAAAGTATTTCTTTATCTTTAAGTGTCTCTTCCCTGGTGTAATTCTTTCCTTTGAGAGAACGTCTTGTCCCCAAACTTTTCAGTAACTCATACAAATCCACTCATCTCAGATACTTGTAATTTCAGGAGTGCTTTAGCCATGGCACACAGATCATCAAGTCCTGTTTATGAGTTTTTAATCCTCTTTCAGATTTTTGTAACTTCCATAATATAGTTTAGTGGAATAGAAGAAGCAAGTTTCGAATTATTAATTTTTAAAACAGAGAAAAATAAAACACAAGGAGACAGCTAACCTTGCTTAAAAATTCTTGGGCTAATTAGTATTTTGGTAGTTTTATCATCCAGCTATTGCTCTTAGAAGTTTATTAGAAAAAAGATTGGATATAGAAATGTAAGGATCACAGAAGAAATGTAAATCTGACTTAAATGTAGTAGAAAAAATAAAGAAATTTGATACTGTCTTTTTCTTGACCTAAAATGCCTCCCATTTGCAACAGAACAACATGTGAAGCACAAGTTCTAATGTTTGACAGATAGCAAATAACTAATAAACCCATGACCAGATGGGAGCCATCCTGGGCTTACATAAAAGCTGGCTCTAAAAAAGGCTTTTTAATCATCAAAATATTTCAGCTGTTTTTGACATTCAAGGCAGGTATGTCTTAATGTTAAAAAGAGGGATTTTTAAACAAATTTAAACATTAATGTTAAAAAGAGGGTTTTTTAAAAAATATAAACACTTTCATGTCCTAAGAAATTTATTAAAAATAACCCTAACTACAGAAATATCATAAAAGAAAACATAAAATACAAACTCAGAAATAAATTACAACTCCAGTAAATTTGATCACAAATAAATTGTGTGGGAATGATGGGTCTTTATTGTTTTGGGTGCCAGGCATGTACTGAGTGCCAGAAGGTAACAGAAGCTGCAGATAGAATCTGGATGCTTTCTTTCTGACAGAGTTTTAGACAGAGGGGGATTTAGCGACTTTGCATTCTGAAATTTGTTATCTTGTTTGGGACAAATTCCGTTCACTTTTATGCCCTTGTTCTCATCCCACTTCTGTTATAATACACAGATCTTCAACCAGCAAAACTCACATGTCATTGTTGATCATTTCTGCAAATGGTAGGTAGTGATGGCAGCGCATGTTCATTGCCAATTAAAAGGACATTGGAGAGGTCCATTGAAGACTAGACCCTCTACTAAATGGCCACTTGTCAAGAAGGTGGCTCATATGGCCTCACAGCTTTCATTTTATTAGAGAGGATTCTCTTGGTGAGGGACCAGCTATATTGAGTCTTTGACACTTGAGAACAAGATCAAAATGGGCCTGAGAGCAGGTAAGGACAGCTGCCCTTCCAATGTTTTTCACTTAAAACAAGTGCACTGCTCAGGATCTGAGTATTGACAAGGTCCTTCAGAGTCAGTCACCAGAATGTGATAAAACATCTCTCAATTCTAGGTGGTTTCTCAGGGATTCAGGGCTATAAGTGATACCAGAGTAATTTGTGAATCATACTTCAACTGGTCTTTAAACCAGGAAAATATGTTTAATTTTGTTATCTCATTGCTGTTTTAAAAGAATATTTTACTGTCTTATGCAGTCAGTTCAGTCGCTCAGTTGTGTCTGACTCTTTACGAGCCCATGAACTGCAGCACACCAGACTTCCCTGTCCATCACCAACTCCTGGAGTTCTCCCAAACTCATGTCCATTGAGTCAGTGATACCATCCAACCATCTCATCCTCTGTCATCCCCTTCTCCTCCTGCTCTCAATCTTTCCCAGGATCAGGGTCTTTTCCAGTGAGTCAGCTCTTTGCATCAGGTGGCCAAAGATTTGGAGTTTCAGCTTTAGCATCAGTTCTTCCAATGAATATTCAGGACTGATCTCCTTCAGAATGGACGAGTTGGATCTCCTTGCAGTCCAAGGGACTCTCAAGAGTCTTATCCAACACCACAGTTCAAAAGCATCAATTCTTCGGCACTCAGCTTTCTTTATAGTCCAACTCTCACATTCATACGTGACTACTGGTAAAACCATAGCTTTGACTAGATGGACCTTTGTCAGCAAAGTAATGTCTCTGCTTTTTAATATGCTGTCTACATTGATCATAACTTTCCTTCCAAGGAGTAAGCGTCTTTTAATTTCATGGCTGCAGTCACCATCTGCAGTGATTTTCGAGCCCCCAAAAATAAAGTCAGCCACTGTTTCCAATGTTTCCCCATCTATTTGCCATGAGTGATGGGACCAGATGCCATGATCTTCGTTTTCTGAATGTTGAGCTTTAAGCCAACTTTTTCACTCTCCTCTTTCATTTTCATCAAGAGGCTCTTTATTTCCTCTTCACTTTCTGCCATAAGGGTGGTGTCGTCTGCATATCTGAGGTTATTGATATTTCTTCCGGCAGTCTTGATTCCAACTTGTGCTTCATCCAGCCTAGCGTTTCTCATGATGTACTCTGCATATAAGTTAAATAAGCAGGGTGACAATATACAGCCTTGACATACTCCTTTTCCTATTTGGAACCAGTCTGTTGTTCCATGTCCAGTTCTGACTGTTGCTTCCTGACCTGCATACAGGTTTATCAAGAGGCAGATCAGGTGGTCTGGTATTCCCATCTCTTTTAGAATTTTCCACAGTTTATTGTGATCCACACAGTCAAAGGCTTTGGCATAGTCAATAAAGCAGAAGCAGATGTTTTTCTGGAACTCTCTTGCTTTTTCAATGATCATTGCGGATGTTGGCAATTTTATCTCTGGTCCCTCTGCCTTTCTGCCTTTTCTAAATCCAGCTTGAACATCTGGAAGTTCACGGTTCACGTATTGCTGTAGCCTGGCTTGGAGAATATTGAGCATTACTTTACTAGTGTGTGAGATGAGTGCAATTGTGCGATAGTTTGAACATTCTTTGTCATTTCCTTTCTTTGGGATTAGAATGAAAACTGACCTGTTCCAGTCCTGTGGCCACTGCTGAGTTTTCCAAATTTGCTGACATATTGAGTGTGCCACTTTCACAGCATCATCTTTTAGGATTTGAAATAGCTCAACTGGAATTCCATCACCTCCACTAGCTTATTTCGTAATGATGCTTCCTAAGGCCCACTTGACTTCACATTCCAGGATGTCTGGCTCTAGGTGAGAGATCACACCATTGTGGTTATCTGGGTCATGAAGATCTTTTTTGTACAGTTCTTCTGTGTATTCTTGCCACCTCTTCTTAATATCTTCTGCTTCTGTCAGGTCCATACCATTTCTGTCCTTTATTGTGCCCACCTTTGTATGAAATGTTCCCTTGGTATCTCTAAGTTTCTTGAAGAGATCTCTAGTCTTTCCCATTCTGTTGTTTTCCTCTATTTTTTTGCATTGATCGCTGAGGAAGGCTTTCTTATCTCTCTTTGCTATTCTTTGTTAAATTATGCTTTTTATTTTATATGTCTTTTTATGGTAATTCTGTTTGAAGGCATCAATCCTGCTAGTTTTAAGTTTATGTTTGTTCAGAATCTTAAGTTTTCAGAGCCCATGGAGATACCCCATTGTAGGTTTTGAAAAGGATAATGTCTAATTTTTTTATTTGAATATGTTCTTCTTTTACATGATGTGGTAATAGCCTAAAATGAACCTTTTGTTCTTTGAGCAAACAGCTTGGCCTACAATACAATGAGTGACTTAGAAGAATCTGTGACCCTTGCGGCTGGGTCCCCGTCAGGGTGCAGATGGTGCACAGGATGTAATGGTTGTGTCCCATCCCACCCAGGAGGCTCGTTTAGGTCATAGGCACTAAACCCCAAGCCGAGTAACAGCTGAGGTCCTGGGGAGTGGACCGACATTGAGTCCCTCTTGGGACTGGTTCCCATTCTGACCTTGGTCCCTGTGGTTATCCCTTTTGCAGGTGAGTATATGTTCACTGATGAGCAGAGACATGCTTTGTGTGCAGATTTTCAGGTGCCACTAGCATAGTATTCTCCCCATTTTGCTGAAACTTGTCCTGTGGCAAGTATGTTTCTCTTGAAACCAGACAGCTACGGAAACACCATGACCAGCAACGTCTCCGCCACCATCCAAGACAAACCTCTGGTGTGGTACCACTGAGGTGTGAATTGGGAATTAACTAAGAAACCCAGTTAATTTTCTCGTCCATCTGCTTTGCTATTCACTGAGAGTTTTCATCACTCTAGTAATGATTTTCTCAGCATGGGAAGATCTCATCCTTTAATCGGTCTTAAGGACATTTCTAGCCCCTAGATAAATGAGTACTCCAGAAAAAACATGCTTGTTCACTTATATCACTTACCTTCTGGTTCAGTTATAGTCTCTCCTTAACTGCTCGCCTCCTTCTCCAGAAGCTTCCCAGACTATTCCAGTTGGCAGTGACCTTGTTATCTTCTATACCAGGGGTTGGTGCTTTTTAAGTAAAGGGGTAGACAGTAAACATTTCCAAATTTATAAGCCATACGTGTGTTTCAGCATCACATGTCTGTCATTGTAGAACCAAAACAGCTGACAACAAATGCAGAATATCTAAATGAATAGGTTTGGCTGTTTTCTAAAAAGAATTTGTTTATAGCATAGGTAAAAGGGGCTGGAATTAACTCAGTCAGGAGTAGCTTGCTGACTCCTGTCCTACACTAAAAACATTTCTGTGTCAGTTGGGTTATCTGTTAATATCTTTTTTAAAATTGGTCTCTCATAGAAGATCTCCTAGAGAAGGCAATAGCTACTACTCCAGTATTCTTGCCTAGAGAACTCCATGGACAGAGGGGCCTGGCAGGCTACAGTCCTTGGGGTCACAAAGAGTCAGACACGACTGAGTGACTAACTTTCAGTGTTACATAAATTTTCATCTGTGCATAAAGAATCTATTGTATGCAAATAGTTTTCTCAATAAGTATTATTTTTTCATTGGTTTAAGTTTGTCTCATCATCTCCAAACATGTTATCAGTATCTGGGATTTGAAAAGTAATTGAACTAAAGGAGTAGTTGAGCAAAAGTAAAGGTATTGTGTCCTAGCAAACGACTTAGCTTTGGAAGAATTTTGTTGATCAAGGTGCTTGCATTTGACTTGAAAAGGCAAGTCCTCCCTTACAAGGACAGTTGCGATGCTAATAGGAATATGTTTGTTTCTGAAGCACATAACATATAGTGACTGAATCTGCACTTAGTGAATGAGTGATTATATTGGTTTTGTGCTCTGGCTATTCTTGCCTGCCTTCAAGAGATGGCTGGGAAGATAACATGGGGCAGGCCATATGGCTGGTGGCTTGGAAAGAATGTGAATTTCTGTAAAGTCCTTCACAGACAAGCAAAATTTTAAATCCGTGTTTATCAATAAATGAGGAAAACCACTTCTCGCTTGGGAGGAGATCAGAAATCAGTTAATCTCCATTTCTCTTTAGTGAGAGCATTTCATGAAAGACTAAAAATATAGGGAGATCGCTGACAGGAATTAAGTGAACTGTGTATTTTCAGGTCCTTTATATTAATCTTCTCTCTCATCATCTTTGTCAAATATGTGGCTTTCACTATGATCTGTGTGTGCTTAGGAAAGGAAAGCTAGGCCTTCAGTTGGCCATTTGTGCTTGGAAAATTCCACGGACAGAGGAGTCTGATCGGCTACAGTTAGTTCGTGAAGTCAAAGAATCAGACATGACTGAGCAACCAAACCCATGCATGCGTGCGTACACACACACACACACAGTCTCTTCCTTTATAGGGGATCTGCAAAGAGCTTTGGAAACAAAAGAGGAATACAAAGGCTAGTTCATGTCTGCAGTAGATCAGGAAATAAGAAATGATTGAGAAACAGGGGAATCCTCACTTGTCTTTGTCACTGGGAGTGATTGACATGAGAAGAGTCAAGAGGAAGAAGGGAGCTAAAAGAGCTGAGTGCGTGCGCAATGCTTTGATGGTGACTGATGGCAACCTAGCCATTAGCAAGCCTTTCTCTGTATTGCTCGTTGTTTTCAGACTACCTTGCAATCAGCTTTTTAGTCACCTCAGTCACCACGTGAAGCTAGTTGACAGGCCTCTCTCTGCTTTAGCATTGAGGACAAATGACTTGCTGAGGGTCAGGCAGTGAGTTGCTTATGGAACTCATTAATCCCTGGGTCATCTCTCTTGGGTTAGCAAAATACTATCTCTCTTTTGTTTTTAAAGACAACTCTAAAACTGGAAAACTTACCTACTCATTGACCTGATTGTTTTCCAGGATAATACTACTACAGAAATCCTAACTTTAATCCTTTTTTAAATTTGCCTTTCTTAAAGCTTTATAATGTCACTTTTCAGAAAAAATTTAGCTGTGCATTTTAAAGTTTAGCCAGCTCCTGTGTTTAGGTAATGATCTCAGAATTCTGGCCCTTTATTTCTCTTGAGTTCTTTACCTAGAGACTTCAGGAGAGATTTCAGGAGAAATAAAAATTTTTAACCAGGCACACTTGGTTTGTGGCATTGCTGCTGCTGCTGCTAAGTCGCTTCAGTCGTGTCCAATTCTGTGCGACCCCATAGATGGCAGCCCACCAGGCTCCCCTGTCCCTGGGATTCTCCAGGCAAGAACACTGGAGTGGGTTGCCATTTCCTTCTCCAATAGCTGTTGTCAAAATCTGTATGGAAGGGTAAGATAAAACTGCTTTCTATTTCAATTATTCTGTCTTTTCTTCCCAGAAGCTCATATAGTGCTAGACAAAAGCATTAACCTCAGATTTTGGAAGGAGAGATGCTGACATTTGTTGTTAAATTGGTTTAGCGATAGTCATTCAATAATGAGTGATCACTCGGCTTTCTCTACTTTTCTTAGTATAACCAAAACAACCCCTAACAAATAGAGAATGGAATTTTTGTAGGTCATGGGAGGCTGATGACTTGTATTGGCAACTCAGTCAGTGTTTTACCCCTCAAGTATTTTTTTAAGCATCCCTCATATACAGATTGGAGAATGCAACGACACCCCACTCTAGTACTTTTGCCTGGAAAATCCCATGGACAGAGGAGCCTGGTAGGCTCTAGTCCATGGGGTCGCTGAGGGTCCGACACTACTGAGCGGCTTCACTTTCACTTTTCACTTTCATGCCTTGGAGAAGGAAATGGCAACCCACTCCAGTGTTCTTGCCTGGAGAATCCCAGGGGCGGGGGAGCCTGGTGGGCTGCCATCTATGGGGTCTCACGGAGTCGGACACAACTGAAGTGACTTAGCAGTAGCATATACAGATACTGTTTCAGACAGTGGGGATATAGCCCTGAATAAAATATTCATGCAGCTTACATTTTAATAGGTGGATTATTGTTTTAAAGCTTAAATATGTAGTAATGGGAAGTGATGATAACTGTAAAGAAAACAAAAGCAGGGTGAAGAATTGGATGGTGACTGGAGTAAGGGGTATTTTACGTGGAGTTAGCAAAAACCTCTCTAGGATGTGACATCTGAAGAGGCCTGAAAGAAGGAAAGGCTTATGGCTGGAAAAGAGGATTGCAGTAAGTGAGAACAGCAAGGACAAGAGCCTTAGGTAGGATTGAGATAGGTGTGTGTGAGGAAACAGGAGCTACAAGGCTAGAGGGGCTGGAACAGAATGCTTGGAACAGAGAGTAACAGGACGTGAAGTCTGAGACGTGGACAGACCCTGTGGGCTCTATTGACCAAGGTCAAGTGGGTGGATTCTGGGTCTTAGTTAATGAAAAACCATTGGAGGAATTGGGTGAGGGTGTGCGGTCATCTGTTCACGTTTCCCAAAGGTCTCTGTGAATGCTGGATGGAGACTGGATTGCAAATGGTAAAGGGGACTTAGGGACACTCATTAGGGAGCTGTTTTGGAGGATTGAGGGCTGATGTTAGCTTGAGGTAGGGATGGAAATGGTGAGGAGGCATGGGATTCACAACACTGTATCTTTAAGTAGAGCTGATGGAGCTTCATGACAGATTGGATGTGGACTATAGAGGAAAGAAACTGCACGGGTTGGGCACCAACCACCCCAGGAGGAGCTGTTTACAGAGACTGTGCAATGCATAGTGGCTGAGGGGAAATCAAGGATGACCCTTGGATTATGATCTGAGCAGCCGTCTGTATGATTGGTGGCACTTCTTACTGAGATGGGGAAGCATGGAAGGAACAGGTGAGGGATTGCAAGGGAATCAAGTTCTTTGGGCTGTGGGAAAGGTGAGCCGTTGGACACCTTAAGACGAGATGTCAGATGTAGAGTCAAATATGTGGAACTCGGGAAAGGTCAGTGCTGAATATAAAAATTTGAAAGAATACACGGCTATGGGACTGAATAAGCAATTTTTGTGAATGCATGTTTGTGGGGGGAGTGGTTTGTGGACTGTATCCTGGGACATAGCACAAGTTAGAAGTAGGGAAGGAGAGGGGAGTACAGTGCACCCTAAATTGTTTATGTTAGAAAGTAATGCGGAAATAAACATATTTGTAAAATCACTTATTTTCTTCCTTCCTTAGTAAGAGCCCTTTGTGAAAATTGAGCTCATGTCCCTGTGATGCTTACTTTTGAGCTCTAATGATGCTGTCACTGATGGGAGATCTCAGTTCTCCCCACCGGTGATATTACTGCCATGTGTGCAGAGACTGTGGGGCCTCGGTTCATTTGGGCCACTCTGGTTTTTATAAACCTTTCGCACTCAGATCATTGTGAATCGCTCCGAGGTAGCATTTTCCACAAATGGCACAGCTGAGCTGCAGCCCGACAGGCAGCGTCCTTATTTGTGTTATGAATGCCTGTCCTAGGGTGGTAACCACCCTTGGATGAAGCTGCTCTTTGCACTTCTCTGTTGACGTCTCTCGTATCTTGATCTCCCCATTTTGTGTGGGACCTTTGTGGATGGGAAGACTCTGAAGAAACTGGAGATCCATCCGCTTGCCAAAACCCACCCAGCAAACACAACCTCGCAAGGACTTGTCTTAAGTTTCTGTTTAGTCCCTGGGGCTCTAGCTACATCTCTTCCACTGGGCTCTGAAGTGCAAGCCAAATGCAGTGTGAATTAGCATTACGCTTTTGATTTTGCATCTGCGCTGTCATTTGTGTTCCAGGTCTTGAACGCTCACTCTTCCTCGTGCTCTCCTTATCCCCCACCTCTGCCGCCTTTTTTATAAGCTCAGGACCTAAAAATATTCAGATATGTTTCTCTCAACAACAGTGTTGCACACTTACTACTTAATGTCAGCCTGATTGGAAACCCATTTAGATATCATCCTTTTTTTTTTTTTCTGCTAGAAATTTCAGTCTTTCTCAACAGGAAGGTGTATGGTTAATACAGAACAAGAATTAAGCACGTAAACGCTTTACTTAGAAGCAGAATGATGTAAATCTAATTGTCCACATTTCCTACCTATTGTTTAATAGGTTTTTTTTTTCCTATGCCTTTGTTGTTATTCTTTGTTGTTGCTCTGGCTGCAGAGATAGAGGGTGTTCGCTGTTCTGGCCCTTTCAAGATATTCATTCTTTTCTTCCTGGGGTTTGCCCTCTCTCATTCTTGTAAAAAGGCATCCTGCTAACCTCTGTAATTGCTTTCATTTATTATTATTATTATTGGAAACTGCATTTAAATATCTGCAGGTTTCACCTAGCGTCATAGATATTTCAGAATTATTTTCTTTTCCAAGAACATATTTTCATTATCGGGGAAGGCAATGGCACCCCACCCCAGTACTCTGGCCTGGAAAATCCCATGGACGGAGGAGCCGGGCTCCAGCGGGGGGGGACTGAGCGACTTCACTTTCACTTTTCACTTTCATGCATTGGAGAAGGAAATGGCAACCCACTCCAGTATCTTGCCTGGAGAATCCCAGGGACAGAGGAGCCTGGGGGCTGCCGTCTTGGGACGCACAAAGTCGGACACGACTGAAGCGACTTAGAAGCAGCATTTTCATTATGGCATGAAGTTCAAGTCATTTACAATTTAAATATTTTGCAAGCTCCTATTTTACATGTCAGGAGGAAACCATTTGGGGGAATATTTGTGAGAAAGATGGTTTTGTGCTTTATACTGTTAATTTCCTCTTTGATCTTGATTTTAAAAATCTGATGAAAGGGTTAGATATATTACTTCTCCTGGCATTTCCTATGCTGGTTAATGGCATGACCAGTTAGCTGGTCCCATCTGGAGTCCTCTTTCAGCCTCCCTCAGTTCGGTTCAGTTCAGTTGCTCAGTCATGTCCAACTCTTTGCGACCCCATGAATTGCAGCATGCCAGGCCTCCCTGTCCATCACCAACTCCTGGAGTTCACTCAGACTCACGTCCATCGAGTTGGTGATGCTGTCCAGCCATCTAATCCTCTGTCGTCCCCTTCTCCTCCTGCCCCCAATCCCTCCCAGCATCAGAGTCTTCTCCAGTGAGCCAGCTCTTCGCATGAGGTGGCCAAAGTCCTGGAGTTTCAGCTTTAGCATTATTCCCTCCAAAGAAATCCCAGGGCTGATCTCCTTTAGAATGGACTGGTTGGATCTCCTTGCAGTCCAAGGGACTCTCAAGAGTCTTTTCCAACACCACAGTTCAAAAGCATCAATGCTTCGGCTCTCAGCTTTCTTTACAGTCCAACTCTCACATCCATACATGACCACAGGAAAAACCATAGCCTTGACTAGACAGACCTTTGTTGGCAAAGTAATGTCTCTGCTTATCAATATGCTATCTAGGTTGGTCATAACTTTCCTTCCAAGGACTCAAATAAATATTAAAGCTCGTAAGTTCCTTCTCTTTAATCCATCAATAGCATCCTTTTTTATTCTTTCGGCTGTTGTCCAGTGTAGGTGATGAGTAATCCTTGTTCACTTGAACTTCTTTGTTAATCTCATAATTGGACTTCATCCCAGACTAGCTTGTCTTCATACCAGCTAGTCTGGTAGCTCAGCTGGTAAAGAGTACATCTACAATGCAGGAGACTCCGGTTCAATTCCTAGGTCAGGAAGATCCCCTTGAGAAAGGGATACGCTACTGCCTCCAGTATTCATGGGCTTCTCTGGGTGGCTCAGACGGTAAAGAGTCGGCCTGCAATGCGGGAGACCTGGCTTCGATCCCTGGCTTGGGAAGATCCTCTGGAGGAGGGCGTGGCAACCCACTCCAATATTCTTGCCTGGAGAACCCCATGAACAGAGGAGCCTGGTGGGCTGTAGTCCATGGAGTCGCAAAGAGTCAGACATGACTGAGTGACTAAGTACAAGTCTTGTCCCACCCAGATCAAACTCCACATTATTCCCAGAACAATCAACCGGACCACATAAGGTCTTGTCATGCAGCTCATGCCTCATCATAGAATAAATTTCAAATCCTTTATATGTTATGGAAGGTTCTTCATCATCTCACCTCTTGCTGTTCATGTCAGCCTCATTTCTTGCTATCCTGTCCCTAATGTTCTAGGGTCACATTCTTCTGAATAACTTCCTATTTCCCTGAATGTGACAACTGCTTAAAATTTCAGGTTATCTGAATTGGAGCTCCTCACCACCTCAACTGTGACTTCGCAGACCTCAATCTTAGACATTGTTTGGCATGCTAAGTGAGGAGTCATGCATGTATGCATGCTAAGTCACTTCAGTCGTGTCCAACTCTGTGCAACCCTATGGTTCACAGCTTGCCAGGCTCCTCTGTCCATAGGATTCTCCAGGCAAGAATACCGGAGATTGGGTTGCTGGGCCCTCCTCCAGGGGATCTCCCTGACCCAGGGGTGGAACCCATGTCTCTTACGTCGAACCTGCATTGGCAGGCGAGTTCTTTACCACTGATGCCACCTGGTCAGTGAATGAATAGTACCTTCTTGAATCCTTAGCTGGGAACATGTGAATACTTATACATTGACTGGCTTATACTTAATGAAGCTGAGACTAATACCTCTTTTGATAATAACTTTTTTTATATTCACCATTTGGTGTTTGGCATTATACAATGATTTTGATGGAAATCACCATATACTTTGGATGCCTCCATAATAAGGTCTTATTTCTACTATTGGTTTGCTGACCATTCCTAGTAATCTTTTCAGTTACTTTTTTTTAACGTATTTGAGCTCACTGCAGCTTTAGAAATAGAAGGAAGTCATTCAAGATTTTCAGAATAAATTAATTTTGCTCTGGCTAATAAAAATAATAGAAATTTAGTCTATATTTAAATTCTGATGAATCAGAAAAAAAGAATGGAAATTTAGTCTGTGTTTAAATTCTGTAGACATCACAGAAATTTGTTTTATTTGTTTCAGACCATTTTAGCACCCTAGAAGTATGCTTTAGTGACTCAATAAATCGTTGAGTACCTACTAACTACAGAGTACACAGACACACAATTAAAGCATTTACACAACTACTTCTGAGATGAAAACCACTGTCCTGAACATAGATTTTTATTATCCATTAATATATTAAATTTATTGAGCAACTTCTATGTGGAGATAGGGTGCTGGTCATTGTGATTATAGAGATAATAAAAGTCAAGTGCTGTGACCTTAAGGAGCTCCAAGATACATGAAATATTACTATCAAATGGGATAGGGCTATGAACAAGAGTCTTTATCAGCTCACCTTGCAGTGAGTGGTCAGGGTAATTGTACCCTCTGTCAAACCATGAAAGTAGAGTCCCCATGATCATGACTCGTTCAGCAGAGGCAGGATGGAAGCAAGCTTTTTCAACACCTGTTCCAGAATAAGAGAAAGAATATGAACAAATATAAAGGAACCAGAATCAAGAGAGTGACATCCTAGATCACACCAGTATGGAGTAAGAAAAGCATGGGATCCAGAAAACTATCACTGGAACTGCAAACCCAGAGAGCAGAAAGCTTGAATAGGAAATAGATTACTCTCTTGATAACTGTGTTGAGCTGGAACCCCATTGTATTTCATTTATACCGTGACTTACACAGTACTCCAAAGTGAGTTGCTAACAATTCTCAACAAATTCATTAGGTGACTTCATCAAATCTCAAATCTCAAAATCTTTGGGTTTTTACAGCTACAAGCTTTATGTAACTGTTGTGGCCACAATTCTGGGTCTGGAGTGGACAAAGTCCTTGGGCCCACAGCTGATGTTCACCTGGTATGTACCAGTTCTTCTGCATCAGTTATTAACATGCTTCTATTCTGATCTCCCCAAGCGCCTGGGTCAGTCCTGATGTTCCCTAGGATCTACAGGATCTCTTTGTAGCCCAGGAGCTAAAGGATGAGTACCTGGAACAGAAGACCTTCAGGGCCCCAAGCCAAAAAGAAAAAAAAAAGTCACTACGAACTATAAATTACTGAGAACAAGCGCCAGGCCAACAGTTCATGTCTTAATGGATATTATCATATAGTAGAAGCTCATATGAGCTACTCTTAATAATCTTTTAATTGATAGCACTTAGGAGAGGCCTAACACGTAGCAGGGGCTTAGTACTTGAGAGCTGTTATGATTCAGATGCACGCTCAAGGAGTCTTCTTCCTACTGAGGAGACAGACATGTAAACAGACTTAGCTGCATCTGGAGAGAGTGGTCCGTGTTCTAGTCCAGTGTTCTCTGATTGCTCTCTGCCTATCAGAGCATGTTCTCATCTGCCCTGGGATGTTGTTTCATGTGTCAGAGCCCTCATTTCTATTTGTGTGCAATTTTATTCTTTCTTGGTATGACTACTTAATGTTAATGGCAGAATGTTTACCTTTTGTTTGGCTAAGGAAGATTCATTTTCTCCCATAATGTTCACAAAGCACCTCTGCCAATTTTACTCTGTGGGATTGGTGTCTCTGTCTTCAAGGTGCTGCAGAGTGCTGTCTCTCTCCACTCTGACAGTTCTTTGTCCTCTGGACTGCTGCCCTGAGCCTGCCCATTCTGTGTGCTGTTTCTGCTAGTGTTATTCCAGTAGGATGTATCAGGTATTTTTAATACTATTCCTTTCGTTAGAGTAATTTGCTTATGAGGCCGGGGGGGGGGGGGGGCGGGTGGAAATAAGGATGTCTTTATACTTAGATCACCTGAGGTCTTAAGCTCAGAGAATTTCCTTTAAAATCATCACAGGCTCCATCACAGTCTTGTGGGCAGCTTGTCTTCACATGCAAACTGCAGAGATTCACTAGATTCATCACATCAGGATATCTCAACCTGAGCACTACTGACATGTGGGGCTGGATAACGCTGTTGTAGTGGGCTCTCCCTGTCCTGTGCATTGTCAGATACTCCGCAGCATCCTTGTCCTCTGCCGACTAGATTCCCATAGAAACTGCCCAGTTTTGACAACTAAAAATAACTGTAGGCCTCTTTGCCAAGTATCTCCTGCTGGGGGCCAAATCACCTCAGGTTGAGAACTGCTCTAAATAATAAACATGTGAAAGTAGATTGACAAACAAGTTATAAAATGTGTTGACAAGCAAAGCTAAAACATTTGTGATAATGACAGCAATTACTTCGCACTTACTGTGGGCCAGGCATTTTTGTAAAGCTCTTTTCGTGTAAGTAACCAAACCTATAGACTGACTTTCCATTGTAGCATTACTATCCATGTTTTATAGACTAGGAAACTGAGGCACAGAGAGGTCATGCCACTGCTAAGTGTCACATTAAGACTCTGAACCTAAGCATTGTGATCCTATAGTCAACAATACAAACTTACTGTGCTTTTCTTACAACAAAAATTTATTGGAGTGGAAATGTACTTGGCATCATATGAAATATTTGGTAGGTGCTTAGTAAATATATGTGAAGTGAATAAATGAATATCTGAATTATCTAGGAAATTATTTAATATTTTAAAGTAGTATTGAATAGATTCTTTAATTTAAATAAGAAGTGCTTTTCTCTTAATATAGTCAACTATTATCTATTAGACCAAAGCAGAGGGTCTCTTAGCATTTTTAACTCTATTCTCAGGAATCTCTTGGAAAAGACTTGTCAATGAGACAAGTCTTTAAAATCTCTTATCTGAGCATTTGTTTGCATGCTGTTGTAGTATTGCGATATGTCAGAATGAAGACTGATCAAACTGAGCAAAATATTATTTTCCAAAGCATCTGCTCTTGCCATATAATAAGGAAAAAGAGAATTCATCCTCACTCTTAAACTAGGTATGCATTATCATGAGGTATGAGGCACACAGTTTGATAGTTTGACCTAGCTTCAGGATTTATAAAAGATTAAACATCTTTAACTAACAGGAAACCACTTTAGCCGATCAATCTTCAGGCTTTCATAGTTGGCTTTCTATAATAGGTAAGGAGGCTGGGCTCTAATGTTTGATAAAAATGCATTAATCTGATTTATATCAAAGTGGGATGCATGTATTTATTATAAAATATAAAAACATAATATTCTCCTATTCTTGTTAACGACTCTTTAAAAATGCACTTCTATGAGGCAAAAGACTGGAAGATTCTAGAGTGTCAGTTAAATATAATTTTATTAAAACTGGTAAAATATAGCCATAAAATAGCAAGAAGATAATCACAAAAGCTTTATCTTGCTAGTTCTCTTAAATCTCACATTGTGAATTGCAATAATTTTCTTCCAGGACCATACATAATAAGTATTCTGGGACCATAAGTATTTTCCTTTTGTTTAAATGATCTTTTGAAAATTTGAATGGTTTCATATTTTTTCCTTAATTTTGAAGGTCAGTTATTTTAAGGACAATAATAGAAAGTATCCCAAATTTCCAGATACCATGTCATAAAAAATGGGTAGTAGGGACTTCCCTGGTGGCCCAGTAGTTGGGACTCCATGCTTCCATTGTAGGGGGTGTGGGTTCAGTCCCTGGTTGGGGAACTAGGATCATGCATGCATAGTTACCATATCTTTTGTATACATTCATCTGTCAGTCAGCACTAAGGTTGTTTCTGTATCCTGGCCTTTGTAAATAATGCTGCTATGAACATTGGGGGTTATCCTTTTGAATTAATGTTTTTTGTTTTCTTAAGATAGATGTTCAGGAGTGGAGTTGCTGGATCCTATGGTGGTTCTCTTTTTAGTTTTTTAAAGAATCTCCATACCATTTTCCGTAGTGGATTCATCAATTTACATTTCCTAGCAACAGTGCACAAAGGTTCCCTTTTCTCCACAGTCTCACCAGTCTTCAGTTGTGGTCTTTTTGATGATAACCTTTCTAACAGATGTGAGCAGGATGACCCCTTTGTGGTTTTGATTTGCGTTTCTCTGATAACTAGTGATGTTGAGCATCTTTTCATATGCATGTTCGCCAACTGTGTGTCTTCTTTGGAGAAATGTCTATTTAGGTCTTCTGTCCATTTCTTAATCAGGTTTTTTTTTTGATACTGAGTTTTATGAGCTTTTAAAACTCATATATATGTGAGTTTTATATATATATGAGTTTTAGATATATATATATATATGTTTTAAATATTTTGAATATTAACTCCTATTAGGCATATATTAGGCATATAATTATAATTATATTAGGCATATAATTTGCAAATATTTTTTCCCATTATGTGTCTTTTCTTTTTGTCAGTGGATTCCTTTGTTGTACAAAAGTTTTTAAGTTTAATTAGGTCTTGTTTGTTTTTGTTTCCTTTGCCTTAGGAGACAGATTCAAAACACATTGCTGATTCATGTCAAAGAGTGTTCTGCTTATGTTTTCTTTCTTTTTTTTTTTCGATGAACAAGGCCCACACTTTATTTTCCAAAGTAGTTTTTATACCTTAAGTTGTGCGTAGAGGATAATAGGGGAAGGGGTAGAGTCATGCAGTAAGCCAGGCTTTCTTTCATCTAGTGTTATGGCGTCTGATCGTACATATAGGTTTTAATCCATTTTGAGTTTATTTGTATATATGGTGTAAGTAAATGTTCTAATTTCATTGTTTCACATGTAGCTGTTCAGTTTTCTCAGCACCATTTATTGAAGAGACTATCTTTTCCCCGTTGTATGTTATTAACTCCCTTGTCATAGATTGATTGACCATAAGTATGTGGGTTGACTTCTGGGCCCTCTCTTCTGTTCCATTGATCTAAGTGTCTGTTTTTGTGCCAGCATTATACTGTTTTGATTACTGTGGCTTTGTAGTATAGTCTGAGTTCAAGGCACATGATAGCTCCAGTGTTGTCCTGTTTTGTCAAGCTTTCTTTGGCTATTAAATCTTTTGTGGTTCCATATAAATTTTAGGGTTATTTGTTCTAGTTCTGTGAAAAATGTCACAGGTATTTTGATAGGGATTGCATTAGGACTGCAGATTCCTTTGAATAGTATAGACATTTTAACAATATTATTTTTCCCCCAATTCATGAACACAGGATATATTTCCATTTATTTGTATCATCTTCAATTTCAATTTCCTTCATCAGAGTGTTATAATTTTCAGAGTATAGGTCTTTTACCTCCTTGGTTAAGTTTACCCCTGGGTAGTTTATTCTTTCTGATGCAGTTTTAAATGTGATTGTTTTCTTGCTTTCTCTTTCTGATAGTTCATTATTAGTGCATAGACAAGCAACAGATTTGTGTATAAATCCTGTATCCTGTAGCTTCACTTAATTTACTGGTGAGCTTTAGTAGTTTTTTGGTGATGTGTAGGATTTTCTCTGTTTAGTATCATGCCATCTGCAAACAGTCACACTTTTTTTTTTTTCAATTAGTATTTTTATTTTTTTCTTCTCTGATTGCTATGATTAGGACTTCCAACACCATGTTGAATAAAACTGGCAAGAGGGGACATCCTTGTCTTGTTGCTCAGCTTAGGGAAAGTGCTTTAAGCTTTTCACACATTGATTATGATGTCAGCTATGTCATCATAGCTGACATATTTAGCCTATGTTTTTTTTGTTTGTGTGTTTTGGATGGTATTTTTAGCCTATGTTATATTGAGGTGTGCTTTTGTTTCCTGATCTAGGGTATTTGTTTATAGTAGTAGAATTTGTGACTTCTATAATGAGTACTTACTGCATATTAAGTGGTCTGTTATTTACTTCTCATACAGTCTGGGTGTGCAGCATTCCTTTGCTATTAACAAAAGAGCAAAGTTAAATAACATGCAAAATACTAAATAGAATACTAAATACTAAATAATTTTCAGATTAACTGTATATAAAGTAGCTCAACAGTAGCTGATGAGTACCATAGCAAGGTCATTCATGCATGCTTTTTAGGGAAAAAATGAATTTGAATTTTTGGAAAACTGCAGAAAACAAAGCAACATAGATTTCCTTAGAAAACAGGAAATGACTTTGTTAAGGTGGTTGGCAATTGTTCTCCCAATTCCTGGATAGAATTTGGGTGTCCCCACTTTAGGTTCTGAATTTGCCAGAAATAACTCCAACCAGAATTACAGCTGATTTATATTCTATGAATCTATCTTCAAAAAAATAGCATGATTGACAACTGTAGAGCTAGCAAAAAACCTTCATTATATTTTACTTGAAGGTCAAAATGATGCCCAGTCCAGAATACACTTTTCCATGACCTGAATTAAAACAAGAAAGTTGCTGAAATGAGTAGAAAGTCAATAATCCTGATTCTAAAAGAGTACCTTTTCCTTTAAAATGATAATAAAGTAGTTTATTCATCTGTGAAAATCTGGCTCATATCAGCTCAGTTCAGTTCAGTTGCTCAGTTGTGCCCAACTCTTTGCGACCCCATGGACTGCAGCACGCCAGGCCTCCCTGTCCATCACCAACTCCCAGAGTTTATTCAGACTCATGTCCATTGAGTTGGTGATGCCATCCAACCATGTCATCCTCTGTTGTCCCCTTCTTCTCCCACCTTCAATCTTTCCCAGCATCAGGGTCTTTTCTAATGAGTCAGTTCTTTGCATCAGGTGGCCAAAGTATTAGAGATTCAACTTCAACATCAGTCCTTCCAATGAATATTCAGGACTGATTTCCTTTAGGATGGACTAGCTGAATCTCCTTGCAGTCCAAGGGACTCTCAAGAGTCTTCTCCAATACCAAGGTCAAAAGCATCAATTATTCGGCACTCAGCTTTCTTTATAGTCCAACTCTCACATCCATACATGACTACTGGAGAAACTATAGCCTTGACTAGATGGACCTTTGTTGGCAAAGTAATGTCTCTGCTTTTTAACATGCTGTCTGCTGCTGCTGCTAAGTCACTTCAGTCATGTCCAACTCTGTGCAATCCCATAGACGGCAGCCCACCAGGCTCCCTCGTCCCTGGGATTCTCCAGGCAAGAACACTGGAGTGGGTTGCCATTTCTTTCTCTAATGCATGAAAGTGAAAAGTGAAAGTGAAGTTGCTCAGTCATGTCTGACTCTTAGCAACCCCATGGACTGCAGCCTACCAGGCTCCTCCGTCCATGGGATTTTCCAGGCAAGAGTACTGAAGTGGGTTGCCATTGCCTTCTCTGAATATGCTGTCTAGATTAGTCGTAACTTTTCTTCCAAGAAGCAAGGATGTTTTAATTTAATGACTGCAATCACCATCTGCAGTGATTTTGGAGCCCCCCCAAAATAAAGTCTGTCACTGTTTCCACTGTTTCCCCATCTATTTGCCATGAAGTGATGGGACCAGATGCCATGATCTTCGTTTTCTGAATGTTGAGCTTTAAGCCAACTTTTTCACTCTCCTTTCACTTTCATCAAGAGGCTCTTTAGTTCTTTTTCATTTTCTGCCATAAGGGTGGTGTCATCTGCATATCTGAGGTTATTGCTATTTCTCCCAACAATCTTGATCCAAGCTTGTGCTTCATCCAGCCCAGCGTTTCTCATGATGTACTCTGCATATAAGTTACATAAGCAGGGTGACAACATACAGCCTTGACTTACTTCTTTCCCAATCTGCAACTAGTCTGTTATTCCATGTCCAGTTCTAACTGTTACTTCTTGAACTGCATACAAATTTCTCAGGAGACGGGTCAGGTGGTCTGGTATTCCCATCTCTTGAAGAATTTTCCACAGTTTGTGGTAATCCACACAGTCAAAGGCTTTGGCATAGTCAATAATGAAGAAATAGATGTTTTTCTGAAACTCTGTTGCTTTTTCGATAATCCAGTGGATGTTGGCAATTTTTTCTCTGATTCCTCTGCCTTTTCTAAAACCAGCTCGAACATCTGGAAGTTCACGGTTCATGTACTGTTGAAGCCTGGCTTGGGGAATTTTGAGCATTACTTTACTAGAGTGTGAGATGAGTGCAATTGTGTGGTAGTTTGAACATTCTTTGGCATTGCCTTTCTTTGGGATTGGTATGAAAACTGACCTTTTCCAGTCCTGTGACCACTGGTGAGTTTTCCAAGTTTGCTGGTATATTGAGTGCAACACTTTCACAGCATCATCTTTCAGGATTTGAAACGACAACTGGAATTTCATCACCTCCACTAGGTTTGTTTGTAGTGATGCTTCCTAAGACCCACTTGACTTCACATTCCAGGATGTCTGGCTCTAGGTGAGTGATCATACTGGGTCATGAAGATCTTTTTTGTATAGTTCTTCTGTGTATTCTTGTCACCTCTTCTTAATATTTTCTGCTTCTGTTAGGTGCATACCATTTCTGTCCTTCATTGTGCCCATCTTTGCATGGAATATTCCCTTGGGTATCTCTAATTTTCTTGAAGAGATCTCTAGTCTTTCCCATTCTGTTGTTTTCCTCTATTTCTTTGCACTGATCACTGAAAAAGGCTTTCTTATCTCTCCTTGCTGTTCTTTGGAACGCTTAATTCAAATGGGTATATCTTTCCTTTTCTCTTTTGCTTTTTGCTTCTCTTCTTTTCACAGCTATTTGTAAAGAAATTTTTAAAAAGCCATTTTTCGTTTTTGCATTTCTTTTTCTTGGGGATGGTTTTGATTCCTGACTCCTGTACAACGTCATGAACCTCCATAGTTCTTCAGACAATCTTTCAGATGTAATCCCTTGAATCTATTTGTCATTTCCACTGTATAATCATAGGGATTTGATTTAGGTCATACCTTAATGGTCTAGTGGTTTTCCCTACTTCTTCAATTTAAGTCTGAATTTGGCAATAAGGAGTTCATGATCTGTGCCACAGTCAACTCCTGATTTTGTTTTTGCTGACCTTATAGAGCTTCTCCATCTTTGGCTGCAAAGAATGTAATCACTCTGATTTCGGTATTGACTATCTGGTGATGTCCATGTGTAGAGTCTTCTCTTGTGTTGGAAAAGGTGTTTGCTATGACCAGTGTGTTCTCTTGGCAAAGCTCTATTGGCCTTTTTCCTGCTTCATTCTGTACTCCAAGGCCAAATTTGCCTGTTACTCCAACTATTCGTTGATTTCCTACTCTTGCATTTCAGTCTCCTCTAATGAAAAGGACATCTTTTTTAGGTGTTAGTTCTAGAAGGTCTTATAGGTCTTCATAAAATCATTCAGCTTCCTCAGCATTACTGATGGGGGTATAGACTTGGATTATCATGATATTGAATGGTTTCCCTTGAAAACGAACAGAGATCATTCTGTCGTTTTTGAGATTGCATCCAAGTACTGCATTTCGGACTCTATTGTTGATTATGATGGCTACTCCATTTCTTCTAAGGGATTCCTGCCCATAGTAATAGGTATAATAGTCATCTGAGTTAAATTCACCCATTCCAGTCCATCTTAGTTCACTGATTCCTAGAATGTCACCATTCACTCTTGCCATCTCCTGTTTGACCACTTCCAATTTGCCTTGATTCATGGACCTAACATTCCAGGTTCCTATGCAGTATTGCTCTTTACAGCATCAGAATTTATTTCTATCACCAGTTTCATCCACAACCGTGTGTTGGTTTTGCTTTGGCTCCATCTCTTCATTCTTTCTGGAGTTATTTCTCCACTGATCTCCAGTAGTATACTGGGCACAATTGACCTGGGGAGTTCATCTTTCAGTGTCTTATCTTTTTGCCTTTTCATACTGTTCATGGGGTTCTCAAGGCAAGAATACATATATTGCCCCCTTTTATGTGATTAATCCTCTACAGTCTGTATTGAGAATGTTTTTAAAAAAAACTTCTACAAGATACTGAAAAATGTTGCTATTGCATGTTGTATCAACTTTCTGGAAATGAAAATAGATGACTGTCCCTTCCAGCAGGCCTCTAACTGGTCATAGACATTACCTTAGATTTCATGGTTATTGTAATAAGTTTTGTTACTGTGGAGAGGCATTGGGACTTAATCTCACTACACATTAAGTACAAATGAAAAAAATTTTTATGTTTTATTTGGTTGTTGGATACAAAAAACATGAAATCTGTGAGATGTTTAAGTCTTGGAGAGAACCAAATTTAGAATATAGAGCTCATTTGTAAAATAAAATCTTCATTCGTTGCTAATGATCATCCCAGGAACAAAACTGTGCAGGTTGGGATAGGGGGTGACTTTTCAGCCACCCACCATATTATAAATTGTTGGATAATTCTTTATGATGGAAATAGACACTGAGAGATGATTACTGAGAGAGTAAAGTTTAAATTAGTGTTGATTAAGGAGATGATCATTGTGGTCCAACTGCAAATATATAATTTTCTCTGCTATATGTGAAGAATATGTGTGAATTTCTTAATAGGTAACTTGTACTTATTTTGTAGACTCAGAATAGAAATTTGTGAGTACCAAATGCTGATCGACATCACTCCCTTTCTGATTTCACTTCTGAGCATGGTATATTTCCTTTATTGTTCAGCCTCCAAAAGTCTGAGAAAAGTAAAAATTAGAGCAGTGCTGTTCACCATAAAGCAAATAACAGATTAATGAGAACTATAAAATTATTTTCTCATTTTAAGTCTCCTAAAATTAACTTAAATAATTGTACACTGGAATTTTTAGACTATATTTGCAAATTTTCTATATTTCAAAAATTGTTTCTTATTCTTTAGGACATAGCATTCTTAGAAGGTCTTAGTGAAAGTTGGCAGGGAAAGAAAATTATGGACAAATAAGTTAATTTTGTTTCTGATCATTTTAATAAAATTACAGTTTGGTCATGGAAAAAACTAAAATTTAGGTATGAAAACTCTTTTAATTTTCTTTTTATGTCAGTTATATGATAGCTTTAGTTACAACCAGTACAGAAACTTGGGAAATGACTGATTAATAGAAATTTTGATAATTATGTATATGTCCCATGTAAAATAGTTTATTGCAATAGTGATCTCTGAGTTCATTATATACTCTTCAGTGTACAGAAATTTTGCTGAGAATTTGATGCAGTGTCAGTTTTTATGAGTATTAAATATGTCTACCCAACTTGTATTTCTTAACATAAGGTCTGAATGCTCCCAACTGCATTTAAATAATTTCTAAGTTCTAAAGTTACCACTTTAAATACTTAGAAGACCTTATGTTAATTCTCTGTTTCTCACAAATAAAACCAACAAAATTAAGTTGTATAAGTAGCTTCCTTTTCCTTTTTTTTTGGGTAGAATTTTGGCATTATCATCTATCTCTTTTTAATAGCTTGAGAATGTTATATACCTCTGCCCAAAACTTTAAAAAAAATCAATATTAGCTCTTACATACAGGACTTCACTGAATTTTTTAATGTTCTCCCTCATTAGAGGTGCATGTTACAGCTTGCCATTGTGGTCATTGTGGTTCATTTCATTAAGCTTCTTGTTCTATCTGCTTTCTTGAGACTTGGGAAACAGCATTTTCTGAGTGATTGTACTATATTGTTCCAAATATAAGGCCACCCAGAATAGAAGGCAACCTCCAACTAGAAACAGCTCAAATATGGAGAAAGGCTGGGGGCCCAGAGCCCGGCGGGTCTTGCAGTGGTGGCAAGGGTGCCGAGGAATAGGACGATGCCTGCCCACTCTCCCGGTGAGTGAAGATGAGTCAGCTGCTGATTTGCTTGTGCGTAACCAGATGGATTCTGTCGCTAGAGGAAAAGTTATACTGGGGGGAGAGAACAAGTCTGCACACATGAAAGAAAGTCGCTGTGTGTCCAGGTCAGGGGAGGGAAGGCGGGAATAGAGTCTTTTCTCTTCTAAACAGTCACCTTCAGTGCTTTTCCTGAACCTGGGGGTGAAAGTTGAATAACTCCAAACATTGAAGAAGGAGAAAGGTACCTATACCTTTTTTTTGAAAAGGGGTTGTCAGTGCCCCTGAAAATGAACTGTTAGACACCACCAGAAGTGTCAAGACCAGCTCAGAAAATTATTCCTTGCCCTTTCAAACTGACCACTGACCCAAGCGGTGGTGTGTGCGCTGTGTGTGGTCATGTGTAGCTTGAAAACAAGCAACCCCAAAGCTGGGACTCTGGTTTCCAATTTCAGTAAGATTTTTTTTTCTTTTTAAATTCCCAGTCTCCTGAGTCAGCCAAGATACAATTTAAATAAGCAGGCTAAATCTTATTGAAATAAACTCCAAGGGACTCTTTTAAAATATTTTTTTGTGCTAGTATTTTACCCAGTAGCATATTTTAAAAAGTACTTCAGTGAAAACATATTATTCAACTGAGAATATGTATTGATGGAGCCCAGAGCCTAGAGAAAGCCCAGTTAAAACTCTACCAATCAGCACTAGAAATCTAAAATTTGATTTTATAGTAACTAAATGAGATGTGACAGAAAGAATGAGGTGCTTGTTTCTGTTATAATCAAGAAAACTATTTAGCAGCTATTAGTGCACAACTTAACCTGCATTCAGTAACCTTTGCAGCTACACAAAAACTACATGAAATATGAAACTTTACCTTTCTAATGATGACTAAGTCCATGGCTTGCAAAGCAGATTTGAAGTAGAGCTTGAATCCCTGAATAAGTTGCCTGCCACCACCTCTTTCCCCTTCCCCCACCTATGTAGCTTCCGTTGTAGCTTTTGTGATGATGATGGTGGTGAAACTTTAATAAAAGGGTATATCTTTTTGAGTAGGCAGGAGTGTCCTTCAGTCTAAACAATGCTAAATTGCCCAAAGAATGTGGTTTAGGGAAGCTACTTATCATTGATTTCAGAAATTCTCTTAAACCAAATTACCCTGAAAGATAGCGGTCCTGTGCCCAAGGGCAAAGAAGCTAGAATTGAACATGCCTACCACATGTTGCCAGGTCTGGGATTTGAAACAGGCTGGGCAGAAAAGGAAGAATTTGAAGGGTGTTTGTTCCAGAAGGGGAGGGATCTTGCCTGACAAGTTAGATTACCTTTCAGAGGAAACAGCACTGCAGTGGTGGAGCCCAAATGAGGCATGGATGTGAACTCTGTATAACCTCAGAAACCTTTTCCGAAGAGTTCCTAAGGGTGGTACCAGTAAGGAAAGACAATAGTAGAGAACCAGAGCTTTTCAGGGAAGAACTTCCTTTAGTTCCTCATTTGTTTTGGAAATACTTGATTTCTACAAAGGAAGAGAACGTCCAAATTTGGTGGTTGGATGCGGGGCATGTGCCTGTTATTAATCATCTTTAAACTTCATATAGATTACTTTCTATTATTTGTTTTAGGTACTCTATGTCTGATATGATTCAAATTACAACAAAACAAACCTTATATTTTTTTTCCCAGAGCGGGTTGGGCTGTGACAATTGTATGTCCTATGTCATCACCTGCTATTAACTGCATCATTAATTTCAGTGGCAAACAGAAGCTGGAAGGTCACCTAAATGTCATAATCCATGGCTTCCTCTCCCTGTTGGCTAGTGAGGGTGGGGGCAGGACCTGACCTGATTGCATAGGAAAGAACATGGCCTCAGTTGGCTTGTGAGATGGCAAGAACAGCCTTCAGGGACATATACATAGAAAGGACAGTGCTGAGGGAAGGGATAAGATATTCCCAATTCATTATAAATAATAATCTCTGTAAAAATCAATAGCAAGAGAGAGTTAATTTCTCTGCAGTTAGCACGGTTTGTGTAAAACCCATACCTGTAACTATTGCTGTGCTCAGCTTCTCCCACCCATCTCTAAAATGCACAACACAGAACCGCTCCTGTGGATGCTAGAAAATTAACGTCCCACATCACTGTTGTTTCTTCCTACTAAGAATCCACATATGCTGTGCCTTCCATGGCTCCTTCTCAAGGGATTAGATTCATAAGATCAAGTTAAAGGGAACAGTTATTAATCTAGTAGGAATGAAAAAATCTGCAGATTTGTTGACGGATAGAAATTAAAATCTCTCAGACCCTAAAAACAGGAAAATTCCCATTAGATTGTTTTTGCTAGGAGGGTTGATCACTGCTGTTCTTTTTCTTTCCTGATCCATTAATATTTTTCCTAAGGAACCCTGGAAAAAGTGACATTTTTACTTTTTCCCATTTCCTGTATGGGCAACTGTGACTCTTGCAGGTCAAATTAATAATGCCCAGGTTCTGACTTCTCAGCAATTCAGTTGAAAAGTCACTAAACTACAAATATGTAATTTGCAATCTGTTTTCTTCATTTTTTAAAAGTTCATAAAATAAGAGAATTCTTGAAGAAAATGTTGCATATGGTTAAATCTCTTTGGGAAATGTTCCACCATAGGTAAGGGACACCATTCCTCCAATGTGATGTATCTGCATTTTCTGAGACATATGGAATATGGCATTTGTCATGCTGAGTGAACATTTTAACTCAAATGTGGAGTAACTCACAAATTCCCTCCTCTTGAGTATCTTTAAGTTTCAAAAATCATTCTTAAAATGTTCTTAATGGGCATTCCTTAGGGGGCATTGCTCTCTTCAGTAAATCAGAGCTGACATCTGGAAACATGTAGAGATGGCTCTTGGTTAGCTTTTTTTTTGCTGGTCAAGCAGCAAGTGTATTCCAATTAACAGGTTGATAGCATCTTATGACAGGGTAGGAAAAAAAAAAAGGCTAATTCTCATTTGGCAGTGAAATTGAATATTGAATGACATCTCTTCAGTTATAAACGACTTTTGTTTTAATAACAAAGTTGTTGATTTTCTACTAAGGGTTCTTTTAGGTTGTCATCTGGGGCTGATGGGAGTAACAGTTCACCCAACTCTCCAGCTAGCTTCAGTGGACATACCACACCTTCTCAGCAGCCTGAACCCGTGGTACACTCTCTTAAGGTAACCAACCATGTACAACCATTTCTTCAGTACTTCAGTTGTGTTGTGGCTTGTTCACTATAGTCTGGTAATCCTCACGGTCTCGTTTTAACCATAGATACTTTATTTTTTGACCCCTATGGTATACTTTTTTTTTAATATTAAGTTTTGAAGAATGATTTTAATTTTATAAACTAACAGTGGGTTTGAGTACTTATGGTTGAATTGAATCTCTAATTTTATCATTTTGTTTTGAGTAATGTGATTCATATCTATCTGCATTGAAGTTGAAGTCTGATGTGCATGTATGTGTAAAATATTGTTACAGGTATTTTCTGTGCAATGTTTGTAGCATGGACGTCTTCAAATACAGGAACTTAATAGTTAGCCAAAATAACGAAGGATACCATATTTTTCTCTTTGCAACTGAAGTACGTTGTGCAACTTACTGAAAAAAAAGTTCAAATAAACAAAAGACTACTCTGTTCACCACTAAATAGAAATTAAGTCTTCAAAGTCTAATTAATGCCTCTTTATAGACTATAGAAAATAGACATCTGGTCTTATTCATAAAGATATATTATTTTTGGCTTATAATTAAGATTCTGAAATAAAGAAAGATGTGGTTTAAATTTATCATTTATTTTTACCAGTAATGAGCTTTCCAATAAATAAAATTAATAATATGCAATATGAATATTTACCTAAGAAGAAACTGCAGGCAGTAAAAATCATATTAAAACCTGAGACAATTCCTTGAAATTTCATCAGCTCCAAAGTATAAAACTCCATATTATCTCTAACTCCTAACATGTCGCACAGAGTTGGACACGACTGAAGCGACTTAGCATGCATGCATGCATTGGAGAAGGAAATGGCAACCCACTCCAGTATTCTTGCCTGGAGAATCCCAGGGACAGAGGAGCCTGGTGAGCTGCTGTTTATGGGGTTGCACAGAGTCGGACACAACTGAAGCGACTTAGCAGCAGCAGCAGCCTTGACTAAGACTTTGTGAGCCATAAAGTAGGTAGAGTGCTTCAGTCCTGCTTTTGCCACATGGATTTCACAACTTTTCTAAAGTTGTTTTGGTTTCAGAATGATTTATCCACAGGCTGATGAGGCACTCTTATGCAGGTGGCCACACTGTCCTTGGTATGTAGAAAAGCAAAGAAGTAGATGAGAACTTCAAAATATTTACTTGACTTGAGGATGATTGTTTTAGCAGTTGATTTAGCTTCCTCATTACATTTTGCTATAACTTAGATGAAATGAGTGTACTTCTCCCAAGCCCTTACAGATTGCTGATAAGGGGAGATGGGAGATGGTAGAACTATGCTGGGGGCCAGTGGCAATGAAGTTGGTGTTTCCTGTCTCGATTGGGAAACCTCACAAAATGAACAACTGAGGGGAATTTGTGGGAAAGCACACCAGAATGAGGGGCCCTCCCTGTCCTTTGTCTGACAGCTGCTGGTTTATCAACTGGCTTGCTCTTAGCAACAGCATTTGGATACTGTTTAGTATGAACAGCATGCTAAACAAGCTGTTACTTGAGCATAAATCAGGCACTAGCAATCTGAAAGCACTTTAGAAATGCAAAAATGAAGGAGCAGCTTCAAGCCTGTAGTATTGGTATCTACACATGCTCCAGAAATGACACACTGCCCTGCTTTCCAAACTGAAGCCTGCTTCAGCCCATTCCCTTATTCAGTTACTAGTGCGGTTGGAATCAGACCAGTGTAGTGGCTCACACTGCCATCTTTCCCTGGTTTCTCAACGCAGCCGTGGTAGTATGGCCTGAAAGGAAGGGGAGGGCAAGGAAGAGCTCTTCAGTTTTCTCCAAATTCATATAAAATTTTATCGAGAGGAAGATATTATGTTATAATTAGAACACATTAAGTGTCCTCACTTGGCTGATGGGTAATGCTGAGCAACTAAAGCACCTGATTGAGTAACTGGAGGCTCTTGAATATAGAATGCATTTGCTTCCACGAGTTGAGACAGAAATATGTGCAAACATAGCCTCTGGGAAACGCATCTTTGGAATACTTCAACATAAAAAAAAATGTAGCCTCTTGACATGTTTTGTTTTTAAAAGGCTACCAATCTAGAGCTGATTTATATCATTTTTTTCTGTTCTGAAAGTAGTAGTTGAAACAGTGGCTCAGTTTCTCATCTTCTCATAAAGTTTTAAAAATTTCTAAACTTTAATAAACTCCATGGTCATAGTTTGGGGGAAAGAGTTGTAAATCAATGGGAGGAATTAGTCCACTTGAAATATGCCACATTTTTCTTGCTTTAAAATTCATAACTATTAATTGGAGCTTCACTTCATTTAGCAGAAATTAACTGATTTGAAGTACACGTCTCTCAGGTGCATAATAAATCGAATTTGTGGGCAAATGAGCTTGTTCCAAGGAGTGCTTTAAGTTTTCTATGAATATTCATTGAGCATCATCAATAATTTCCTCTAAGTATAAAAAGAATGTGAACTGACTCTGTAGGGTTCTTCTTCAGGCCTTTAAGTGTGAATTCTCACACGTTTAGGTGTGGCCATCAGCGTTGATCGTGGCAATAGAACCAAGGGGTTTAGCAGTGTTACTGTTCAGCGTGGATTATACAGGAACTTTTAGGAAAAACATTTTTTTAATACTACATCAGTGATTTGATTCAGAAGCTGATGTAGAGAAAAATAACAAACAGCACTCAAGGCCGAAGTTTTGTCTTCTTTTGTACTATATAGAGTATTGACTTGAAACTTTTAAAGACATTTTGAACAGAATCATATTCTCAATTCATTTAGGAATAATTTAGAGAGGTAGAATCTAAAATTGCTTAAAAACATCTCATTCTCAGATGAAAAATGAAAAATACTTAGTGTTGCTCACATATTTTCACGACTGGGGAGCCATTGCTTCTCTTTGCTTTTGTCAAAGAGCTGTCTCCATAGTCCTGTCCTAGCACCGGGAACACATCCAGGCAAGAACTCCGAGGTCAGTAACGTTCATGTTAAAAGTTCTTATGGGTTCTGACAAGTTTCGCCTGTCACTATTATCCTTTTTTAGTCATTTTTTCTGTAGGCCGTGTCTACATATCATTTGGACTGTTGAGTAATATAATTAATTACATGCCAGTCTTTACAATGGAGCAAGATTTATTGACTATCTCCAAATGGTTGACAGTCAGCTTTATCTTAATGACCAAATTAACTAAATGCATCTAATTATTTTGGACATGAATGAATTCAATTGACTATTAGTGATGCAGTAGATTGCTCTTAATGGCCATTTGAAAATCAAGTAGAATTGACTCCAGATAGCTTTCAGAACAATCAACTCTTTTAAAAGATTTTGCCATATACTAACCTACTCTGATATGCAGACATGGAAAAAAACTAGGTTTTTTGGGTTTTTTTTTCTTTTTACAAAGTGGAGCTCCTTGATGATTTTTATTTATAACTAACAAACTTTTTTTTTCCATGTGAAATTTGCTTTTCTTTTTCAACAAATCCAGGTCTTGGATGTTCAGGAAACTATAGATCGTCAACAGGGTAAAGAGTTTGAACATGACCTTAGTGAGACAGAAAAAGCTATAGTCAGAGAAATGTGCAATGTAAGTTTAATGTGCTTTATTGTGTATTCTGTGTTGAAAGCCTCATCATAGCTTAGATTTTGCTTCATGAATACCTACTTTTAAAATGCTGGCCAAATGCCTTTATATTTTTATGTGAAAGTAAAACCAAACCTTGATTTTCTTTAGTAAATGTTATTGCAGTATTTTTTAACACAATAATCATGTAAAATATGCAGGTGAGCAAGAATCGGCCAATTCTGTGTTCCAGAATGAACTGTGAAAGTTTCTGAACAATAAATTTCCTAAAATGTTACTAGTTTTGATAAATCAGTTTCCATTTCATAGTTTTCCTTAAAGAGCAGTGTTTAAAAAAACCTATGATAAACAAAGGAAATGCAGCCTTCTGTAGATTATTGGTAGCAATATTTGGGGAAAAAAAGATCACCATCTTAATATTGGGTTGACCATAAAGTTTGTTCTGTTTTTTCCATAGAAATTGGAATGAACTTCTTAGCCAACCCAATAGGTAATATTTGCTAAATTCTTCATTCATGCGATGTGTGCTTCATGTCATGCCCAGCAGTATCTCAAAATACTAAGAGATAGATATGAACTTAAGAGATAAACACACAGAAATCTACCTATGAAATCACAAAAATGCAGTAGGGAAAAAAAAAAGAAGACATGCTATTTTCACAATGCTTAGCCTATGTAATCATTATTGAGGTTTGGATTTGATTAATCTTAATTTTATTTATTTTTATTTTATTTTTTTTATTTTGCTTAACTTTACAATTAATCTTAATTTTAATTTTCAAGTAATAGGCTTTGGATATATCATTTAATCAAGAATATAATTTGTGGAACTTATTTAAAAACGAAGTAGAATATGATGGGGAAGACATTTGTTAAAAGCAAGAATTCATGGTCAGTTTTTTAAGCTTTGATTTGAGTTGGTGTTTCATTGTACTTTTATCCTTTGTTGATTAGGATATCAAAATTGCTTAGAAATACCCTTCAGCTTTAGGCTATTAGGACCAGGTATCTCCTTTACCTACCTCCCCCAGGCATTCCTAGAATCCAGGAAATGTTAAATAAGTCCCATGGGCATTTAGCACTCTTGCCCCAGCACATATAGTCTCTTGCTTGCTTGTGGTGTTGTTTTTTTCTTACGTATCTGTTGTCTGTTTTCAAATGGTCATTGGTTCTAGATGTCATGATTTCCTAAATGTATTACTATTTGTCTTCTGCAGCTTTTTGTCTGTTCTTAAGCTTTTCAGTTTGAACACCTCCCTCAGATAAATTTTAAAGTTCAAACATTAGGAATTGTAAAACTGGAAGGGACCATAGGAGGTCATATCTTCAGTGGTTCTCAGAGTCATATTGAGGCTCCTTCGTAATTCAGAAGTCTGGGTTTCGCACCAGATCTTAGGCAATCGGGGTAGGAACTCTCATTTTATACTTGAAGAAACTAAGATTCTGAAAGTTACTTGTCCCAATTGTCCTCTAATGAATAAGGAAGTCAGGCATATACCCAGATTTTCTCTGAGGACCAGCTCTTTCCACTTTCCCAATTGTAGTGAATCTAGGCACTTCCATTTTCTTTCTCAAGAATGAAAATCAATGTATCTTACAGAGGAAACCATCTCTATTGTGCTCAGTGCCAGAATTTGTCTAAATAAACACAAGACTGTTTCTTGTCTCTTTTTTTGATGAAATATTTTTAGATATTAGAAAATTTATTTCTTAGAGAAGGGACCCACTAATGAATTGGATCTTGATTAGTTTTGCATTGATCTTGATTTGCCTGTATTTCCAAAAATCCTTCAAAAGGACACACACAGTGGTAATTATTGTTGCCTTCAGAAAGCCAAGAGCTTTTTACCTTTGAAAGTTCTCTAGGGCATCTTTTCTGTTTTTGCCTTTGGTCACTGAAATTTGAGAAACAAAAAAAGTAAACTAGTTCAAATCTGATTGTTAGCACTGTTATATTTGGAAACTATTTAAAAGCCACAAGAAAAAAAAAGTGTTGATTTAAAATATTTGTGTCATCATTGTAAGTTATATCCACATCAAGAACACACAGCAAATATTGGAGAATAAACAAAAATACAGTTTGTGGGACAATTTCAAAATTTCTAAGCAATAATGTATATAAGATTATGAAACCTATTAGAGGAATTATGGGCTTTTACAATAACATTACAGAAATATAAAGCTTGCTCATAATGTGAGATCAGTCAAAAGACTCAGGTTTATATCTGTCTCTGGTATTCTTTCTGGAAATAGGTTAACATCTATGCAGTCTTCCATTTTATAGATGTTAACAACCTTTCTTCACAGCACCATCATTTTGATTAGTAAGCATGTAGTGCTTCTAGTCTCTTCCAAGCTCTACCACAAAAATATACTGTTCTCTAAGAAACAGTATATTATCTATCTTTTTGTAGTAATGGTTTTATCTTAGGTTTTTCTGTTTGGCCCTTGTCAGTTCCCTGAGAGCAGCTGAGATACTTGACTGGCCCTCCATCTCAGTAACCATTTCAGACACCCAACTGTCCAGCTCTCTTACTTACTTAACAAGTCACCACTCTGTGTCTGTCTTAGTGTCTTTGGCTTATTTCAAAGTTCTATCTTCTCTGAGTTTCCTTTCACCATGTAATTTCAGGATTAAGGCCCATTACATTCTACATTTGAATACTTGAAGAGGAAGTTGTATACAACACCTTGGAGTTGTAATCATCTAATGCCTTTTGTTCCTGATCATTTGAATCTATCCTTTGCTTCTAAACAAGATGTCGAAGCATTCTGGGTAGATGTTATACCATTTAAGGGCTAGAAAGGGAAAGTCCATAGTGTTCCTTGGCTTCCTGATTCAGAACGTGTCCCTCTTCAGTCAGTGTATTGAGAAAGGACACTTCCCTAACTCCTTTGGGTACAGCCTGAACCATTCACTGCTATTTATCCTCAGATGTGTCAGACTCTTTGCAACCCCGTGGACTGTAGCTAGCCAGGCTTCTCTGTCCATGGGATTTCCCAGGCACAAATATTGCAATGGATAGCCATTTCCTTCTTCAGGGGATCTTCCTGACCCAGGGATCAAATCCAGGTCTCCTGAATTACAGGTGGATTTTTTACCATCTAAGCTACTAGGAAATTCCTTCCCAAATATTTAAGGACCATAACTACAGCTCCCTTCAAATATGACAGGACATCTCTACCACATAGGAGTGTCTGCTAACACACAGAGATGAATGGTTCCATAGGTTTCAAAATGAAGGTAGACAGACCCCTACATGGCTTATGTGTTACTATGACTAGAAACCTGCTTCACTGGAATATCTGCTCTTTTAAAAGAGAAAACAAAGAAGTATTGATGAACCAGCTGCTTTATGTTCATGTTAGAGCAATGCAGGTCAGGAAGCAACAGTTAGAACTGGTCATGGAACAACAGACTGGTTCCAAATAGGAAAAGGAGTACGTCAAGGCTGCATATTGTCACCATGTTTATTTAACTTATATGCAGAGTACATCATGAGAAATGCTGGACTGGAAGAAACACAAGTTGGAATCAAGATTGCCGGGAGAAATATCAATAACCTCAGATATGCAGATGACACCACTCTTATGGCAGAAAGTGAAGAGGGGCTAATAAGCCTCTTGATGAAAGTGAAAGTGGAGAGTGAAAAGGTTGGCTTAAAGCTCAACATTCAGAAAACGAAGATCATGGCATCTGGTCCCATCACTGCATGGGAAATAGATGGGGAAACAGTGGAAACAGTGTCAGACTTTGTTTTTCTGGGCTCCAAAATCACTGCAGATGGTGACTGCAGCCATGAAATTAAAAGACGCTTGCTCCTTGGAAGGAAAGTTATGACCAACCTAGATAGCATATTCAAAAGCAGAGACATTACTTTACCAACAAAGGTTCGCCTAGTCAAGGCTATGGTCTTTCCTGTGGTCATGTATGGATGTGAGAGCTGGACTGTGAAGAAGGCTGAGCGCCGAAGAATTGATGCTTTTGAACTGTGGTGTTGGAGAAGACTCTTGAGAGTCCCTTGGACTGCAAGAAGATCCAACCAGTCCATTCTGAAGGAGATCAATCCTGGAATTTCTTTAGAAGGAATGATGCTAAAGCTGAAACTCCAGTATTTTGGCCATCTCATGCGAAGAGTTGACTCATTGGAGAAGACTCTGATGCTGGGAGGGATTGAGGGCAGGAGGAGAAGGGGACGACAGAGGATGAGATGGCTGGATGGCATCACTGACTCGATGGATGCGAGTCTGGGTGACCTCCGGGAGCTGGTGATGGACAGGGAGGCCTGGCGTGCTGCGGTTCATGGGGTCGCAAAGAGTCGGACACGACTGAGCGACTGATCTGATCTGATCTGATCTAGAGCAATGTAAATTTCTGTGGAAGTAATCAATCTGATCATAATCCTAACAGTGAAACATTGGTATTTGGTGGTTTTACTTGTTATTAATCTCACCTTTTGCTATTGTCCCTTTAAAATAGCCTGATTTTTAACATATTGGTTTTAGTGACTCTTGAATTTATTCTTATCTTTTCCCTGCATCTGAATGCTTTCTATTGTCATAATCTGAGATATACTATTAGGTAGCTAAGATTTATGATAACTAAGGCCCCCATTCAGAGAAGGCAATGGCACCCCACTCCAGTACTCTTGCCTGGACGGAGGAGCCTGGTAGGCTGCAGTCCCTGGGGTTGCTAAGAGTCGGACACGACTGAGGGACTTCACTTTCACTTTTCACTTTCATGCATTGGAGAAGGAAATGGCAACCCACTCCAGTGTTCTTGCCTGGAGAATCCCAGGAATGGGGGAGCCTCGTGGGCTGCCATCTATGGGGTCGCACAAAGTCAGACATGACTGAAGTGACTTAGCAGCAGCAGCAAGGCCCCCATTCCACAGGGAAAACAAGGGAAACCTACTTGTGACCCTAAGGCTACTAGCTCAGGACTTTAAACCACTACAGACAGTGAAGGAGCTTTTGTTCTTAGTTATTTAACATTTTGGTATTCCTCATTTTAGATGTATAATATAGGAACTAGGATGATTTTGCTCCTGTATTCTTAACTACACATTAGAATCATGTTGACAGATTTAAAAAAAATAGACAACCCTACCTGTTTAAGAGTAATTCCTAGTGGACAGCCAAAGTTGAGGACCACTCTCATAACCAATGTAAGTTGGCATATCATTTTGTAATTTTGACCCTGATTGCTAAAGAAGCATGGCACTCCTGTCTCTTGAGCAGTTCTCATGATTTAGAAATTTGCATCACATTTCATTTTATTTTTGAGCTCATTCGTGTGAATATTTTGTGTCTTGTCTTATATTCCTCTTTGTCCTTCTCATAGACTTCCCCCCTTAAAAAATAAAACAAAACATACACACCCCTTTGTGGAACAGGACAATTAAGATGCTTACTCTTTTTCTTCTTTTTCTTAAGGTTGTATGGAGGAAACTTGGAGATGCTGCAGGTTCGTGTCCTGGAATTAGGCAACATTTGTCTGGAAACCAGTACAAGGGACCCATGTGAGATGTACTCTCTTTCAAACATGACATCACCAGTGCCAGAGAGATGAGAGAGGAAAGAGTGGATTTCCACAGACCTGGGAGCAATTGTACATTGCACATATTTTCCCTCGATAAAATTTAGTATGGCTGAAGTCGTATTTTTTGTCTCTCACTTTGATGTTCACTACAGTCCATCTCAAACAAGGTAGCTTTGAAAATCACCATTTTGGTTCCAATATTTTCATTAGAACTAAAATGTTTTTGACTCTTCAGATCTAAGATTGTAATGGGGAAACCTGCATGATTGGAAGAGTCCAGTAGAGCCTCAGTGGTTTTGATAGAATCAAATCATTGTATATCATGGTGGGAGTGTTCTACCATGTTGTTGAAGATAACAAGTGGTTTCCAGCTTCCCAAGTTGGAGAGTTGGTCACCTATTATATTTTAGTCAATAAAATACTAGTTCCTTATGCATAATTTGGATGCAAGATAGGGTTAGGTTTCTTGGATTTTATTTTGACTTTTGAGGTACTAAAAATACCACATCAGTTTTCCTTACCAGCTAGAAGGGTAGTAGGACTTTGTCGAGTGCATTGTCAGAGTGCCATTTACTTAAATTGATCAAAGTAAATACATCTTTTCTTTTCATCTTAATGTATTATTCATGAAGACACATCTTGGGGACATATCATCCTCCATCTTCAGTGTATTCATTAATGTTAATATTAACAATTTCAATTAAAGAACAAGCAAACAATTTTTCTAAGTGTTTCCAGCTGTGAGATGTCAATTTCTACAACTTAGTTTCTAGACATGCTGTTATATTTAATAAACTTTCTGTGAACTTTAAAATATTGCACTGCATTTATGGAAAAAGCTTTCTTAGCCTACAGCAGCTATCTTAACGTTTTATGAAACTGACGCATGTCCTTCATTATTGAAGCTAAAAGCTCTTGTTCAGATTGCTTGAGATTTGAAAAGGAGGTGTGCTAGCTTTAGTTTTTTCCTTATTTTTGGTATATATATATATATAAAGTAATAGACTGTGTGTATTGGAAATGCTATGATAGGTATTTTGTGTTTATTCAAATGCAATGATAGTTTCTTGTATGAATGTGCAAGAGGCCTGTGACCGAATGCTAACTTTATATTGTAATATAAAATTATAAAAGTAGGAATGCAACGATTCCCAGTTTTCTTCTAAATTACTCAGATTTGATTCATAGCAGATAATCTGTTGCTCTTGTTTTTAAGTGGGCTCATTATACATGTATTAATTGTCATTGGTGAAGGAATTGTTATGCTTTTTTGAATGTTATTGTGATGAAAAGGCAATCCTATTCTCAGAAAATATTTATGAATTAATTTGCCATAGAATTATCTTTCTAATTATTGTAATTGGGTTACCATTTAAGCTATTCTTTTAAAACGTTATATATTTTGAGAATATTATTACTCTATAAGGGAAAATTGCTTGCTATATTTACAGCTTTTCTTGAAAAGCTTTCATCCTTAAATTGTTGTATTCCTACACTCTGAAGACATTTAAAAAAAGTTTTGTGCCTGCAGTAGAGCCTGCAGAAGCTAATACAAGGAACACTGGTCTTTTGACAAAATACTTGTGTAAATTTTGATACTGTATTAAAACTATTTTTTTAAAGTTCTAAAGTTAAAATTGAGTATCAAGTATATGTGTTCATCTTAGCAATGGTAATAAATTATTTAATCCCAGTGTTGTTTTCCTTCAAAATATTTTCCCTAAATTGAGATTTTTCATAGTTGCTAAGTATCATATTGCTCATGTATGATGACAATAATGATAGTAATATAAAACAAAGGCATGTTTAAATATGCTCTTAAAGAGGGATTTCATATTTAGAGATTCCTTAATTCACTATTTTTTTAGTATAATGTAGTTAAAAAGTTTAGAATGATATTTAAGAATATTTAAAAGTTAGGTACTTTTACTTTTAATTCATATAGATTAATATTAAACCTCCATTATTTATTATTAAAATATTAGTAGACAGAAGGATATAACCTAGAAGGAAAGTATTAAAGAAATGGAAAACTTGGTGTCTCTAAAAGACTTCTGCATTTTTGGGGAAAGAATGACTTAAGACGCAAGTCAGAGGACAGACATACTTCTTGGAAATCACTGTGGAACAAGGCTTCTTCCACTTAGCATTAGTCCCTACTTTAAATGGCATAGTAGATGGACAGCTCAGGGTCTGAATCTTGCTACTGCCCAACATTTTTATCAGTAAAACTGAGTGATAGCCTTCTTTTATGTGACCAGAATATTTATCTCATTTTCCCTGGAAAAAAAGATTAATTTACGTATCTTGGTAGGTTACCTTTACCAGCCTTGAAGCTGTCAGTCTATCAGAATCTAAGCTTTTTAAATTCATGCTTTATGAGTTTCTAGCACATGCTAAATGCACTAAAAAATATTTATATCGTATGTGGCATCCAGCAACATACTGACAATCTTATTCTTTAATTCAATGAACTTTTAAAGAATGTCTACCACTATCACATGAATAAACATATTTTGGTTCCTTACTCATGATGTGACTGTTCAGGAAATACATGGAACCATAGTACCTTGGGTACCAGTAAGATCTTCCTTTATCCTTGAGACCTAGATAAGTTTCCCTCAAATACCCATTTTCGTGATCTTGAGGAAGTGCTGCATTTTCTCGTGACTTCTCATTTCTAGAGTTTTCACTCTATGGCAAGCTTTCTGTTGCCTCATCCTCTTTCACCTCAAAGACAAACTAATTCTGTTAGAAATCCTGTCACCCATTCTCGGAAAGGATCTGCCTACTTCAAGCTGGCTTATCAAGGTAAATTCCCAACAAGCTCAAGATACTTCTGTGAGGAATTCATATATTTACTTCTGAAAGAAAAAATTTTCCATCTCATTATACAATTATAGGACAATATATCAGACTGAACCATATGAGATTACCAATATTTGACCATCTTTGGATTATAAAGACAGCAATTTCATATGGTACAACTTTGTATGATTAGTAGATTTTTGGTAGGATTAAATGCAGAACAGGTTAGTGTCAGCATGTTGAGCTGGAGCAGTATGCTTTACTAAGTGCAGCTTTGCATAAAAGGCCTTTGGCTTAGTGAGGCTGACTTTGGGGCAGCAAGTTCAATATGTGACTGTTATTAGCTTTGTGCATTTGAACAACTTAACCTCATGGAGCCTCGATGTCCTGCCATGCCTCATGGAGACAACATCTGAGTTACTCTAAGCTTCTTAGTAGTCTTCCTAGTTCCAAAGTTCAATGATCTTGACAGTTCACAAGAAACAATGGTGAGTCCTTTAAGATACTAGAGCCTAGGCCTGTGAGCAATTTATACCATTAGGCTGGCGGAAGGGACAGTCTACCACACAGAGATTCTAGCTGCACATATGTACTCTCAGGTTCTGGCCTTTACATCTCATTCAGCCTACCACAGGCCCTGTCATGACCAATCACAGACTGTGATTTTGGAAATGCAGAAAAAGGGCATTTGTCTGATTCTTACAAAGGAAGAGTATGTTTGAAAAACAATTTACACAACCATTTACTTCTTAATTTTTCATGCCACCACAGAAATGTTTGCGAATACTTGCACTTCAAAATGGCAGAATGAGTACATACTACTGCTTCTCCCTTTTGCCTTGATCCCTAAAAATGATGGAAAAGATACTTAATAAACTCATAATTCCAGTAGAACATGAAAAAATAGTATACTCTGTAGATCCTCAATTATGATGAATTCTTTTTTTTTTTTTAGGTATCAAGAATCTCTGTTATTGATTATCAGAAACATTACAAACATCTAATATGAACAAATTGTAACATGACAGTGATTAGTTTGAACAATTAATACATTTCAGATATATTATTATACATATTTCAATGCTATTCTCCCCAATCATCCCACCCTCTCCTGGTCCCAGAGTCCAAAAGTCTGTTCTATACATCAGTGTCTCTTTTGCTGTCTCGTAAATAGGGTTATTTTTACCATCTTTCTAAATTCCATATATATGCGTTAGTATACTGTATTTGTGTTTTTGTTTCTGGCTTACTTCACTCTGTATAATAGGCTCCAGTTCCATCCACCTCCTTAGAATTGATTCAAATGTATTCTTTTTAATGGCTGAGTAATACTCCATTGTGTATATGTACCACAGCTTGCTTATCCATTCATCTGTGGATGGACATCTAGGTTGCTTCCACGTTCTGGCTATTGCAAACAGTGCTGCTATGAACATTGGGGTACACGTGTCTCTTTCAATTCTGGATTTCTCAGTGTATATGCCCAGCAGTGGGATTGCTGGATCATAAGGCAGTTCTGTTCCCAGTTTTTTTAAGGAATCTCCATACTGTTCTCCATAGTGGCTGTACCAGTTTGCATTCCCACCAACAGTGCAAGAGGGTTCCCTTCTCTCCACACCCTCTCCAGCATTTAAAAGAAGGGAAACAAAACATTATCTCATTGAAGAATGGATCCAAAATTCAAAATACATGATGGAGGGTATTTTTAAGAAGGAGTCATGGCTCCAAGGATGTTAAACAAGGGAGAATTTGATACACCCATGGCATGAGATCCTGGGATAACTGGCAATAGTCAGGCTTTTTGACTCCTGCATATAACCTCTCCCTTCCTAGCTCAGGCAGAGAACAAGACAGATAGTTACTCCCAGGCCAGAATAGAGGAGAAACATGATTGAATCAGACACAGTGCAAAGTTTTTGGATTGGTAACACCCGGTAGAAAAGGGACCCTCTGTGTTAGGATCCTTAGCTAATGATACATCTTTCCTAAAAGATTGTCCCACCACTCCTTTGCACTTAAAGAGGCTAAAGTATCTCCCATACCCACCATCCTTACTCTTCTTCTAGCAAGTGGCAGAATAAACATAGCAGGCTAATATGGAAATTTCAATACTAAGATGCATATACCACCAAATACCACCCAACGTTTCTCTCTCTCTCTTCCATTTCCTTCTTCCTTCTCTTTCCTAGTTGTTTAGGTGCCCTATTTTATGAGTTTAAATGTTAAAGTTACCACAAAACCATTTGGAAGCAAGGAGCAATCATAAGTGAAGCATAGTCTCATTTCACTGAAATTTCAGAATGTCTCTGTAAAACACAAAAGCCTCTAATTTTGTGGAAATATTTCTCAGTTTTGATGCCCAAGTTATAATTCCATTTGGTCCTATTACCAAGAAGGCTTTCATTTTCTATTCTAGGACCGTTAGTTTTCTAGATCCTATTCTAACGTGACAGCACACAACATACTCCACTGTAATTGCCATGGCAACTGGATTCATATGCTAATCAGGAATGCAGGTTTAAAGAAGCACAAAGGGTCTGAAATTGGCGTTTGATTCTATGGGCCATTTCTGTGTATGGGCCAACCCGCATGGGCTTAATACAGCATTATACAAAATCTGTTTTCCCTTTTCAAAAATCTGGGTTAGGTAAGAATGAGTTCCTGACAGTCCAGATAACAGTCTCGAGGGAGGGCTTTGTTCTGTCATTTTAAACCATCATCATTCACCAGGTTCAGTCTAGCCCTACCACTCAACAGTGACCATACTGACTGGCTACCCAAGATTCATTTTTCTCTTTTTCCTAAGATAGTTCTCCTTTGCTTTAGAAAGTCACTGCCCAAGAGAATGAGGAGAAGGTGTTTCCAATTCTGTTGCTGAACCTTGGTTATTCCAAAGCCTAGACTCAGAGTTCATCTTGGTACTCTCACCCTAGTTGCCAGCAATTGGTTTAGGAAGCCCAGCATCAGCCCATTAGTACACCTCATTCCTATGGCCCAACTGTGGCAACATGATCCAACAGTGTTCGTCTAAGTTTTACTGGGGAAAAAGTGTTTTTTTTTTAGATTTATAAGAAAGAGTTGTCTGTTGCATGAAACCATACTGACTGTCATGAGAAGTCGTCCTGAGGAGAAAGCATGCATACAGGAGAGGGTAGGGCCAAGAGAACTGTGAAGAAGGGAGCTGAAACATGGATTATACCTTGTCTGGAGTCTACCCTTATTCTGGACTCGTAGAGATTAAAATTTTCCATACTGTTTTTGATTTGGGATTCTGTTACTAATATTGTACACTTTAAATGTTATAAATTGAATACCTGGCCTCCTAATATGGAAAATGGCAAGATAAATAGTCTACAATGATGGCTTAGTTGTATTGGGAAGAACAAAGAGTGTGTTCAAACAACTGATTCCTCTAACTGCTGTCACAAAAAAGAGATTCTATGTTATCTTTATGTAGTAGAATAAAAATTAGCAGAAGGGAGGTCAACATGGTGGAATAAGATGATGTGGAACTTATCTCTTCCCACAAACACATCAAAAATATATCTACACGTGGAGTAATTTCTTACGAAAAACTAACTGGAAATGGGCAGAAGGTCTCCTATAAAAGCAATGCTGTAAGAAAGATACATATTTGGGTAGGATGGGAAGAAAAGCACTGAGCCAGGATCTGTCCACCTGGGAGGGGACCAGGAGGAAAAGGGAGACTGCACATGTGAACACTCACCCTGGGGAGTGAGTGGCTCAAGGCACAGACTGGGTATCCCAGTCCTGGGGTCCTATGTATAGCAGACAAGCCCATTTGACTGATTAAAAAAGCATTAGGACAGATAGAAAGACTAGAGAAGACTGGACTCTACTCCTGAGGAGTGTACAGGTGTTGGTTTGCCCCCAGGCATGGCAGAGAGAGGTCCCCAGTCCAAGCCAAGTGAATGCTCTGGCCCTGCCCACTGCATGCCATAGTCTAGCACTAGATCTAAGGTGGTTGCAACAGGAGAAAAGATGCACCATGTGCTACATCTGAGCAGAGCCCCAGATGCCTACAGAGGCAGAGCACACACAACTGAAGGGAATGGGCTAGCTTGAACCAAACCTTCAGGTATTCTATTCCAGCAGCTTGAGAGAAGACGCCCAACCTGACACGGCAGTGATGGCCACTGAGCAGAGAGCAAGTCCTGCCTCACACCCCTATCAGACTCTAGCTCCTGTATCAGCAGCTGCACCTCCTACCAAAGTGATAGTTGCCGGGACTCCCTGCCAGGCACCCACATCAAATTGATCCCTATCATCAAAGGGGTTGAACACATGCTGTTTACACAGGTACAGTCCCACATAAGATGACACCTTCAAGACCAAAATAGGTAACTGTTTCATCTAAATTCATAGAGGCAGAGAAAGTTAAGTAGAATGAAAAGACGAACTACTCTCAATTGAAAGACCAAGAGAAAACTTCTGAAAAAATAATGAAACAGAGTGTAATCTACCAGACAGATAATTCAAAATATTGGTAATAATAAGGCTGACTGAATTAGGGGAGAAAATCGATGTAAACAAAGTTAATTTTTCATGAAGACTCAGAAATTATAAAGAAGTAGCACAAAAATAAATATTTGAGATAAAAAGCACACTAAGGGCAACACATAGCTGACTAAATGTCACAAAAGAATGCATAAATGATCTGGAAGATGGACTAATGGAAAACATCCAATCAGAACAGCAGACAAATAAAAACATGTGAGTATAACATATGAAGTCTCTGAGATACTATCAAAGGTGCAACATAGGGGTTACAGGAAGAAAGAAAAAAAGGATTTCAAGAAACTATTTGAAGAAATTATGGGTGAAAACTTTCCAAACCTAAAGAAGGAAAGAAATATTCAGACAGGAAGCACAGAGGGTTGCAATTAAGATGAGCCCAAACAGATTGACACTGAGGCATGTCATAATTAAAATGGCAAAAGTTAAAGATAAAAACACACAACAGTACAAAAAGATCATGACCCAGATAACTATGACGGTGTGATCACTCAACTAGAGCCAGACATCCTAGAATGCTAAGTCAAGTGGGCCTTAGGAAGCATCACTAAAAACAAAGCTAGTGGAGGTGATGGAATTCCAGTTCAGCTATTTCAAATCCTAAAAGATGATGCTGTGAAAGTGCTGCAATCAATAGGCCAGCAAATCTGGAAAATTCAAGAGTGTCCACAGGACTGGAAAATGTCAATTTTCATTCCAATCCCAAAGAAAGGCAATGCCAAAGAGTGTTCAAACTACCGCACAATTGCACTCATCTCACACACTAGCAAAATAATGCTCAAAATTCTCCAAGCCAGGCTTCAGCAATATGTGAACTGTGAACTTCCAGATGTTCAAGCTGGATTTACAAAAGGCAGAGGGACCAGAGATCAAATTGCCAACAACCACTGGATCATGGAAAAAGCAAGAGAGTTCCAGAAAAACATCTGCTGCTGCTTCATTGACTATGCCAAAGCCTTTGACTGTGTGGATCACCACAAACTGTGGAAAATTCTGAAAGAGATGGGAATACCAGACCACCTGACCTGCCTCTGGAGAAATCTGTATACAGGTCAGGAAGCAATGGTTAGAACTGGACATGGAACAACAGACTGGTTCCAAATAGGCAAAGAAGTATGTCAAGGCTGTATATTGTCACCCTGCTTATTTAACTTATATGCAGAGTACATCATGAGAAATGCTGGGCTTGATGAATCACAAGCTGGAATCAAGATTGCTGGGAGAAATATCAATAACCTCAGATATTCAGATGACACCACCCTTATGGCAGAAAGTGAAAAAGAACTAAAGAGCCTCTTGATGAAAGTGAAAGAGAAGAGTGTAAAAGTTGGCTTAAAGCTCAACATTCAGAAAACGAAGATCATGGCATCTGGTCCCATCACTTCATGGCAAATAGATGGGGAAACAGTGGAAACAGTGACAGACTTTATTTTGGGGGGCTCCAAGATCACTGCAAATGGTGATTGCAGCCATGAAATTAAAAGACGCTTACTCCTTGGAAGAAAAGCTATGACCAACCTAGACAGCATATTAAAAAGCAGAGATATTACTTTGCCCAAAATGGTCCATCTAGTTAAAGCTATGGTTTTTCCAGTCGTCATGTATGGATGTGAGAATTGGACTATAAAGAAAGGTGCGCACCGAAGAATTGATGCTTTTGAACTGTGGTGTTGGCGAAGACTCTTGAGAGTCTCTTGGACTGCAAGGAGATCCAACTAGTCAATCCTAGAGAAAATCAGCCCTGATTATTCATTGGAAGGACTGATGTTGAAGCTGAAACTCCAGTCCTTTGGTCACCTAATGAGAAGAACTGACACATTGGAAAAGACTGTAATGGTGAGAAAGATTGAAGGTGGGAAGAAAAGGGGAAGACAGAGGATGAGATGGTTGGATCGCATCACCAACATGGTACACATGAGTTTGAGTCAGTTCCAGGAGTTGGTGATGGACAGGGAAGCCTGGCGTGCTGCAGTCCATGAGGTCGCAAAGAGTCGGACATGACTGAATGACTGAACTGAACTGAAAGACAAAAAGAGAATAAAAGCAGCAAGAAGAAAAGTTATACAAGTGAATTCCCATAAGGCTTTCAGCTGATTTTTCTAAGGAAACTTTACAGGCCAGAAGGGAGTGGCATGATATATTCAAAATCCTGAAAGAGAAAAAGCTGCAACCCGGGGTACTCCATCCAGGAAGATTATTAAATATTTAGACTATAAAGAGAGATAAAGAACTTCTCAGTCAGTTCAGTCACTCTGTCGTGTCCAGCTCTTTGTGACCCCATGGACTACAGCAGGAGACAAGCAAAATCTAAAGGAATTTGCCCATACTAAACCTACCCTTAAAGGAATACTGAAGTATCTTCTCTAAATAGAATAGAAGCAAGAGTCTACAGAATAGGGAAAATCTCAATACAAACGACAAATATAGAGTAAAGACTGAAGATCATTTAAATAAGCCAGTATATTGATTAAAATACAAAGATTTATAAAAGCAGCTATAACAATGATACAGTTAAGGGATAAGCTTAAGTTAGAAAATATAATATTAGAAAGAAATGTGGAAGGAAAGTAAAAATTGTAGATCTTTTAGAATGTATTTGAACTTAAATGAATATTAGTTTAAATCAAGTAGATATAAGTATAGGTCAACAATAAGAACCTCAGAGTAACCACAAATCAAAAGCCTCCAACACGTAAAAAATAAAAAGGAAACCAATTATGCTACAAAATATAATCAAACCACAAAAGAAATGAACCGAGGACTACAAAAATAACCAGAAAACAATGATTAAAATGGCAATAAGTACATACCTATCCAAAATTATGATAAATATCAACAAAGTAAATGATCCAATCAAAAGACATAGTAGCAGGTTAGATTTAAAAAAAACAAAAAACAAAATAAGAACCTGTATATGCACACTTCAGTGCAAAAGACGTACACACACAAAATGAGAGGATGGAAAAAAGAAAGTTTCTATGGAAACTCCCAAGAAAGCAGAGATAGCAATAGTCATATCAGACAAAATAGAGTTTAAAATAAGCATGATAATGAAGGACAAATAAGGCTGTTATATATTGATAGAATAATGCAATAAGAGTATATTATAATATCCATTAAGATCAGTTCAGTTGCTCAATCGTGTCTGACTCTTTGTGACCCCATGAATCACAGCACACCAGGCCTCCCTGTCCATCACCAACTCTCAAGAGTTCACCCAAACCCATGTCCATCAAGTCGGTAATGCCATCCTGCCATCTCATCCTCTGTCATCCCTTCTCCTCCTGCTCCCAATCCCTCCCAGCATTAGGGTCTTTTCCAAAGAGTCAACTCTTTGCATGAGGTGGCTAAAGTATTGGAGTTTCCGCTTCAACATTGGTCCTTCCAAAGAACACCCAGGACTGATCTTTAGGATGGACTGGTTGGATCTCCTTGAAGTCCAAGGGACTCTCAAGAGTCTTCTCCAACACCACAGTTCAAAAGCATCAATTCTTCGGTGCTCAGCTTTCTTCACCATCCAACTCACATCCATACATGACTACTGGAAAAACCATAGCCTTGACTAGACGAACCTTTGTTGGCAAAGTAATGTCTCTGCTTTTGAATATGCTATCTAGGTTGGCCATAACTTTCCTTCTAAGGAGTAAGTGTCTTTTAATTTCATGGCTGCAGTCACCATCTGTAGTGATTTTGGAGCCCGCCAAAATGAAGTCTGACACTGTTTCCACTGTTTCCCCATCTATTTCCCATGAAGTGATGGGACCGGATGCCATGGTCTTCCGTGCCCCTATATTTGATGCATGTAAGTATATAAAGTAAATACTAACAGACTTCAAGGGAGAAACTGACAGAAGTGACATAATAGTGGGAAATTTTAACTGAGGCACTGACGTCAACAGACAGCTCATCCAGATTGAAACATCAAGACAAGAGTGGTATTAAATGACACAATAGATGAGTTGGATTTAATTGATATCTACAGGGTATTACATCCAAACGGAGCACAATACACATTCAAGTGCACATGGAACATTCTCCTGGAAAGGCACATACTAGGGCATAAAAGAGCTCTCAACAAATTGAATAGGATAGAAATTATATCAAGCACTGTTTCTTACCTTAATAGTACAAAATTAGAACTCAACTACAGAAGCAAAAATGAGAAAAGGACAAACACGTGGACGCCAGAGAACATGCTACTAAAAAACTAATGTTTCTAGGACAAAAACAGAAATACATTTCAATGGAACAGAATAAGAAGTCCAGAGATAAACCCACAACACCTATTGTCAACTAATCTATGACAAAGGAGGCAAGAATATACAATGGGGAAAAGATAGTCTCTTCAATAAGTGATGGTGGCAAAACCGGACAGCTACATGTAAAAGAATAAAATTAGGATACTTCCTAACACCGTACACAAAAATAAACTCAAAATGGATTAAAGACCTAAATATAAGGCCAGATATTATAAAACTCTTAGAGGAAAACATAAGCATAACACTCTCTGATATAAATAATAGCAACATCTTTTTTGATCCACCTCAAACAGCAATAAAAATAAAAACAAACAAATGGACCCAATTAAACTTAAAAAGCCTTTGCACAGCAAAGGAAACCATAAACTGACGGGTCTCAGAATGGGAGAAAATATTTGCAAACAAAGCAATTGACAAGGGATTAATCCCCAAAATATACAAACAGCTCATGTAGTTCAATACCAAAAAACAAACAACATAATCAGAAAATGGACAGAAGATCTAAATAGATACTTTTCCAAAGAAGACAAACAGATGGCCAAAAAATATATGAAAAGATGTTCAACATCATTAATTATTGCTACTGCTAAGTCACTTCAGTTGTGTCTGACTCTGTGCAACCCCATGGACGGCAGCCTACCAGGCTTCCCCATCCCTGGGATTCTCCAGGCAAGAACACTGGAGTGGGTTACTGTTTCCTTCTCCAGTGCATGAAAGTGAAAAGTGAAAGTGAAGTCACTCAGTCATGTCCAACTCTTCGTGACCCCATGGACTGCAGCCTACCAAGCTCCTCTGTCCATGGGATTTTCCAGGCAAGAGTACTGGAGTGGGGTGCCATTTTCTTCTCCATCACTGATTATTAGAGAAATGCAAATCAAATGAGATACACCTCACAAAAAAGTATCACATTTTTTACAGGCAACAACAAATAATCTTAAAATTCACATGGAACCACAGAAGATCTCAAATTGTCATAGTGTCTTCAGAAAAAAAAAAAAGCTTGAGTTATAAGCCTCCCAGACAACAGACAGCAAAACTACAGTAATCAAAACAGCATGGTACTGGCACAAAAACAGACAAATAGGTCAATGGACCAGAATAGACTTCAGAAATAAGCCCCCAATCACAAAGTCAATTAATCTATGACAGACTGGCCAGAATATACAATGGAGAAAAGACAGGTTCTTCAAAAAGTGGTGCTTGGAAAACTGGACAGTCATATGTAAAGCAATCAGATTAGAACATTTCCTCATGCCATATACAAAAATAAATTCAAAATGGTTTAAAGACCTAACTTTAGGTCACTGTAGAACCCTCATCCTATGGAGCAAGCAGTCAAGCTACAATCTGAGTATCCTAGTCCTAGGGGCCTGTGCGGAGGAGACAAATCCTGTTGCCTGCTGGGAGAACCACTGGCACAGACAGAAGAGCTGGAGAAGCCTAAACTCTACTCATGAGGAGTGCATGTGTGCTGGCTTGCCAACCATCAGAGTGGAGAAAGTCTTATACTATGGGCTGCCACCTCACTATTGTACTCCCCAGTCCAAACAGGGTAAACACCCTGGCTCCACTCATTCTATACCAAAGTTGTTGCGGCCCTCTTAGACGGTACATCGACACAGATGAGTGTCTGGTGTGTAATCTGAGTGGAGCAGTGGCGGCCACTGTCAGCACACGCAAAAGGCAATATCATAGGTGTGCACTGCAGCTTAGATCTGGAAGACTGGCAGACAAGTGGTTGGAAAGGACTCAGAACCTAGCTATGCAGAGACACATGGGGGACTTAGGTGTGGTCCAGGTAGGTAGGGACAGCCATGCGTTGCAGGGGCATGCAATGATTCATCTCCCAATGAGATCACCCTGCCCCTGCCCATTCCACACCAAAATTTAGCACTTGATCTGGGGAAGACAGGTCTTGGGAGAATACTGCCATAAAGGCAGCCCAGATATTGGGCAACATTGCAGCCACTTGAGAATGCCATACCCTCAGTCCCAGATAACCACATAATTCCACCACATAACCTTGGACTAGATCTGGTATGAACACAGATGGGAAGGGATGTGATCTTGGCCTGCTTCTAGGCAAAGCTACAGACATCTACACAGGCGGTGCATATGGGAATAACCACATGGGAATCACTTTAGCAATTACCTCCTTTGGGGCAGGACATGCACTCAAGGGCAATGAAGCCTGATAAAACTAGGAAGCAGACCCCATTACCAACAGGGCAGTGACATACATAGAGCAGAGAGCAAGTTCTACATCACATCTCGCACAGGTTTTACATTCTCCAACACCAACTGCACCCTCCTATCAGATAAAGGCCAGCAACCCCTGAGGAAAGACATGACTGGTGTGTATACCAAAACCAGCCCTTGTACCAAAGACATTGGAATACACACTCTGTACAAGGTTGCCCCAACATAGAAACAAACCCTCAAGGCCACAGTAAAGTGAAAGGAAAAGGCATAGGAATTATACCCAACTAAAGGAACAAATATAGGAATACCTGGGGCTTCCCAGGCGACACTAGTGGTAACGAATCTGCCTGCCAATGCAGGAGACCTAAGAGATAGGGGTTCAATGCCTGGGTTGGGAAGATCCCCTGGAGTAGGAAATGGATGCCCACTCGTGTTCTTGCCCAGAAAATTGCATGGACAGAGGAGCTTGGTGGGCTATAGTTCCTGGGTCCCCAAGAGTCAGACATGACCAAGCGACTGAGCACTAAGAAACAAGAAAAATCCCCTGAAAGAATAATAAACAGAGCTTACCAGTCTCCACACTCTGTGATCAAAAGGGTGGTAATAAAAGTGCTAACTGAATTAAGAAAATTATCAACAGAAATGCAGACACAGTAAAAAGGGATGGGAAGTATAAAGATAAAACAATCAAGAATAGAAAATTCAACTGCTGAAATAAAAGGGAATCTACAAGCAAAGAACAGTCAACTAAATGACACCAAAGAATGCTTAAGTGGTCTGGAAAATAGAATAATGGAAATCACCAAATCAGAATAGCAGAAAGAGAGACCAAAAAAATATAACATACAAGATCTATGTGGTAATATAAAGCATGTTCAGTTCAGTTCAGTCACTCAGTCATGTCCAACTCTTTGCAACCCATGAACTGCAACACGCCAGGCCTCCCTGTCCATCACCAACTCCTGGAGTTTACTCAAACTCATGTCCATTGGCATCAGTCAGATGCCACCCAAATGCATAAGTGTTTCAGGAGGAGAAGAGAGAAGGGGGCATTAAAAATGTTATTTGAAGAAATTATGGCTAGAAACTTCCCAAATCTAAAGAAGGAAATAAATATTCAGGTACAGGAAGCACAGAGCATCCCAATCAAGATGAACCCAAACAGTCATATTAATATAATTAATGGTAAAAGTTTAAAGGTAAAAACAGGACTCTAAAAGCAGCAGGAGGAAAAGTGATACACAAGGGAATTCCCTTAAGGCTCTCCAGCTGATTTCTCTACAGATAACTTTACAGGCCAGAAGGGAGTGGCATGATACAGTTAAAGTCCTACAAGGGAAAAAACTACAATCCAGGATACTCTTACCTTGATTATAATAGAAGAAGAGACAAAGGACTTCTGAAACAAGTGAAAACGAAAAGAATTCAGCATACTAAACCTACCTTAAAAGGAGAACAGAAATGTATTAAAAACACACACACACACACACACACACATATCTAAAGGAAAGGGAAAAATCCCAAAATGAAAGGCAAATATATTGTAAGAATTGAAAATAATTTAAATAATCCAGTACATAGATTAAAAACAGCCCAAAATGGTAAACATGATTATAACTCCAATAGAAGTATATGCATTAAGATATAAAACAGAACATGAAAATCACAAAATGTGGGTGAGGAGTATATAAAAATATAGATCTTTTGGAATGTCTTTTAAATTGAATGACTCAGGTTAAAGCAAATAGATATAGTTACGTATCAAATTCTTAAATTCCATGATAACCACAAATCAAAAACATAAAATAGATTTATAAAAAAACAAAAAGAAAGGAACTCAAACATACTACAAAGAAAATGAAACCATAAAAGGAAAAAGAGAACAAAAACAACTAGAAAACAAGGGCAGAAATGGCAATAAGTACATGCCTAAGAATAATTATTTGAATAACAAAAAACAAAATAATCTGATGAAAAGACAAAGTGGCAAAATCTTCCAAATAAAAAAAATTCCAGGACGAGATGGTTTCACAGGCAAATTCTATCAAACATTTAAAGAAAAGATAACATCTATGCTTCTCAAATGCTTCCAAAATATTCCAGAGGAAGGAACACTCCTAAGCTCATTCTATAAGGCCACCATCATCCTGATATCAAACACAAACAAAAATATAATCCCTAAAAAATTTTGGGGCAAATACCATTGATGAACATAAACACAAAAATCCTCAACAAAATACCAGCAAACAGAATCCAAGAACACATTAAAAAGATAACACACCATGAATGAGTGGAATTTTTGCAGTGATGAAAGGATTCTTTATACCAAATTAATCAATATGATATACCATGTTAACAAATTAAAAATAAAAAACATATAATCATCATTTCATTCAGTCAGTTCAGCCACTCAGTCATGTTCAACTTTTTTTTTTTACAGTGAAAATTCTTTCTTTTTATTTTTTTTAATTTTATTTATTTATTTTTTAGAAGTCTTTTTTTTTTAATTGGAGGTTAATTACTTTAAAATATTGTTTTGGTTTTGCCACACATCAACATGATTTGCAACCCCATGGACTGCAGCATGCCAGGCTTCCCTGTCCATCACCACATACCGGAGCATGCTCAAACTCATGTCCATTGAGTAGGTGATGCCATCCAACCATGTCATCCTCTGTTGTCCCCTTCTCCTCCTGCCTTCAATCTTTCCCAGCATCACGGTATTTTCCAATGAGTCAGTTCTTCACATCAGGTGGCCAAATGATTTGAGTTTCAGCTTCAGTGTGGTCTTTCCAATGAATATGCAGAACTGTTTTCATTTAGGAAGGACTGGTTGGATCTCCTTGCAGTCCAAGGTACTCTCAAGAGTCTTCTCCAGCACCACAGCTCAAAAGCATCAATTCTTTGGCACTCAGCTTTCTTTATAGTCCAAAACTCACAACTGTACATGACCACTGGAAAAACTATAACTTTGACTAGATAGAACTTTTTTGGCAAAGTAATGTCTCTGCTTTTTCATATGCTGTCTAGGTTGGTCATAACTTTTCTTCGAAGGAGCAAACATCTTCTAATTTCATGGCTGCAGTCACCATCTGCAGTGATTTTGGAGCCCAAGAAAATAAAGTCTGTCTGGAACTCTCTTTGTTTTTCAATGATCCAGCAGATGTTGACAATTTGATCTCTGATTCCTCTGCCTTTTCTAAATCCAGCTTGAACCAGTTGGAATTTTATGGATCACCTACTGGTAAAGCTTGGATTGAAGAATTTTGAGCATTACTTTGCTAGCATGTGAGATGAGTGCAATTGCGCGGTAGTTTGAATATTCTTGGCATTGCCTTTCTTTCAGATTGGAATAAAAACTGACCTTTTCCAGTCCTGTGGCCACTGCTGAGTTTTCCAAATTTGCTGGCATATTGAGTGAAGCATTTTCACAGCATCATCTTTTAGGATTTGAAATAGCTGAACTGGAATTCCATCACCTCCCCTAGTTTTGTTCATAGTAATGATTCCTAAGGCCCACTTGACTTTGCACTCCAGTATGTCTGGCTCTAGGTGAGTGATCACACCACCATGGTTATCTGGGTCATGAAGATCTTTTTTGTATAGTTCTCCTGTGTATTCTGCCACCTCTTCTTAATACCTCTGCTTCTGTTAGGTCCATACCATTTCTGTCCTTTGTTGTGCCTTTCTTTGCATGAAATGTTCCCTTGGTATCTCTAATTTTCTTGAAGAGATCTCTAGTCTTTCCCATTCTATTATTTTCCTCTATTTCTTTGCACTGATTACTGAGGAAGCCTTTCTTATTTCTCCTTGCTATTCTTTGGAACTTTGTATTCAAATGGGTATATCTTTCCTTTTCTCCTTTGCCTTTAGCTTCTCTTCTTTCAAAAAGAAAAAAAGCTTTTCACAAAATTCAAATTCATTTAGGCTAAAAACTCTCCAATGAGTGGGTATAGGGAGAAACTACCTGTACATAATAAAGTCCATATATGACAAACCCACAGCAAACATCCTTCTCACTGGTGTAAAACAGAAAACATTTCCTCTAAGATCAGGAACAAAACAAGAACTTCTGCTCTCACCACTATTATGCAACATAATCATGGAAGTTCTAGCCATGTCAATCAGAGAAGAAAAAGAAATAAAATGAATCCAAACTAAAAAGAAGATGTAAAACTGCCACTGTTTCAGATGATACGGTACTATACATAGAAAATGCTAAAGTTGCCACCAGAAAACTACTAGAGCTCCATGAATTTGGTAAAGTGGCAAAATAAATAAATTTATATTAAAAATTAATGCACAGAAATCTCTTGCATTTCCATACATTAACAGTCACAGCTCTGAAAGAAAAATTAAAGAAACCACTAACAGAAGCAGAAGATATTAAGAAGAGGTGGCAAGAATACACAGAAGAACTGTACAAAAAAGAGCTTCAAGACCTAGATAATCATGATGGTGTGATCACTGACCTAGAGCCAGACATCGTGGAATGTGAAGTCAAATGGGCCTTAGAAAGCATCACTACGAACAAAGCTAGTGGAGGTGATGGAATTCCAGTGGAGCTATTCCAAGTCCTGAATGATGATGCTGTGAAAGTGCTACACTCAATATGCCAGCAAATTTGGAAAACTCAGCAGTGGCCACAAGATTGGAAAAGGTCAGTTTTCATCCCAATCCCAAAGAAAGGCAATGCCAAGGAGTGCTCAAACTACCGCACAATTGCACTCATCTCACACGCTAGTAAAGTAATGCTCAAAATTCTCCAAGCCAGGCTTCAGCAATATGTGAACCGTGAACTTCCTGATGTTCAAGCTGGTTTTAGAAAAGGCAGAGGAACCAGAGATCAAATTGCCAACATCCGCTGGATCATGGAAAAAGCAAGAGAGTTCCACAAAAACATCTATTTCTGCTTTATTGACTATGCCAAAGCCTTTGACTGTGTGGATCACAATAAACTATGGAAAATTCTGAAAGAGACGGGAATACCAGACCACCTGATCTGCCTCTTGAGAAATCTGTATGCAGGTCAGGAAGCAACAGTTAGAACTGGTCATGGAACAACAGATTGGTTCCAAATAGGAAAAGGAGTATGTCAAGGCCGCATATTGTCACCATGTTTATTTAACTTATTTAACTTATATGCAGAGTACAGTATACACCATGTTTATTTAACTTATTTAACTTATTTAACTTATATGCAGAGTACAGTATGCATTTCTCATATGCAGCATGAGAAATGCTGGACTGGAAGAAACACAAGTTGGAATCAAGATTGCCGGGAGAAATATCAATAACCTCAGATATGCAGATGACACCACCCTTATGGCAGAAAGTGAAGAGGGGCTAAAAAGCCTCTTGATGAAAGTGAAAGTGGAGAGTGAAAAGGTTGGCTTAAAGCTCAACACTCAGAAAACGAAGATCATGGCATCTGGTCCCATCACTGCATGGGAAATAGATGGGGAAACAGTGGAAACAGTGTCAGACTTTGTTTTTCTGGGCTCCAAAATCACTGCAGATGGTGACTGCAGCCATGAAATTAAAAGACGCTTGCTCCTTGGAAGGAAAGTTATGACCAACCTAGATAGCATATTCAAAAGCAGAGACATTACTTTACCAACAAAGGTTCGCCTAGTCAAGGCTATGGTCTTTCCTGTGGTCATGTATGGATGTGAGAGCTGGACTGTGAAGAAGGCTGAGCGCCGAAGAATTGATGCTTTTGAACTGTGGTGTTGGAGAAGACTCTTGAGAGTCCCTTGGACTGCAAGAAGATCCAACCAGTCCATTCTGAAGGAGATCAATCCTGGAATTTCTTTAGAAGGAATGATGCTAAAGCTGAAACTCCAGTATTTTGGCCACCTCATGTGAAGAGTTGACTCATTGGAGAAGACTCTGATGCTGGGAGGGATTGAGGGCAGGAGGAGAAGGGGACGACAGAGGATGAGATGGCTGGATGGCATCACTGACCTGATGGATGTGAGTCTGGGTGACCTCCGGGAGCTGGTGATGGACAGGGAGGCCTGGCGTGCTGCGGTTCATGGGGTCTCAAAGAGTCAGACACGACTGAGCGACTGATCTGATCTGATCTGATCTGATCCCATTTATCCTTGCAACCAAAAGAAGAAAATACCTAGGAATAAACCTACTTAAGGAGGCAAAAGACCTGTACTCAGAAAACTATACAACACTGATGAAAGACATCAAAAGTGAAAGAAACAGATGGAGAGATGTGCAATGTTCTTGGATAGAAAGAATCAGTACTGTGAAAATGACTACACTACCCAAAGCAATCTACAGATTCAGTACAATCCCTATCAAATTACCAATGGCTTTTTCACAAAAAAATTACAATTTGTATTAAAACACAAAAGATAAAGCGATCTTGAGAGAGAGGAACAGAGCTGGAGGAATCAGGCTTCCTGGCTTCAGACTATACTACAAAGCTACAGTAATCAACTCAGTATGGTACTGACACACGAAAAAAGAAATATAGATCAACAGAACAGGATAGAAAGCCCAGAGCTAAATCCATATACCTGTGCTCAATTAATCTATGATGAAGGAGACAAGAAATACAATGGAGAAAAGACAATCTCTTCAACAAGTGGTGCTGGGAAAACTGAACAGCTACATGTTAAAGAATGAAATTAGAACACTCCCTAACACAATATACAAAAATAAACTCAAAATGGATTAGAAACCTAAATGTAAGGCCAGATACTATAAAACTTGGAGGAACACAGGCAGAACACTCCTTGACATAAATCACAGCAAGATCTTTTTAAACCACATCCTACTATGCTCAAGCCTTTGACTGTATGGATCACAACAAACTGTGGAAAAATTCTGAAAGAGGTGAGAGTACCAGAACACCTTACCTGTCTCCAGAGAAACCTGTATGTGGGTCAAGAAACAACAGTTAGAACCAGACAGAGAACAACTGACTGGTACAAAATTGGGAAAGGAGTATGACAAGGCTATACATTGTCATTCTGCTTATTAACTTATATGCAGAATACATCATATGAAATGCCAGGCTGGATGAATCATAACCTGAATCAAGATTTATGGGAGAAATAACAACTTCAGATATGCAGGTGATACCACTCTAATGCCAGAAAGCAAAGAGGAACTAAAGAGCCTCTTGAGGGTGAAAAAGCAGAATGGGAAATCTGGCTTAAAATTTAATATTCCAAAAACTAAGATCATGGCATCCAGTCCCATCACTTGATGGCAAATAGAAGGGAAAAAAGTGGAAACAGTGACAGATTTTCTTTTCCTGAGCTCCAAAATCACTGCAGACTGTGAGTGCAGCCATGAAATTGAAAGACATTTGCTCCTTAAAAGGAAAGATATGATAAACCTAGCCAGTGTATTAAAAAGAAGAGATATCACTTTGCTGACAAAGGTCCATATAGTCAAAGCTATGGTCTTGCTAGTAGTCATGTATGGATGTGATAGACTATAAAGAAGGCTGAGCACCGAAGGATTGATGCTTTCATATTGTGGTGCTAGAAAAGACCCTTGAGAGTCTCTTGGACTGGAAGGAGATCAAACCAGTCAAACAAATCTGAATATTCATTGGAAGGACTGATGCTGAAGCTCTAATACTTTGGCCTGATGCAAAGAGCTGACTCATTGGAAAAGACCCTGATACCGGGAAAGACTCAAGGCAAAACAAGAAGGAGGTGGCAAAAGGTGAACTCGTTAGATACCATCACGGATTTGTTCACATGAATTTGAACAAACTCTAGGAGATAGTGGAAGACAGAGGAACCTGGCATGCTACAGTCCATGGAGTCACAAATAGTTAGATACTACTTAGTCACTGAACAGCCACAGAGTAAGAAAAATAAAAGCAAAAATAAACACAGTGGGACTCAAACTTAAAAGCTTTTGTACATCAAAGGAAACCATAAACAAGATGAAAAGACAACCCTCAGAATGAGAGAAAATATTTGCAAATAAAGCAACTCACAAGGAATTAGTCTCTAAAATATATAAAAAACACATTCAGCTCAATATTACAAAAAGAAACAACCCAATCAAAAAATGAATGCAAGACCTAAATAGATATTTCTCCAGAGAAGACATACAAATGGCTAAAAAGCACATGAAAAGATGCTCAACATAATTAATTATAGAAATGAAGATTAAAGATACAGTGTGGTATAACCTCACACCAGTCAGAATGGCCATGATCAAAAAATCTACAAACAATAAATGCTGGAAAGGGTGTGGAAAAAAGGAAACCCTCTTGCACTGTTGGAGAGAATGTAAGTAAGTTGATACAGCCATTATGGAGAATAGTATGGAGGGTCTTTAAAAAACTAAAAATAGAACTATCATATGACATAGCAATACCAGTACTGGGCATATATCTTGAGAAAATCTTAATTCAAAGAGATGCATGCACCCCAATGTTCATTGCAGCATTATTTACAATAGCCATGACATGAAAGCAACCTAAATGTCCATTGACAAATGAATGGATAATAAAATTGTGGTACACATATACAATGGAATATTATTCAGCCATAAAAAGAAATGAAATCAGGTCATTTGTGGAAGACCTAGCATCTGTTACACAGAGTGAAGTCAGAAAGATAAAAACACATATTTTATATTAACACACATATGTGGACTATACAAAAACAGTACAGATCAACCTATTTGTAGGAACAGAGATGCAGACATAGAAAGTGGATGTTTGGACATAGGGTTGATGGCTGCAGGGATGAACTGGAAGATTAAGATGGACATAAATACACTGTAGGCTGTCAGGTTCCTCTGTCCATGGAATTCTCCAGGCAAGAATAATGGAGTGGGTAGCCATTCTCCTCTTCAGGGGATCTTGACCCAGGGATCAAACCTGGGTCTCCCATATTGCAAGCAGATTCTTTACCATCTGAGGTACCAGTGAAGCTCATAAATACATGTGCATGCCAGTGTGCTAAGTCCTTTCAGTCGTGTCTGCCTTTGCGACCCTATGGACTATAGTCAGCCAAGCTCCTCTGTCCATGGAATTCTCTAGGCAAGAATACTTGCGTGGGTTGCCATGCCCTTCTCCAGGGACTCTTTCCAATCCAGGGATTGAACTTGCATCTCTTATGTCTCCTGCATTGGCATGAATGTTCTTTACTGCCACCTGGGAAGCCCCATAAATACACTGCTGCTGCTGCTGCTAAGTTGCTTCAGTCGTGTCCGACTCTGTGCAACTTCACAGATGGCAGCCCACTAGGCTCCGCCGTCCCTGGGATTCTCCAGGCAAGAATACTGGAGTGGGTTGCCATTTCCTTCTCCAATGCACTACCATGTATAAAATAAATAGTGGGAACTGACAATAAAGTGCAGGGAGCTCAGCTCCATGTTCTGTGATGACTGACATGAGTGGGCAGTGGGAGGTGGGAGCGAGGTCCACAGGGGAAGGGATATATGTGTACTTAGAGCTGATTCACTTCACTGTACAGTAGAAAGTAACACAACACTGTAAAGCAACTATACCTTAATTAAAAGAAACAAAAACAGTTTGTCATATATTGCCTACAAGAGATCCACTTCAGGGCAAAATACAGAATACAGTGATATGATGGAAAAAGATATTACTTGCATAGGGAAATGATGAGAATGTGGGAGTAGCAATATTCATATCAAACAAAATGAACTTTAAAGCATAGCTATAAAGAAAGATAAAGAAGGGCATTATATAATGATAAAGATATCAATTCAGAAGAATATTACACTTATTAATCTCTATGCACCAAATAGAGGGGCAACTAAAGCAAATATTGTAAAGCAGATATTAAGAAATGGATCAGTTCAGTTCAGTTCAGTAGCTCAGTTGTTTCTGACTCTTTGTGACCCCATGGACTGTAGGACATCAGGCTTCCCTGTCCATCACCACCTACTGGAGCTTGCTCAAACTCATGTTCATCGAGTCAGTGATGACATCCAACCACCTCATCCTCTATCATCCCCTTTTCCTCCTGCCTTCAATTTTTCCGAGCATTAGGGTATTTTCCAATGAGTCAGTTCTTCACATCAAGTGGCCAAAGGATTGAAGTTTCAGCTTCAGCATCAATCCTTCCAATGAATATTCAAGGCTGATTTTCTTTAGGATTGACTGGTTGGATCTCTTTGCAGTCCAAGGGACTCTCAAGAGTCTTCTCCAACACCACAGGTCAAAAGCATCAATTCAGCTTTCTTTATAGTCCAACTCTCACATCCATACATGACTACTAAAAAAACCCATAGCTTTGACCAGACCTTTTTTTGCAAAGTAACGTCTCTGCTTTTTAGCATGCTGTCTAGGTTGGTCATAGCTTCTCTTCCAAGGAGAAAGTGTCTTTTAATTTCGTGGCTGCAGTAACCACCTGCAGTGATTTTGGAGCCCCCAAAATAACTGTTTAGTCTGTCACTGTTTCCATTGTTTCCCCAGCTATTTGCCATGAAGTGATGGCTCCAGAAAGAATGAAGGGATGGAGCCAAAGCAAAAAGAATACCCAGCTGTGGATGCGTCTGGTGGGCAGGAATCCCTCAGAAGAAATGGAGTGGCCATCATGGTCAACAAAAGAGTCTGAAATGCAGTACTTGGATGCAATCTCAAAAACGACAGAATGATCTCTGTTCGTTTCCAAGGCAAACCATTCAATGTCACAGTAATCCAAGTCTATGCCCCAACCAGCCACGCTGAAGAAGCTGAAGTTGAACGGTTCTATGAAGACCTACAAGACCTTTTAGAACTAACACCCAAAAAAGATGTCCTTTTCATTATACGGGAATGGAATGCAAAAGTAGGAAGTCAAGAAACACCTGGAGTAACAGACAAATTTGGCCTTGAAATATGGAATGAAGCAGGGCAAAGACTAACAGAGTTTTGCCAAAAAAATGCACTGGTCATAGCAAATACCCTCTTCCAACAACACAAGAGAAGGCTCTATACATGGACATCACCAGATGGTCAACAACGAAATCAGATTGATTATATTCTTTGCAGCCAAGATGGAGAAGCTCTATACAATAGGCAAAAACAAGACCAGGAGCTGACTGTGGCTCAGACCATGAACTCCTTATTGCCAAATTCAGACTGAAATTGAAGAAAGTAGGGAAAACCACTAGACCATTCAGGTATGACCTAAATCAAATGCCTTATGATTATACAGTGGAAGTGAGAAATAGATTAAAGGGCCTAGAACTGATAGATAGAGTGCCTGATGAACTATGGGCGGAGGTTCGTGACATTGTACAGGAGACAGGGATCAAGACCATCCCCATGGAAAAGAAATGCAAAAAAAGCAAAATGGCTCTCTGGGGAGGCCTTACAAATAGCTGTGAAAAGAAGAGAAGCAAAAAGCAAAGGAGAAAAGGAAAGATATAAACATCTGAATTCAGAATTCCAAAGAATAGCAAGAAGAGATAAGAAAGCCTTCTTCAGTGATCAATGCAAAGAAATAGAGGAAAACAACAGAATGGGAAAGACTAGGGATCTCTTCAAGAAAATCAGAGATACCAAAGGAACATTTCATACAAAGATGGGCTCAATAAAGAACAGAAATGGTATGGACCTAACAGAAGCAGAAGATATTAAGAAGAGGTGGCAAGAATACACAGAAGAAGTGTACAAAAAAGATCTTCACAACCCAGATAATCATGATGGTGTGATCACTGACCTAGAGCCAGACATCCTGGCATGTGAAGTCAAGTGGGCCTTAGAAAGCATCACTACGAACAAAGCTAGTGGAGGTGATGGAATTCCAGTGGAGCTATTCCAAATCCTGAAGGATGATGCTGTGAAAGTGCTGCACTCAATATGCCAGCAAATTTGGAAAACTCAGCAGTGGCCATAGGATTGGAAAAGGTCAGTTTTCATCCCAATCCCAAAGAAAGGCAATGCCAAAGAGTGCTCAAACTACCGCACAATTGCACTCATCTCACACGCTAGTAAAGTAATGCTCAAAATTCTCCAAGCCAGGCTTCAGCAATATGTGAACCGTGAACTTCCTGATATTCAAGCTGGTTTTAGAAAAGGCAGAGGAACCAGAGATCAAATTGCCAACATCTGCTGGATCATGGAAAAAGCAAGAGAGTTCCAGAAAAACATCTATTTCTGCTTTATTGACTATGCCAAAGCCTTTGACTGTGTAGATCACAATAAACTGTGGAAAATTCTGAGAAAGATGGGAATACCAGATCACCTGATCTGCCTCTTGAGAAATCTGTATGCAGGTCAGGAAGCAACAGTTAGAACTGGTCATGGAACAACAGACTGGTTCCAAATAGGAAAAGGAGTACGTCAAGGCTGTATATTGTCACCCTGTTTATTTAACTTATATGCAGAGTACATCATGAGAAATGCTGGACTGGAGGAAACACAAGTTGGAATTAAGATTGCTGGGAGAAATATCAATAACCTCAGATATTCAGATGACACCACCCTTATGGCAGAAAGTGAAGAGGAACTAAAAGCCTCTTGATGAAAGTGAAAGTGGAGAGTGAAAAGGTTGGCTTAAAGCTCAACATTCAGAAAACGAAGATCATGGCATCCGGTCCCCCACTACATGGGGAAACAGTGGAAACACTGTCAGACTTTATTTTGGGGGCTCCAAAATCACTGCAGATGGTGACTGCAGCCATGAAATTAAAAGACGCTTACTCCTTGGAAGGAAGATTATGACCAACCTAGATAGCATATTCAAAAGCAGAGACATCACTTTGCCAACAAAGGTTCGCCTAGTCAAGGCTATGGTCTTTCCTGTGGTCATGTATGGATGTGAGAGCTGGACTATGAAGAAGGCTGAGCACTGAAGAATTGATGCTTTTGAACTGTGGTGCTGGAGAAGACTCTTGAGAGTCCCTTGGACTGCAAGAAGATCCAACCAGTCCATTCTGAAGGAGATCAGCCCTGGGATTTCTTTGGAAGGAATGATGCTAAAGCTGAAACTCCAATATTTTGGCCACCTCATGCGAAGAGTTGACTCATTGGAGAAGACTCTGATGCTGGGAGGGATTGGGGGCAGGAGGAGAAGGGGACGACAGAGGATGAGATGGCTGGATGGCATCACTGACTCGATGGATGTGAGTCTGAGTGACCTCTGGGAGTTGGTGATGGACAGGGAGGCCTGGCGTGCTGCGGTTCATGGGGTCGCGAAGAGTCAGACACGACTGAGCGACTGATCTGATCTGATCTGATGGGACTGGATGCCACGATCTTAGTTTTCTGAATGTTGAGTTTTAAGCCTAGTTTTTCACTCTCTGCTTTCACTTTCATCAAGAGGCTCTTTAGTTCTTCTTTGCTTTCTGCCATAAGGGTAGTATCATCTGTGTATCTGAGGTTACTGATATTTCTCCCAGCATCTTGATTCCAGCTTGTGCTTCATTCAAGCCAGAATTTCACATGATGTGCCACACAAAAGTTAAATAAGCAGGATGATAATATACAGCCTTGACATACTCTTTTCTTGATTTGGAACCAGTCTGTTGTTCCATGTCCAGTTCTAAGTGTTGCTTCTTGACTTGCATACAGATTTCTCAGGAGGCAAGTCAGGTGGTCTGGTATTACCATCTCTTTAAGAATGTTCTACAGTCTGTTGTGATCCACACAAAGACTTTGGTGTAGTCAATAAAGTAGAAGGAGAATCTTGTTTTTTAGTCACTAAAGCAGAAATAGAATCACAAAATCTATGGGATACAGCAAAACAGCTGTAAGAGGTTCACAGAAATACAGGTGTTCCTAAAGAAAAGAAAAAAAATCTTAACAACCTAATCTTTCACCTAAAAGAATTAGAGAAAAAATAAAAAACAAGCCCAAGTCAGAAGAAGGAAGGAAATAAAGATCAGAAGGAAAATAAATAACACAAAGATCAAAAAACAAGAGAAATGATCAATACAACCAAGATCTGGCTTTTTGAAGAAATTAAGAAAAAAAGATCAACAGACCCCTAGTCAGGCTCACCAAGAAGAAAAGCAAGGACCCAAAAATCAAAGTAAGTATTGAAAGAGGAGAAATAATAACCCATACAATAGAAATACCCTCAAAGTCCTATCAGAATACTATCAACAGTTAAATTTCAACAAACTGGACAACCTAGAAGCAAAGGACAGGATTCTAGAAATATATAGCTTGCCAAGACCAAGAAAAGAAGAAATAGATGATCTGAACAGATGAAACTCTAGAAGCAAAATAGACTCTCTAAGCACACACACACACACACACACACACACACACAAAACACCACCCAGGAATAAATCGTCCAGGACCAGAGTGCTCCACTGGGGAATTCTAGTAAGTATACAAAGAACTTGGAACTATCCTTCTCAAACTATTCCAAAAAACTGAAGAAGAGGGAACACTCCCAAATTTATGCTATGGTACCACCATCACCCTGATACCAAAACTAGACAAAGAAACTACAAAAAATAAAATGACAGTCCAGTATCTTTGATTAATATATATGCAAAATCTGAAAATATTAGAAAAATGAATTCAACAATACATAAATATCTACCATGATCAAGTTGGATTCATTCCAGTGTCACAAGAATGAACCCACATATGCAAATAAATGTAATATATCACATTAACAAAAGAAAAAAATACCTGATAATCTCATTCGATGCAGAAAAAACATTTGACAAAATTCAACATCTATTCAAATAAAAAGTTTGACCAGTGTAGGTAACAGTTCAGTTCAGTCGCTCAGTCGTGTCCAACTCTTCCCGACCCCATGAATCAGCACGCCAGGCCTCCCTGTCCATCACCAACTCCCGGAGTTCACCCAGACTCATGTACATCAAGTCAGTGATGCCATCCAGCCATCTCATCCTCTGTTGTCCTCTTCTCCTCTTGTCCCCAATCCCTCCCAGCATCAGAGTCTTTTCCAATGAGTCAACTCTTCACATCAGGTGGCCAAAGTACTGGAGTTTCAGCTTTAGCATCATTCCTTCCAAAGAAATCCCAGGGCTGATCTCCTTCAGAATCGACTGGTTGGATCTCCTTGCAGTCCAAGGGACTGTGAAGAGTCTTCTCCAACACCATAGTTCAAAAGCGTTAATTCTTCGGCGCTCAGCCTTCTTCATAGTCCAACTCTCACATCCATACATGACCACAGGAAAAACCATAGCCTTGAGTAGACGAACCTTTGTTGGCAATGTCTCTGCTTTAGCATATGCTATCTAGGTTGGTTATAACCTTCCTTCCAAGGAGTAAGTGTCTTTTAATTTCATGGCTTCAGTCACTATCTGCAGAGGGAACAAATCTCAACATAATACAGGCCATCTTTGAGAAACTCAGCCAATATCATACTTAAAGGTTAAAAGCTGAAAAAAATCCCTGCTAAATTTAGAAAAAACATGAAAAGGATGCCTATTCTCACCACTTCACTTAATACAGTATTGCAAGTCTTTGCCACAGCAATAAGACAATAAAAGAAATAAAAGTTATCCAGATTGATAAGAAAGAAGTAAAACTCTCTCTTTGCAGATGACACAATATTCTATATAGAGAACCACAAAGTCACCACCCTAAAACTATTAAAATAAATTGTGCAAGGTATTAGAAAGCAGGATTAATATATAGAAATCTGTTATGTTTCTTTACACTAATGAAATATCAGGTGGATAAAGTTTAAAAAATCCCATTTTAAATTACATTTATAAAAATAAAATACCTAGTAAAAAAATTCACCAAGGATGTGAAAGATCTATACTCTAAATACTGGAAAACATTGATAAAGAAATTTGATAATGTAAATAAATGTAAAGATATCCTACATTTCAGATTAGAATAATTAATATTATTAAAGTAGCACTCATCTTACACACTAGCAAAGTAATGCTCAAAATTCTCCAAGCAAAGCTTCAACAGTACATGAACTGTGAACTTTAAGACATTCAAGCTGGATTTAGAAAAGGCAGAGGAACCGGAGATCAAATTGCCAACATCCATTGGATCAGTGAAAAAGCAAGAGAGTTCCAGTAAAACATCTATTCCCTTCCTGTCCATCACCAACTCCCGGAGTTCACTGAGACTCACGTCCATCGAGTCAGTGATGCCATCCAGCCATCTAATCCTCTGTCGTCCCCTTCTCCTTTTGCCCCCAATCCCTCCCAGCATCAGAGTCTTCTCCAATGAGTCAACTCTTCGCAGACCAACATAAGCTTCAAGACTGATTCCAACTGTTTCATGAACCAGCCCCACCAAACAAGTGATTTGACACCAGCTCTGTGACCCATGGACTCTGCAACCAAGCCTGAGGACCTGGTCCTAACTGCCAGTATGCTGGCAGTAACCCCAGGGCTGGTTTCATCCACTAGGATATGAAAACAGCCCCTGGGTATCCTGGACTCTGACTTTAACCACAAGTAACCTAGCACTGGCATGCTACAGTCCATGGGGTCTCAGTTAAGGAACAACAGAGCAACTGAACTGAACTGAACTGACTGGACCTAGTACTAACCCCAAGGCCACTAGGATTCCACAGTCAGCTGCCTGTTGATTAAGTCCCACTGACCAGCAATTGGTAGCCTTCCTACAAGGTAGGACCTGGCAACCAAGTAGACTGGAAGCCAACCAGGCCTATCAGACTGCCCACATAATTTTTCATAGTAGATAGAGCCACACAATACTCACAGGGGGAACCCCTAAAGCATATAACTTTGGGGATGAGGGTAAGGTGCTTTTGGGACCCATAGGATGCCTCCTAAAAAAGCCGCTTCTCCAAGGTTGAGATAAAACTGATGTACCAGATAAATAGAAACAAAAAGAGGAATTTAGGCAAAATGAGGTGACAGAGGAGCATGTTCCAAAAGAAGGAACAATATAAAGCTCCAAAAGAAGAATGAAGTGAAGTGGGGATAGGCAATCGACCCAAGAGAGTTCAGGGTAGTGACTGTAAAGATGATCAAAGAACTCAAGAGCAAAATGGGTGCATAGGGATAGAAATGAAGAGTACATGAGAAGGAGTCAATGGTAGACTAGATGATACAGAACAGTGGTCACTGAGCTGGAGGAAAGTAGTAGAAATAGCCAACACTGTACAGAAGAAAAAGAAAGGAAAATAAATGCATGCAGTTTAGAAGACCTTTGGGACAATGCCAAGTGCACTAATATTTGTATTACAGAAACCCTAGAAGGAAAAGAGAGAGAGAGAGAAGAAATCTGAGAACATGATTGAAGACATAATGATTAAAAAATTTCCTAATGTGGCAAAGCAAAGAGCCCAGTCCAGGAAACAGAGAATTCCAGTGAGGAACCCACCAAAACATACTGTAATTAAAACAGCAAAAACTGAAGATAAAGAAGGTATGAAAATCAGCAAGGGGAAAGCAACACATAAGGTACAAGGCGACTCCCATAAGGCTATCAGCTGACTTTTCAGCAGAAACTGCAAGCCAGAAGAAAATGGCACGATATATTGATAGAGATCAATGAGACAAACCTGCAATAAAAAATATTCTACCCGGCAAGTCTCTCAGATTTGACTGAGAGATCAAACACTTTACAAACAAGTAAAAACTAAAAGAGTTCTGCTGCTGCTGCTGCTGCTGCTAAGTCGCTTCAGTCGTGTCTGACTCTGTGCGACCCCATAGACTGCAGCCCACCAGGCTCCTGCGTCCATGGGCTTGTCCAGGCAAGAGTACTGCAGTGGGTTGCCGTTGCCTTCTCCAAAAGAGTTCTAATACCACCTAAACAGCTTTACAAGAAATGTTGAAGAAACTTCTTTAAGGGAAAAAGGAAAGCATGCACTATGAAACAATGAGAAAATTGTGAAAGGAAAAAGCTCATTGGCAAAGGTAAACATATAGTAAAGTTAGGTAATCACCTATGCACAAAGCTAGTAGAAAGGTTAACAGACAAAATAGTAAAATCATCTATATCCGCAATAAGCAGTTAAGGAACACACAAAACAATTAGATGTAAAATATGATATCAGAATCAGTAATCATGAGGGGAGGAGAGTACAAATACAGGGTTGTTAAAATGAATTTGAAATTAAGAGATCAATAACTTAAAAGTCATACTCATATACACACATATATATTGCTATATTTGTAGGCCTCATGGTAACTGAAAACCAATAATCTATAATAAACCACACACACACAAACTGAAAGGAATCCAAACATAAAGATAGACATCCAATCACAAAAGAAGGAACCTATTAAAAAAGATATAAAAAACAAACTCAAAACAATTAGCAAAATGGCAAGAAGACCACACATATCAATAATTACTTTAACTATAAATGGATTAAAAGCTCCAATCAAAAGACAGAGTGGTTAAATGGATACAAAAATAAGACCCATATATATGTTGCCAACAACAGACTCAAAGTCAGATTTCCTGGAGATTCCCAGTTCCTTTGCTGAATTCTCAGGTTGGGAAGTCTGATGTGGGGCCTAAAACCTTCGCAACAGTGTGCAAATTTCCTTGGTATTATTGTTCTCCAGTTTGTGAGTTGCCCAACCATTGGGTATGGGATTTGATTTTATTGTGACTGGGCCCCACCTACCGTCTCATTGCAGCTTCTCCTTTGTCCCTGGATATGGGGTATCTTGGTTTGGTGAGTTACAACATCCTCTGTCAATGGTTGTTCAACAGCTAGTTGTGATTTTGGTGTCCTCATGGGAGAAGAGACCACTCTACAAACGGACATCACTGGCTGGTCAACCAAAATTAGATTGATTATATTTTTTTCAGCCAAAGATGGCGAAGTTTTATACAGTCAGCAAAAACAAGACCTGCAGCTGACTGTGACTGAGATCATCAGCTCCTTATTGCAAAATCCAGGGTTAAATTGAAGAAAGTCAGAAAACTACTAGACCATTCAGTTCAGTTCAATTCAGTTGCTCAGTCATGTCTGACTCTCTGCAACCCCATGAACCACAGCACACCAGGCCTCCCTATCCATGACCAATTCCTGGAATCTGCCCAAACCCATGTCCATCGAGTCGGTGATGCCATCCAACCATCTCATCCTCTGTCGTCCCCTTTATCTCCCACCTTCAATCTTTCCAAGCATCAGGGTAGAACTGGTAATGAAAACAGAACAACCCAAAATCTATGAGACACAGCAAAATAGTTCTAAGTAGGTGGTTGATATTTATGCGAGTTTACCTCAGGAAACAAGGATATCTCAAACAAACAACCTAACTTTACACCTAAAGGAGCTGGAAAAAGAAGAACAAACAAAATCTAAAGTTAGTAGAAGGAAAGAAATCATAAGGATCAGAAATAAATGAAGCAGAGACTAAAATAAAATAAAAAGATCAATGAAACTATAAGGTGGTTCTGTGAAAAGATAAACAAAACTGATCAATCTTCAGCCAGACTCATCAAGAAAAAATTAGAGAGGGCTCAAATCAATAAGATAAAAAAATGAGAAAGGAGAAGTCAAAACTAACATCACAGAAATACAGAGGATCATAAGAGACTATTACAGCAAATATATGTAAATAAAATGGACAGTCTAGAAGAAATGGACAAATTCTTACAAATGAACAATCTTCTAATACTACCAGGAAGAAATAGAAAATATGAACAGATTAATGGCCAATAATGAAATTTAATCAGTAGTAAAAAGTCTCCCAACAAACAAAAGTCTAGGACTAGATGGTTTCACAGATGTTTCCTACTAAACATTTAAAGAGTTAACACCTAACTTCCACAAACTATTCTAAAAATTTGCAGAGGTAGGAACTCATCCAAATTCATTCTCCAAGGTCAGTATCATCCTCATACCAAAACCAGATAATGATACCACAAAGAAGAAAATTACAAGCCAATATAGCTAATGGAGACAGATGTAAAAATCTTTAACAAAGTATTAGCAAATCAAATCCAACAGTATGTTAAATTGATCATACCCCATGATTAAGTGGGATCTATACCAAGGATGCAAGGGTTTTCAATATTCACAAAAAAATCAATGTGATACACCACATCAACAAATTGAGGAACAAAAATCATATGATCATTTCAATAGATGCAGAAAAAGCTTTAGACAAAATTTAACATTTCCTGGATAAAAATTCTCCAGGAAATTGGCATAAAGGGCACATCTCAACATGATAAAGACTTAATCTGACAAACCCTCTGCAAATATCATACTCAATGGTGAGAAGCGGAAAGTATTTCCTATAAGATCAGGGACAAGACCATGATGTCCACTCTTGTCACATTTACTCAACGTTGTACTGGTCATCTGTCCTAGTCACAGCAATAAGAAATAAAACTAGTTCCAAATTGGAAAAGAAGAAATAAAGCTGTCTCTGTTTGTAGAAGACATAATATTATACATAGAAAATTCTAAAGATGCTAATAGAAAACTACTGAAGATCATCAATAAATTTACAGAATATGAAATATACAGAAACTTGTTGAATTTCTGTACACTAGAAATGAACTGTCAGAGAAATTAAGGAAACAATTTTCTTTATAATTGCATTAAGAGCAATAAAATACTTGGAACTGCCTAAGGAGGCAAAGGACGTGTACTCCAAAAACTGTAAGACATTGGTGAAAAAAAAAGTGAAGATGACACAAACAGATGGAAAGATATAGCATTTTCATGGATTAGAAGAATTACATTGTCAATACCATTGGCATTTTTCACAGAACTAGAATAATTTTAAAATTTGTGTGGAAACATAAGATCTGTGGCAGTCAATAAAATCTTGTGAAAGAAGAACAGAGATGGAGGAAATATGCTCTTTAACTTTAGACTGTATTACAAGCTTACAGTAATCAAAACAGTATTATACAGGCATAAAATAGACACATAGCTCAATGGAACAGAATAGAGAGCCAGAAATAGACCCATTCACTTATGGTCAATTAATCTATGACAAAGATGATAAGAATATATAATAGTGAAATGACAGTCTCTTCAATAAGTGGCACTGGGAAAATCAAATAGCTACAAGGAAAAGAATGAAATATATTCTAACATTATACTAAAAATAAACTCAAAATGAATTAAAGAACTAAATTTAAGGCCCAAAACTCTGAGAAGAAAGAATAGGCAGAATATTCTTTCACATAAATTGTAGCAATATTTTTGTCTGTCTCCTAAGGCAAAGGAAACAAAAACAAAACACATATGGGACCTATGAACAACAAAGCAAACCACTGGCAAAGTGAAAAGACAATCTACTGAATGGGAGAAAATATTTGCAAATGATATGACTGATAATGGATTTATATCCAAGATATACAAACTGTACATAGAACTCAACAACCAACAAAACAAAACAAGCAGATCAAAAAATGTGCAGAAAACGTGAATAGACATTTCTCCAAAAATGACTTACAGATGGCAAATAGGCACATGAAATGATGCTCAGCATCATTAATCAGAGAGATGCAAATTAAAACTACGAAGACATCATATCACACTGGTCAGAATGGCTACCATCAAAAGAACACAAATAAATGTTGGCAAGGATGTGGAGCAGAGGGAATCTTCCTACACTGTTGTTGGGAATGTATACTGGCATAGCCGCTGTTGAAAACAGTATGGAGATTTCTAAAAAATCTAAAAATATAACTAACACCTGGTCTAGCAATTCCAAACTTAGGTATGTATCTGAAAAAAAAAAAAACACCACTAGTTTGAAAAGGTACATGCACACCTATGTTCATAGCAACATTATTTACAATTGACAATTTATGGATGTATCCTAAGTGTTCATTGGCTGATAAGTGGATAAAGAATGGATACACACACATGATGGAATACTACACAGTCATAAGAAAGAATAAAAATTTTGCCATTTGCATCAACATAGATGAAGTTGGAAGTCTATAATGCCAAGTGAAATAAGTCAGAAATGGAATCTAATAAGTAAAAGTAACTAATAAGTACAACACAAAGAAAACAGATCTAGAGAACAAAACTAGTGGCTCTAAGTGGGAAGAGGAAAGGGAGAGGGGCAAGAGAACAATGGGGCATGAATGTACAAATTATCATGTGTAAAATAAGCTACAAGAAAATATTATAAAATACAATATTTTACAACTATAAATGGAATATAACCTTTAATTGTGAATATCTATATTGTACACTATGCTGTATACTATGTTGTACACTATGTACTGTGTTGCACATTGGAAAAGACTCTGATGCTGGGAAAGACTGAAGGCAAAAGGAGAAGAGGGCAGAAGAGGGTGAAATGGTTAGATGGCATCACCGACTCAACGGACAGGAATTTGAGTAAACTGCAGAAGATAGTGAAGAACAGGGAGGCCTGGAGACTGCAGTGCATGGGGTTGCAAAAAGTCAAACATGAACAACAAATGTTATACACTTGAAACTTATTTAATATTGTATATCAACTATCCCTCCAAAAAGCCTTCTTACCCTGAAACTACTACAATCTACTTATTCTAAGCATTTTAAAAATCGTATTATTTATATGTGTATCTAATCAGTTATAATTTTTATGTTTTATAAGATATGGATCAAGTTTTTTTCTCTATTATATTCCAGAACCAATTAGTGAATAGTCCGTCCTTCTGCACTTATTTTTATTTTCACTTGTTTAAGTTTATAAATATATACAAGTGAGTATGCACACCCATGCATCTGTGTTTTTAGATCTCTTCTGGTTCACTGATTTTTTTAATACCAATATTTCATTGTTGGTTTGAATACTAGTTCCTGCACAAGGAGGGAAAGGAAAGATGGAAGAAAGAGGCAGGCCACTGTAGATTGGTAGGTGCTATTTAACAGTTATGGAAATTAATGAGGCTTGTTTTGTGCAGTCGCAAGATGAGAAGATCTTTGCACCAGCCTGACTTAACCTTAAAAGTTCATTAAGAGGCCATAATGAGATTCAGTCAAGTATACCATCCAGATGGTCTCAACATATTGTTCTGTCAAGGCCACAGCTTTGAAAATAGCTCCCACTGTGGATACAGTGAGCAGAACATTCATTTGAAGGACAGGGGAGGCTGTGAGGAGCCTCCAGTTGCCTGGGTCCAAAATATGGGTCAAGCAGCAGTCATGTCCTATGGAAGACCTTCTTCAGTGTGCCTCATAACTGGCTCTTACAATCTTATAGACACCCCCAGAGGTCAGCAAGGACTTCCACTAGCATGGAAATGGCTCATTTGGTGGCTATCTGGCTACAGTAGAGGCAGATACCACAATAGCAACAGAAGTGAATGCAAGAAAAACCACATATGAAGATCAGTTCAGTTCAGTTCAGTTGTTCAGTCGTGTCCATCTCTTTGAGACGCCGTGAACCGCAGCACGCCAGGCCTCCCTGTCCATCACCAACTCCCAGAGTCCACCTAAACCCATGTCCATTGAGTCGGTGATGCCATCCAACCATCTCATCCTCTGTTGTCCCCTTCTCCTCTTGCCCTCAATCTTTCCCAGCATCAGGGTCTTTTCAAATGAGTCAACTCTTCACATCAAGTGGCCAAAGTATTGGACTTTCAGCTTCAACATCAGTCCTTCCAATGAACACCCAGGGCTGATCTCCTTTAGGATGGACTGGTTGGATTTCCTTGCTGTTCAAGGGACTCTCAAGAGTCTTCTCCAACACCACAGTTCAAAAGCATCAATCCTTTGGTGCTCAGCTTTCTTTATAGTCCAACTCTCATATCCATACATGACCACTGGAAAAACCACAGCCTTGAGTAGACAGACCTTTGTTGACAAAGTGATGTCTCTGCTTTTTAATATGCTGTCTAGGTTGGTCATAACTTTCCTTCCCAGGAGTAAGTATGTTTTAATTTCATGGCTGCAATCACCATCTGCAGTGATTTTGGAGCCCCCAAAAATAAAGTCAGCCATGTTTCCCCATCTATTTGCCATGAAGTGATGGGACCAGATGCCATGATCTTAGTTGTTTGAATGTTGAGCTTTAAGCCAAACTTTTCACTCTGCTCTTTCACTTTTATCAAGAGGCCGTATAGTTCTTCTTCACCAATACCTAAAAGAAGTAACACATTTTTTTTTCCACCAAGAGCCAAACCACTAATTTATTAAGTCCTTTGACTGAGGATTGGATCAGTTTGGGTGTTCACTTAAGTCTTTATAAAGAAGGCTGAGTGCAGAATAACTGATGCTTTTGAATTTTGGTGCTAGAGAATACTCTTGAGAGTCCCTTGGACTGCAAGGAGATCAAACCAGTCAATCCTAAAGGAAGTCAATCCTGAATATTCACTGGAAAGACTGATACTGAAACTGAAGCTCTAATACTTTGGCCACTGGATGGAGAGAGCCAACTCATTGGAAAATACCCTGATGGTGGGAAATATTGAAGGCAGGAGAAGGGGATGACAGAAGATGAGATGGTTGGATGGCATCACTGACTCAGTGGACATGAGTTTGAGAATACTCAGGGAAAGAGTGAAGGACAGGGAAGCCTGGCATGCTTCAGTGCATGGGGTCGCAAAGAGTGACACAACTTAGTGACTAAACAACAATAACACATCATGACCTTTGAAATGTGATCCCAATCACCATCTAGTAGAGGAGGATATTCGTACTTGGTACTCAGCTTCTCTAGTCCCTAGTGATGGCAAGCTGGGATAGGCCAGACATGGTGTCCACACAAACCAAGGCACATTTAGAACCTTACTCAGAGGGACTGGTCTGCCTAATATAATCTGCCAATCCCTTGTATGTTGAGAACCTTTGTGGGCAACCTCAGACTCTTTTGATAGTTGCCTTGGCTATTGTTTAGAACACACAGAACAAGCTATCATTGCATTAACCAAGTTACTGCATTGGGTTGGCCAAAAAGTTCTTGCAGGGTTTTCCATATGATGTGAAAGTAAAAGTCAAATGAATCTTTTGGCTGGCCCAATACTTCAGTGGAAATCTGGCATTCTTGGAAATATGCCATCCACCCAGGTGCTAAAGTGGGTGTTTTTTTCCATGCACCCAGTCTGCTGCATCTATTGAAGGGTCATCCTTTCTCTCAAATACCACAGCATCTTCCTCTAGACTCATTTTCACAAAGATTCCACCTCTTGGACCCCAACCTGTTTTATCATCAGCACTCATACCATGATCAATTGCAACTTTTACCCTTCTAGCTTTGCGAAACAGCACATAAATGTCTCCAATTTATCCAATTTGCCCATCTTATCTGCCAGCCCTGAACTGCCCGTGTAGTGGACACCCACACATTCTTCTCTAATCACAGCCCTCCTTCCAAATTTCTAACCCAAACTTCTGCCTCTGGTTGCGTATCAGTGACCACAGAACTGCCCACAGCAGAGCCCAGCCTAATGTGCAGCCATGCAGTTTTCTTTGCTGAAGTGCATACCACCCTGTTCCTTGAAGAAGCATGTTAGTCCAGCCAGCATTTTCAGGGAGTCCCTATACACACAGCAATCCACAAGCATCTAAAGAACACAGAGGCCAAAGAGCAACTTGGGATTTTCTTTGTAGACAGCCCTTTACCAAGGCCCCTTTCTCCCATCTCCTAATTGGTTTGCCAACTGTTGGTTCACAAATTGTTTCCTGTACATGGAAGTCATTGAGAGATGGAAGAAAAAGGCAGACCACTCCAGACTAGGAGGTGGCAGATTCAATAAACAAGTGAACTTATGTATGAAGCTTGTCTTGTGAGGCCACCAAGCCAGTCAATCTTTATGCCTTTATGCCCACCACCACATTTTGAGTTTACGTAGAGGCCTTAACTGGTGTTAAATCATGTATTAGGATTTTTTAAAATTAATTTATTTTTTATTGAAGGATAATTGCTTTACAGAATTTTGCTGTTTTCTGTTAAACCTCAACACAAATCAGATCAGATCAGATCAGTCGCTCAGTCGTGTCCGACTCTTTGTGACCCCATGAACCGCAGCACGCCAGGCCTCCCTGTCCATCACCAACACCTGGAGGTCACTCAGACTCACATCCATCGAGTCAGTGATGCCATCCAGCCATCTCATCCTCTGTCGTACCCTTCTCCTCCTGCCCCCAATCCCTCCCAGCATCAGAGTCTTCTCCAATGAGTCAGTTCTTCGCATGAGGTGGCCAAAATACTGGAGTTTCAGCTTTAGCATCATTCCTTCTAAAGAAATCCCAGGGCTGATGTCCTTCAGAATGGACTGGTTGAATCTCCTTGCAGTCCAAGGGACTCTCAAGAGTCTTCTCCAACACCACAGTTCAAAAGCATCAATTCTTCGGCGCTCAGCCTTCTTCACAGTCCAGCTCTCACATCCATACATGACCACAGGAAAGACCATAGCCTTGACTAGGCGAACCTTTGTTGGCAAAGTGATGTCTCTGCTTTTGAATATGCTATCTAGGTTGGTCATAACCTTCCTTCCAAGGAGTAAGCGTCTTTTAATTTCATGGCTGCAGTCACCATCTGCAGTGATTTTGGAGCCCAGAAAAAGAAAGTCTGACACTGTTTCCACTGTTTCCCATTTATTTCCCAGGAAGTGATGGGACCAGATGCCATGATCTTCATTTTCTGAATGTTGAGCTTTAAGCCAACCTTTTCACTCTCCACTTTCACTTTCATCAAGAGGCTTTTGAGTTCCTCTTCACTTTCTGCCATAAGGGTGCTGTCATCTGCATATCTGAGGTTATTGATATTTCTCCTGGCAATCTAGGTATACATATATCCCCTCCCTTTTGAAACTCCCTCCCATCTCCCTCCCCATCTCATCCCTCTGGGCTGATACAGAGCCCCTGTTTTGAGTTTCCTGAGCCATACAGCAAATACCCACTGGCTATCTATTTTACATATGGTAATGTAAGTTTCCACATTACTCTTTTCATACATCTCATCCTCTCTTCCCCTATCCCCATGTCTATAAGTCTATTCTTTATGTCTGTTTCTCTACTGTTGCCCTGTAAATAAATTCTTCAGTATCATTTTTATAGATTCTGTATATATGCATTAGAATACAGTATTTATCTTTCTCTTTTTGACTCACTTCACTCTGCATAATAGGTTCTAGGTTCGTCCACATCATTAGAACAGTCTCAAATGTCTTCCTTTTTATGGCTGAGTAATATTCCACTGGGTATATGTACCACAACTTCTTTATCCATTCATTTGTCCATGGACATCTAGGTTGCTTCCATGTTCTCAGTTCAGTCCAGTCACTCAGTCATGTCCGACTCTTTGTGACCCCATGAGTCACAGCACGCCAGACCTGTCCATCACCAACTCCTGGAGTTCACTCAAACTCATGTTGATCGAGTCAGTGATGCCATCCAGCCATCTAATCCTCTGTCATCCCCTTCTCCTCCTGCCCCCAATCCCTCCCAGCATTAGGGTCTTTTCCAATAAGTCAACTCTTCGCATCAGGTGGGCAAAGTATTGGAGTTTTAGCTTCAGCATCAGTCCTTACAATGAACAGCCAGGACTGGTCTCCTTTAGGATGGACTGGTTGAATCTCCTTTCAGTCCAAGGGACTCTCAAGAGTCTTCTCCAACACCACAGTTCAAAAGCATCAATTCTTCGACACTCAGCTTTCTTCACAGTCCAACTCTCACATCCATACATGACTACTGGAAAAACCATAGCCTTGACTAGATGGACCTTTGTTGGCAAAGTAATGTCTCTGCTTTTTAACATGCTATCTAGGTTGGTTATAACTTTCCTTCCAAGGAGAAAGTGTCTTTTAATTTCATGGCTGCAATCACCATCTGTAAATTTTGGAGCCCCCAAAAAAGTCTGACACTGTTTCCACTGTTTCCCTATCTATTTCTCCTGTTTCCCCATCTATTTCCCATGAAGTAATGGGAGCAGATGCCATGATCTTAGTTTTCTGAATGTTGAGCTTTATGCCAGGTTTTTCACTCTCCTCTTTCACTTTCATCAAGAGGCTTTTTAGGTCCTCTTCACTTTCTGCCATAAGGGTGGTGTCTCTGCATATCTGAGGTTATTGATATTTCCATGATCTAGCTTTTGTAAATAGTCCTGCGATGAACAATGAGATACATGTTTCTCTTTCAATTTTGTTTTCCCCAGGATATATGCCTAGGACTGGGATTGCTGGGTCATATGGTGTTTTTATTCCTAGTTTTTAAAGGTATCCCCATACCATCTTCCATAAGGGCTATATCAATTTATTTTTCCACCAACAGTGCAAGACTGTTCCCTTTCCTCACACCCTCTCCAGGATTTATTGTTTGTGGACTTTTTGATGAGGGCCATTCTGACTAGTGTGAGGTGATATCTCATTGTAGTTTTGATTTGCATTTCTCTAATAATGAGCGATGTTGAGCACCTTTTCATGTGTTTTTTAGCCATCTTTATGTCTTATTTGGAGAAAAGTCTGTTTAGGTCTTTTCCCCACTTTTTGATTGGGTTCTTTGTTTTTCTGGGGTTGAGTTTTCTGAGCTGCTCAGATATTTTAGAAATAAATCTTTTGTCAGTTGTTTCATTTGCTATTATTTTCTCGCATTCTGAGGGTTGTCTTTTCACCTTGCTTATAGTTTTCTTTGTTGTGCAAAAGCTTTTAAGTTTAATCAGATCCCACTTGTTTGCTTTTGTTTTTATCTCCATTATGTTAGGAGGTGGGTCATAAAGACCTTGCTTTGATTTATGTCATCGAGTGTTCTGCCTATGCTTTCCTCTAAGTGTTTTATAGTTTCTGGTCTTACATTTAGGTCTTTAATCCATTTTGAGTTTATCTTTGTGTATGGTGTTAGGAAGTGTTCTAATTTCATTCTTTTACATGTCAGATCAGATCAGATCAGTTGCTCAGCCGTGTCCGACTATTTGCGACCCCATAAATCGCAGCACACCAGGCCTCCCTGTCCATCACCAACTCCCGGAGTTCACCCAGACTCACATCCATCAAGTCAGTGATGCCATCCAGCCATCTCATCCTCTGACATCCTCTTCTCCTCTTGCCCCCAATCCCTCCCAGCATCAGAGTCTTTTCCAATGAGTCAACTCTTCGCATGAGGTGGCCAAAGTACTGGAGTTTCAGCTTTAGCATTATTCCTTCCAAAGAAATCCCAGGGCTGATCTCCTTCAGAATGGACTGGTTGGATCTCCTTGCAGTCCAAGGGACTCTCAAGAGTCTTCTCCAACACCACAGTTCAAAAGCACCAATTCAAAAGCTCAGCCTTCTTCACAGTCCAGCTCTCCTATCCATACATGGCCACAGGAAAAACCATACCCTTGACTAGATGGACCTTTGTTGGCAAAGTAATGTCTCTGCTTTTGAATATGCTATCTAGGTTGGTCTGTCCAGTTTTCCCAGCACCATTTATTGAAGAGGCTGTCTTTGCCCCATTTTATATTCTTGCCTCCTTTGTCAAAAATAAGGTACCCATAGGTGCATGGGTTTATTTCTCAGCTTTCTATCCTGTTCCATTGGTCTATATTTTTGTTTTTGTGCCAGTACCATACTGTCTTAATGACTGTAGCTTTGTAGTGTAATCTGAAGACAGTAAGGTTGATTCTTCCAGTTCCATTGTTCTTTCTCAAGACTTCTTTGGCTATTCAGGGTCTTTTTTGTTTCCATATGAGTTGTGAAATTTTTTGTTTGAGTTCTGTAAAAAATGCCACTGGTAATTTGATAGGGATTGCATTAAATCTGCAGAATATGTTTGGTAGTATAGTCATGAAATTAAAAGACGCTTACTCCTTGGAAGGAAAGTTATGACCAACCTAGATAGCATATTCAAAAGCAGAGACATTACTTTACTAACAAAGGTTCGCCTAGTCAAGGCTATGGTCTTTCCTGTGGTCATGTATGGATGTGAGAGCTGGACTGTGAAGAAGGCTGAGCGCCGAAGAATTGATGCTTTTGAACTGTGGTGTTGGAGAAGACTCTTGAGAGTCCCTTGGACTGCAAGAAGATCCAACCAGTCCATTCTGAAGGAGATCAATCCTGGAATTTCTTTAGAAGGAATGATGCTAAAGCTGAAACTCCAGTATTTTGGCCACCTCATGAGAAGAGTTGACTCATTGGAGAAGACTCTGATGCTGGGAGGGATTGAGGGCAGGAGGAGAAGGGGACGACAGAGGATGAGATGGCTGGATGGCATCACTGACTCGATGGATGCGAGTCTGAGTGACCTCCGGGAGCTGGTGATGGACAGGGAGGCCTGGCGTGCTGCGGTTCATGGGGTCGCAAAGAGTCGGACACGACTGAGCGACTGATCTGATCTGATCTGATCTGATAGTCATCTTCACAATATTGATTCTTCTTACCCAGGAACATGAACTATCTCTCCATCTATTTATGTCATCTTTGATTTCTTTCATCAGTGTCTTATAATTTTTTGTGTACAATTCTTTTGTCTCCTTAGGTAAGTTCATTCTTAGATATTTAATTCTTTTTGTTGCAATGATGAATGGGATTGATTCCTTAATTTCTCTTTCTGATTTTTCATTGTTAGTATATAGAAATTCAAGTGATTTCTGTGTATTGATTTTGTATCCTGAAACTTTGCTAAATTCACTGATTAGCTCTAGTAATTTTCTGATAGTATCTTTAGGGTTTTCTATGTACAGTATCATGTCATCTGCAAACAGTGAAAGTTTTACTTCTTCTTTTCTGATCTAGATTCCTTTTATTTCTTGTTCTTCTCTGATTGCTATAGCTAGGACTTCCAGAACTATGTTGAATAATAGTGGTGAAAGTGGACACCCTTGTCTTATTCCTGATCTTAGGGGGAAATGCTTTCAGTTTTTCACCATTGAGAATAATGTTTGCTGTATACTTATCATATATAGCCTTTACCATGTTGAGGTATGTTCCTTCTATGCCCATTTTTTGAAGAGTTTTAATTATAAATGCATGCTGAATTTTTTCAAATGCTTTTTCTGCATCTATTCAGATGATCATATGAATTTTATCTTTTAATTTGTTAATATGGTGTATCACATTGATTGATTTACATATATTGAAGAATCCTTGCATACTTGGAATAAACCCAAATTGATCTTGATGTATGAGCTTTTTGATGTGTTGCTGAATTCGGTTTGCTAAAATTTTGTTGAAGATTTTTGCATCTATGTTCATATGCTGGCATGTAGGGAGAGGGGGCTATGGTGATGGCTCCACCCACTACATGTGACTCAGCAGTATTGTCTTGCCTCCATGGTTGCCTGGCTTTCCTCCACCAGCATTTCCCACCACAATCTCCTCCCTCGCATCCCCTCAATCTGTCTCTCTGCAGTCAACAGCAGCCCTTGCCCTGGGATTGCTCAACAATCCCTTAATTCCAGCTCCCAGCCATAGCCTCTTCCAGGATACCAGTGTTCCTGTCCAGAATGTGTATGGCTGTGGCAAGGACTGTCTGATTCTCATTCCATTTAGGCTGCCACAGATCAGCTGTTTCACTCTCAGCCTTAAATATTTCTCTGACTCAACAATTGCCCCGCTGTGGGGATCAGACCCTTGCTTCAGTTCTGTCACCCACAGAAGGTAGTTCCAGTTCTACTAACACTCCTGTTTTCCCTCTAGTTCCTTCATCTTATCGAGTTTTGTGTGAGTCTATCTATTCTTATCCACTGGTCAGGTACTCCTGTCTGCTCTCAGCTGGTGTTCTACATGCACTTCTATGTCTGAAGATGTATTCCTGATGTATCCATGGAGAGAGATGTTCTCCATGTCCACCTACTCCTCCACCATCGTGTTCCAATCAGTCCAGGTGATTTTAATAAATCATCACTTTGAAGACTTAATCCTTGAAAATGGCTCCAGCTGTTGGAATGTCTGGGGAAGAAAGTGTATCTAAAGGACAGGGGAGGGGAGCAAGGGGCTTCTTTTGCCTGGGTACAGCTCATGAATCAGTGGTTGGTCATGTCCTTTCCATGTACTCCACCACTGCTGGCTGTTTTAATTACTCTGCCTTTAAAAAAAATAGAATTTGATTAATTTTAGGAAATCTGTAGTATGCAAAATACAAAACAAATATCTTAACATTAAGACTTAAAGTGTTTTGGATAAATAACGAGGTCTCACTGTATAATACAGAGAATTATATTCAATACCCTGTGATAAAATTATATTCAATACCCTGTGATAAAACAGGGAAGAATATGAAAAGAATTTGTATATATATATATATATATATATATATATATATATATCTAAGCACTAGTGGTAAAGAACCCACGTGCGAATGCAAGAGACATAAGAGAAGCAGGTTGGATTCCTGGGTCAGAAAGATCCCATGGAGGAGGAAGTGGCAACCCACTACAGTATTCTTGCCTGGAAAATTCCATGGACAGAGGAGCCTGGCTGGCTACAGTCCATAATGTCATGAGTCAGACACAACTGAAGCAACCTAGCTTATATATATATAAACTGAATCACTTTAGTGGGCAACAGAAATTAACACAAAATTGTAGAACAACTATACTTCAATAAAAAAATTGACTGAAGGCATTTTGTGGAAAAGATTATTTTCTTTAAAAAAATTTTTTATTTTGTATTGGGGTACTCAGCAATCAATGCAAAGAAATAAAGGAAAAGAACAGAATGGGAAAGACTAGAGATCTCTTCAAGAAAATCAAAGATACCAAGGGAATATTTCATGCAAAGATGGGCTCAATAAAGGACAGAAATGGTATGGACCTAACAGAATCAGAAGATATTAAGAAGAGGTAGCAAGAATACACAGAAGAACTGTACATAAAAGAGCTTCACGACCAAGATAATTACAATGGTGTGATCACTCACCTAGAGCCAGACATCCTGGAATGTGAAGTCAAGTGGGCCTTAGAAAGCATCACTATGAACAAAGCTAGTGGAGGTGATGGAATTCCAGTAGAGCTATTCCAGATTCTGAAAGATGATGCTGTGAAAGTGTTACACTCAATATGCCAGCAAATTTGGAAAACTCAGCAGTGGTCACAGGACTGGAAAAGGTCAGTTTTCATTCCAATCCCAAAGAAAGGCAATTGCCAAAGAATGCTCAAACTACCGCACAATTGCACTCATCTCACATGCTAGCAAAGTAATGCTCAAAATTCTCCAAGCCAGGCTTCAGCAATATGTGAACTGTGAACTTCCAGATGTTCAAGCTGGTTTTAGAAAAGGCAGAGGAACCAGAGATCAAATTGCCAACATCCACTGGATCATGGAAAAAGCAAGAGAGTTCCAGAAAAATATCTATTTCTGCTTTATTGACTATATCAAAGCCTTTGTGTGGATCACAATAAACTGTGGACAATTCTGAAAGAGATGGGAATACCAGACCACCTGATCTGCCTCTTGAGAAACCTATATGCAGGTCAAGAAGCAACAGTTAGAACTGGACATGGAACAACAGACTGGTTCCAAATAGGAAAAGGAGTACATCAAGACTGTATACTGTCACCCTGCTTATTTAATTTATATGTAGAGTACATCATGAGAAATGCTGAGCTGGAAGAAGCACAAGCTGAAATCAAGATTCCTGGGAGAAATATTAATAACCTCAGATATGCAGATGACCTTATGGCAGAAAGTGAAGAGGAACTAAAGAGCCTCTTGATGAAATTGAAAGAGAGTGAAAAAGTTGGGTTAAAGCTCAACATTCAGAAAACTAAGATCATGGCATCTGGTCCCATTACTTCACGGGAAATAGATGGGGAAACGGGGGAAATAGATGGGGAAACAGTGGAAACAGTGTCAGACTTTATTTTGGGGGCTCCAAAATCTGCAGATGGTGATTGCAGCCATGAAATTAAAAGACACTTACTCCTGGGAAGGAAAGTTATGACCAACCTAGATAGCATATTCAAAAGCAGAGACATTACTTTGCCAACAAATGTTCGTCTAGTCAAGGCTATGGTTTTTCCAGTGGTCATGTATGGATGTGAGAGCTGGACTGTGAAGAAGGCTGAGCGCCGAAGAATTGATGCTTTTGAACTGTGGTGTTGGAGAAGACTCTTGAGAGTCCCTTGGACTGCAAGGAGATCCAACCAGTCCATTCTGAAGGAGATCAGCCCTGGGATTTCTTTGGAAGGAATGATGCTAAAGCTGAAACTCCAGTACTTTGGCCACCTCATGCGAAGAGTTGACTCATTGGAAAAGACCCTGATGCTGGGAGGGAATGGGGGCAGGAGGAGTAGGGGAAGACAGAGGATGAGATGGTGGTTGACATCACCAAGTCGATGGACATGAGTTTGAGTGAACTCGGTGAGTTGGTGATGGACAGGGAGGCCTGGTGTGCTGCGATTCATGGGGTCGCAAAGAGTCAGACACGACTGAGCAACTGAACTGAACTGATAGCCAATTAACAAGGTTATGATAGTTTCACGTGGACAGCGATGGGACTCAGTAGTACATATACATGTATCTCTTCTCCCCCAAATTCCCCTCCTATACAGGCTGCCACATAACATTGAGAAGAGTTCTATGTGGTATACAGTAGTTCCTCGTTGCTTATCCATTTTAAATATTGCAGTGTGTACTCCTTAATTACCCTTTCCCCTTGACTTCCCCCAGCAACCATAAGTTCATTCTCTAAGTATATGACTATGCCTTTTTCATATCTTGATATCTTATTTTTCTTTAGTCTCGACTCACTCTTCCATATTAGTTTTAGAGATTAATTGATCAATTTTCATAAAAGTCCTGCTTGGGAATTTAATTGGAATTGAATCTATATCAATCTTTTTGGAATAGAGCATTGATTTTTTCCTCAGCCATTCATCTTTAAATTTATTCAGATTTAGTTATATCCTTTTATAATGCTTTGCAGTTTTATTCTTGAAGGTCTCATACATTTTTTTTTACGTTTATTCTGAGATGCTCTACAATTTTTTTCAACTTTGTGAATGGGATCTTTTTTCTATCACTTTTCCTCTCTAGTTGATTATTACAGAGATATAGAAACTCTAGTTATTTTCCTTTGTTGATCTTATATCAAATAACCCTGGAGAATTGTTAATTTGTGGTATCCTTCTGAGGTTCCAATGTAGACAATCATGTGATTATCTGCTGATAAGTTTGTTACTCCCATTATAATTCTTATAGTTGTTCATTTTTAGCAAATCGGTTAAGAGATCAGTATTTGAAATCAGACTGTCTAGGCTCCAACCCTTAGTAGCTGTGTGACCTTCATATTTCAGTAGTTTCCTTTGTAAAATTGGGGTAATAATGCCAAGTTTACTTTTTTTGGTGAAGATTACGTGTTGTTATGTATAAATCACTGGTACCAGTGTTTCATACACAAATGAGCTTGCAATAAATAATACTATTATCATTACTATTATTGTTGTTATGACCAAAGCATACTGTGTTGTGTAGCAATGGAACTCTCATCACCAGCATCATTGCATTTGTTCCCAAAGCAAAAGTGCTGTTAAGTAAAAACCTTTTTCTTGTCATGTGAGAGTATAAATTATATGACTTATTTAAGTGTTGGATCATATCTAAATTTTTTTGTAATAACACTTATTGGCTTTCTAAGAAACACTCACCTGTGGGCATCAATGGATCATTAGTTTATCCAAAGGAGAATGGCAGATTCTTCACCCACTGTTTTGTGAAAAGATCAGTCTACGCACCTACTCATTCGGTTTCAAAAGCATGTGGAGCTTTCTTCAGTGCATGGTCAGTACCAACATTTGCTTCTCAAACACGATTTGAAAAGTATAAATCTAATTTTTCTAGCATCTAGTTCTTAACAAAAGCCTGGCTGAGAAAACACCAATTTAAGAAGAGTAAAGTGCCTCTACTTTTGGTCATTTAAAATTGTCATTAACATGACTCAGATTACTAAAATTTGCCATGTAAACATGGCTCACAGAATCATCTTTATTCAGTTCAATTCAGTTCAGTTGCTCAATTGTGTCCAACTCTTTGGGACCCCAAGGACTGCAGCATGTCAGGCCTCCCTGTCCATCACCAACTCCAGGAGTTTTCTCAAACTCCTGTCCATTGAGTTGGTGATGATATCCAAAAATCTCACCCTCTTTCATCCCCTTCTCTTCCTGCCTTCAATCTTCCCCAACATCACAATCTTTGAAATGAGCCAGTTCTTTGCATCAGGTCGCCAAAGGATTGGAGTTTCAGCTTCAACATTAGTCCTTCCAATGGATTCTGGACTGATTTCTTTTAGGACGGACTGTTTGAATCTCCTTGCAATCCAAGGGACTCTCAAGAGTCTTCTCCAACACCACAGTTCAAAAGCATCAATTCTTCAGCGCTCAGTTTTCTTCCCAGTCCAACTCTCACATCCATACATGACTAATGGAAACACCATAGCCTTGACTAGACAGACCTTTGTTGGCAAAGTAATGTCTCTGCTTTTGAGTATGCTGTCTAGGTTGGTCATAACTTTCCTTCTAAGGAGTGAGTGTCTTTTAATTTCATGGCTACAATCACCATCTGAAGTGATTTTGGAGCCCCCCAAAACAAAGCCTGCCACTGTTTCCACTGTTTCTCCATCTATTTGCCATGAAGGGATGGGACTGGATGCCATGATATTAGTTTTCTGAATGCTGAAGTTTAAGCCAACTTTTCACTATCCTCTTTCGCTTTCATTAACGGGCTCTTTAGTTCTTCTTTGCTTTCTGCCATAAGGGTGGTGTCATCTGCATATCTGAGATTATTGATATTTCTCCCCACAGTCTTGATTCCAGCTTGTGCTTCATCCAGCCCAGATTTTCTCATGATGTACTCTGCATATAGGTTAAATAAACAGGGTGACAATATACAGCCTTGACATACTCCTTTTCCTATTTTGAACCAGTCTGTTGTTTCATGTCCAGTTCTAACTGTTGCTTCCTGACCTGCATACAGATTTCTCAAGAGGCAGGTCAGATGGTCTGGTATTCTCATCTCTTTCAGAATTTTCCACAATTTATTATGATCCACACAGTCAAAGGCTTGGGCATAGTCAATAAAGCAGAAATAGATGTTTTTCTAAAACTCTCTTGCTTTTTCAACGATCCAGCAGATGTTGGCAATTTGATCTCTGATTCCTCTGCCTTTTCTAAAACCAGCTTGAAAATCTGGAAATTCACAGTTCACGTAATCCTGAAGCCTGGCTTGGAGAATTTTGAGCATTACTTTACTAGCGTGTGAGATGAGTGTAATTGTGTGGTAGCTTTCACATTCTTTGTCATTGCCTTTCTTTGGGATTGGGATAAAAAATGGCCTTTTCTAGTCTGTGGCCACTACTGAGTTTTCCAACTTTCACTTTTGCTGGTATATTGAGTGCAACACTTTCATAGCATTATCTTTTAGGATTTGAAATAGTTCAACTGGAATTCCATCACCTCCACGAGCTTTGTTCCTAGTGATGGTTCCTAAGGCCCAAACATCACATTCCAGGATGTTTGGCTCTAGGTGAGTGATCATACCATCATGATCACCTGGCTTATGAAGATCTTTTTTGTACAGTTCTTCTGTGTATTCTTGCCAGCTCTTCTTAATATCTTCTGATTCTGTTAGGTCCATACCATTTCTGTCCTTTATTGAGACCATCTTTGCATGAAATGTTCCCTTGATATCTCTAATTTTCTTGAAGAGATCTCTAGAGCTGACTGTGGCTCAGATCATGAACTTCTTATTGTCAAATTTAGAATTAAATTGAAGAAAGTAGGGGAAACTACTAGACCATTCAGGTATGACCTAAATCAAATCCCTTATACTCTACAGTGGAAGTGAGAAATAGATTTAAGGGACTAGAGTTGATAGAGTGCCTGTATGAATGGGGGTTTGTGACATTGTATAGGAGACCATCTCCTAGACCATCTCCAAGAAAAAGAAATGCAATAAAGCAAAATGGCTGTCTGAGGAGGCTTTACAAATAGTTGTAAAAAGAAGAGAAGCAAAAAGCAAAGGAGAAAAAGAAAGATATATCCATTTGAATGCAGAGTTCCAAAGAATAGCAAGGAGAGATAAGAAAGCCTTCCTCAGTGATCAGTGCAAAAAAAATTAGAGGAAAACAATAGAATGAGAAAGACTAGAAATCTTTAAGAAAATTAGAGATACCAAGGAAACATTCCATCTTTACTCAGCTGTGTTAAATATTTAACCATGTACCATTTCATGAAATGATTGTGCATTTGCTGTAAAATGTTACCAAGTGTAATGTCTAATGAACAAACAATATTTCATATAGACAATTCAAAGTGAAAACTTCAGTCTAAAATTTAGAATTGGAAAATGTTAGCCTGCTTATTTAACTTATATGCAGAGTACATCATAAGAAACTCTGGGCTGGAAGAAGCACAAGCTAGAATCAAGATTGCTGGGAGAAATATCAATAACCTCAGATATGTAGATGACACCACCCTTATGGCAGAAAATGAAGAAGAACTAAAGAGTCTCTGGATGAAAGAGAAAGAGGAGAGTGAAAAAGTTGGCTTAAAGCTCAACATTCAGAAAACTTAGATCATGGCATCTGGTCCCATCAGATCAGATCAGATCAGATCAAATCAGTTGCTCAGTCGTGTCTGACTCTTTGCGACCCCATGAATCGCAGCATGCCAGGCCTCCCTGTCCATCACCAACTCCCAGAGGTCACTCAGACTCACATCCATCGAGTCAGTGATGCCATCTAGCCATCTCATCCTCTATCGTCCCCCTTCTCCTCTTGCCCTCAATCCCTCCCAGCATCAGAGTCTTCTCCAATGAGTCAACTCTTCACATGCAGTGGCCAAAGTACTGGAGTTTCAACTTCAGCATCATTCCCTCCAAAGAAATCCCAGGGCTGATCTCCTTCAGAATGGACTGGTTGGATCTCCTTGCAGTCCAAGGGACTCTCAAGAGTCTTCTCCAACACCATAGTTCAAAAGCATCAATTCTTTGGCGCTCAGCCTTCTTCACAGTCCAGCTCTCACATCCATACATGACCACCACTTCATGGCAAATACATGGAGAAGCAGTAGTAACAGTGGCTGACTTTATTTTTCTGGGCTCCAAAATCACTGCAGATGGTGATTGCAGCCATGAAATTAAAAAACGCTTACTCCTTGGAAGGAAAGTTATGACCAACTTTAGATAGCATATTAAAAAGCAGAGACATCACTTTGTCAACAAAGGTCTGTCTAGTCAAGGCTATGGTGTTTCCAGTAGTCATGTATGGATGTGAGAGTTGGACTGTGAAGAAAGCTGAGCGCGAAAGAATTGAAGCTTTTGAACTGTGGTGTTGGAGAAGACTCTTGAGAGTCTCTTGGACTGCAAGGAGGTCCAACCAGTCCATCCTAAAGGAGATCAGTCCTGTGTATTCATCGGAAGGACTGATGTTGAAGCTGAAACTCCAATACTTTGGCCACCTGATGTGAAGAGCTGACTGATTTGAAAAGACCCTGATGCTGGAAAAGATTGAGGGCAGTAGAAGGGGATGACAGAGGATAAGAGGGTTAGATGGCATCACCGACTCAATAGACATAAGTGTGAGAAAACTTCAGGAGTTGGTGATGGACAGGGAGGCCTGGCTGCAGTTCATGAGGTCGCAAAGAGTTGGACATGACTGAGTGACTGAACTGTACTGAACTGAGTCTCATATAATGAAGTATTGATTTTTTTTTGCCTCATTGTCTTTTGTTTAGTGTGTTTAAACTTACCACATTTGACCTTCTGTAGGCTGACAGGAGGTCCTGAAGTTGAGAAGTTCAGTCACATAAACAGCATTAATCTCCATGAGAAGCATCTTTGAATTTCTATTTTTTATTCAGCCCTTATTTTTCATTCCTGATTTATTTATTTCCAATATCCATTCCAGTGTCATCTTTTCATAAGCTCATTAACTCTTTTTTGAAAGAACCAGAGTATATATTCAGGAACTTAAAAATGCAACCATCTAGCTGACTTTATCAAATGTCATCCAAAGCCACAGGAACAGCATTAAGGAAATTCTAAATCAACTAAGTTATCACCAACCTAGATAGCATATTCAAAAGCAGAGACATTACTTTCCCAATAAAGGTCCGTCTAGTCAAGGCTATGGTTTTTCCTGTGGTCAAGTATGGATGTGAGAGTTGCACCATGAAGAAAGCTGAGTGACGAAGAATTGATGCTTTTGAACTGTGGTGTTGGAGAATACTCTCAAGAGTCCCTTGGACTGCAAGGAGACCCAACTAATCCATTCTAAAGGAGATCAGCCCTGGGATTTCTTTGGAGGGAATGATGCTGAAGCTGAAACTCCAGTACTTTGGCCACCTCATGCAAAGATTTGACTCCTTGGAAAAGACCCTCATGCTGGGAGGAATTGGGGCAGGAGGAGAAGGGAATGACAGAGGATGAGATGGCTGGATGGCATCACCAACTTGATGGACATGGGTTTGGGTAAACTCCAGGAGTTGGTGATGGACAGGGAGACCTGGCATGCTGCGATTCATGGGGGCTCAAAGAGTCGGACATGACTGAGCGACTGAACTGACCTGAACTGGACTGAAATTAACTACCATTAAAGCAAAACAAAAATAAAGCAACAATGCCATGAACTAAGGGTTTTAATTTCTTTTTCACATGTAGTATGTGAATAAACGTTTCATCTAAATTTGGATTAAATACATTATATTTTAATACAGTAATTTGCATTTATAAGGAAACAAAGATTTAGTTATTGAGTTAAAATCAATATAGTTAATTTGCATACCTGATGAAACAAAGATTTAGTTACTGAATTCTCTCTTCCTTTAGCACACAAAATCAAACATACTTCTCATTCTTTCTGAGATGATATAACTATTTTCAAAATGTTAGCATGAGGCTTTTATAAAGAAGACATCTTTGCAGACAATATACATTGACTTTTCTCTCCTCGGGACTCTCTTCAACTTAGAACAGGACCTTAATTTCTTTCATCTTGAGCAAGATTCCTTAGCTCCCCAAGGGAATATGGTACAAGTTGGAGTCAAGGTCTTACGAATAATGAACACATCTTTTTCCACGTTACAACTCAAAATTGGCATTTATATTGGATGAATGAAATATTCAATTCACAGAGGAAGAAGACAACTTAAAAAAAGATTTAAAAATGAAAAATTCACATTTGTTCAGTGTGCCTTTTAAAATTCTAGGCAGGAGGGCAGGAAGAATCAACTTTCTTTTTTTTTTCATGTGTACTTCTCTTCTGTATTCTTTGCCTTAACATTATTCAGGAAATAGTTGTTGCCATTTGGTGTCTTAAGTGAATGAGAACACACTGAGAGAATCAGTTAGTTCCTTTTCCATCAGATGAACAGGTGGATTAATGCACACATTTTCTCTTCTGAATTTATTGCTCTGATGACCTGAACCATTTGCTGAGGCCTCACTTAGCAAACTTGAGCAGCAGAGGTGATGACTGGGACTTGAACCATTAGTTGTGTCTTGCTGATTTTGTTCAAAGAATCTGATATTCTGAACATTGTTCAATTGATCACAGCTATGAGGATGGCGTGCTGCAGTTCATGGGGTCGCAGGGAGTCGGACGCGACTGAGCGACTGATCTGATCTGATGAGGATGGAACCTAAAGGGAAGAAGTTCTAAGACAACCATGTATCCTGTGTAACTGGTACCTACTTAGCCCCTTTCTTGCTTCTGTCTTGTCTTTTAAGCAAAGTGATTGGAGTTGAAAATATAAAGAAGGTCCAGAAGTCTAAAAACTGACAAGCATATTGGTAAGGACTTTTTCAGCAGTAAGTCTGGCTTATCTATTTTAGGTTAATTCACTAACTCTACTTAGAAGCAATAAAGCATTGTTTCCTTTAAAAACATTACAAACATGTCACTAATTCACAATTTAATCTTGACCCTCTTGGTTTGTTCATTCATTCATTTATAATCCAACACGTATTTGAATCTATGTGCCATTAACAAGGTTAGATGCTCAGGATACAGCAGTGAGGACAACACAGTCACTCATACAGTTCACACACTTGAGGGAAAATAGATTTTGCACAAGTAATTGCCTATGAGTTGAGTAATATGAAGCAGAAGTACAAGGTGCTGTGAAAACTTACTACAAAGATGTTTCAGGTCAAGTTTCTCAGAAGGACTCTTGTATTTGAGAAGCAGTCTCTGGAGAAACAGGGTAAATATGAACATAAGGGGGATGGGTACCCTAGCCTGATGCTGCAAGGGTGTAAGCAGTCCCAAATCAAGGCAAGTAAGCTGAGCTGTTATGCTGCCATGCCATCTGTCACTTGCAAAGGACTGGATGCAGAATAAGGGTGTGGGCATGGTGGTGAGAATGAAAAACCCAGATACGTTCGTCTTTCTGCACAAGCGGCTCAGGTACTCTGAGGACAATAGGTCACAACAGACAGCTCTAGCTCATTGGAGGCAAAATTGAGTAAAAAGCTGGGAGCAGGGCAGACAGAAATTTATTGATCATTTGCATCTAACACTGAATACACCCCACCATATCATAGCTGCCATTTCTGACTCCAATTCTAATGCTCTTTAAACTGTTTGTTTTTTTTTTCCTCTGCTAGTATGTTTTCTAAAGTTTTCTGTTGAAAGGTGGATATGCGATACTAAATAAAAGGCCTTTAGTAATTGTGTGGTAAGGTGTGGTGGGGAGGGGAAGAATTCTATAATTCTAACAAGTCCTATAGTTGGATCTCAGTCTCATAGACAGCCTGTATCCTTGGACTGTGAATTTTACCAGTGCTTCTCAATATTCTTCTTCCCCTACATGGGACAGGATGGGCTGCAGTTGCATATTTCCCTTCCCTCATATAGGTTGGATTCTGATAAAACCCCAGCAAATTAGGCTCTGGTGAAATAGTTTTACCTGAGGATAGGCCTTAAAATCAGAATTCTCTAGCATATTTTCAAAGGGTTTCTTTTTTTGTCCTCTGCTGGAATCATGAAGAGAATTTTTTCTGATATTCACTGTGAGGATCTGTATGGCTCCTGGAGGTAAAATGTACATAAATGTTGGGGAACCTCATGAGTGGGCCCCCTGGAGTTTTAAACTCTCACTTTCCCACACTGAGCCTCCAGCAATTCATCAATTACAGGGCAAGTTTTCCTACACTGCACTGGTTCCTGTGGAAGTTACTGCTTACAGGTTCCCTCTCCACTGTACTTGCCTCTCTGTGTACTTGCCGGTCTCCCCAATTTAAGGGGAAATGGGGGGGGGGGGGCTGTGACATCATTTCTGTGATGGAGGTAAGAAGAGTTGTTGATTTTGCAGTTTTTTATACGTTAGAGTGGAGTGATGACTTCTAAGTTTCTTAAATCCCAGACAGGAAAGCAGAAGTCCAAACTCCACTTTTTTAAAAAAAAATTATAGTTCTTCATCTTTCTAAGTCCAGTCTTTGGCTTTGTGTTCTTCAAGTTATGAAATATCCATCTTTCTGATTGCTTAAACCAAACACTTAGAGCCATCTTCAACTCCTCTCACTCTCTAACCCATCAGCAAATCCCATGGCATTACCTTTAAAACATATCTATTATCCAGGCCACCTTCATGGATCACAGCATTGTCATGGAAAATGGCATTGCATAATTTAATGAAGCTGTGAGCCATGCCGTGCATGGCCACCTAAGGTGGACAGGTCATAGTGAAGAGTTCTGACAAAACATGGTCAGCTGGAGGAGGAAATGGCAACCCACTCTAGTATTCTTGCCTGAAGAACCCTATGGACAGTGTGAAAAGGCAAAAAGATATGACACCAGAAGATAAGCACTCCTCCTAGGTTAGAAGGCATCCAATATGCTCCTGGGGAAGTGAAAGTGAAAGTCGCTCTGTTATGTCTGACTGCGACCCCGTGGACTATGTACAGTCCACGGAATTCTGCAGACCAGAATACTGGAGTGGGTAGGCTTTCCCTTCTCCAGACGATCTCCCAACCCAGGGATCGACTCCAGGTCTCCTGCATTGCAGGCAGATTCTTTACCAGCTGAACCATGAGGGAAGCCCAAGATTACTGGTGTGGGTAGCCTATTCCTTCTCCAGAGGATCTTCCTGGCCCAGGAATCGAACTGGGGTCTCCTGCATTGCAAGCAGATTCTTTACCAGCTGAACCATGAGGGAAGCCCAAGATTACTGGTGTGGGTAGCCTATTCCTTCTCCAGAGGATCTTCCTGGCCCAGGAATCGAACTGGGGTCTCCTGCATTGCAAGCAGATTCTTTACCAGCCGAGCTACCTGGGGAAGCATGGCAGGCAATTACAAATAGCTCCAGAAAGAAGGAAATGCTAGGCCAAAGCAGAAACGATGCTCAGTTATGGATGTGTCTGGTGGTGAAAGTAAGGTCTGATACTCTAGAGAAAAATACTGCATAGGAACCTGGAATATTAGGTCCATGTATCAGGGCAAATTGGACATGGTCAAGCAGGAGATGGCAAGAGTGAACATCAACATCTTAGGAATCAGTGAACTAAAATGGATGGGAATGGGTTCAGATGATCATTATACCTACTACAGTGGGCAAGAATCCCTTAGAAGAAATGGAATAGCCCTCATAGTCAACAAGAGAGTCTAAAATGTAGTACGTGGGAACAATCTCAAAAACAACAGAATGATCTCAGTTTATTTCCAAGGCAAACCATTCAACATCACAGTAATCCAAGCCTATGCCCCAACCACTGATGCCAAAGTTGAATGGTTCTACAAAGACCTAGAAGACCTTCTAGAACTAACACCATAAAAAGATGTCCTTTTCATCATAGGGTATTGGAATGTGAAAGTAGGAAGTCAAGAGATACCCAGAATAACAGGCAAATATGGCCTTGAATTGCAAAATGAAGCAGGGCAAAGGCTAACAAGAGTTTTGTCAAGAGAACATGCTGGTCATAACAAAGACCCTTTTCCAACAACACAAGAGATGACTCTACACATGGACATCACCAGATGGTCAATACTGAAATCAGACTGATTATATTCTTTGCAGCTAAAGATGTAGAAGCTCTACAGAGTCAGCAAAAACAAGACCTGGAATTGACTGTGGCTCAGATCATGAGCTCATAATTCAGGCTTAAATTGAAGAAAGTAGGGAAAACCACTAGGCCATTTAAGTATGACCTAAATAAAATCCCTGATACAGTGGTGGTGATGAGTAGATTCAAAGGATTAGATCTGGTAGACAGAATGCCTGAAGAGCTATGGATGGAGGTTCTTAACACTGTACAGGAGGCAGTGACCAAAACCATCCTAAAGAAAAGGAAATGCAAGAAGGCAAAGTGGTTGTCTGAGAAGGCTTTACAAATAAATAGCTGAGGAAAGAAGAGAAACAAAAATCAAAGGAGAAAGGAAAAGATATACCCAACTGAATGGAGACTTCTAGAAAGTGGCAAGGAGAGATAAGAAAGCTTCCTATGTGAAAAATGTAAAGAAACATAGGAAAACAACAGAATGGAAAAGACTAGTGATTTCTTCAAGAAAATTGGAGATATCAAGGGAATATTTCATGCAAGGATGGGCATGACAAAGGACTGAAAATGATAAGGACAAAACAGAAACAGAAGAGATTAGGAAGGGGTGGCTAGAATACACAGAAGAACTATACAAGAAAGGTCTTAATGACATGGATAACCATGATGGTGTGGTCACTAACCTAAAGCCAAACATCTTGGAGTGTGAAGTCAAGTGAGACTTAGGAAGCATTGCTATGAAAAAAACTAGTAGAGGTGATGAAATTCCAGCTGAGTTACTTCAAATCCTAAAAGATGATGCTGTTAAAGTGATGTACTCAGTATGCCAGCAAATTTGGAAAATGCAGCAGTGGCCACATGACTGGAAAAGGTCAGTTTTTGTTCCTATCCCAAAGAAAGGCAATACCAAAGAATGTTCAAACTACTGTACAATTGCGCTCATTTCACATGCTAGCAAGGTAATGCTCAAAATCCTTCAAGATAGGCTTCAATAGTACATGAACTGAGAACTCCCAGATGTTATAGATTAATTTAAAAAAGGTAGAGGAACCAGAGATCAAACTGCCAGCATCCTTTGGATCATAGTAAAAGCAGGGGAATTCCAAAAAAACATCTACTTCTGCTTCATTGCTTACACTAAGGCATTTGACTGCATGGATCACAATAAACTGTGGGAAATTCTTAAAGAGATCGGAATAACAGACCGTGTTACCTGTCTCCTGAGAAGCCTGTATATAGGTCAAGAAGCAACAGTTAGAACAGGACGCGCAACAATGGACTGGTTCAAAATTGGGAAAGAAGTATGGCAAGGCTATATATTGTGACCCTGCTTATTTAACTTATATGCTGAGAACATCATGTGAAATGCTGGGATGGATGAATCACAAGCTGGAATCAAGATTGCTGGTAGAAATATCAACAACCTCAGATATGCAGATGACACCACTCTTATGGCTGAAAGCAAAGAGGAACTAAAGAGTCTCTTGATAAAAGTGAAAGAGGAGAGTGAAAAAGCTGGCTTGAAACTCATCATCCAAAAAACTAAAATCATGGCATCCAGTCCCATCACTTCATGGCAAATAGAAGGGGAAAAACTGGAAGCAGTAATAGATTTTCTTTACTTGGGCTCCAAAATCACTTCAGACAGTGAAGATGAAAAGATGTTTGCTCCTTGGAAGGACAGCTATGACAAAACTAGACAGCATATTAAAAAGCTGAGACATTACTTTGTTGACAAAGAGTCAAAGCAATGGTTTTTCAAGTAGTCATGTACAAATGAGGGAGTTGCACCATAAGAGAGGCTGAGAGTTGAAGAACTGATGCTTTTGAACTGTGGTGCCAGATAAGACTCTTCAGAGTCCCTTGGACAGCAGGAAGATCAAACCAGCCAATTTGAAAGGAAATCAACCTTGAATATTCATTGGAATGACTGATGCTGAAGCTGAAGCTCCAATACTTTGGCCACCTGATGCAAAGAGCTGACTCATTGGAAGAGATCCTGATGCTGGGAAAGAAGTAAGGCAAAAGGAAATGGGGGCAGCAGAGGATGAAATGGTTAGGTAGCATCACCGACTTAGTGCACATGTATTTCAACAAATTCTGGGATATAGTGGAGGACAGCGGAGCCTGGCATGCTGCAGTCCACCGGGTTGCAAAGAGACACGACTTAGCGACTGAACAATAGCAACAATTATTCAACCACTTCTCACCACTTTTTGTCACCTACACAGCTATTTTTCTGATCTCTGCTGCCATGCTCCCTCACCTGAATAACTGTAACATCTTCCTATCTGATTTTTCTTCTAGTCTTGGCCTTACACTCTATAGCCTAATCACAACAGAATGGCTACAACTTAAGTTAGATTATGGGACTCCCTACTTAAAAACCTTCCAATGGCTTTCCCTCTTACTTAGAGTAAAATCACAAATACTTGTAGAGAATTATAAGTCTCCCTATTATCTTATCTTTTCTCCTATTACTCTTCCTTTCACTCCATTAGAGGCACACTGGCCTTCCTACTCTTCCTTGACTGCATGAGATATAATTCCACTTTATATTAGTTGCACTGCCTCTTTCTTTCTCATCCTCTTTTCCCAGATGTCTGTAGCTAACCTCTTCAACTCCTTTAAATCCTTCCTCAAAGACATCTCAGTGAGGTCTCCCCTACAACCTTATATAAGATTGCAACCCTGCGCCGACTCTTGGTCCCTCTTCTGTGCTCCATTATTTTCTTGTTCCTTAGCACTACCTACCTTTTTACATATTGCCATAGCATTGATTTTTTTTATTAGGGTGTTTGTAAACTACAAGCTCATGGAGTTAGTGGCCTTTTTCCATTCATGGATGTGCTCCAATTGCCTGGAATAGTACTTGGCATGTAGTAGGTGCCCAATGGATACTGTTTCAAGTTGAATCAATTGATCATTAGGGTTTTCAAATAGATTTTAAAAAATCTCAGCTGCAAAATAACAGTTAAAAGTTGTTTAATGTAGCAGACAAAGGAGTGAGGTATGTTTAAAAAAATCAATGGGGCTGAAATGAGATAAAAGTTCTCTGGTGTCCAAAAGCAAAGAAACTAACCTGATAAACAACAACAAAAACGAAACCCCATGAAAACAAAAACCATCAACAACAAGGGACCAAAAAACCCACCCCTGTGCTGCCAAAGTTTGTTTTCCTACAATTATTGATTTACATTGTAAACTCTTCTGCAGAAAGGGACTTCCACGGCAATATGTCCAATTTCTAGTTTTGGTTAATCCATAAAAATATCAGAAACATCCCCCAAACCTCAGAATAACATAAAAAAATAATGAGATAATTTTTATACATAAGATGCATATGTAATTATTATAAATAAGAAAGTAGTTCATATGAAGCCACACATTATTCTCATTTTAGAATTAAGCAATGTAAAGTATAATTATTAAGTATTAATGCTTTGAAAAATACACAATTGTCTAATATTTTGTAATCAGAATTTGAAATTAGATTCCCAAAGCACACTGACACTTTATATTCAAGTGTTAACTTATTATTGTCAGGTCTGATATTCTACAGAAAGGTTTCAATCCCGAGTGAAAGATCAATGGCATACAGTAGGGATTTTGTTTAATTACCATTTCTTTCATGGTCTAAAGGGACTTTTCTGACTGGAGAAGCAACTGACATGTTATTTTGACAGTTATTTGAATAACAATAGATAGTAAAAGGCTCTTAAAGCAATACATTAATGGTTTTGGAGAAGTAATCTGTTGAAAAAATACATTTTGTATAACTTTAGTAGAATTCAATGGGGCCACTACAAAAAAAGGGGAATTATTAGAAGATAGAAAAATCATTTGATTTTTAAAGTAATGCTTTTGCTGGCTGATCACTTTGGGGATCCCATCTCTTCACATTCCAGTCTTCTCACACAATGAACCACTTCTTTTTTCACTGGTACGTCAAATGTTTTCATGTTTTCAATTACTTCTGCAAAGTTTTCCACACAATAATAACTATCATTATATGTAATAATTATATAATTGCATTATTATATACTTATCATAATAATATAATAATTATTATATATAGTAGTTCAGTTCAGTTCAGTCGCTCAGTCATGTCCGACTCTTTGTGACCCCATGAATCGCAGCACGCCAGGCCTCCCTGTCCATCACCAACTCCCGGAGTTCACACAGACTCACGTCCATCGAGTCAGTGATGCCATCCAGCCATCTCATCCTCTGTCGTCCCCTTCTCCTCCTGCCCCCAATCCCTCCCAGCATCAGAGTCTTTTCCAATGAGTCAACTCTTCGCATGAGGTGGCCAAAGGACTGGAGTTTCAGCTTTAGCATCATTCCTTCCAAAGAAATCCCAGGGCTGATCTCCTTCAGAATGGACTAGTTGGATCTCCTTGCAGTCCATGTATAGTAGTAGTTATTGTTAATTTCTGGGGTATGTGTGTGTGTTTTGTAGCAGCTATTCTTGCTAATGCTCTCATCTCTCTAGCCTCATTTAGACTGACAACTCTCAAAATTGTTTTGAAAGTCCCGGCTGAGCGCCGAAGAATTGATGCTTTTGAACTGTGGTGTTGGAGAAGACTCTTGCGAGTCCCTTGGACTGCAAGGAGATCCAACCAGTCCATTCTGAAGGAGATCAGCCCTGGGATTTCTTTGGAAGGAATGATGCTGAAGCTGAAACTCCAGTATTTTGGCCACCTCATGCGAAGAGTTGACTCTTCGGAGAAGACTCTGATGCTGGGAGGGCTTGGGGGCAGGAGGAAAAGGGGACGAAAGAGGATGAGATGGCTGGATGGCATCACTGACTCGATGGATGTGAGTCTGAGTGACCTCCGGGAGCTGGTGATGGACAGGGAGGCCTGGCGTGCTGCAGTTCATGGGGTCGCAAAGAGTCAGACACAACTGAGCGACTGATCTGATCTGAGTAGATCACATCAATTACATGACAGACCTTATTCTTCTCTGCTCAGTCTCTCAGTCTGACTCCTAGCGACCTTATGGACAGTAGCTTGCCAGGCCCTTGGGTCCATGGAATTTTCCAGGCAAGAATTCTGGAGTGGTTTGCCATTTCCTTCGCCAAGGAATCTTCCTGACCCAGGGATTGATTCTGGGTCTCCTGTGGCTCCTGCATTGACAGGCCCATCCTCACTGCTGAGCCACTGTAGAAGCCCCTGACAGATCGCACTGCTACTCAGACCCGACACCTAATGTACCAAAGCTGTATGAGGTTTAGGACTAAATCCCACATTTTAGGTGGAATTTGGTACTCTCTTTTGTACGTGTGCAGTTTTTCTACTCTACAAAAGCAGCTTGCATTGAATTTTAACCTCTCCTAAGGGTTTACTCTTTCTTCTACTCTCTTAGCTTTCAGTACCATAAGATTAGAGTGGATGGCAGCTAGCGTACCAGCCAAAGGTGAGCAGGAGACACCACACTACGCTTGAGACTTGGTTAATGCGTCAAGCTTGCTGTGACTGGTTCCTTTTTCCCTTAGAAATTATGTTCCTTACCTGAGTTGACCAGCTCTAACTGGGTCTGAATGGATTGCAGCAGTTATATGAACCTACTGAATTTGTACAAACATTTTGTGGGTATGTGAATTTAACTAGAGGTATTTAAAAATCTCCCAAAGTGGGGTTGCTATTTAACAATTGTAACAAATTAACTTTCTTTCATCTCATGAAAATATGTCTAGTTTGCCCACCCCTGTGAGTTTTGCTGACATGGTGAGAAATACCTTAATTCTATAATTTTTGGTTCAAAGTAGAATAATTTTCCACTTCTACCCCCGACCCTAGTACCATATTGATACCAAGTACTTGGTAGTTGGGGGTTCCTTGGTGGCTCAATGTTAAAGAATCTGTCTGCCAGTGCAAGAGGCATGGGTTTGATCCCTGGTCTGGGAAGATCCCCTGGAAAAGGAAATGGCAACTCAGGCCAGTATTCTTGCCTGGAAAATCTCTTGGAAGAGGAGCCTGGTGGGCTAAAGTCCATGGGGTCAAAGAGTCGGACACAACTGAGCAAATGAACAACAACAATTTGGTAGGTAGCTAGTTACAGCATAAGGTAATATCTAACAATATTTTAGGAGAACTACTTGAAAATAAGCAAAGCTGGACTTAAGTCCCAACTCTATCATTTTCTAACAAGTTTTGACAAGTTACACAGAACATCTAAGCCTGTTATAAACTGGATATAGAGTGCTTGTGAAGAATATGGAAAATATATGGAAAAGCACATGCTTGGAATGCAGGGTAGAGATCAGGCTTCAGAATAAAAGTAAGCACTTCAAAACGTGTTGGGGCTTCCTTGGTACTCACTGGTAAAAGAATCCGCCGGCCAATGCAAGAGACATGGATTCGATCCCTGGTCTGGGAAGACCCAACATGCTGCGGGGTCACTAAGCCCATGTGCCACAACTATTGAGCCCGTGCTCTAGAGCCCAGGAGTCACAACTACTGAGCCCACATGCTACACCAGCTGAAGCCTGTGCACCCTGGAGCCCGTGCTCCACAGCAAGAGAAGCTGCTGCAGTGGGGAACCTGTGCACTGCAACTAGAAAGTAGCCCCCCTCACTGTAGCTAGAGACAAAACCTGTATGCAGCAATGAAAACCCAGCATAGCTAGATAAATAAACAAAAATTACATCTATAAAAAATACATCAATAAACTGATTGAGCAACTCCTTTTACCCCTTCCCTGTGTTTTACATATCCTCAATAACACTCAAAAGGCAGAGAGGAAATAACAGCCCAAGACTAGATCCAGATACAAAAAATGAACCTACAAAGCCTTCCAGTCCTCCCACATCAAGCAAAAAAGACACTCTGAAATAGCACTAAATCTTTAGAAACACCTATTCAGGCTTTGTCTGCCCTTAACAAATTCAGATTGTCCTAGATTGCACTTCCTGATACTTCACCACTTTGCATGTGTGAAACATTACTGATACTAGATTGCAAACCTATTTAGGGCAAATATAGAGTTTTACTCATCTATTTTTTGCAATCAAGCACATTGTTTTATATGAAGATTGAAGCAATACTGAGTTGATGCTGTGGGAAGCACAGGTAAGTATTAAATATTAATACGTGTTAAAGTATTTCTAGAACAAAAGTGAATGAGATCATTTTGGTGGGTAATAGTCACTGCCTTTTAAAGACAGGCTTCTCTAAATGTCAGCATTGTCGGGGAGCCCAGGTGTCTCTGTGTTTAAGAGACTTGGAAGGAGATGAAGCTTTCCAGCTGGGTGGTCCTGGCTCCCAGATTCAGCCATGTAACAGGCAGCTCTGCAGGCCAAGCGCTAAATGTCCTTGTGCTGGTGCCAGCAGCAGGTGTCTCACCCTCGCCGCAGAATGCCACTGCACCCTCGGTTCTGGGAAACCTGAATTGCAGATATTGGCTCAGAGTAAAAGGACAAGTCTTGTGATTAAGGAGGAAAATTATTTTCCAGTGGGAAGGAACTGGGAGACTTTCTTCCACCTGACTGATTTCATCAGCAGGCTGTGTATGGCCGCACCCCTCCAAGTTGATTCTTTGTTACCATCAACTTCTTTCTTTCTGCTGCTGCTGCTGCTGCTGCTGCTAAGTCATTTCAGTGGGTCTGACTCTGTGCGACCCCAGAGAGGACAGCACACCAGGCTCCCCCGTCCCTGGGATTCTCCAGGCAAGAACACTGGAGTGGGTTGCCATTTCCTTCTCCATGGCATGAAAGTGAAACGTGAAAGTGAAGTCACTCAGTCGTGTCCGACTCTTGGAGACCCCATGGACTGCAGCCTACCAGGCTCTTCCATCCATGGGATTCTCCAGGCAAGAGTACTGGAGTGGGGTGGCATTGCCTTCTCCTAGTCTAAGGCTTTGTCTGTCTTAGCTGTCTTTAGGACAAACCTACCAATGAAGTCAATCCTGGCTCCTAACTGAGGGGAAATACATCAACCCTGTCCTACTTGGGCCTAGACCTTACCACTTGAGTCATGAGACTCCACAGTAGTCAGATGCAGAGTTTCAGGGTACAGGGTATGGCTCTGGGCCTGTTCCATTGTCATGGTTCATTCGCTAAGTCATGTCCGACTGAGACCTCCATGGACACATCAGGCTCCCCTTCACTATCTCCCAGAGTTACTGTTCCATAGAGCCATACTTTTCCTTAGATTTCCCACCTTTGTTACCATGTTTCCCTCTAGAACCAAATGCCAAGATTCATGATTGGATTCTAGTTTAATACTTTGTCCAAAATAGGTTTTATTATAATATATTTTGATATTACATTGTATACATTTTGAGCATGTAGGACTGGATTTGCACTAGGGCTATAAATCAGATTGAACTCCAGATTCTGTTTATTCAGGAGATTGGAGAATAAGGATTTTCCAATTTTCTTCTGTTTTAGTAAAATTACCTACTATATATGGGTTTGATTCTGTTTGAAGAGATTGACTAAAGATTTTGACAAGGTAACATATAATGGAACATGATAATACTACATGGTTCAGATCAGATCAGATCAGATCAGATCAGTCGCTCAGTCGTGTCCGACTCTTTGCGACCCCATGAACCGCAGCACACCAGGCCTCCCTGTCCATCACCAGCTCCCGGAGGTCACCCAGACTCACACCCATCAAGTCAGTGATGCCATCCAGCCATCTCATCCTCTGTTGTCCCCTTCTCCTCCTGCCCTCAATCCCTCCCAGCATCAGAGTCTTCTCCAATGAGTCAACTCTTCGCATGAGGTGACCAAAATACTGGAGTTTCAGCTTTAGCATCATTCCTTCTAAAGAAATTCCAGGATTGATCTCCTTCAGAATGGACTGGTTGGATCTTCTTGCAGTCCAAGGGACCCTCAAGAGTCTTCTCCAACACCACAGTTCAAAAGCATCAATTCTTCGGTGCTCAGCCTTCTTCACAGTCCAGCTCTCACATCCATACATGACCACAGGAAAGACCATAGCCTTGACTAGGCGAACTTTTGGTTCAAATAGCTGGATGGGGTTATTTTTCATACAAATGGTTAGAGGCAACTCCCTTCTGTCTCTCCTTGTTCTTTGGCCTCTACTTGCATCACAGATACATAACATCCAATTGTCAGGATGCTTCCTATCTCTGATCAGGCAGATCTCATACTATGATCCTATGATATCACAGAAGGCACACCTATGCCTTGAAAAATAAGTCTTAGAATGCAAAGAAATAGATATATTTTATATAGAGGGTTGCCTGTCTTTCAGAGAGCAAGCACCCAGTGTTCCTCCTAAATTTTTGGTTTTTTGGTTAAATATTACAAGAAGAGGTAAGAACTTTTGAATCAGCAGAGGGGTCCCCTTGTACTTCCATTGCTAGAATAAATGGAAAGGCTGAATTCCCCAGAGGTGATAAAAAGGTATAAATATGGCAAGTGACCAGAGGAGGGTCATAGTGTCACCCTCTGAAAAGCCACTGGTTGGGGACGCACTGCAGAGTGGGGCAGGAGCTGAGCCTCAGTGCTGGCCATCTGCCCCTTCTGATGGTCCTCTTGGCAGCACACGAGGCATCGAGGAGCTGAGGGGCTCAAGGGACTTGGTGAACAAAGATGCCATGCTCTGCTGGTTCCAGTGCCCAAGATCAAAAGGTAGAGGAACCACAGCCCTTTACTTAGGCCTTCCAGCCTGGCTTAGAGTCTGTATAGAGATTCTCAGGGATTTCCTAGTGGGATATCATTGCTCTCAGTATGAGATAAGAATCAGAACTAACAAAGCAAAAGGCATTTTTAGTCATGAAGTCGCTGATTTTATCCTGGTTCTTCTGGGAACCCACCTGTAGCAGGAAAGGCTCTTGCCTAAAGTTAGTGGTTTTTAAGTGTTCATATGCAGAAGAATCACCTGAGTACTTTTTCAAAATGGGTCTCATTTCCATAAATTCTAATTGGTACTGATGTTTCATGGCCCACAATTATTTATTTTGATATCAGTACCTTGAGTAATTCTGACCTGACAGGGTAGAACCAGTTTGGAAAACACTGAGAAAGCAAGACCTAAATGTATATGCGTTTGGTAGACTCGTTTCACATGGGTTAGGTAGCCTTTCTGGAAAAAAACACATTTGTTCTTCAGGTATAAATAATGGAGGACACAGCCCTGAGACTCTCCCAAGAAGCCCTCTGCAAACTGTTTTCAGACTCTCAGAATAAGCACATGACTGTGACTTGGTTGGTAATGTCATGGCTGTAAGTTGGAGGAATGCAATTATAGTATGTTGTGTATTTTCCGGCACTGATCTGTCTTCTTGATGAGCTGTCTGTCACTGAGTACGGAAAAGTGGCTCAAACTAGGAGTCAGGAGACTTACAATCAGGTTTTTCAAATATGTATGATACTGAGCAAATCATTTCACTTTTCATTTCCTAATTTTCTCATATGTAAAATTTAACTGCTGGTATAAATCATTTTAAGGTTCTTTTAAAGCCTTTGTCATATGTGCAAGTGTGTGTGTTTTTTCAAATTTATTTTTATTGGAGTGTAGTTACTTTACAATGCTATTATTAGTGTCTGCTGTATAGCAAAGTGAATCACTTTGATTTTTGTGATTTCCTTACCACTTAGGTAACCACAGAATGCTGAGTAGAGTTCCCTGTGCTATGTTCTCATTTATTATCTATTTTATACACAGTAGTGTATGCATGTAATTCCATATCTTCCAATTCTTCCCACTCCTCCCCTTTCCCTCCTGGTATTCACATGTTGGTTCTCTACCTCTGTGTCTCCATTTCTGCTTTGCAAATCAGAAATGTCCGATTTGCATATCTACCAGTTTTTCAGATTCTGCATATATGCATTAAAATACAACTTATTTTTCCTTCTGACTTACTTCCATCTGTATGACAGTCCCTAGGTCCATCCACCCCTCTTTAAATGACCCAATCTCATTCCTTTTTATGGGTGAGAAATATCCATTGTACATATGTACCACATCTTCTTTCTCCATTGCTTTGTTGATGTGCATCTTCTTTTAATGAACTTCAATGTGTACCTAAAAGGAAGAGTGAGGGCACTGAATATTTCTACATTATTGTCGTGTCATTCTCATCATCATCATAATTTTCTTCCTCCCCAAAGAAACTGACTTTTAACCATTAAGAAAGGCTTAATGGCTACTTAAATAACCCCTCTAAATTCAATAGCTTCCTCTATGCAATGAGTATAATAATGGCAACTATCACGTAGAGTTGTTTTGAGACTTGAATGAGATAATGCTTCTAAATAATTTAGTGCAATCCTTAGCATATGGCAAGGCCTCAATAAATACAATTTTGTGTGTATACCAGAGGTTCTGAACCTTTACTGTGCAGCAGAATCTCCTGGGAAGTTTTTTAACACATTGCAATATCTGTGTTCCACCTGAGACTAATTATTTCAGTGCTTCTGAAGATGAAATCAGGACATAGGCCTATTTTGAAAGCTTCCCAGGCAATCCTGTGTGTGATAATGGTTGAGAATCTCTGGTATTTGCCAACATAATATAGAAATCAGAGAGGAGATGATTTTTCTGGCCTCTTATGTACATATGACTATTAGACACAGCTGATACAGATTTTCCCCTACATGCAGAAGAGAGGCATTTGGTACTCATTACAGTGCTAGTCCTTAACTAGGCCCTGACTGGAGCCATAGAGGTCAAGGCTGTTATTTGGTAGCAAGAAAACAAGACAAGTTGGAAAGTCTACTTTAGCCTGTAAAGTCCAACATACTGTTCTAAATTTTATGATCTCTGATTTTGAGTGGATTTTTCACAATCCTTCTGGTCCAATTACTATTAAAACACACAACACAACAAAAAATAAACTATGGAAGCTGTGAGAGTTATATAAGGAAGGTGACATTTTCTGAGTGTGAGGGAAGATGAGTCAGGGCCTCTTGGGGATTCAGTATGGCTTTTCCCTGTTCGTTGATCCTCTGGTCCAACTTAGAGCACAGAATAAGCCCAGCAATGTTGATCTGATTCGAAGGAATTTCCCTGAAGTGAGGGCCAGGAGGGGCCACTTTGGCAGCCCTAGACCTGGAGCAAGCTCTGCTTCCAGGCTCAGATGTCTTGTGCTGAGTTCCTAACAGATTTTAAAGCTTGGGCTTGTCTGGATGGATAAGGTAAATGCCAGCCTTATTGAGAAGCTTTCTAAGATTTGGAGGCTATTCTTGTATGTTGGAGAGGATCCTGAAGCTCTGACATGAATTCAAATAAATGAAATTACACCTTTTGACTTTCTAAGACAACTGTCTACACCCTGTACTCTGATGGGCTCTGACCTTCCTCCATCATCAGAGAAGGCTCCTCTGTTGAAGGAATATTTCTTTCAGCAGCTCCAAATTTATGCATTCCATCCTTATCAGGGGCTGGAATTTGAAGGCTGTAAAGTACAGAGTGGAGAGGACAACAGTCCTCACAGACAGAGAGTGCTGAGATGATTGCTGGACGGTGGATGGGCAGTGAGAGGAGAGTAAATGCCTCACAGGGCAGGTGGAGGCGGGAGAGTATAAAGCTGCCCCAGTGACTAGTACATGTCATTGTCTTGCCTTCCCAGAGCCCTTCCCCTCTTCTCCTTCCCAATTCGAATAGTGTGAGTGGACCTATCCCTGCTCCTGACTTGGTGAAGCAGTGAAGGGTCTGAAGGTACAAATTAACTCAAGGAAGGTCTATCAGAGTCATTTTGGGGATTGATACTAAGACAGTGAAAACCTGATGATGGTAACCCTCTGTCACCACAGGGAGAAAGGATGCCTTAAAAGGCAACAAACGTGGGACTCAAGAGGAGAGAGAGGGAAGGAGAGACCTGGGGATTCCTCTGTGCCTGGAGCTGCCCTGCCTTGTTCTTCCCAACGTGAGTCGACCAATTCCCCTTTTAGCCCAACCAAAGTGAATAGAGGTTCTATCACGGAAAGTTCCAGTACAATCCATTTCACAAGTTTGACAAGAATTGGCCCTCCACAGGGCAGTGACAATAGAACTTTGTCCTCAGAGTTACCTTGAATAGGCTGCCTCTCCTAACAGAAAAGTCCTGAAGCCTACAGTTCAGCCAGAACTATCCGCTTTGTAGGTATTTTTCTATAGTCTGTTTCTCATATTTGTCCTGCCCCTGGTGGGCTGAAAGCTCCTCGGTTGTATTCCAGATTTAGACTCAGAACACTTCAGCTCAGGGCCTGACAGAGGCTGCTTCCTACTCCCTCTCATTCTTTCAGAAGAGGCAGCTTCTTCAGTTAAATGCTGCTGTATGTGCAGAAGGTGAAGGAGAGGAGAGCAGGACTGGACAGAACATGTACAGATGAGAAGCCCTCCCTGGCCTGTCCTCCTTCCTTCGCCGTCACAGGAACCCAGTGCTGACACTGCTTGGATCCAGGAACTAAAATAATCCATCAGGGTCATTTCTTGGGAGGAAGCGAGAGCTCTTTAGGAGACAAATTATGGGTAATTGTGCTTAGAGCTAGAGAGAGCTAATTGGATACTTTCTTCATTTGCCCTGTGGCCCTGCTCCATCAGAACAATGGAAAGCCTTCCCTGAACCTCTCTCATTTTATCTGTCCAATTCCTATAAACAGCCAAAGAAATCCTACTTTTAAAGGGCTCAGGTGATTAGGTTAGGCTGGTCTGGATAATCTCCCTTTTGATTAATTCAAAGTCAACTGATTAAAAACTTTAATTATATCCAAAAGATCCCTTTGCCATGGAATATAACATAATCAGGGGCTTAACTTGAAGAAACAAAAATTGTGGGGATCATTTTAGAATTCTGCCTACTACACTAATTAAATAATGATTGCTATTTTAATTAAGTAGAAATCACAGAGATTTTGTTGCTGACATACATATGCACAGAAAATAAACTTCACTAAGACTAAAGGCTCTAAAATAAATAAAATAAAGCATAATGTGAATAGATAAATGAACTTTAAAAATTCCATAGCAGTAATAAATGTATCAAATAGTGACAGACACTTATACTTAAGTCTATAATTTCAGAGATCTCAGAAATACTACTGTTTATATATTAAATATTTACACAGTATATCAGGCTACAATAAGTCAGTTTGAAATAAGACTTCATTATTCTAAATTTTGAGGCAGCTATTTTTCTAAAGTGTAGTTATTTACTTCTAATTGAATAACATGCTTTGTGACTTTAATACTATCTGCTTGTCCCTTTCAATTTCCTCTATAAATTGCGCCAACTGTTGTAAACTAAAAAACCATCAGATCAGATCAGATCAGATCAGTCGCTCAGTCGTGTCCGACTCTTTGCGACCCCATGAACCGCAGCACGCCAGGCCTCCCTATCCATCACCAGCTCCCGGAGGTCACTCAGACTCACATTCATCGAGTCAGTGATGCCATCCAGCCATCTCATCCTCTGGCGTCCCCTTCTCCTCCTGCCCTCAATCCCTCCCAGCATCAGAGTCTTCTCCAATGAGTCAACTCTTCGCATGAGGTGGCCAAAATACTGGAGTTTCAGCTTGAGCATCATTCCCTCCAAAGAAATCCCAGGTCTGATCTCCTTCAGAATGGACCGGTTGGATCTCCTTGCAGTCCAAGGGACTCTCAAGAGTCTTCTCCAACACCACAGTTCAAAAGCATCTATTCTTCGGCGCTCAGCCTTCTTCACAGTCCAGCTCTCACATCCATACATGACCACAGGAAAGACCATAGCCTTGACTAGGCGAACCTTTGTTGGCAAAGTGATGTCTCTGCTTTTGAATATGCTATCTAGGTTGGTCATAACCTTCCTTCCAAGGAGTAAGCGTCTTTTAATTTCATGGCTGCAGTCACCATCTGCAGTGATTTTGGAGCCCAGAAAAATAAAGTCTGGCACTGTTTCCACTGTTTCTCCATCTATTTCCCATGTAGTGATGGGACCAGATGCCATGATCTTCGTTTTCTGAATGTTGAGCTTTAAGCCAACCTTTTCACTCTCCACTTTCACTTTCATCAAGAGGCTTTTGAGTTCCTCTTCACTTTCTGCCATAAGGGTGGTATCATCTGCATATCTGAGGTTATTGATATTTCTCCCGGCAATCTTGATTCCAGCTTGTGTTTCCTCCAGTCCAGCATTTCTCATGATGTACTCTGCATATAAGTTAAATAAACATGGTGACAATATACAGCCTTGATGTACTCCTTTTCCTATTTGGAACCAGTCTGTTGTTCCATGACCAGTTCTAACTGTTGCTTCCTGACCTGCATACAGATTTCTCAAGAGGCAGATCAGGTGGTCTGGTATTCCCATCTCTCTCAGAATTTTCCACAGTTTATTGTGATCTACACAGTCAAAGGCTTTGGCATAGTCAATAAAGCAGAAATAGATGTTTTTATGGAACTGTCTTGCTTTTTCGATGATCCAGCAGATGTTGGCAATTTGATCTCTGGTTCCTCTGCCTTTTCTAAATCCAGCTTGAACATCAGGAAGTTCACGGTTCACATATTGCTTACCTTAATATGATGGAAGATATTTTAAATTCTTACGTAAAAATTCTCATCTGGATGATTTGGGAGAATAGCATTGAAATATGTATAATATCATATCTGAAACAAGTCGCCAGTCCAGGTACAATGCCTGTTAACGGATGCCTGGGGCTGGTGCACTGGAACGACCCAGAGGGATGGTATGGGGAGGGAGGAGGAAGGAGGGTTCAGGATGGGGAACACATGTATACTTGTGGCAGATCCATCTTGATGTATGGCAAAAGCAATATAATATTGTAAAGTTAAGCAAAATAAAATTTAATTAAAAAAAAAAATTCTCATCTGAACTTATTTCATGCCAGAACAAGTCACTACTACTTCATCAGGATGCACAGTTATTTTACTGAATGCTTATTAATTTCAAAAAAGATAATCTATTCTATATCTAGACTTATAAGGAAAAAACTATTGATATTAAACTTGCTTTTAATAAGCCAATATTCCTCTTGTATTTATATGCAATCTCAAAATTACAATTCAAATTTGTATTAACCATATCTAATAAAATTATCTGTTGTAGAAATCGGTATGTAATTTCTATGATTATAAAAAAGGAATTCTGGAGCCAATGAGCTATAATATAGTGAAAAATGAAATTTAATGTTAAGTGCCATGATACTGAAGTGAAAAATGAAAAAGAAACTATAAATAGATATGCTGGTTTTGCAAAACAGTGCATTTTTACACCCTTATCTCAGTTATATATTCTAATTTCTTTTACTTGATATTTGGTCTCTCTTTATGCAATATAAATATGACTTAACTATCTCAATAAAAAAAGGAAAATAATTTGAAAAAACTTAATAGTCACTCATAAAAATTTCTTACCAAAATAGACATAATTTTTTTAGTATAATACAATGTAAAAACACTTACAAAAACTGAATGGCTGTCTGGGGAGGCCTTGCAAATAGCTGCAAAAAGAAGAGAAGCGAAAAGCAAAGGAGAAAAAGAAAGATATAAACATCTGAATGCAGAGTTCCAAAGAATAGCAAGAAGAGATAAGAAAGCCTTCTTCAGCGATCAATGCAAAGAAATAGAGGAAAGCAACCCAATGGGAAAGACTAAGGATCTATTCAGGAAAATCAGAGATACCAAAGGAACATATCATGCAAAAATGGGCTCGATAAAGGACAGAAATGGTGTGGACCTAACAGAAGCAGAAGATATTAAGAAGAGGTGGCAAGAATACACAGAAGAACTGTACAAAAAAGAGCTTCACGACCCAGATAATCATGATGGTGTGATCACTGACCTAGAGCCAGACATCCTGGAATGTGAAGTCAAGTGGGCCTTAGAAAGCATCACTACGAACAAAGCTAGTGGAGGTGATGGAATTCCAGTGGAGCTATTCCAAATCCTGAAAGATGATGCTGTGAAAGTGCTGCACTCAATATGCCAGCAAATTTGGAAAACTCAGCAGTGGCCACAAGATTGGAAAAGGTCAGTTTTCATCCCGATCCCAAAGAAAGGCAATGCCAAAGAATGCTCAAACTACCGCACAATTGCACTCATCTCACACGCTAGTAAAGTAATGCTCCAAATTCTCCAAGCCAGGCTTCAGCAATATGTGAACCATGAACTTCCTGATGTTCAAGCTGGATTTAGAAAAGGCAGAGGAACCAGAGATCAAATTGCCAACATCTGCTGGATCATCGAAAAAGCAAGACAGTTCCAGGAAAACATCTATTTCTGCTTTATTGACTATGCCAAAGCCTTTAACTGTGTAGATCACAATAAACTGTGGAAAATTCTGAGAGAGATGGGAATACCAGACCACCTGATCTGCCTCTTGAGAAATCTGTATGCAGGTCAGGAAGCAACATTTAGAACTGGTCATGGAACAACAGACTGGTTCCAAATAGGAAAAGGAGTACATCAAGGCTGTATATTGTCACCATGTTTATTTAACTTATATGCAGAGTACATCATGAGAAATGCTGGACTGGAGGAAACACAAGCTGGAATCAAGATTGCCGGGAGAAATATCAATAACCTCAGATATGCAGATGATACCACCCTTATGGCAGAAAGTGAAGAGGAACTCAAAAGCCTCTTGATGAAAGTGAAAGTGGAGAGTGAAAAGGTTGGCTTAAAGCTCAACATTCAGAAAACGAAGATCATGGCATCTGGTCCCATCACTACATGGGAAATAGATGGAGAAACAGTGGAAACAGTGTCAGACTTTATTTTTCTGGGCTCCAAAATCACTGCAGATGGTGACTGCAGCCATGAAATTAAAAGACGCTTACTCCTTGGAAGGAAGGTTATGACCAACCTAGATAGCATATTCAAAAGCAGAGACATCACTTTGCCAACAAAGGTTCGCCTAGTCAAGGCTATGGTCTTTCCTGTGGTCATGTATGGATGTGAGAGCTGGACTGTGAAGAAGGCTGAGCGCCGAAGAATAGATGCTTTTGAACTGTGGTGTTGGAGAAGACTCTTGAGAGTCCCTTGGACTGCAAGGAGATCCAACCGGTCCATTCTGAAGGAGATCAGACCTGGGATTTCTTTGGAGGGAATGATGCTCAAGCTGAAACTCCAGTATTTTGGCCACCTCATGCGAAGAGTTGACTCATTGGAGAAGACTCTGATGCTGGGAGGGATTGAGGGCAGGAGGAGAAGGGGACGCCAGAGGATGAGATGGCTGGATGGCATCACTGACTCGATGAATGTGAGTCTGAGTGACCTCCAGGAGCTGGTGATGGATAGGGAGGCCTGGCGTGCTGCGGTTCATGGGGTCGCAAAGAGTCGGACACGACTGAGCGACTGATCTGATCTGATCTGAACTTTTGCAGTCCCGTGGCCACTACTGAGTTTTCCAAATTTGCTAGCGTATTGATTGCAGCACTTTCACAGCATTATTTTTAAGGATTTGAAATAGCTCAACTGAAATTCCATCACCTCAGATACACAGATGACACCACCCTTATGGCAGAAAGTGAAGAAGAACTAAAGAGCCCTCTTGATGAAAGTGAAAGAAGAGAGTGAAAAAGTTGGCTTAAAGCTCAACATTCAGAAAACTAAGATCATGGCATCTGGTCCCATCACTTCATGACAAATAGATGGGGAAACAGTGGCGACTTTATTTTTTGGGGCTCCAAAATCACTGCGGATGGTGATTGTAGCCATGAAATCAGAAGGCGCTTACTCCTTGGAAGGAAAGTTATGACCAACCTAGACAGCATATTCAAAAGCAGAGACATTACTTTGCCAACAAAGGTCTGTCCAGTCAAGGCTATGGTTTTTCCAGTGGTCATGTATGGATGTGAGAGTTGGACTATAAAGAAAGCTGAGCATTGAAGAATTGATGCTTTTGAACTGTGGTGTTGGAGAAGACTCTTGAGAGTCCCTTGGATGGCAAGGAGATCCAACCAGTCCATTCTAAAGGAGATCAGTCCGGGTGTTCATTTGTAGGACTGATGTTGAAGCTGAAACTCCAATACTTTGGCCACCTGATGCAAAGAGCTGACTGATTTGAAAAGACCCTGATGCTGGGAAAGATTGAGGGCAGGAGAAGGGGATGACAGATGATGAGGTGGTTGGATAGCATCACTGACTCAATGGACATGGGTTTGGGTGGACTCTGGCAGTTGGTGATGGGCAAGGAGGCCTGGTGTGCTGGGGTTCAGGTGTTGCAAAGAGTCGGACACAACTGAGAGACTGAACTGAAGTTCTTTTTTATCTTGAACAGCAGCAGGAGTACTATGAAAAAATAATTTAAAATGCTTTATATTTTAATATTGTAAAAACTCAGACATTACTTTAAAAGAAAAAAAAATGCTGTATTTTTGACTCAGTATAGAGCATTAGATACTAAGTTGCAATGTACCTTAATACCAACAAGTAGTATTGGAGCATTTGTTCCAACATATTTAAGCTTCCAAATCACAGTAGCTTCAGTTTGGAAATTATTTTAATGTTTTTACAAATATCTGTAACTTAATTGCCATTTGTTTAATTATAGCACTCACTATTAAAAAGTGAATTAAATGTTCATGGTCTTGTATATTTTCAAAATGTCTCTGTATAGGGATGTAGAATAGAGCAAATTCTCTTTTATATATAAAAATGAAAGGTAGTTTCAAGTTTCTGTTTTAAGAACAAGATAAATGTGCTCTCTACATATCCATTTATTCATTCATTACTCACTTTTCCCCCAAGACTTAAGATATAATTATATATTAATATTTTAAAATGCATTTATGGATGATGCACACATAAGCACAATAGAAATAAATTTTCTACATGTTTTTTATAAAGTTTACACAATATTTGCTCTCACTCCAAATTTTGGTAGAAAATTCTCACTCTGAAATGCGTTATTTTTGTCATATTTCTTATCTTCATTTTCTTTAATAATATTTGCTCTAATAGCATGTACTTTAATGTAATTCTGACAGGAAGTTCATGTTGAGTAAAACTTTTCAGTGTCATAATCTTTGAACAATTTATTAAACAAATACTTATCCATGTTATTAAGCATAGAAAATTATCTTCTAAAAGTGCTTAAAAGAAAAGAAGTGATGAATACAAAGTAACTTATATATAGTATAATAAAATATATGTGTACACACATATATGCATGTATACACATATATGTGCATCTATACCCACATGCCAAATGTGTTTGAACCAATTGGATTTTAAAATGTATACTGATAAAATGTTGAGAATTTAAAATGCAAATATAATAAATCTTACACTTAAAAAATATCTTAAAGGACATCACTCCTGAATATTCTTTAGAAGGACTATGTTCAAGTGCCAATACTTTGGCCACCTGATGTGAAGAGCTGACTCATTGGAAAAGATCCTAATGCTGGGAAAGACTGAGCACAGGAGGAGAAGGGGGTGACAGAGGATGACCTCTGTCATCCTCATTGCATAACCTCACTGACTCAGTGGAGTTGTATAACCTATTGCATAACCTCACTGACTCAGTGGACATTAGTTTGAGCAAACTCCAGGAGATAGTGAAAATAGGGAAGTATGGTGCACTGCAGTCCATGGGGTTGCATAGTCAGACTAGACTTGGAGACTAAACTACAACAACAAAATAAATCTATTTAAATATCTTTACATATATTTCTTAATGTCTGTACATTTTCTAAGCAGGTTTTCTAATCATTATCCTTTAAATTATATTTCCAGGAAGTAAATAACTTTGTTTTTCTAAATGACTAGGCAATTCTCAGAAAAAAGGAAAAACAAAGTTTACATAAACAATCAACGCCAATATCTTCTAACCTATAATGAATGCAAAGCTTAATTTTTTTAAGAATACAGTTTTACTTTTAATAATAAAATTACAGTGGATGCAAAATTGAGGATTGTATGAAACAATTAGAATACTTGGTTGTGAGCAAGTAGATCAGCATTGAGTAAGTTAAGCTTGGAATGAAATGACTGGGGAATACATGCTATCTCATAGAATTGCAAGAACAGCTGAGTAGGCAGAATCACAACCAGGAGGCAGAGGTGATCACAGAAAATGGAGCTCTGAGACAAGCTTATGTGTTGCTGTCACCAGATAACAAAGCTCTGACAGCTTTACATGCCTTCTTGTCTCAGTTCAAGACTCAGAATTTCAAGAGACCAAGACTTCTGTGGTAGAAAGGTGGGACCCTGTGACTGACAGCCCCAGCCAAACCACTTAGAATGTGAACGGGGAAGAAGAATATAGGAAGGAGATGGAAATTAAGAGAAGGAAAGTACATGATATGATCATAGATTAAAACAAACATCAATAGGCTTGAAATGATAAACAGACTCAAGAAAAAAATTGGCAATAATAAATAGGGATTTATTTAGTTGAGCCAAAAAGAAGCCAGGATGTTTTTCTAAATAGCATTTCATGTGCAAAGAACCTGGAAGAATTAAAAACCACGCAGTCACTATAAGCCTCAAGTCTTCCATGATTGCAAAAATATTCAAAATGAAAACAGTATGATAAGTTGTATTAAAAATGGTACATTGTTCAAATTACTGGAATAATTCCTGTTTTGACTAAACTGTACACAGAATAATAATATGCTCAGTTCCTGATGCAATATTTTAAGAGAGGCTTTCATGTGATAGATTACATTCACATAAAGTTAACAGAACAGGGAGTAGTAACATCAAGTGAGATTAACTGAAAGGACAAGGAAGAATGACCATATAGATGAACTTTGAAAGAACTGATATCCATCAACAAAGACCTGTAAGGTTGCCATGAGGAGGAAGGACTACATTAAATTTCTTTTCTGTTGATCAAGAGAACAGAATTGTGATTTAAAAAACGTTCCAATAACAAATACTACAGTTAATTATAAGAATGATTTATCTAAAACTTGGGCTACTTCTTACAGAAATGTCCTGTTCTGTGATGTAATCAGCATAAGTTGGAAGATCTTCTATAGACGAACTCTCTTATCGATGAGACTACTTTGAGTATTTTGAGTAGGTGAGAGTATATAATTCCCAAGGATCTTTTAACTCTAAAATTTTCCAAATGAAGTGATGTATTGCCTAAAGGTAAAGATAAATTATTCTATATTTTCACACAGAAATAGAGCAAAGCCAAATGCTATACACTCACATTTCATTTTATCATCTATATAATTTAGTCTATCAAAATATATATTGAATGTTTTATGTGGGGTGGTCCTAAACCATCAAAAGAACATGTAATCCAGGAGTTCTTCTGTCCTCAGTAACATTCAGTACATAGTTGGCAGGGAAAGGGCAGGAAAGATTTATAACTAGATCTTTAGACAAAAACTGCACAATGCTCATTTGGCTCCAAGTGATAAAAATGTAAAAATGGATAGTGTGAATAGATGGCAATCTGTTCTGTTTAAAAGAGCTCCAGATACTTGCCTCTTCTTTATTGTGTGTGTCAGAATGCATCAGTAGACTTAGCCTATGTTGTTCACGACTCACTGGGGAATAAGAAGGTCTTTCTTTAAAGAGATGGGAAATTGTATCAGATTTTTCAATATCTTTAATTCTGCATTATTGATTTCCACTGTATAACTAGAGGCTCTGATTTTGTTAGGTCATATCATATTGCTTATATAGGTGGATATATATTAAATTGCCCTGGTAGCTCAGCTGGTAAAGAATCCACCTGCAATGTGGGAAACCTGGGTTCAATCCTTGGGTTGGGAAGATCCCCTGAAGAAGGGATAGGCTACCCACTCCAGTATTCTGGTCTGGAGAATTCCATGGATTGTATAGTTCATGGGATTGCAAAGAGTTGGACATGACCGAGCGACTTTCACTCACTCTTGTTAAATTCAGTGCTCAGTCTCCTTTGTGTGTGGAATTAGATAAATTAATTAAATAAAAGTTTTGATGTCAGGTGTGATTTGTGTGATAATAGAATTCTCAGTGTGTCATATTTGCTATTTTTGTCTTGATGTTTACTTGAATAATATTTCTCCTATAGTAGGTGCTTTAATACCACTTTGACAAGGGGTTTATGTGCAGTGAGGTTTTAAATATCATAATATCTGAAAAGTTAAACAAATATCTCTTCACGTTATTCAGCAGATAAAACTATTTTTAAAGGACTTTAGAAAACCAATAGTAAGCTAAAGTAAATTACTCTCTCATAAGCAGTAGTAATTTTGTAGGCTGTTTTTTTTTTTTTTCCAGAGTAAATACATTTCTCAGTAACCAACCCATACACTAAACAGGAAAAACATAGACCAATGATAACACTGAGGAGATTCATATGTGAAAAAAATATATATCCAGATTAAACTCCAATAATCATAACATTAGATAGTGGTATGAGCATGCTCTGGAAACTTTTCTTTCCAATGACCCCTAGAGAAATCATGAGGGGCTTTTGCACTTTATGTTATTTCATCATGAAATGCCAAATTTCACAAAATTTCTGTAGATTTTTACATGGATTGTTTCTTTTTGCCATTTAAGTATTTTAAGTCCTGTGGTATATCAACCCCTCTCATTAATCTAGGCATTCACAAAATCTATCTGCAGTTCATTACCTATTATATTTTTATCCTTGGCTCTTAGAAGAACATCCTTATATAAAAATTGTTTTACAATTGTTGAATAAAACAAAAACCATATTCTCTTTATGACTAAGTAAAGCGACCCAGTTTTTCAGATTTTCTTAAGATAAAAATGTTTTTGAAATATAGAATAATTACATGAATTCAAGAAGATGAGTCCTTCTAGTGATCAGGAAGATCAAGAGCAAGAAATATTTCAAAGCAAAGCAATTAAATTAAAATCATGAAGGAAATGGTGAGATATGTGAGTAATATGCCCAAATGAACTAAAATGCATGTATAAAATCAGAATACATAGAAACAGATGAAGAAGAGCTAATATTTATAATGATATAGAAGAAAATTTCCTCTATGTGAATAAAGACTTGAGCCTGCATACTGAAGGGGCTTATTGAGTTCCAGGCTGGATTGATGAGAAAATGAGCATTACCTGAACACCTCTTGGTAAAAGTTCTGAAACTTCTTAGTTCCTTGCTTAAATTTTGATCTGGTCAAAGAAAAGAAAAAAAAAAGTTGAAATGAAGATAAGGTGAATAATATAATCAATAATCTTAATTTAACATATAGGTATAAGAAAACATTTTATCATTTAAAGAGAAAATATACAGTCTTTGTTGTATATAACTAAAACTTTAAAAAATGACTTTGTATTAAACATAAAGCACATATTTATAAAATTCAAATGTATAAAATTTTATTAGTAACAGTATAGTTGTGAAAGAATATATTTAGAAATTATGAATAAAATGTAACCAACATTTATTTAGAAAGACACTATACAATTACTTTTGCAACAAAGGGAAAGTCAAAACAAAATTTAAAAACTATAAGAAAATTAAAAAAAGGGAGAACATGCATTAACTAAATCTATATGTCGCAAATTACATTTAGATAACAAAATTATAGGTTTAAATATCTCAATTACTAAAGAACGGAAACATTCCTTCAGTTAACTTACATAGCAAAATTACATTTAATATCAAAATCTGAAAAAATAAAGGTTACAAAAGGACACTCATTTATAACTTTAATTAGAAATACAGAGATAACAATTTGAAATAAATTGTTAGCAAAGAGTCTCTGGTAATATAAGAAAGAATTAATATAATGGCACCAAAAAATGATATAATTTATGCCAAATGAAAAAAACCCAATATTGAAACATGTTAAAAGGACAAGTAAAACCTAGTGCCCATTCTTGACTAAAAATCTAAATAAATTAAAAGAAGTGAAAACACTTCCCAATTTATTTTCTAGAACCACTAATAGGCTGACACCAAACTAGAAGCTATAAGAAAAAACAGTATAGACAAATATCCCTCAAGAGCATAAATGTAAGTATCCTTAAATATGTTAAATAAACCTTTGATTTTGAAGATAGACCTCACTTGGAATATATAGTATTTTTTATATTGTCGGATAGAAAATTAAACCTTATAATATAAAAATTATACTACTTCTGGACCAAGAGAGGTCAATTCTGAGAATCAAAGATTTATTTAACATTTTACTATATAAACTGAATCAAGGTGAATGAACATATATTGATAATTATTTCCTTTATGTACAAAAAACGCTTTATAAAATTCAATACTCATTCATGCAAACTAAGAATAGAAACTTCTTCAAACTTAAAAGATCATCTAAATAAAACCCTAAATTAGCATTTTAATGGTAAAATATTGAATGCATTCTATACAATGTCTTAAACAAGGTAAAGATGTCAACACTTGCCACTGCTGTTCAACATTGTTGCAGGGATCCTAAACAGTGAAGTAAAGCGCACGTGCGCGTGCACACACACACACACACACAAGCGCAAGTAAAAGATATGTCAAATGTCAATTTGGAAAAGAAGAACTAAATTTTCTTATATTTTCTTGTAGTAATAAGTATGTAAGTTTGTGTAAGTTGAAAATGTTAAGGAATCTACAAAAAAGGATACTACTAGAACTATTGTTGTTAAGCTTGTTGAATAAAATAGAAATGTTAAAAATCATTCTTCAAAAACTGAATGTATCTCCACATACTATCAAAAAAGTCACAAAATAAAAGTTACAATATTTTCTTTTCATGTCGATGTATGGCATGTCATGCCATACATTCATGTCAATGTAAGACAAAACCAGTACAATTTAAAAAGAAGAAAAAAAAGATTTTTAAAAAAGTTACATTATTTTAAAAACTTCAAAAACATAAAATATTGATATTCAAGGATACATGAAACAAAATATGTGCAAGAAGACTTGATTACAAATATTTACAATGATTTTATTTGTAATAGCCAGAAACAGGAATCAAGATGAAGGTACATCAACAGGTTGCTGGATAATGCATTTGAATACTAGTTTAGTTCAGTTCAGTTCAGTTGCTCAGTCATGTCCAACTCTTTGCGACCCCATGAAATGCAACACGCCAGGCCCCCCTGTCCATCACCAACTCCCAGGATCTACTCAAACCCGTGTCATTGTCTAGGCGATGCCATCCAACCATCTCATCCTCTGTTGTCCCCTTCTCCTCCTGCCCTCAATCTTTCCCAGCATCAGAGTCTTTTCAAATGAGTTAGCTCTTCACATTAGGTGGACAAAGTATTGGAGTTTCAGCTTCAACATCAGTCCCTTCAATGAACACCCAGGACTGATCTCCTTTAGGATGGACTGGTTGGATCTGCTTGAAGTCCAAGGGACTCTTGAGAGTCTTCTCCAACACCACAGTTCAAAAGCATCAATTCTTTTGTGCTCAGCTTTCTTTACAGTCCAACTCTCACATCCATACATGACCACTCAGAAAACCATAGCCTTGACTAGACGAACATTTGTTGGCAAAGTAATATCTCTGCTTTTGAATATGCTATCTAGATTGGTCATAACTTTCCTTCCAAGGAGTAAGCATCTTTTAATTTCATGGCTGCAGTCACCATCCAAAATGATTTTGGAGCCCAGAAAAATAAAGTCAGCCACTGTTTCCACTGTTTCCCCATCTATTTGCCATGAAGTGATAGGACTGGTTGCCATGATCTTGGTTTTCTGAATGTTGAGCTTTAAGCCAACTTTTTCATCTTCACTTTCACTTTCATCAAGAGGCTCTTTAGTTCCTCTTCACTTTCTGCCATAAGGGTGATGTCATCTGCATATCTGAGGTTATTGATATTTCTCCTGGTAATCTTGATTCCAGCTTGTGCTTCATCCAGCCCAGCATTTCTCATGATGTCCTCTGCATATAAGTTAAATAAGCAGAGTGACAATATACAGCCTTGGCATACTCCTTTCCCTATTTGGAACCAGTCTGTTGTTCCATGTCCAGTTCTAACAGTTGCTTCCTGACCTGCATATAGGTTTCTCAAGAGGCAGGTCAGGTGGTCTGATATTCCCAGTTCTTGAAGAATTTTCCACAGTTTATTGTGATCCACATAGTCAAAGGCTTTGGCATAGTCAATAAAGTAGAAATAGATGTTTTTCTGGAGCTCTCTTGCTTTTTCAATGATCCAGCAGATATTGGCAATTTGATCTTTGGTTCCTTTACCTTTTCTAAAACCAGCTTGAACACCTGGAATTTCATGGTTCATATATTGTGGAAGCCTGTCTTGGAGAATTTTGAGCATTACTTTACTAGTGTGTGAGATGAGTGCAACTGTGTGGTAGTTTGAGCATTCTTTGGCATTGCCTTTCTTTGGGATTGGAATGAAAACTGACCTTTTCCAGTCCTGTGGCCATTGCTGAGTTTTCCAAATTTAGCTGACATATTGTGTGCAGTACTTTCACAGCATCATCTTTCAGGATTTGGAAGAGCTCAACTGGAATTCCATCACCTCCACTCGCTTTGTTCATAGTGATACTTCCTAAGGCCCACCTGACTTCACACTCCAGGATGTCCGGCTCTAGGTAAGTGTGAATGATCACACCTTCTTGATTATCTGGGTTGTGAAGATCTTTTTTGTACAGTTCTTCTGTGTATTCTTGCCACCTTTTCTTAATATCTTCTGCTTCTGTTATGTCCATACCATTTCTGTCCTTTATCGAGCCCATCTTTGCATGAAATGTTCCTTTGGTATCTCTGATTTTCTTCAAGAGGTCTCTAGTCTTTCCTATTCTGTTGTTTCCCTCTATTTCTTTGCATTGATCACTGAAAAAGGCTTTCTTATCTCTCCCTGTTATTCTTTGGAACTCTGCATTCAAATGGGCATATCTTTCCTTTTCTCCTTTACTTTTCACTTCTCTTCTTTTCACAGCTATTTGTAAAGCCTCCTCAGGCAGCTATTTTGCTTTTTTGCATTTCTTTTTCTTGGGGATGGTCTTGATCCTTGTCTCCTGTACAGTGTCACGAACCTCCATCCATAGTTAATCAGGCACTCTATCAGATCTAGTCCCTTAAATCTATTTCTCACTTCTACTGTATAGTCATAAGGCATTTGATTTAGGTCATACCTGAATGGTCTAGTGGTTTTCCCCACTTTCTTCAATTTAAGTCTGAATTTGGCAATAAGGAGTTCATGATCTGAGCCATATTCCGCTCCTGGTCTTGTTTTTGTTGACTCTATAGAGCTTCTCCATCTTTGGCTGCAAAGAATATAATCAATCTGATTTCGGTGTTGACCATCTGGTGATGTCCATGTGTAGAGTCTTCTCCTGTGTTGTTGGAAGAAGGTGTTTTCTATGACCAGTGCGTTCTCTTGTCAAAACTCTATTAGCCTTTGCCCTGCTTCATTCCATATTCCAAGGCCAAATTTGCCCATTACTCCAGGTGTTTCTTGACTTCCTACTTTTGCATTCCAGTCCCCTATAATGAAAAAGACATATTTTTTGGGTGTTAGTTCTAAAAGGTCTCGTTTGTTTTCATAAAACTGTTCAACTTCAGCCTCTCAAGTATTGCTGCTCAGGGCATAGGTTTGGATTACTGTGATATTGAAAAGTTTGCCTTGGAAATGAACAGAGATCATTCTGTCGTTTTTGAGATTGCATCCAAGTACTGCATTTCAGACTCTTTTGTTGACTATGATGGCTACTCCATTTCTTCTAAGGGATTCCTGCCCACAGTAATAGATATAATAGTCATCTGAGTTAAATTCACCCATTCCAGTCCATCTTAGTTCACTGATTCTTGGAATGTCGATGTTCACTCTTGCTATCTCCTGTTCGACCACTTCCAATTTGCCTTGATTCATGGACCTAACATTCCAGGTTCCTATGCAAACTGCTCTTACAGCATCGAATCTTGCTTCTATCATCAGTCCCATCCACAGATGGGTGTTGTTTTTGCTTTGGTTCCATCCCTTCATTCTTTCTGGAGTTATTTCTCTACTGATCTCCAGCAGCATATTGGGTACTTGTGGAGTGAAAAAAATTAGGTACAAAGGAAGATATATGATTTCAATGGACATCTTTAGGAAATACAAAGTGATCTAAAGTGGCAGAAGTCAGATATATAATTGCCTGAGAGCTGCACAAAGGGCAGGATTGCCTGGAGAGACATGAAAAGATTTTCAAGGGCCCCAGAAAAATTCTATATATTGACTGTGGTGGTTTTATGCCTGTATGTATATCTGTCAACCTGGCAGGCTCCTCTGTCCATGGGATTCTCAAGCAAGAATACTGGAATAGTCACCATGCCCTCCTCCAGGGGAATCTCCCCAATATAGGGATCCAACCTGTTTCTCTTACATTGCGTCTCTTATGTCTCCTGCATTGGCAGGAGGGTTCTTTAGCGTTACTGCCACCAGGGAAGCCCTGTATACCTTATATATGGGGAGAATTTATTATACACGTTATACTTTAATAAAGTTGATTTTGAAAAGTTTTGAAAATAGAAATAAAATCAGATCAGATCAGATCAGTCGCTCAGTCGTGTCCGACTCTTTGCGACCCCATGAACCGCAGCACGCCAGGCCTCCCTGTCCATCACCAGTTCCCGGAGGTCACTCAGACTCGCATCCATCGAGTCAGTGATGCCATCCAGCCATCTCATCCTCTGTCGTCCCCTTCTCCTCCTGCCCTCAATCCCTCCCAGCATCAGAGTCTTCTCCAATGAGTCAACTCTTCGCATGAGGTGGCCAAAATACTGGAGTTTCAGCTTTAGCATCATTCCTTCTAAAGAAATTCCATACATATAGACAAAAACCAGTGAGCATTATTCTAATCCTCAACATTTTAAAAATATAAATCAGTGACATATAGAGATGTCTACTCTTACTTTATTATTAAAGATATACTGGAAGACTTTGGAAAAAAATAAGAAAAAAATTGGCATAACAAAAATATTTTTAGATGTCTTTTGCTATAATATGTATATAATTTATAAAACTCAAGAGAATCTTGTTAAATATACCTATCAGAATTAATAATATATATTCTAATTCAGTTAAGATAGCTAAATAGAAGATATATAGATAGATAGATATAGATATAAAACATAGTTCTATTCTACTCTAAGTATAAATTCCTGTAAGTGGAAGTGGGAAACATATTTCACTCACAGTAGTAAATAAAATATTAAATTTTTAGAAATAAATGTGTAAAAAACTATGAGTCCCTATAATGAAAAATGTAGTACTCTAAACAGATAACAGTATATGATCTAAAAAATATAAAATCATATCATAATCTTGGAGGGGTAATTATTAATAATACTTAGTTTCAAAAATCTTTCCAGGTTGCATATGTATGTGTAAATATTTTTGATAAACAATTTGCCACATCTAATATGGTAAGTTCTATTAATAAAATTGAAACTAGGAAATGATAAAATAAGAGTAAGTAGCAACTGGAGGAGGGCATGGTGACTCATTCCAGTTCTTGGTTGGAGAATCCTGTGGACAGAGCAGCCTGCCAAGCTATAGTCCATAGGGTTAGAAGGAGTTGGACATGCCTGAAGCCACTTAGCACTCATTCATAAGGTAACCAAATGAAGAGTTTTGAAAGGTATACATACAAACATAAATATATTGTTGGTGAAAGCAAAAAATGGTACAGTTATTGATAAAAACAGTTCAGTAGTCTCTTGTTAAAAATATACTTACCATCCAATCCAGCAATTTTATTTCACAGTATTTACCAAAACAGAACAAAAACTTATGTTCATACAAAAAACCCCTTGTACTATATGTTTAATATGGCCTTATTCATATATGCAAAAAACTGGAAACAAAAAAATCATCTGGCTACTAACCAAATGGTAGTCTGTCCATATAATAGAGCACTGCTCAATGATGAAAAAGAAATGAACTGAGACTTATCCTTGTGTGAAAATAATGATACTTTCCCTTATTTCCTCTGCTAAGACAACTAAGAAATGTGGATATTATATATAAAACAATTCTAAGAAGACAAAGTGAAGAGGAGAAGACCAATAGGCTAAAGCCCCCAAGACTGAAGGACAGTATAAAGGTATGCTCCCTATGTTTTGTGTTTATTTGCTTGTTTGCTTGGTTTTTCCCACACAGATCCAAGATTGGGTTTTAAATATAACAGTCTGATGTGGTTCTAAATAAAGGTAGAGGAAATGGTTAACGATGACTATGTTATATGTGAGAAAGGATAGACAGTTATAAAGGGAGGTATTTTGCTCAAACTCATAAAATTATGTCACCAGTACACTGTAAAGAATAATGTATGCATTGTTCAATTTCTAGACCCACTGAAAAACCACATAAAGAGATTCATTCAAAAACATTATTAAGATAAGAACAAGATTCTAAACAATATTCAAGGAAATATTAGAAAGATTAAGGAATATATAGAGAACAAACATAAAAAATAAAAAGCAGAAGAAGTTCAAAGATATCAATACATACAATAAAATGTATATGCTCGAATATACCAATCAAATGACAGAGATTGGCAGAATGAACTGAAACACATGGCCTAACTATATGCAATAAATCAACTTGATTTCAGCATTAAAAGTAGAATCTTTGAAATCTAGGCAAAGATTGACACCCAAAATATGATCTATTAAAAATAATCAAAAAAGAAATAAAAAATACCTCGAGAGGAATGAAAATGAAAACAATATATCAAAACTTATGAGACATAGCTATGGCAGTGCTTAGAGGGAAACTTAATCTTAGTTCAGTTCAGTTCAGTCATTCAGTCGTGTCCAGCTCTTTGCGACCCCATGGACTGCAGTACGCCAGGCTTCCCTGTCCATCACTAACACCCAGAGCCTAGTCAAACTTATCTCCGTTGTGTCACTGATGCCATCCAACCATCTCATCCTCTGTTGTCCCCTTCTCCTGCCTTCAATCTTTCCCAGCATCAGAGTCTTTTCCAATACATCAGGTCTTTGCATCAGGTGGCCAAATATTGGAGTTTCAGCTTCAGCATCAGTCTCTTCAGTGAATATTCAGGACTGATTTCCTTTAGGATTGACTGGTTGGATCTCCTTCAGACATTGGTATAAGAAGAGAATACTAAACATTAAGCAAGCAAAAGGAAACAATAAAGATTAGAATGGAAATTAAGGAAATGGAGACTAGAAAAGCAATATATATCAACGAGACCAAGAACTGACTCTGAAAATACCAACAAACTTAACAAATTACTACACTGAGCAATAAGAAAGAAAGAGACACCAATTACTAGAATCAGAAATAAAGAAGGGTTTGCTACTAACAACTTTATAGAAATAAGCAGGCTTCCCTGGTGACTCAGCAGTAAAGAATCTACCTGCAGTGTAGGAGACAGGCGATGTGAGTTTGATCCCTTGGTCAGGAAGATCCTGGAACAGGGCATGGCAACCCACTTCATTATTCTTGCCTGGGGCTACAGGCCATGGAGTCACAAAGAGTCAGACATGACTTAGAGACTAACCAACAAGATGAAGGAGTGCTCAGAACAATTGTGTGCCAATACGTTCTGCAACCTGCATGAAACAAAATTCTTTAGCTAAAATGGTGACATAGGAGCTCTTGAGTTTCCCTGCTCCACAGACACATGGAACATGCAGCCACACAGTCTTCTGAAAGACATCCAGAAACTAGCTGAGGCACTCCTACACACCAGATTACAAAGAGATCCTTTGACTAAGGTGGCCTCAATGCCTTAGCACACTATTTAAGCACAAAAACAACCTAAGCCTGTAAATGCCTCAGGTTAAGAAATCAAAACTTAATTGACAACCAATCACAAACAGCCAACTAGGCTTTACCACCCCCTCCAAAGATGACCACTTAAGCTATATAGCCAATCAATTTCTTTGTTTTGTTTCTGAGTTTGGTAAAGAATCTGTCTGTAATGCAAGAGATCCCAAGTTGATTCCTGGGTCAGGAACATGCCCTGGAGAAGGGATAGCCTACCCAGTCCAGTATTCTTGGGCTTCCCTGGTGACTCAGTTGGTAAAGAATCTGCCTGCAATGTGGGACACCTGGGTTCGATCCCTGGGTTGGGAAGATCCCCTGGAGGAGGGCATGGCAACCCACTCCAGTATTCTCACCTGGAGAATCCACATAGACAGAGGAGCCTGGCAGGCTATAGTCCATGGAGTCACAAAGAGTCAAATATGACTGAGCGACTAAACACACTTCTCTATAAAACTCTTGCTGCTAGCTCCTGTCAGTGGAGCACTTACCCACTTTCCATTCGATGCTAATTTGAATCAGTTTGCTCAAATAAACTCTTAAAATTTTATATGTATTTTAGCTGATCTTTTAACAGGGCGAACGAAAAAATGTCTACACTGAAACAGATAGGAAAGGCTGAGCACATTCTTGTCATAAACTCCACTCCACAATCATTAGGAGGGAACCCCAAGTGTCAGCTTCTTCGTGAGGATTTGAAACCATAAAACTCCTAGAAAAAAACCTATAGGTACATAAATCCTTGACATTGTATTGAATTTGACACCAAAAGCAAAGGTCAGTTCAGTCAGTTCAGTTCAGTTCAGTCGCTCAGTCGTGTCCGACTCTTTGTGACCCCATGAATCACAGCACACCAGGCCTCCCTGTCCATCACCAACTCCTGGAGTTCACTCAAACTCACATCCATTGAGTCGGTGATGCCATCCAGCCATCTCATCCTCTGTTGTCCCTTTCTCCTGTCCCCAATCCCTCCTAGTATCAGAGTCTTTTCCAATGAGTCATCTCTTTACAAGAGGTGGCCAAAGTACTGGAGTTTCAGCTTTAGCATCATTCCTTCCAAAGAACACCCAGGACAAAAGCAAAGGTAACAAAAGCAAAAATAGACAAGTGAATCCATATCCAACTAAAATACCTGTGAATAGCAAGGTAAAAAATCAACAAAATGAAAGACAAGCTACTGAATGGGAGAAAATATTTGCATACCATATATCCAAAAGGGGTTAATATTCAAAATACACAAAGAATACATTCAACTCAATGGGCAAAACAACAAATACACTGATTAAAAATGAGCAAAGGATCCAAACAGACATTATCCAAAAGAAGACATACAAATAGACAAGAGGTACATGAAAATCTTTACATGCTCAACCTTACTAAATATCAGGAAAATGCACATCAAAACCACATCTGTTACAATAGCTATTATCAAAAAGACAAGAGATGTCAAATGCTGGCAAGGATTGGAAAAAAGAGGAACTTTGTATACTGTAGGTGGGAGTGTAAACTTGCATAGCAGCCTTAGGAAAGAGTAGGGAGTTCCTCAGGAGAAGGAAATGACAAGCCACTCCAGTATTCTTGCCTGGATAGTCCTGTGACTATCCAAGGGAGCCTGGTGGGTTACTGTCAGTGGAGTTGCACAGAGTAGGACAGGACTGAAGCGACTTAGCTTGCGTGCATGCATTGGAGAAGGAAATGGCAACCCACTCCAGTATTCCTGCCTGCAGAATCCCAGGGATGGAGGAGCCTGGTGGGCTGCCATCTATGGGATTGTGCAGAGTTGGACACAACTGAAGTGACTTAGCAACAGCAGCAGGGAGGTCCTCAAGAATTTTAAAATAGAACTTCCATATTCAGAAAATGAAGATCATGGCATCTGGTCCCATCACTTCATGGGAAATAGATGGGGAAACAGTGGAAATAGTGTCAGACTTTATTTTGGGGAGCTCCAAAATCACTGCAGATCATGATTGCAGCCATGAAATTAAAAGCGCTTACTCCTTGGAAGGAAAATTATGACCAACCTAGATAGCATATTCAAAAGCAGAAACATTACTTTGCCAACAAAGGTTCGTCTAGTCAAGGCAATGGTTTTTCCAGTAGTCATGTATAGATGTGAGAGTTGGACTATAAAGAAAGCTGAACATCGAAGAATTGATGCTTTTGAACTGTGGTGCTGGAGAAGACTCTTGAGAGTCCCTTGGACTGCAAGGAGATCCAACCAGTCCATCCTAAAGGAGATCAGTCCTGGATGTTCTTTGGAAGGACTGATGCTAAAGCTGAAACTCCACTACTTTGGCTACCTCATGTGAAGAGTTGATTCCTTGGAAAAGACTCTGATGCTGGGAGGGATTGGGGGCAGGAGGAGAAGGGGACGACAGAGAATGAGATGGCTGGATGGCATCATCAACTCGATAGACATGAGTTAGGCTGAACTCAGGGAGTTGGTGATGGACAGGGAGGCCTGCTGTGATTCATGGGGTCGCAAAGAGTTGGACACAAATGAGCGACTGAACTGAACTGAACTGAACCATATGAACCAGCACTCCCACCTCCCGGTATATAACCAAAGGAAACAAAGTTATTATCTCAAAGCCACATTTGTATTCTCATGTTTACATGTTCATTGCAGCATTATTTATAATATTTACATTGTGGAAACAATCTAAGTATCCATGGAGGAATGAATGATGAAATGTGGTAGATGGTACACACACATATAGATGTGCACATATACATACACAGATACATGAAATGAAATACTATTTAACCTTATAAAAGAGGAAAATCCTGCCATTTGTGACAAAATGGATGGAGCTTAAAGACAGGTATATTTCTTTGTTTTATGATGTTTCAGGACAGAGATCATCAGATAATTCTCTATTATCTACAAAGCCAGTCAAAATTTCAGGGTGTATTCCTGATTTTATCTCTTCTGAGAAAATTTTGATATGATATTTTTAAAACTTAAAGCAATATTTATATTGGTATTAACAATAGTAATACTTTGCTATTAACAAAGACATGACACAAGAAAAGTAATGTTCAATATTTTTCAGAGAAAAACACTATTATACTTTATAATGTTATATTTTTTTATACTTCCAGTAAAAAAGATAAAAATAAAAGTAAATAAGTAGGCCAACTGGTAAATGCTATGCTATGCTATGCTAAGTCACTTCAGTTGTGTCCGACTCTGTGTGACCCCATAGACGGTAGCCCACCAGGCTTCCCCATCCCTGGGATTCTATGTAGACCAATTCTTGATTTTAGTTTATAGTGCAGAGGGAACAGTTACATTTAATGAAGCTGAAGTTGATATAATCCTAGGATGAGAAACTAATGACTATGTCATGATTTCATTGGGTATTATGAATCAAAATAAATCAAATAGAGATATAGGATGACCATTTTTTTCTCTCAACATTACCCAAGAGGAACTGTAGAATTTTGGAGTCAAAGAGCTCTACAGATAATCCTTAAGAATAATTTGTCCAGAATATATAAGTTAGGAATTCAACTGGGTAGAGTAACAGAATATTCAACTCACGATGCTTCACTTACAATAAAAGTCTGGAGGTAAAATGCCGTAAGCATTACTTTGGTTCTCATGGCTTTTTTTTTCTGTTTCACTGGACTTAGATCATACCCACTCATCTGCTATTTGTTACCTTGTGTGTACAGCATCAGATCAGATCAGATCAGATCACTCGCTCAGTCGTGTCCGACTCTTCATGACCCCATGAACTGCAGCATGCCAGGCCTCCCTGTCCATCACCAACTCCCGGAGGTCACTCAGACTCACATCCATTGAGTCAGTGATGCCATCCAGCCATCTCATCCTCTGGCATCCCCTTCTCCTCCTGCCCCCAATCCCTCCCAGCATCAGAGTCTTCTCCAATGAGTCAACTCTTCGCATGAGGTGGCCAAAATACTGGAGTTTCAGTTTTAGCATCATTCCTTCCAAAGAAATCCCAGGGCTGATCTCCTTTAGAATGGACTGGTTGGATCTCCTTGCAGTCCAAGGGACTCTCAAGAGTCTTCTCCAACACCACAGTTCAAAAGCATCAATTCTTTGGCGCTCAGCCTTCTTCACAGTCCAGCTCTCACATCCATACATGACCACAGGAAAGACCATAGCCTTGACTAGGCAAACCTTTGTTGGCAAAGTAATGTCTCTGCTTTTGAATATGCTATCTAGGTTGGTCATAACTTTCCTTCCAAGGAGTAAGCGTCTTTTAATTTCATGGCTGCAGTCACCATCTGCAGTGATTTTGGAGTCCAGAAAAATAAAGTCTGACACTGTTTCCACTGTTTCCCCATCTATTTCCCATGAAGTGATGGGACCAGATGCCATGATCTTCGTTTTCTGAATGTTGAGCTTTAAGCATGGCTACTGAATATACAGGAATCATTTTCACAATCAAAACAATAAGAAATTGAAAAAAGGTACCTGACCTGTCTCCTTCTTGGGAACATAACATTTCTTAAAGAAAAACCCTATCCCAGGAGATGATGCAACGTCCCATGGGAGAGAATGGTTCACATGGCCAGTGAGAGTGGAAATGGAGTCTGAAAAACTATCTGTCCAAGGGTTAGAGCAACACTGAGACTGTCTTTTCCCAACTGTTTTACATTGCCTGGTGTGGGACACATTAACATTAGGTTCTGTTTAGTTCAGTTCAGTTCAGTCGCTCATTTGTGTCCGACTCTTTGAGACCCCATGAATCACAGTATGCCAGGCCTCCCTGTCCATCACCAACTCCCGGAGTTCACTCAGACTCACGTCCATCGAGTCAGTGACGCCATCCAGCCATCTCATCCTCTGTCGTCCCCTTCTCCTCCTGCCCCCAATCCCTCCCAGCATCAGAGTCTTCTCCAATGAGTCAACTCTTCGCATGAGGTGGCCAAAGTACTGGAGTTTCAGCTTTAGCATCATTCCTTCCAAAGAAATCCCAGGGCTGATCTCCTTCAGAATGGACTGCTTGTATCTCCTTGCAGTCCAAGGGACTCTCAAGAGTCTTCTCCAACACCACAGTTCAGAAAGAGGTAATGGAACAGCAGCTAAAGGGAAAGTGAATAATAGTGCTTACTGCACACAACTCAAATGTCCTTATTGAAGAAACAATACAATCCCCAAAGATCTGAAGATATTCTAGCCAAAATACTGAAATCATTAGAAATAGTCATTTTTTCTTCCCTTCTCTCTTTCCTTCCTTTTTAAGTAAGTTGGATATCCCACACAGATCAGTTCTCCAGCAGCTTTCTACAAAGCCTTCAGTCAGTTCCTGAGTCAGGCTATCTAGCACCTACATATGGTTGTCTGGTACCCATCTTTCAGTACACTGCTTACTTTGCAGCTCTGTCTCTTACCAGATGCTGCCACAGTTACATTTGACTTTAGAACTCACTCAGACTAGGATGAGAAAATAGCTATTTCTTCTCCATTTGCCGATAGAGCCATATTTACATTATAATAGTAATAGGATACAAGAGATCACATGTGAGTTGTTAAATTCTGGGTCATGAAACAGGAGAAGAGAAGTCTAAGACAACTCTAATTTCAGATGGGAAGTTGTTTATCAAGTTTTCTTTTGGCTCTTAGATCTTTTACTGTAACTGTGAGCTAGAAGGAAAGCTGAGTAATATGAGTTTCATATCTCATTTTCTTATTCCTTGCCTGTAATTGCAGTCCTAGTGACCAGGAGGCAGGAGGTGAGAAGTCTTATGGCCACATAGACAATCTTACCCTCTGAATAGCTAATTTTATGTTACACCAGAATAAACATTTATTCTTTACTTTACTTTCATATGCTGAGACACAGAGATTAATTTCATTATTTATCTGTACAGGCAATACATGAATAACAACTGAATATTTATATTGTATTTTCTAAAAATTAAATAAAAAATCAGGGATGACCTACTTGCAAAGCACTGATTTTTCTTACTTTGAATATTTTCTGGTGATGCAACAAATTATATGCAATTTGCAAGAGTTGAATCTGAAATATAAGAACACTGCAGATGTGCAAAAAATATTTTTAAGATTTTATTTTGTTAAGGAAAATGTAGAAACCAGTCAGATGTCTACAGATGGCTTCTTTGCTATATAAAGAAATCATGCCAGAAACAATATGAAATCTTAGATCCAAAGGACTTCCCTTAAATATTTATTTTTATGAAACATTTTACTCCCTTTACTATCACAAACATACTTTGTAATATAATCTTATTTGTTCACATTAATGACATAAAAAAACAGCTTGAGGAAATACAGTAGACTTTACATGTCAATGAGTTCAAATAGCACAGAAAATTTAATTGTACTTAACTGCTCTTTTGTTTTTTTATTGCATTGTTTACTAGTTCTAGGATTACTGCATTTGCTAATATACATATATGTATATTCCCAAGTTTAGTAAATTAAATATTTTTCATGCAAAGAAATTACTGTTTTGACTGGTCAGTAAAATAAACTATATTACTGAATTTAATCAAGTCTACAGAATTTCATGAAGTGCAAAGTTAAATATTTAACTGGAATATCTGATTAGCACACATCTTTCAGGTTCCTAAGTATCTTGTCACTATCTATCCTTTTATCCTAATTTCCTTTTTTATCCTTTTATCCTAATTTCCACCTACATTAACTTAGTCAGTAATCCACTTGTTCAGGTTCCTTATTTCAGTTTTGGGTCATGGACTTCCAGAATTGACTTCAGCTCCATCAGAAATTAAGAAGCTCCAGTATAAATGTTGTTAAGACTATATGCAGATTTCCTCAGTCTGTTTGCTGAGTTAGGACTCAGTGTTTTTCCTGATCTTTTTGCTTCTTGACAACTCTCTCCAAATTTTTCTTGACTTCTGATTTCTATGTGTACCCAAACTCTTCCTAAGAACTGGTTGATTGCTAAGCCAAACCCAAACTCTCTCAGTTTTCCCTTGTCTTTTTATTCTCCAGGAAGAAACCCTACCTGTACAGTCTCTGGGATTCAGTTTTCCTGTGACTTTCATTCTTTTACTCAGTGGCAGTTTCCCTCAATTATCATAATATATTTGACTCCAGAACTTCTACTTCAGGCTTGTCTCTGCAATTTGAATTCTAGACTTGTACATCCAATACCCATTAGATATTTTTGTTTGAATTTCTATTAGGAATCTCAAACTTGACACTGGAAAATTCCACTCCTGATTTCATTTTCTTCACATAATTCTCCTCTCCTTCAGTCTTTTCCATCTTAATGCCTATCCTGTTGCTGAAACCAAAAATTTAGAAGTCATCTTTATTCCCTTCTCTCGGTTTCTGTATGACATCATCTATCAAGTCTTGTCAGGTCAAATTACAAAGTATATTCTGTATCCACCCACCTCATCTCATGCTTGCACCCTTCAACCCAAGTCAAAACCACCTAATTCCTGGAAAAAACTATAATTCAAAAAGATACATGCAACCCTATATTCAAGGCAGCAGTATTGACAATAGCCAAAACATGGAAGAAAACCTAAATGTCCACTGACGAATGGATAAAGATGATGTGGTACATATGTACAATGGAATCTTAGCTATAAAAAAAGAACAAAATAATGCTATTTGCAGCAACATGGATAGAAATAGAGATTATCACACTGAGTCAGAGAGAGTGACAAATATCAGATGATATCACTTATATTTGGAATCTAAGAGAAACAGAATGACAGACAGAGAACAAACCTGTGGTTGCCAAAGGGGAGAGGTTTGGAGGAGAGGGAAATACTGGGAGTCTGGGATTAGCAGATGCAAACTGTTATATACAGAATGGATAAACAGCAAAGTTCTACTGTATAGTGCAGGAAATTATATTCAAGATCCTGTGATAAATCATAATGGAAAAGAATGTCTATATATGTATAATCAAGTCATTATGCTGTACAACAGAGACTGGTACAACATTGTAAATCAACCATACTCCAATAAAAAAAAATTTAAAAACTTCCCCTTTATATGAGAACCTATTCTCACTTAGTATCCTTGCTTCCTCTCTGATTCTTCTTCAATTTATTCTTCACATTATACCCAGGATGGCCCCATTCTTTTAGTGTAAATCAGACTATATACTTCCCTGAGTTAAAAGCTCTGAATGAAAACCAAACTCACTGGTTTCAACTACAAAAACCTGCTCTAAGGTGACTTCTACCTACTATTGTGCCATCTCTTCTTGCTACAAGCCCATTACAGCCTTTTCTTTCCTGTTCCTTAAAAGTGAAGTGAAAGCTTTAGTTGCTCAGTCATGTCCAACTCTTCGTGACCTCGTGGACTGTAGCCCATTAGGCTCCTCTGTCCATGAGATTCTCTAGGCAAGAATACTGGCTGCTAAGTCACTTCAGTCATGTCTGACTCTGTGCGACCCCATAGACGGAAGCCCACCAGGCTCCCCCGTCCCTGGGATTCTCCAGGCAAGAATACTGGAGTGGGTTGCCATTTCCTTCCCCAATGCATGAAAGTGAAAAGTGAAAGTGAAGTCGCTCAGTCGTGTCCAACTCTTAGCGACCCCATGGACTGGAGCCTACCAGGATCCTCCGTCCATGGGATTTTCCAGGCAAAAGTAAGTACTGGGGTGGGGTGCCATTGCCTTCCCCGAAGAATACTGGAGTGGGTTGCTATTCCCTTCTCCAGGGAATCTTTCTGACCTAGGGATCAAACTTGGGTTGCCTTCATTGCAGGCAGATTCTTTACCATCTGAGCCATCAAGGAATTCCCCTTCCCATTCCTTAAATGTAAGTTAATAGCTCCCAGAGAGGACTCCCCTGATCGTCCGCCTACAATTTCTACACCTTCATCCAAATAAGTGCACTTATCAATAACTGACCTTTGTTTGTTACTCCTCCTTTGGCATAACCCAAAAATATACTCCATAAAACCAGGAAGCTAGACAATGTTCACTGCTTTGTTCTGAATGTCTTGAATTATAGTAATAGAAAGTGCTCAGTAACAGTATTAATGAAACATGAAAATCATATTTCAGCCCCATACTTTACTGTGAATGTATCATAGTCCAACAATGAAAACGTAATCTTTCAAATCCTCACATTTTGTCTTGAGAGCAATCACCAATCCATCTAAATCAGTAGTTCTCAGACTTGGCTTTATTTTAATATCATTTGGAGCTTCTACAAAACACAGATGGTAAGCCTCAACTTGTAAGTTGCTCATGTAATTGATTTGGACTCTGTGTGCATCAATATTTGTATAAAGTATACATAGGTGATCCTACTGTCATCTGTGGATTAGAACGTTTGATTTAAGTTTTTATTTTAGAGAATTTTAAATGTTTATAAATCTTATTTTTAAGAGAATACAAAGAACTGTACAAAAAAGATCTTCACGACCCAGATAATCACAATGGTATGATCACTGACCTAGAGCCAGACATTCTGGAATGTGAAGTCAAGTGGGCCTTAGAAAGCATCACTATGAACAAAGCTAGAGGAGGTGATGGAATTCCAGTTGAGCTATTTCAAATCCTGAAAGATGATGCTGTGAAAGTGCCGCACTCAATATGCCAGCAAATTTGGAAAACTCAGCAGTGGTCACAGGACTGGAAAAGGTCAGTTTTCATCACAATCCCAAAGAAAGGCAATGCCAAAGAATGCTCAAACTACCACAAAATTGCATTCAAGGCAATGGCACCCCACCCCAGTACTTTTGCCTGGAAAATCCCATGGACAGAGGATCCTGGTAGGCTCAGTCCATGGGGTCGCTGAGAGTCGGACACGACTGAGCGACTTCACTTTCACTTTTCACTTTCATGCATTGGAGAAGGAAATGGCAACCCACTCCAGTATTCTTGCCTGGAGAATCCCAGGGACGGAGGAGCCTGGTGAGCTTCTGTCTATGGAGTCGCACAGAGTCGGACACGACTGAAGCGACTTAGCAGCAGCAGCAGCACATGCTAGTAAACTAATGCTCAAAATTCCCCAAGCCAGGCTTCAGAAATACGCGAACCATGAACTTCCTGATGTTCAAGCTGGTTTTAGAAAAGGCAGAGGAACCAGAGATCAAGTTGCCAACATCCCCTGGATCATGGAAAAAGCAAGAGAGTTCCAGAAAAACATCTATTTCTGCTTTATTGACTATGCCAAAGCCTTTGACTGTGTGGATCACAATAAACTGTAGAAAATTCTGAAAGAGATGGGAATACCAGACCACCTGGCCTGCCTCTTGAGAAACTTGTATGCAGGTCAGGAAGCAACAGTTAGAACTTGACATGGAACAATAGACTGGTTCCAAATAGGAAAAGGAGTACGTCAAGGCTGTATATTGTCACCCTGCTTATTTAACTTATATGCAGAGTACATCATGAGAAACGCTGTACTGGAAGAAACACAAGCCGGAATCAAGATTGCTGGGAGAAATATCAATAACTTCAGATATGCAGATGACACCACCCTTATGGCAGAAAGTGAAGAGGAACTAAAAAGCCTCTTGATGAAAGTGAAAGTGGAGAGTGAAAAGGTTGGCCTAAATCTCAACATTCAGAAAACGAAGATCATGGCATCTGGTCCCATCACTGCATGGGAAATAGATGGGGAAACAGTGGAAACAGTGTCAGACTTTGTTTCTCTGGGCTCCAAAATCACTGCAGATGGTGACTGCAGCCATGAAATTAAAAGACGCTTACTCCTTGGAAGGAAAGTTGTAACCAAACTAGATAGCATACTGAAAAGCAGAGACATCACTTTGCCAACAAAGGTTCATCTAGTCAAGGCTATGGTTTTTTCAGTAGTCATGTATGGATGTGAGAGCTGGACTGTGAAGAAAGCTGAGCGCCTAAGAATTGATGTTTTTGAACTGTGGTGTTGGAGAAGACTCTTGAGAGTCCCTTGGACTGCAAGGAGATCCAACCAGTCCATTCTGAAGGAGATCAGCCCTGGAATTTCTTTGGAGGGAATGACGCTAAAGCTGAAACTCCGGTATTTTGGCCACCTCATGTGAAGAGTTGACTCATTGGAAAAGACTCTGATGCTGGGAGGGATTGGGGGCAGGAGGAGAAGGGGACGACAGAGGATGAGATGGCTGGATGGCATCACTGACTCAATGGACTTGAGTCTGAGTGAACTCCCGGAGTTGGTGATGGACAGGGAGGCCTGGCGTGCTGCGATTCATGGGGTCGCAAAGAGTCGGACACGACTGAGCAACTGAACTGAACTGAACTGAACTGAACTGATAATTCCTAAAATATATGGGTTATGCGACCTGCCTGGCAATCCAGTGGTTAAAACTTTGCTCTCTAATGCAAGGGGGTGTAGGTTCAGTCCCTGTTTGGGGAGGTAAGATTCTTGGCCAAAAAACCAAAATATAGAACAGAGCAGTATTGTAACAAATTCAATAAAAACTTTATTAAAATGGTCTAAATAAAAAAAAACTTAAAAAAAATATGAGCTGTAAAAAATTATAAAATCTAGCTCCAACTTGCCTCTTCATAGCTGCCTTCCTTCTATATAGTTGTTTTAGGTGTATGCATACCATTTTTTTTTTTTTTTTTTTTGCTTACACATATCTTTAAATACCGTAAGTTACTGATATAGGACAAAATTTCTAGATGGCAATGAGAATAGTGTCTCACAACTGATCTCATTTGCCTGCTGAAACTGTGATTCACAAAGGAATATTTTTTTGACAGAAAATCCGTTTAATTAATCTCCTTGTTAATTTTTTCCCCCATCAATCCAAAAAACACATTTAACAAATTCAACAAAAGTAGGACATCCTAATTCTCTCCCAACCATTAAGGAAATTAAATCCTTAATAAAAACAAAGAAACCAATCAATCAAACAAACAAAATTCTCCGTAAAGAAAACTTCAAAGCAGATGATTTTACAAAAAAGTTTTACCAAATGTTTTTGAATAAATATCAATCTTACATAAACTCTTTCAAGAGAATAGAAAGAAAAATCAACTACTTGTCTTACAACTTGCTTATCTTGCTTACAAAATAGGACAAAGAGATTATGTAAAAGGATAATTACAGGTCATTTTCAGTCAAAAGGAATAGATGAAAAATGCCATATAAAGCATTATTCAAGGTTTGGAAAGGTGCAGGAGCTTACTTTTGCACCCTAAAACTGAAGCACCAATGTATTTTTCTTCTGCTTTCTTTTTTTTTTAATTTTTAATTTAATTTTATTTTTTACCTTTACAATATTGTATTGGTTTTGCCATATATCAAAATGAATCTGCCACAGGTATACATGTGTTCCCCGTCCTGAACCCTCCTCCCTCCTCCCTCCCCATACCATCCCTCTGGGTCGTCCCAGTGTACCAGCCCCAAGCATCCCATATCATGCATTGAACCTGGACTGGTGACTCGTTTCATATATGATATTATACATGTTTCAGTGCCATTCTCCCAAATCATCCCACTTTCTCCCTCTACCACAGAGTCCAAAAGACTGTTCTATACATCTGTGTCTCTTTTGCCGTCTCATATACAGGGTTATCTTTACCATCTTTCTAAATTCCATATATATGTGATAGTATACTGTATTGGTGTTTTTCTTTCTGGCTTACTTCACTCTGTATAATAGGCTCCATTTCCAACCACCTCATTAGAACTGATACAAATGTATTCTTTTTAATGGCTGAGTAATACTCCATTGTATAATGTACCATAGCTTTCTTAACCATTCATCTGCTGATGGACATCTAGGTTGCATCCATGTCCTGGCTATTATAAACAGTGCTGCGATGAACATTGGGGTACACGTGTCTCTTTCAATTTTAGTTTCTTCAGTGTGTATGCCCAGCAGTGGGATTGCTGGATCATCTGGTCAACCACTTGTAAAAGAATGAAACTAGAACACTTTCTAACACCATACACAAAAATAAACTCAAAATGGACTAAAGATCTAAACATAAGACCAGAAACCATAAAACTCCTAGAGGAGAACATAGGCAAAACACTCTCCAACATACATCACAGAAGGATCCTCTATGACCCACCTCCCAGAATATTGGAAATAAAAGCAAAAATAAACAAATGGGACCTAATTAAACTTAAAAAGCTTCTGCACAATGAAGGAAACTACAAGCAAGGTAAAAAGACAGCCTTCAGAATGGGAGAAAATAATAGCAAATGAAGCAACAGACAAACAACTAATCTCAAAAATATACAAGCAACACCTACAGCTCAATTCCAGAAAAATAAATGACCCAATCAAAAAATGGGCCAAAGAACTAAATAGACATTTCTCCAAAGAAGACATACAGATGGCTAACAAACACATGAAAAGATGCTCAACATCACTCATTATCAGAGAAATGCAAATCAAAACCACTATGAGGTACCATTTGACGCCAGTCAGAATGGCTGCGATCCAAAAGTCTACAAGGAAAAAATGCTGGAGAGGGTGTGGAGAAAAGGGAACCCTCTTACACTGTTGGTGGGAATGCAAACTAGTACAGCCACTATGGAGAACAGTGTGGAGATTCCTTAAAAAACTGGAAATAGAACTGCCTTATTATCTTCTGCTTTCTATCAGTTCCTCTGTAGACCCAACAGTATGTTTGGTGAGAAATTTCAGAAGTCTGTTTAGGTCAGGTGCTATACCAAAGAAAAAAAAAAGAATGAAAAGGGAGAAAGAAAGTGAGGAGATACTCCAGAGACTGAGAGTCCAAGGGCAGAGATTTTATCTAATGAATCAGAGGCAGTGTTCAAATAGCAGAGGTTATCCAAGTCAAATTAAATACATTGAAGACTGTGTACAATATCAGGGGGGCAGAAAATCAGATATAGACTGGTATAGGAAAAGCAGAGGCAGTAAAAGTGTGGGTCCAGAAAGACCCAGGTCAACACTAGGTGTTAAGATTTTTGTTTGGCTGAATTTTCTTTCATTCTTGCCATATAGGCTTTCAACCCAAAGATTTAAAAAGGTATTAAGTTGGTGTCTACAGGGATTGCTGCTGCTGTTGTTGTTCAGTTGTTCAGTTATGTCTGACTATTTGTGACCCCATGGACAGCAGCACACCTGGCTTCCTTGTCCTTCACCACCTCCTGGAGATTGCTTAAACTTATGTCCATTGAGCTGGCAATGACATCCAACCATCTCACCCTCTGTCATCCCCTTCTCTTCCTGCCTTCAATCTTTCCCAGCATCAGGGTCTTTTCCAATGAGTCAGCTCTTCATATCAGGTGGCCAAAGTATTGGAGCTTCAGTTTCAGCATCAGTCATTCCAATGAATATTCAGGACCGATTTCCTGTAGGATTGAATGGCTTGATCTCCTTTCTGTCCAGGGGACTCTCAAATAGTCTTCTCCAACACCACAGTTCAAAAGCATCAATTCTTCGGTGCTCAGCCTTCTTTATTTATGGTCCAGCTTTCACATCCATACATGACTACTGGAAAAACCATAGCTTTGATTAGATCAACCTCTGTAGACAAAGTAATGTCTCTGCATTTTAATACACTGTGTAGGTTTGACACTGCTTTTTTTTTCCAAGGACCAAACATCTTTTAATTTCACGGTTTCAATCACCCTCCACAGTGATTTTGGAGCCCAAGCAAATAAAGTCTGTCACTGTTTCCATTGTTTCCTCGTCTATTTGCCATGAAATGATGGGAACAGATGCCATGATCTTCATTTGTTGAATGCTGAGTTTTAAGCCAGTTTTTTCACTCTCCTCTTTCACCTTCATCAAGAGTCTATTTAATTCCTCTTTGCTTTCTGCCATAAGGGTGGTGTCATCTGCATATTTGAGGTTATCAATATTTCTCCCAGATATCTTGATTCCAGCTTGTGCTTCATCCAGAGCAGCATTTCACATGATGTACTCTGTATATAAGTTAAATAAGCAGGGTGACAATATAAACACTTGACATACTCCTTTCCCAATTTTGAACCAGTCTGTTGTTCCATGTCTCATTCTTACTGTTGCTTCTTGACCTGCATATAGGTTTCTCAGGAGGCAGGTAAGGTGGTCTGATATTCCCATCTCTTTAATAATTTTCTACAGTTTGTTGTATTTACACAGTGAAAAGCTTTAGTGTAGTCAACAAAGCAGAAGTAGACGTTTTTCTGGAATTCTCTAGCTTTTTCTCTGATCCAACGAATGTTGGCAATTTTTTTAAATATAAATTTATTTATTTTAATTGGAGGCTAATTACTTTACAATATTGTATTGGTTTTGCCATACATCAGCATGAATCAGCCACAGGTATACATGTGTTCCCCATCCTGAACCCCCCTCCCCTTGTCCCATCCCTCTGGGTCATCTCAGTGCACCAGCCCCAAGCATCCAGTATCATGCATTGAACCTGGACTGGCGATTCATTTCATATATGATATTATACATGTTTCAATGCCATTCTCCCAAATCATCCCACCCTCTCCCTCTCCCACAGAGTCCAAAAGACTGTTCTATACAACTGTGTCTCTTTTGCTGTCTCATACACACCAAGGAAACCAAAATGTTGGCAATTTGATTTCTGGTTCCTCTGCCTTTTCTAAATCCAGCTTGAACATCTGGAAGTTCTTGGTTCACATACTGTTGAAGCCTAGCTTGAGGGATTTTGAGCGTTATCTTGCTATCAGGGATGGTAGCAAGCAAATTTAGGAGTCTCGTGTCGAAACCGATGAGCTTGATTCTCATGTTGTCCTTTAACTGTTCTGTGTTCCAGAGTCAGTGATTACGATCTTACCCAACAGGACTAGACACAAGTAACTAGAGGATGGAAAGAGTGAATAGCACAGTTAAACTGTTCCCAATTGCTGGATAAATAATGCAAAGTAGTTCCTCTACTAAGCTTGGGTCTAGAAAAGATTTAATGACCTGTCAGTATATAACCTCATGATGAAAGGGAAATTTTATTGTAATTTGCATTTTTATTCTTATAATTTATGCAATTATTCTCTCCAAACTCCAGTACAGATGTAAAGTTGGAGAGAAATAAATCTATAAATGTAACATTATATTATATATTAGTATATAATATTCTTATGTATATAGCATTTTCTGGTTAATTATTTACTGAAATTAGGCAGGATCACATAGTTTGAATAACCTTAGCCAATACTGAATTGACTTCAAATTATTTTTTAAAAAATGGAACTCAATATAAATGAATATTTTGCATTTCTTCTAGGTCTGTCACCAACTTTATGTGAAGTTATTTAATAGAAAAAGTATTTATCTACCTGATAAACTGACAGTGGCTATACAGGGACTTATTAATCTTAAAATAAATAAAGGAATAAATGCCTTCATGGATATGTCAATTATTATTTTTCATCTAAATGTGCTGAATTGTTAGTTTCTTGCCTGTTCAACAATTTTTAATATCTCCCTCTTAAATGATAAAATTGTGTCTCCAACAAACAATCCCCAAACTGTATTTTAGAAAAGAAATTAATTTCCCTCTTACAGGAATGCAAAGCCAGACATGCTGAACTCCCATATTTGCTTTTTTATTACTATTTTCTTGTTTAGAAATAGTTGAATCAATTTAAACTAAACTTGAATTAAAAAATAAAGCACCCCAAGTTGAATCCTCATGTGCTGAATTTCTGTCTCAGACAGTTTTATAGCTGAGTTACAAACACTAAAGAAAATTTATGATAGAACCCGGGACAACCTCATTTTGTAATGGGAGGTAATGGTCACCAGCAATGAGAGAATATATTGTGCTCAAATGTCAACCTCTTTACCTTTCTAAAACAGTGGATCTTGAGTTTAGAAATCAATATCCATATATTTTATTTCATACACCACTTTGTCATAACACAATATCTTTCCCTGCTGAGGTGAAAAAGGGTCTAGTTTAGTAACAAAAATGAGGTGGGCAGGAATTGTTAGACAATTTATAGCTCTTCCTAAAAATAAATTGAAGGCTATTACCAATAAAGTACATAGAAATGCGGAAGAGAAAAGAGACCAATAGATCTGAATATTCAGATCAGATCAGATCAGTCGCTCAGTCGTATCCAACTCTCTGCGACCCCATGAACTGCAGCACGCCAGGCCTCCCTGTCCATCACCAATTCCCGGAGGTCACTCAGACTCACATCCATCGAGTCAGTGATGCCATCTAGCCATCTCATCCTCTGTTGTCCCCTTCTCCTCCTGCCCTCAATCCCTCCCAGCATCAGAGTCTTCTCCAATGAGTCAACTCTTCGCATGAGGTGGCCAAAATACTGGAGTTTCAGCTTTAGCATCATTCCTTCCAAAGAAATCCCAGGGCTGATCTCCTTCTGCAACTCAAAATGTAAGAAATGAAAAATCCAGTTTTCTATCTTTATATAGGCAAAGTATATCACCTGCAAAATAAATAAAATTTATTCTTTATAATAAAATTAAGAAGCATAATTTAAATACCTTTAAATTACCAGGCTAAATTACCAAGTTTAGGCATTTTGGTCAGTATTCTAAAATGATATAACAAATCATATTGTAAGAAATCATTTTCTTGGTAAAACACAAAAACACTCTGCTATAGGCTGCTGCTGCTGCTGCTAAGTCGCTTCAGTCGTGTCCAACTATGTGCAACCCCATAGACGGCAGCCCACCAGGCTCCCCCGTCCCTGGGATTCTCCAGGCAAGAACACTGGAGTGGGTTGCCATTTCCTTCTCCAATGCATGAAAGTGAAAGGTGAAAGTGAAGTCGCTCAGTCGTGTCTGACTCCTAGCGACCCCATGGACTGGAACCTACCAGGATAGGCAGAATTAATACAATTTTAACATTAAAATAAAGAAATATTATAACACCTAAAATGTTCATTTCATTTATTTATGACTGAACACCTTACAAAAGATAGGCATCATCTTTAATCTATTAATGTAGGCTGTATTTTTGAATCTAAATACTTTCTTCCATATTATATGATCATCAAATAACATATTCATCTTTAGTAGAGCACTCAATTTCTTCAAGTTCATTTTATATGCTTTTAGAGTTTAATGTCTTTGCACAGTTGTGCCCTGTTTTTAACATTTTTTTCTATAATCTAGTCAATGAAAGCAGTATCATCCTCTTCCTCTTGGTAATTATGGGAAAGAAGTGAAAAACTCTTCCCAGTGTTCCACAAAAGAATATTTCATAAATATGAATTTCCAAATCCCCAAGCAATCAAAACTAATGATGTTTGACACTGGTGATTGAATTTATGACTAATACAGTAACAGTTTGAATGTTCTCATTAGACTTGCCATCTGATGTAATAGAGTTTTAAAATATGTCTTTAACTTGACCAGGTCATTGATTTTGCACTGGACAATGGCTTTCTCTGACATTAAATTTTTTTGCAGAGTCCATTTGAGCATTTGGTTATGTAGTGAAATAGGCTTTAATTGTGTTGTGAAAGAAATTCTTCTTAACACAGCAGAGAAAAGCAGGGAAAGCCATGCTATTTGTTAAAATCTCTTTTGGCTTCAGCAACTGTATGTTGCAAATGGATTAGCTTCCAAAAAATTCTATCTTTACTATGTTTTCCATTGGAGGGAAAGGAGAAATAGTGCTCAAAACTGTCTTTCATAGGGAGCAGCTCTTGGTTTTTCTTTCTTTTAACTGGTGTGTTAACTGTACTATTTATAGTGAGTAGTATAGGCCCTTCTAATATGGATGTATACATCTTTAAAAAATATTTTCTTAGCAGTATTTTAATGTGAAGATTAGCCCTGACTGGAGTCCTCTATCAATACACTTGCAATTTCATGAATGCCTTCACTCACTCCAGTTCCTGGTGAAAGCTGCATAATGGAAAAGTGATATCACACATATTTTGAAAACAGTGATTTTGCTTTATTCTATTTAATTCTAGATATGAAAAAAAGCAAAAAGCAAAGGAGAAAAGGAAAGACATAAACATCTGAATGCAGAGTTCCAAAGAATAGCAAGAAGAGATAAGAAAGCCTTCTTCAGTGATCAATGCAAAGAAATAGAGGAAAACAACAGAATGGGAAAGACTAGGGATCTCTTCAAGAAAATCAGAGATACCAAAGGAACATTTCATGCAAATATGGGCACGATAAAGGACAGAAATGGTATGGACTTAACAGAAGCAGAAGATATTAAGAAGAGGTGGCAAGAATACACAGAAGAACTGTACAAAAAAGAGCTTCATGACCCAGATATTCAAAATGGTGTGATCACTGACCTAGAGCCAGACATCCTGGAATGTGAAATCAAGTGGGCCTTAGAAAGCATCACTACGAACAAAGCTAGTGGAGGTGATGAAATTCCAGTTGAGCTCTTCCAAATCCTGAAAGATGATGCTGTGAAACTGCTGCACTCAATATGCCAGCAAATTTGGAAAACTCAGCAGTGGCCACAGGACTGGAAAAGGTCAGTTTTCATTCCAATCCCAAAGAAAGGCAATTCCAAAGAATGCTCAAACTACCGCGCAATTGCACTCATCTCACACGCTAGTAAAGTAATGCTCAAAATTCTCCAAGCCAGGCTTCAGCAATACGTGAACTGTGAAATTCCTGATGTTCAAGCTGGTTTTAGAAAAGGCAGAGAAACTAGAGATCAAATTGCCAACATCCACTGGATCATGGAAAAAGCAAGAGAGTTCCAGAAAAACATCTATTTCTGCTTTACTGACTATGCTAAAGCCTTTGACTGTGTGGATCACAATAAACTGTGGAAAATTCTGAAAGAGATCGGAATACCAGACCACCTGATATGCCTCTTGAGAAATCTGTATGCAGGTCAGGAAGCAACAGTTAGAACTGGTCATGGAACAACAGACTGGTTCCTAATAGGAAAAGGAGTACGTCAAGGCTGTATATTGTCACCCTGCTTATTTAACTTATATGCAGAGTACATCATGAGAAACGCTGGACTGGAAGAAACACAAGCTGGAATCAAGATTGCTGGGAGAAATATCAATAACCTCAGATATGCAGATGACACTACCCTTATGGCAGAAAGTGAAGAGGAACTCAAATCCTCTTGATGAAAGTGAAAGTGGAGAGTGAAAAAGTTGGTTTAAAGCTCAACATTCAGAAAACGAAGATCATGGCATCTGGTCCCATCACTTCATGGGAAATAGATGGGGAAACAGTGGAAACAGTGTCAGACTTTATTTTTCTGGGCTCCAAAATCACTGCAGATGGTGACTGCAGCCATGAAATTAAAAGACGCTTACTCCTTGGAAGGAAAGTTATGACCAACCTAGATAGCATATGCAAAAGCAGAGACATTACTTTGCCAACAAAGGTCCGTCTAGTCAAGGCTATGGTCTTTCCTGTGGTCATGTATGGATGTGAGAGCTTGACTGTGAAGAAGGCTGAGCACCGAAGAATTGATTTTGAACTGTGGTGTTGGAGAAGACTCTTGAGAGTCCCTTGGACTGCAAGGAGATCCAACCAGTCCATTCTGAAGGAGATCAGCCCTGGGATTTCTTTGGAAGGAATGATGCTAAAGCTGAAACTCCAGTACTTTGGCCACCTCATGCGAAGAGTTGACTCACTGGAGAAGACTCTGATGCTGGGAATGATTGGGGGTAAGAGGAGAAGGGGACGACAGAGGATGAGATGGCTGGATGGCATCACTGACTCAATGGATGTGAGTCTGAGTGACCTCCTGGAGTTGGTGATGGGCAGGGAGGCCTGGCCTGCTGCGATTCATGTGCTCGCAAAGAGTCGGACACGACTGAGTGACTGATCTGATCTGAACCCTAGAGATTAAAATTAACGTTAGGGTTCACGGGTAATTATTTGCACAATTCTGATATTCATATTTCTTTCTCTCATATTCTATTCAGTTATATGTTTTAAATGATATATAACAAGGGCATTTATTTTCCATAACTGATGCTTTCAAACTGTGGTGTTGGAGAAGACTGTTGAGAGTCCCTTGGACTGCAAGGAGATTAAACCAGTCAATCCTAAAGGAAATCAATCCTGAATATTCATTGGAAGGACTTATACTGAAGCTCTAATACCTTGGCCACCTGATACAAAGAGCTGACTCTCTGGAAAAGACCCTGAGGTTGGGAAAGTCTGAAAGTAGAAGAAGGGGATGACAGAGGACGAGATGGATGTCATCACAGACTCAATGGACATGAGTTGAGCAAACTCTGGGAGATGGTGAAGGACAGGGAAACCTGGTGTGCTGCAGTCCATGGGGTCGCAAAGAGCTGGACATGACTGAGCAACGGAACAACAACAAAAACTGCCCAAACCAACACCTGAGTAGAAATTATATTCTTGCATTTGTTATATGTGTTTAAAAATTTTATAAGATCCAATTATTTTTTATTCTCTTATTTAAATGAATTGATCCACTTAACAAATACTCATTGAATACATTTTGTATAAGACACCACACATAGTATATGTGGCCTGTGGCCACATGGAATTTACATTCTAATAATAGAGATAGCCATTAATTAAATAACCACATGTATAAACACAGAAGTGAATGTTTTGCAGCAGAAAAGTTTACTGTCAGGCAATATGGAAATATGATCTCATTTTGGGAAGGGAAGTGAAAATGAAAATCACTCGGTCATGTCTGACTCTTTGCGACCTCATACATTATACAGTTCTTGGAATTCTTCAGGCCAGAATACTGGAGTGCATGCTGCTGCTACTGCTAAGTCACTTGAGTCGTGTCCAACTCTGTGCGACCCCATAGACAGCAGCCCACCAGGCTCTGCCGTCCCTGGGATTCTCCAAGCAAGAACCCTGGAGTGGGTTGCCATTTCCTTCTCCGATGCATGAAAGTCAAAAGTGAAAGTGAAGTCGCTCAGTCATGCCTGACTCTCAGCGACCCCATGGACTGCAGCCTACCAGGCTCCTTCATCCATGGGATTTTCCAGGCAAGAGTACTGGAGTGAGGTGATTCCCTTTTCCAGGGGATCTTCCCAATGCCAAGATTGAACCCAGGTCTCCCACACTGCAGGTGGAAATGACACTAAACCTGCGACCTGAAGAATGTATTAACTAGATGAAGGCAAAGGGAGTTACCTCCTGCATAGCCAGTGACATCTGCAAAATCTGAGATTAAAAGAAACATAAAACAGTTTAGAAACTTTAAAAAAAAGAGAAAAAAACAGGGGGATTATAAGTCATGGTAGGATTTTTTTTGTCCTAAAGGCAATTTGAGATATTGAGTACAATAACGTTTAGTGGAGGAAATAACTGTACTGGCTTGCCTGGCTGTTTTTTACATCAGGAAAAAAGATCCTCTTAAACTTTTACCCAGATTGCTTTAACTAATTAATAGAAGTCTTGGGCATAAAATTGAGAAAGTGAGAAGTAGTACTAATTACTCATAATGAAGATGAGAGTCAAGAAGTTGGGAATATTCAGTAAAAATTTCTTGAACTTTGGCTATAGCAGATTACCTCTTATGCAGAGAACAACTGTGTCTCATTTATGGAGAATCTTGTCCCATTGTACTCTGCTCTCTACCGACAACACTAGGACCAGCTTAAGGCAAGCTTCTCTCTCTCTTGGTTGGAAGATGAGCCAGAGTTTGGAGGACTATCATACTATGAGATTAGCTCTTAGTTTTCTTACCCTCCTTAAGATGTACTAGCCTCTGCTAGAGAGGGAGACTGTGGAGTCTGCATTCATCTAAGAGCAATGCTCTTCCCACCCATCACTGACTCTCCTTCATGAACCAAAGGATGAAGAAACAAAGAGAATGAAAGGTAAGCTTGTGGACTTCCCTGGCAGTACAGTGGTTGAGAGTCTGCCTGCCAATGCAGGGGACACAGGTTTAACCCCTGGTCCAGAAAGATTCCATATGCCATGGAGCAACTCAGCACATGTGCTGCAACTGCTGAACCTGTGTGAGGCAACTAAAGCCTGAGTACCTAGAGCCTGTGCTCCACAACAAGAGATGACACCACAGTGAGAAGTCTGTGCACTGTAAGGAAGAGTAGCCCTTGCTCGCCATCACTAGAGAAAGTCCACTCAGCAGTGAAGACCCACTGCAATAAAAAATAAATAAAATGCAAAAACAAAATTTTAAAAAGTATGCTTGCTTTTCTGAATGTGCATATATGAGTCTTTTATCCACAGGCACCAATCAATAGCAAAAAATTCTAAGAACAATCAAGAAATAGATAACTGAGTTTTCAGAACCAACTGCATAATCAGATTTTCATCTTTACAAGATGACTCAGACAGCAGGGAGTCAGAAAGATCACAAAGATTTGGAGAAGACTGAGCATGCATGCCTTTTCATACTGAGATTGAGAGGCTCTAAACGGTCAACAAAAAGAAGACTGGGAACTGACTGTGGCTCAGATCATGAACTCCTTATTGCCAAATTCAGACTTAAAGTGAAGAAAGTAGGGGAAACCACTAGACCACTCAGGTATGCCCTAAATCAAATCCCTTATGATTATACAGTGGAAGTGAAAATAGATACAAGGGAATAGATCTGATAGAGCATCTGAAGAACTATCGAAGGGGTTTGTGACATTGTACAAGAGGCAGTGATCATGACCATCCCCAAGAAAAAAAATGCAAAAAAGCAAAATGGTTGTCTGAGGAGGCCTTACAAATAGCTACGAAAAGAAGAGAAGTAAAAGGCAAAGGAGAAAAAGAAAGATATACCCATTTGAATGCAAAGTTCCAAAGAATAGCATGGAGAGACAAGAAAGTCTTCCTCAGTGATCAATGCAAAGAAATAGAGGAAAACAGTAAAATGGGTAGACTAGCGATTTCTTCAAGAAAATTAGAGATACCATGGGAACATTTCATGCAAAGATGGGCACAATAAAGGACAGAAATGATATGGACCTAACAGGGCATAAAATATTAAGAAGAGGTGGCAAGAGCACAGAACTTTACAAAAAAGATCTTCATCACCCAGATAACCACAATGGTGTGATCACTCATTTAGAGCCAGATATCCTGGTATGCGAAGTCAAGTGGGCCTTAGGAAGTGTCACTCACTACAAACAAAGCTAGTGGAGGTGATGGAATTCTAGCTGAGCTATTTCAAATTCTGAAAGATGACATTCTGAAAGTGCTGCACTCAATATGCTAGCAAATTTGGAAAACTCAGCAGTGGCCACAGGACTGGAAAAGGTCAGTTTTCATTCCAATCCCAAAGAAAGGCAATGTCAAAGAATGTTCAAACTACTGCACACTTGTACTCATCTCACATGCTAGTAAAGTGATGCTCAAAATTCTCCAAGCCAGGCTTCAACAGTTGTGAACTGTGAACTTCCAGCTGTTCAAGCTGGATTGAGAAAAGGCAGCAGAACCGGAGATCAAATTGTCAACATCTGTTGGATCATTGAAAAAGCAAGACAGTTCCAGAAAAACATCTACTTCTGCTTTGTTGAGTACACCAAAGCCTTTGGCTGTGTGGATTACAAGAAACTGTGGAAAATTCTTCAAAATATGGGAATACAAGACCACCTGACCTGCCTCCTAAGTAATCTGTATGCAGGTCAGGAAGCAATATTTAGAACTGGACATGGAACAACAGACTGGTTCCAAATTGGGAGAGGAGTACATCAAGGCTGTATATTGTCACCCTGCTTATTTAACTTATTTGCAGAGCTTGGATGTAAGATATTCCAGGGTGATGAGGCACAAGCTGGAATCAAGATTGCTGGGAGAAATATCAATAACCTCAGATAGGCAGGTGATACCATCCTTATGGCAGAAAGCGAAGAAGAACTAAAGAGTCTCTTGATGAAAGTGAAAGAGGAGAATGAAAAAGTTGGCTTTAAATTTAACATTCAGAAAACTGTTCATGTTCAAAAAAACTGTTCAAAATAAAGATCATGGCATTCAGTCCTATCACTTCATGGCAAATAGATGTGGAAACATTGCAAACAAAGACAGACTTTATTTTCTTGGGCTCCAAAATCACTGCAGATGGTGACTGCAGCCATGAAACTAGAAGATGTTTGCTCCTTCAAAGAAAAGCTATGACCAACCTAGACAGTATATTAAAAAGGAGAGACATTACTTTTCCAACAAAGGTCTGTCTAGTGAAAGCTAGTTTTTCCAGTAGTCATGTATGGATGTGAGAGTTGGACCGTAAAGAAAGCGGAGTGCCAAAGAATTGATGCTTTTGACCTGTGGTGTTGGAGAAGACTCTTGACAGTCTCTTGGACTGCAAGAAGGTCCAACCAGTCAATCCTAAAAGAAATCAGCCTTGAATATTTATTCAAAGGACTGATAATGAAGCTGAAACTCCAATACTTTGGCCACCTGATGAAAAGAACTGACTCATTGGAAAATACCCTGATGCTTGGAAAGATTGAAGGTGGGAGATAAAGGGGACGACAGAGGATGAGATGGTTGGATGGCATCACCGACTTGATGGACAGGAGTTTGAGTAAGCTCCAGGAGTTGGTGATGGGCAGGAAAGCCTGGCATGATGCAGTCCATGGGGTCGCAGAGAGTTGGACACAACTAAGTGACTGAACTTAACTCAGCATGCATGCACTGAGCAATTCAGTGTTCCCATGTTGTTCCTGCTCTTTTGGACTTCCCAGGTAAAGAATCTGCCAGCTGTTGCCAGGAGAAGCAAGAGACACAGGTTCAATCCCTGTTTAGCAAAGATCCCTTGGAGAAGGAAATGGCAACCCACTCCAGTATTCTTGCCTGGAAAATCCCATGGACAGAGGAGCCTGGTGGGCTACAGTCCATTTGGTTACAAAGAGTCAGACACAATTGATCACACATGCATGCAAACAGCAGGGAGTAGAAGAATTGGAAGAGAGCATGAGTATATGCTGAAGGAATACTTAAGAGGTCATGATAGTTGTCTGGCAGCTTTGATTAGAGAAGGAATGAGGTGGACAGGGAGAATGTGTGTTTTATTTTGGATAGGTTGAGTTTCAAATGACTTTAAGCATCAAGGTGAAAATGTTGAATAGATAGTTGCTTTTATGAAGTTTAGAGAACAGTTTCAGAACATAATATGAATTTGCAGGTTATTAGCATCCAGATGTGGAGAAGGCAATGGCACCCCAGCCCGTACTCTTGCCTGGAAAAGCCCACGGATGGAGGAGCCTGGTAGGCTGCAGTCCATGGGGTCGCTAAGAGTCGGACATGACTGAGCGACTTCACTTTCTCTTTTCACTTTCATGCATTGGAGAAGGAAATGGCAACCCACTCCAGTGTTCTTGCCTGGAGAATCCCAGGGACGGGGAAACCTAGTGGGCTGCCGTCTATGGGGTCATACAAGAGTCGGACACGACTGAAGTGACTTAGCATAGCATAGCATAGCATAGCATCCAGATGACCTCATTTTTTCAACAGATTTATTCTCAATGCTATAAAAGTATTCATATGAAGCAGTTTTCTACTTTTAAATGAAAAACTATGAGCATAAAAACATCAGATAAGCAAACACAAAAATGGGCTCAGACACCAAAGCTGATCTCAAAACTCCATTGAAACAGACCTTCATTTGCCTTAATCTACAAGCCTTGGTTATTAAAATAAGGAGAAAAAGTGTTTATTTTCATAGCCTTCAAAATATTAATACTAAAGGATGCTTATAAGTATTGAGATATTAAAAAATTTTGACTTTTAATTTAGAAGTACTAACATATTTTGGTCATTATTTAAAGCAAATAGAGTCTGGAAAATGCAGGCTTATTTGTATTTTTCTTTAAAAAGGCATCCATTTTACCTTTAGCCAAATGCTTATCCATGTCATTATCAGTGTATCGATTGGAGAGGAATTTTCAGGCCAATGAGCCCGAAATATTTTGAAAATAATTTCTGTGTAACTTTCTGGTTTCCATTTTTCTTTCCAAATGAGTGACCTACTCTTCAACACTAATTTTAGATGTCATGGTAAATAAAATAAATATAATAACTGATACTTGATATTACTAATTTGGCTTTAGATGAGCTAATTTTGGATAATTGTAATTGTATGGTATGCAGACCTTCATCTTTCATAGTTGTTTAAAGACTGGAGGAAACTGTGATTAGTCTCTCTTCTCTTTAATCAATCATTCTGCTCCCGAAAAATTACTGTCTGCAAGCTATGTTGCAAAAATCACCAAATGTGCCTCTGCGGATCAATCTTTGAATGCCATGATACATGGACTTATTTGCAAACATGGCTAGAGGCTTCTAGCATTAGCTTCTCTCAGAAATCATTATTGCTGCCTGTGACTGAAGGTTATTGCTGCTGAAATGATGACTGAATTAATGAAATAAGTCACTGCTAGAATCTTCGCATCTAACACACAAATGGGTCATTAACTGAAACACAAATGCTATTTGCTCAGTTTAAATTAGGAAATCTGCAAATCTTCAGGAAAAGAAGATGGTAGAATTATAATCCCAAGTATTTTATCAATTAGATATTAGATTAAATAGATATTAAGACCTAGGCTTGTAAAGAGTCAATGATGACCCAATCTAAAATATCAGAAATGTCATTTCTATCTAAATAAAATGAAATATCAATTTATATTGAAGTTTCCAATATAAAATGGATGATTTGTCTGGCTACCTAATTGACAGATATGAATGGTAACTGGGATGGTTCAATTTCCTGGGGCAGTGGCTTTGAATGTGCTGTATACCAAGGTAACTGGGAACAGACGTGCAATCCAGGTGTTCCAGGGTGGGAAGCTAAAGTGATTTGTGAAAAGTTCACACCAACACTGCTGGGTAGCTCAGCTTGGGATGTGTATATGTAGTTCTGCTTTTAAGATATTTTCTTTTAAAATGTGGATTGGCATAAGGGGGAGTCCTTTAAATGCATTCTTGAATCACATGATTAGAGCTAAGGAAATCTATCAAGAGAAGAAGAGTGGTGGGTGGGGAAAAACAGGAAATAGACAAGTAAGTTTTGTCAGCATGCATTCAGGACAGTCTGGAAGAGGGTAGCGTGGAACCGGGGGCCTAAGACTATTTATCAGACAGGAGTCTGGAAAATATCCTTCAAGACAGTCTGATTTCTTTTTGTATAAACTGTGCTTATGATGACACTTTCCTTTTACTTTAAAAGTATTAATTTTTACTTGCTTGGATCTTAGGATAACTAGAATATGGTAATTTAGATATGTATTTGGCTGAGGTATATCAAGTAACTACTATATACCTAGAATTACAATGAGTAAAAAGAAAGTCTCTACCTTCAAGATATTTCCACCAAGACTGAAGATAAATAATAATTCTAATATAATAGAGATAAATGTGTACACAGAAGGGCTAGGGAATGCAGGAGAGCTTGGGAGCCCCTCAGAGAGCCTTCCTAGGGGGTTGTTGCATGAGCTTAATAGTGTAGTTCAGTTACTTTTGTATGCATAAGAGAAAATTCTCCTTTTAGACCAAAATGATTTGCCAGTGAGTCTCAAGCCATTTACTTCAGATCAGATCAGATCAGATCAGTCGCTCAGTCGTGTCCGACTCTTTGCGACCCCATTAACCGCAGCACGCCAGGCCTCCCTGTCCATCACCAGCTCCCGGAGGTCACCCAGACTCACACCCATCAAGTCAGTGATGCCATCCAGCCATCTCATCCTCTGTCGTCCCCTTCTCCTCCTGCCCTCAATCCCTCCCAGCATCACAGTCTTCTTCAATGAGTCAACACTTAGCATGAGGTGGCCAAAATACTGGAGTTTCAGCTTTAGCATCATTCCTTCTAAAGAAATTCCAGGATTGATCTCCTTCAGAATGGACCGGTTGGATCTTCTTGCAGTCCAAGGGACTCTCAAGAGTCTTCTCCAACACCACAGTTCAAAAGCATCAATTCTTCAGTGCTCAGCCTTCTTCACAGTCCAGCTCTCACATCCATACATGACCACAGGAAAGACCATAGCCTTGACTAGGCGAACCTTTGTTGGTAAAGTAATGTCTCTGCTTTTGAATATGCTATCTATGTTGGTCATAACTTTCCTTCCAAGGAGTAAGCGTCTTTTAATTTCATGGCTGCAGTCACCATCTGCAGTGAGTTTGGAGTCCAGAGAAACAAAGTCTGACACTGTTTCCACTGTTTCCCCATCTATTTCCCATGCAGTGATGGGACCAGATGCCACGATCTTCGTTTTCTGAATGTTGAGCTTTAAGCCAACCTTTTCACTCTCCATTTTCACTTTCATCAAGAGGTTTTTTAGCCCCTCTTCACTTTCTGCCATAAGAGTGGTGTCATCTACATATCTGAGGTTATTGATATTTCTCCCAGCAATCTTGATTCCAACTTGTGTTTCTTCCAGTCCAGCATTTCTCACGATGTACTCTGCATATCAGTTAAATAAACATGGTGACAATATACAGCCTTGACGTACTCCTTTTCCCATTTGGAACGTCTGTTGTTCCATGACCAGTTCTAACTGTTGCTTCCTGACCTGCATACAGATTTCTTAAGAGGCAGATCAGGTGGTCTGGTATTCCCATCTCTTTCAGAATTTTCCAGAGTTTATTGTGATCTACACAGTCAAAGGCTTTGGCATAGTCAATAAAGCAGAAATAGATGTTTTTCTGGAACTCTCTTGCTTTTTCCATGATCCAGCGGATGTTGGCAATTTGATCTCTGGTTCCTCTGCCTTTTCTAAATCCAGCTTGAACATCAGGAAGTTCACGGTTCACATATTGCTGAAGCCTGGCTTGGAGAATTTTGAGCATTACTTTACTAGCGTGTGAGATGAGTGCAATTGTGCAGTAGTTTGAGCATTCTTTGGCATTGCCTTTCCTTGGGATTGGGATGAAAACTGACCTTTTCCAATCTTGTGGCCACTGCTGAGTTTTCCAAATTTGCTGGCATATTGAGCGCAGCACTTTCACAGCATCATCTTTCAGGATTTGGAATAGCTCCACTGGAATTCCATCACCACAGCTTTGTTCGTAGTGATGCTTTCTAAGGTCCATTTGACTTCACATTCCAAGATGTCTGGCTCTAGGTCAGTGATCACATCATCATGATTATCTGGGTCGTGAAGCTCTTTTTTGTACAGTTCTTCTGTGTATTCTTGCCACCTCTTCTTAATATCTTCTGCTTCTGTTAGGTCCACACCATCTCTGTCCTTTATCGTGCCCATCTTTGCATGAAATGTTCCTTTGGTATCTCTGATTTTCTTGAAGAGATCCCTAGTCTTTCCCATTCTGTTGTTTTCCTCTATTTCTTTGCATTGATCACTGAAGAAGGCTTTCTTATCTCTTCTTGCTATTCTTTGGAACTCTGCATTTAGATGTTTATATCTTTCCTTTTCTCCTTTGCTTTTCACTTCTCTTCTTTTCACAGCTATTTGTAAGGCCTCCCCAGACAGCCATTTTGCTTTTTTGCATTTCTTTTCCATGGGGATGGTCTTGATCCCTGTCTCCTATACAATGTCACGAACCTCATTCCATAGTTCATCAGGCACTCTATCTATCAGCTCTAGGCCCTTAAATCTATTTCTCACTTTCACTGTATAATCATAAGGGATTTGATTTAGGTCATACCTGAATGGTCTAGTAATTTTCCCTACTTTCTTCAGTTTCAGTCTGAATTTGGCAATAAGGAGTTCATGGTCTGAGCCACAGTCAGCTCCTGGTCTTGTTTTTGCTGATTGTATAGAGCTTCTCCATCTTTGGCTGCAAAGAATACAATCAATCTGATTTCGGTGTTGACCATCTGGTGATGTCCATGTATAGAGTCTTCTCTTGTGTTGTTGGAAGAGGGTATTTGCTCTGACCAGTGCATTTTCTTGGCAAAACTCTGTTAGTCTTTGCCCTGCTTCATTCCGTGTTCCAAGGCCAAATTTGCCTGTTACTCCAGGTGTTTCTTGACTTCCTACTTTTGCATTCCAGTCCCCTATAATGAAAAGGACATCTTTTTTGGGTGTTAGTTCTAAAAGGTCTTGTAGGTCTTCATAGAACCATTCAACTTCAACTTCTTCGGCATTACTGGTTGGGGCATAGATTTGGATTACTGTGACATTGAATGGTTTGCCTTGGAAAACGAACAGAGATCATTCTGTCGTTTTTGAGATTGCATCCAAGTACTGCATTTCGGACTCTTTTGTTGACCCTGATGGCCACTCCATTTCTTCTAAGGGATTCCTGCCCACAGTAGTAGATATAATGGTCATCTGAGTTAAATTCACCCATTCCAGTCCATTTTAGTTCGCTAATTCCTAGAATGTCGACATTCACTGGGTCACATTCGACATTCAGTGGGTCTCAAGCCATTTACTTATCTATGGCCAATTCACTAATCCTGATTCACTGTGAAAGGTGTGAAATTTGGGGCCTTGTTTTTCTTTTGTGAGTTGCATTCCTTACCTATTGCTCTATAACAAATGACCCCAAACACAGCCACTTTAAAAAGTATATCATCGTACATATTTTTATGAAGGTCAGGAATCTAGGAATGGCTCAAGTCAGTGCTTCTGGCTCAAAAGCTCTCATGAAGTAATAGACAACCAACAGCTAGGGCTGTAGTTGGTTAGAGCTACAAGATTTGTGTCTAAATCCACTTACGAGGACTTTGGCAAGAGAGTTTAGTTACACCACATGGGCCTCTTCTAAGGATCACTTATGCTCTGGTAATTCACTTTCTCTAGACTGAGGGATCCAAGAGAGAAAATCGGAGAGCTTGCCCAAGCTAGAAGCCACAATGCTTCAATAATTTAGCCTCAGAAGTGATGTAGCATCATGTCTGCTGTACTCTGTTGGTCACACAGACCAAAGTTGATACAAGGTGGATACACAAAGATGTGGCTACTAAGAAGTGCAAATCATTGGGGCCCATTGTGGAAGCTGGTTAACATATAAGTCAAATTAGATCTTTAATACCACCAAGCCCTGTAGGCTAACTAAAATAGTTTGTGATGCAAGCTGCTTTTAATTGTGATGCTCTTCATTTTAAAATTGAAAGGGACTTTGAATATGATCAATTTTCACGAGATTCAGAGGGGAAGTAAGAACAAGTAAATAAAGACTCATATTTAGTTTAAAATAGCACCTGTGTATTTTTGTACACAAAACATGCTTTAGTTTGGAGAAGGCACTGGCGACCCACTCCAGTACTCTTGCCTGGAAATTCCCATGGACAGAGGAGCCTGGTAGGCTGCAGTCCATGGGGTCGCTAGGAGTCAGACATGACTGAGCGACTTCCCTTTCACTTTCCACTTTTATGCATTGGAGAAGGAAATGGCAACCCACTCCAGTGTTCTTGCCTGGAGAATTCCAGGGACGGGGAGCCTGGTGGGCTGCGGTCTATGGGGTCGCAAAGTTGGACACGACTGACATGACTTAGCAGTAGCATGCTTTAGTTGGGTTTCCCAGGTGATGCCAGGGGTAAAGAATCCACCCGTCAATGCAGGAGGTGTAAGAGACGCAGGTTCGATTCTTGGGTTGGGAAGATCCCCTGGAGGCGGAAATGGCAACCCATTCTACTAGTCTTGCCTGAAGAATCCCATGGACAGAGAAGCCTGGCAGGCTATGGTCCATGTCATCACATAGAGTTGGGCACAACTGAAGTAACAGCAAGCAAGCATGCTTCAGTTATTTTTACTTTGCCTGCTCCAAAAAGAATTCCAGACACAATATTTATCTCAAAAAGCAAACTTTGTGTTATTATACTTAATGATATCTTATTCCTCTGTTTAAGTTAGTATTCTGGCTGAGAATTTGTTTTGTAAAAAATGGTATATTAAAGAAAAATATATATAAAGGCAAGGTTCGGTCATTAAAATTAAAAATTAAAGTTTGCAATAAATGAAAGTCCAATTGCAAACCTGGAAACCATCTTTCTGAAAGATTCAGAATAAGTCAATTCAGTTTAGTTTATGGAATTTTTAGAGATCTTTCTGGGTTTTATTGGTATGATCCATAAGAATATTTCTGTAGACTGACAAAAAGTATTGTTAAGAAAGCATTTAAGAGAGATAGAGATTATAGATACATAATACAGCCTCATGATTTCATTATGTTAATTGATCTCCCTCTCTCTCTGTCTCTTTAGTTGCTAAGTCATGTTCAACTCTTGCGACCCCATGGACTGTAGCCTGCCAGGCTTCCCTGTCCATGGGATTCTCCAGGCAAGAATACTTGACTGGGTTGCCATTTCCTTCTCTAGGGGATCTTCCCAACCCAGGGATCAGATCTGGATCTCCTGTATTGCAGGCAGATTCTTTACCAACTGAGCTATGAGGGAAGTCCTTATTAATTGATAACATAATTCATTATATTTCTGAACGTTTTAATATAAGTAAAATCAAGAAAATTAAATTAGATTAAAAAATCATAAACTCCATTAGAATAAGATATATTTATATTTCAAAAGACTTTATTAAAAAAAAACAGTGCTCTGAATTATTTCAAATTTGGCTATTAATTAGAAGTTTAGTTCTACTTGTTATTCTAAATTGTGGGCAGTTTTAGCTAGTTTTTGAACAAAAGAAATTTACTGAAATCCCTGCCTCACTGTCATTTAAATAATTACATTTTGGAGCCTATTTCCTCCTACAGCTTTTGAGATTTGTGGTAAATGTCCAATCTTGCATACTACTTTATAGCTGCAATCTATGAAACCAGCAAAACATGAGATTTCAAATATGGATAGCAAATGTCAGTAGGACACTATATAAAATCATGGACTAAAACATAAAAAGTTATTTAAGTTGCATATAAAACACCACTTCAGTGTTATACTGCAAATTACTTAAACACCATGCAGTCTTTGAGAATAGAAAAAAGCAGTGCTTTATAAAGGAGTGATTTTTAAAAATATTAATAGTAACATGTAAGGACAGTTTTATTATTGTGTTAAATTTCTTTCCAAAACATCAGGCATGTTAAACAAATGTTATTTTTCAAGGAAGAAAAGCCACTGCATTCAACTATGTAAAAACACAGTGAGATAATGTTTCCCACCTCAGAACTATGGGAAGAGGCAGTCGTAGATGTTATAAATATGATAACAGAGCATACGGTGAGGAGAGGACCAGTTCTCTCCAGTTGTAAACATAGATCCTGACTCTCTGAGTCAAGGATACCGCGAGGGAGTAGGTTTTTAAGGCTAGATGTAATCATCTTTAATTTTTTCGAAATGTAAATTTGGAGCTCTATTTTGGTCTTAAACTTTTGGTCTTAAACTATTTTGGTCTTAAAACCAAAGTTATGAAAACAGATCTGACCTTTAAATGCACCAATTTGCACTGGTTATAAAAATAATATATTCACAAATTAATACATATCATATAGCTTAAAAGTTCATTAATTAACCCATCAATTTATTGACACTTTAAAACAATTCATCCTAGTAATGAATATTTGTATTAGCTGTTTATGAAATATTTACATGTATATTAACTTATTTCAATAGTAATTTAACATATATTGAATACTACTTGCTAGGCATTGCTCTCAGTACTTTGTATGAGTTGGCCCTCTTAATCTCAATCTCAACTCTGCATCGAGGAAGCAGAAACACTGTGAGTATGGATAGGAATGTAGCTAGGTCACAATGCTAGTGATGGTGGAGGAGATAAATTCAAACTCGGGAAGGAGCTCTTAGCATTTCACCACATAACAATGTGAGGCTATGAACAGGAATTAGGCTTACACTGTTATTAGCACTTGCAAATAAGGAAAATGGTACTTGCAGGAGTAAAATACAAAGGCTGTTAAATGGAGGAGTATGGAATTTAGTCTCGATTTCCTGCCACCAAGTCTACTATAATGATTTCCCTTGGATCTTAAGGAGCTCATCTTCAGAGGAAACACACACAGAAGCAACTAATAATACAATGCAAGGAGAGATATAAAAGAAGTGCTGCTGTACTGGATTTTAGAGGAGGGAGATTACCTTCTCTGGGAGTCAAGGAGTGAAACAAACCTTTAGCAACAGGGCCAATCACAAGTTCTAGGAAAGCAGATTTCTAATAAAGCATCGGACAGTTTGAGGGACTTTAAAAATGTCCATGACACAACTTTCACTGTGGCCCAGTTTGGTGCTTCAAATTGTCTTTAAGTACACATTCTTGGGGTTTCCCAGGTGGTACAGTGGTAAAGAATCTGCCTGCCAAAGCAGGAGGCACAAGAAATGTGGGTTCGATCCCTAAGTCATGAAAATCCCCTGGAGGAGGAAATGGCAACCCACTCCAGTATTCTTGCCTAGAAAATTCCGTGGACAGAGAAGCCTGGTGAGCTACAGTCATGAGGTGGAAAAGAATTAGACATGACTGAGCATGCACACATACATTTCAGCTAAAAAAAATAATTCTTTTTATAGCTAACAGCAAAAACTTCATGAAATACAAATGTGAAATATTTCCTGAGAACAGCAAGGGTTATAAAGTTGTACTTTAATAATGACTAACATCATTAAGCTCTTACTATGAACCAGGTACTATTCTATGTACTTCATATGTATTATGTTTTTCTTATTCCTCAAAGCAACTTGTTTGACAGTTAAAATAATTGTCTCATTTTACTTTTGAAGAAAGCAAAGGACAGCTTTCCAAGGGCCCAGTTTCCCAGGAGAATGGCTCTGGGCTCCTTGGAGGAAGGCTACTGAGAAATTCACTATATGCATTTGTATGCATCTCTTTATTGAGATCTATCTTCTAAAATAGATTGTTAAGGCTCATACAAGGAGTTGATGAACTGCCTCAGATCTAATAATGGTTGAGGGTCCATAATTCTTGGGTTTGCTATATCAGATCTATTCTTTAGTTGGCCACATCTGGAGTGTTTTGGGTATGTAAATTAAGTAAGATCTTAGAGATACAATGATTTCATTCTTAGGAACCCCATGAACCATTAACCTGGCAGAGGTTTTTATTGGTTCAACAGAGTTCTACTATCCCTCTTGTCCTGTTGCCTATTCTTGTAGTCACATCCACTATTTTCACTTCCTAAGATCAGCCACCTGGGATCCTCCCACCTCCACTAAGATTTCAACTCCCTCCAGTATATTTTTAGGGTAAAGATAACAACCAATGAAATGCCATTTAAAAAAAAAAAATTATTTTACCCTACTTTTTAAATAATCCTGTGCTTTTGCTAATTAACCTGCCCCCCAAAGCCTTTATACTTTGCCAACAAAGGTCCGTCTAGCCAAGGCTAGGGTTTTTCCAGTAGTCATGTATGGATGTGAGAGTTGGACTGTGAAGAAAGCTGAGCACCAAAGAATTGATGCTTTTGAACTGTGGTGTTGGAGAAGACTCTTGAGAATCCCATGGACTGCAGGGAGATCCAAGCAGTCCATTCTAAAGAAGATCAGTCCTGGGATTTCTTTGGAAGGAATGATGCTAAAGCTGAAACTCCAGTACTTTGGCCACCTCATGCGAAGAGTTGACTCATTGGAAAATACTCTGATGCTGGGAGGGATTGGGGGCAGGAGGAGAAGGGGATGCCAGAGGATGAGATGGCTGGATGGCATCACTGACTCGATGGATGTGGGTTTGGGTGAACTCCGGGAATTGGTGATGCACAGTGAGGCCTGGTGTGCTGTGATTCATGAGGTCACAAACAGTCGGATATGACTGAGCAAATGAACTAAACTGAAAGCTTTTATAAGGGAAAAACTGAGCTCTCTTGGAGGAATGTGGTGAAGGCATAATTGGGACAGATTCACATGACAAATAAAATATAGAACATGTTGATCTTGGAATGTGATTACTAATTTAATAGTGAGATAAGGGATAAGAGAGAACACATCAGCTTTCTCCTGAAAGTTTGAAATAATCCAAATGTGTGCATCTTCCCAGAACCCTCAGTCTGATTGCTACAATTTGCTTCTTTGCTGATTGATACACTAGCTTTCTTTAGGGCTTCCCCAGCAGTACAGCAGTAAAGAATCTGCCTGCTAATGCAGGAGACCTGGGTTTGATCCCTGGGTTGGGAAGATCCCCTGGAGGAGAGCATGGCAACACACTCCAGTATTCTTACCTGGAGAATCTCATGGAGAGAGGAGCCTGGTGGGTACGGTCCATAGTGTTGCAAAGAGTTGGGCATGAGAGAAGAAATTTAGCATGCACACATACTAGCTTTCATGTTATCATTTTTATTGTTCAGTCATTTAGTCATGTCTGACTCTTTGTGACCCCATGGACTGTAGCACTCCATCTTCCCTGTCCTTCACCATCTCCTGGGATTGCTCAAACTCATGTCCATTGAGTTGGTGATGCCATCCAACCATCTCATCCTGTGTTATCCCCTTCTCCTCCTGCTTTCAATCTTTCTTAACATCAGGGTCTTTTCTAGTGAGTCAGCTCTTTGCATCAGGTGGCCAAAGTATTGGAGCTTCAGCATCAACTTTCCAATGAATATTCAATACTGATTCCTTTAGGATTGAATGGTATGATGTCCTTGCAGTCAAAGGGTGTCTCAAGAACCTTCTGCAACACCACAGGTCAAAAGCATCATTTCTCTGGCATTCAGCCTTTTTCATGGTCCAACTGTCACGTCCATTTGTAACTAATGGAAAAATCACGGCTTTGACTACACGGACCTTTGTTGGCAAACTAATGTCTCTGCCTTTTAATACGTTGTCTAGGTTTGTCATAGCTTTTCTTCCAAGGAGCAAGCATATTTCAGTTTCATGGCTGCAGTCACCATCTGCAGTGATTTTGGAGCCCAAGAAAATGAAATCTATCACTGTTTCCATTATTTCCCCATCTGTTTGCCATGAAGTGATGGGACTGGTTGCCATGATCTTACTTTTCTGACTGTTGAGCTTTAAGCCAGCTTTTTAAGTTTCCTCATTCACTTTCATCAAGAGGCTCTTAGTTCCTCTTTCCTTTCTGCCATAAGGGTGGTGTCATTTGCATATTTGAAGTTATTGACATTTCTCCTGGCAATCTTGATTCCAGCTTGTGCTTCATCCAACCCAGCATTTCATATGATGTACTCTGCATAAAAGTTAAATAAACAGGGTCACAATGTACAGCCTTGACGTACTCCTTTCCTGATTTGGAAACAGTCCATTGTTCCACGCCCAGTTCTAACTCTTGCTTCTTGACCTGCATACAGGTTTTCAGGACGCAGGTAAGGTGGTCTGGTATTCTCATCTCTTGAAGAATTTTCCAGTTTGTTGTAATCCACACAGTCAAGGTTTTAGTGTAGTCAGAAGCAGACGTAGATGTTTTTCTGGAATTCTCTTGGTTTTTCAATGATCCAATTTGATCTCTGGTTCCTCTGCTTTTCCTAAATGCGGCTTGCACATCTGGGAGTTCTTGGTTCATGTACTGTTGAAGCCTAACTTTGAGAATTTTGAGGATTACTTTGTTAGCATGTGAAATAAGTACAATTGTGTGGTAGTGGCACCCCACCCCAGTACTTTTGCCTGGAAAATCCCATGGATGGAGGATCCTGGTAGGCTCCAGTCCATGGGGTAGCTAAGAGTCGGACACGACTGAGTGACTTCACTTTCACTTTTGACTTTCATGCATTGGAGAAGGAAATGGCAACCCACTCTAGTATTCTTGCCTGGAGAATCCCAAGGACGGGGGAGCCTGGTGAGCTTCTGTCTATGGGGTCGCACAGAGTTGGACACAACTGAAGCGACTTAGCAGCAGCAGCAGCAGTGTGGTAGTTTGAACATTGTTTGGCAGACCTTCTTTGGGATTGTAATGCAAACTGTTTCCAGTCCTGTGGCCACTGCTGTTTTCCAGATTAGATTTCATGTTAACCCTGATAAACTCAAATGATTTTCAACTCTGCATCTCAAAAACTAATTCTCTGAAAGTTTTGTTTGTTATTTTGTTTCTTTTGTTGTCATTGTTGTTTCCTTATCTGAGCCAAATGTTAGAAAACCCAAGTAATTCTTTCAGTATTTTCAAATTAACCCTCGAAATGCATGTGAATTTCATTATGCTAAGTCACTTCAGTCGTGTCCGACTCTTTGCGACCCCATGGACTGCAGCCCACCAGGCTCCTCCATTCATGGGATTTTCCAGGCAAGCCTACTGGAGTGGGGTGCCATTGATTATAGATCTTGACAAAAGGATTTATGTGATTTTAGTTTACTGTTCTTTCATTCCATCTCATTGTTCTACACCATTGCAAACCTAAAGCTTACTTGTTATCTTCCCTACTATCCAACCTTACTTCTTTCTTACAGTTTACACTTTGAGATGGTGCCTTTTATCACATCTCAGGCCAGGAATCAATTCAACATTTTCTTGAAGACCTCTGGCCCACTATAGGACCACTTTTTGTATTATCTAGGATTCTTCGGAGAAGGCAATGGCACCCCACTCCAGTACTCTTGCCTGGAGAATCCCACGGATGGAGGAGGCTGATAGGCTGCAGTCCGTGGGGTCGCTGAGAGTTGGACATGACTGAGCGACTTCACTTTCTCTTTTCACTTTCATGCATTGGAGAAGGAAATGGCAACCCACTCCAGTGTTCTTGCCTGGAGAATCCCAGGGACGGGGGAGCCTGGTGGGCTGCCGTCTCTGGGGTTACACAGAGTCGGACACGACTGAAGTGACTTAGCATAGCATAGCATAGGATTCTTCATTTGCAAGATACAGACAATGACAACTGGGCAAAAATAAGCCAGAAATTTTTTTAAAAAGTCGCAGTTAAAAAAAAAAATCAAAGGAAAAACATTGACTTTGCAACGTACATCAAAAGGGAGCAACTCCAGGATCCAGGTGGCAGGACCAATAATCAGTAGCCTATAGTCTGAATTTGGATAAATCTATGCCAAACATTTTCTGTATTTATCACTTCCCAAGAGAATAAGGCTTAGTGATGAAACTGAGACCACAAGCTTACTCTTTGATCAAGGGAATACAACATTAGTTAAGTGACACTTTCATTAAGATATCAGATAATATCCAGAACAAGAACTGAGATACTGTTACTAAAAATGAAGGAATGTAAGATGTACAGGCAAAAGTAATGGAAGAGTTTTACTTTAAGTCAATAAGACTGCATTGAACCTTGGACAGCAAGCAGTAAGAAGCAATCTCTATGACTAAATGCCTTAAGGACCCAGACAGTTTAAAATTTTTTTTAGAGAAAAGAAGGAAGAAGTAAAAAACCTTTGGATACCAAAACATTAACTGCTGTTTTCTACATACTGTTTCTATAAATCTTTTAAATCAGAGGCTTAACAATTTTTTAATATTTTCTAATGATTTTACAATGAATTTTTATTGCATTCAAAATGAGTAAGACATATTTTAAAAAAATATCAGGGAATTTCCCATTTCTGCCCAGGACAGATAAACTGCTACTGTATTTATCTTTATGCCATAAACCACCATAAAATATATAAGGCAAATATGAATTGTTCAACAGCTTGTACAGGATTGCTATTCTTAAGAGAAACATGTGAATTGAATCCCACATCTCCTCTGGAATTCTGCTTTGGAATATTTTATAAACTGGAACGTGGGACATTCAGCCCAAGTAGAGCAGGATGAACTCACTAAGCTAAAGAGGCAGAAATTGGATTTGAGAGCTGCTGGAGTGACTGGAATTTGCACATCCCTGTACTCAGATCAGATCAGATCAGTCACTCAGTCCTGTCTGACTCCCTGTGACCCCATGAATCGCAGCATGCCAGGCCTCACTGTGCATCACAAACTCCTGGAGTTCAATCAGACTCAAGTCCATCGAGTCAGTGATGCCATCCAGCCATCTCATCCTCTGGTGTCCCCTTCTCCTCCTGCCCTCAATCCCTCCCAGCATCAGAGTCTTTTCCAATGAGTCAACTCTTCTCATGAGGTGGCCAAAGTACTGGAGTTTCAGCTTCAGCATCATTCGCTCCAAAAAAAGCCCAGGGCTGATCTCCTTCAGAATTGACTGGTTGGATCTCCTTGCAGTCCAAGGGACTCTCAAGAGTCTTCTCCAACATCACAGTTCAAAAGCATCAATTCTTCAGTGCTCAGCCTTCTGCACAGTCCAACTCTCACATCCATACATGACCACAGGAAAAACCATAGCCTTGACTAGTTGAACCTTTGTTGGCAAAGTAATGTCTCTGCTTCTGAATATGCTATCTAGGTTGGTCATAACTTTTCTTCCAAGGAGTAAGCGTCTTTTAATTTCATGGCTGCAATCACCATCTACAGTGATTTTGGAGCTCCCCCCAAAATAAAGTCTGACACTGTTTCCACTGTTTCCCCATCTATTTCCTATTAAGTGATGGGACCGGATGCCATGATCTTCGTTTTCTGAATGTTGAGCTTTAAGCCAACTTTTTCACTCTCCTCTTTCACTTTCATCAAGAGGGTTTTTAGTTCCTCTTCACTTTCTGTCGTAAGGGTGGTGTCATCTGCATATCTGAGGTTATTGATATTTCTCCTGGCAATCTTGATTTCTCAAGAGGCAGATCAGGTGGTCTGATATTCCCCCCCCATCTCTTTCAGAATTTCCCACAACTTATTGTGATCCACACAGTCTAATACAAAATCTGCATAGGGGTTCCTTGAGGTCTTCATGGAAGGCTGGGCTACACAACAGGCTTTGTAAGGAGAAAGTGTCATAGCTGTGAGAGATAAAGAAGATACTAGAAATGATGCAGTTCTTTGAGAGTCTGGAGTTCTGGCCTGCTTAGACTGGAGAAATATTAGTAAACACTTTGAACAACTGATTGAAATTCCAGAAAAAACACCCTGTAGGATTAAGTATCATGCTCTAGGTTAAGTTCCATGCCCTAAAACTATGGAAAAAACTAAAATACACCATCTCCTAAAACCAAGCCTTTCAAGACCAATCAGAATCACCATAGATTTAACTGTCTGTCAGAATAAATCTCAGCACTATTTAAAGGAAGACTGCTGCTGCTGCTGCTAAGTCACTTCAGTCGTGTCCGACTCTGCGTGACCCCATAGATGTCAGCCCACCAGGCTCTCCTGCCCCTGGGATTCTCCAGGCAAGAAAACTGGAGTGGGTTGCCATTTCCTTCTCCAATTAAAGGAAGACAGTGTAGCCTATATTCCTACAATATAGCACCTCAAAATGCCAAACATACAATAGAAAGTACTAGACATATGAGAAATGATAAAAATGTAACCCATATTTTAATAAATGATAACAGAAATAGAAAAGACCTCAAGATGACTGAGATGTTGAAATTATAGACAGTGATTAAAACCTATGTAATTATATTCAAAGATGTGAAGGAGAAGATGGACATAATGGTGAGATGGAAAATGTCAGCAGAGAACTAAAAATGATAAAAAGAAGAAAGCAAAAGTAAATTTATTTAAAGGGCTTAATAGCAGCTAGAGACAAACAGGCAAACAGTGTCAATTTCCTGCAAAGGCATCAAATTAAATGGGGGGGTGTAAATGTAAATATAAATTTTCATCATGTGTTGGTGAAGAAACTTAAAAATATATGAGGGAAAGTGAACCTCTACCATTATATTATAACAGGATTAATTTGAGATGCTTCATAGGTCAAATCTTAAGTGTCACAATTATAAATCTTCTAGAATAACATTTAAGGGACTATATCTGGGACTTTGGGAAGACAAATATTTCTTAGAGAACACAAAATGCACTAATCATAAAAGAAAAAATAAAACGAACTTCAAACTTAAGTCTTTACATCAAATAATAATTAAGAAATTGTAAATGGTAGCTATGATTTGGAAGAAAATATTTATATATGTGACTCTAATAATCTGCATTTTATAACATATATTTATATAATATTATATATAAAATTTCTGATTATATGAATCTCAAGAATAGGCAAAAATCTTTCTGGTGATAGAAATAAGAAAAATGGTTACCTATGAAGGGTAGAAGTGGACTGGAATGGGAATGAAGGCACTTTCTGTGGGGATGAAACTTTTTGTCTTAAGAGTTTGGTTACGTTGTTATAAATTTATTAAAAATCTCATTAAATTATATTCTTAAAATGTGCATCTTGTATTTTACATACCACTGTATATAAAAATTATACCTAATTATCTTGAGTTGCTTTCTATGTGCTACAGTCTTCACCAGTAGCTCTCAATTGGCTACAGTTTTTGCTCTAGGGGTCATTAAAGCATCTGGAGTTATGACTTGGTGGTATACCATGGGCATCTAGCAGGTAGAAGCCAAAGATGCTGCTAAACACAGGATATCACTCCACAACAGAGGGCTGTGTGACCCCAAATGTCACTAGTGCAGAGGTTGGGAAACCTTGCTTCACACAAAGCAATTTGTATGTTGTAGATCATTTCTTTTTTTTTTTTTTTTTTAAATTTTATTTTACTTCACTTTACAGTATTGTATTGGTTTTGCCATACATCAAAATAAATCCGCCACAGGTATACATGTGTTCCCCATCCTGAACCCTCCTCCCTCCTTCCTCCCCATACCATCCCTCTGGGTCATCCCAGTGCACCAGCCCCAGGCATCCGGTATCAGGCATCATACCTGGACTGGCGACTCGTTTCAAACATGATATTATACATATTTCAATGCCATTCTCCCAAATCATCCCACCCTCTCCCTCTCCCAGAGTCCAAAAGACTGTTCTATACATCATGTCTCCTCTGCTGTCTCATATACAGGGTTATTGTTACCATCTTTCTAAATTCCATATATATGTGATAGTATACTGTATTTGTGTTTTTCTTTCTGGCTTACTTCACTCTGTATAATAAGCTCCAGTTCCATCCACCTCATTAGAACTGATTCAAATGTATTCTTTTTAATGGCTGAGTAATACTCCATGGTGTATATGTACCACTGCTTTCTTATCCATTCATCTGCTGATGGACATCTAGGTTGCTTCCAAGTCCTGGCTATTGTAAACAGTGCTGCGATGAACATTGGGGTACACGTGTCTCTTTCAATTCTGGTTTTCTCAGTGTGTATGCCCAGCAGTGGGATTGCTGGATCATAAGGCAGTTCTTTCCCAGTTTTTTAAGGAATCTCCATACTGTTCTCCATAGTGGCTGTACTAGTTTGCATTCCCACCAACAGTGTAAGAGGGTTCCCTTTTCTCCACACCCTCTCCAGCATTTTTTCCTTGTGGACTTTTGATCGCAGCCATTCTGACTGGCGTGAAATGGTACCTCATAGTGGTTTTGATTTGCATTTCTCTGATAATGAGTGATGTTGAGCATCTTTTCATGTGTTTGTTAGCCATCTGTATGTCTTCTTTGGAGAAATGTCTATTTAGTTTTTTGGCCCATTTTTTGATTGGGTCATTTATTTTTCTGGAATTGAGCTGTAGGAGTTGCTTGTATATTTTTGAGATTAGTTGTTTGTTGCTTCATTTGCTATTATTTTCTACCATTCTGTCTTTTCACCTTGCTTATAGTTTCCTTTGTTGTGCAGAGCTTTTAAGTTTAATTAGGTCCCATTTGTTTATTTTTGATTTTATTTCCAATATTCTGGGAGGTGGGTCATAGAGGATCCTGCTGTGATGTATGTCAGAGAGTGTTTTGCCTATGTTTTCCTCTTGGAGTTTTATGGTTTCTGGTCTTACATTTAGATCTTGAATCCATTTTGAGTTTATTTTTGTGTATGGTGTTAGAAAGTGCTCTAGTTTCATTCTCTTACAAGTGTTTGACCAGTTTCCCCGGCACCACTTGTTAAAGAGATTGTCTTTAATCCATTGTGTATTCTTGCCTCCTTTGTCAAAGATAAGGTGTCCATATGCGCGTGGATTTATTTCTGGGCTTTCTATTTTGTTCCATTGTGTAGATCGTTTCTAAAGTACTCTAAGAAAAGTCATAGACTAAGATCAACTGATCATTTTGGTCAATCACATACAGCTCTTTAAAGAACATATCAGCACTGCAATGTTTCACAGAATAGGCAAACTAGATCCAGAATTTAGGAGAACAGGTCGTTTTTGGTTAATATCGATCTTTGCCATTGGGATATTTCAAATTCAATGTGAGGACAGGACTCTCATTAAACATAAATGATCCAAGAAATATGTGACAAAGACAAGGGTACTCAAAGTTGGAACAACAACAAAAAAATTCAGAATCTCCACATTTAAATGGCTAGTTGAGAGAAGAGCCAAGTACACTAAGTTACCATGTCCCTAATGATGACCCCCAAACCTGGCAGCAGCAGATTTGGATAGAAAAGCAAAAATCATGGTACAAAGCCAGAGACAGACTGATAATGAGGGAGACCAGTGGATTAAGGAAGGAGTGGGACTGGTTTTATGGAAATTTCCAAACCAAACAGCCGCTATGACTTTTTCTTCATAACCTGTAAAAATGGCTTGAAATGTGACAAAACCTAGAGAAGAACCCTGTGAGTAATTTGGGCAGTGAAATCATGCTTTCCAGTGAAAACAATATTGCACTTGGAAGTAGGGGTTGTGACATTTATCGGGTTAGTCCATATTGGTAGCTTCAGTCTCTTCATCTGTAAAATAAAAGACAGGAGTGGCTGAAATTATGAGGTCTTTTCACTAATTCACCTATTAGTTCTTCTTTCCCAGCTTGGCAGCATTTTGGAGTATAGAGAAGACACCAAACATACAAGGAGCAATGCCTGGAAAAATGATCCTGTGTAAGCCCCCTCCACTCCTTTTTATTCTCTTGCTTTATACTGTTACAGCATTTGTAGGGCTTCTTATTTATTTATGTCACAAGCACTCCTTATTTTCACAAATGCTTTAAAAAAATATTTTCTGTCATGGTTTATCATAGGGTATTGGATCTAGCTCCCCATGTGCTATACGTTAAGATCTTGTTGTTTATCCAATCTAAATGTACCAGTTTGCATCCACCAATCCCAAACTCTCAGTCCATCTCTCTCCCTGCCCACCACCTCCTTGGCAACCACAGGCTAGTTTTCTATGTCTATGAGTCTGTTCCTGTTTTGTAGGTAGGTTCAAAGCACTCGTTTTTATGCCGTTGTAACTATTTGCCTAGAAAGTTTCCATTCATACCATATTCCTTCTATAATTGCAAACAGCCTCTTTAACCTTTAGAACCCAAAGTGCTCATTTCTTGCCTAAGGAAACCACATAGGCATCTTTGTTATGGACAGACAGCTCTCTTATTAATCTTTCTGAATTCTTAGCCAGTCAGAGACTTGCCCACTGGATTCAAAATCTGTGATTTTAACCAGGCAAGTAAGTGAAAAATTTAATTTTTAGGTTCAGCAACTCAGAAAATCTGTACTAAAAATATAGATACTTTATTTCAGTGCATTGAATCCAGCTATCATCTATGTCTTATGTTTTCACTGGTTCTTACCTTTTCATAATGTATAACCTTTCCTTCCCAAAGTAAGCTTAGCAGTGGAGATGAGGAATCATTACAGGGTCTCTGTGCAAGTCCTGGCACAAAGCTGAACAATTATTTCTAAGAACTCAGACTTAAATAGCCCCAATTTTTTGGCAGCCCCAAATCAATCTTGCTGCCCTACGGCAGCTGCCCAAACTGTCTGCTATGGGCCTTTAGTTCTCTGTGTGCCCAAGGATTTGCTGTTTTGTTTGTTAACCTTCAACATATTTTCCCAGTCCACATGATGAGCCTTTGTGTTACTTTTTTTATTTTAATCTTAGGTCCCAGGATCTTTCATTTGTCCTGAACTTCAACCATTTTACTGGGACCTACTGAATAACTCTAATTCATTAGGGTGTGTGTTAGTCGCTCAATCGTGTCCAACTCTTTGCAACTGCACAGACTATAGCCCACCAGGCTCCTCTGTCCATGGCGTTCTCCAGACAAGAATACTGGAGTGGGTTGCCATTTCCTTCTCCAGGGGATCTACCCGACCCAGGGGTTGAACCCAGCTCTCCTGCATTGTAGGCAGATTCTATACCATCTGAGCCACCAGGGAAGCCCCCAGTGTATCTGTATAATGGAATATTATTTAGGCATAATCTAATTCATTATTATTCCCCATGAATCTTGATTCTGTTTTTATTTCCAGTTATCAGCTAGAATCCAGGGCTCAACTTAAGATCATCTACAATCATGGCTTTACACTGTTTTACCATAGTAACTCTCACATTAACATGGTGTAAAACACTTTCTGCTGTGTCTCAAGTACGCTCTACCTCACCAAACCTCTCATCAGCAACTTTCTAATGATATTTTGGATACTGATTCAGACTGCTGGCTGTGACAACAAAGAACCAACTCTCTCATCAGGTATATGATGTACTTTTTGGGATATCGATTAATTGTTTAACTCTGAGAACTTCCCCCTCTTCACATAGTAGATGGGCTGCCTGATTTATTCTATGAAATCCTAAGCCAAGGTTTAGCTTGCTCTTTATTAAGGTGCCAGCTACTAAATATTTCATGCTCTGTGGGTCATACAATTTCTGTTGCTACTACTCAACTTGCCATGGCAGTGTATACTGGCCATAGACAATGCTTAAATAAGTGGATATGGTTGTCTTCCAATATCATTCTATTTATGAAAGTCTGAAGCATACTCAGTGTGGCCCAGGTGAAGTAAGTTTTCAGACCTTCTCCTAAGACATCAATTAGCAGTAGGCATGTGATCTAAGTTTGGATTATTTTCCAGGAATTTTGAAGTGGGATAAGAAGAAAACATATAATTTGTCTTTCTTTGTGATTTGAACTGAAAAGACAAACATACGTACTTTGTACGGGGGACAACTCTTACCTAATAGCTTCACAGAAAGATCTGGTCTACCAGTGACAGCAGTAGAAGAACACTTTTTACTCAAGTCCTTCCTAATGCACTGGTCTCTAGCTACTCTTCATTCACCACTCAGTTGCCACTTGAAATGATAGCATGTCTTACAACTGAGTTCAGTCAAAAAATAAAAATACATGAGTTATGAAGTTTTAGACTGTAAATGACAAACAATTCAGCTCACTTAAACAAAATAAAAATGTAGTGTAAAGAAAATAGAATTGACCCCCCAAAATGAAAAAAAAATACTTCGTCAAAAATGAATTACCCAAGAGCAAGTGGAAAACTTTTTGCTAAACCTGTTAATGTTTTCTGAAAACACAGAGAATATGATCACCATGAAATAGAATCAAGGGAGTCATAAACAGGCAAAATCATAAATAAGGACTGGGAGAAACTTCTATTTCAAGTTGTGGCAGGTTAGCTTTTGTGAGAACCCTTTGGCAAAGAGCAATTAGAAAAAATGTATACATAAAAGAAAATAATAATGAACTAAATGAAGGCATTGGAAAGTCACCAAGAGAATGAGAATTTGAAGGGTGAATAATTCCAAAAAAAGAGGAACTCGGATTAATAAACTCATATTGTATACCACATTATATCTTAAGGTATTTACCTAATCTAAACTAGTAGTCTCAACCAAATTGCTGATACTCAAAGATGCTGACAATGTCACAGAAGCTGAGGAAACTAAAGTAGGAGCACAGGGACATCAAGGAAGAATGGTTTTGACACCTAGCTCAGGCTTTCAGCCAAGGTGTTCAAAGTAACAAATTTGCATTATTATTCTTAGGATTCAGAAATGAGCATAAAACAGATAAATTGTCTTTGCTAATATTCCAGTTCTAGAGAGACACAACAAGCAAGATAAATGAGTAAATCTGTATAGTATATATCATAGTCATAAGTGAGTTATAAGTGGGAAATTCTAAACAGGGAACGAAAACAGTCTTTGAGTTGGAAATCTGTGAGTTATTTTCTTTTCTACATAAGCACTGACTCTACCCAACTTTAGCCACCTGATTCCTATCTATTGTTGATGGGTCCTAATTAGCTTCCCCATTATGGCATAAAGTGAAGAGGAACTAAAAAACCTCTTGATGAAAGTGAAAGAGGAGAGTGAAAAAGTTGGCTTAAAGCTCAAAACGAAGATCATGGCATCCAGTCCCATCACTTCATGGGAAATAGGTGGGGAAACAGTGGAAACAGTGTCAGACTTTATTTTGGGGGTCTCCAAAATCACTGCAGATGGTGATTGCAGCCATGAAATTAAAAGACGCTTACTCCTTGGAAGGAAAGTTATGACCAACCTAGATAGCATATTAAAAAATGGAGTCATTACTTTGCCAACAAAGGTCCATCTAGTCAAGGCTATGGTTTTTCCAGTGGTCATGTATGGATGTGAGAGTTGGACTGTGAAGAAGGCTGAGCACTGAAGAATTGATGCTTTTGAACTGTGGTGTTAGAGAAGACTCTTGAGAGTCCCTTGGATTGCATGGAGATCCAACCAGTCCATCCTAAAGGAGACCAGTCCTGGGTGTTCATTGGAAGGACTGATGCTGAAGCTGAAAGTCTAATACTTTGGCCACCTCAGGCTAAGAGTTGACTCGTTGGAAAAGACTCTGATGCTGGGAAGGATTGGGGGCAGGAGGAGAAGGGGACGACAGAGGATTAGATGGCTGGATGGCATCATTGATTCGATGGACATGAGTTTGGGTGAACTCCGGGAGTTGGTGATGGACAGGGAGGCCTGGCATGCTGTGCTTCATGGGGTCACAGAGTCAGACACGACAGAGAGACTGAACTGAACTAACTACTTTCCAATTAAGCCTATATAGATTTGCCAGAGATCTTTCTCTAAATATTAATCTAGGTATTAATACTGTTTCCTGCTCTAAATTCTTCAGTGATGCCTCGACGCCACATAAAAATATGAAAAAGACCCAAATTTTTTTTTATCCAACCAACCTGGATCAGGTTAACTTGTTCCAACCTGATGCTGTTATTCAATTCAAATATCCACTGATCCTTATTATGCCCTGAATTTTCTCATTCTCAATCATATTTTAATAGGGCAAGACCTATCTTACCAAAACACAAATCTATCACATCACTCTCATTTATAAAACATTTCAGTGATTCCGCATTATCTAAGAGTTATAGAGCTGGCTACTTATCATGACAGGAAGCCTCATTTCATACCATATCCCCAGTTCATGTTTCAGTCATTGATCCTGAACTGTATGTCTCAACCTAGAGTGGCTAGCACCTCAATTCTGCCTAATAAACTACTGATTTTTTTTTAGAATTCAGCTCCAACATTTCCTCTTTTGGTTCTTATCTCTGCTAGAAATTAGGTGCTTACCTAGCACTTTAAGTAAATATCTATTGTAACATACTAAAACCTGGAATTTTTCATTTTGTTCTTCTATCATAAAAGCACCATTTGTTGTGTATTTCCTGATACATAAATATTTCACAAATATTTGATGTACATAACATAATACCTTTCAAACAACAGACAGTATTGATATATGCACATCTGTTAACTAAAGGACTAGAAGCAGAATTCTCAGGAAAGAATATCATACTGTGAAAAGTTAGGTGTGATACAATCACTGAAACAGAAGAGGAAATTCTTGAAAATCAGTTACTGCTAGGTTTTTGGGCAACAAAAACAAATGCTGTAGAGGGTCTGGGGAGCATGCACTCCCCAGTAGAAGTTTGGCTAGGAGTGAGCATGTGACACAAAGCCATATTTATGAGCTTTTCTCTCTTCAATTCCCTTTTGACCTGCCTTATGCTGGCCCAGTTATTATTAAGCTATCACCTTAGTGAACAAATTCTTTATACCATGCGGTTCATTTCCTATCTGTGTTGTATATATTGCTATGTGTGCATTTGTGTGTGTTGGTTTTTAATGATTGAAGAGAGGTGAAAAACTTATAACCTCCAAGTCATCTCTGGCTATGCCTGGTGAGGGATGTTAATTGAAAGTTAAAACCTTTATGACAAATGGTGCTTTCCTTGTCTATAGAAAGGTTATTTTTACAACAATAGTTGGAGATCAGTTCTGCTTAATATCTCTTCTCATTTGGCACCATATTCTATAACTTATCACACAGTTTCTTAGATAATTTTGGTGCATTTCTGCTCTCTTCAATAACCAACAAATTACCAAGAACAGGTTTCACTTTTCTGGATTTCCCCCATACAATTTAGCCCAGTTCTCATCAGTCAGTTCAGTTCATTTCAGTTGCTCAGTCATGTCCGACTCCCTGCGACCCCATGAATCGCAGCATGCCAGGCCCTCCCTGTCCATCATAAACTCCTGGAGTTCACCCAAACTCATGTCCATCGAGTCAGTGATGCCATCCAGCCATCTCATCCTCTGGCGTCCCCTTCTCCTCCTGCCCTCCATCCCTTCGAGCATCAGAATCTTCTCCAATGAGTCAACTCTTAGCATGAGGTGGCCAAAGTACTGGAGTTTCAGCTTCAGCATCATTCCCTCCAAAGAAATCCCAGGGCTGATCTCCTTCAGAATGGACTGGTTGGATCTCCTTGCAGTCCAAGGGACTCTCAAGAGTCTTCTCCAACACCACAGTTCAAAAGCATCAATTCTTCAGCTCTCAGCCTTCTTCACAGTCCAACTCTCACATCCATACATGACCACAGGAAAGACCATAGCCTTGACCAGATGGACCTTTGTTGGCAAAGTAATGTCTCTACTTTTGAATATGCTATCTAGGTTGGTCATAACTTTCCTTCCAAGGAGTAAGCATCTTTTAATTTCATGGCTGCAGTCACCATCTGCAGTGATTTTGGAGCCCAGAAAAATAAAGTCTGACACTGTTTCCACTGTTTCCCCACCTATTTCCCATGAAGTGATGGGACTGGATGCCATGATCTTCGTTTTCTGAATGTTGAGCTTTAAGCCAACCTTTTCACTCTCCATTTTCACTTTCATCAAGAGGCTTTTTAGTTCCTCTTCACTTTTTGCCATAAAGGTGGTGTCATCTGGATATCTGAGGTTATTGATATTTCTCCCGGCAATCTTGATTCCAGCTTGTGTTTCTTCCAGTCCAGCGTTTCTCATGATGTATTCTGCATAGAAGTTAAATAAGCAGGGTGACAATATACAGCCTTGATGTGCTCCTTTTCCTATTTGGAACCAGTCTGTTGTTCCATGTCCAGTTCTAACTGTTGCTTCCTGACCTGCATACAAATTTCACAAGAGGCAGATCATGTGGTCTGGTATTCCCATGTCTTTCAGAATTTTCCACAGTTTGTGGTGATCCACACAGTCAAAGGCTTTGGCATAGTCAATAAAGCAGAAATAGATGTTTTTCTGGAACTCTCTTGCTTTTTCCATGATCCAGTGGATGTTGGCAATTTGATCTCTGGTTCCTCTGACTTTTCTAAAACCAGCTTGAACATCAGGAAGTTCACGGTTCACATATTGCTGAAGCCTGGCTTGGAGAATTTTGAGCATTGCTTTACTAGCGTGTGAGATGAGAGCAATTGTGCAGTAGTTTGAGCACTCTTTGGCATTGCCTTTCTTTGGGATGGAATGAAAACTGACCTTTTCCAGTCCTGTGGCCACTACTGAGGTAGGTAGTTACATAACTGAATTCATCTAACACTATTCTCTTGGACTGCAGGGAGATCAAACCAGTCAATCCTAAAAGAAGTCAACCTTGAATATTCATTGGAGGGATTGATGCTGAGGCTGAAGCTCCAATATTTGGGCACCTGATGTGAAGAGATGACTCGCTGGAAAAGATCTTGATGCTGGGAAAGACTACAGGCAAAAGAAGACAGTAGCAGAGGATGAGATGGTTAGATAGCATCACTGGGTCAATGGACATGAATCTAAACAAACTATGGGGGGATAGTGATGGACAAGGAAGCCTGGCATGCTACAGTCCATAGGATTGCAAAGAGTCAGACATGACTTAGTGACTGAATAACAACACAATTCAGTTTGTTTAGATTTTAAGTCATGGTTAATTCTATGGGTTTACTTTAATATTGCTTCTTAAGCTAAACAACTAGCAGTGTATTAGAAATAAGAGAAACACTGTGTTAATCGATTAACCCATGAATTTATCTAAAAATACTTTATAGGATGACAAGAAGTATAAATAAGAAGCTTGTAATTGAATTAGAAGTAAGCTTCCCTGTTGGATGAATATATGGAGTTCCAAAGCATATCACACTGATTTGTAAGGCTGTCTGCATTCGTAAAGTGAATCCATGAAATTGCTGTATATCGTTATGTTAGGCAAGCAGTTAAAGTGATTTACTTTTATTATTTGCAATATCAGTTTATAATTAATGTGAGTCTGTTGCTAAAATAAGTTTAACGTATTTTTAAGCTTCTAACATTGACATAAACATGAGCAGTAAGAATAGTAACATATATTACTAAAATATAACACTTGAATTCCTCCCCAGAATCCTTAATCAGTGCTTTAATTAATTCAGTGACTGTACTACATGGAATTAAGGTTAATTTTTATGACAAATGCATGCCAACAAAAAAGGAAGCTGGTAATCAATATCAGAATTTGTTTTATGATAATCCTGGGAAAGATGACTGCAAGGTAAAGACAGCAGAAGGGCTCCTCTATGAGAAAAAAAGAAGCTAAATAATTTTTGAGTCAAAGCACACAAACAAACAGAACTCTTCCATTCCTTACTCATTTTTTAATTCGATTGTTATTACCCTGATAATTGGCTCAATACATCAGCTTCTGTTTGGCAAAGAATTATTTTAGGTAGTAAATGAGCTGTGCTTGAGTTTCATAACTGAGCATGAATCATTGCCTTTGAAGTAGCCAAATCTTTGAAGACAGCTGTTGAGACAATTTCAACTGATGATAATTTAAAAAAATCATAAGTACCAATTTACAATGTGTCTCAGAAAACTGAACTACTTATTACATTCAGTAACTTGTCCCTTTAGGGCGAGGAAGAAGCAATAATTGTTTCTAGTGCAACTTATGGTAATATTTTATAAAACATTAGAAAACCAAATGCCATTTTTCACCTTACTCCCTTAAATATTAAGCAGTACAAAGCTCTGTTAAGGTCAGCATTCCCAAAGGGTTTAATCAGTGATGCAAAGGATTGTGGCAAAGAACTCAATGGCCATTTAATATTTTTCATTCAATCATACATAAGTTTTGTTAGATAGATGAAAGTTAAAATAGATGTTGTACATTAAAAGCTCTTTTTATTTCTCAGTGCTTCATTAGGAGAGGTGAAAAGGTAGTTGGGGATTTTACATTCCCCTTGATTTGGATGGTTGTGAGCCCATGGGAACTTTTGTTTTCTAGCTGGATGAATGATTTACAATAAGGAGAAGCTGAATGGGTTAGAAAGAACAGGAAGGACAGTGAAAGATAATGTTTCCACATCTCTTTCAATGAAAAAAAAGTCCATGCATAAAGTTCAGAAGAATCATTCATTGGGCGTCATTTTGCATGCTGTGATTTTAAGTTCTTCTCATCATATGGTCAATATAGATATTTTCTCATTATTCTGTATATCTAAGCCAACTGAAATTATCTAAGGATGCCTGCTGCTTAGTTTTATAGAAGTATACTACATTTTTATAACTGTTGGGAATAAAAAATATCCTTATTACTTTTTTCTGTCCAAAACTAATTCTTTAGTGAGCTGATTTATTCTTTCACTAAAAACAAAACTTGATTCAAAGTATGGAGCCCAACAAACATATAAGTTTAGAGCAAGGGACAGGTAAATCACTTTGCAATCACTACCTAGGCATCAATTGTTAGAAATTTAGTAAAAAGGACTTATGCCCAGAAATAGGACAAAATCATAATATTAAGCTATAATATCCAGTGTAAATTATTCTCATGGTCATTCAAATGTCAATCAAAACCCCTCAAAAAACTGATGACATTAACACCAAATTTATGACTTCCAGTTTCCAGATTCACTAGAAATAAACTTTATGTCTCCATTCTAACAAAAAGTTAAAAGTCTGAATGGAACTTCCAAACAGAAAGTACCAGGCCCAGATAGGTTCATTGGTGAGTTCTACCAAATGTTTAAATGTCAGTTATCTACAATCTCTACAAAAGATAGAAGCAGAGAGAGAATATTTTTTAACTCATTCCATGAAACAGCATCACTCTAATGCTAAAACCAGACACAGCCGTTACAAGAAAAATATAGGCCAAAATCTCTTATGAACATAGATGCAAAAAATCTTAACAAAATATGAGAAAATTGAATCAAAAAATTACAAGAGAGAATTATACACCATGACCAAGTGGGATTTATCTCAGATATCCAAAGCTGATTCAATACTCAAATATTAATTAATATAACCCATTATATCAAAATACCAAAAAAAATCATATGAACATATCAATATGCAGATAAAAACATTTGACAAAATCCAACACCTATTCATGATATAAATTCTCAGTGAACTAGAAATAGAGAAGAACTGATTAAACTTGATAAAATTACCTGCAACTAACATCATATTTCATGGTGAGAATCCCAAAGTCTTCTCACTAAGATCAATCATGAGACAAGGATGTCTCTTCTCACCACTTCTTTTCTATATGAACTAGAAGTTCTTGATAGTGGAATAAGGAAAGTAAAGAAAAGAAATGAAAAGAAAAGAGAAGAAAAGAAAGGAAAAGGTTTATAGACTGGGAATGAAGACATAAAACTACTTTCAATTGTAGAAAACATGAATGTCTCTGTAGAAAATCTGAAAGAATTGACAAAAGAACTCCTGGAAAAAAGTGCTGGGAGAACAGAAACTTCACATGCAAAAATAAAGAATGCCCCAAACTTTTTCTCATTTTAAAATAAAAAGTGTTTTATCTTGAGAAGAACAACTAATACCTTGGGAAAACAGTTAACCACAGATTACGTGAGGTTCATAAAAATCATTTTATTGTGGGAAAATTAGATGTGTTGAAAATAAGAGGACATTCCAAAAATTCAGAGACACAAAGAAGGCATACAAATATGGCAATTCCAAACTTAGAAGAAACTAGCTCCTTTTTGCTAGTAAATATTTATATATATGAAAAATTCAGCCTGAGACATAATTTCATTTATACTTTGTGGACAATGGGTTCTATTGCAAATCATAAAAGGCTACCAATATGTGTAAAGAAGAACTAGATAAACATAAAACTGCCTAATTAGTTTAGGTCAGTTCTCAGCAGGACTAAATGTAAGCATCACTAACAAAAATGCGTTAACATACATTGGTTCATGAGAACAAAATCTGACAATTTTAATACTACTAAAGCCCTTTAAATATTGGAATTCTTTCATAGTAGCAACATTATCTTTATGAATGTTATTTTCATAAAGTAATGATTGACCTAGCATAAGTAATATGACCACTAATGGGAATATATATTGTAGGTAGACATGCTTTCAAGGGGGAGTCTTTGGAAATAGTTTAGTAGCTCATTCATTACATGTTTAAGTAATAAAAATTTGCTATTTTGCACACCTGTGTCGATTGATATTATGAATAAATCACAATGAAAACCTCATAATATTTTATTAAAATATGAATGGTCTGAAATAAATTTTATTCGATCACTGTAGAATTTAGGCTTGCTATGGAGAGGGCAATGGCACCCCACTCCAGTACTCTTGCCTGGAAAATCCCATGGATGGAGGAGCCTGGTAGGCTGTGGTCCATGGGGTTGCTAAGAGTCGGACACGACTGAGCAACTTCACTTTCACTTTCATGCATTGGAGATCAGATCAGATCAGATCAGTCGCTCAGTCATGTCCGACTCTTTGCGACCCCATGAACCGCAGCACGCCAGGCCTCCCTGTCCATCACCAGCTCTCGGAGGTCACTCAGACTCACATCCATCGAGTCAGTGATGCCATCCAGCCATCTCATCCTCTGGCGTCCCCTTCTCCTCCTGCCCCCAGTCCCTCCCAGCATCAGAGTCTTCTCCAATGAGTCAACTCTTCGCATGAGGTGGCAAAAATACTGGAGTTTCAGCTTTAGCATCATTTCATCCAAAGAAATCCCAGGGCTGATCTCCTTCAGAATGGACTGGTTGGATCTCCTTGCAGTCCAAGGGACTCTCAAGAGTCTTCTCCAACACCACAGTTCAAAAGCATCAATTCTTCGGGGCTCAGCCTTCTTCACAGTCCAGCTCTCACATCCATACATGACCACAGGAAAGACCATAGCCTTGACTAGGCGAACCTTTGTTGGCAAAGTGATGTCTCTGCTTTGGAATATGCTATCTAGGTTGGTCATAACTTTCCTTCCAAGGAGTAAGCGTCTTTTAATTTCATGGCTGCAGTCACCATCTGCAGTGATTTTGGAGCCCAGAAAAATAAGGTCTGACACTGTTTCCACTGTTTCTCCATCTATTTCCCATGTAGTGATGGGACCAGATGCCATGATCTTCGTTTTCTGAATGTTGAGCTTTAAGCCAACCTTTTCACTCTCCACTTTCACTTTCATCAAGAGGCTTTTTAGTTCCTCTTCACTTTCTACCATAAGGGTGGTATCATCTGCATATTTGAGGTTATTGATATTTCTCCCAGCAATCTTGATTCCAGCTTGTGTTTCTTCTAGACCAGCATTTCTCATGATGTACTCTGCATATGTTAAATAAACATGGTGACAATATGCAGCCTTGACGTACTCCTTTTCCTATTTGGAACCAGTCTGTTGTTCTATGACCAGTTCTAACTGTTGCTTCCTGACCTGCATACAGATTTCTCAAGAGGCAGATCAGGTGGTCTGGTATTCCCATCTCTTTAAGAATTTTCCACAGTTTATTGTGATCTACACAGTCAAAGGCTTTGACATAGTCAATAAAGCAGAAATAGATGTTTTTCTGGAACTTTCTTGCTTTTTCCATGATCCAGTGGATGTTGGCAATTTGATCTCTGGTTCCTCTGCCTTTTCTAAATCCAGCTTGAACATCAGGAAGTTCACAGTTCACATATTGCTGAAGCCTGGCTTGGAGAATTTTGAGCATTACTTTACTAGCGTGTGAGATGAGTGCAATTGTGCGGTAGTTTGAGCACTCTTTGGCATTGCCTTTCTTTGGGATTGGGATGAAAACTGACCTTTTCCAATCTTGTGGCCACTGCTGAGTTTTCCAAATTTGCTGGCATATTGAGTGTAGCACTTTCACAGCATCATCTTTCAGGATTTGGAATAGCTTCACTGGAATTCCATCACCTCCACTCGCTTTGTTTGTAGTGATGCTTTCTAAGGCCCACTTGACTTCACACTCCAGGATGTCTGGCTCTAGGTCAGTGATCACACCATCATGATTATCTGGGTCGTGAAGCTCTTTTTTGTACAGTTCTTCTGTGTATTCTTGCCACCTCTTCTTAATATCTTCTGCTTCTGTTAGGTCCATACCATTTCTGTCCTTTATCGAGCCCATTTTTGCATGAAATGTTCCTTTGGTATCTCTGATTTTCTTGAATAGATCCTTAGTCTTTCTTTGTTTTCCTTTATTTCTTTGCATTGATTGCTGAAGAAGGCTTTCTTATCTCTTTTTGCTATTCTTTGGAACTCTGCATTCAGATGTTTATATCTTTCTTTTTCTCCTTTGCTTTTTGCTTCTCTTCTTTTCATAGCTATTTGCAAGGCCTCCCCAGAGAGCCATTTTGCCTTTTTGCATTTCTTTTCCATGGGGATGGTCTTGATCCCTGTCTCCTGTACAATGTCATGAACCTCATTCCATAGTTCATCAGGAGAACTGATGCATTGGAGAAGGAAATGGCAACCCACTCCAGTGTTCCTGCCTCGAGAATCCCGGGGACGGGGGAGCCTGGTGGGCTACCTTCTATGGGGTCGCACACAGTTGGACATGACTGAAGCGACTTAGCAGCAGCGTTGGGTTGCAGGAGAGATTTCAAAGAATTCACAATTTTCATTACTATCATCTATTGTTCACAATCTTAGATTATCCTCAGTAACACAGCATTTTTTTTCTTGATAGAAAATTATAGGGATTTAATGTGAAATTAAAGTGCCTTTCTCTTTTAGCCCTTATGTTTCTGAGACTTGATCACATAACAGAATTGCATTCTGAATGCTATAATCTGAAGATTTGAGCAGGTTATGATTTTTTCAGGGTCACAATAAAGTTTCTCTGGGTAGGCTAATGTGTATGGAATATCTGCTTCTTGATGATATTCATATATAAAACTGAATATAGTTCGTATTTCCATAATCCGTGACTTTGAGCAAGTTCTTTAAATTTCTCTATTCTTGGATTTCTCACTTGTACAGTTGGTACTAATGTTTTTTGCCTGTCTTGTACTTTACAGATATACTTGATTCTCATGCTTCACTTCCAAAAGTGTTCCTTGCTCAGTAAAAGAGTTAATGTACATGAATATATAAGCCTGAAATTGGAAAGATAATAAAGATCACGAGAGACATTTAGGTTAGCAGCCTGTGGAACTTGTAAGTCACTGTTTCTGGGACTCTAGGGCAGATTTAGATGAGGATGGAATCTGCATGGAAAGTTTCATGCCTGGTAGACAATGATTCCCAGTAAGGTTGCTCCAGAAGTTTGTTTACTGCTGTTTTGATTTTAAAAGCAAACTGGTCTTTGCTGGGTACTCATTGCCCTTTCTCAGTAAAGAGACAGGTTTGGCTTGTGACCATCTGAGTTGTTTGCCACCCTCAGCAATGTGCTATCTTTCTCTCAATATAAGCAAAAACTGTTAACTTATCCTCTTCTTAGCATACAATCCTATTTGAACAGGAGAGACTCTCATCAGCATTTGCCTTCTTGGATACTAAAATATTAATTCAATTTTCCTCAAGAAATTTAAGAGTGAGGTTCAAACATCAATTTATTAAAATGTTTAGGCTTTTCTGTGAAATATAATCTGTCTCAGCAAAAGGCAAATCCTGTCATTATATCCAAAATGTATAGTTCTCAATGGATGTCTCTAATCTGTGTACATTTATCAAAATGATTATCAGTCTGCTTTAAAGCTCTATTTTTTAAAAAATCCTAACATATCATGGAGACAAACAAGATGGTTGCCACCACTTAACTAAAAGCCTGCCTATCTCTTAATGAGAAGCAAAAATATATATGTAAAATGTAAAAAGAATGCCACTGCCAGCTAAATAATGTTATTGTCTCTGAGATCGTTTATGATATTGATGTGGTTGGTTATCTATCTCTGTGAAAGAAAAATGCAAATTCAAATTATTGAACATCCAAGAGAGTCCTCTGAAGTCTAATTTATATTCTAAAACAGTAATATCACACAGAAACACTGTTTCCAGAATTATCCTGTGAAAATGTCTTTACTCAAATTTTCAAAGCAAGCTCTGAAGAATTCAGAGTAAGGTTAAAATATAAAGTTCCTACTATGATCCCAAAATAGAAAATGGCAAACTAATCAGATCTAATCTTGAAAATGGTAGAGCTGACTCAGTAGCAGAGATCTTATTTAACAGCTAAATAATGGAAAGTTTGGAGATTAAAAAAAAAAAAAAGACAAGAATACAATTTTAAAAAGCTATCAAGAGTTGCCTCTAGGGACTTCCCTCGAGGCTCAGTAGATAAGAATCCACCTCCCAATTTAGGAGACACTGTTTGATCCCTGACCTGGGAAGATATCACATGCCTTGGAGCAATTAAACCCCTGTGTCACTACTGTTGAGCAAATGTGCTGTAACTACTGAAGTCCTTGTGCCCTAGAGCCTGTGCTCCACAATAAGAGAAGCCACCACAGTGTGACGCCTGTGTACCAAACTAGAGAGCAGCCTTCACTTGCCACAAGTAGAAGGAGCCAGTGCAGCAATGAAGACCCAGTGTAGCCAAAAATAAATAAATTAAAAAAAATTTTTTTTAAAAAATTGCCTCTAGAAAAGAAACTTGGAATAATCTTACTTTTGCTAACATATTTTACTATACCTAGACATCACCTCGGAGAAGGCAATGACACCCCACTCCAGTACTCTTGCCTGGAAAATCCCATGGGCGGAGGAGCCTGGTGAGCTACAGTCCATGGGGTCGCTAAGAGTCGGACACGGCTGAGCGACTTCACTTTCACTTTTCACTTTCATGCATTGGAGAAGGAAATGGCAACCCACTCCAGTGTTCTTGCCTGGAGAACCCCAGGGACGGGGGAGCCTAGTGGGCTGCCGTCTATGGGGTCACATAGAGTCAGACATGACTGAAGCGACTTAGCAGCAGCAGCAGCAGACATCACCTAAAAAGGAAATCTGCATCTCTATTCTGTGCTCAGTCGTGTCTGACTCTTTGTGACCCCATGGACTGTAGCCTGCCAGGCTCCTCTATCCGTGGAATTTTCCAGGCAAGAATACTGGAGTGGGTTGTCATTTCCTACTCCAGGGCATCTTCCCAACCCAGGGATCAAACCCATGTGGCTTGCGTCTCTTGCATTGGCAGGCAGATATTTTAACCTTTGTGCCTCCTGGGAAGCCCATATATAATGTGTGTGTGAGCTCAGTTGCTCAGACTAAAAACACAGCTGTCAAATATAGTCAAGATAATTAAGAGAATTCACTGAATTTAGATTTATTTCTTACTTGGAGCTTCATATTTTCCCCTTTTTATTGTCTGTCCACAAATAAAGTTATAATACAACATTATTTACTTTTTGGAAATAAGCTACCTTTAACATGATTTTTGTTACACTTAGTTTCAGCTCAGGTGTTTATATATGTATATATACATATTTGAGACATAAAGAAAGATATTTTATAAAATTAAAACAAATGTAGTTTAATTAAGGCCGTTTGCAGCAACATGAATGGACCTAGAAAGTATCATACTGAGCATAGTAAGTCAGAGAGAGAAGGAGAAATATCATATGATATTCCTTATATGTGGAATCTAAAAAGTAATAATACAAATGAACTTACTTACAAAACAGAAAGAGACTCATGACTTAGAAAACAAACTAATGGTTTGGGATAGTTAAGGATTTTGGGAAGGTCATATACACACTGCAATATTTAAAATGGAGAACCAACAAAACCTATTGCATAGCATATGAAACTCTCTGCCCAGTGCTATGTGCCAGCCTGGATGGAAGGACGGTTTGGGAGAGAATAGATACAAAGATCGGACAAGGCAATGGCACCCTACTCCAGTACTCCTGCCTGGAAAATCCTATGGACGGAGGAGCCTGGTGGGCTGCAGTCCATGGGGTCGCTAAGAGTCAGACATGACTGAGCGACTTCACTTTCACTTTTCACTTTCATGCATTGGAGAAGGAAATGGCAACCCACTCCAGTGTTCTTGCCTAGAGAATCCCAGGGATGGCGGAGCCTGGTGAGCTGCCGTCTATGGGGTCACACAGAATCAGACACGACTGAAGCGACTTAGCAGCAACAGCAGCAGATACAAAGATAGTATGGCTAAGTCGCTTCACTATTCATCTGAAACTATCACAACATTGTTAATTGGCTATACCCCAATACAAAATGTTTTTGGTGCTACAAAAAAAATTAATTAAATTAAAAAGAAATAAATTTATTGGAGGTTCCCTTTGAACACTAATTTGACAGTCTATAATATCCACTGCTGCTGCTGCTAAGTCGCTTCAGTCGTGTCCGACTCTGTGCGACCCCACAGACGGAAGCTCACCAGGCTCCCCTGTCCCTGGGATTCTCCAGGCAAGAACACTGGAGTGGGTTGCCATTTCCTTCTCCAATGCATAAAAGTGAAAAGTGAAAGTGAAGTTGCTCAGTCGTGTCCGACTTCAGCGACCCCATGGACTGGAGCCTACCAGGCTCCTCCGTCCATGGGATTTTCCAGGCAAAAGTACTGGGGTGGGGTGCCATTGCCTTAACAAATTATCCAAATTCAAAATAAACTAAATTAGTAACATATCTTAGTACTTTCCTGTTATACCTTTTTGTTCTAATCAAGATTGCTATTTTCATTAATACCTTCTATGTATTTTGAACTGGAGATATTTTATTATCTTCAAAGATATGTTGTAATTGGAATAAATATAAGAATTGTGGCCAAAAATTAATGGTAAATCATGACATTTAGAAGTCTTTGAAACAAGAAAATGGTCTGCAAATATTATTTGCTTAAATACTACATCTATAAGTCAGCATTTTATAGTAGTTTATGATTTTAAAATGTACTATAATAGTCTCTATCACAAAATTGTATTCTAAAAGTCAGAATAGGATTTTGTAAAGAATTTTACTTTCAATTATGTCTGCTCTTATAAGCTGTGCATTGTGAATTATTTTTCTGAATGGATATATATCTATATCTTTTCTTCTCTGTTATGTAAAAAGATAAAAATAATTTACATGTGGGAAAATGTATCATGAACTATTAAAGTGACCCAGAAAGCACATATGGTAGTAATGAGTAACTACAATAAAGTGAAGATACCCTCTGTATGTCGTATTTTTTCTAAAAGCTTAAAAGCAGAAACTTCTTTACATTACAGTGAATGTACTGTAATTAAATTTAAGGAAACTGTGAATAAAAGATACATGACACTCTAGTGTCACTCTTTATAAAGAGTGTATCTGGAGTTGTGCAAATTTAAAGATTGAGCTAATATAAATATGCCATATGAAAATCAACTATAATAAAAATTCCAACATATGGAGGCTGAACAACATGCTGCTGAATAACCAACAAATCACAGAAGAAATAAAAAAAGAAATCAAAATTTGCATAAAAATGAATGAAAATGAAAACACAACAACCCAAAACCTGTGGGACACTATAAAAACAGTCCTAAGGGGGAAATTCATAGCAATACAGGCATACCTCAAGAAACAAGAAAAAAGTCAAATAAATAATCTAACTCTACACCTAAAGCAACTAGAAAAGGAAGAAATGAAGAACCCCAGGTTTAGTAGAAGGAAAGAAGTCTTAAAAATTAGGGCAGAAATAAATGCAAAAGAAACAAAAGAGACCATAGCAAAAATCAACAAAGCCAAAAGCTGGTTCTTTGAAAGGATAAATAAAATCGACAAACCATTAGCCAGACTCATCAAGAAACTTAGGGAGAAAAATCAAATCAATAAAATTAGAAATGAAAATGGAGAGATCACAACAGACAACACAGAAATACAAAGGATCATAAGAGACTACTATTAACAATTATATGGCAATAAAATGGACAACGTGGAAGAAATGGACAAATTCTTAGAAAAGTACAACTTTCCAAAACTGGACCAGGAAGAAATAGAAAATCTTAATAGACCCATCACAAGCACAGAAATTGAAACTGTAATCAGAAATCTTCCAGCAAACAAAAGCCCAGGTCCAGAAGGCTTCACAGCTGAATCCTACCAAAAATTTAGAGAAGAACTAACACCTATCCTACTCAAACTCATCCAGAAAGTTGCAGAGGAAGGTAAACTTCCAAACTCATTCTATGAGGCCACCATCACCCTAATACCAAAACCTGACAAAGATGCCACAAAAAAAGAAAACTACAGGCCAATATCACTGATGAACATAGATGCAAAAATCCTTAACAAAATTCTAGCAATCAGAATCCAACAACACATTAAAAAGATCGTATACCATGACCAAGTGGGCTTTATCCCAGGAATGCAAGGATTCTTCAATATCCACAAATCAATCAACGTAATACACCACATTAACAAATTGAAGAATAAAAACCATATGATTATATCAATAGATGCAGAGAAAGCCTTTGACAAAATTCAACATCCATTTATGATAAAAACTCTCCAGAAAGCAGGAATAGAAGGAACATACCTCAACATAATAAAAGCTATATATGACAAACCCACAGCAAACATTATCCTCAATGGTGAAAAATTGAAAGCATTTCCTCTAAAGTTAGGAACAAGACAAGGATGCCCACTTTCACCATTACTATTAAACATAGTTTTGGAAGTTTTGGCCACAGTAATCAGGGCAGAAAAAGAAATAAAAGGAATCCAAATTGGAAAAGAAGAAGTAAACTCTCACTGTTTGCAGATGACATGATCCTCTACATAGAAAACCCTAAAGACTCTACCAGAAAAATTACTAGAACTAATCAATGACTATAGTAAAGTTGCAGGATATAAAATCAAGACACAGAAAACCCTTGCATTCCTGTACACTAATAATGAGAAAATAGAAAGAGAAATTAAGAAACAATTCGTTTCACCGTTGCAATGAAAAGAATAAAATACTTAGGAATATATCTACCTAAAGAAACTAAAGACCTATATATCAGATCAGATCAGTCGCTCAGTCATGTCTGACTCTTTGCGACCCCATGAATCGCAGCACTCCAGGCCTCCCTGTCTACCACCAACTCCCGGAGGTCACTCAGACTCATATCCATCAAGTCAGTGATGCCATCCAGCCATCTCATCCTCTGTCGTCCCCTTCTCCTCCTGCCCCCAATCCCTCCCAGCATCAGAGTCTTCTCCAATGAGTCAACTCTTCGCATGAGGTGGCCAAAATACTGGAGTTTCAGCTTCAGCATCATTCCTTCCAAAGAAATCCCAGGGCTGATCTCCTTCAGAATGGACTGGTTGGATCTCCTTGCAGTCCAAAAGACCTATATATAGAAAACTATAAAATACTGGTGAAATAAATCAAAGAGGACACTAATAGATGGAGAAATATACCATGTTCATGGATTGGCAGAATCAATATAGTGAAAATGAGTATACTACCCAAAGCAATTTATAGATTCAATGCAATCCCCATCAAGCTACCAACGGTATTCTTCACAGAGCTAGAACAAATAATTTCACAATTTGTATGGAAATACAAAAAACCTCGAATAGCCAAAGCTATCTTGAGAAAGAAGAATGGAACTGGAGGAATCAACCTGCCTGACTTCAGGCTCTACTACAAAGCCACAGTCATCAAGACAGTATGGTACTGGCAAAAAGACAGAAATATAGATCAGTGGAACAAAATAGAAAGCCTAGAGATAAATCCATGGACCTATAGACACCTTATCTTTGACAAAGGAGGCAAGAATATACAATGGAGAAAAGACAATCTCTTTAACAAGTGGTGCTGGGAAAACTGGTCAAACACTTGTGAAAGAATGAAACTAGGGCACTTTCTAACACCATACACAAAAATAAACTCAAAATGGATTAAAGATCTAAACATAAGACCAGAAACTATAAAACTAGAGGAGAACATAGGCAAAACACTCTCCGACATACATCATAGCAGATCCTCTATGACCCACCTCCAAGAATATTGGAAATAAAATAAAAAATAAACAAATGGGACCTAATTAAACTTAAAAGCTTCTGCACAACGAAGGAAACTATAAGCAAGGTGAAAAGACAGCCTTCAGAATGGGAGAAAATAATAGCAAATGAAGCAACAGACAAACAACTAATCTCAAAAATATACAAGCAACTCCTACAGCTCAATTCCAGAAAAATAAATGACCCAATCAAAAAATGGTCCAAAGAACTAAATAGACATTTCTCCAAAGAAGATATACAGATGGCTAACAAACACATGAAAAGATGCTCAACATCACTCATTATCAGAGAAATGCAAATCAAAACCACTATGAGGTACCATTTCACGCCAGTCAGAATGGCTGCGATCCAAAAGTCTACAAGGAAAAAATGCTGGAGAGGGTGTGGAGAAAAGGGAACCCTCTTACACTGTTGGTGGGAATGCAAACTAGTACAGCCACTATGGAGAACAGTATGGAGATTGCTTAAAACCTGGAAATAGAACTGCCTTATGATCCAGCAATTCCACTGCTGGGGATACACACTGAGAAAACCAGAATTGAAAGAGACACGTGTACCCCAATGTTCATCACAGCACTGTTTACAATAGCCAGGACTTGGAAGCAACCTAGATGTCCATCAGCAGATGAATGGATAAGAAAGCAGTCATAGCAGCACTGTTTACAATAGCCAGAACGTGGAAGCAACCTAGATGTCCATCCACAGATGAATGGATAAGCAAGCTGTGGTACATATACACAATGGAGTATTACTCAGCCATTAAAAAGAATACATTTGAATCCGTTCTAAGGAGGTGGATGGAACTGGAGCCTATTATACAGAGTGAAGTAAGCCAGAAACAAAAACACAAATACAGTATACTAACGCATATATATGGAATTTAGAAAGACGGTAAAAATAACCCTATTTACGAGACAGCAAAAGAGACACTGATGTATAGAACAGACTTTTGGACTCTGGGACCAGGAGAGGGTGGGATGATTGGGGAGAATAGCATTGAAATATGTATAATATCATATCTGAAACGAGTCGTCAGTCCAGGTACGATGCCCGATAACAAATGCCTCGGGCTGGAGCACTGGGACGACCTGAAGGGATGGTGTGGGGAGTGGAGAGGGAGGAGGGTTCAGGATGGGGAATACGTGTATACTGGCGGTGGATCCATCTTGATGTATAGTAAAGGCAATACAATATTGTAAAGTTAAGCAAAATAAAAAAAAATTAAAATTAAAAAAAAAAAAAAGAAAGCAGTGGTACATATACACCATGGAGTATTACTCAGCCATTAAAAAAAGTACATTTGAATCAGTTCTAATGAGGTGGATGAAACTGGAGCCTATTATACAGAGTGAAGTAAGCCAGAAAGAAAAACACCAATATAATATACTAACGCATATATATGGAATTTAGAAAGATGGTAACAATAACCCTGTATATGAGACACCAAAAGAGACACTGATGTATAGAATAGTCTTTTGGACTCTGGGAGAGGGAGAGGGTGGGACGATTTGGGAGAATGGCATTGAAATATGTATAATATCATATATGAAATGAGTCACCAGTCCAGGTTCGACGCAAAATACTGGATGCTTGGGGCTGGTGCACTGGGACGACCCAGAGGGATGGTATGGGGAGGGAGGAGGGAGGAGGGTTCAGAATGGGGGAACACATGTATACCTGTGGCAGATTCATTTAGATATATGGCAATACCAATACAATATTGTAAAGTTAAATAAATTAAATTTAATTTAAAAAAAGAAAATCAACTATAGTAAATACAAGTCTAAATAAAGAGTGGATTGCTGAAAACTAGATTTTATAATTCATTTACATTCTTGCTCACAAGGAGTATAATTTTTGGATAAGAATAAAAATTATAATATCTTGAATTATATCTTGATTTTTATATCATTAGGCACATTAGGTTGGACAATTTCAATCTTTAGACTTTTCAAAACGATCAGATCAGAGCAGATCAGTCTCTCAGTCGTGTCCGACTCTTTGCGACCCCATTAACTGCAGCACGCCAGGCCTCCCTATCCATCACCAGCTCTCGGAGGTCACTCAGACTCACATTCATCGAGTCAGTGATGCCATCCAGCCATCTCATCCTCTGTTGTCCCCTTCTCCTCCTGCCCTCAATCCCTCCCAGCATCAGAGTCTTCTCCAATGAGTCAACTCTTCGCATGAGGTGGCCAAAATACTGGAGTTTCAGCTTTAGCATCATTCCTTCCAAAGAAATCCCAGGGCTGATCTCCTTCAGAATGGACCGGTTGGATCTCCTTGCAGTCCAAGGGACTCTCAAGAGTCTTCTCCAACACCACAGTTCAAAAGCATCAATTCTTCGGCGCTCAGCCTTCATGAGGTTTCCAAATTCATAATGGAGCATACATTTGTTGTGTGATGAAATTTTAGGACTTAGACATCTCCATTTACAATACAGAATTTCTAAGACAAAAGTCTCAACTAAACTTATTTAAATATAATTTTGTAGAAATGCTTCAGTTCAGTTCAGTCATTCAGTCGTGTCCGACTCCCTGTGACCCCATGAATCGCAGCTTGCCAGGCCTCCCTGTCCATCACTAACTCTCGGAGTTCAATCAGACACATGTCCATCGAGTCAGTGATGCCATCCAGCCATCTCATCCTCTGTCGTCCCCTTCTCCTCCTGCCCCCAATCCCTCCCAGCATCAGAGTCTTCTCCAATGAGTCAACTCTTCGCATGAGGTGGCCAAAGTACTGGAGTTTCAGCTTTAGTATCAGTTCTTCCAATGAAATCCCAGGGCTGATCTCCGTCAGAATGGACCGGTTGGATCTCCTTGCAGTCCAAGGGACTCTCAAGAGTCTTCTCCAACACCACAGTTCAAAAGCATCAATTCTTCGGCGCTCAGCTTTCTTCACAGTCCAACTCTCACATCCATACATGACCACTGGAAAAACCATAGCCTTGACTAGATGGACCTTTGTAGGGATAGTAATGTCTCTGCTTTTGAATATGCTATCTAGGTTGGTCATAACTTTCCTTCCAAGGAGTAAGCGTCTTTTAATTTCATGGCTGCAATCACCATCTGCAGTAATTTTGGAGCCCCCCAAAATAAAGTCTGACATTGTTTCCACTGTTTCTCCATCTATTTCCCATAAAGTGATGGGACTGGATGCCATGATCTTCGTTTTCTGAATGTTGAGCTTTAAGCCAACTTTTTCACTCTCCACTTTCACTTTCATCAAGAGGCTTCTTAGTTCCTCTTCACTTTCTGCCATAAGGTTGGTATCATCTGCATCTGTAGTGATTGCTATTTCTCCCAGAAATTTTGATTCCAGCTTGTGCTTCCTTCCTCCAGTCCAGCAGTTCTCATGATGTACTCTGCATAGAAGTTAAATAAGCAGGGTGACAATATACAGCCTTGACGTACTCCTTTTCCTATTTGGAACCAGCCTATTGTTCCATGTTCAGTTCTAACTGTTGCTTCCTGACCTGCATACAGGTTTCTCAAGAGGCAGGTCAGGTGGTCTGGTATTCCCATCTCTTTCAGAATTTTCTACAGTTTGTGGTGATCCACACAGTCAAAGGCTTTGGCATAGTCAATAAAGCAGAATTAGATGTTTTTCTGGAACTCTCTTGCTTTTTCGATGATCCAGCAGATGTTGATAATTTGATCTCTCATTCCTCTGCCTTTTCTAAAACCAACTTGAACATCTGGAAGTTCACAGTTCACGTATTGCTGAAGCCTGGCTTGGAGAATTTTGAGCATTACTTTACTAGTGTGTGTGATGAGTGCAATTGTGCGGTAGTTTGAGCCTTCTTTGGCATTGCCTGTCTTTGGGATTGGAATGAAAACTACATTTTCAATAATTCAGCTTGTTATCTTCTTGTAAAGGTACTTTCAAAATTGCAGTTAGTCCCAGCTGCCAGTGCAGGAGACATAAGAGATGTGGGTTTGATCCCTGTATTGGAAAGATCCCCTGGAGAAGGAAATGGCAACCCACTCCAGTATTTTTGCCTGGAGAATTCCATGGATAGAGGAGACTGGCAGGCTGCAGTCCATGGGGTCGCACATAATTAGACATGACTGAAGCAACTTAGCACACCCATATGCACAACTGTTGTACAAAATCAATATAACAACCAGGACCCTTTGTTATGTAACATTTTTTGTCTGAAGATTGAGACCTTACTCAAGAAAGTAGGCACCAATGTAGGCATGGAAGTGACAAAGGGCACTTGGGACAAACGGTTGTATTTATGTGGCAATGATAGTGACAATAAATATGGTGGAGAAGGCCAGGATAGCCTCCGTCAAAGTAATGACATCGTTTTGATGGAGCAAGTGTCATTTCCAGTGGATTAATACCACCACACCAAATAATCTGTTCAGAAAAATTACATTACAACTACTTTTTCTGATACCATCGAAGGGGAAAGAAAAGGATAAAGAAAAACATAGTACCTTTCAGCAAAAGGTTGAGGTAGAAGATAACCCTGTTTCTTTCAGGGTGGGAGGATGAGGAGGACCGCAGAAGGAAATCAATCAGATCAGATCAGTCGCTCAGTCGTGTCCGACTCTTTGTGACCCCATGAACCGCAGCACGCCAGGCCTCCCTGTCCATCCTCAACTCCCGGAGGTCACTCAGACTCACATCCATCAAGTGAGTGATGCCATCCAGCCATCTCATCCTCTGTCGTCCCCTTCTCCTCCTGCCCTCAACCCCTCCCAGCATCAGAGTCTTCTCCAATGAGTCAACTCTTCGCATGAGGTGGCCAAAATACTGGAGTTTCAGCTTTAGCATCATTCCTTCCAAAGAAATCCCAGGGTTGATCTCCTTCAGAATGCACTGGTTGGATCTCCTTGCAGTCCAAGGGACTCTCAAGAGTCTTCTCCAACACCACAGTTCAAAAGCATCAATTCTTCGGCGCTCAGCCTTCTTCACAGTCCAGCTCTCACATCCATACATGACCACAGGAAAGACCATAGCCTTGACTAGGCGAACCTTTGTTGGCAAAGTAATGTCTCTGCTTTTGAATATGCTATCTAGGTTGATCATAACTTTCCTTCCAAGGAGTAAGCGTCTTTTAATTTCATGGCTGCAGTCACCATCTGCAGTGATTTTGGAGCCCAGAAAAAGAAAGTCTGACACTGTTTCCACTGTTTCTCCATCTATTTCCCATGTAGTGATGGGACCAGATGCCATGATCTTCGTTTTCTGAATGTTGAGCTTTAAGCCAACCTTTTCACTCTCCACTTTCAGTTTCATCAAGAGGTTTTTTAGCCCCTCTTCACTTTCTGCCATAAGAGTGGTGTCATCTGCATATCTGAGATTATTGATATTTCTCCCGGCAATCTTGATTCCAACTTGTGTTTCTTCCAGTCCAGCATTTCTCATAATGTACTCTGCATAAAAGTTAAATAAACATGGTGACAATATGCAGCCTTGACATACTCCTTTTCCTATTTGGAACCAGTCTGTTGTTCCATGACCAGTTCTAACTGTTGCTTCCTGACCTGCATACAGATTTCTCAAGAGGCAGATCAGGTGGTCTGGTATTCCCATCTCTTTCAGAATTTTCCATAGTTTATTGTGATCTACACAGTCAAAAGCTTTGGCATAGTTAATAAAGCAGAAATAGATGTTTTTCTGGAACTCTTGCTTTTTCCATGGTCCAGCGGATGTTGGCAATTTGGATGGTCAACACTGAAATCAGATCGATTATATTCTTTGCAGCCAAAGATGGAGAAGCTCTATACAATCAGAAAAAACAAGACCAGGAGCTGACTGTGGCTCAGACCATGAACTCCTTATTGCCAAATTCAGACTGAAATTGAAGAAAGTAGGGAAAACCACTAGGCCATTCAGGTATGACCTAAATCAAATCCCTTATGATTATACAGTGGAAGTGAGAAATAGATTTCAGGGCCTAGATCTGATAGATAAGAGTGCCTGATGAACTATGTACTGAGGTTAGTGACATTGTACAGGAGACAGGGATGAAGACCATCCCCATGGAAAAGAAATGCAAAAAAGCAAAATGGCTGTCTGGGGAGGCCTTACAAATAGCTGTGAAAAGAAGAGAAGCGAAAAGCAAAGGAGAAAAGGAAAGATATAAGTATCTAAATGCAGAGTTCCAAAGAATAGCAAGAAGAGATAAGAAAGCTTTCTTCAGTGATCAATGCAAAGAAATAGAGGAAAACAACAGAATGGGAAAGACTAGGGATCTCTTCAAGAAAATCAGAGATACCAAAGGAACATTTCATGCAAAGATGGGCTCGATAAAGGACAGAAATGGTATGGACCTAACAGAAGCAGAAGATATTAAGAAGAGGTGGCAAGAATACACAGAAGAACTGTACAAAAAAGAGCTTCATGACCCAGATAATCATGATAGTGTGATCACTGACCTAGAGCCAGACATCCTGGAATGTGAAATCAAGTGGGCCTTAGAAAGCATCACTACGAACGAAGCGAGTGGAGGTGATGAAATTCCAGTGGAGCTATTCCAAATCCTGAAAGATGATGCTGTGAAAGTGCTGCACTCAATATGCCAGCAAATTTGGAAAACTCAGCAGTGGCCACAAGATTGGAAAAGGTCAGTTTTCATTCCAATCCCAAAGAAAGGCAATGCCAAAGAATGCTCAGACTACTGAACAATTGCACTCATCTCACACGCTAGTAAAGTAATGCTCAAAATTCTCCAAGTCAGGCTTCAGCAATATGTGAACCGTGAACTTCCTGATGTTCAAGCTGGTATTAGAAAAGGAAATCAATAAAAGGTTTCAAAAGAAATGGCTGGTACAGCTTGAGGAATTTTAGCACTGTTTTGAGTAAAACATGATCAAATCATTTATATCCATTCTAAAGAAAAGGTGCACTTCCTCTTCTACCATTTTTATAAAAAGGCATAAGATCCTAAATGATTCATTAGATAAAATAGATATATAAGTTCAACAACAACTATAAAATATAAAACCTGTGACATTTTCCTTGAGTTTTAATGCCCTTACAGATCCTCACCTTGGTATCTTGAGGGATTTCCTTCCAGTTCCTAATCAAGAACCCCAGTCTTGCCTGAGGCTTTCCACAGTAGCTGTCAGAAGAGGTTTAGAATGAGGCATTTCTGTTCTAGAACATGGATATTTTCTCCTTCAGAGGGGGTTTACATTTTAAACTTTCTTTATCCTCTCGGACTTTTCTTCTTATAGGAGAAATCTGAAGGGTAGAAGACCTTACCAGAGTGCAGGTGTAACAGCAGCAGCCACAATATTTCCCCACTGCATGAAACTAGTTCTTCCCACAAAGTCACAGGATAGTCAATTTACACCTCTTTTTCACATATGTCTTACACTTCTAGCTTCAATTTATTTAAACACTTGCTGGAATTTTAATTTCTCAAGTGATTCAGAAAATGAACCAAATGAATCTCTGAACTGTCTTACTGCAGTAGAGTCTAGTAATTATACTTGTGGGCCCAAGAGATAACCCAACCTGGGCTCAAATCCCACTCGTGTTTGGCAATCTCTATCTATGCTATTATAAAAGTAATTTGTGTCTGTCTCAGTTTTCTCAACCAAAAAGTAAGCTGAGTAACATCACCAACTTTGCAGAAAAATCATGAAGATTCAGCCAAATATGTGAAAGTATCCTGAACATTTCACACATATGTTAGTGAATGATATTAATGTTATGATCACTTCACAAAGCTGTGATAATTAAATGACAAAAGTAATATAAACCACTTAATCCAGTGTCTGGTATATTAAATGTGCCTATAAATGATTTGGTCTATTAAGAGAAGGGTCTGTTTGGCTGACTTGATAAAGGAGTTAGTTCTGTCTTTCTTTTATCCATGTTTGGTTCTTGTCTCCAACACTGTGCATGTAAAGGTTAAACACATTTTGGTGTATGTATATACCTAAATCTTGTTACAATATTTATCTTATGATTGCAAAGGTTGTCTCTAAACTAGAATTTAAGTACAATATTTTATATATCCTTTGCAGCCAGAAGGAAAGAGTGGGGTAGCAAAACAACATTTGTGTTTTCTGTATGCTCAGCTTCTATTCTGGGTGATTTACTTACATTTGGCCACTCAATCCTCCCAGGAACCTTTGAGAGGGATGTTATTATCTCCATTTGACAGACAAGAATGCTGAGAGTCAAAATATTTTCAAAGCCAGAGCTAAAACTAGGTATATAAATACTCACATTCATTGCCAAGAATATACAATGGGGAAAGTATAGCCTCTTCAAAAAATGGGACTGGGAAAAGTGGATACTGACACATAAATTGGAAACTTATTATACACAAAAATAACTAAACACAAAAATCAACTTAGAGTGGTTAAAACATCTAAAACTTCTAAAAGGAAAATAAGAGAAAAGCTTCATGACATTGATCTTAGCAATGATTTCATAGATATGACACCAAAAAAACACAGGCAACAAAACCAAAAATAAATAAGTAGGACCACATCAAACTGAAAAGCTTCTGTAGACCTAAGGAAACACCATATGAAAAGGAAACTTATGGAAGAAATTATTTGCAAATCACATGTCTGATATGGGGTTAGTGCCCAAAATATATAAGGAAGACATACAAATGATCAACTGGTATAGGAAGAGATTCTCAATGCTCCTAATCATCAGGAAAATGCAAATCAAAATGAGGAGATATCACCTCCTATCTGTTAGGATGGTCATTATTTTAAAAGTACAGAAAATAACAAAGGTTAATGAGTGTGAGAAAAAATTAGAACCCTCTTGCATAGCTGATGGGAATGCAAAATAGTACAGCTGCTACAGAAAAGAGTATGCTGTTCTCTCAAAGAACACTATGCTATGCTATGCTAAGTCACTTCAGTCGTGTCCGACTCTGTGTGACCCCATAGACGGCAGCCCACCAGGCTTCCCCGTCCCTGGGATTCTCCAGGCAAGAACACTGGAGTGGGTTGCCATTTCCTTCTCCAATGCATCAAAGTGAAAAGAGAAAGTGAAGTCGCTCAGTCATGTCAGACTCTTAGCGACCCCATGGACTGCAGCCTACCAGGCTCCTCTGTCCGTGGGATTTTCAAGGCAATAGTACTGGAGTGGGGTGCCATTGCCTTAGCCAACAATTCCACTTTTGGGTATTTATCCAAAATAGTTGAAATTGGAATCTCTAAGAGATATTAAAACTCTGATGTTCACTGAAGCACTCTATATAACAGCCAAAATGTGGAAACAACCTAAATATCCACTGAGAGATGGAGTGATAAGGAAAATGTGGTATATACATATGGAATACTAGTCATCCTTTAAAAAGAAGAACATTCTGAAATAAGCGAGCTCAATGAACCTTGAAGATATTATCCTAAGTGAAATGAGTCAATAACAGAAAGACACAGTCTGTATGATTTCACTTATGTAATCTATTTCTGCTTTATTGACTATGCCAAAGCCTTTGACTGTGTAGATCACAAGAAACTGTGGAAAATTCTGAGAGAGATGGGAATACCAGACCACCTGATCTGCCTCTTGAGAAATCTGTATGCAGGTCAGGAAGCAACAGTTAGAACTGGTCATGGAACAACAGACTGGTTCCAAATAGGAAAAGGAGTATGTCAAGGCTGCATATTGTCACCATGTTTATTTAACTTATATGCAGAGTACATTATGAGAAATGCTGGACTGGAAGAAACACAAGCTGGAATCAATATTGCCGGGAGAAATAGCAATAACCTCAGATATGCAGATGATACCACCCTTATGGCAGAAAGTGAAGAGGAACTAAAAAGCCTCTTGATGAGAGTGAAAGTGGAGAGTGAAAAGGTTGGCTTAAAGCTCAACATTCAGAAAACGAAGATCATGGCATCTGGTCCCATCACTTCATGGGAAATAGATGGAGAAACAGTGGAAATAGTGTCAGACTTTCTTTTTCTGGGCTCCAAAATCACTGCAGATGGTGACTGCAGCCATGAAATTAAAAGACGCTTACTCCTTGGAAGGAAAGTTATGACCAACCTAGATAGCATATTCAAAAGCAGAGACATTACTTTGCCAACAAAGGTTCGCCTAGTCAAGGCTGTGGTCTTTCCTGTGGTCATGTATGGATGTGAGAGCTGGACTGTGAAGAAGGCTGAGCGCTGAAGAATTGATGCTTTTGAACTGTGGTGTTGGAGAAGACTCTGGAAAGTCCCTTGGACTGCAAGGAGATCCAACCAGTGCATTCTGAAGGAGATCAACCCTGGGATTTCTTTGGAAGGAATGATGCTAAAGCTGAAACTCCAGTATTTTGGCCACCTCATGCGAAGGGTTGACTCATTGGAGAAGACTCTGATGCTGGGAGGGATTGGGGGCAGGAGGAGAAGGGGACGACAGAAGATGAGATGGCTGGATGGCATCACTGACTCGATGGATGTGAGTCTGAGTGACCTCCGAGAGCTGGTGATGGATAGGGAGGCCTGGCGTGCTGCAGTTCATGGGGTCGCAAAGAGTCGGACATGACTGAGCGATTGACCTGATCTGATCTGATCTGAAGATAATTCAAATAAAAAATTGTATAGAGTCAGATTGTGGAATGCTGGTTGCCAGGAGATGAGAAGAGCGAGAAACAGGGAGCTACTAATCAGTGGGCATAAAGTTTGAATTAGTGAAATAAATAATCTCTAGTGATTTGCTGTAAAATATTGTACATGTAGTCAACAACATTGCATTGTGCACTTAAAAATGTGTTAAGAGGATATATCTCATTGTGTTCTCACTACAATAAATAACATATAAAAATTTTTTTCAGTATCAAGGCAGTGTGACTGAAAACACATAATATCTCTTTCCATTAAAGTGTTCAGTGTGAATTAATTAAACAAGTAAATTTCTGAACTCACTAGACCAAAATTATATGCTCCAGAATAAGAAAAAAACAACATCTTTTACCATTTACTAATAATTTGTTACATAACTAGCAGTGAGCACAGAGATGTCTGATAGTAAGTGATGGATTGATGATTTATGGCTATCCTGAAGAAGCAAAACTGAGACCTCTTCAAAATTTGGTTCAGAATTTCAGAATGATGATGTCATGCTGCTAAGTCGCTTCAGTCGTGTCCGACTCTGTGCGACCCCATAGACGGCAGCTCACTAGGCTTCCCCGTTCCTGGGATTCTCCAGGCAAGAACACTGGAGTGGGTTGCCATTTCCTTCTCCAGTGCATGAAAGTGAAAAGTGAAAGTGAAGTCGCTCAGTCGTGTCCGACTCTTAGCGCTCCCATGGACTGCAGTCTACCAGGCTCCTCCGCCCATGAGATTTTCCAGGCAGGAGTACTGGAGTGGGGTGCCATTGCCTTCTCCGGATGATGTTATACTCATACTAAATGCGTGTAAAAAACACTTATTACTCACAAGTGAGATTTTTCTGGGGAGAGCAGTGTAGCTTTCCCAAGTTGAACTGAAAATGGCTTGAGTTTTTATGGTGGTTAGGGGATACTATCTAGCTGAAGGTCGCTGCAAGTTGTTTGAACTTGTTGCCTATATCAAAGGTCAGCATACACCTGGCTTTCTTGCCTGCTTGCTTAGCAAGATGAGAAAAGGAAAAGGGAAGAATAATATTAAAGGCTGTTAACATTAAGAATAATGTTAAAAAATAGGTTTTTAAAAAAATTTAGTCAGACTTCTCTTTGCTCCAAAAGGATAGAACAATTGTGGGAATATAACAATGTAAAAAGAAAAAGTTAAGGTAAATTTAAACTTAGTATGAAGAAAAGTATTAGGTTGGGAAATAGCAAAGTCAGTTTGTTGTACACAATATAATTTGAACAGTTAGAAATTTTAAATTATCAAATATTATTGCCTTGCTTTTAGAAATGGAAATTTGTAAAAAGTTATTCAAGAAGCAATACTTTGAAATCATTTGAGTCTCAAGCATAGCTTTAATCATAAAACTTGCTTTTAACTTTAGAAAAATATAATGGGGGAGATTTTTCTTTGGCTTTCAGTGAATTCCTCAAGTTTTAGTGAATTCATTCTATCTCAAGGCCGCCTCCACATTTCATTATCACCTGCTCTGTTTTAATTAAGAAATTATCTGCCTAGAGCCTCTGCTCCACAAGAGAAGGAAGCCACTACAACAAGAAGCCAGCGCACCATGACGGAGAGTAGCCCCTGATTGCTATGGAGGAAAAAGCCCATGTAGCAACGGAGACCCAGCACAACCACAAACAAACAAATAATTATATAAATAAATACTTTTTTTAAAAAGAAATTATCCACCAAAAAAAGTAGAGTTAAATATAAAAATGGATGTGTCTTGAATTTACTCAGTTCTGTCCTGTAACATTTCAATGTCCCTTTGCACTCTGTTGGAAATGGGAAAAACTCATCTGCCAACTACATATGGAAAGAGGATAAGAATATCCATGAAGGTACTAATTGAGTGGCACTAATTTACCTTGGGTTGTCTTAAGTATGGAATGTTTATATTAAAAGCAATCACAAATATTCTACAATTATTTTCCTTAACTATTTAATAGTCAGCTGAATAATCATCTCAATTAGCATTCAAATTCTATTAATACGAATTCTTTTTCCCATCTTTGCTTTGTTTCCCTTTCTATTGTTCTTTACCTGTGTGATTTCCATCCGCCGCCCCGCCCCCAGCCCGCATCTTTTCCTATTTAACATGAGACCCTTTCCAATCTGGAGATTTAATAAACATTCATATTCCTCTACTTAAAAAAAAAAACAAAAAAAACCCTAGTCTTTTAGACATAAGATTAAACTTATGTCTAAGTTTAGTCACTGTTTTTTTGTTTGTTTGTTTAAATATGTACTAACATATACAATTGGGCAGAGATGGTGCTAGAATCCTGGGTGGTGGGAACAATGGGAGGATAGAAGTTTGAAAAAAGGCTGCTTTTACTAGTTCACAGTCGAGTAGGGGAGCAAGAGAACAGTAAACATACAACTAAATATAACATCAGAGATCAGATCAGATCAGTCGCTCAGTCGTGTCCGACTCTTATAACCAGAGGTATATAATAGAGGTATATAATTATAATCGGATCGGATCGGATCAGTCGCTCAGTCGTGTCCGACTCTTTGCGACCCCATGAACTGCGGCACGCCAGGCCTCCCTATCCATCACCAGCTCTCGGAGGTCACTCAGACTCACATCCATCGAGTCAGTGATGCCATCCAGCCATCTCATTTTAATTATAATAGAGGTATATAAAAAAGGTAGACAATAAGAAGTTTTAATGGACGTTAAGTACTAATCTGTGAGATGCTAAGAAAATGTGGTCTATGTAAGAAAAGAAAAGATGCATCAACTTACATGAAAGACTATGGCTAATTTAAGAAATTATAGACTAATTTGGTATAACAACATAGAAGGCTTTGGGGGAATGTATGAAATGTGGTTGAAAGAGAAATATGCAGTCTCACTGTGGAAGATTACAAATGTTCTGAGAAGAGTGTGCATTCTGGAGGCAAAGAAAAGCCACTGAATGCTTATATGATCAAGGTGGGCTTTAGAAACACTTTTGATGATGGTGTGGGTAATGCATGGGCGCAAATAGGAAGGAACAGGGAAGCCAGGTGGAGGCTGAGACACTTGCTTGCCTGAAAGGATTCAGTTCTGATCTGAGACAGCAGCTGTGAAGATGGAGGGGAAGAAATGAGTTTGAGGGCTCCTCCAAGATTATAGTGGACAGGAGTTGGTTTAAAATGAGGTAAAAGAAGAGAAACATCTAATAACACTTTCCTGTTTCACTTGGTGAATTGCCTATGATGATTTTTACTGGACATGGGAAACCTAGGAGAGGAGCATATTTGAAACAAAAGAAAATTATCATTATTCTTAATGTGTTGTATCTGCATTGCTTACCTGATACTTATATAGCTATAGCTATATAGCTATATAGATACACCTGACTGCATGAATGGGGATTCCCAGGGGCGCTAGTGGTAAAGAACCTGCCTGCCAATGCAGGAGACATAAGAGGCACGGGTTTGATCTCTGGGTAAGGAAGATCCCCTGGAGGAGGGCATGACAACTCATTCCATTATTCTTGCCTGGAGAAAGAATCCCATGGACAGAGGAGCCTGGTGGGCTACGGTCCATAGGGTCATAGAGTTGGACATGACTGAAACAACTTAGCACCCGTGCATGTAACATCATGACTACATGAATGTTTGCTAACTTCTATTTTTCCTGTTATACACTTCTTATGTTTAAGCCTAGAATGTTTTGGTATCATGTTTTCATATGCTAAAAATAATCATATTCAAAATGTACACTAAATTGTCCAGTCTTAAAATTTTCTATTTCCACATCTATTGCCCACTGCATAATTATATTTGTCCTTCAGAATGACCATTGGCAAGCTTTAGGCACTGGACTCAGAATACTGGAGCACTGAACCCTGTATGTTTGAGGGTAGTTGCTGCCCCACAGAGCTCTTTTATAGTGTAAATCTTCAAGTACATCATTTGGTTTCTCATAAGAAGTTTGACTATGAAAGAAGCTTCTCTATTGGAGATATAATGTAAATAACATATATTATATAATGTATTTTAGTCAAAGCTATGATCTTCCCAGTAGTCATGTATGGATGTTAGAGTTGAACCAAAAAGAAGGCTGAACGCCAGAGAATGGATGCTTTTGAACTGTGATGTTGGAGAACACTTTTGAGAGTCCCTTGGACAGCAAGGAGATCAAACCAGTCATTCCTAAAGAGAAATCAACACTAACTATTCGTTGAAAGGACTGATGCTGAAGCTGAAGCTCCAATACTTTGGTCACCTGATGAGAAGAGCCGACTTATTAGAAAAGACCCTGATGCTGGGAGAATTGAAGGCAGGAGGAGAAGGGGATGACAGAGGATGAGATGGTTGGATAGCATCACCAAACCAATTCAATGGACATGAACTTGGGAAATCTCTGGGAGATAGTGAGGGACAGGGAAGTCTACTGTGCTGCAGTCCATGGGGTTGCAGAAAGTTAGACATGACTTAGTAACTGAACAATGTAAATAATAATAAAAAATCCAAGACCCATAGGAAAATCTTGCTGTGGTTCCTATTCATCACAAATCATTTAACAATGAAAATACTGCTAATATGGACATGAAAGATATGGGGGAGCACTTATCTCAAAATGTTCCAAGTAAACAAATGATCCATAATAATTCAGGGCCCTCTGACTTCAGATCCACTCTGCTAAGATTCATGTTCAACTTTTGGAAGAAATCAGCTTCCAGATACCCACTGAATGAAGAAGCTCCACTAGCCAGATGGCATATCACCTAAGGTGTTTTTGCTCAGATCTCATAATGTTAAGAGTATCAGCTGCCCTGGGCTGAGCTAGAAGCTATTCCTTTAGAGCCTTGAATATTTTGTAAATTGAAAAAAAAGGAACTTCCTAGAGTATAATCATTTGTAGTCACAGAAATGGATAAAATTGATTGGGTTTACCTGACAATAGATCAAATAACTGTTCACTGTACTGCTTGGTATTTAAACTGTTGGCTCTATTATATTAGAAATCAATTTGGCAGGGATGCACTCTGCCCTAATTGCATTTTTTAGCTCTTCTGGTAAGTATTTCCTGCCCACTAAAATAATACAGATAACTTGAAGCACAAAGTATTATTTACTTGGAATATCTCTTCATCCTCTTTACCAAGATGGCACCAAAGAATCAGAACTGGAAAAAAAAAATCATATATGTTTTATTTGATTACAAAATCTATTTGGGGCTATTGAGTTGGTGGTGGACAGGGAAGCCTGGCATGCTGCAGTCCATGGGTCACAAAGAGTTGAACATGACTGAGTGACTGAACTAAACTATTGCTTAGTTTCATAAAATGACTGCATACTTGGAAACAATGCCACTGTCTTAGACCAAAAGCACTCAGTGACCGACACGCTCAGTTGCAAAGTTGTCACTGTTTAGTTTCCAAGCTGTGTCTGATTTTTAAGAAATCATGGATTGTACATAGCCCACGAAGCTCTTATGTCCATGAGATTTCCCAGGCAAGAATACTGAAGTGGGTTGCCATTTCCTTCTCCAGGGGAGCTTCCTGATCCAGGGATCGAAACCATGTCTCCTGCTTGGCAGGCAGATTGTCCACCACTGAGTCACCAGTGAAGCCGCCTATGCAAAGTTAGGGACCAATTATTTTTGTAAGACCAAAATCACTAATCAAAACCATCATCGCTCTATTGAGTAGGAATGCTAAAACATTACGGGACATTTAGATTCAAGTTGGAGGCCTGAAGATCTGAGGAAGTTAAGGACTCCTTACACCCAACTCATCTTTAAATAGAAGAGGAAAAAGGAATAAACTTAGAAAATTTCTCTCTCAAAATAACCATGAAACAAAATTCTCAAACACATGAAGATATCTAATGTTAAGCAATTTAACTAAACTGATAACAGAATTATATTCTCATTCCTGATATAAAGAATGTTATGTAACAGCCTAACAGAAATTTAAAAATAAATACGTTTAAGTTGCTAAAAGAGATAAATGAGGGGCACCATAAATTACAAGTGATCAATACAATAAACAACAGTATGGATTAATCTCGCAAACACAATTTTGAACAAAATAAAACACATAAAAGAATATATAGCGTATAATTCCAATCATAAAAAATTGTAAAAACATGAAAAAAAATCTTCCCTGACTTCTGGTTTAAATACTTCCTCATTTTTTTCTTATTCAAAAATATCCCAGCTTTTTCTACACTTATCTGTACCTTTGCATTTGCCGTTTTCTCTTTTTAGAATGTTCTCACTCAAATTTTCAATCGTGATTAATTCCTTCCTTAAAGACTAAGCTGGGATGGTTTCAGGAACGGTGTATGCATATGTCCAAACTCATCCAATTATATACATTACACATGCACGGTTTTTTGCTTATCAATTACACTTCAATAAAGCTTAAGTTGGACTGCTACCTTCTCTGGGAAGTCTTATCCCTCATCTATGATGAGAGTTAGCAGTCATTCTAGTACCGCTTCTCAGACACATGAGATCATTACAGCAGTTATACACTCAGGTTTAGAGGAGATACGGCCTGGGGTGCAACATCTTTCCCACTACTTCCCAATTTTGTGATATTGATGATTCATCCAACCTCTCTATGCCTTAGTTTTCTTGTCAGTAAAATGCAAATAAAATATAACCTTCTTCTTATCATATAACCTTCTTCTTATCATATAACCTTCTTCTTATCATATAATCTTAATGATTAAAGCACAAATTCATACAATAGTATCTGACACATACTAAGTGTTCATTAATCTTAAAGATTATTTTTGAATCACAGCCTTTTGTATTCTATAACTTGGTCACTGCTAACCTCCCTAAGATTCCTGGTTTCATCTTTACTATATCCTGTAGGCTTTGTACCATGTATAGCATTTGGCATATATGAGGTACTTGACAAATTTGAGGGGACTTAAATATGAACAAGTATTTAAGTTATGTTCAACATAAATGTTATATCAAACCAATGAGTACTCATTTCCCCAGAGTTCCACCAGCTGTGTATGGGCTTACCTGTACATATATCTCAAAAAATGAACTCCCTTTTTACAAAGAATCATACAAATCATACAAACATCAAGCAAAGAAGAGTTCTAAATGAGTGAATAAGACTCTATTCTCAGTTTGCACCTTTCTTCAAGTTTCACTCACTTTGATTTTCTCTACCTGTGGCTATAGGCAAAAGTTTCCCTTGCAAAATATTTGTCCATGTCTATACAAAGATGTTATCAAAGTTCCAAGATCATAAAAGAGAACTCCACTTGAGCTCTCTATAACAAGAGGGTGGGCTTCAGGGCGTGATATCAAAAATATAATAATATATTAAAGACTTCAGGGTTGGGGGAGAATCAGAAAATAGACTTTATACAAAATAATCATCCTTCTTCCTTCTCTTTCTTTTGCTCTCTACTAATTCTTGGCTTCATTCTTCTTTGTGTGTGCCAAGTTTTCTCTATTTTAGTCCACATGGCAGAAAGCAATCATTCAAAGTTTTACTTATAACTCCATTCACAATAGAGTTGGGGCTCCTATATTCAGTTTTCAATAACTAGTTAGATTCTCAAAGTCAGTCAGTTATGGTTAAGGAGGCAGAATTATGCTAAAACAGCTTGGTTATATTCACACACACACACACACACACACACACACATACACAGTGTGAGTCTGATTTTGATAATAACAGCAATGATACAAAGAATCTCAAGTATAGTGGGTTTTACGATGTCACTCAAAATCTGTATGTACTGGAAACCTCAAAATGTAACCTTATTTGGAAATATGTTCTTTGTAAATGTAATCATAGTAAGGAACAAGATAAAGAAATTATCCTTAATTATCCTTAATTAGGCTTAGGTCAAAACCCAATGAGTGAATCCTTCTTTATAAGAAACAAAAAGGACACAAGGAGAGAGACACAGAGAAGAAAGTGATATGAAGATGGAACCAGAGATTAATGATGTGTCTATAAGCTGAAGAATGTTATGGATATTGTGCAACTGCCAGAAGCTAGGAGAGAGGCGTGGGGAAGTTTTCCCCTAAGAGAGGGTAAGACAAAAAGCATGTAATGGCAAAATTATAACATTATGACAGAAGGACATCATGACAGAGGGAAGCAGTCTTGTTGAATCCTTGATTTCACACCGCTGGCTTCACGAACTGTGAGAGAATAGATTTCTGTTGCCATATAACCCACCAAGTTGGTAGTAATTTATTATTGCAGCCGTAGGAAACTAATAGACTAAGCAAAGAGAAAACGAATGAAGGAGACGAACTGAGTAGTTACTTTTCCCCACCAAGAGATTCCCCTGTCTTCTCTGGTATATCATGCATTCTGTACTCCAGTTCAGCTATTTGCTTCCACTGTCCAATTTCTATTAACTTATGACTATAAAAGGATCCCAAGAAACTTAACATAAAATAATGCAATAATAGTTGATTATTATTGCTCACAAATGGCAAAAAAGCAGAAAATATTCATTCTTTATTTCTATTCCTTTACTGTTCTGAACTCATGTAACTAAGTAGTGTTTCCTCAGTTTAAGGACAAAATGTACACAACAGTTCTCACTTAAGCATTCATCACCAGGTCTCAAGGTCCTTGAATCATTTGAGATCGATTCTGTACAAAGGTGACTAAAATAAAATGCTTGAGCTGGTCCTTAAATATTCCTGCAGTCATTGAATACCTCTGCAAATAGCTTTTTAATGGCAAAGTTGCCACATTATGATTGAATTTGTACTGAACAAATGAGGACATATTATCATCTCAGCCAATATTTGACTTAGCTCAGAATTTCAGTTAACTTGGATTTTGTATGAGTTTGTCTGCAATGCAGTGCCTGAAATAAAATAAACTTTGTTTTTGTCTCTGTGTTATGTAAAAATATAAATACATATAATGAATAGAAAATAACCTTCATTTTATATAAATAGAATAAAACTAAAGTGGAAAGATGCCAGTATTATTTTCTGCAGTGGAAAATACACTGACCTTTCATTCATGGCTTAATCATGTCTCAAGTGTCCTGTGAAGAGAAAATAAAGCAGTAACGTGTCATTTTTCTGAAGGTCACTTACTGTACAACTCAGAAATTTGGAATATCAATGAAAACTTGGTATTATTGAAGAAAAGCCCATGATAATAGAAAGAAATGTTCATACATCTTTTGATTTGATGATTTAACAAAACATTTGATTTGGCCATTCAGAAAGAAAACATTTGACATATAATTGTGGCTCCCACCTGCAATGTGGGAGACCTGGGTTGAATCCCTGGGTTGGGAAGATCCCCTGGAGAAGGGAAAGGCTGCACACTCCAGTGCTCTGGCCTGGAGAATCCCATGGGTTGTATAGTCCATGGGGTCACAAAGAATTGGACATGACCGAGCGACTTTCATTTCACTTATTTGTTTTTCTGTTATAGTAATGATTTTATAAAGTCCAACTAGCTTATATGATTATCAACAAATTAAAATTAATCAGAATTAGGGAGCGCTAGAGTTAGTCACAGTGATGACAGAAGGAAATTAACAATCTGGGAGCAATGGAGGAAACAGATTATATTTTAAAATACAGAAAGGAGAGAGCTCTCTAAAATGATAAGGAAAAAGAACTTCTGATAAACAGTGCAAATTCACAACTGCTCAAACCTCCCAAATCATCTGCTGCTGCTAAGTCGCTTCAGTCGTGTCTGACTCTGTGCTACTTCATTGACGAAGCCCACCAGGCTCCCCTATCCCTGGGATTCTCCAGGCAAGAACATTGGAGTGGGTTGCCATTTCCTTCTCCAATGCATGAAAGTGAAAAGTGAAAGGAAAGTCGCTCAGTCGTGTCTGACTCTTAGCGACCCCATGGACGACAGCCTATCAGGCTCCTCCATCCATGGGATTTTCCAGGCAAGAGTACTGGAGTAGGGTGCCATTGCCTTCTCCACAATGTCATCTGGACATATATAAATGAAAGAACAAGCATTGCCAAATAAAATTGCCATAATTATGAGATTTTTTTCCATAAACTAGATATGAAGTAATACAGTTACTAAACATTCTGGGCTAAGTCAGAAACATTGAAGGTCCAGGGGGAGGGTCAATGTAACAGAATCTGTGCTTTATTTGGGAGGTGCCCATAAAACATGCATAATGGCAAAGAATAAGAAAATATAATGCAAGGAGAGGAATACATTTTTATTGACTGAAAACTGAAGCATCTCTAATACATGAAGCCAATCTAGAATTCTTTAATGTACTTAGTGACATAAATCCAGAGATAAATTAACCATATTGGATCAGAATCCAATGATAGGTGAAATATGCAAAGCCTGTCTTAGGAACCTTGTGTCACGGAAGGCCAAGATTAAGCCTCTTTAAGACAGTTATGTATTCTCTCAATATGTAATAAAGTAATATCTGTCCAAAGATGACCTTGCAAATAAGAATTATAAAGTACTAGAGGAAAACCAACACAACTGACAAAAATAGTTACCACTGAGAACATAGAGAAAAGTATCAGATCAGATCAGATCAGTCGCTCAGTTGTGTCCGACTCTTTGTGACCCCATGAACCGCAGCACGCCAGGCCTCCCTATCCATCACCAGTTCCCGGAGGTCACTCAGACTCACATTCATCGAGTCAGTGATGCCATCCAGCCATCTCATCCTCTGTCATCCCCTTCTCCTCCTGCCCCCAATCCCTCCCAGCATCAGAGTCTTCTCCAATGAGTCAACTCTTCGCATGAGGTGGCCAAAAGTATAGCAGAAAAAGTATATAGAGAAAAAGTATATAGAGAAAAAGTATATAGAGAAAAAGTATATAGAGAAAAGTATAGCAATCTGAAAAAGAACTGTAAAGTAATTGATTTAATGTTTTCCACAGAAAAATAAAAGTGAAAGCAACCAAAACAAGAATTAAAATGTTATCACACAGAAATTGGTGGTTATTAAATAAGAAATATTTGAATAGATTTACTTCTGAGCCAACTGGAGAGACTTGAGAAATGAAATAATAGCTGTAAAATCAGTGAAAACTTTCTTGAAAACAGAATAAAGAGACTAAAAATACAAAATATACAAAATATAAAACAAGGTTCGAATACACTAAATATTGTAGTTTAACGGAGGAGCCTGGTGGGCTCCAGTCCATGGGGTCGCTAAGAGTTGGACACGACTGGGCGACTTCGCTTTCACTTTTCACTTTCATGCATTGGAGAAGGAAATGGCAACCCACTCCAGTATTCTCGCCTGGAGAATCCTAGGGACAGAGGAGCCTGGTGGGCTGCCTTCCATGGGATCGCACAGAGTCGGACACGACTGAAGTGACTCAGCAGCAGCAGCAGCAACATAAGTAAATTGGGACAATAATACCAGATGAGAGATGAAATGATACAGAGGAAAGTGTAAGTATGCTAAAAATTTTGTCTCATTCCAAAGAAAGGTAGAATTACATCATGTATTTGTTTGAAAAAAAAAAGTTGATGCTTTGTGAATAAAAATTTAAAGAAATCCCAAACAAGAAGATGAGGAGGAAGAAAAAGGAAAAGGAGAAGAGAAAGGGGAAGGAAGGAAGAGGAGGAAGAAGAAATATTAAGAATTAAACTGTGGGAGATGGGAGGGAGGTTCGGAGGGAGGTCACATGGGTGTACTTATGGTTAATTCTTGTTGATATTTGACAGAAAACCACAAAATTCTGTAAAGCAATTATCCTTCAATTAAAAAAAATAAAGTGGCAAAAAATGTATGACACAACAATGGGCTTTCCTCGAGAAGAAATAAAAAATGAATTAAACTGTAAAACTTATAGAGAAAAAAATGAAAAATCAATGGAATAGGGAAAAAATGTTGGAGAGTTAAACAGTGGTTGAAAACATGAACTAGACAGTAAATGGTGCTGGAAAAACATTATAAAAACAATAAAATCCTGTTCATTTATACCTTTCTACATATACCAAGAATTTTAATACATAAGATACACAAAGAAAAAAATATATTGTTTAATAACCTATATGAAAACATGGGTGATATTTTCAGAATCTCAGAGGCAATCTTTCTAAACTGTCACATAATTCAGAAATCCTAACAAAATCAAATATGAAAAATTCAATGTCTTAAAACATAAAAAACTACAAATTTAATAATGATAAATTAAAAAATTAGAAAACTGCCTTAATTCATCTTTAAAAAAGTTAACTAAGTTGAAAGAAAAAGATCCACAGCTAAAAAAAAAAAAAAAAAAGAAATGGGCAAATAATATGAACACTCATTTCAATGAATGAGAAACAGAAATGGCTTTTAAACATACAAAATATTTTTAATCTAACTCCTAAAATAAGAGATTCAATTAAACTATATGCTTTGTGTTTATCAAGTGAGCACATTTCTTAAATCTGGTGACAATTAAATGCCATTGGAGAGTTTGTGTGCAAACACTTTCATGTATCTTTAATCCAGCTATTCTGCTTGTAATAAATTTTTCTACAGATATATCCATACTATGTGAAATGATTTATGTTCAAATTTATTTCCTATAACATTCTTAAGAGAGCAAAAGAATGGAAACAATCTAAATGAGAAAGAAAAAAAGAATTCAGTGAAGAAATTATATTTAGACAATGGCATATTGCTATGCTATGCTAAGTCACTTCAGTCGTGTCCGACTCTGTGTGACCCCACAGATGGCAGCCCACCAGGCTTCCCCGTCCCTGGGATTCTCCAGGCAAGGACACTGGAGCGGGTTGCCATTTCCTTCTCCAATGCATGAAAATGAAAAGAGAAAGTGAAGTCGCTCAGTCATGTCCGACTCTTAGCGACCCCATGGACTGCAGCCTATCAGGCTCCTCCGTCCGTGGGATTTTCCAGGCAAAAGTACTGGAGTGGGATGCCATCGCCTTCTCCGAATGGCATATTATGTGGATGTAAAAGATAAGAAGTCTTTTATGAACTGACATAAAGATTTCATGATATATTGCTATGTGAAAACGGTGAATAATAGTCTGCATATGTAACCAGTTATGCAGAAAAAAAAAAAAAAAACCATACGTTTTCATTGGTTTGAAATGAATAAAATTACCTGGAAGGATAAACAAGAAGCCAGTGGTGATAGTTATATGCTAAGGGGTATAAGCAGTTCTCATTGGAGAACAAAATTGGGAAGAGACACACTGTAGAAGATTTTAAATTTGTGATGCTTGACTTACATATTAAGTGTGCAGTATGATTATATTATTGAAAACCTATGCCTTAAATATTATTTTTGAGAAATAAAAATAAAGTAGGAAAAAATGTTAAAGTAAAAGCAGTGAATTAAACAGAAAGTACAAATATACTGATTAAAATGTTCTACATTATCAAGAGTTGACCAGGATATGAGCAAAGGCAGGACAGGCTATTTCATTGATGGGATTATGTGAATTACTTCTGTTTCTGAGACTAATTCACAGTACTACTGAAACAAAAAGTCATCTACTTCCCATGCAGTTTTCTTCCAGATATATATTACAGGTATATTTATCAGATCAGATCAGATCAGATCAGTCGCTCAGTCGTGTCCGACTCTTTGCGACCCCATGAACCGCAGCACGCCAGGCCTCCCTGTCCATCACCAGCTCCCGGAGGTCACCCAGACTCACACCCATCAAGTCAGTGATGCCATTCAGCCATCTCATCCTCTGTCGTCCCCTTCTCCTCCTGCCCCCAGTCCCTCCCAGCATCAGAGTCTTCTCCAATGAGTCAACTCTTCGCATGAGGTGGCCAAAGTACTGGAGTTTCAGCTTTAGCATCATTCCTTCTAAAGAAATTCCAGGATTGATCTCCTTCAGAATGGACTGGTTGGATCTTCTTGCAGTCTAAGGGACTCTCAAGAGTCTTCTCCAACACCACAGTTCAAAAGCTTCAATTCTTCAGCGCTCAGCCTTCTTCACAGTCCAGCTCTCACATCCATACATGACCACAGGAAAGACCATAGCCTTGACTAGGCGAACCTTTGTTGGTAAAGTAATGTCTCTGCTTTTGAATATGCTATCTAGGTTGGTCATAACTTTCCTTCCAAGGAGTAAGCGTCTTTTAATTTCATGGCTGCAGTCACCATCTGCAGTGAGTTTGGAGCCCAGAAAAACAAAGTCTGACACTGTTTCCACTGTTTCCCCATCTATTTCCCATGCAGTGATGGGACCAGATGCCATGATCTTCGTTTTCTGAATGTTGAGCTTTAAGCCAACCTTTTCACTCTCCACTTTCACTTTCATCAAGAGGCTTTTTAGCCCCTCTTCACTTTCTGCCATAAGAGTCGTGTCATCTGCATATCTGAGGTTATTGATATTTCTCCCGGCAATCTTGATTCCAACTTGTGTTTCTTCCAGTCCAGCATTTCTCATGATGTACTCTGCATATAAGTTAAATAAACATGGTGACAATATGCAGCCTTGACGTACTCCTTTTCCTATTTGGAACCAGTCTGTTGTTCCATGATTTATACATATGCACAATAAATTAGGAACAAATATGCTTACTGTGGCATTATTTGTTATAATAAAAAAATTGATAGCAATGTAAATGTCTACCTAAAGAGAAATAGTGGTATATTCAAAAATGGAATGATACACTAATTAAAAAATAAACTTGAGCTACACATGTCAACCTGGAAAATGTTCCATCAGTACACTAATTCCCTTTCATCCAGCCTCAAGTTCCTTGCCAGACTATCCCTCCATTGCACTTAGCCATGAAAGCCCAACTTTCCCTCTACTCCCCCGTCACTAAGGCCACTCAATCTGATGAGAGAAAACACACAATCATGCTGACTAGTTAATTTAAGTTCACCTGGCAATTCACACTATGATTCTCTTACCAATTAGTAGCAATTTTTCCCTCTCTCTGTGTTCCAATTAATTACTTTTTATCCTAAAGGATATTTTAATTTTCACACTTGATTCTCTCTCTCCAACTTCCAATGATTCCCATTATTTTCATACTCAGCTGATTATTTTAGCCCCTATTGCACTGAGAAAATAATAAAAACTGCAGATAATTTTATTTTATCAACTAACTTATAATTATCTTCTCCAATATACCCTGCCTTCTCTTCTGCTATTGTATAAGTTGTCTATGTAGAGCCAACCCATCCATTCCCCAACTGTTTCCAATTATTTTTTCCTGTATCACTTTTTTTTTCCCATCAGCAAAGAAACATCTTAAAAGAAAAACCCTCATGACATCTGTATCTCTTTTAGCTGATGCTTCATTTTTCTGAACTCCTTTTGAGTTACTTGTCTAGTAAAACATGATGGTCTATTTTATGGGCATAGAAGGAACCTATCTTAACATAGTAAAGGGTATATATGATAAGCTTACAGCAAACATTATTCTCAATGGTGAAAAACTGGAAGACTTTCCTCCTAAGATCAAGAACAAGACAAGGGTGTCCACTTTCACCACTATTATTCAACATAGTTCTAGAAGTCCTAGCTACAGCAATCAGAGAAGAAAAAAAATAAAAGGAATCCACATCAGAAAGAAGTAAAGCTCTCACTGCAGATGACATGATACTGTACACAGAAAACCCTAAATATAGTATCAGAAAATTACTAGAGCTAATCAATGAATTTAGCAAAGTTTCAGGATACAAAATCAATACCCAGAAATCACTTGCATTTCTTTATACTGACAATGAAAAATCAGAAAGTGAAATTAAGGAATCAATCCCATTCACCATTGCAACAAAAAGAATTAAATATCTAGGAATAAACTTACCTAAGGAGACAAAAGAACTGTACACAGAAAATTATAAGACACTGATGAAAGAAATCAAAGATGACACAAACAGATGGAGAGATATTCCATGTTCCTGGGTAGGAAGAATCAATATTGTGAAAGTGACTATACTACCAAATGAATCTACAGATTTAATGCAGTCCCTATAAAATTACCAATGGCATTTTTCACAGAACTGGAACAAAAAATTTCACAATTCATATGGAAAAACAAAAGATCCTGAATAGCCAAAGAAGGCTATAGAAAGAATGGAGCTGGTGGAATCAAAATTCCTGACTTCAGGTTATACTGCTGCTGCTGCTGCTAAGTCGCTTCAGTCGTGTCCGACTCTGTGCGACCCCATAGATGGCAGCCCACTAGGCTCCTCTGTCCCTGGGATTCTCCAGGCAAGAATACTGGAGTGGGTTGCCATTTCCTTCTCCAATGCATGAAAGTGGAAAGTGAAAGTGAAGTCGCTCAGTTGTGTCCAACTCTTTGTGACCCCATGACTGCAGCCCACCAGGCTCCTCCATCCATGGGATTTCCCAGGCAAGAGTGCTGGAGTGGGGCGCCATTGCCTTCTCTGCAAGTTATACTACAAAGCTACAGTCATCAAGACAGTAGGGTACTTGCACAAAAACAGAAATACAGACCAATGGAGCAAGATAGAAAGCCTAGAAATAAACCCATGCACCTATGGGTGCCTTATTTTTGACAAAGGAAGCAAGAATATACAATGGGGCAAAGACAGTCTCTTCAATAAATGGTGCTGGGAAAGCTGGAGAGCTAAATGTAAAAGAATAAAATTAGAACACTTCCTAACACCTTCCACACTTCCATACACACTAACACACTAACACACTTCCATACACAAAGATAAACTCAAAATGGATTGAAGACCTAAATATAAGACCAGAAACTATAAAACTCTCAGAGGGAAACATAGGCAGAACACTCGACATAAACCAAAGCAAGGTCCTTTATGACACACCTCTTAGTGTAATGGAGATAAAAACAAAAGTAAACAAGTGGGATCTGATTAAACTTAAAAGCTTTTGCACAGCAAAGGAAACTATAAGCAAGGTGAAAAGACAACCCTCAGAATGGGAGAAAAAAATAAAGCCAATGAAACAAGTGACAAAGGATTAATTTCCAAAACATACAAGCAGCTCATACAATTCAACACCAGAAAAACAAACAACCCAATCAAAAAGTGGGAAAAAGACCTAAACAGACTTTTCTCCAAAGAAGACATATAGATGGCTAACAAACACATGAAAAGATGCTCAGCATTGCTCCTTATTGATGCTGCTGCTAAGTCGCTTCAGTCGTGTCCGACTCTGAGCGACCCCATAGACAGAAGCTCACCAGGCTCCCCCGTCCCTGGGATTCTCCAGGCAAGAATACTGGAGTGGGTTGCCATTTCCTTCTCCAGTGAATGAAAGTGAAAAGTGAAAGTGAAGTCGCTTAGTCGGGTCCGACTCTTAGCGACCCCATGGACTGGAGCCTACCAGGATCCTCCATCCATGGGATTTTCCAGGCAAAAGTACTGGGGTGGGGTGCCATTGCCTTGCTCCTTATTAGAGAAATGCAAATCAAAACCACAATGAGATATCACCTCACACCAGTCAGAATGGCCCTCATCAAAAAGTCTACAAACAATAAATGCTGGAGAGGGTGTAGAGAAAAAGGAATGCTCTTGCACTGTTGGTTGGACTGTAAATTGATACAGCCACTATGGAAGATGTTATGGACATTCCTTAAAAAAACTAGGAATAAAACCACCATATGACCCAGCAATCCCAGTTCTAGGCATATACCCTGAGGAAACCAGGGTTGAAAAAGACACATATATCCCATTGTTTATTGCAGCACTATTTACAGTGGCTAGAACATGGAAGCAATCTAGATGTTCATCAACAGATGAATGGGTAATGAAGTTGTGGTGTATATACGCAATGGCATATTTCTCAGCCATCAAAAGGAACACATTTGGGTTAGTTCTAATGAGGTGGATGAACCTAGAACCTATTATACACAGTGAAGTGAGTCAGAAAGAGAAAGATAAATACCGTATTCTAAGCCATATATGAGATGGCTGGATGGCATCACTGACTCGATGGATGTGAGTCTGAGTGGGAGATGGTGATGGACAGGGAGGCCTGGCGTGCTGCGATTCATGGGGTCGCAAAGAGTTGGACACGACTGAGCGACTGAACTGAACTGAAGACATATATATGGAATTTAGAAAAATGGCACTGAAGAATTTACTTACAGGGCAACAGTGGAGAAACAGACATGGAGAATAGACTCATGGACATAGGGAGAGGGGAGGAGAGGGTGAGATGTATGGAAAGAGTAACATGGAAACTTACATTACCATGTGTAAAATAGCCAACAGGAATTTGCTGTATGGCTCAGGAAACTCAAACAGGGTCTCTCTATCAACCTAGAGGGGTGGAATGGGGCAGAAGATGAGAAGGAGCTTCAAAAGGGAGTGAATATATGTATACCTATGACTGATTCATGTTGAGGTTTGACAGAAAACAGCAAAATTCTATAAAATAATTATCTTTCAATAAAAAATAAATTAAAAACATGATGGTCTATTTTAAAAGTTTCCATTAAAACATCACAAACTTATTGGTATAAATAAAAGAAATAATCTCATAATTTCTGTGAGTCAGGAGTCAAGTATGAATTAGTTGGGTTTTCTACTCAGACTCTTAGTGGGTTGAATCAAGAAGTCAGCTGGGACTCTGATTTCAAATGAGGGGTTTATTGGGATTGTCTTCTAAGCTCAGGAGTTCTTGTTACAATTCATTTCCATGTAGTTGTAGGACTGAGTTCCATGTTTTCTTGCTGGCTGTTTGTGGGAGGTAGGTCCCTGTAATCTCCCAGAAGACTCCAGCTCACAGACTCTCTGAGAACATAGTAGTTTGCTTTTTCTTCAAGGCCAGGAGACAAATTTACCTCACATATTGAATCTCTGATTTCAGGAGAGGCCTTGTCCCTTTTAGACTTCATTTGATTATGCTAGGGCCACCTGAATAATTCCCTTTTTGATTAACTAAAAGTCAACTGATTTGGTGCCTTAACTGCAAATGCAAAAGCTTCCTTGTCTTTGTAATATAAAACTAAACAAGGGTGAAACTCGTCATATATGCAGTTACATCTGCACTCAAGGAGAAATGACCGAAAGCATGTACCCTGAAGGTGATGCGTTCAGACATTTTGAGGATCATTTCTACCTACCACTCCTTTGACATAAAATTCTTTTAAGTATTGGTCAATACCAATTGGTTTGTCATTAATATGCCTAGCCTTGAGCCCTCTCTAAACAGGTTTTCATCTGTATTACTCCATTAAATTTACTCCTGTAAAAGTTATCAATGATATTCGCACTAATTCTATCAGTCAGTTGAAACCTCAGTTTACTTTCCTTACCTGTAACATTTGACATATTTAATCTTGTTCTCCTTCTTTTTTTAATAAATTAAGGTCATTATCTTAAGCAGGCATAGTTCACAGTGCCCCCAAATATTTACAATAGTAATATCAAAGATCACTGATCATAGATCACCAGTAAGTTTTTATTTACCACCACCAATTCCTTCTCCAATGCTTTTCATTTCTATATGTACATCTGACTTTCTGACCTATGCAATTTTTCTTCTCTCTAAAGAACTTCTTTTAATGTTTCTTGTAAGGTACATCTACTGGCCACAAATTCCATCAGTTTTTGTTTGTGAGAAAGTCCTTACTTCTCCTTCACTTTTGAAGGATGATTTCACAGGGCACAGAATACTAGGTTGGTGTTTTCTTCTCACGATGCTTTAATTTCATTCTGCTCTCTGCCTGTTTGCAATGTTTCTGAAGAGAAATTGGATGTAGCCGCTCAGTTGTGTCTGACTCTCTGTGACCCCATGGGCTGTAGCCCGCCATGCTCCCCCATCCATGGAGTTCTCCAAGTAAGAATACTGGAGTGGGCTGCCATTTCCTACTCCAGGGGCTTGTTGTCCTTCTTGAAACACTTTTTCCATTTAGATTTCAAGGCATCATATTCTCCTGGCTTTCCCCCTATTTCACTGAGTATTCTCTTCATTCTTCTTGACTAGTTCTTCATTCTCTCCACAAAACCCTTAAATGTTACAGTAAAGCTAGGCCTCATCCTTATAATCTGTACTCATTTTCTTAAACACTTTGTCTGGTGTCATGGTTTTAAGGAATCTCTATATGCCACTTTTGACCTTTCCCTTGAAATCCAGATTCTTATATCTTGCTCTCACTTATCATCTTCATTTAGATTTCTTCTTAAAAAGCATTCATTAATAAACTGACCAAAAGTAATATTCTAGTTATACCAGGTGTCACATATGTTTTCTCATCTTGACTTAGTGAATTTTGAGTCCAGTATTTAAATTGTTCAGGTGCAAACCCATGGATTCATCACTGATATTTTTCTCTCATACCACATTCAGGATACTGAGAGAGGCATTTGCCTACATCTTAGATATATCCTATGTGTGTGGGTGTGTGTGTGTGTGTGTGTGTGTGTGTGTGTGTGTATGCACACATGTGCTCAGTAGTGTCTAACTCTTTTTGACCTCAAGGACTGTAGCCTGCCATGCTCCCCTGACTATGGAATTTTCCATGCAAGAATTCTGGAATGGGTTGCCATTTTCTACTCCAGGGGATTTTCCTGATACAGGGATCAAACACACATATCTTGCATCTCCTGTACTAGCAAGCAGATTCTTTACCACTGAGTCACTTGGGAAGCACTTAGATATATCCTATTATCCAACCACATCTTAAAATTTCTACCACAGTGTAGAAAAAAAAGAGAAAAAATATTATCAATTAAGGAGTTTATAAATCAATCTAACATACACTTCCTAGTGAAATAATTTTTTGTTTAAAATTATTTAATGACTCACATTTACTTTATGATACAATTAAAATTATTTTTATGACCCTTATATGAAGCATGTAGAATTTTCTCTGCTAGAAATGTCATCACCATAATCTGTCTTTTCCACATGAATCCCGATATTCCTTCCGTACTCTGCTCATTTTCCACAAATTAAAGAACCCTGGATCATACAAATACACGTGGTCCAACTCATTCAATGAAAATGTTAAATATAAAAAAGATAAAAGTCCATGTTCACATGTGAAAGGTGTCTCAAGGCACTGTACTTGAAATAGGTCATTAGTGGCCTCTTGTAACTTCATATCAGATCAGATCAGATCAGTCGCTCAGTCGTGTCCGACTCTTTGCGACCCCATGAACTGCAGCACGCCAGGCCTCCCTGTCCATCACCAGCTCCCGGAGGTCACCCAGACTCGCATCCATCGAGTCAGTGATGCCATCCAGCCATCTCATCCTCTGGCGTCCCCTTCTCCTCCTGCCCTCAATCCCTCCCAGCATCAGAGTCTTCTCCAATGAGTCAGCTCTTCGCATGAGGTGGCCAAAATACTGGAGTTTCAGCTTTAGCATCATTCCTTCTAAAGAAATTCTAGGATTGATCTCCTTCAGAATGGACCGGTTGGATCTTCTTGCAGTCCAAGGGACTCTCAAGAGTCTTCTCCAACACCACAGTTCAAAAGCATCAATTCTTCGGCGCTCAGCCTTCTTCACAGTCCAGCTCTCACATCCATACATGACCACAGGAAAGACCATAGCCTTGACTTATCAGGGAATAATATTTCAAAAGTGCTATGAATAGCAACCAAATTCTTCCAGAATCTATTTGATTTTCATAAATGTATATATATATATATATACACACATTCATTAAGAATGAATAAAAATATTACTACTGTCAATTCCATACTTTGAGGCATTTAATTATTAGCACACTGGTCTTAGAGAAGAGAAATTCATTTATGGTGTACAGACTAATGTTTCCTCCAAAGATGTCCATATCTTAATTCTTGGAATATATGAATATGTTATGTTAAAAGACAAAAGGGAATTAGGTTGCAGATAGAAATAAAGATGTAACCAGCTAACTTTAAGTAAAAATATTTGTTATCCTATAATATCTGGATATGCCCAAATCATCACAGTGATTCTTAAAAGTGGAAGAGGGAGGCAGAAAAAGAGAACATGATGATGGAAACAGGGAGAACAGTTGAGACTTGGCATGAAGTCTATTGTTTAATTCCTTCTTGAGGTCTGACAGTATCTCTCTTTTTTCAACTTGTGAAATACTGTTATATTCTTATAATAAATCCCCTAAACTTACCTTCTTTTGCTTCAGAGAGCTCAAGTAGAGTTCTGTTACATGATTGCAAATAAGTCTGAGCTTTTAACATAATCAAGAGGAGAAAAAAAAAAAAAGAATAAAAAGGAGTAAATCACTAACTAGGAGCGGGGGAACATTAAGAAAAAAATATATCTGACAAAGAACTTGAATCAAGAATATATAAAGTACGTGCACAACTGAACAATTAAAAACAAACATAAAAATGGGCAAATAATTAAACAAACAATTCAAAGGAAGACATGAACAGTCAAAAAGCACATCAGATCAGATCAGTCGCTCAGTTGTATCCGACTCTTTGCGACCCCACGAACTGCAGCACTCCAGGCCTCCCTGTCCATCACCAACTCCCGGAGCTCACTCAGACTCACATCCATCGAGTCAGTGATGCCATCCAGCCATCTCATCCTCTGGCGTCCCCTTCTCCTCCTGCCCTCAATCCCTCCCAGCATCAGAGTCTTCTCCAATGAGTCAACTCTTCGCATGAGGTGGCCAAAATACTGGAGTTTCAGCTTTAGCATCATTCCTTCCAAAGAAATCCCAGGGCTGATCTCCTTCAGAATGGACTGGTTGGATCTCCTTGCAGTCCAAGGGACTCTCAAGAGTCTTCTCCAACACCACAGTTCAAAAGCATTAATTCTTCGGGGCTCAGCCGTCTTCACAGTCCAGCTCTCACATCCATACATGACCACAGGAAAGACCATAGCCTTAACTAGGCCAACCTTTGTTGGCAAAGTAATCTCTTTACAGGGAAATGCAAAGTAAACCACAGCTTCATACCATTATATATCAGAAAGAAAAGTTAAATTTAAAATGACTGTCAATTATGTATGTTGGCAAAAATGTATAGCAATTGGAACTCTGATTGAAATATGTATAATATTATATCTGAAATGTATTAATTGTTCAAACTAAATACTGTCATGTTACAATTTGTTCATATTAGATGTTTGTAATGTTTCTGATAATCAATAAAAGAGATTCTTGATAAAAAAAAAAGAAAAAAAAAAGAATTTAAATAAAGTAAAACCATGTTGGCAGGGTGTTTGGAAGTTTGTTGTCATCTTAAACATACATGTACAATATGATCTGAAAATACCGTTCCCAAGAAAATTAAAAATGAAGTGTCCATTAAGACAAACAAGAAAACTTATACTGGAATTTCTAAAGACTATGCGTAATAGCCCCCAAATAGATACAACTCAAAAGCCTATCAAAAGAAGAATGAATATGAAATATTGAGTTACATTCTTAGAATAATATCCAAAAATATGAAGGAAAGAATTAGTATTATTTGCAGTAACATAGATGAATAACAAATTTATGCTGAGCAATAGCAGACAGACAAAATTATATATTGTATGGTTTCATTTTAATCAAAGTCTAGAACAGGCAAATCTAATCTATGGTGAAATTCAGTACAGTGGCAGATAAGCACTAGGGATTGTTTTTTGTGGCAATGGAAATGCTCTATCTTCATAAGAGTTTAAGTTGCATGGGTGCTGCCTGTCAAAACAGCATACAGTTCACCATATGTATCTTACTTCAAGAATACAAAGGACTAAAAGGAAGTGAACTATCTTCTTATATACACACCAAAATTTTCTTCTTATGAAATAGGAATCTGAGTAATCATAAAAAGAAAAAGTTTGTACTTTTGTAGGTGTGGTATGTGTATGTGTTCTAAGAAACACAATTTTTTACAACATGTGTCCAACCACATATTTGCTATGTAATTAAGGAACATTCGAGTACACAAGATTTATGATGAGATCAAAACACTGTTTTTTCTTGCAGTTTGGGGAGAAAATGTTGGGAGTTAGGTAGCTCTGAAACTGCTACTGTCCACAGTTACAGTATTAATGAAGATAATGAAGATCAATTAAGGTCTGCTTCAGGAAGTTATTGCCTCCGTAGGCAGCTGTGGTCCTGAAAATACAGATGGTCTCTATCAACTGCCTCTAAAGCAAGCATACACTATTTCTTAAAATGTTCATCATTCCTCCAAGACTTATCCATGTGAGTTAAATATGGTCACAACCTTCTCTTTGTTCATATAGTTTGTCCCCACTGTCAGTTCAGTTCAGTTCAGTTGCTCAGTCGTGTCCGACTCTTCTCGAACCCATGAATTGCAGCACGCCAGGCCTCCCTGTCCATCACCAACTCCAGGAGTTCACTCAGACTCACGTCCATCGGGTCAGTGATGCCATCCAACCATCTCATCCTCTCTCGTCCTCTTCTCCTCCCACCTTCAATATTTCCCACCACTGGGGTCTTTCCCAATGAGCCAGTCCTTTGCATCAGGTGGCCAAAGTATTGGAATGATGCCATCAGTGATGCCATCCAGCCATCTCATCCTCTGTCGTCCCCTTCTCCTCCTGCCCCCAATCCCTCCCAGCATCAGAATCTTTTCCAATGAGTCAACTCTTTGCATGAGGTGGCCAAAATACTGGAGTTTCAGCTTTAGCATCATTCCTTCCAAAGAAATCCCAGGGCTGATCTCCTTCAGAATGGACTGCTTGGATCTCCTTGCAGTCCAAGGGACTCTCAAGAGTCTTCTCCAACACCACAGTTCAAAAGCATCAATTCTTCGGCGCTCAGCCTTCTTTACAGTCCCATTCTCACATCCATACATGACCACAGGAAAAACCATAGCCTTGACTAGACGGACCTTTGTAGGCAAAATAATGTCTCTGCTTTTCAATATACTATCTAGGTTGGTCATAACTTTCCTTCCCAGGAGTAAGTGTCTTTTAATTTCATGGCTGCAGTCACCATCTGCAGTAATTTTGGAGCCCCAAAAAATAAAGTCAGCCACTGTTTCCACTGTTTCCCCATCTATTTCCCATGTAGTGATGGGACCAGATGCCATGATCTTCGTTTTCTGAATGTTGAGCTTTAAGCCAACCTTTTCACTCTCCTCTTTTACTTTCATCAAGAGGCTTTTTAGTTCCTCTTCATTTTCTGCCATAAGGGTGGTGTCATCTGCATATCTGAGGTGATTGATATTTCTCCTGGCAATCTTGATTCCAGCTTGTGCTTCTTCCAGCCCAGCATTTCTCATGATGTACTCTGCATATAAGTTAAATAAGCAGGGTGACAATATACAACCTTGACATACTCCTTTTCCTATTTGGAACCAGTCTGTTGTTCAATGTCCAGTTCTAACTGTTGCTTCCTGACCTGCATACAAATTTCTCAAGAGGCAGGTCAGGTGGTCTGGTATTCTCATCTCTTTCAGAATTTCCCACAGTTTATTGTGATCCAGACAGTCAAAGGCTTTGGCATAGTTAATAAAGCAGAAATAGATGTTTTTCTGGAATTGTACCATGTTTCAAATATTGCCTCAAACTCTCATTATTTTTGAACTTACCTCCTTTAGATATCCAGAATGTAAGTTTCTTGAGACCAGCCTCTTGTCTTAATCACTTATATATCCTCATAATAACTAGTATCATAGCAAATGCCATGTGAGAATTTGAGGGATTATTTATCTTGGTTTTTACTAACAGATTAGAATCCATTCATTAGTTTCTAAAAATTCATTCAAATTATAGAGCACTTAAAGATAGCTTTGTCTATTTAAAACTATCCTTGAGATCTTTCTCAGTTTGAAACATTATGAAAAAGCAGTTCTCTATATGGTTAGTGAGAACAGACACTGTCTCCTGACATGATTCATTGAATGAAACTGGAACACAGGTTGATTAACCTATTCTATTCCATGAAGATAGAATGAAAGGTCATATGAACTTTCCCAGTTATAACAATCAAAAGAGAATTGTAACAACAGATAAGTCATCATATTCACATAGAGGGCTATCTTCAGCACAGTGTTGTTTCTCAGGTTTGTTAATTCTGAAGATCTCGTGGTGATTTACAGGGCAGATTACATTCCATGAAAGGAAAATGATGTATATAAATCCTGAACCCAGAGAAGTGTAGAGAGCAATATGACCTCTGGGCTAATATGTGGGAGGGAGGTAAGGAGAAGGGTGGGGCAAGTGCAAAAGTCATGTCTTAACATCAAAAGTCGTGTAGTAAAAAAGTGTTTTTGTAATACTGATAACACATACAATAAGTATTAAATACTCATAGAATTCTAGTTTTCCATTGTGCTTTATGCACTGTTATTAATGAAAACAAAATTCTGATACTGAGTAATAAATAATAACTTTACAACTTCTCCAGATAAACTACTGGAAATTCTCTTAAATATAAAAGTGATGTGGGAAAAAGCAAATTTGTTTTAAAAACTCAAAAATCCACTTAAATACCTGAGAATTTTGGCAACTTTGAAAAACAAACCCTGCATTGCATTGAGACTGGATGCTAGGAAAGTGATGTTCAAGAAAATATGAAGTCCAGTTTTTAAAAAGGAGTTACCATGGTATATGATTTCTAATTTTTGCACTGGTAAATGATTTTAAAACTGTTAGATATGGCCTGTCTTCAGTGCTGTGGGTTCCTGGAACTGTTTTGATACCTTTTATTTTCTTTACCATTTACACAGGGAATGAACCAGTTTTTACTAAGCTGGATTTGGAAGGCACCCAGTTCCAAGCAGAGAAGACAGTCCAATTTTTACTTCTGGGTTGTGCTTCTTATATTTACTCAAATGAATTGTTTTCAGTTTTCAAACACTCCAAATTAAGCTCATAATAAGGTAGACTTAAAGTGGAAAACACATAAATAAATATAACAAGAGAATTCTCTTATGTGTTTTAAAGTTGCTTCTTTGTCATTATTATATATGATAACTTTAAAATAATATTCTATGTATGTTTAAAGAGGCCTAGAATAAGCACAGGATGAGTACGACATGATCAGGAAAGAAGCACTGTGAAGGTTAATTTTTTGTGTCAATTTGTCTGGGCCACAGTGCCCAGATATTTACTGGAACATTATTCTGAATAATTCTGTCAGAGTGATTTGGATAAAAATGTACATTAAAATTTGTAGGCTCTGAGTAAAGCAGATTGTTCTCCATAATGTAGGTGGCCAATTAAAGGTCTGAAGAGAATAAAAGACTGGACTTCCCTGTAGCTTCCCTAGTGGCTCAGAGGATAAAGTGTCTGCCTGCAATGCAGGAGACCCAGGTTTGATCCCTGGGTTGGGAAGATCCCTTGGAGAAGGAAATGGCAACCCACTCCAGTATTCTTGCCTGGAGAATCCCATGGACAGAGGAACCTGGTGGGCTACAGTCCATGGGGTCGCAAAGAGTCGGACACGACTGAGAGACTTCACTCTCTCTCACTCACTCTCTCCCTTGTAGTAGGAAGGAATTCTACAGCTTGATAGCCTTTGGACTTGAACTGCAACGCCATCTCTTGCTGGAGCTCCAGCCTACTCTATTAATTTTAGACTTGTCAGCCTCCATAACTGTGTGAGTTATTTCCTTTTATATAAATAAATACACACACAGGGTTTATTGTTTCTTTTTCTGATAAACCCTGACTAACACAAGCTATATCTGAAACAGTCTCCATGTGAAGCACCCTGTTACTTGAGGTTTTTTGGAATATGAGGTAATCAACTTTCTTCACAGGACAACAAAATTTTGTTGAAATAAGAACAAGAAATCTGTTTGGAGATCATTACAGATTGGTCCAGAGTTGGTGAAAAGAGAAACATCATGTAGCCTTCTTTCTTTAGAAAGACCATTCCTCTTTTGACAGTGTCTCCTATTATTCACTTAAAAGATGAATAATAGATGGTGATACATAACAAACATTCCACTGAGTTACCCAATGATACCTTATCAGTAATCAAGTCCAGAGTTTTTCAACCCCAGTCGAACATTTTGGACTAGATAATTCTTTATTGTGGGTACCCCTCCTCCTGTGCCTTATATAAAGAGTACTTAGCAGCATCCATGGCCCCTCCCCAATAGATCCTAGTTGCGTTTCCAAACTGTAATAATCAAAAACATGTCAGATATTGCCAAACTGCCTTTGACTGAGAGCAACTGGCCTAGACCAAAGCTGCTATCTTAGTCTTCTCAGGTTTCCATAAAAAATACCACAGTGTGGATGGCTTAGACAAGAGAAATGTATATTCTCATAGTTCTGGAGGCTTGCTTGAAGTCCTAGATCAGGTCACCACCATGATCAGTTTCTGGTTGCTCTCATATAGTGCAGAGAGAGATAGAAAGAGAGAAAGGAGAGGGAGAGGAAGAGAATATGAGAGGAAGGAAGCTCTCTGTTGTTTCTTCCAATCAGGAAAATAATCCCACCATGATGCCCCCTATCATGACTTCATCTCATCCTATTTACTTCCCAAGTTCCCATCTTCAAATACCAATACTATCACACTGGGTGTTAGGGCCTCAATATATAAATTCAAGGGGACATAATTCAGCTCATAGTGGCTGCCCTTTGAAAATTTGGAAGTATTTGAAACCTCGTATTGACATTAAAATTCTTACTATGTTTCTTACTAATATACAAATAATGAAGCTTCTTTGAAAAGAATCTTTATGGAAAAGTAAGACTACCCTGGGGCTTCCTTCACATAACTCCAGAAGAAGGGTTCCAACTTCAAGAATGGCAGACATAAAGAGATCAAAGTTCAAGATCTTGCTGTGTACTTTTTACTATTATTATCTCCAATATTAGCATTTTGTGACAATGTATAGAAAAAAGTTTAGATGATTTCTAAACGTCCTTCCATTTCTTAAAAACCGGCATATCTTTGAATTTTCAAAAACTGGTTGCAGTAACTTGGAGTGACTCACTATTTTAATAGGACCTTGTGAAGATATATTAATAGTAAATTAAAATATGTGAGAGGTTATAAAGTAAATGAGAGCTTATTTTTTCTGTATACTTCTAGAAAGCAAAATTAGGGTTCAGGTTACATAAAGGTGAGGGGCAGAGATTTCAACTCAATATAAGAAAAAAACTTTCTTACACTCAAAGCTGCTAAAGTGGAATGAGATGTTTGATGAGGCAGTAAGTTCCAAGTCATTTAAAGTGCTTGAACTGATAAATCATTTTAGTGGATCATGTAAAGGGATTTACACATTAGAAAAAGACTAGCTTGCTTTTGAGGTCCTTTCAGTCTTAAAATTATGTGATTCTGAAGAGATACTTTTAAAAAATAATGTGAAAATAAAATTGTGCTTTTTCCCTAATTTGCTAGGGAAAAAAACACAAGCAAAAGAAAAACACTAAGTGCCAAATATGGCAATTGTTCTCAACTAAAACAATGCCCTTGGCAAAGTAAGATTCTCTGTGATGTACTTTTAAGGAAGTGAGGTCAACCATCAGGGTCATTTGTTGGAATCCCTCACACAAAAGCTGAGGTCTGAGTCACCATGGGGAGCTTTTACATCCATTCTCTCTTCTGATGCTTAACACTTGCCTGTGCTATGCCCACAGAGAAGAAGAGAGCTGCAATCAGAGTCACAGTGTGAGAAAGGTGACTCCAGCGACATCATTCCTGAACTCACTATTTCACAAATGAACAATCAGGGAAGTTTAGCAGGTTCATCGGATTCCTAGATAAACAGTTCACATACAAATGCCTGCACTTTCTTAGCCATTCACCAACTTGTGACCCATCAGTTGCACCATTTCTAAATGGCTATAAACTTTTCAGTCACCTCTGGTTAAGTGTTTTAATGTGAGAGTGTTTTAAGACTAATTAATTTTACTCAAGTAATTCTTTGGTTTTCACATCAAGATTGATATGATAATGCTTTGAGACTTCTGGGAAGCTACTAGTATCAAATGCAGATGAAGAACCTTCTTTCCCTGTTAGAAGATAGGATCCAGGGACTGAAGAGAAGTAGGAATTCGATTTGAAAGTTAAAGGTGAAATCAGAATGTCTAGATAATAGACTGGCTCGGGGCAATATCTTACAATAGGGAAGATTTACTTAGAGTTTTCTATGCACTTGTTCATATTCATTCAACAAATATCAATTGACTACAAATTACGTAGAAAGTCAAGTCCTCCCAGTATTCAGAACCTAATTCTCCTGCCTCTTTCCTTTTCAAAGACAAGTACCTGATGATTTCCCTAAGGCCCTATTGTTTAAGAAATTAATCACATAGAAATAATTAACATGGCTACTTTCAGATTTGAGTTTTTCTTACAGGGTACTTCCAGATCAGATCAGATCAGATCAGTCGCTCAGTCGTGTCGTACTCTTTGCGACCCCATGAACTGCAGCACGCCAGGCCTCCCTGTCCATCACCAGCTCCCGCCAGAAGATACCAAAGGACCAAAGTTTTAGTTTGTATCAGCTGTTCTAGCAAACTGAGAGAGTCATGTCCTAAGTAGATTGATAAGGAGTCTAGGGGTCCCCAAAGAGAGAGGAGTCTGGAATTCTCAAGGAGGAAAAAAAGACAAACTTTTTTTCTTTCTCCACATTCCTTAGGATTATACAACAATAATGTATCCGTCCTGAGGACAGTGTTATCTTAAAATGTAAATTAGGGGGGTAGACCTGGTCTTTTCCAGGATGTATCCTGTACTCTTGCCTGGAAAATCCCATGGATGGAGGAGAGTGGTAAGCTCCAGTCCATGGGGTCGCTAAGAGTCGGACACGACTGAGTGACTTCACTTTCACTTTTCACTTTCATGCATAGGAGAAGGAAATGGCAACCGACTCCAGTATTCTTGCCTGGAGAATCCCAGGGACAGCCGTCTATGAGATCGCACAGAGTCGAACACGACTGAAGTGACTTAGCAGCAGCAGCAGCAGCAGCATCCTGCCTGAAGACAGTGTTACCTTAAAATGTAAATTAGGGGGGTAGACCTGGTCTTTTCCAGGATGCATCCTGCCTGAGAAATCTTAAAGTGTAAATTAGGTCTTTACAACCTCCACACATTCTTTAGAGTATATAACTTTATTGCTAACACTAGCAAGGGGGTACTCTTTCTGCCCCCTTCTGATGCCTATGTCAGAAGCTTTCTCTATCTCCTTTATACTTTAATAAAACTTTATTACACAAAAGCTCTGAGCAATCAAGCCTCGTCTCTGGCCCTGGATTGAATTCTTCTCCTCTGGGGGCCAAGAATCCCGGTGTCTTCGTGTGACACAACAATCTTTCAAAACTATATTAGGTAGAGAGGGTGTAAGTGTCCTTTCAGGCTCCCACAAATGATGGCAACACACAACTCTGGCTTATTCTGTATAAATAGGATTAGTACAATTCTTTTCAAAATTGTTTTAAGAAAAGTTATTTAATAAATTTTGTTGAAGGAATGCATAAATGAACACAGAAAAACAAACAAAACCCTCATAACTTACTCAACAATAACTTTTAAAAAAAGAAAACATTAAAATTAAAAAAAAATTCCTCTGTTTTCTCATCAATCAAACCCAAACATTACAGGAGTGATTGACTGGATGCTCTCCCAAATTTTCTCTAATCTGAGGTAAAAAATTACTAGAGCTTCCCAAATAGTGGGCATTTTATATGCCAGTAAGACTATGAACCCAAAAAGGAAATCTATAGGGAGGAAGAATAACTTACTTTTAGGGGAATTCAGATGCAATATTGTATTTTCTGGAATACTTGAAGAGCAGATGGTGAAGGATAAATTTAAGTCTATAGAAAAAACAAGTGCATCTATCAAGGGAAACCAGCTACCAGTATGTAAAACGTGTTGCCCTTTTATTTTTAGTGTGAACTATAATGCAATTCCCTGAAATAGCAGTGCTGCTGTCATAAATATCCTGTAATTATGGGATTTTCTCAGCGTGTGACCAGAGAAATCTGCATGGTTAGCTGGAAATAATCAAGGGATGCTTTCTGCTTTTGAAGGTCCTTTGCTATTAGAAAAAAAAATAATTAATAAAAGGAAGAATGAAAGAACAAACTAAGCTGAAGTCAAACAGTATCAAAGCTACGTATTATGGAAAAGATGGTTTATACTCACATAAAACTTGAGAAAATAAATGCACGAAGGTTGCAAGGCCTAAAAGGATGAAAGAAACATTAGCTAAAAGATTCCACTTTGAAACTGTAAAAGGCATGCAGACCATCTCCTTTATGCATCACTGATGGGATGAGAAGCTTTTCAGGCCCTTCAATAATTCTTAGTATATGATTTCACTGAATCTCTCATTATTTTAAATGTCCTTGGTTGTTGTTACGTATAAGCTTACTGAGAACTGAAGTGTAAATCACTACCACACTGAAGTGAACTTGGTGTGTCACTTATATCCACTTTTACTAGTAGTAGAGGCTGCAACAGAAAGTAAAAGCTACTTTAACCCAGAATATAAATTCTACTTATGGATGGAACATTTGTTAGAATTTTATGCACGAATATCTTGAAATATGTATTCTTACATCAATAAATCAGAAAATAGATTTACTAAGTTTCATGTAGATTCTACTAGTAGAAGTCTTGACCTCAAAGAGAATGCAGTCTGAACTCAACTAGATTTAACAAATTCTGGCGTACCAAGAACATCCATATTCACAACTGTAGAACAGTGCGCAGAAGCTTGTTTCCCAACAAATAATACAATCCATAGAGAGCTACAATTCTTGATATTCTGGTACTGAAAAGAAGCTTTCCAATTTACTAACTGAAAAGTTTGTATTTCTTCAATGTGTGCCTTAAAACCCATTAGAAAAATGGCTTAAAAATAAAAGACCTTCATGAGGTATTTCATCAGAAATTGCATTCATAATGTTCCTGTGTTTTTACCATTTAATATACATAACATGATAAATTTAAAGAGTGTCTTTTAAAACAAAAATTTCTAATATTAAACTGAAATGTCTCAAAGAACTTCAACATTAAGGCTTTATTCCAAAATAATTCCATGTAAGTTTTTACAAATTGAAGCAAAGTTCTTTTTTTTTTTTTTTAATAATCTTGGACACTTTAAATGTACAATCTTCAACACTTTTCAGAATAAAAAGATTCAGAGGACTTTTCTTTGGAGAAGAGGGGATGGCAAGCTACTGAGAAAACAAACACACAAATAAGCATAAGGAGAAAATAGAATGCTGCTGCTGCTGCTAAGTCACGTCAGTCGTGTCCGACTCTGTGCAACCTCATAGACGGCAGCCCACCAGGCTCCCCGTCCCTGGGATTCTCCAGGCAAGAACACTGGAGTGGGTTGCTATTTCCTTCTCCAATACATGAAAGTGAAAAGTGAAAGTGAAGTCGCTCAGTGGTGTCCGACTCAGTGACCCCATGGACTGCAGCCCACCAGGCTCCTCTGTCCATGGGATTTTCCAGGCAAGAGTGCTGGAGTGGGGAAAATAGAGTACACCTAATTTATACTTAAACATTTAATCAGAGATCAGATCAGTCGCTCAGTCGTGTCCGACTCTTTGCGACCCCATGAATCGCAGCACGCCAGGCCTCCCTATCCATCACCAGCTCCCAGAGGTCACTGAGACTCACGTCCATCGAGTCAGTGATGCCATCCAACCATCTCATCCTCTGGCGTCCCCTTCTCCTCCTGCCCCCAATCCCTCCCAGCATCAGAGTCTCCTCCAATGAGTCAACTCTTCCCATGAGGTGGCCAAAATACTGGAGTTTCAGCTTTAGCATCACTCCTTGCAAAGAAATCCCAGGGCTGATCTCCTTCAGAATGGACTGGTTGGATCTTCTTGCAGTCCAAGGGACTCTCAAGAGTCTTCTCCAACACCACAGTTCAAAAGCATCAATTCTTCGGTGCTCAGCCTTCTTCACAGTCCAGCTCTCACATCCATACATGACCACAGGAAAGACCATAGCCTTGACTAGACGGACCTTTGTTGGCAAAGTAATGTCTCTGCTTTTGAATATGCTATCTAGGTTGGTCATAACTTTCCTTCCAAGGAGTAAGTGTCTTTTAATTTCATGGCTGCAGTCACCATCTGCAGTGATTTTGGAGCCCAGAAAAATAAAGTCTGACACTGTTTCCACTGTTTCCCCATCTATTTCCCATGAAGTGATGGGACCGGATGCCATGATCTTCATTTTCTGAATGTTGAGCAACATTTAATAAACCACCTTAAATTATCTCAGTGTTCATTATGTTTCCTTAATTTCCCTCACAAAGTTATTTCAGTACATTAGAACCCATACAGATAATTTCACAGCAGGAAGGGAGCTTTGTTTTGAGTTTTCTTTTTCTCCAAAAGGCTAATTTACAAATGGTCATGCCTTCAACAAATATTTTGTCCAGAATGGGGCTAATCTCATCACCAATGATAGAAAAGAGAAGAGAACAGTAGGGTAAAGTTCCTGATATTTATCGAGCTTAAATTTTATTGGGAAATCCAATAAACAACAATCTCATAAACAACCACATAAACCACTTAATATAGCATTAGATACTGATACACATCATGCAAAAAATGAAACAGATAATAGGCTAGGGGTGGGATGGAATAGCAGTGGGTAGGGAGGTTAAACATGTGGTTTAGTTTGTTGGTTAGTATTAGTCACTCAGTTGGTTCTGACTCTTTGTGACTCCATGGACCGCAGCCCACTAGGCTCCTCTGTCTATGGGATTCTCTAGGCAAGAATACTGGAGTGGTTTGACATCTCTTGTGGTTAGGGAAGGTCTTCTAAGAAGATAACATTTAGACACAGACCAGAACCCAGAGACAGGCAAAAACGGAGAAAAAGAGCACATCAAAGAGAAGAAATAACAAAAGAACAAGCCCTTGCAGATAGGATTTTTACGTGGTACTGACCTAAAATTTAAAATGCCATCAGACTTCCGGTTAAGATGGCGAAGGATTAGGACGGGGAATACGCTTTCTCCTCCACAAATTCATCAATGGGACATCTGGGCGCCGAGTAAATACCACAAACAGCTTCGGAGTGCTGGCGGAGGACGTCGGACACCCAGAAAAGCAACTCACTGCCTTCTAAAGGAGGTAGGAAAGAATATAGAAGCCAGAGAGAGACAAAGAGGGAGGGGCGGACCTCTGTCCGGGAAAGGGAGTCTTAAAAAGAGAAGTTTCCAAACACCAGGAAACACTCTCCCTGCGGAATCTGCGCCGAACCTGGGAAACACGGAGACTATCATAACAGGGAGGAGAACAGTTGAGCAATTAGAACCCACAGACTGCGGGCCCTGCGGTAACTTCCGCAGCGGAAAAGCACCGCTGCAAACGCCCGCATCTGCCATTGGGGAGCCGGGGCTGGGCAGGGAGACGCCTTGGCCGTTCCCACGCGGGACGCTCCGCTGCCGGCGCTCCCCAGAGGGACGCTCCCCCGCGGGACTCTCCCCCACTGGACGCTCCCCCGCCGGCCACTCCCGCGCAGGCGTGCCCCCGCCCGCTGTGCCGGCGGCTCCCACGAGGGCCACCCCATCCCCTCCCCCACCCGCCCGCCCTCCATTCCCGTTGCCGACCCCTCCCCCTCTGCGGGCCTCAGCGCAGACTTCGTTCGCCTGATTGTCTGGAGTGCTGCCTAACTGGAGTAGTTTGGGCCGGCAATCCAGATTGTGCAGCGCCGACCACACGAGTGGCGGGCTTTGGCCCAGAACACCGCCGAACCGTGCACAGAACAAAGAACTATACAGACCAACCACAGAGAAAGGGGCCTATAGATCTTGAGAAATTTAAGCCGGAACAAGGAACTAGCTGAAAATGAACTGAACCCACAACAATAATAGAGAAACTCTTATATATATTGTTACTATTTTTACCATCATTATTTCCTTTTTTTTTTCTTTTCTTTTTTTAATATATATATATTTTTTAAATTTTTATTATTTTTTAATTGGAAAAAGGAAAACAAAAATTTTTTTTTCCCTTTTAATTTTTTTTTTGTTGTTGTTTGTTTTGTTTCTTTTATTTTTTTATTATTATTATTTTTTTATCCTCTAGTACTTCTTTAATCTCTACGTTTAGATATAACTTTTGCGACCCTGTTTTGTTTTTTTTTTTTTTTTTCTTTTTTCCTTTTTGTCCTTTGCTTTTTTCCTTTCCTTTTTTCTTTTCTTTACTGATTACTGACTAGATCTGTCTCTCTCCTTCACACTCCCTCCTTTTATCCTCCTGACCACCTCTGTCTCCTTCCTCCCTTTTTCCTTCTATGTATAATTCCATGAACATCTCTGAGCAGTCCAGTTGTGGAATGCATTATAGAAGAAGAAGTTTTTGAGACTACTGTAAAAATAAGACCAATAACTGGAACCAGGAGGCTTAAGTCCATACCCTGATCCCACGAAACACTAATTGACAGGAGCTCATTAAAAGCCTCCATACCTACTCTGAAACCAAGCATCACACAAAGACCAGCAAGTTCCACAACAAGACATACCAAGCAAATTCTCCAGAAAAACAAGAACACAGCCTGAGCTCCAATACACAGGCTACACAAAGCGACCCCAAAAGCATAGACATCTCATAACTCACTACTAGACACTCCACTGCACCCCAGAGAAAAGAAATCCAGCTCCACCCACCAGAACACCGATACAAGCTTCCATAAACAAGAAACCTCGACAAGCCACCGGTACAAACCCACATATAGTGCAGAAACGCCACAATAAAGAGAACTCCACAGACTACCAGAATACAGTAAAGACGCCCCAAACTTAGCAATTTAAACAAGATGAAAAGACAGAAGAATTCCCAGCAGGTAAAGGAACAGGATAAAAGCCCACCAAACCAAACAAAAGAGGAAGAAATAGCGAACCTACCTGATAAAGAATTCCGAATAATGATAGTGAAATTAATCCAAAATCTGGAAAGCAAAATGGAATCATGGATAAATAGTCTGGAGAAAAGCATTGAGAAGATGCAAGAAAGATTTAACAAGGACCTAGAAGAAATAAAAAAGAGTCAACATATAATGAATAATGCAATAAATGAGATCCAAAACACTCTGGAGGCAACAAATAGTAGAATAACAGAGGCAGAAGATAGAATTAGCGAATTAGAAGATAGAATGGCAGAATTAAAGGAATCAGAGGAGAAAAAAGAAAAACGAATTAAAAGAAATGAGGACAATCTCAGAGACCTCCAGGACAATATTAAACGTTACAACATTCGAATCATAGGAGTCCCAGAAGAAGAAGAAAAAAAGAAAAACCATGAGAAGATACTAGAGGAGATAATAGTTGAAAACTTCCCTAAAATGGGGAAGGAAATAATCACTCAAGTCCAAGAAACCCAGAGAGTCCCAAATAGGATAAACCCAAGACGAAACACCCCAAGACACATATTAATCAAATTAACAAAGATCAAACACAAAGAACAAATATTAAAAGCAGCAAGGGAAAAACAACAAATAACACACAAGGGAATTCCCATAAGGATAACAGCTGATCTTTCAATAGAAACTCTCCAAGCCAGGAGGGAATGGCAAGACATACTTAAAGTGATGAAAGAAAAGAACCTACAGCCCAGATTATTGTACCCAGCAAGGATCTCATTCAAATATGAAGGAGAAATCAAAACCTTTACAGACAAGCAAAAGCTGAGAGAATTCAGCACCACCAAACCAGCTCTCCAACAAATACTAAAAGACATTCTCTAGACAGGAAACACAAAAAGGATATATAAATTCAAACCCAAAACAACAAAGTAAATGGCAACGGGATCATATTTATCATTAATTACCTTAAATGTAAATGGGTTGAATGCCCCAACCAAAAGACAGAGACTGGCTGAATGGATACAAAAACAAGACCCCTCCATATGAATGAAACTAGAACACTTTCTAACACCATACACAAAAATAAACTCAAAATGGATTAAAGAGCTAAATGTAAGACCAGAAACCATAAAACTCCTAGAGGAAAACATAGGCAAAACACTCTCTGACTTACATCACAGCAGGATCCTCTATGACCCACCTCCCAGAATATTGGAAATAAAATCAAAAATGAACAAATGGGACCTAATCAAACTTAAAAAGCTTTTGCACAACAAAGGAAACTATAAGCAAGGTGAAAAGACAGCCTTCAGAATGGGAGAAAATAATAGCAAATGAAGCAACTGACAAACAACTAATCTCAAAAATATACAAGCAACTTCTACAGCTCAATTCCAGAAAAATAAATGACCCAATCAAAAAATGGGCCAAAGAACTCAATAGACATTTCTCCAAAGAAGACATACAGATGGCTAACAAACACATGAAAAGATGCTCAACATCACTCATTATCAGAGAAATGCAAATCAAAACCACTATGAGATACCATTTCACGCCAATCAGAATGGCTGCTATCCAAAAGTCCACAAGCAATAAATGCTGGAGAGGGTGCGGAGAGAAGGGAACCCTCTTGCACTGTTGGTGGGAATGCAAACTAGTACAGCCACTTTGGAGAACAGTATGGAGATTCCTCAAAAAACTGCGAATAGAACTGCCTTATGATCCAGCAATCCCACTACTGGGCATATACACTGAGAAAACCAGAATTGAAAGAGACACCTGTATCCCAATGTTCATAGCAGCACTGTTTGCAATAGCCAGAACGTGGAAGCAACCTAGATGTCCATCCACAGATGAATGGATAAGCAAGCTGTGGTACATATACACAATGGAATATTACTCAGCCATTAAAAAGAATACATTTGAATCAGTTCTAAGGAGGTGGATGGAACTGGAGCCTATTATACAGAGTGAAGTAAGCCAGAAACAAAAACACAAATACAGTATACTAACGCATATATATGGAATTTAGAAAGATGGTAAAAAATAACCCTATTTACGAGACAACAAAAGAGACACTGATGTATAGACCAGACTTTTGGACTCTGGGACCAGGAGAGGGTGAGATGACTGGGGAGAATAGCATTGAAATATGTATAATATTATATCTGAAATGTATTAATTGTTCAAACTAAACACTATCATGTTACAATTTGTTCATACTAGATGTTTGTAATGTTTCTGATAATCAATAAAAGAGATTCTTGATCAAAAAATAAAAATAAAAATAAAATGCCATCAGTTATTTACCATTCCTCATCAGCTTCTAAGAAATTAAGTTAAATTACAACAATCACCAAATAAGAAAAAAATTTCCTTGTGACTTTAAACATTATTTGTGGGTTTTATTACTATCTCTTTCATCCATTTAAAATTAAAGAATCTATTTTCCAAGTTAAAAAAGAAAAGGAAAAGTCCTATGTTGAAAAGATTTTGTTTTCTAAACAGCTAGGAGGCTGGTGAGACAGGAGCTGTATAAGCAATGAAGGTGAAGGTGTTTATGAGAGACAATGGCAGGACCAGATCCTGCAGGGCTTGGCAGGGCAGCCTGTGATGTGAAGGTTGGAAGTTCCATAGACATTTATTAGAGGATTTAATATATCTCTGGCTGCTGTGAGGAGAAGGATATTTAAAGGTATTTAATATGCCAGGTCGAATGGACTTCTGCCTTCTCTTTTATTTTCTTGGCACACAAGGCTCTGTGTTTGTGATATTTCACTTTTTGTTCTATTTCCATAGAAACTATTCTTGCTGTACCAGGTTGCAGAAATTATTTTTCATTTTTTTTTGTCTACTTTTCCTTAGGCAAATAGTCTCCCTCCCCTGTGCTTTATTCTATTGAAACATAAACTTTTTTATATATTTCTGCTAGTGTCAATTAAATACCTTATATTTTCCCCTCTAGAACTTAGGCTTATTGATCTGGTGTTATCAATATAAATAATATGTATGTTCCCTATCAAATTATTAAAGCCTTTGATTAAAAAATAATCCATTTAAAAATAACATTTAGATAACACTAGTCAATACTACTCTCACCATATATGCTGCACTCCCCCCATCCATTAAAACCCCAAATATCTAGAAAAGAATTCCATCCATAATAATAAACTTTCAACAAGTTTTTTTCCACATTAAACAGAAAGCTTTTCTCCTTTTTCATAAAATGGAAACAGATCAATCTGACATTATTCATTTGAGACACAGTGATCTTCCAGGCAGTGGTGAAAATTGGCTTTATTATTTTTCCATATTCTATTTTTGGAGGTTTTAAAAATATGTTTGATGACTTCATGCTATTCTTCATGCCTCAAAAATAGCCAAAGGCACCTCAGTTTACTTATGTCAAACAGATAATTATCATATACTATGGCGGAGGAATGAATAAGCCACTTTCCCTACCCTCTAGTGTCTTATGTCTAATATTATAGTCAGAAATTGTGAAAGTTACTCCAAGGCCTACAACAGAATATGATGAATATAATATTCAGATATGAGGCTCAATGAATACACACAAGAACTATGCATGTTCAATCACATCTGACTGTTTTGCAACTCCATGGACTGCAGACTGTCAGGCTCCTGTCCTTGGGATTTCTCAGGCAAGAATACTGGAGAGGGTTGCTATTTTTACTCATGTAAACACTTGAGTGATTCTTTAATGCATCTTGCTAGAAATAACAGTTCTGATAGTGGTTCTTAGAAATTATTATCCTTTTATTCAAAAATGAGTAGAAAAAGGAATTCTGTACTGACCTTTCTTGAAAAATGTTTGCAGGAATGTCACCGATACATTTATAGACTCTGAAAGGTCAACCATGATCAACATGACACATGGAAGGTAAATTTAAAATAAAAAATGAAGCAAATTTCGGATTATAGAGTTGATTTTTTAAAAATAATAAGTTCTTAGCAGGTAGTAAGTGACAGTAATTTAGTTTTTCCTTTCCTTCTTTTTTAACTACTGAAAACTATTTAAAACTATAGAATATCAGCAAGAGAAATGGGTACACACTTTTGTCCCTCAGAATTCACACATAGTTTCCATGAAGACAAAAGCTTCTCTTCAACCAAAATAAAACAAAGGAAGATAGTTTTTATTTATATTTTTGAGTCACAGTTCAGAATAAAACATTCCAACACCAGTTTATTTAACTTACATGCATAGTATATCATGCAAAATGTCAAGCTGGATGAAACACAAGCAAGAATCCAGATTGCCCAGAGAAAGATCAATAACCTCAAATATGCAAATGACATCACCCTTATGGCAAAAAATGAAGAGGGACTAATTAAAGAGTCTCTTGATGAAGGTGAAAGAGAGAGTGAAAAAGCTGGCTTAAAACTCAACATTCAAAAAACTAAGATCATGGCATCTGGTCCCATCACTTCATGGGAAATAGATGGGGAGACAGTGGAAACAGTGACAAACTTTATTTTCTTGTGCTCCAAAATCACTGCAGATGATGACTGTAGCCATGAAATTAAAAGACGCTTACTCCTTGGAAGGAAAGTTATGACCAACCTAGATAGCATATTCAAAAGCAGAGACATTACTTTGCCAACAAAGTTTAGTATAGTCAAAGCTATGGTCTTTCCAGTAGTCATATATGGATGTGAGAGTTGGACGATAAACAAGGCTGAAAGCACCAAAGAATTGATGCTTTTGAACTGTGATGTTGGAGGAGACTCTTGAGATTCCCTTGGACTGCAAGGTGATCAAACCAGTCAATCCTGAAAGAAATCAATCCTAAATATTCATTGGAAGTACTGATGCTGAGGCTGACATGCCAGTTCTTTGGCCACCTGATGCAAAGAGCCAACTCGTTGGAACAGATTGTGTTGCTGGGTAAGATTGAAGGCAGGAGAAGGGGACAACAGAAGATGAGATGGTTGGATGACATCACTGACTCAATGGATATAAGTTTGAGCAAGCTCCAGAAGATGATGAAGGATAGGGAAGCCTGGAGAAGGAAACGGCAACCCACTCCAGTGGTCTTGCCTGGAGAATCCCAGGGATGGGGGAGCCTTGTGGGCTGCAGTCTATGGGGTCACACAACGTCGGACACGACTGAAGCGACTCAGGGAAGCCTGGTGTGCTGCAGTCCACAGGGTCACAAAGAACTGGACATGACTGAGCGACTGAACAAAAACAGAAGGAGAGAAGGACTGATAACTTTTGAATGTGCTTATGTTTCTAATAAGATATACTTCCTTTCAAGATATCTATAAGTGCCCACCCATATTGAATCTATTCTACCAACCTCCAGTATTCTTATTTTTTTATTTTATTTTATTATTTTTTAAAATTAATTACTGTTTATAATAGCCAGTATTCTTATTTCATTTTTATAGGAAAAAAAAAAAAACCATCACCCTTATTTACTCACACATCTGTGCTGCACACCTCAAATTATAACCGAGAAGTGAGTTATCTTGCTTAAAGCTGAATTTAGTGGGAGTTTATGCAGTAATTTCCAAGTTCTACCTGGGCCTTAAATGTGCAAATGTGGTCCTGAGCTCCATTTGTAGACACGGAGTATACAAAGTTCACACAAATTTTCTTCATAAAGAAAATTTGAGGATATTTTCCTCTTATATATGAAAGAGAAAGAGGAGCGAAAGAGTGAAACAAAAGGACTAACTTCTCATGATGGTAAGACCTGAATCAGGGGTAAGAGTGAATTCAGATTCATCTTGTAGATCACCTCATTGTCTTCTGGGCCAGCATTTTATCCAGTCATGGCCATAGCACTAGCTTCACACAGGTGTACCTGGAAGCATCTCCAATCAGTTACACTGTGGAGCTCTACCTTTGTGCCATGAGGTTGCTCTGACTACGCGACTAAAGTGCACATGAAAACCCACCAGGCTTCTCGTGAAAGTAGAGCCTGGATATACATGACAGTGAACATCTCGTGGGGAAGCACTTGATCAATAGGAGAATGAACCATGGCAGATAAATTCTCTGCTCTTCTGTCTCTTGGGCAAAAGATTCTGAAATGCATCCTTTGAGGTTATGTAGAAGGTCCCAGTGGATTAAGCTCTCTGTATGTGCTGTGTAGGAGTAGTCTTCTTTCATTTCAGTCTTTTCTTAGTCCAAAATTACTATTCTCTGTCAAATCTTTTCTAATAATTGACACCTAAGCCTAAACTAAGTTAGCACCACATGGGCTCCCTGCACTTCCAGGTCTCACTTCCTGCAGTCCACTTGGGCCCGGGAACCCTTCTAAGAACACTTCTTTGGTCCTGGCAATGGTGAGGAGATTGGCCTTATGTTCCTAGTCATATATGTAAGCACAGAAATCAAAAGGAATCCGTGTGTACCACGGGGCTAACTCACTTGTGTGTTTTGCTCTGCGGACACAGGAGAGCTGAGAGGAGCTACTCCACGTTCAAGGTCAGGAGGGGCAGCGGTGAGGAGATACCCATCGTCCAAGGTAAGGAGTAGTGGCTATGCTTTGCTGGAGCAGCCATGAAGAGATACCCCACGTCCAAGGTAAGAGAAACCCAAGTGAGATGGTAGGTGTTGCGAGAGGGCATCAGAGGGCAGACATGCTGAACCATAATCACAGAAAACTAGCTAATCTAATCACACAGACCACAGCCTTGTCTAACTCAATGAAACTAAGCCATGCTGTGTGAGGCCACCTAAGACGGGCAGGTCTTGGTGGAGATGGCTGACAAAATGTGGTCCACTGCAAAAGGGAATGGCAAACCACTTCACTATTTTTGCCTTGAGAACCCCATGAACGGTATGAAAAGGCAAAATGATAGGATACTGAAAGAGGAACTCTCCAGGTCAGTAGGTGCCCAATATGCTACTGGAGATCAGTGGAGAAATAACTCCAGAAAGAATGAAGGGATGGAGCCAAAGAAAAACAATACCCAGTTGTGGATGTGACTGGTGATAGAAGCAAGGTCTGAAGCTGTAAAGAGCAATATTGCATAGGAACCTGGAATGTCAGGTCCATGAATCAAGGCAAATTGCAAGTGGTCAAACAGGAGATGGCAAGAGTGAATGGTGACATTCTAGAAATGAGCGAACTAAAATGGACTGGAATGGGTGAATTTAACTCAGATGACTATTATATCTACTACTATTGGCAGGAATCTCTTAGAAGAAATGGAGCAGCCATCATGGTAAACAAAAAGAGTCCAGAATGCAGTACTTGGATGCAATCTCAAAAATGACAGAATGGTCTCTGTTCGTTTCCAAGGCAAACCATTCAATATCACAGTAATCCAAGTCTATGCCCCAACCAGTAATGCTGAAGAAGCTGAAGTTGAATGGTTCTATGAAGACCTACAAGATGTTTTAGAACTAACACTCAAAAAAGCTGTCCTTTTCATTATAGGGGACTGGAATGCAAAAGTAGGAACTCAAGAAACACCTGGAGTAACAGGCAAATTTGGCCTTGGAATACGGAATGAAGCAGGGCAAAGACTAACAGAGTTTTGCCAAGAAAATGCACTGGTCATAGCAAACATCCTCTTCCAACAACACAAGAGAAACTCTACACATGGACATCACCAGATGGTCAACACCAAAGTCATATTGATTATGTTCTTTGCAGCCAAAGTTGGAGAAGCTCTATACAATCAGCAAAAACAAGAACGGGAGCTGACTGTGGCTCAGATCATGAACTCCTTATTGCCAAATTCAGACTAAAACTGAAGAAAGTAGGGAAAACCACTAGACCATTCAGGTATGACCTAAATCAAATCCCTTATGATTATACAGTGGAAGTGAAAACAGATTTAAGGGACTAGATCTGATAGATAGAATGTCTGACGAACTATGGATGGAGGTTCATGACACTGTACAGGAGACAGGGATCAAGACAATCCCCATGGAAAAGAAATGCAAAAAAAGCAAAATGGCTGTCTGAGGAGGCCTTACAAATAGCTGTGCAAAGAAGAGAAGTGAAAAGCAAAGGAGAAAAGGAAAGATGTAAGCATCTGAATGCAGAATTCAAAAGAATAGCAAGAAGAGATAAGAAAGCCTTCCTCAGCGATCAATGCAAAGAAATAGAGGAAAACAACAGAATGGGAAAGACTAGAGATCTCTTCAAGAAAATTAGAGATAGCAAGCGAAGAGTTCATGCACAGATGGGCTCGATAAAGGACAGAAATGGTATGGACCTAACAGAAGCAGAAAATATTAAGAAGAGGTGGCAAGAATACACAGAAGAACTGTACAAAAAAGAGCTTGACGACCCAGATAATCATGATGGTGTGATCACTAACTTAGAGCCAGACATCCTGGAATGTGAAGTCAAGTGGGCCTTAGAAAGTATCACTACAAACAAAGCCAGTGGAGGTGATAGAATTCCAGTTGAGCTATTTCAAATCCTGAAAGATGATGCTGTGAAAGTGCTGCACTTAATATGCCAGCAAATTTGGAAAATTCAGCAGTGGCCATGGGACTGGAAAAGGTCAGTTTTCATTCCAATCACAAAGAAAGGTAATGCCAAAGAATTCTCAAACTACTGCACAATTGCACTCATCTCACACGCTAGTAAAGTAATGCTCAAAATTCTCCAAGCCAGGCTTCAGCAATACATGAACCGTGAATTTCCTGATGTTCAAGCTGGTTTTAGAAAAGGCAGAGGAACCAGAGATCAAATTGCCAATATCTGCTGGATCATCCAAAAAGCAAGAGAGTTCCAGAAAAACATCTACTTCTGCTTTATTGACTATGCCAAAGCCTTTGACTGTGTAGATCACAATAAACTGTGGAAAATCCTGAAAGAGATGGGAATACCAGATCGCCTGACCTGCCTCTTGAGAAACCTGTATGCAGGTCAGGAAGAAACAGTTAGAACTGGACATTGAACAACAGACTGGTTTCAAATAGGAAAAGGAGTACATCAAGGCTGTATATTGTCATCCTGCTTATTCAACTTATATGCAGAATACATCATGAGAAATGCTGGGCTGGGGGAGGGACAAGCTGGAATCAAGATTGCTGGGAGAAATATCAATCACCTCAGATATGCAGATGACACCACCCTTATGGCAGAAAGTGAAGAGGAACTAAAAAGCCTCTTGATGAAAGTGAAAGAGGAGAGTGAAAAAGTTGGCTTAAGCTCAACATTGAGAAAACTAAGATCATGACATCCAGTCCCATCACTTCATGGGAAATAGATGGGAAAACAGTAGAAACAGTGTCAGACTTTATTTTTTTTGGGCTCCAAAATCACTGCAGATGGTGGCTGCAGCCATGAAATTAAAACTCATGTCTCTCACATTATCCACCTGCAATGCAGGAGACCCCAGTTTGATTCCTGGGTTAGGACGGTTCACTGGAGAAGGGATAGGCTAACCACTCCAATAATCTTGGGCTTCCCTTGGAGCTCAACTGGTAAAGAATCCACCTGTAATATGGGAGACCTGGGTTTGATCCCTGGGCTGGAAAGATCCCCTGGAGAAGGGAAAGGCTACCCACTCCAGTATTCTGGCCTAGAGAATTCCATGTACTGTATAGTCCATGGGGTCAGAAAGAGTTGGACATGACTAAGCAACTCTCACTTTTCACTTTCAAATAGTCTTAAAACATTCAAAGAGCACTTCTCAAAGTATGATAGTGACAATTCATACAAGTTTGAGTTAGAAAGGACTTTATCTAGGACAAACTATTTCCAAGATAGAAATTCTTCTTCAGCATTCTGGACAGATAAAATCCCAAATTTAGTTCTGTATGTATGTATGAAAAGAAATGTAAGACTTCAGATAGGAGAACACTCAATTTTTTTTTTTTTAACATATCTGTTCATAAGTTTTGCTTCTATCAGTATAATTTGCTTCATAAAACTTCTAATTGTTAGTCTTATTCTGCCTTCTGGCTAATATGCTTCAGTTATCTTATAGTCTTCTATTTTGACTGAAAAGAGATAAAATTTATACTGCCATCTTCCAAGGCTTATTTTGACTAAGCTTTCCATGGAAATTTTTCTAATGCCCATCAGATGACATGATATTCCACTATACTCAGATGCTTTATGAACTTGCCAATGTCTTCTGAGCATGCATCAGTTTGTCAATGATCTTCTTAATTTATGTTATCAAAACCAATATACAATATGTTGGTAGTGTTCTGGCTACCCTGGAGTACAATGGGATTAAAGTACTTATATTCTAGAAGCAGTTCTTTTCTTTTGGCGTCTTAAAAATATTCACTTCAGCAGTCAATTGAACACAGTGCTTTCTCATGATCTACTCAAATTTTAGAACTCCTTTCACTGGATTCAGAGCTACAATCATGATAAACAACCCTGATGCAGGCCATTTGCCCTGATGGGATCCTCACATTCATATAGAGGAATAACATTAAGAAGGCTGACACAGTTGGATTTCAGTTGAATTTGAGGGCTTTTAAAGTGTTATATAGGATCTAATGTGTTATCTGAATCAAAACTTGAGAAGCCATAAGAAACACAAACTCTACACTAAGCTACAGGCCTAATATTTGCTTTTATCAGCTTACTTACAAATTCATTTTTCTCCTTACATTTTAAAATGTGAATTTTTGTCTTCCTATATGGATTTCAGCAGGATATATTATAGATGGGTATAATTTTTACAGCAAAGCTTGTTGACAGTTTTCTAACATTACAAAGATCTAGGCATTTGCCAGCACATTAGTGCTAAAAACTTTTTTACTCAAGAGAAAATAATGCCTAGAAGCATAAACAAATAAAACTAATAGAGCAGACCTATTCTGGTAGAATGGTATGATGCTCACCATCTCTCTTTTACTATGGGTGTTCATCATTAATGGATCTGCGTAGAATTCTTCAGTTCAGTTCAGTTCAGTTCAGTCGCTCAGTATGTCTGACTCTTTGTGACCCCATGAATCGCAGCATGCCAGGCCTCCCTGTCCATCACCAACTCCCGGAGTTCACTCAGACTCATGTCCATCGAGTCAGTGATACCATCCAGCCATCTCATCCTCTGTCGTCCTCTTCTCCTCCTGCCCCCAATCCCTCCCAGCATCAGGGTCTTTTCCAATGAGTCAACTCTTCGCATGAAGTGGCCAAAGTATTCGAGTTCTTCAAAGAACAGTTTTAAAGCCATTGTATTTAAATAGCAGAGAGAGAAACATGGTATAGCAGCAAACTTTTAGATACTCAGAAACAAGCATAAGAGGCAAAGAGTAGGAAACTTAAAGTCATCTGAGAGACTTTCTACCCAGAGTATTCTGTTTAAATCATGAAGTAGTCAACCAGCTTACACATGAATTCTTTTGAAGATCTTAACATGCTTCCCTCAGGAATTTTTCTAATTATACTCCTAAAAGAGGCTTTTTCTGTCAGAGGCAAAAGAGGTCTGTATGTCTTAGTAATTCTAATTTTCACTTAGCTACTATTTAAGCTACCTCTTTCCGTTCCCTTAAAATTTTCCAAAACAGGTCTCTCTTCCTTGTCATCTCTATTTCATCTATAGTTTAACCAGTATTGCCATTGAAGAAAGAGCAGATACAAGCAGGGAGATTTTCAGTAGACCATAACTTACGTAGTACCAAAGCCATACTTCCTTTCTCTTTCATTCTTTATCCTCTATCTCTATCTCAGATGTCTATCCTGAAAGGTTTTTGAGATTTGTACTTGCATATCTATTGAATAGGGTCACTCAGTACTTTCAACTCCCTGACCTTTTATCCTAGATGACAAATAAGAGTTAAATGATATTTTTGATGTCAAGATAGTGGATAAGCCAGAATCTATAAGGGAAAAAAACAAAAAAAAGGTTCAGTGCTCCTGGTGGCATATTCTATTTCAAAAGCTAACTAGGACTCACAGGGCTGAGTTGGAGTCAATCACCTTGGAAAGCCCTGTTTTCCCATTTTCCCGGCATATGCCCCACTCATTAATAGAATGTGAAGTGTTCTTCTACTGGGAGAGGGAATGGGGAGGGCTAGAACTGGAAGATTCCTATGAAAATCTGAAGATATGATTATACAGAATCATCAAACATCTGGATTCTTTCAGCCTACTGGGATCATCCTCCCCCATAATATTTAAATTAAAATTCCTTGCCAAAATTTCTTTTACAGACTCAGATACACACACATTGTAGTGGTTCAGTTGCTAAGTCATGTCCAACTCTTTGGGACCACATGTACAGCAGCATACCAGACATCCGGGTTCTTTGCTCTAACAATTTGCTCTAACAATAGTCTCTAACAAATTGCTCAAACTCACATTCATTGAGTTGGTAGTCCATCCAACCATCTCCTTCTTCCCCTCCTGCCCTCAATCTTTCCCAGCATCAGGGTCTTTTCCAATGAGTTGGCTCTTCACATCAGGTGGCCAAAGTATTGGAGCTTCAGCATCAGCATCAGTCCTTCCAATGAATATTCAGGGTTGATTTCCTTTAGGATTGAGTGATTTGATTTCTTTGCTGTCCATGTGACTCTCAAGAGTCTTCTTCAGTACCATGGTTTGAAAGCATCAATTCTTCAGTGCTCAACGTTCTTTATGGTCCAACTCTCACATCTGTATGTGACTACTGGAAAAACCATACATAATGAAACCAAAACACTTGAAGATTCTGATTGATTGTCTGGTTGCTTTCCTCCTTTCCCTGAATAGTGTGTGTATGTGGGTAGTGTGATCTCTTTGTTCAGTACACTGAATGAACCCATTTTAGGTTAGATTATTTTTCCTTGATCCTGCCCCGGCTGCAAACACTAGTCACTCAGTGCAAGTAAAGGCAAGAGGCACTGACAGGGCAGGATGAGTGGGGTGTCATTAGGGAGAGAGATAGACAGGATTCCCTAAGTCTGGAAACCTTGGAATCTATTCTCCATGCCTATCAGATCAGATCAGCTGCTCAGTCGTGTCCGACTCTCTGTGACCCCATGCACCGCAGCACGCCAGGCCTCCCTGTCCATCACCAACTCCCGGAGGTCACCCAGACTCACATCCATCGAGTCAGTGATGCCATCTAGCCATCTCATCTTCTGTCGTCCCCTTCTCCTCCTGCCCCCAATCCCTCCCAGCATCAGAGACTTCTCCAATGAGTCAACTCTTCGCATGAGGTGGCCAAAATACTGGAGTTTCAGCTTTAGCATCATTCCTTCCAAAGAAATCCCAGGGCTGATCTCCTTCAGAATGGACTGGTTGGATCTCCTTGCAGTCCAAGGGACTCTCAAGAGTCTTCTCCAACACCACAGTTCAAAAGCATCAACTCTTCAGCGCTCAGCCTTCTTCACAGTCCAGCTCTCACATCCATACATGACCACAGGAAAGACCATAGCCTTGACTAGGTGAACCTTTGCTGGCAAAGCAATGTCTCTGCTTTTGAATATGCCATCTAGGTTGGTCATAACTTTCCTTCCAAGGAGTAAGCGTCTTTCAATTTCATGGCTGCAGTCACCATCTGCAGTGATTTTGGAGCCCAGAAAAATAAAGTCTGACACTGTTTCCACTGTTTCTCCATCTATTTCCCATGTAGTGATGGAACCAGATGCCATGATCTTCGTTTTCTGAATGTTGAGCTTTAAGCCAACCTTTTCACTCTCCACTTTCACTTTCATCAAGAGGCTTCTTAGTTCCTCTTCACTTCCATGCTTATAGTTTTCAATAATAATATATACATGTTTGTGTGGCTTAGTCACTGTCATATCCAACTCTTTGTGACCCCCTAGACTGTAGCCTGACAGGCTCTTCTGTCCATGGGGATTCTCCAGGCAAGAATACTAGAGTGGGTTGCCATGCCCTCTTCCAGGGAATCTACCCAACCCAGGGGATCAAACCCAGTTCTTCTGCATTTCTGGCAGACTCTTTACTGTCTGAGTCATCAAGGAAGCCAAAAGTACATAAGGCCTTGATAAGACTAGCAAGTGGGGCACTTTCTATCCTCCTTCTGATATCTATGTAAAAAGCTTTCTCTGTCATTTTTCACTATATTAAAACTTCTGCCACACAAAAGTTCTAAGTGATCAAGCCTGGTCCCTGGTCCCAAAGCTAAATCTTCTTCTTTGGAGATCATGAATCTGACATTGTTCACCATAAGTTATCAGTCTTATAACTGGATCTAATATATAGTAATGAACAGATTTGGCAAATGAATTAATGGCAATAATAATAGTACCTTATTAGGTACTATTAGCACTCATAAAGTTGTTGAGAGGGTTAAATTTGATAATGTACTTATGCCAGAGACTGGTAATTATCTCCTAATGTCAATTCTTCCTTTTTTCTTCATAGAATGTCCAACTTTTATTTGGGCATGTTGTTGCTCAGAGTAAAATGCTTCATTTCCCACCATGCTTTTCAATTCATATACATGTTTACTTACAGTATATAACCTTTTGAGATTTGCTTTTCTCATGCATAATTCCTTGGGCATTAATCAAATTGTTATGTGCATCAGTAACTTGTTCTTTTTAATTGATGACTAATATTTCATGATATGGATGTATTAGAGCCTGTTGAACCATTTGTCTGCTGAAAAAGAGTTTCTAGTTTTTGGCAAATGGAAATTATAGAACTTAAAAATACAACAATCAAAATAAAAACTCAATGGATGGACTTACTAGTAGAGGTTACAGAAGACAAGTCAATAAAATTTGACCAATATGAATAAGAAAGAGAGTTCCAGAAAAACATCTACTTCTGCTTTATTGACTGCACCAAAGCTCTTGACTGTGTGGATGACAACAAACTGTGGAAAATTCTCAAGAGATAGGAATACCAGACCACCGTACCTGCCCACTGAGAAATCTGTATTCAGGTCAAGAAGCAACAGTTAGAACTGTACATGGAACAACAGACTGGTTCCACATTGGGATAGGAATATGTCAAGGCTGTATATTGTCACCCTGTTTACTTATTTATTTTTTAATTTAATTTTATTTAACTTTACAATATTGTATTGGTATTGCCATATATCAAAATGAATCTGCCACAGGTATACATGTGTTCCCCATCCTGAACCCTCCTCCATCTTCCCTCCCCATACCATCCCTCTGGGTCGTCCCAGTGCACCAGCCCCAAGCATCCAGTATTGTGTGTCGAACCTGGACTGGTGACTCATTTCATATATGATATTATACATATTTCAATGTCATTCTCCAAAATCACCCCACCTCTCCCTCTCCCAGAGTCCAAAAGACTATTCTATACATCAGTGTCTCTTTTGTTGTCTCGTATAAGGGTTATTGTTACCATCTTTCTAAATTCCATATATATGTGATAGTATACTGTATTGGTGTTTTTCTTTCTGGCTTACTTCACTCTGTATAATAGGCTCCAGTTTCATCCACCTCATTAGAACTGATTCAAATGTATCCTTTTTAATGGTTGAGTAATACTCCATGGTGTATATGTACCACAGCTTTCTTATCCATTCATCTGCTGATGGACATCTAGGTTGCTTCCATGTCCTGGCTATTATAAACAGTGCTGCAATGAATATTGGGGTACACATGTCTCTTTCAATTCTGGTTTTCTCAGTGTATCCCCAGCAGTGGAATTGCTGGATCATAAGGCAGAACTTTTCCCAGTTTTTTAAGGAATCTCCACACTGTTCTCCATAGTGGCTGTACTAGTTTGTATTCCCACCAACAGTGTAAGAGAGTTCCCTTTTCTCCATACCCTCTCCAGCATTTATTGCTTGTAGACTTTGGATCGCAGCCATTCTGACTGGTGTGAAATGGTACCTCATAGTGGTTCTGATTTGCATTTCTCTGATAATGAGTGATGTTGAGCATCTTTTCATGTGTTTGTTAGCCATCTGTATATCTTCTTTGGAGAAATGTCTATTTAGTTCTTTGGCCCATTTTTTGACTGGGTCATTTATTTTTCTGGAATTGAGCTGTAGGAGTTGCTTGTATATTTTTGAGATTAGTTGTTTGTCTGTTGCTTCATTTGCTATTATTTTCTCCCATTCTGAAGGCTGTCTTTTCACCTTGCTTATAGTTTCCTTTGTTGTGCAGAAGCTTTTAAGTTTAACTAGGTCCTATTTGTTTATTTTTGATTTTATTTCCAATATTCTGGGAGGTGGGTCATAGAGAATCCTGCTGTGATGTATGTCAGAGAGTGTTTTGCCTATGTTCTCCTCTAGGAGTTTTATAGTTTCTGGCCTTACATTTAGATCTTGAATCCATTTTGAGTTTATTTTTGTGTATGGTGTTAGAAAGTGTTCTAGTTTCATTCTTTTACAAGTGTTTGACCAGTTTTCCCAGCACCACTTGTTAAAGAGATTGTCTTTAATCCATTGTATATTCTTGCCTCCTTTGTCAAATATAAAGTGTCCATATGTGCGTGGATTTATCTCTGGGCTTTCTATTTTGTTCCATTGATCTGTATTTCTGTCTTTGTGCCAGTACCATACTGTCTTGATGACTTTTGCTTTGTAGTAGAGCCTGAAGTCAGGCAGGTTGATTCCTCCAGTTCCATTCTTCTTTCTCAAGATAGCTTTGGCTATTCGAGGTTTTTTTTGTATTTCCATACAAATTGTGAAATTATTTGTTCTAGCTCTGTGAAGAATACTGTTGGTAGCTTGATTGGGATTGCATTGAATCTATAAATTGCTTTGGGTAGTATACTCATTTTCACTATATTGATTCTACCAATCCACGAACATGGTATATTTCTCCATCTATTAGTGTCCTCTTTGATTTCTTTCACCAGTGTTTTATAGTTTTCTATATATAGGTCTTTAGTTTCTTTAGGTAGATGTATTCCTAAGTATTTTATTCTTTTCATTGCAATGGTGAATGGAATTGTTTCTTTAATTTCTTTTTCTATTTTCTCATTATTAGTGTACAGGAATGCAAGGGATTTCTGGTGTTGATTTTATATCCTGCAACTTTACTATATTCATTGATTAGTTCTAGACTCCATTTTCTGGTGGAGTCTTTAGGGTTTTCTATGTAGAGGATCATGTCATCTGCAAACAGTGAGAGTTTTACTTCTTTTTTTCCAATTTGGATCTCTTTTATTTCTTTTTCTGCTCTGATTGCTGTGGCCAAAACTTCCAAAACTATGTTGAATAGTAATGGTGAAAGTGGGCACCCTTGTCTTGTTCCTGACTTTAGAGGAAATGCTTTCAATTTTTCACCATTGAGGATAATGTTTGCTGTGGGTTTGTCATATATAGCTTTTATTATGTTGAGGTATGTTCCTTCTATTCCTGCTTTCTGGAGAGTTTTTATCATAAATGGATGTTAAATTTTGTCAAAGGCTTTCTCTGCATCTATTGATATAATCATATGGTTTTTATTTTTCAATTTGGTAATGTGGTGTATTATGTTGATTGATTTGCGGATATTGAAGAATCCTTGCATTCCTGGGATAAAGCCCACTTGGTCATGGTGTATGATCTTTTTAATGTGTTGTTGGATTCTGATTGCTAGAATTTTATTAAGGATTTTTGCATTTATGTTCATCAGTGATATTGGCCTGTAGTTTTCTTTTTTTGTGGCATCTTTGTCCGGTTTTGGTATTAGGGTAATGGTGGCCTTATAGAATGAGTTTGGAAGTTTAACTTCCTGTGCAGTTTTCTGGAAGAGTTTGAGTAGGATAAGTGTTAGTTCTCTAAATTTTTGGTAGAATTCAGCTGTGAAGCTGTGTGGACCTGGGCTTTTGTTTGCTGAAAGATTTCTGATTACAGTTTCAATTTCTGTGCCTGTGATGGGTCTATTAAGATTTTCTATTTCTTCCTGATCCAGTTTTGGAAAGTTGTACTTTTCTAAGAATTTGTCCATTTCTTCCACGTTTTCCTTTTTATTGCCATATAATTGTTGATAGTAGTCTCTTATGATCCTTTGTATTTCTGTGTTGTCTGTTGTGATCTCTCCATTTTCATTTCTAATTTTATTGATTTGATTTTTCTTCCTTTGTTTCTTGATGAGTCTGGCTAATGGTTTGTTGATTTTATTTATCCTTTGAAAGAACCAGCTTTTGGCTTTGTTGATTTTTGCTATGGTCTCTTTTGTTTCTTTTGCATTTATTTCTACCCTAATTTTTAAGACTTCTTTCCTTCTACTAACCCTGGGGTTCTTTATTTCTTCCTTTTCTAGTTGCTTTAGGTGTAGAGTTAGATTATTTATTTGACTTTTTTCTTATTTCTTGAGGTATGCCTGTATTGCTATGAACTTTCCCCTTAGGACTGCTTTTACAGTGTCCCACAGGTTTTGGGTTGTTGTGTTTTCATTTTCATTCGTTTCTATGCAAATTTTGATTTCTTTTTTTATTTCTTCTGTGATTTGTTGGTTATTCAGCAGCGTGTTGTTCAGCCTCCATATGTTGGAATTTTTTATAAGTTTTTCTCCTGTTACTGAAATCTAATCTGACTGCACTGTGGTCAGAAAAGATGCTTGGAATGATTTCAATTTTTCTGAATTTATCAAGGCTAGATTTATGGCCTAGGATGTGACCTATCCTGGAGAAGGTTCCATGTGCGCTTGAGAAAAAGGTGCAATTCATTGTTTTGGGATGAAATGTCCTATAGATATCAATTAGGTCTATCTGGTCTATTGTATCATTTAAAGTTTGTGTTTCCTTGTTAATTTTCTGTTTAGTTGATCTATCCTTTGGTGTGAGTGGGGTATTAAAGTCTCCCACTATTATTGTGTTATTGTTAATTTCCCCTTTCATACTTGTTAGTATTTGTCTTACATATTGCGGTGCTCCTATGTTTGTTGCATATATATTTATAATTGTTATATCTTCTTCTTGGATTGATCCTTTGAGCATTGTGTAGTGACCTTCTTTGTCTCTTTTCACAGCCTTTGTTTTAAAGTCTCTTTTATCTGATATGAGTATTGCTATTCCTGCTTTCTTTTGGTCCCTATTTGCATGGAAAATCTTTTTCCAGCCCTTCACTTTCAGTCTGTATGTGTCCCCTGTTTTGAGGTGGGTCTCTTGTAGACAACATATGTAGGGGTCTTCTTTTTGTATTTATTCAGCCAATCTCTCTTTTGGTTGGGGCATTCAACCCATTTACATTTAAGGTAATTATTGATAAGTATGATCCCATTGCCATTTACTTTATTGTTTTGGGTTCGAATTTATATACCCTTTTTGTGTTTCCTGTCTAGAGAATGTCCTTTAGTATTTGTTGGAGAGCTTGTTTGGTGGTGCTGAATTCTCTCAGCTGTTGCTTGTCTGTAAAGCTTTTGATTTCTCCTTCATATTTGAATGAGATCCTTGCTGGGTACAATAATCCGGGCTGTAGGTTATTTTCTTTCATCACTTTAAGTATGTCTTGCCATTCCCTCCTGGCTTGGAGAGTTTCTATTGAAAGGTCAGCTGTTATCCTTATGGGAATTCCCTTGTGTGTTATTTGTTGTTTTTCCCTTGCTGCTTTTAATATTTGTTCTTTGTGTTTGATCTTTGTTAATTTGATTAATATGTGTCTTGGGGTGTTTCACCTTGGGTTTATCCTATTTGGGACTCTCTGGGTTTCTTGGACTGGAGTGATTATTTCCTTCCCCATTTTAGGGAAGTTTTCAACTATTATCTCCTCTAGTATTTTCTCATGGTCCTTCTTTTTGTCTTCTTCTTCTGGGACTCCTATGATTCGAATGTTGTAACGTTTAATATTGTCCTGGAGGTCTCTGAGATTGTCCTCATTTCTTTTAATTCGTTTTTCTTTTTTCTCCTCTGATTCATTTATTTCTACCATTCTATCTTCTAATTCACTAACCCTATCTTGTGCCTCTGTTAATCTACTATCTGTTGCCTCCAGAGTGTTTTTGATCTCATTTTTTGCATTATTCATTATATCTTGACTCTTTTTTATTTCTTCTAGGTCCTTGTTAAACCTTTCTTGCATCTTCTCAATTGTTGTCTCCAGGCTATTTATCTGTGATTCCATTTTGATTTCAAGATTTTGGATTAATTTCACTGTCACTATTTGGAATTCTTTATCAGGTAGTTTCGCTATTTCTTCCTCTTTTGTTTGGTTTGGTGGGCATTTATCCTGTTCCTTTACCTGCTGGGTATTCCTCTGTCTCTTCATCTTGTTTAAATTGCTGAGTTTGGGGTGTCCTTACTGTATTCTGGCAGTTTGTGGAGTTCTCTTTATTGTGGCATTTCCTCACTATGTGTGGGTTTGTACAGGTGGCTTGTCAAGGTTTCTTGGTTAGGGAAGCTTGTGTCGGTGTTCTGGTGGATGGAATTGGATTTCTTCTCTCTGGAGTGCAATGAAGTGTCCAGTAATGAGTTATGAGATGTCTATGGTTTTGAGGTGACTTTGGGTAGCCTGTATATTGGAGCTCAGGGCTGTGTTTTTGTGTTGCTGGAGAATTTGCTTGGTATGTCTTGCCATGGAACTTGTTGGCCCTTGTGTGGTGCCTGGTTTCAGAGTAGGTATGGAGGCATTTGTTGAGCTCCTGTCAATTAATGTTCCCTGGAGTCAAGGTTTGGACTTAAGCCTCCTGCTTCCAGTTATTGGTCTTATTTTTACAGTAGTCTCAAAACTTCTCCTCTATACAACACCATTGATAAAACATCTAGATTAAAGATGAAAATTTTTTCCACTCTGAGGGTCATCCAGAGAGGTTCACAGTGTTACATGGAGAAGAGAAGAGGCAGGAGGGAGTTAGAGGTGACCCGAATGAGAAGTGGTGGAATCAGTAGAGGAGAGAGCAGGCTAACCAGTAATCACTTCCTTATGTGCACTCCAAAACTGGACCACTCAGAGATGTTCACGGAGTTATACAGAGAAGAGAAGAGGGAGGAAGGAGACAGAGTTGGCCAGGAGGATAAAAGGAGGGAATGAAAAGGAGAGAGACAGATCCAGCCAGCAATCAGTTCCCTAAGTGTTTTCCTTTGTTTGGAACACACAGAAATTCACAGAGTTGGGTAGAGTAGAGAGGGGTTAGGGAAGAGATGCAGGAGACCTGGTGGAGAAAAAGGAGAGTCTGGAGGCGGAGAGAACAGTCAAGCCAGTAATCTTGCTCCCTAGTTAAAAAATGGGTACTGAAGATTGGGTTCTTAAAGGTACAAAATTTGTAACAAATATCTAAAAGCAAAAACTAAAAATCTAGAGTAGAGTTTGGAGTTTCAAAAATACAATGTTAAAGAAAAGAAGAAGGAAAAGAAAGAGAGAAAAAGAAGACAAAAAAAAAGTCACAAAAATTATAAAGAAAATATAGGTACACAATTGATAACAAATACCAAAGAGCAAAAGTTAAAAATCTAGAGTAGAGTTTGGAATTTCAAAAATACAATGTTAAAGAAAAGCAGAAGAAAAAGAAAGATAGAATAAAAAAGAAAAGAAAAACAAAAACAAACAAAGTCACAAAAATTATAAAGAAGATATAGGTACAAATTGATAACAAATACCAGAAACCATAAATTAAAGATCTAGAGTAGAGTTTGAAATTTCAGGAATACAATGTTAAAGAAAAGATGAAGAGAAAGAGAGAGGAAAAAAAAGTCACAAAAGTTATAAAATAATAGGTACAAAATTGATAACAAATACCAAAAATCTAAAATTAAAAATCTAGAGCAGAGTTTGGAATTTCAAAAATACAATGTTAAAGAAAAGAAGAAAAAGAAAAAACAAAAAAACAAAACAAAGTCATAAAATTTATAAAAAATATATTTATGAAGTTTCCTTTTTTAAAAAAAAGTCTTTTATTTATTAATTTTTTTTGCAAAGTAATAGTAGGTTATAAAATTGAAAATTAAAGGAGTAATAGAGGACTTAAATATTTTTTTAATTAAAAAAAGAAAGAAAGAATGATCATAAAAATAGTAAAAATATATATAGGACTGTCTCTGATATTGTTGTGGGTATTGTGGGTTCAGTTCATTTTTGGTTAGTTCCTTGTTTTGGCTTATATTTCTCAAGATCTATAGGCCCCTTCCTATGTAGTTGGTACTAACCATGGGGTTTTAGTTTATTGCCTGTCGCTTCCAAGGCAGTTCCCTCTGTTATAGCTTCTTTTATTTGTTGGTCTCTTCAGTGTCTAATTTCCGCCTTGATACAGAGGGGGCGGTAGTGGACACCTTTTTTTTTTTTTTTCTTTTTTTAAGGCTCACTTGTTCAGTCATGCTGTGGGGAGGGAGAGATGCTGCAAATAAATAACTCTGGCGTGTGCTCGCAGTGTCTCAGCCACACTGGACCTGCCTCTGCTCACAGCGCATGTAGCCTCCTTGCCCACACTGCTCAGGCTCATCGCTCTGCGGGAAATCATCTGTAGCCGGCCCTGGGCTGCTTGCACCTCCCAGATCTAAGCTGCTAGGTTCAGGCACTCGGGTAGTCCTCAGAGGCCCAGACTCGCTTGGGCCTGCGTTTTGTGCCCTTCGCAGGTCCGAGTAGCGCAGGTGATGAGGTGTTTGGCGAGCACAGCTGCTGCGACTTATCACCTCTCCACCGCTTGGTTTTCTGGGTGTACAACTGGCACACCTTCTCAGGTGGATGTTGACCGACCAGAACCCCAAGAAGTCTTAGTTAGCAAAGATGCCTGCTTACAGTTTTGTAGATAATGTCTCTCTGGGGCTGCGATTGCCAGCTTCCAGCTCTGGCTGCCTGTCACTGGAGGGGGATGGTCTGCAGCCGTCTATCTCTGTACAGTCCTTTGTTCTGTGTGCTGACCTGGTGGTGTCTTAGGTTAGGGCTGGCTTTTCGCATGGTAGATATCCCACAGTCTGGTTTGCTAGGCCAAATTATTTCGTTCAGGTGGTGCTCGGGATATTCAGACCAGATCCTTACTCTAAGCAATGCAGCCCATGCCGCGCCTCCTTGCCCAGCCCCTGCTTGCTAATGGCAGATGCAGGCGTCTGCGCTGCTTCTCCGCTGGGGGAGTTACCGCAGGGTTCCTAATCTGTGGGTTTTAACTGTTTATTTATTTTTCCTCCCTGTTGTGTTGCCCTCTGTGCTTCTCAGGCTCGACACAGACTCGGCAGTGAGAATGTTTCCTGGTGTTTGGAAACTTCTCTCTTTTTAAGACTCCCTTTCCCGGACAGAGCTCTGTCCCTCCCTCTTTGTCTCTTTTTTGGTCTTTTATATTTTTTCCTACTTCCTTTTGAAGACAATGGGTTGCTTTTCTGGGTGCCTGATGTCCTCTGCTGGCATTCAGAAGTTGTTTTGTGAAATTTACTTGGCGTTTAAATATTCTTTTGATGAATTTGTGGAGGGGAAAGTGTTCTCCCCATCCTATTCCTCCTCCATCTTAGCTCCTCCCCCCTCACCCTGTTTATTAACTTCTATGTGGAGTATATCATATAAAATGCTGGGTTGGATGAAGCACAAGCTGAAATCAAGATTGCCAGGAGAAACATCAATAACCTCAGAAATGCAGATGACATCACCCTTATGGCAGAAAGTGAAGAGGAACTAAAAAGCCTCTTGATGAAAGTGAAAAAAGAGAGTGAAAAAGCTGGCTTAAAACTCAACATTAAAAAAAAGACGATCTTGGCATCTGCTCCCATCATCTCATGGCAAATAGATGGGGAAACAATGGAAACAGTGACAGAGTTTATTTCCTTGGGCTTCAGAATCATTGCAGATGGTGACTGAAGCCATGGAATTAAAATATGCTTGCTCCTTGGAAGAAAAGCTATGACCAACTTAGCATGTTAAAGAGCAGAGACATTGCTTTACCAACAAAGGTCCCTATAGTTAAAGCTATGTTTTTTCCAGTCATGTATGGATATAAGAGTTGGACTGTAAAGAAAGCTAAGCACCAAAGAACTGATGCTTTTGAACTTTGGTGTTGGAGAAGACCCTTGAAAGTCCCTTGGACTGCAAGGAGATCCAAGCAGTCAATCCTTATAAAAATCAGTCCTGAATATTCATTGGAAGAACTGATGCTGAAGCTGAAGCTCCAATCCTTTGGCCACCTGATGCAAAGTACTGACTTATCAGAAAAGACCCTGATGCTGGGAAAGATGGAAGGCAGGAGGAGAAGGGGACAACAGAGGATGAGATGGTTAGATGGCATCACTGACTCAATGGACATGAGTTTGAGAAAGCTCTGGGAGTTGGTGATGGACAGGGAATCCTGTTGTGCTGCAGTCCATGGAGTCATAAAGAGTCAGACACAACTGAATGACTGAACTGAATTGAATTTGAATAACAGAGAGAAAATAAAATGGAAAACAGTAACAGTTTCAGGGACCTGTGGGATCATAACAAGAGGTAACATTCATATTATACTTTCTTTGTTACATCAGGACAAATGTAGGAGTGATGAGTACTTTCACTACTCTTTTTCTTCATAGGACTAGAATGTCAAGCCACTGCAGTGAGGCAAGGAGAAGAAATAGCAGAATACTTAGCTATAAAGCCTGGAACTGAAGGAATGAGGCTGTTCTAACTTCGCAGACACTGATTTTCTGTTTTTCATTTATTTTATTTTATTCATTGATTTTTCACCCAACTAATAGCCCTGATTTTTAAAATAAATGAAATAATTCAACCATACAGAAAAATACAGAAGACAATGTGAGGAATGCTGAGCTTTATCAAATCATATTTGTCACTTTAAATAAAACATAGACACAGGTAAATCACCTCTCTAATCTCATTCCTCTGCCTGCATCCCATGTTGATTTCTATACTATAACAACATCTATATATAGTCTATTTTTTGTTGTTCAGTTGCCAAGTCATGCCTGACCCTTCATGACCCCATGGAAGGTAGCATGCTATGATTCCCTGTCCATCACCATCTCCTGTCCATTGAATGGGTGATATACAATAGTATTTGAAAATTTTCAAACTTGAGTAAATTGTGACAGATAATACATTTTCTCTCCTAAACTGCATTTTACCTTAAAATTAGAAACTATTAGTAGTTTACTTAAAAGGCTAAATCCATGCTTATAAATGAAGTTCCAATGTGATTTATTTTCTTGAATTGTCACTATTCAATTTAAGTATTTATATTATTGAATATTCATTTTAAGCAAATACCATTTATTTCCTATTTATTCAGTTCTGCCTCTTGTTGCACTTATAGCATGTTTCTTAACTGCTCTTTCATATTTCTATATTTATTTTTTTCATTCTGGGTAATTAACTCACATTAACTTCTAATTTATTCATTCTTTAGCTGTGCCTGGTCTCATGGCAGTCTTATTTTATTGCCTTTTAAATTTTTATTGGAGATTATTTCTTAATATATGAACATCTGAATTATGTTTTTTTTTTAATATGCTGTCCCCTAAATTTAATCTTGAGTAGAATAAAATTCAGATTGATTTTGCTAGTGTTTAATTTTGAAATTTACTTATTATTTTTCATTTCCTTTATAATCTTGGTATGCAAGTTTATTTTGAGTAGTAAGATTTCACTTTTTTTTCTCTCTCTTTCTTCTCTGACTTCCTTTCTTCTTCTATGGTCACCTACCATTATGTAGTAACTTTAGAGTTGCCTACCTCCTACATTTAGGCTTCCCAGGTGGCTCAGTGGTAAAGAATCTGCCTGCAATGCAGGAGACATGGGTTCAATCCCTAGGGCGGGATGACCCCCTGGAGAAGGCAATGGAAACCTGCTCTATTATCCTTGCCTGTGAAATTTTGTGGACTGGGGAGCCTGGTGAGGTATAGTCCAGGAGGCTGCAAAAAGAATTGGGCCACAACTTAGTGACATACACACATACAGATACAGACACACACACAGACACACACAGACACACAGACACACAGACACAGACACAGCACACACACACACACACACACACACACACACACACTCTACATTCAGCCTTGAGAATCCCCAATTCTTATGATATTTCAAAACTTCATCCTTGTCATGTTATTGAAGAAGTCATTGGTCAATTTGCTGAGCTAGAGATTTTGATTTTGTTCCTGAAGTGTCTTTATCCTCCACTTCTTTAGACATACTACTTCTTATAAAGCTGTAACCTAGGGCATTAGGTAAAAAGAACAACACTATTATTTTTATTATTTTATACATCTGTGGACTTGATCTTAGCTCTGGATATAAGCAAGGAGCTTGATCCTGTGTCAGACTTGACCTGTGTCACTTTTAGTCTCTATTTCCTACAGAGAACAGCTCCTGCAAAGTTAAGTGCAGCTTCAGCATCACACACTGCTTTGTTTCTCTTTCCATTTCTGACCTCTATTCTTGTTTTGAGCTCAGCTATGTTTTCTTAATTTTCCCTTAAATTCTATCCAAGATTGCTTTGTGTTTATCAGAGGAAAGCATCAAAGATGAACTTACCATGCCATCCCAAACTGCCCTCCACTAACAACCTATTCTTGTTCTTTGCAACTTAAATTAATGGCATATGTATTTAAAATGAAACCATGGCAAAGGCAATCAAAGGCTTTTTATCCACTCCATCTCTGCAATTCTTTTAATGACACCAGAACAACATCTGTTATTTAAAGTTTGACAACTCTTATTCACATAATTTTAAAAATTGTATTTCTGTGTCTCACGTACACACCCATTAAAATCTAGAACTCTTGCTTATATATAGGACATATGTAAATAAAAATCTTAAATTTTGTTTATAAATATGTTGTACTTTCTTTTAAAACCATCATTAAAAAGCTGCCAATGTTCTCCTCTGAGAATTATGCCTCTTAATCCACCACTTCAAGAGAGCTGCTTTCAAGCTCAGTCTGATTAGTCTTTTGAGATAAAATTCATACAGCAAAACTAGCCACCAAAAGTTTTATATGTTTAAATGAATTTTTTTTTTCATTTAAATTTCCATTAAAGCCATGCTAATTTTTAGAGCTTCTATGTTTTAAATGAATCCAACTACCTTTCTTATGTCAGTTAAGTAGGAGGGAAAAAGGTCCTAAAACTATGAGTTTACCTGAAGGAACAATTGGATGATAGAGTGGCTAAAAGAGTTTACATATGAGTTTTATTCCAAGTGAAAGCCAGTAGACACAGGTAGGAAGCCCAGAGTGCGTGTCTGAGTATTCTAGGAGAGAAGAGACCCTGGGGAGTTCATGAACTTAAAGCCCCAGTGCTTATGTCCCCAGGAACCTGAGTCAGTGATGATTCTCATCATTCAAAGTTTCAATACTTTGAAGGGCACAGATAGACCCTTCTTTCTGAGAGGAGTGACTGCAATCAGAGGAAGTGAAATGGCATCAACCTTGTATGTGTGCTGCTGAGAGGATTTTAAAGATCTCTGTTTTGGTCAAAGGACTATTCAGCCTCCAAATGAAGAGTGTGCCACTCCATGACATGGAGAATATGAGTGCGTTTAGCAAGCATGTTGGAGAAGGCGATGGCGCCCCACTCCAGTACTCTTGCCTGGAAAATCCCGTGGACGGAGGAGCCTGGTAGGCAGCAGTCCATGGGGTCGCTAAGGGTTGGACATGACTGAGCGACTTCACTTTGACTTTTCACCTTCATGCATTGGGCAAAGAAATGGCAACCCACTCCAGTGTTCTTGCCTGGAGAATCCGAGGGACAAGGGAGGCTGATGGGGTGCCGTTTATGGGGTCACACAGAGTCGGACATGACTGAAATGACTTAGCAGCAGCAGCAGCAGCTAGCAAGCATAATTTGGACAGAAACCTAGGGTTACCAGTTGGGTTGAGATATGGTAAAGAGTAAAATTTTTTTATAAATCCCCAAAGTAAAGCATGTTCTTTATCTTTTTTTAATAAGGAGAAAACCTACTAAGCCAGATTGATGGCAATCATAATGATTAATATTCTAAAGGAAGAAGCAAGATTGACACAGGAAATCAAATAACTTGTCTGAGAGATCATATCTCAAAAGTGGAAAAGACCTCTGGTTAAACATTCAATAACAGAAATATGACTTTTGGCAATAAAGAAGAACACAATCATCATATAGATGTTTCAGGGATATAAACAATGTAACAATTTTAATCTATGTTTTCAGTGAGAAATGGTTTAATGATCTAATGTTTCTATCCAGTTGTATACAGGCTGTCTCTGATAATGAACAAGAAAGGCAATGGCACCCCACTCCAGTACTCTTGCCTGAAAAATCCCATGGATGGAGGAGCCCAGTAGGCTGCAGTCTATGGGGTCGCTTAGAGTCGGACATGACTGAGCGACTTCACTTTCACTTTTCACTTTCATGCATTGGAGAAGGAAATGGCGGCCCACTCCAGTATTCTTGCCTGGAGAATCCCAGGGATGGGGGAGCCTGGTGGGCTGCCTTCTACGGGGTCACCCAGAGTTGGACACGACTGAAGCGACTTAATAGCAACAGCAGCAGCAGCAGCAGCTGATAATGAAGTCAGTGATAATCTTTTATTTATCCTCTAGGTGTCCAATGAGATAAAACAATACCAGAATGGGGTAGTTACACGTTTGAAAAAAAATTTAATGTACACTTACCTTTAGTAAGGAAGAAAGGTAAGTTTTTCAGTCTATATAATAATTATTTTAAAAGGAAATAAAACCATTTAGGTAGAATTTGATTCTTGCTCCAAATCAAAACACAACTTATATAAGCTATGTATTATTTATGCAATATTCCATCTTTTAAAACAAACTGTTATGGAAAAGAAAAAATAAATTGTTGCAGAAGAGAAAATAATAAATTAGTAGATAATACATACACTTGCACTCAGAAACCCACACACTTAACTTCAACTTACTGTATATACAACCCATTGTTGAAAACAAATTGCCCTACATAATGTACACACTCAACAATGCTGACTGATTGAATTAAAACATATTCTCAGGAAGTAGAGGAAAAGGAAGTTTGAAAATGAAGTCATTAAATGGATGTTTCATTCAACTCGGACAGAAAATGCTTCTGAAGTCACAGCGCTGCAGTTGTCTGCCTGTCAACCTTGTTTCTTAAACTCAAGTCTGGAAAAAAGGGATGTTAATATTTGTTGTTATTTATCTACCCCTAGAGGAACTCAATGTTTTTCTTTAATATTTATTTTGTATAATGTGCTAGAAAGAAGTTCTTTCAGCACATAAACTGTCTTGCTGTGTGGACATAAGTACAGTTAGATGAACTGTCTATTGTGGGGAACAGAGACTTTAGTCCTTCACTCAATTCACTGTCACAAAGGTTTTGAAGGAGTTTGCCTCATACACTGGGCTGTGGTTCATTCTGTGGGGAAAGAGAGGGCCTTTCATTAGAATTGTGAGGCTAAAAATAGAGCTTGCATTTCTTTTTCTTATAGGAATGTTCCAGCAGGCTAAAGCAAGTAATATCCGGTGCTGAATTCTGTAATGTTATCTGATGGATTTCTTCACAAAATGCTTACTCCCTTCCTTTCATTGCTGTAATACTTTCCCCTTTCTCTACCTCTTACACTTTTTAATTTTCTTCTTACAGAGATTATTCACACAGCATTTGTATCAGTCTGAATCTCTACTGAGACTTACAGGACAAGAAATCAATACATCTTTAATATTTAAGCAGTTTACAAGCAACAATTAAGTTCTCATTGTTGTCATAATCTTCTAATTTAAGCACACTGTTCTGTAAATCAGAAAAAAATAAACCAACTATTTAAAGTTAAATACTTGGTTTAAAATAAAATAAACCAAATATTTAAAATACTTACGTGTAAAAGTATTTTATATGTGTTAGTGAAAATGATATAACCAAAATCCATTATAAAATGCTCATTATCTTACTTTAAACACAATGACTAATTAATGTTTTGAAATGTAGCAATTATATAGAATAAAAGCTTGATAAAAACATGGCCTGCTTATTTAGTCCTATTTTGTACTTAAAATTGCAAATCAGAGCATGTAAAATTTGTGTTTTTGTTGTTACAATGATGTGCTTGCTCTTAGGACAAAACACAAAGTCAGCTTGGCTACAGAACACTGCAAGTTCTGATTCAGTTTTCCAAATTCATCTTTCATAACTCTTAACTCTCTCTTGCTCCTTTATGATACAGCTATATTGACATTTTGCATTCCTCAATGTGTCATGCTTTTTCTGCCATAAAATTTGCATTAAGATATTTGCATATATCTCTTCCTTTACCTTTTTTCTCCCCACCCCTAGGCAGTTAGAAACTTCGTTTCTCCCACTCCCAAATAAATACAATTCTTTAGGCAATGGCACCCCACTCCAGTACTCCTGCCTGGAAAATCCCATGGACGGAGGAGCCTGGTGGGCTGCAGTCCATGGGGTCGCTAAGAGTAGGAGACGACTGAGCGACTTCACTTTCACTTTTCACTTTCATGCACTAGGCAAGGAAATGGCAACCCACTCCAGTGTTCTTGCCTGGAGAATCCCAGGGACAGGGGAGCCTGGTGGGTTGCCGTCTATGGGGTTGCACAGAGTCGGACACGACTGACGTGACCTAGCAACAGCAGCCTGACTTATGCTGTGTTAGACTCAGCTGTTCTCTTTAATATTGCATTGTTTTATTTCATTCACAGACTTCACTGTTGTCTGAAATCTTTCTTTTTTCATTCAGTTGATTTAACTATTGATAGGTCAATAGAAATGAAAATTCCATAAGATTATGGGGCATTTTTGTCTTATTCACCACGATATTCCCTGAGTCTAGAATAATAAATGACATAAAATGGCACATGTTCTATAACTTAATTATCAGAGAGTCAGGTGGGATTAGATAAAAAGAGAAAATGCAAAATAGTGTAGCTTTAAAGATGAGGACCATGTCCTGATGTTTTTTCCTTGAAGAAGTTAAGTAAGGCTCTCAATAGAAGAGATTATATATTCAAGCATTTATTAACGACTCTTTCACACATCCCACCAAAGGTTAATAAAACACAAAGTTAGGGGAAAAATGAACCTCTTGCTTTGAAATTGATGAGGAATCAGAGATATTTTTTGCTCTCTCTAAACTCATCTACTCCTATGTTAGCACAGTAGCTACTTGCAAAGCACATGGAAGCCAGTAAAGAATGCACATAGACGACTGAAATATAAATATCTGGGTAACAGAAGAAGTGATGCTGAATCTTAGACTATTCATATTTTAAGAAATGTGTGACCCAATGGGTCAAGATTAAAGAACAGAATCTACAATAAAATGGCACCAAAGAAATATAAAAGTGAAAGTGAAGTCGCTCAGTTGTGTCCAACTCTTTGCGACCCATGGACTGTAGCCCACCAAGCTCCTCCGTCTCTGGGATTCTCCAGGCAAGAATACTGGAGTGGGTTGCCATTTCCTTCTCCAAGAAAAGAGATGGAATGGGTTAAAAAAAAAAATGAATAGCTAAAAATGTCTTTAGCAGTCCTTCTTTCTTAAATTGTTTTTCACTCTCAATGCCATGCATCCTACATATATATATGTCTACAACACCAACACCCACCTTCTGTACTTCTCCCTATAGGTCAGAAACTGGACCACTTTCCTAAGCTCCTTTAACTGATGGGTTGGTTTTAGTTTAGTTACATCAATGAGAGGTACTCTTAAGAAATTTGAAATGTGCGAGAGGGAAAGAAACCCTTATTCTTCTCCAGCAGGTAGATACAGATAGATAGAGTATACAGTTTCAGTGGCTTCCCTGTGAGCTCCAGCAAATGCTATATTTTGCTGATACCGAAAGCTAGCATCAAGTTTCTTTGTTTGCATTTTCTATGTTTATGAAAGCTAGCAATAGCTCTTTCTGAAAGTTGGCATCAGCAGTAGCTCTTCTTGATTTCATTTTATTAGTGTAAATACCTACAGGAAAGAAAATGGGGCCAGGGCTGGGAAGGCTAAGAAAGTCATTAGATCATGATGCAATTGTGAACCAGAGTTAAGGGGAGGGATGCAAGGGTGGGTGGAGGTGCCCAGGGAAGATTAAACACAGCCACTGGGAATCCTCTAACCAAAGTCAGCTATTCTGAGGAGTCTTATGTTACCTACGAATGAGGCTTCCTTGGCATTCCTGTGATGGAGTTCAGAGGAAGTAGCTGGGGTCCTCCAACAGTTAAGTTTCAAACAGTTGGAAATCTTCCAAGTGCATGCTCATGGTCATGGTCATCACAAATAGTCACCCAATTCTCTTTGGTCTCTTTGCCTTCATTTGACAAAGGGCAATGAAATTACTTATCTCATAGGGTCTCAGTGAGGAACCTATGAGTAAATTCATGTCAAAATATTGAAAGTTGGAAATGTTCCATAGCCAATAAAGGGAAGAATTAGTGGAAAGGGAGGATAGATAACTATTGGATATGATCTAACATGCTATGATAAAGTAATTCTCTATGGAGCAAAGAGCTATGAAAACAATTAGTACTTCAGACAGTGCTGTTTTACCAGTATTAAGAGAAGCTCATCAGGATCCAATGCAAAGACAAAAAGCAGCACCACATGATCGGTGTCTTGGTCTTGATATCAAATCTCATTTGTCTAGCTTAGCATCTCAAACCAAGAAAGAAAAATGTCTTAAAAGGTCAGTTCTAAGATTATGCATACTTCTTAAGACCATCAGTATTTTCCAAACTGATTTAATAGCTAAGTTAATAACTGTATTATTCTGCTGCTTGTTAAAACATAAGGCCTTTGTACTTAACTATTAACTGAATAGTCCCTCTAGAGGTGCATGCACCCTTTAGAATGTAATTCTGAATTCTCTGCTTCTTTTCCTTTTTAAGATTAGAAAGAAGCTATGAACATAAAATTTTGCCGTAAGAATTGAAACAGAGAGAGAACAAGACAGCAGAGGAGTAGGTGGGGGTGGAGTATATCTTGCTGCACAGATACATCAGGAATACACCTTCACACAGAACTGCATGCAGAACACCAGCTGAGAGCAGACAGAGGTAAATGACCAGAGAAAAAGAATGTATAGAACCATGCGAAACTCACTACGATGAAGAAACTAGAGGGGAAAACAGGAGTGTTAGTAGGACTGCACCAGCCCTCGGTAGGTGGGGAATTGAAGCAGCAGTCTGATCCCCAGATAGGGGCAATTGTCTGAGTCAGAGGAGAAACATTTAAGGCTGAGAGTGAAACAGCTGATCTGTGGCAGCCTAAATGGAGTAAGAATCAGACAGTCCTTGTTGCAGCCATACATACCCTGGAGAGGGACCCGGAGTTTGGGGATGGTGGAGCGATCCCCGAGCTAGGGCTGCTGTTGAGATGGATCGAGAGGAGGTGAGGGAGGAGATTGTGGTGGGAAAGGCCTGTGGAGGAAAGCTGGGCAGCCATCAAAGCAAGGCGATACTGCTGAGTCATGTGTAAGGGGGTGGAGCCATCACAAGAGCCTCTCTCTCCCCTCATGCCAGCATCCGCAGCTGAACAATAGAGAGGCTGGCCCATCGAATGCCTGACACACTGAACTACAGAGCAGGACCCCACCCAGGGTGCTCCTTTAAGTGACTGACGTGGTGAACTACAGAGTAGGACCCCAGCCAGGGTGGCCCCTCTATGTGCCTGACACACTGAACAACAGGGAAGGACCACAGGGAAGGGAGCCCTTTAAGTGCCTGAATGGGAGGAACTACGGAAAAAGACTGGCCAAAGATCACCAGCATCTGAACACCAGCTACAAGAGGCTCTGTAGCTGGTAGGTTACAGAGATTCTGAGGGCCATAACTCTTGAGGTGGAGGTAGTCCATGTCCCTGCACACTTGGCACCGCCAGGGTCCCTGCAAGCCAAGCAGCTGCACCACCTTCACACTCAACTGTCACTGGGGCAGAGCTGACACAGGCAAAAAGATTCTTGCATCTAGGTGCTCAGGGGCACTTCGGTAGTGTCTGACTATTTGCGACCCTGTAGACTGTAGACCGGGGAAGGCAATGGCACCCCACCCCAGTACTTTTGCCTGGAAAATCCCATGGACGGAGGAGCCTGGTAGGCTCCAGTCCGTGGGGTCGCTAAGAGTCGAACACGACTGAGTGACTTCACTTTCACTTTTCACTTTCATGCATTGGAGAAGGAAATGGCAACCCACTCCAGTGTTCTTGCCTGGAGAATCCCAGGGACAGGGGAGCCTGGTGAGCTTCCGTCTATGGGGTTGCACAGAGTCCGACACGACTGAAGCGACTTAGCAGCAGTAGCAGCAGCAGACTGTAGACTGCCAGGCTTCTCTGTCAGGGAGGGGGGTCTCCAGGCAAGACTACTGGAGCATATTAGCTAATACTGGTTGCCATAGCCTTCTAGAGCACTATATTTCCTGCTTCCCTAGCCGCAAACTTCCCTGAGTACCTGGTGCTGCCAGAACCCCTGCGACCCAAGCAGCTGCACCACCTCCCCACCTGGCCCTCACAGGGACAAACCCAAGTCTTCCAGGGCAGCCTTAGAAGCAAATTACAGTGGAAGACCCACATGCAGAGGAGGAAATAAAACCACATTTGAAACCCAAGGGCAGTGTAGCTAAGGTAGAAGACCTAAAACCTTACCACCAGCTGTACAAGCTACAGATTAAATCCACACATCCAACTAGGAAGACTCTGTGTCTATGGAATATATAAAAGGTCATTGAAAGCTCCCACAAAAGAAAATGCACTAGTTCTGATAGCTGTGGACATTGGTGGCAAGAAACACAGGAGGACCAGATTAGAATCTGAGCTGCCCCCACAGCAGGTCCAGAGATCAGCATAGTGTTGGAGGGCGTCCTAGGGAGGTGAGGTGGATTGTGACTCACAGTGAGGGAAAGGACTCTGACAGCAGCGACTCAAGAAAAGGATTTGTCATTCTTAAGTTTTGAATTTTTATGTAGATTATTTTGGACTCTTTTTTTCTTTTTTCTCCCCTTCCCCCCACCCCTCCGTTGTAGTTGTTGATTTTATTGGCACTATGAAATCTAATTAAGTTTTTGAGATTTTTTTTTCTTTTTTTCTTGGTCACAATTTTTATTGTTGTAATAAGCCTCTGCCTTTATGTTGGGTTTTTGCAGTTCTAGGGATTTTTTTGTTTGTTTCTCTTTTTTTAATTTTAATTTTTAAAATCTATTATAATTTTTCTACATTTATTCCTTTGTTTGCTTCTCCTACTGTTCTTGTCCCCTTGCAGTTAATCTTTAATATATATAAATCATCTTTATCTACCTCTATTTAACTTTGCATATCTATTCTTTCTTTCTTTTCTTTCCTATCATCATATTTCTTAGTTTTATGTTCATTGCTTTATTCCCCAATTGGCACCTTGCTTTATTTTTGTTTTCCAGTTTGTGCTTTAGTTAGTTTTGTTCTGGTAGACATAATTTTTGGTTCCCTTTATTCGCTGAGTCAATCAAATGTACTTTATTTCTGTTGGACTGTTTTGACATTGGTCATGGGTGTACGTGTATATGTATATATTACATTATTTTAATTATTATTTGCCTGATTTTATAACTGCCGTTTGTCTAGGGTTCATATTTGGTTTCTCATTTTTGGATATTTGTTTTAATCTCACTTAATGCCCTAAGAAGGGCATTAAGCCACTTGTGGAATCTTCATTCCTGACCAGAGATCAAACCCCGAGCCTTTAGAGTGGGAGCACTAACTCCAAGACCCTAGACTACCAGAGAACTAACCCTGGGGAGTATCAAATAGTGGGAACTCACACAAATAAAACCATTTGAACAAAAGACCCAGTATCACCCAACCACCAGTAGCACCCTGTGCAGGATGCCTCATCTAAACAACAAACAAAACAAAAATACAAACCCAGTCATCGGCAAACAGGATTACCACTTCACTCAGCCTTGCCCATCAGAGGAAAAGCAAACAAACAAACAAACAAAAAAACTCAGCACAATCACACCCTTTAGGAAGCTTACACAAACCACTGGACCAATCTTTGGAGGGCAGAAACCAAAAGGAAGAAAGAATTCAACCTTTAAGCCTGGGGAAAGGAGACCTCAAACACAATAAGTTTTTTTAAAAAGTAATGAAAAGGCAGAGAAATACTAATGAAGGAACAAGCTAGAAACACAGAAGTACAAATAAATGAAGAGGAAATAGGCAAACTACCTGAAAGAGAATTCAGAATAATGATAGTAAAGATGATCAAAAACCTTGAAAACAAAATGGAGAAAATGCAAGAATCAATTAACAAAGACATAGAAGAATTAAAGAAAGTGAAGTTGCTCAGTCGTGTCGGACTCTTTGTGAGCCCATGGACTGTAGCCTACTGGGCTCCTCCATCCATGGGATTTTCCAGGCAAGAGTACTGGGGTGGGTTGCCATTTCCTTCTCTAGGAGATCTTCCCAATCCAGGGATTAAACCCTGGTCTCCCGCATTGTAGGCAGACGCTTTACCATCCGAGCCACCAGGGAACATACAGAGGCAAACAACACAATTACTGTAATTAAAAATACTCTAGAAGGAATCAATAGCAGATCATCTGAAGCAGAAGAACAAATCAGTGAGCTGGAAGATAAAATGGTGGAAATAACTTCTGAAGAGCAGAATAAAGTAAAAAGAATGAAAAGAACTGAGGATAGTCTCAGAGACCTCTGGTACAAAATCAAACGCACCAATATTCGAATTATAGGGGTCCCAGAAGAAGAAGAGAAGAAGAAAGGGTATGAGAAAATTTTTGAAGAGATTATAGTTGAAAATTTCCCCAACATGGAAAAGGAAATAGTCAATCAAATCCAAGAGGCACAAAGAGTCACATACAGGATAAACCCAAGGAGAAACACAGCAAGACACATACTAATCAATCTAACAAAGACTAAACACAAAGAAAGAATATTAAAAGCAGCAAGGGAGAAGCAACAAGTAACAAACAACGTGAACGTGAATGTGAAGTCGCTCAGTCGTGTCCGACTCTTTGCGACCCCATGGACTGTAGCCTACCAGGCTCCTCTGTCCATGGGATTTTCCAGGCAATAGTACTGGAGTGGATTGCCATTTTCTTCTCCAAGGGATCTTCCCAACCCAGGGATCAAACCCAGGTCTCCCGCATCGTAGACAGATGCTTTACCATCTGAGCCACCAGGGAAGACCAACAAGTCACATACAAGGGAAACCACATATGCTTAACAGCTGATCTTTCAGCAGAAACTCTGCAGGCCAGAAGGGAGTGGCAAGGTATATTTAAAATATTGAAAGAGAAAAATCTACAACCAAGATTACAGTGTCCATCAGGATCTCATTCAAAATTGATGGAGAAATAAAAAGCTTTTCAGACAAGCAAAAGTTAAGAGCATTCAGTACCACCAAACCAGCTTTACTAGAAATGATAAATGGATTTATATACTCAAGAAATACACGAGAAAAAAAAAAAAAAGATCTACAAAATCAACCCCAAACAATTAAGAAAATGGCAATAGGAACATATATATCAATAATTACTTTAAATGTAAATGGATTAAATGCTCCACCAAAAAGACACATGAATACATAAAAAAACAAGACCCATATATGTTGTGTAGAAGAAACCCACTTCAGACCTCAAACACATGTAGACTGAAAATGAGAGGATGGAAAAATATATTCCATGCAAATGGAAGCAAAAGAAATCTGGAGTAGCAATCCTCATATCAGGAAAAAAAAATAGACCTTAAAATAAAGAAGATGGTATGAGATAAGGAAGGACACTACATAATGCTCAAGGGAGCAATCCAAGAGGGAGACATAACAACTGTAAATATCTATGCACCCAACATAGGAGCACCTCAATACATAAGGCAAACAATAGCAGACATAAAAGGAGACATTGACAGGAACACAATAATAGAAGGAGACTTTAACACCCCACTCACATCAATTGACAGAGCCTCAAAACAGAAATTATTAAGCAAACACAAGTCTTAAATGATACATTAGGTGAGATGGATCTCATTAATATCTTCAGGACATTCCATCCAAATGCAGAAGAATACACCTTCTCAAGTGCACATGGAACTTTGTCCAGGATAGACCACACCTTGGGTCACAAATCAAACCTCAGTAAATTTAAGAAAATTGAAATCATATCAAGCATCTTCTCCAACCTCAACGCTAAGAGACTAGATATCAATTACAAGAAAAAAATTGTAAGAAAAACAAAAGTATGGAGATTAAATAACACGTTTCTAAATAACCAACAGGTTACTGAAGAAATCAAAAGAAAAATAAAAAATTTCTAGAAACAAATGACAATGAAAACATGACAACTCAAAACCTATGGGGTGCAGCCAAAGCAGTTCTAAGAGGAAAGTTTATAGCAATACAATCCTACCTCAAGAAAGAAGAAAAGGCTCAAATAGACAATCTCAGTTCAGTTCAATTCAGTAGCTCTCTCATGTACAACTCTTTGCAACCCCATGAACTGCAGCACGCCAGGCCTCCCTGTCCATCACCAACTGCTGGATTCCACCCAAACCCATGTCCCTTGAGTTGGTGATGCCATCCAACCATCTCATCCTTTGTCGTTCCCTTCTCCTCTGCCTTCAATCTTTCCCAGCTTCAGAGTCTTTTCCAAGGAGTCAGCTCTTTGCGTCAAGTGGCCAAAGTACTGGAATTTCAGCTTCAGCATCAGATCAGATCAGATCAGATCAGTCGCTCAGTCGTGTCTGACTCTTTGCGACCCCATGAACCGCAGCATGCCAGGCCTCCCTGTCCATCACCAGCTCCCGGAGGTCACCCAGACTCACACCCATCAAGTCAGTGATGCCATCCAGCCATCTTATCCTCTGTCGTCCCCTTCTCCTCCTGCCCTCAATCCCTCCCAGCATCAGAGTCCTCTCCAATGAGTCAACTCTTCGCATGAGGTGGCCAAAATACTGGAGTTTCAGCTTTCTTATCTCTTTTGCTACTCCAGATCTCTATTGCTACTCCAGATAAGAAAGAAGGCTTTCTTATCTCTTCTTGCTATTCTTTGGAACTCAGCATCAGTCCTTCCAATGAACACTCAGCACTGATCTCCTTTAGGATGGACTTGTTGGATCTCCTTGCAATCCAAGGGACTCTCAAGAGTCTTCTCCAACACCACAGTCCAAAAGCATCAATTCTTTGGCACTCAGCTTTCTTCACAGTCCAACTCTCACATCCATACATGACCACTGGAAAAACCATAGCCTTGACTAAACGGACCTTTGTTGGCAAAGAGCTGTTACATGAGCTGAAAAGTAATTATTTACAATCTGTCAACACAATAGAGAGCAAGGAGAATGCTAATAATTAATATACCATGGTAACTACAATTTGGATCATGTTTTTGGCAACCCACTCCAGTGTTCTTGCCTGGAGAATTCCAGGGACGGGGGAGCCTGGTGTTTTGCCGTCTATGGGATCGCACAGAGTTGGACACGACTGAAGAGACTTAGCAGCAACTGATGGAAACTGAAATCCGTGCATATCAGAACTATGCAAAGTGAGGACTGTCTGCATTAGGAATAGTGGTGATTTCCTAGGGTAATGAAATTTACTATATGGATCAGTGCTTTCATAAAGAAATATAATGAATTGTTATTGTAGGCCACTTATGTAATTTCAAAAACTTTACTAGCCACTCTAAAAGTGAAGAAACATAGGCAAAGTTAATTTTAAGAATATATTTTGTTTAACACAATATATCAAAAATATGTTAATTAAATATGTAATCTCTATAAAACTTACTAGTGAGATATTTACAATCTTTATTATTCTAGTCTGAAATTCAGAGTGCATTTTCAATTTGAACTAGCCACATTTCAAGTGTCTATGTCACATGTGGTTAGTGACTGCTTTATTGGACAACAAAAATATAAATTATTTTCCCCTCCTTCTCTTGGATTTTCAAGAATGTATGTCAAACAGAAAGGCTACTCTTTGTTAAGTGCATTTGACATGATGGCACGGATACTGGGACCTAGTCAGGCTCCAGTTCCTGGGCCCTTGTTTAATATATTTATTCTTCATTTTCCTACTTATTTAAACTTACTTTATGTTGCTACATTTTGTACATATTCCTAAGTCATTTGTATCCTTTTCAAAATAAAGTAGGACATAAATTAGAAAGTATATATAAAATATAGTGGGGCATGCATTAGAAAGCACATAAACAAAAATATATCCAGATCTAACTTAAACATAATTAAAACCTTAAAATGTTGCTTCTGTTGAATGGGTAGGCGTACCAAAACCACATTTAATATATCTCATCATAAAAGTATTGCATCTTAGACAGTATATTGGTAAAAAATAAAAGGGAGAAAGAAAATATACAATAAAGGAGGAAGATAATGACTTAATTTCCACTCTCATTTTTTTTTTTTAGTGCAAAATGCTGGTAAATAGGATCTAATAATTAATGCTCTGAGGAATTACATAAATAGAGAGAATGTTCTTTTCTGAGTCCCTAGATACACAGAGAATCTAGAAGAATAGAGATTACTTTCTGAGGTTTTAAGAACATTCAGCATGTTATTCTACCAAATGTTTAAGTTTCAGAAAGAAGACTGGAAAAGGGGGTTGTTTCTCAATGTCGTCATTGTTGAACTTAAATTCTTGTAATCCTGAGCTTTCTTTTCCTTCCTGAGAAAATATACTCATGTGTTCATCTTATCTGGTGTATCACTTTCTATACACTATAAGTTTCTTGAGAGCATACCTGATTCTAATATACTGTTCATTCAAATAAGAAGCTGTCTTTTGTATTCTCTTCCAACAAAGTATAATTGTTTTTGAAATATTAAAATGTTTGCTATGCATGTACCTTATTCATATTTTGAGGATGTGTAGGTCTCAAGCTTGTCTTGGGAGTAGGAAAGGAGTGTATACAAAGAATTAGTGTAAGAGTCTCACAAGAAGCTATATCATTCACACAAGAAGCTATATACATTTTGGTTGCCCAAGGTTCACAACACCAACTGAATTATTTTAATAAAGATACATAACTTGTATCTTGTGGATACAAGTTGTAGATCAGGACTTTTGGTTGCAAAATGTGTAAAATTAAAACGAGCCAAAATTAGCCTAATGGGAGAATTATCAACTCATACAAGTGAACAATAATAAGGGCTTCAGGGACGATCAGATTGGTCACTGTAGCCCCAAAGCCACTGGACATTCTTTGTGAGTTACTCTGTCTGTTGTATTCCATTTTTTTCTTTTATACCGGTTTCATTTAACATTAGAATCATGGTTATTACTGTCTTGCTTCATATTTTTCAGTTTCAATATAAGAAAGGCAATGGCTCTTAGTATCAATTCAAAATCACTTTTCATAAAACTCTGAATTCTGGTTGGGTCTTTGTGCAAACTACCTGGACAAATCAGGAAGAAATGTTGCAATTAATACTCTAGTTTGGGTGAGGGAATAAATAGTAGAGCATGACCAGGGAAGTGGAGTCACTTAAAAGATGATGACACCTCCTACCTGGAAGTGTCTGAATGAGACAGGAACAGATCTGCAAAAGCTGGTAAGAGAGGCAGGGAAAGGGTGCTATTACTGGAAGAAAGAGTTGTGTAAATATTTTTCACTATAATATTAAAGCACTAGATTTTTCCCACATTTTTGTCCAGTTGTTCTGTGCTCTTTGGAGATAGCTACAACCTAACTAAATGACTTGTCAGTCTAAATGACACATTTTTTAGATATGAGGTATCACAATAATGGGAAACTGAAAAATATGACTACACATGTTAGAAATTTCTTTCAGGTATGAACAACAGAGGTTCATTAAACAATAACTTAAATAAGGTAGTTTCTTTTTTTTACATTAAAAACATCCAGGCATGGATGAGCATGGCAGCCTCATCTTCCTTAGGGAACCATATTCCTTTAATCTTTCTTGCTCCACTATTCTAGTTTTTCTAAAGTCCCAAAGAATTTCTGCTTAAGTTATTTGCTAGAATTTGGTTACATCATTATACTTAGCTGCAAAGGAACTTTGAAAATGATGAATTTTTAACTAGATACTGCTGTGCCAAAAAAGATCATTATTCTGTTACTAAGAATAGTTGATAGAATTTGGTGATCTCTGCCTCATTTGAGCAGGCAAAGTCTGAAAGCACTTTAAATATACAACAGACTCAGAATGTATAAATGATAACAATGTTATCCTTGTTTTAAAATAGTTTCCCTTTTAAAGGCAAAACCAAATATATCTATATCTATCTATCTATTTGCAGTTGACTCTTGAATGACATAGGTTTGAACTGCATGCATTCACTTATATTTTATTTTTCAATAAATGCTACAATACATGATCCACAGTTGGGTGAATACAAGGATGCAGAATTGCAGATATGAGGCCTGACTATAAAGTTCTGCCTAGATTTTTGATTGCATAGGTGTGGGTGCCCTTAGTCTATTTCAAGTATAAGGATCAATTGTATATATGTGTATGTATATAGACATACAGCTACAAATATAAATATAGATGATATTTAAGAGTAAGACTTTGGAGTTAGAAGAGATCTTTTTTTCTAATATTGATACTCATTTACCAAGTAATGCATATATGTAAAACAGAATAATCTCTGTTGTCTATTTTGGAAAGAAAATTAGTAGCTATCTCATCTCACTGAGTTCTTAGGAATATGGATAGCATCTTGAATAACATTTGAAACAAATTCCTAAGTTTTAATTTTAATATTATTTCAAAGTTAAAAAGAAAAGCTGACCATTTAGTTAGTCTTTAAATTAATTTATCCTTTTCTATGTAATAAAATAAATTTATAAGAATATCATCCGGAAAGGGGTAATCTAAAGCTACCAAATGCTTTATGATTATTCAAAATCACATATTTCATTCAAATTCACTCTTAAATCTATCCCACGTATTTAGAGATTTTCTTAGGGACAGTAGTAATATTACATTTACTGCTTAATTTAGTAAATGAAAATAACACAGTTACTTAAAAGTAATTACAAACTCAGTGCTAAGATAAATACACTTACCACGCAGAAACTTATTTTTTTATCACGTCCAACAGATAAATTAATTAGATTTTATTTTTAATTCTTAAATATTCTTAGCATAAATTATTGATATTATTATAAAATGTGCTATAGAATATATTGAAATACAAGAAGTTCCTCAGCTAACTTGACAGAAGCATTAAGGAAAAGGTAAAATTAATTCAAAAAATTTTGTTTGATTAACTGTCCTTCTAATACACTGCAAGATGTACTACTTTCATCCCATTGAAATGCATCAAGCAGCTTAACCAAGCTATATTCATTGACTATACTCAGATATCTTTATGTTGCTAAAGTAATCCTATGATATAAATGCCATCCCCATAAAGATTTGATATTCTCTTTCTTTTTTAGGTAAAAATGTTAATTGGAATAAAATGTAATGGAGAAATAGAAGATAAACAATGTGGAGCCGACAAATGTTTAACTTCTCTGAAAGTTAAAAAGGTACATATTTGTAGAATTTGGTGACTTATTTGGAGTAAATACTCCCATCATAAATAATTTTCATCTATCAAATTGATAGCTTTCAAATTTCCCTGAAATTCACTCATCAGTTCTCGTGATGCAGTACAAGCTGGCTTCAGCAAAGCAAATACATTAACACCATAGTCAGTCACTAAGATGCTATTCTTCGGAACTCTTTATTCAAATGGGTGTTATCTTTCCTTTTCTCCTTTGCCTTTAGCTTCTCTTCTTTTCTCAGTTATTTGTAAGGCCTCCCCAGACAACCATTTTGCTTTTTTGCATTTCATTTTCTTGGGAATGGTCTTGACCACAAGCTCCTGTAAAATGTCACGAACCTCTGTTCATAGTTCTTCAGGCACTCTGTCTATCAGATCTAATCCCTTGAATCTATTTGTCATTTCCACTGTATAATCGTAAGGAATTTGATTAAGGTCGTACCTGGATGATCTAATCGTTTTCCCTACTTTGTTCAATTTACCTCTGAATTTTGCAATAAGGAGTTCATGATCTGTTTGTTCTACAGTCAGCTTCCAGTCTTGTTTTTGCTGATTGTATAGAGTTCTCCATCTTTGCCTGCAAAGAATATAATCAATGTGATTACGGTATTGACCATCTGGTAATGTCCATGTGTAGAGTCTTCTCTTGTGTTGTTGGAAGAGGATGTTTGCCATGATCAGTGTTTTCTCTTGGCAAATCTCTGTTAGCCTTTGCCCTGCTTCATTTTGTACTCCGAGGCCAAATTTGCTAGTTACTCCAGTTATCTCTTGACTTCTTACTCTTGCATTCCCAACCCCTATGATGATAAGGACATCTTTTTTGGGTGTTAGTTCAAGAAGGTCTTGTAGGTCTTCATAGAACCATTCAACTTCGGCGTCTTCAGCATTAGTGGTTGCGGCATGGACTTGGATTACTGTGATATTGAATGGTTTGCCTTGGAATCGAACAGAGATCATTCTGTCATTTTTGAGATTGCACCCAAGTACTGCATTTTGGAATCTTTTGTTGACCATGAGGGCTACTCCATTTCTTCTAAGGGATTCTTTCCCACAATAGTAGATATACTGGTCACCTGAATTAAATTCACCCATTCCAGTCCATTTTAGTTCACTGATTCCTAAAATGTTGATGTTCACTCTTGCCATCTCCTGTTTGACTACTTCTAATTTACTTTGATTTATGGACCTAAGTTTCCAGGTTCCTATGCAGTATTGGTCTTTACAGCATCGGACCTTACTTACATCACCAGCCACATCCACAGCTGGGTATTGTTTTTGCTTTGGCTCCATGTCTTCATTCTTTGTGGAGTTATTCCTCCACTCTTCTCCAGTAGCATATTGGGCACCTACCGACCTGGTGAGTTCATCTTTCAGTGTCTTAGCTTTTTGCCTTTTCATTCTGTTCACGGGGTTCTTGAGGCAAGAATATTGAAGTGGTTTGCTATTTCCTTCTCCAGTGGACCACGTTTTGTCAGAACTGTCCTCCATGACCCATCCATCTTGGGTGGCCCCTATACAGCATGGCTCATAGTTTCATTCATTTATACAAGGCCGTTGTCCATGTGATCAGCTTGATTAGTTTTCTGTGATTGTTGTTTTAATTCTGTCCACCCTCTAATGGCTAAGGTTAAGAGGCTTATAGAAGCTTCCTAATGAGAGAGACTGACTATGGGGGAAACTGAGTGCTGTTCTGATGAGTAGGATCATGCTCATTAAATCTTTCATCCAATTTTCTGTTGATTGGCAGGGCTGTGTTCCCTCCCTGTTGTTTGACCTGAGACCAAACTGTGGAGGTTGTAATGAAGATTCATTACCTCCTTCCTCCTGGCTCCTGACACACACAAGGTTTTGTTTGAGCCCTCTGAGCATCTCTGACACATATGGGATTTGATTCTAAATGTGATTTCACCCCTCCTACCGTCTTACTAGGCAGGGCTTCTCCTTTTCCCTTGGATGTGGGCTATCTTTTTTTTGGTGGGATCCAACATTCTCCTGGGGCTTCCCTGGTGGCTCAGTGGGTAAAGAGTCTGCCTGCAGTGTGAGAGAGCCGTGTTCGATCCCTGGCTTGGGAAGATGCACTGGAGAAGGAAATGGCAACCCACTCCAGTATTCTTGCCTGGAGAATCCCATGGACAGAGGAGCCTGGTGGGCTATAGTCCATGGGGTTGCAAAGAGTCGGACACTACTGAATGACTAATACTCACTAACATTCTCCTATAGATGGTTTTTCAGGAGCGAGTTGTAATTTTTGAGTTCTCGCAGAAGATGAGTACATGTCCTTCTACTCCGCCATCTACACAGTGCATAGGATTAGATAAGACAATGTATGCAAAGCTTAGCACAATGTCGGACGTGTGAGGTACACTGGGCACCCACCGTGTGCCAGATATTGTGGAAGGCACTGGAGATTCAACAGTGACTCAGACAAGGTCTCTGGTCTTATGGAGTTTACATTCTTGAAAACCTCCATCCAACTGGCAGGAGTAGCTGAAACCCCACCTTTCCCAGTCAGCAGAACCCCCACACTGAAACCTCAACATAAATCAAACAGTTCCTTGGGCAGGGAATGTCTACATCAGGCAAGAATTAGAGACCAGCAATCAGTAGAGCCTTGGTGCCCATCGCCACACCAACCTGGTTGGGAAAACAGTGGGCACCCATATATGGGCCACTCAATCTGGTGGAGGAACACCATAAATGTGAGAGTCCACTTACTAGGCCACTTTGAAGGCTGGCTTTTGGGGGACAGGGAGGCTAAGCGGTGGAGTTAAAAGCCAGCTCGAGGCAGCTGGCAGGTGGAGCACACAGGACTTTTCATATGGGTGGCGATGAGCGCTTATGCCAGCCTTCCACAAACCACGCCGTGCCTTCAGCCCAAGGGTCCTACCCAGCGCCTCCGGGAGGGAACTGGTCACAAGGGATCCTGGGGCGACTGGGACGCAGGAACTCGCTGCCAGACGCCTTCTTGGGGGAAACAGTTCCGCAAAAGAGCTACGGGGCTCAGGCAGGCTGCCATGTTTGGAGTACCATCTTTGTTGGGTGCAAAGGTGTATTGGGTTCCTGGTTGGCCAGCACTGTCCCATCCCTTCAGTTGAGGAAGTGAAGGGTTTAGAGATTAAGTATTCAGCACATAGTAGATTTATGGAATGGAGGGAAGAGAAGGAAGTGAGGGAGGCCTGCCAGGATTCCTCTCCAGCCCCAGCCTGGCCCTCACCTGTCTGAAAAACAAAACAACAAAGCAAAACAAAAAACAATTTACTTCACATTTTATTTTTTTTAAGTAACAAACTAATAGAATGATAGTGCTACTAATATTTAGATTCTCGAATTGTCTTTTATTTCTCCTACAAAGGAGCATAGTATTTACATGCTATTCCCTATAGAATATTTCTGTAGCTACAACATGATTGGTAGGTAACCATTAGCAAGTAAATTTTATTTGCAAGGCTGAAAATTATTAAGTATTTTATAATTTTCTTGAGGTCTTTAGTACAAATAACTAGCTTATCATATATCAAGAACTCATGGATCTTTTTAAGGGTCTGGAAATACACTGCCTTAGGAAATAATGTCTACATATGGTTTCTGTCTCAGCAAAAGGTACTTACTAGAAGGGTAATTTTCCTTTGCAAATTTACATATTAGCAAAATATGTAAATTATTATAAAGCAGCTTGAAAAAGAATGTTTATGCTTGAAAGTTATTTTTTGGCAGGAAGAACATTTGATTCTTCTTTACAAATTAACTTAAAGAATTTTTAAATGAGCAATACGTTTTATTTTCAACTAAATCAATTACCAATTGTGAAGACTACAAAGTATTATTGATTAAAATATGTATATTTAAACTAAGTTGTATGCTGTTTAGATCTGTATAGTATTTTACTCTTAAATAATAACTTGTAACCAGATATTCCTTGGATAAATATGTGCTTTTCTATTTTTTGGAATTGTTAAGCTAAGATAACCATGAATTTAAATGCAAAGAAAGCCCTTTATGAGAATTTTTAAATTCATTTTTTTTAACTAGGTGTAAGTTGCCAAAGAATTGATGCTTTTGAACTGTGCTATTGGAGAAGACTCTTGAGAATCCCTTGGACTGCAAGGAGAGCCAATCAGTCCATTCTAAAGGAGATCAGTCCTGGGTGTTCTTTGGAAGGATTGATGCTAAAGCTGAAACTCCAATACTTCGGCCACCTCATGCGAAGAGTTGACTCACTGGCAAAGACTCTGATGCTGGGAGGTATTGGGGGCAGGAGGAGAAGGTGACGACAGGATGAGATGGCTGGATGGTGTCACCGACTTGATGGACATGAGTTTGGGTGAATTCTGGGAGTTGGTGATGGACAGAGAGGCCTGGTGTGCTGCAGTTCACAAAGAGGTCGCAAAGAGTTGGACACGACTGAGCGACTGAACTGAACTGAACTGAAGTTGTTTAAAAAACACCTTATTTCATTGTTTCCTTCAAGTTTTATCGCTACATAATTCACACACAGCACTGTATAAGTTTAAGGAATACAGTATCATTATTTGAGTTACACTATTAAATGATGGCCAAATAAGTTTAGTGAACATCCATAATCCAAGAAAAAGAAAAACAAACAAACAAACATTTTTTTCTTTGTGATGAGACCTCCCAGGATTCATTCTCTTAACAACTTTGATATATACGTGTGTGTGTGTGTGTAGCAGTGTTAATTATATCTATCATGTTGTACATTACATCCCTAGTATTTATCTTCCAACTGGAAGTTTGTATCTATTGACTGTCTTCATTTAATTTTCCTCCCTCACCTGCCACTTCTTGTAGTCACAAATCTGATCTCTTTCCCTGTGAGTTGGTTTGTTTATTTTTGAATTATAATTGACCTACAACTTTATGTTAGTTCCTGGTATACAAATTGTGATTCAATATTTCTATACACTTTAAAATGATCAACACAATAAGTCTATTTACTATTTATTACTATACAAAGACATTAAATTATTATTGACTATATATTCTCTGCACTACATTTCATACACACGACTCATTTATTCTGTACCTACAAGTTTATACCTCTTAATCTCTCTCACCTATTTTTCCCATTTCCTCTGGCAACCACTTCTTTGTTCTCTGTATCTATATAGACATTTTCATTTGTAAAGATAGATTTAAAAATATAATTGTCAATGGTAAAACTAACATGTTGTTATAAAGTCAGCTAAATCATATATGACTAATAGTATCTTTACCTCAAAGCTGATTTGGCCATAAGGTCTCATAGGTAGTAGGCTTGTAATTGTTGGAGGAGTCAGAGAAGAGGGGAATTAGGCACAAAGAGTGAAAGTACAAAGCCAAACTTAAACCTATATTCATTTTATGGAGGCCTATGTCTTAACTGACATAATTGAAAAATATCTTAGATTGTGCAAATAACAACAGGCCAATTTCTCTAGAGAAATAAAATGTAAATACAAATATATTTAGAAGGCAATAAAAGGCTTTATCTGGTTTCAACTTTTAGTAGACTTATTTCTGCCTCACAAGTGGAATTATCTGGGAAAAATAAGTCATTGTCCGACCTATTATACAACTCTTTGTATAACACAATTCATAATATGTTTGGCAAATCATGTTATCGAAGCTTTTGAACATTTCATGTTCTGTTCCCTTAAGAGACACTCAATAAATAACTGTTGAGCTGAATTGAATTAATCATGTTGATGAAGTTCTTAGTTATTCTTTTTAAAGTTTTTTTTTTAACAGATTATTATAAAAATCTTCTAAGACAAACACTGATTATTAGTCTATCCCAAAGTTGGTTCAAAATTTTCTATACTTGTCAGTTAAAATTTAGATGACATTGAGAATAAATAAATTAACTTTGAATAGCACTGCAAGTAGTAGTCTTATTTCTGGTTGCTTAGTTTCCGGACTTCAAACATCTAATCACTCCAGAAAACTCTTTCCAATCCATTATATAATTTATTATATACTCTATCATTATATAATATAATTAATATATAATATGTTATAATATGATACTTAAGTGCATGTCTCTTTAGATGAATTTGATAAGCTCCATTTAAACTGGATAATATGTTATAACATGATACTTAAGTGTATGTCTATTTAGATGAATTCGATAAGCTCCATTTAAACTGGATCTCTATTAAAGCCAAGAATCTATAAGGTGTTGAGTTTACTGATCCTCCAGAAAGTCAATGATGCACTGGTTTCATGGTAGAAAGATGATGAAGTAAGTTGGAAATATACTTTTTAAAATTATAGCCTAGAAAAACACTAACTCTATTACCTTGACTGTGCCAATTTGTGTTGTTCATATTGCTTCTGATATATTAAAAATTAAACTTCATTAATGCTTCTCAATTTTTTTCTTGTCACGGCACACAGAAAGTGGTAATATTCTTATGGTAAACTAATGCAAACTGAAGGGAAATGAGAGGCTTCTCTAGGGAACCCAGTGTGGGTAAAACAGTGTATTATCGTATACAAACACACACAAACATGCACACACATTTATTTAATAAGCATGAAGTGAGATTAAACTTGGCTGCTGCCAAGATCTATATCTGCCAGCAGCTCTCCACTACCCCACGGTCACCTTCCCCATCAGCCTTAGCTCAGCCTGCACTCACTGCTTCCTGGGTTCCTTGATGCTCTTCTAGCATCAGGCCTATTATACTCACTGGGCAGTTGAACCCTAGGTAGTTACAGTTATGGCAGATGTTAGATAGGAGAGCTTCTCTTTGGGCCTTAATAATAGTAAAGGAGGGCAGCATATTAATTCATTCTCTTTGTACCTGTTGACTATGGATTTTGTCTTTAGACTTCTCTGATCAGACTGTCTTTGAAAGATATTTAAACTTATTTACAGACAGAGATATAAGATGAGACAGCTATAGGTACTTAAGCTTGACTTTGTCTCTAAGGGAACAGAGGGGATCAATGTCTTATAATGTATTTGTAACCCCTTCCTGGTACCCACATAAGGAAGCTGAGAATTATTCAATGGCAGAAATTATACTGCATCCTAAATTAACTATTTTTCTGGATTCCATAGATTACAACAGTTGAGGAAAGTTTGTGGGTAATCTGGAAATATGATGTTTATAAGGTATCATCAGACCACTGCAATTCATTATAGTAGGGCAGCAAAACCAACAAATTATATAAAGTTTAACTACTTGGAGTCAAATATACCCTTATTCATTCAGATGTTCAAAAAACCAGGTAATATGCAGTAACACAACACAGCATAACAAACCAGATGAAATGCACTAATAAATAATGTCAAATTTACTAATGACCAAGTGTATATCCCATACCATGAATCAAAATGATATTGACCAGTGGCCTCAAAAATGTTTGTAGCTTTTGTTGCACACTGTAATCATTGTGAAGAAGGCTGAGCGCCGAAGAATTGATGCTTTTGAACTGTGGTGTTGGAGAAGACTCTTGAGAGTCCCTTGGACTGCAAGAAGATCCAACCAGTCCATTCTGAAGGAGATCAATCCTGGAATTTCTTTAGAAGGAATGATGCTAAAGCTGAAACTCCAGTATTTTGGCCACCTCATGCGAAGAGTTGACTCATTGGAGAAGACTCTGATGCTGGGAGGGATTGAGGGCAGGAGGAGAAGGGGACGACAGAGGATGAGATGGCTGGATGGCATCACTGACTTGATGGGTGTGAGTCTGGGTGACCTCCGGGAGCTGGTGATGGACAGGGAGGCCTGGCGTGCTGCGGTTCATGGGGTCGCAAAGAGTCGGACATGACTGAGCGACTGATCTGATCTGATCTGATCTGTAATCATTAATTACAGGGACTCACCCCATAAACTGTAACTGAATTGGTCTGATGTGGGATTCAGGAATATGTATTATTTTAAAGTTTACCACATGATGCTAACAACTAACAGTTGAAAATCACTGCCTTTGACTTCTATGCTATTTTCTTTCTCTACCAGGAAAAAACTGGATAGTCTCTTATTTCTTTTTCCTGCAATGTTCTAATTGCTCTGGTTTTAGAATCCCCTTTTCATGTTCAATGACATATTTAACTGTGCAGTAAAATGGCTTTTCTTTTTCTCAATATCCTAAGTATTTGCAGACACATAATCCCCCGATGCCTAGTAGTTTATCAGGGTACTGCTTGATTCTGCATCCTCCCAAAGGAAGCCACTGTCCCAATCCACACACCTGTCCTAGATAAGAAATTTATTGAATTATTAGCATCAGTTCAGTTCAGTTGCTCAGGATGTCCGACTCTTTGCAACCCCATGGACTGCTGCATGCCAGGCCTCCCTGTCCATCACCAACTTCTGGAGTTTACTCAAACTCATGTCCACTGAGTTGGTGATGCCATCCAACCATCTCATCCTCTGTCCTCCCCTTCTCCTCCCACCTTCCACCTTTTCTGGCCTTAGGGTCTTTTTCAATGAGTCAGTTCTTTGCATCAGGTGGCCAAAGTATTGGAGTTTTAGCTTCAGCATCAGTTCTTCCAATAAATATTCAGGATTGATTTATTGGCATAGCCAATAAAATACATTTGCAACAATGAGCTTTTATCCTTTCTGGTTCCTTAACTTGACCTGTGGTACCAGACTTGTCACTCAGTTCCTGAGATAACGGCAACAGTAAGACACCATTTATTCTGCACTAATTTACGTACTCTTTTCTTTTTCTCCAAGCATATATGCTGAAATGTCTGAGAATACAGGTGGAAAAGAAGATTAGAAATGATCTCTTAGTAGAATAAGAGTGTTTTTTCTACACAATTGCTAAATGGTTCTATAACAAATAGAGTAAATCTATAACAGAAATCAGAGAAGGCAGTGGCACCCCACTCCAGTACTCTTGCCTGGAAAATCCCATGGATGGAGGAGCCTGGTAGGCTGTAGTCCATGGGGTGGCTAAGAGTCGGACATGACTGAGCAACTTCCCTTTCACTTTTCACTTTCATGCATTGGAGAAGGAAATGGCAACCCACTCCAGTGTTCTTGCCTGGAGAATCCCAGGGATAGGGGAGCCTGGTGGGCTTCTGTCTATGGGATCGCCCAGAGTTGGACACGACTGAAGCGAGTTAGCAGTTAGCATAATAGAAATATTTTCACCACACATTCAAGACATCAGTTATAGAAACCAAGCAGTTTTGTCTGAGTTTCCCCTACATTCCACAATTCAACTGCCAGACGGAAGGATGTAAGGAAGGAAAGGAAGAAGGAAGGGAAGTGAGGGAGGGAGAAAAAGAAAGAAGGGAGGGAGGTGGGAAGGAGAAAAAAGAGGAAAAAGGAAAGGAAAAAGAAAGAATGTTACAGATTTTAAAGTATTTCATGGGGATATAGTCTACACCAATAAAGTTCCAACTTAGCACAAAAAAACTAATGAGGTAGGTTAAAATGTAGTTAATTTTACTCATTTGAAGAGATTCTTAGAATTTTCTTAAATATGCTCTAAGAAACAGTTTTAGAAAAAGAAAATCATCATTAATAAAGGTTCACTTGAATATTCATTTACCCAACTAGTATACAAACATCTAATTTCACATAAAACCAACAAGAACCTGTTTACTTCTGTTAGGTAGGTAGAATAGGGGAAAGGAGTCCAAAATGGCGGTGGCTAAAAGACAAGGAAGGTCAAAAGGAGGTCTGAGGACCAGAGTGAAGACTTCAGGCAGAACAAACAGCACTCCTGGCTAAGCCCAATTTGCATGGCAGGCCCAGGTGGAGGGAAAAAAAAAAAACATATAAAAGGAGGAGCCAAAGCACTTTCTCACGGACTCTCACTCCCACTTGCATGTGCTCTCTCTCACTCTCTCTCTCTCTCTCTCCCCCTCCCCATGTACTCCTCCACTCTCTTCTCTTCAAGTCTTGGATTCTCCTGCTATCTTCTAAATAAAATGGAGCTGTAACACTGATTTGCCTAAGAGCTGTAGCACGGTTTGTCCAAGACCCGAGAGCTGTGATGCAATGAGGGCTTTAATGTCTGTTACTCCAAATCTTTGTTGTGATGAGACAAAGAACCGAGGAACATACACTCGTGTGACACTTCTAAAAATTGCTATTCACCTTTTAAAATTAATATAAAGTGTTGGTATAAGTTTGTATATATATTTAATTAAAATAGTAATATGTGCTATTACTCTAGGAGAAATAAACTTTATTTGGTGCAATTTATCAATTGTTACTTGCCACAGATTATTCTGGAAAAGCAGAGACTCATTTTACTTAGCTTAAATTTAGACTCTTCAAATTTCTTAAAGTGAGTTGCATAACACTCATTCATTTAAATATTTTTTGAAAACCTATCATGCCCTCTTCTAGTTGCTGAGTTATTAACCGTTCTTTGAAACTAATTATTGATTCGAGCTTAATATTGCTTTGAATTGTTTGTTTTAATCACTGAAAAAATTCAATACAATATTGCTGACATCAGAAAAAAAAATAAAGTATCCAAAAGGATATGATACATGAATTACATGGGCTTGTTAAACCATGTCCTATTAAACACTGAGAGCATAGTTAGTTCTTGGTAATTCAAGTCAAATAAATAATGTGTATGAAAGTCAGCTACTGAATTTTCCTTTATTATGGTAAATCTATACCAGTAAAGTGTTTTACATCACCATGGAAATCATGCTCAAGCTCTTACAATTATTTTCACAGAATTTTTTTTTTACAGTTTATAAAAACACTTATGCTAGCTGAAAGGGTGGGGAATGAACCTGTCATGTAGAGTGAAAGAAATGATAGCAAATGCAGTGCTTTTTACATATACACGCACTACATATTGCAGCTGTCAAATGCAGCTGCATGCATTTCATGAAATGCAGTATCAAATCATAAAAAAATGGGAACATTAATGATCTACTTCTAAAGTTTATATAATCTGACTTCTTTCATTTAGAATAATAGCTTCAGAGCAGGGGAACTGATTTAATAAAATTAAATTATTGTGCTTGAAAGAACAATGTCTTCTCAATAACAATTTATAAAAATGTTTTTTGTGTCTTTTGTAATTTGGGAGAAATATTAAGATACAAAATAGCATTATGTGGGGATTAAAAAAGATTTACCAGTTATTTTATTTTATAGAATGTACAAGTGGCTCCGTGGTAAAGAATCCACCTGCCAAGCAGATGTGAGTTTGTTCCCTGGGTCAGGAAGATCCATGGAGAAGGAAATGGCAACCCACTTCAGTATTCTTGCCTGGGAAAACCCACAGACAGAAGAGTCTAGTGGGCTACAGTTCAAGGGGTTGCAAAGAGTTGGACATGACTTAGTGACTAAACACACACACACACAAAATTATCTACACTTTAAACAGATCTTGCTGCTGCTGCTAAGTAGCTTCAGTTGTGTCCGACTCTGTGCCACCCCAGAGACGGCAGCCCACCAGCTCCCCTGTCCCTGGGATTCTCCAGGCAAGAAAATTGGAGTGGGTTGCCATTTCCTTCTCCAATGCATGAAAGTGAAAAGTGAAAGTGAAGTCGCTCAGTTGTGTCTGACCCTAGCGACCCCATGGACTGCAGCCCACCAGGCTCCTCCGTCCACAGGATTTTCCAGGCAAAAGTACTGGAGTGGGGTGCCACTGCCTTCTCTGAAACAGATCTTAACACTTCTCCAATTAGTAAATAGCTATTTCTCATGAAGTATACAGCAAGTTCTGCAAGTATACATTTGGAGAGGGATTCTTTACCTACTGGTCCTTTGCACATATGTTTATTTTTTATTGTCAATATTTTTGAACCTCTGACTTATTGAAAATGCTACATTGGAAACAATATTAATTTTTGTGCTCTAAACTACAAGTTAAGTTGAAAAATAGGAGAAAAATTAGTTATAATGAATTATTTCTAATATTGTCACTGTTGCTTGGCATATAAAACTGTTACAGACCTTAGAGTTCAAATAGCCCTGGATGTTTGCTTTGAATAAAATACCTGAATTCTTATGTAGTCATATATCTGTACAATAAAACTGATAATTATGCAAAATTACTGCTCATTGGATAAAAAATAAACTCTGCAATAACAACTGAATGGCATAAGTTTTTCTGCAGCCATTCAGAATTGTATCTCCTTTTTTTAAGGAACAAAAGACAAAATGTCACTCTGAAAAGTATGGTTACACTATAGAAAAAAAAGCATGTTCAGTGTATTCCATGCCATTGCTTCTGTATATTCAGGTACTTTATTCTCTCCAAGCTGTCATGGTTACTTCTGTAATTCATTGTCATATATAATGAAGATATTGTTTTATTTTTCTGATACTGGAGTCCTACTTGGGAAATGTTACAGTATGAAACTAAATTAGATCTGTTGCTGCTGCTGCTGCTAAGTCGCTTCAATCTTGTCCAACTCTGTGCGACCCAATGGATGGCAGCCCACCAGGCTTCCCTGTCCCTGGGATTCTCCAGGCAAGAACAGTGGAGTGGGTTGCCATTTCCTTTTCCAATGCATGAAAATGAAAAGTGAAAGTGAAGGCGCTCAGTCGTGTCCGACTCTTCCCGACCCCATGGACTGTAGCCTACCAGGCTCCTCTGTCCATGGATTTTCCAGGCAAGAGTACTGGAGTGGGGTGCCATGGAGAGACAGCTAATTAAAGATCATTGGCAATATCCTGGTTTCCCTGGGAATGTCCACATCTATTTGGACAAGAAAGACAATTAGGGGGCATCTGTCTTTACCATGGGAAGCTAAATACTTACTAAATACTTTGACTCCACAGGCAGCAGTTTCAGGACAGATCTCCAGAAAGCTGGTATATTGTCCAACCTGCCAAATCTGTCTCAACCTCTATTTCCTTCTTCTCATTATTAGAGATTCTGATTAGGTATTCGTTGAGGTCCTTTTCATCCATATTCTTTCTTGATTAAAAAAAGGCTTCAATCCTAATTTGCTTCAGATAGTGTTGTCCTATGTCTGCGTTCCTTCTGGATGCCTGAGGCACACTGACAAGCCTCTCTCAACACAACACTGAATCCTGAAGAGAACCACATAGTCATTTCTACTGTCAACATTTTAAGTTCATTTGATATGTGTTGATTATAGAAATTCAGAATGGCAAAACGTCTGAGAAGAAAGAATCCTAGACAGACAACTGAAGTCATCTGGCCAAAAAGGCCAAGAGATACTTTGCCAAGCCTCATTTGAAAAAAAACAAAGTAGAAAGGAGAATAAAGCTGTGGAATTTTCCAGTTTGAAAGAATGAAGACACTTGTCTTAAAAAGCTGAATTATAAAGGATAACATGTAAATCTAAGAAAACATTTACAGTTTTAATTCCATAAGTAACTACACAGGAAGGGTTTTTGGGAGAGAAGATGCTGTCAGATCAGATCAGTCGCTCAGTCGTGTCCGACTCTTTGCGACCCCATGAACCGCAGCACGCCAGGCCTCCCTGTCCATCACCAGCTCCCGGAGGTCACCCAGACTCATACCCATCGAGTCAGTGATGCCATCCAGCCATCTCATCCTCTGTCGTCCCCTTTTCCTCCTGCCCTCAATCCCTCCCAGCATCAGAGTTTTCTCCAATGAGTCAACTCTTCGCATGAGGTGGCCAAAATACTGGAGTTTCAGCTTTAGCATCATTCCTTCTAAAGAAATTCCAGGATTGATCTCCTTCAGAATGGACTGGTTGGATCTTCTTGCAGTCCAAGGGACTCTCAAGAGTCTTCTCCAACACCACAGTTCAAAAGCTTCAATTCTTCGGCGCTCGTCCTTCTTCACAGTCCAGCTCTCACATCCATACATGACCACAGGAAAGACCATAGCCTTGACTAGGCGAACCTTTGTTGGTAAAGTAATGTCTCTGCTTTTGAATATGCTATCTAGGTTGGTCATAACTTTCCTTCCAAGGAGTAAGCGTCTTTTAATTTCATGACTGCAGTCACCATCTGCAGTGATTTTGGAGCCCAGAAAAAGAAAGTCTGACACTGTTTCCACTGTTTCCCCATCTATTTCCCATGCAGTGATGGGACCAGATGCCATAATCTTCGTTTTCTGAATGTTGAGCTTTAAGCCAACCTTTTCACTCTCCTCTTTCACTTTCATCAAGAGGCTTTTTAGCCCCTCTTCACTTTCTGCCATAAGAGTCGTGTCATCTGCATATCTGAGGTTATTGATATTTCTCCCAGCAATCTTGATTCCAACTTGTGTTTCTTCCAGTCCAGCATTTCTCATGATGTACTCTGCATATAAGTTAAATAAACATGGTGACAATATGCAGCCTTGACGTACTCCTTTTCCTATTTGGAACCAGTCTGTTGTTCCATGACCAGTTCTAACTGTTGCTTCCTGACCTGCATACAGATTTCTCAAGAGGCAGATCAGGTGGTCTGGTATTCCCATCTCTTTCAGAATTTTCCATAGTTTATTGTGATCCACATAGTCAAAGGCTTTGGCATAGTCAATAAAGCAGAAATAGATGTTTTTCTGGAACTCTCTTGCTTTTTCCATGATCCAGCGGATGTTGGCAATTTGATCTCTGGTTCCTCTGCCTGTTCTAAAACCAGCTTGAACATCAGGAAGTTCACGGTTCACATATTGCTGAAGCCTGGCTTGGAGAATTTTGAGCATTACTTTACTAGCATGTGAGATGAGTGCAATTGTTCGGTAGTTTGAGCATTCTGTGGCATTGCCTTTCTTTGGGATTGGGATGAAAACTGACGTTTTCCAATCTTGTGGCCACTGCTGAGTTTTCCAAATTTGCTGGCATATTGAGTGTAGCACTTTCACAGCATCATCTTTCAGGACTTGGAATAGCTCCACTGGAATTCCATCACCTCCACTAGCTTTGTTCGTAGTGATGCTTTCTAAGGCCCATTTGACTTCACATTCCAAGATGTCTGGCTCTAGGTCAGTGATCACATCATCATGATTATCTGGGTCTTGAAACTCTTTTTTGTACAGTTCTTCTGTGTATTCCTGCCACCTCTTCTTAATATCTTCTGCTTCTGTTAGGTCCATACCATCTCTGTCCTTTATCGTGCCCATCTTTGCATGAAATGTTCCTTTGGTATCTCTGATTTTCTTGAAGAGATCCCTAGTCTTTCCCATTCTGTTGTTTTCCTCTATTTCTTTGCATTGATCACTGAAGAAGGCTTTCTTATCTTTTCTTGCTATTCTTTGGAACTCTGCATTTAGATGTTTATATCTTTCCTTTTCTCCTTTGCTTTTCGCTTCTCTTCTTTTCACAGCTAATTGTAAGGCCTCCCCAGACAGCCATTTTGCTTTTTTGCATTTCTTTTCCATGGGGATGGTCTTGATCTCTGTCTTCTGTACAATGTCACTAACCTCATTCCATAGTTCATCAGGCACTCTATCTATCAGATCTAGGCCCTTAAATCTATTTCTCACTTCCACTGTATAATCATAAGGGATTTGATTTAGGTCATACCTGAATGGTCTAGTAGTTTTCCCTACTTTCTTCAATTTCAGTCTGAATTTGACAATAAGGAGTTCATGGTCTGAGCCACAGTCAGCTCCTGGTCTTGTTTTTGCTGATTGTATAGAGCTTCTCCATCTTTGGCTGCAAAGAATATAATTGATCTGATTTTGGTGTTGACCATCTGGTGATGTCCATGTATAGAGTCTTCTCTTGTGTTGTTGGAAGAGGGTATTTGCTATGACCAGTGCATTTTCTTGGCAAAACTCTGTTAGTCTTTGCCCTGCTTCATTCTGTGTTCCAAGGCCAAATTTGCCTGTTACTCCAGGTGTTTCTTGACTTCCTACTTTTGCATTCCAGTCCCCTATAATGAGAAGGACATCTTTTTTGGGTGTTAGTTCTAAAAGGTCTTGTAGGTATTCATAGAACCGTTCAACTTCAGCTTCTTCGGCATTACTGGTTGGGGCACAGATTTGGATTACTGTGACATTGAATGGTTTGCCTTGGAAACGAACAGAGATCATTCTGTCATTTTTGAGATTGCTTCCAAGTACTGCATTTCGGACTCTTTTGTTGACCATGATGGCCACTCCGTTTCTTCTGAGGGATTCCTGCCCACAGTAGTAGATATAATGGTCATCTGAGTTAAATTCACCCATTCCAGTCCATTTTAGTTTGCTGATTCCTAGAATGTCAACATTCACTCTTGCCATCTCTTGTTTGACCACTTCCAATTTGCCTTGATTCATGGACCTGACATTCCAGGTTCCTATGCAGTACTGCTCTTTACAGCATCGGACTTTACTTCTATCACCAGACACATCCACAGCTGGGTGTTCTTTTTGTTTTGGCTCCGTCCCTTCATTCTTTCTGGAGCTATTTCTCCACTGATCTCCAGTAGCATATTGGGCCTCTACTGACCTGGGGAGTTTCTCTTTCAGTATCCTATCATTTTGTCTTTTCATACTGTTCATGGGGTTCTCAAGGCAAGCATACTGAAGTGGTTTGCCATTCCCTTCTCCAGCGGACCACACCCTGTCATCTCTCTCCACCATGACCCGCCCATCCCAGGTTGCCCCTCGGGCATGGCTTAATTTCATTGAGTTATACAAGGGTGTGGTCCTTGTGTGATTAGATTGACTAGTTTTCTGTGAGAACGGTTTTAGTGTATTTGCCCTCTGATGCCCTCTTTCAAGACCTACTGTCTTACGTGGGTTTCACTTACCTTGGGCGTGGGGTATCTCGTCCCGGCTGTTCCCGGCTGTTTCCGGCCAGCTAAGCACAGCCATCACACCTTACCTTGGACGAGGGGGTCTCTCCTCACCGCCACCCTTCCTGACCTCGGTCGTGGGGTAGCTCCTCTCGGCCGCGCTCTTAGTGCGCGACGCAGCCGGCGGGAAGATGCTGTAAATGGTGATAAAGAGAAAAGAGAGTCAATGGCAGATTCTAATCATATTTCACCAATCCAATTTGTTTGTGCCTGGTAGTATTTTTCCAATAATAATATAAAAATAAAGTCAGAAATTAAAGAGTTATTTAAAAAAACCTTAGTATATGAAATCATCTAATTATGCATAAAACATGAATAAAATGTAACTATCTCAATAAAACCTTGTTTTCAAAGATATTTTCCCCTCTAACTCATACTAGAGAGTATGCTGCTGCTAAGTCACTTCAGTCGTGTCTGACTCTGTGTGACCACATAGATGGCAGCCCACCAGGCTCCCCTGTCCATGGGATTCTCCAGGCAAGAACACTGGAGTGGGTTGCCATTTCCTTCTCCAATACATGAAAGTGAAAAATTAAAGTGAAGTCTCTCAGTTGTGTCTGACTCTTAGAGACTCCATGGACTGCAGCCTACCAGGCTCCTCCATTCATGGGATTTTCCAGGCAAGAGTACTGGAGTGGGGCACCATTGCCTTCTCCAACTAGAGAGTATAGTGCAAGTTTAATTAAGTTGGCATGAATAGGTTGATAAGAAGTAGGAGGTTTATTTTGGAAAATGTACCTTTCGCATTTCTGTTTTTCTCAAGATTTATCTGTCTGAAAAGAAAGGAATATAGTTGAAAACAGAAAGAGTATATAATTCCAGTTCAAATTTGCTGGTTAAAAATCATTAGACCTTAATTTGCTCATTGATAAGATGTTTTAAATTGCAAATTAATAGGCAGTTTGGAGAAGGCAATGGCACCCCGCTCCAGGACTCTTGCCTGGAAAATCCCATGGGCAGCGGAGCCTGGTAGGCAGTCTCCTATGTAGTCTATGGGGTCGCACAGAGTCGGATACGACTGAAGCGACTTAGCAGCAGCAGCAGCAACATGGATTGTATCAGTTCAGAGTATTCATTGGAAGGAATGATGCTGAAGCTGAAACTCCAATACTTTGGCCACCTGATACAAGATACAAGAACTGACTTGTTGGGAAAGATCCTGATGGTGGGAAAGACTGAAGGCAGGAGGGGAAGGGGACAAGAGAGGATGAGATGGTTGGATGGCCTCACCGACTCAATGTACATGAGTTTGGCAATATCCAGGAGTTGGTGATGGACAGGGAAGCCTGGCATGGTGCAGTCCATGAGATTGCAATGAGTTGGGCATGACTGAGCAACTGAATTGAACTGAACTGATGGATTGTAGGCCACCAGGCTCCCCTATCCATGGGATTTTTCAGGCAAGAATACTGGAGAGGATTGCCATTTCCCCCTCCAGGGGATCTTCCCAACCTAGGGATTGACACCATATCTCCCGTATTGGCAGGTGGATTCTTTACCACTCAGCCTCCTGGGAAGCCTTCAATGCATCCAGTGGAATTTAGTTTGAAATTTATTTGCTTTTTGACCAAACCATCCAGGTACAATTTTTGCTTTTAACTTTTAAAATTATATTTTCATGTATTTCTTGTAATTATTCTGGAAAATTTTAAATTTCAAAGAAGTCTTACCATTGAAAATTTATATAGAATTCCACTACATACACATATTTTATTTAATCCCAAACTTCTGGGACTATTTGTAAATCATCAAATTGAGCATAATCAAAATACTATTTGAAAAAGACATCATTGAATAATGTTAATAAATTAATTGTTCTTTTTTAATTTATTATCATTTTTACTTAAATTTATATAATCAAATTTATTTAATATTTTAATTTATTAAAATTCTAATTGACCATTGCTGACATTTAGAAAAATCCTATAATTGTGGGTCAATTTTACCTCAGCTAATTTAGTAAGCTTTCCTAGGAACAATCTGAATTTCTCAGTTGATCTTACAGATTTTCCAGGCAGATGATCATACAAAGTATTATCTATAGAAATGACTATTCTTTTACCCAATGATGTGGTTACTTTGTTCTTGACATTAATAAGAATGTTTCTAATAAATCCTATTTAATATTTGGTAGTTATTAATTTAGATAAATATGATTTATCATTTTAATAAGCTTATTTTCTGAAGAATAGAAGAATTTGTAAATGCGTTTTAAACATATAAATAAATGTGAAAGTTTTGTTTATTTTGTATCTTAAGATCACTTGATACAGATGCAATTCCTATTCTGTACAATTTTTATTTTTTAATATAGAGCAGAATTTGGGTTTCATTTTATTTAGGATTTCTGTATTTGTCTTTATGAGACTGATCTCTGCTGTTGTGTTGTCTTTTGTATTAATTTTTTTGTTTTTTACTATTAATGACATGAAACAATTATTGAAAGTTTTCCATCATTTTATATTGGTAACAGAATATATGGAATGTAAATCATCTCATCTTTAAAAATAGAAATACTTTGTGAATGTGTCTGGGGGGAAGGAGTGACTACAAGGAGTTCATTACCCAACGTATAAAACTATTCAATACATATGTCTCATATTACTTGTGAATTACTGAATATATCAAGAGATAACAGTCATAAGAATGTATTGTGAATGTAAATTTTGTGGAGCTCTAAAACTAGTTGAGATACATAGTGGGAAAGAACTCACCATGTTACTGTCTGGATCCACTGTCCTTTGTTAGGGATAAGGGATGACTGTCTTCTATATTATTACTACAATGGCTATAACTCTGCTACATTTTACACTTCATTTTAGTTATTTTTGTTTTATGTATTGGATTCAATTTCTACATGTATTTTTTATATTTTTAAAATTTGTATTAAGATAAATGCATTTCATTAAATGGCATGTTATTTTCACATATATTAATAACTATGCATCTGTACTACATTTTCTTTTCTATTAATTATTATTTTAAACTTGTATTTTTATGTATTAAACTATTTATGTCTTTCTTATTTCTTTACTCTCCAATAACCAGATCTTGTATTCATTCATATTATGGGCTGAACCATGTCCTCCAAAAAGGTATGTTGAAATCCTTTCCAGCTGTAAGTTAGAATATGACCTTATTTGCAAACTTAATCTTTACAGAGGTCATAAAGTTAAAATGAAGTCATTCAAGTGAGCCCTAATCTGACTGCTGTCTTTATAAAAAGGTAAGCCAGAAAGAAAAACACCAATACAGTATACTAACACATATATATGGAATTTAGAAAGATGGTAACAATAACCCTGTATACGAGACAGCAAAAGAGGTACTGATGTATAGAACAGTCTTTTGGACTCCGTGGGAGAGGGAGAGGGTGGGATGATTTGGGAGAATGGCACTGAAACATGTATAATATCATATATGAAACGAGCCGCCAGTCCAAGTTCGATGCACGATACTGGATGCTTGGGGCTAGTGCACTGGGATGACCCAGAGGGATGGTATGGGGGGTGGGGGAGTGGAGGAGGGAGGAGGGTTCAGGATGGGGAACACGTGTATACCTGTGATGAATTCATGTTGATATATGGCAAAACCAACACAATAATGTAAAGTTAAAAAATAAAATAAAAAAAAAAAAAAATAAAAAGTATTGCAATTAAAAATATATATATATAGTGTATTGAAGAAAAATTTTTAAAAACCTTTGGAAGTGGTAAGAACCTTGAGTTTACCATCAAAAGCTACCATTAACTAGGAAGGCAAATATACATTATATATTGGGGTATTACATATAATTAATTATATGTTAGGGTATTTAAAATATATACTACCACATTGAAAGATAAGCCTTTGTATTTCTTCATGTAATTATTCTGTTGAATTCCTTTTCTAAAAGACTATTTTATTTCAAGACTATAAGCAAAAAGACTCTTTTTAAGTAATGTCAATAAAACAAAGGTATGACACCTAAAAAAAAAGAAAAAAAAAAGGAAATACAGCGACAGATAGAAACACACAGAGGGAAGACAACATGAATACAGAGAGAATGTCCTGTGGAGGTAAGGTAGAGACTGGAGCGATGCATCAACAAACTAAGGAATAGTGGGACTACCAACAAATGTTCAGAAACTGCAAGACAGACATGGAACACATGTTCCCTCCCACCCCTCAAAAGTAACCAACTGTGCTGACCTCTTAATCTGGGGCTTCCAGAATCTACATCTGTGAGAAAGTAAATCTATATTATTTAAGCCGCCTTGTGTAGTTGCAGTAGCCCTAGAAAACTAATACAATTTATATCTATTTTTCTGTTTTCTTATTAATTTATGCTCTTGCATTTCTTAATTATCTTCCTTCTGCTTCTCATAAATTTGTTTTCTTCTTGAGTAAGATTATTTTCTCTTGATATGGGAATATAAGTCTAAGAAAATATCTTAAGTATATTTTTGGCTATATTCTGCAATTTTAATGTGTCATACATTCATTTTCACTTTATTTTTGTTCTAAAATTCTGTTTTGATTTCTTTGCTGACACTGGAGATGTTTAAAAGGATGTTTTTTAAATTAAAAAGAGAACATCTTTTCTAAACTCTTATTATTTTCTATTCTTTTTGAAATGTGTCAAAAGTTCTATGTCTGTGATATTTTTTCCTTCTGTAATGTGATACATTTTATATTTTGACCATAAGTATGATTATATACTTAAGAATTTTAAAATGCTATTAGTATTTCAAAAAATATATACATATCTCTATGCATATATATGTATATACCTATATAGAGATAGTTGAGAACTTCTCTGGTGGGTCAGATGGTAAAGCGTCTGCCTACAATGCAGGAGACCCAGGTTCAATCTCTGGGTTGGGAAGATCTCCTGGAGAAGGAAATGGCAACCCACTCCAGTATTCTTGCCTGGAAAATCCCATGGATGGAGGAGCTTGGGAGGCTACGGTCCATAGGGTCGCAAAGAGTCAGACACAACTGAGTGACTTCACTTTCACTTTCACCTACTATATTTATAATTGATGTATTTTATATTTTTGTTTTTTTTTTAAATTTTGTTTAATTTGATAAATGTAGAAAATGTTAAGCTTTCTAGTGATATGTTCCTCTTCATCTCTTTTGTTTCACTGATTACTCTATGTTGTATGTGCTTTTCCTTTCATATCTATAAGAACTTTAAGTAATCTTAGCTTAAATTTGATTATTTATTTTTCAGTTTAAAAATGCAGTTGAGCTTAATCCTATACTTTTCAAATTCAAAACTAAATGTTTTTGAGTACAAGATTGAGATAAATAATTTAGTTCAATGATATTTGACAAATTTATTGATTTATAAAGCTCAGTTGTTACATTAAATTTGTTTTAACTAATGCCTTCTCTTTGAGAATCATTTTTGTATATTTGCCAAATTATGTATCAAAATTGGTTTAATTATATATATTTGACTTGGTTCAATATTGACCATTATTTTTATGTTAGATCTTGTCTATTCTTGATATCTGAATTTTAATTAAGTTCGGCTGTAGTACTTCAGCTAAACTTTTTGGTGAAGTTATGCCATGTATTTTAAAAATTATGAGTCATATATTTTCAAAAGTTATGAGTCATGTATTTTCAGAATTTTGCTATATCTGAGAAGTATTGCCTAGCACATGTTCCCAATGAGGTGTTACCATTTGGTTAAAAATATATAACTTGGATCAAACTTCAACCATCAAAACTCTTCATGCTGCTTCATTGTCACCTGGTACTAATGAACTAAAGAAGCAGACTGAGGAAAACTCTTAAGTGTGTAAGATTTTACTTTGCCTTTGAAATTCAAAAATGTCACAAGGATTTTTCTAAAAATGGGTTTTCTTTCTATTACTTATGCCTGCAAATCATGAGGATTTTTATTTATAGAATCTGATTTTCACTTCAGAAAGTCTTGACTTTTTAATTAAACCATAAATTATTACTATGTTTAGCTTGTTCCAGATTCTTCTTTGGAATTACCTCAAATATTGTAATAGCTCAGACTTCTTTTAACAAATACACCATGACTAGCTAGGTAGCTTAAACAACAAATATTTATTTCTGACAGGTCTGGAGACTGGGTCTTCCAGGATGTAGAGGCTGCAGATTCAAGGTCTGGTGAGAAGCCACTTTCTGGTTTGAGGACGGTCATCTTCTTGTATCCTCACACAGCAGAGACAAGAAAGAAAAGCTATTTGTGTCTCTGTGTAAAGGCACTAACTCCATTAATCAGGGCTCCACCCTCAAGACCTAATTAAATCCCAAAGGCAACACTTCGAAATATCCTCACATTGGGGGAGTCATTATTTCAACATGAGTTTTGGGGAGACACAAATATTCAGTGAATAGCAAATACTATCTATTTTTCTGTTTATTCCTTTCAATCTAGTTTTAAATTCCTCTATATTGTATTTGTTTGGTTTTCTTCTAGATTTTTCTTCTTTTCTTGAGTTTCTATTACAGCCTGAGTTCTCATATCTTAGTCATTCAGTCATGTCCAACTCTTTGCAATTCTATGGACTGTAGCTCACCAGACTTGTCTGTCTGTGGAATTCTCCATGCAAGAATACTAGAGTGGGTTGCCATTTTCTTCTCCAGGGGATCATCCTAAACCAGGGATCAAACCGAGGTCTCCTGCATTGCAGGCAGATTCTTTACCATCTAAGTTATCAGGGAACTTGCATGCTGCAATTCCTGAGTTCACAGGCCTCAACTAGAGAGTCCACATGCACTCTGGTGCCTGTAAAACAAAACTAGGGAGAGAAGCTCATGCATTGCAACAAAAGATTCCAGATGCCACAAAGAGGGATGCCACATGCAACAGCTAAGACCAACACAGGCAAAAAGAAAATAAACTTTAAAAAATAAAATAAAGATTATTTTCATGCTCATAATCAAAACATTTTCATGCTTTTTTTCCCTACATAATAACCTCCCTTTTTTATTATATATTTTTTTCTTCTTTTTCAGTTCAGTTCAGTTGCTCAGTCAGGTCTGACTCTTTGTGACCCCACAAATCGCAGCACACCAGGCCTCCCTGTCCATCATCTCTCCTGAAGTTCACCCAAGCTCATGTGCATCGAGTCGGTGATGCCATCCAGCCATCTCATCCTCTGTCATCCCCTTCTCCTCCTGCCCCCAATCCCTCCCAGCATCAGAGTCTTTTCCAAGGAGTCAACTCTTCGCATGACATGGCCAAAGTATTGGAGTTTCAGCTTCAGTAACAGTCCTTCCAATAAACACCCAGAACTGGTCTCCTTTAGGATGGACTGGTGGGATCTCCTTGCAGTCCAAGGGTCTCTCAAGAGTCTTCTCCAACACCACAGTTCAAAGCATCAATTCTTCGGTGCTCAGCTTTTTTCACAGTCCAACTTTCACATCCATACATGACCACTGGAAACACCATAGCCTTGACTAGATAGACTTTTGTTGGAAAAGTTATATCTCTGATTTTGAATATGCTATCTAGGTTGCTCATAACTTTCCTTCCAAGGAGTAAGCGCCTTTTAATTTCATGGCTGCAGTCACCATCTGCAGTGATTTTGGAGCCCAGAAAAAGAAAGTCAGCCACTGCTTCCACTGTTTCCCCATCTATTTCCCATGTAGTGATGGGACCAGATGCCATGATCTTAGTTTTCTGAATGTTGAGCTTTAAGCCAACCTTTTCACTCCCCTCTTTCACTTTCATCATGAGGCTCTTTAGTTTTTCTTCACTTTCTGCCATAAGGGTGGTATCATCTGCGTATCTGAGGTTATTGATATTTCTCCTGGCAATCTCGATTCCAGCTTATGCTTCCTCCAGCCCAGCGTTTCTCATGTACTCTCAGATCAGATCACATCAGTCGCTCAGTCGTGTCCGACTTTTTGCGACCCCATGAACCGCAGCACGCCAGGCCTCCCTGTCCATCACCAGCCCCCGGAGGTCACTCAGACTCGCATCCATCGAGTCAGTGATGCCATCCAGCCATCTCATCCTCTGTCGTCCCCTTCTCCTCCTGCCCTCAATCCCTCCCAGCATCAGAGTCTTCTCCAATGAGTCAACTCTTCGCATGAGGTGGCCAAAATACTGGAGTTTCAGCTTTAGCATCATTCCTTCCAAAGAAATTCCAGGATTGATCTCCTTCAGAATGGACTGGTTGGATCTTCTTGCAGTCCAAGGGACTCTCAAGAGTCTTCTCCAACACCACAGTTCAAAAGCATCAATTCTTCGGCGCTCAGCCTTCTTCACAGTCCAGCTCTCACATCCATACATGACCACAGGAAAGACCATAGCCTTGACTAGGCGAACCTTTGTTGGTAAAGTAATGTCTCTGCTTTTGAATATGCTATCTAGGTTGGTCATAACTTTCCTTCCAAGGAGCAAGCGTCTTTTAATTTCATGGCTGCAGTCACCATCTGCAGTGATTTTGGAGCTCAGAAAAACAAAGTCTGACACTGTTTCCACTGTTTCCCCATCTGTTTCCCATGCAGTGATGGGACCAGATGCCATGATCTTCGTTTTCTGAATGTTGAGCTTTAAGCCAACCCTTTCACTCTCCACTTTCACTTTCATCAAGAGGCTTTTTAGCCCCTCTTCACTTTCTGCCATAAGAGTGGTGTCATCTGCATATCTGAGGTTATTGATATTTCTCCCGACAATCTTGATTCCAACTTGTGTTTCTTCCAGTCCAGCATTTCTCATGATGTACTCTGCATATAAGTTAAATAAACATGGTGACAATATGCAGGCTTGACGTCCTCCTTTTTCTATTTGGAACCAGTCTGTTGTTCCATGACCAGTTCTAACTGTTGCTTCCTGACCTGCATACAGATTTCTTAAGAGGCAGATCAGGTGGTCATGTACTCTACATGGAAGTTAAATAAGGAGGGTGACAATATATAGCCTTGATGTACTCCTTTTCCTATTTGGAACCAGTCTCTTGTTCCATGTCCAGTTCTACCTGTTGCTTCCTGACCTGCATACAGATTTCTCAAGAGGCAGATCAGGTGGTCTGGTATTCCCGTCTCTTTCAGAATTTTCCACAGTTTACTGTGATCCACACAGTCAAAGGCTTTGGCATAGTCAATAAAGCAGAAATAGATGTTTTTCTGAAACTCTCTTGCTTTTTCGATGATCCAGTGCATGTTGGCTTGACCTCTGGTTCCTCTGCCTTTTCTAAAACCAGCTTGAACATCTGTAAATTCACAATTCATGTATTGCTAAAGCCTGGCTTGGAGAATTTTGAGCATTACTTTACTGGCGTGTGAGATGAGTGCAATTGTGTGATAGTTTGAGCATTCTTTGCAATTGCCTTTCTTTGGGAGTGGAATGAAAACTGACCTTTTCCAGTCCTGTGGCCACTGCTGAGTTTTCCAAATTTGCTGGCATATTGAGTGTAGCACTTTCACACTATCATCTTTCAGGATTTGAAAGAGCTCAACTGGAATTCCATCACCTCCCCTCGCTTTGTTGGTAGTGATTCTTCCTAAGGCCCACTTGACTTCACATTCCAGAATGTCTGGCTCTAGGTCAGTGATCACACCATCATGATTATCTGGGTCGTGAAGCTCTTTTTTGTACAGTTCTTCTGTGTATTCTTGCCACCTCTTCTTAATATCTTCTGCTTCCGTTAGGTCCACACCATTTCTGTCCTTTATCGAGCCCATCTTTGCATGAAATGTTCCTTTGGTATCTCTGATTTTCTTGAAGAGATCCTTAGTCTTTCCCATTCTGTTGTTTTCCTCTATTTCTTTAAATTGACCGCTGAGGAAGGCTTTCTTATCTCTTCTTGCTATTCTTTGGAATTCTGCCTTCAGATGCTTATATCTTTCCTTTTCTCCTTTGCTTTTCACTTCTCTTCTTTACACAGCTATTTGTAAGGCCTCCCTAGACAGCCATTTCTCTTTTTTGCATTTCTTTTCCATGGGGATGGTCTTGATCCCTGTCTTTTGTACAATGTCACGAACCTCCATCTGTAGTTCATCAGGTACTCTGTTTATCAGATCTAGTCCCTTAAATCTATTTCTCACTTCCACTGTATAATCATAAGGGATTTGATTTAGGTCATACCTGAATGGTCTAGTGGTTTTCCCTACTTTCTTCAATTTCAGTCTGAATTTGGCAATAAGGAGTTCATGATCTGAGCCAGTCAGCTCCTGGTCTTGTTTTTGCTGACTGTATAGAGCTCTCCATCTTTATCTGCAAAGAATATAATCAATCTGATTTTTGGTATTGACCATCTGGTGATGTCCATGTGTAGAGTCTTCTCTTGTGTTGTTGAAAGAGGGTGTTTGCTATGACCACTGTGTTCTCTCGTCAAAACTCTATTAGCATTTGCCCTGCTTCATTCCGTAGTACAAGGCCAAATCTGCCTGTTGCTCCAGGTGTTTCTTGACTTCCTTCTTTTGCGTTCCAGTCCCCTATAATGAGAAGGACATCTTTTTTGGATGTTAGTTCTAAAAGGTCTTGTAGGTCTTCATAGAACTGTTCAACTTAAGCTTCTTTAGTGTTACTGGTTGGGGCATAGACTTGGATTACTGTGACATTGAATGGTTTGCCTTGAAAACGAACAGAGATCATTCTGTCATTTTTGAGATTGTATCCAAGTACTGCATTTAGGATTCTTTTGTTGACATTGACTCTTTTGTTACTACATTTCTTCTAATGGATTCCTGCCCGCAGTAGTAGATATAATGGTCACATGAGTTAAATTCACCCATTCCAGTCCATTTTAGTTCGCTGATTCCTAGAATGTCGACATTCACTCTTGCCATCTTCTGTTTGACCACTTCCAATTTGCCTTGATTCATGGACCTGACATTCCAGGTTCCTATGCAATATTGCTCTTTACAGCATCAGACCTTGCTTCTATCACCAGTCACAACCACAACTGGGTATCGTTTTTGCTTTGGTTACGTCCCTTCATTCTTTCTGGAGTTATTTCTCCACTGATCTCCAGTAGCACATTGTGCACCTACTGACCTGGGGAGTTCCTCTTTCAGTATCCTATTATTTTGCCTTTTCATACTGTTCATGGGGTTCTCAAGGCAAGAATACTGACGTGATTTGCCATTCCCTTCTCCAGTGGACCACATTCTATCAGAACTCTCCACCATGACCCGTCCATCTTGGGTTGCCCCACATGGCATGGCTTAGTTTTATTGAGTTAGACAAGGCTGTGGTCCATGTGATCAGGTTGGCTAGTTTTCTGTGATTATGGTTTCAGTGTGTCTGCCCTCTGATGCCCTCTCTCAGCACCTACCATCTTCCTTGGGTTTCTCTTACTTTGGTCATGGGGTATCTCTTCATGGCTGCTCCAGCAAAGTGCAGCCACTGCTCCTTACCTTGGACGAGGTCGCCTCTCCTGACCTTGAACATGGAGTAGCTCCTCTTGGCTGCTCCTGCACCATCACAGCCTGGCACTCTCGGTTGCTGCTCCTGACCTTGGGTGTAGGGTGGCTCCTCTCAACCGTGCTTCTGTGCGGTCCATAGAAATGCCAATTTAATTCCTTTAATATCAGTAATCATTTACTCTGATAAAGACATCTTCCTCAGATATAAACCAGTGTTGTTTTTTGTCAAATTTAAAATATATATATACAATTATATAACTGTATATATATATATATATATATATGAAGTTGCTTTGTCGTGTCTGCCTCTTTGTGACCCCATGGACTGTAGCCCACCAGGCTCTTCCATCCATGGAATTTTCTAGACAAGAGTACTGGAGTGGGTTACCATTTCCTTCTCCAGGGGATCTTCCCAACCCAGGGATCGAACCCGGGCCTCCCACATTGCAGGCAGATGCTTTACTGTCTGAGCCACCAAGGAATCCCAATACACACACATACAAAAAGGTTACTTTCCATTTACAGGTATTACAAATTATTGGCTTTGTTCCCCATATTGTACAATACATCCTTGAGCTTATCTTATATGGAACAATTTGTGCCTCCCACTATAGCAGGAGCTATAGTGCTCCTGCTTTCCCTCATAATAGTTTCAGGTATGCAATGTAGTGATTCAATATTTTTATAGATTATATTCCATTTAACAATATTATAAACTATGGCTATATATCCTTTTTGCTTATCTATTTTACACATGGTAGTTTGTATCCTTTGACCCCACACAAGAATCTTGTCTCTTCCCCCATGCCTCTCCTGATTGATAATCACACTATCACTAGTGTGTTCTCTACATCTATTAGTCTGTTTCAGTTTTATTATGTTATTTGTTTCTTATATCCCACATATAACTGATAACAGATTATCTTTGTCTGACTTTTTTTCACTAAGCATAATTCTCTCTAGGTCCATCCTCATTTTAGCAAATGGGAAATTTTATTCTTTTTTTATGGCTGATTATATTGGCTATTGTAAATAATGCTGCTATGATTATTGGGGTTCATGTATATTTTCATATTAGTGGTTTTGTTTTTTTCAGATATATACTCAGGAGTGGAAATCCTGGGTCATAGGGTAAGTTCTCTTTTTAGTTTTTTGAGAAACCTCCATACTGTTTTCAACAGTGGCCACACCAGTTTATTTTCCCATTTTCCCACCAAAAGTGTATGAGGGTTCTTTTTTCTCCACATCCTTGACAACATTTGTTATTTATGTTCTTTTTGATGATATACATTTTTGACGGGTGTGGGGTGTTCTATCACTGAGCTTTTGATTTGCATTTCCCTGATAATTAGTGATGTTGAGTGTCTTTTCATGTATCTATTGGTTGTCTGCAATTCTTCTTTGGAAAAATATCTATTCAGTTCTTCTGCCCATTTTTAAATATCATCTGCAAATATTTTCTCCCATTCAGTTGGTTTTCTATTCATTTTTTCAATGGTTTCCTTTGTTATGCAAAAGCTTTTGATTTTAAGTCAGTCAGTCATTTCAGTTACTCAGTCATGCCTGACTCTTTGCAACCCCACGGACTGCAGCATGCCAAGCTTCCCTGTCCATTACCAACTCCTGGAGATTGCTCAAACTCATGTCCATTGAGTTGGTGATGCCATCTAATCATCTTATCCTCTGTTGTTCCCCTCTCCTCCTGCCTTCCATCTTCCCCAGCATCAGGGTCTTTTCCAATGGTCAGTTCTTCATCAGATGGCCAAAGTATTGGAGTTTCAGCTTCAGCATCAGTCTTTCCAATGAATATTCAGGACTGATTTCCTTTAGGATTGACTGGTTGGATTTTCTTGCCTTCCAAGGGACTCTCAAGAGTCTTCTCCAACACAGATTAAAAAATGTTAATTAATTTATGTCAGAGAGTGTTCTGTCTATGTTTTCCTCTAGGAGTTTTATGGCTTTCATCTTATATTTAGGTCTTCAATCCATCTTGAAATTATATATATCCTGAAAGATGATGCTGTGAAAGTGCTTCACTCAATATGCCAGCAAATTTGGAAAACTCAGCAGTGGCCACAAGATTGGAAAACGTCAGTTTTCATCCCAATCCCAAAGAAAGGCAATACCAAAGAGTGCTCAAACTACCACACAATTGCACTCATCTCACACGCTAGTAAAGTAATGCTCAAAATTCTCCAAGCTAGGCTTCAGCAATATGTGAACCGTGAACTTCCTGATGTTCAAGCTGGATTTAGAAAAGGCAGAGGAACCAGAGATCAAATTACCAACATCCGCTGGATCATGGAAAAAGCAAGAGAGTTCCAGAAAAACATCTATTTCTGCTTTATTGACTATGCCAAAGCCTTTGACTGTGTAAATCACAATAAACTGTGGAAAATTCTGAGAGAGATGGGAATACCAGACCACCTGATCTGCCTCTTGAGAAATCTGTATGCAGGTCAGGAAGCAACAGTTAGAACTGGTCATGGAACAACAGACTGGTTCCAAATAGGAAAGGGAGTACGTCAAGGCTGTATATTGTCACCATGTTTATTTAACTTATATGCAGAGTACATCATGAGAAATGCTGGACTGGAGGAAACACAAGCTGGAATCAAGATTGCTGGGAGAAATATCAATAACCTCAGATATGCAGATGATACCACCCTTATGGCAGAAAGTGAAGAGGAACTCAAAAGCCTCTTGATGAAAGTGAAAGTGGAGAGTGAAAGGTTGGCTTAAAGCTCAACATTCAGAAGACGAAGATCATGGCATCTGGTCCCATCACTACATGGGAAATAGATGGAGAAACAGTGGAAACAGTGTCAGACTTTGTTTTTCTGGGCTCCAAAATCACTGCAGATGGTGACTGCAGCCATGAAATTAAAAGACGCTTACTCCTTGGAAGGAAAGTTATGACCAACCTAGATAGCATATTCAAAAGCAGAGACATCACTTTGCCAACAAAGGTTCACCTAGTCAAGGCTATGGTCTTTCCTGTGGTCATGTATGGATGTGAGAGCTGGACTGTGAAGAAGGCTGAGAGCCGAAGAATTGATGCTTTTGAACTGTGGTGTTGGAGAAGACTCTTGAGAGTCCCTTGGACTGCAAGAAGATCCAACCAGTCCATTCTGAAGGAGATCAGCCCTGGAATTTCTTTGGAAGGAATGATGCTAAAGCTGAAACTCCAGTATTTTGGCCACCTCATGCGAAGAGTTGACTCATTGGAGAAGACTCTGATGCTGGGAGGGATTGAGGGCAGGAGGAGAAGGGGACGACAGAGGATGAGATGGCTGGATGGCATCACTGACTCGATGAATGTGAGTCTGAGTGACCTCCGAGAGCTGGTGATGGATAGGGAGGCCTGGCGTGCTGCAGTTCATGGGGTCACAAAGAGTCGGACATGACTGAGCGACTGATCTGATCTGATCTGATATATATATATGGTGTGAGAAAATGTTCTAACTTTTTTCTTTCACATGTAGCTGTCCCATTTTCCCAGAACTAATTATTGAAGAGACTGTGTTTTCTGCACTGTATTTTCTTGCCTTCCTGTCATAGTGTAATTGACCAAAAGTGTCTGGGTTTATTTCCAGACTCTCAATCCTGTTCTATTGAGGTATGTGTCTGTCTTTCTGTCAGCATCATACTGTTTTCATTACTATAGCTTTGTAGTATAGTATGAAGTCAGGGAGCATAATTTCTCCAGCTATGTTCTTCTTTCTCAAGTTTTTGCTAGTTGGGGTCTTCTGTGTTTCCAAAAATATTTTAAATGATTTGTTTCAGTTCTGTGAAAAATAACATTGGTGTTTTGATATAGATTGCACTGAACCTGTAAATTGCTTTTATATCATTGTTGAGTTGATCCACAAGTACTTCTGCTAAATTTCTCATTTTTGGTGCTAGTAATCACTTACCTACCGATAATCTACCATTTACTTAATATTTTATAACTTCTACATCTCATAGAGGAACCTGAGCTATAACCCACTAATAAAGTGTCTCAAAATTAATTTCTGACCAAAAGGCCAACAACAAATTACAGGCTGATCTTTATATGAAGTTTATTAGCTGATTTTCTTTAAAACAAAATATAAAAATGATTAAAGTTATTTCAAGTAAGCTTATGTGAAAATCTTACAAAGTATGATGGCAGTTTGTATATACTTTACAAATCATAATATTTTTTAGTTTCATAAGCTCAGCTGAAGATTATAGAATTATACTTAGAGAGATCTTAAATACAACAGTAATTTATAACTGTGTGAATACAGTTAAATATTAGCCTTTACTGAAGTATAAAATCATTAATTGTAGTTTTCTACGAGGAGTTTGCAATAATATTTTTATATTTTTATTACAAATGGGAAGTATATCTTTTTCAGTATTTTTCATATTAATTTCTTGCTTGGATTTAATTTCAGTTTTAAGAAAATTGCCAATTTTTTTCTGTTATTTCAGGAAGAAAGTTATGCTAATTTTTAGAGTTATTAGCACCAAAATATGATGCTGTAAGTTTATTCCTGGAATGGACTTTAAAACTTGATCTCATAATGATTATTTGAAATTTTAATATAATAGTTTTCTTACAATTACATTGTTAAATATGCCATGTTAGATTTGCCATGGTTTCCTAATGTGACTAAAGAAAATTAGATGAAAACATTAAGAGAAACCCTAGCTTATTTAAAGAACAACCATATATGCAAATATGCAGATGGAAACATTTTTACATAAAATGAGAAGCCATTTTTGTAATGCAGAACTAAATAAAGCCAAATTAGAAATACACACACACATATATATATACACATATATATATATAAGCATTGTAGTGGGCCCAATGCTAAACATTTCTCCACAAAATAGCTATTCAAGTGATCTTGAGCAAAATTTTTCTTTTTAATTGTAAGTATCACACTATAGATCAGAAAGTTAAGATGTGAGACATAATACTATCATTTACCCAGGGCCATAAACTCAGAAAATAACTCTATATCTTTCTTCTTTGTAGGCTCTATTCTTTTACCTATTAAAACTTTTATCATTATACCAACCTTCAAGTTGTTGGGATAGGTTCATATATAAAAGTAAATTGTGGGTTTTTAAGCCTATATATTTTTCTGGGCTCCAAAATCACTGCAGATGGTGACTGCAGCCATGAAATTAAAAGACGCTTACTCCTTGGAAGGAAAGTTATGACCAACCTAGATAGCATATTCAAAAGCAGAGACATTACTTTACCAACAAAGGTTCACCTAGTCAAGGCTATGGTCTTTCCTGTGGTCATGTATGGATGTGAGAGCTGGACTGTGAAGAAGGCTGAGCACCGAAGAATTGATGCTTTTGAACTGTGGTGTTGGAGAAGACTCTTGAGAGTCCCTTGGACTGCAAGGAGATCCAACCAGTCCATTCTGAAGGAGATCAGCCCTGGAATTTCTTTGGAAGGAATGATGCTAAAGCTGAAACTCCAGTATTTTGGCCACCTCATGCGAAGAGTTGACTCATTGGAGAAGACTCTGATGCTGGGAGGGATTGAGGGCAGGAGGAGAAGGGGACGACAGAGGATGAGATGGCTGGATGGCATCACTGACTTGATGGGTGTGAGTCTGAGTGACTTCCAGGAGCTGGTGATGGACAGGGAGGCCTGGCGTGCTGCAGTTCATGGGGTCGCAAAGAGTCAGACACGACTGAGCGACTGATCTGATCTGAAGCCTATATAAACATTTAATTTTTTTTTAATGGGAGGATAATTGCTTTACAATGTTTTATTTGTTTCTGCCATACAACACCATGAATCAGCCATAAGTATACATATGTTCCCTCCTTGAACCTACCTTCCACCCCTCTAGCTTGTCACAGACAATGCTACTCTCTCATTGGCCACATCCGCTCTTTCCCCCACTGTGTCCATAAGTCTGTTCTCTACACTTGCATCTCTATTCCTGTCATGCAAACAGGCTCATCAGTACCATTTTTCTAGATTCCATATATATGCACTAACATGTGATATTTGTTTTTCTCTTTCTGACTTACTTCACTCTGTATAATAGGCTCTAAGTTCATTCACCTCACTAGAACTGACTCAAATTTGTTCCTGTTTATGGCTTAGGAATATTCTGTTGTATATATGTATCGCATCTTCTTTATCCATTCATATGTAGATGGACATCTAGGTTGCTTCCATGTATGGCTATTGTAAATAGTGCTGCAAGCAACACTGGAGTACATGTGTCTTTTTCAACTATGGTTTTCTCAGGGTATACACCAAATAGTGGGTTTGCTGGGTAATATGGAAGTTTCATTCTTAGTTTTTTAAGTAATCTCCATATTGTTCACTGGAGCTTCCCTGGTGGCTCAGATGGTAAAGAATTTGCCTGCAACGCGAGAGAACCATGTTCGATCCCTGAGTCAGGATGATTCCCTGGAGAAGGGAATGACAATCCACTCCAGTATTGTTGATAACATACTTTTGTATTACAAAAAATGTAAGCTGTCTTTTTTCCAAATAGAGAAATTCTTGCTATTAGAAAGCCTACAAACAATACAAAAAGAACCAATTAATTAGTGAAAATGTAGTGAATTTAGCAGATGGAGGCAGAATGGGAAGCTGTTTAAAATTATTTGATACTCTGCACCTCTGGAGAAGGAAATGGCAATCCATGCCAGTATTCTTGCCTGGAAAAATCCCACAGACAGGGGAGCTACGGTCCATGGGGTTGCAAAGAGTCAAACACAACTGAACACTTGCCAGCATACCAAAAGATCAGTAATTTTTTAAACTGAAAGCTTGGAGTTAATGAAGAGCTTTTTAAAAAGAATACAAATTTTAAGAATAAAATTTTCTTTAGCAATGCACAGTACTACTTAAGTTAAAATTAAAATTTATATTTACTTTTTCTGGTTTCATCTTATTCTGGTTATATAAGACATTGATTATGTTATGCAGAATAGATTTTATGAGTTTAAAAGACAAACTACCATCCAAGAGTGCTATAACTTAGGAAATACATGATATCACTGAAGAAACAAGAGCTTCCCTGGTGGCTCAGCTGGTAAAGAATCTGCCTGCAATGTGGGAGACCTGAGTTCGATCCCTGGGTTGGGAAGAGCCCCTGGAGAAGGGAAAAGCTACCCAAAACAATATTCTGGCCTGGACAATTCCATGGACTGTAGAATCCATGGGCTTGCAAAGAGTCAGACAAGACTGAGCCACTTTCACTGTCAAGGAAACAGTGGTTACACAAATATATAATATGTTACATAAAAGTAACATATTATCTTCCCAACCTATCTCTCCCACACTGCACAAGGGAAGCCCAGAAACACTGGAGTGGATAGCCTATCCCTTCTCCAGCGGATCTTTCCAACCCAGGAATCAAACCAGGGTCTCTTGCGTTGCAGGAGGATTCTTTACCAACTGAGCTATCAGGGAAGCCCTGTTACCTAAAATGACATTCTTTATTAGTCTGGATTCTTTACCAGCTGAGCCACAAGGGAAGCCCTTATTAGTCTACATATGATAAAAATATAAGTAAAGAAGACATTTTCAAAAATTTTAAAATTTACATTATAAATATATATATTTTAAGAAACTCTTAAGTTGTCTTCATTCAAGTTGTTCTCCAAATGTCTTTTAGTCTTTGTATATATGATCAATTATCCTAGAAAGATAGTGTTCTCTAGGAATTCAATCTATGGGCATATCAAATTACTCTAAAATTTTCTCAGAATCCAACTATAAAAACAGTCTCTTACTATTCTTAGGAACTACATATGACTTCTTGAGGACTATATTCTGACTTGTGTTTATCAATTTCAAGGTTCCAGTCAGTGATCTCTTCACTGATCTTCAATGTCCAGTGTTTCATTGCCTGTGATTGCATGCATAGTGGCCCTACAATTTCTATCAAAAAGCATCAGTAACATTCACTTCTAGGCAAGATGGAGTAAGAGGGACCAGATTTATCTTCCTTCTTGAAGTAAATTAGAAATAGACAAAATATATGATATCAATTTTTCAAGGCATAATAATAATAAAGCCCAAACGAACTATATGTTAACTACAAGAAATCCACTATAATTATAAAGACACAAATAGGTTAAAATTAAAATGGCGAAAAAAGATATAGCAAGTGAGTACCAATCATGAGAAGACTAAAGTGCTACATTAATACCACATTAAGTAGATTTCAGAAGAATGGTATTGTGGTATGGCATCACTGACTCAATGGACATGAGTTTGAGCAAACTCTGGGAGACAGTGAAGGACAGGGAAGCCTGGCACGCTGCATGTCCATGGGGTGGCAAAGGGCTGGACATGACTGAGTGGCTGAATGAGGTGATATATATTGTGGTAAACCAAACTATCAAACCTTACTCAAGAAGATAGATAACCTGAACAGTTTCATATCTAATACTGCCCTCAAAGTAAAAACAAGGCCAGTGGCTTCACTGGGAAATTATAATGTGTATATATATGGAAAAATAGTACCAATTCTACAAATATTCTCCAGGACATTGAGAAGTAGAGACTATTTCTAGTTAAAGAGCTGTTCCACAGATCTTCATATCAGTTTTGTTTGTAATAGCTCCAAACTAAAACAACTCAAATGTCCATGGAGAAACAAATTATGTTATATATATATATATATAATGGAATATCTTTCAACATTTTAAACAAATATGAAACAATGTCCATGGATTTCAAAATAATAATGTTGGGTGAAAGAATTCATACAAAAATAGTATGATTATATAAAATTGTAGAGAATGCAAACTGATCTCAATGAGGGCGCATGAGAAAATCCTGGGGACAATGGTTATAGTCATTACACTGATCATGATGATGTTATTTACATATACTGCAGCCATGAAATTAAAAGATGCTTACTCCTTGGAAGGAAAGTTATGACCAACCTAGATAGCATATTCAAAAGCAGAGACATCACTTTGCCAACAAAGGTTCGCCTAGTCAAGGCTATGGTCTTTCCTGTGGTCATGTATGGATGTGAGAGCTGGACTGTGAAGAAGGCTGAGCGCCGAAGAATTGATGCTTTTGAACTGTGGTGTTGGAGAAGACTCTTGAGAGTCCCTTGGACTGCAAGGAGATCCAACCGGTCCATTCTGAAGGAGATCAGCCCTGGGATTTCTTTGGAAGGAATGATGCTCAAGCTGAAACTCCAGTATTTTGGCCACCTCATGCGAAGAGTTGACTCATTGGAGAAGACTCTGATGCTGGGAGGGATTGGGGGCAGGAGGAGAAGGGGACGACAGAGGACGAGATGGCTGGATGGCATCACTGACTTGATGGGTGTGAGTCTGAGTGACCTCCGGGAGTTGGTGATGGACAGGGAGGCCTGGCATGCTGCAGTTCATGGGGTCGCAAAGAGTCGGACACGACTGAGTGACTGATCTGATCTGATATATATATATATATATACACAGATGGCTAGATAATTGCACACATATATGTCTAAACCTATCAAATTTTGTACTGTATTATATGTTAATTCTATCTAATACAGCTGTGAAATAACTTTAAATAAAATAATTTTTTGCCCTCTACAACAATTTCAAGATCAGTCATAAGATAGTACATATTAATTATATATTATATATGATGTTATATAACAAAGTATATCTATATAATATATAAAATATATATTAGAGGGTACGCAAATGATTTCTAAAAATGAAATAAATCAAAAAATAAAAATGAAGTATTGAAGCAATTCATTAAAAATTCTCATCTGAAAAGCAATTCTTTGAATAATATTCAGTACTTGATTATCTGAAAATATTAGAAGTTAATTCCTAAATGATATCTGATTTTTTTCAATACTGCCCAGAGACTCCAGACTCTTTTCCATACTATTCATAAAGGACATCTAACCAGTTTCAAAAATCCCATCTTTTGAATATTTTTAGTGCCTAGAGTGATGGAGGAAGAGAAATACACTGGTCTCCAAGGACAAGTTGGAGACCCATTGCTCTATTAGCTTCATGCAAAGTCTATCTCTAGTTGAGATAACAGTTTATCATAGGTGCATCTAGGATAATGCCTGTACTTAAGAAATATTCATTATATATTTGAAGAGTGGATAAATCTGTTTCATAAATGGTAATGCCATTATCTAACAATGAAACACAAGAAGAGACGAGGCTATGAGGGAAGAATCTATTGAATTTGTTACTTGTAAACCAGGTTAATATATTTATCACATACCTGGAGACATCAATCTAAAGATGGATCTCTAAGATTGAATTTTGAACAGATTAGCACAGAGGTAGTAATTAAAGCTGCCTAGAGGATAGCATCTCCAGGAGAGAAAAGGCCCCATTTATAAAGCTCAAAGCACACAAATGAGGAAAAGTCAATGCTGAAGATAAATTGTGGAGGTCAGAAAAATATCATTTCACAAATGTTGAGAGAATAATTTAAAAAAAAAATTAAAGAAATTAGTGTTCCAATGAAAGATGAATAAAGAAACAATTCAATTGTATCCAATCCAATGTTTCATCTATAAAATCTAGTCAAACTGATACTTAGATTAGGCCTATCATATGTAAATCATGTGGATAACTGAGTTATCAATGACTTTTAATGGGTTCTTGTGCAGACTTGAAAGAATAATATTGGGCTTCCTTCCATAGTTCAAAAACATCCAGAGTTTAGTGACCTGGCTGTAACTTGTGGTACATGCTATGCTGCTCAATGGATATGAATTTGTGTAAACTCTGGGAGACAGTGAAGAACAAAGGAGGCAAGCATGCTACATTCCATGGGGTTGCAAAAAGTCAGACATGACTTAGTGACTGAGCAACAACAATGAGGCTCAAATAAATGTTATCCTATTTGCTATGTGTCAGAGAATTACTCAGTAAATAAAAACAAATGTACTTAAATTGCTGTTTGGAGAACTGGATGTCATATGATAAAATGTTAATTGCCACCTCTGGGAATCTGAGTTGTGTTAGAAATAGGATACTCTTCAACACAGCCTCCTTCTATTTATGCCTTGTATTAAATGTTTGCTTTTTACTCTCTTCATCCTCTCCCCTTCAGAAATAGTTGTTTCATTTCCCCAAATAGTTTCCACAACAGTCTTCTACTATACAGAGATACAAACACATAGACATACTTACATACACATGTACCTATTAAATTTCACTCTAATTCTTTAATTCTAAAGAACACTCATAATATGCTACTGGGTTTCCCAAAAGAAAAAAAAATATTATTTCTCATCTCAATGAATATAAACTGAGAATTGGAAGTAACAAGGAAAGTCGAGGTTATATTTTCCATCTGATGGTAAAACATTTTTTCACCTCATATCTTCTGATATGTTTCCCTAAACATCAGTTAAAGATTCTCTTACAGAACTTGATTCAAGGTCATAAGTAAAACAGCATGGTCTCTCTTACTTAGGACAGAAAGAGATTCATCAAAGAAGCTTACTACTGGACCTTTAAAAAATGTTTCCTTATTCTAAAGATAAAGATAGAATCACGATGTTAAGAATGCACTCTGAAGCCGCATCTCCTCCTTTTGATGTGTAATAACCATCGGTGGGGGCTTCCCAGATAGCTCTAATGGTAAAGAATCTGCCTGCCAATGTAGGAGATGTAAGAGGGGCTAGTTCGATCCCTGGGTTGAGAAGATCCCCTGGAGGAGGGGGAGGGCATGGTAACCCACTCTAGTATTCTTGCCTAGAGAATCCCATGGACAGAGGAGCCTGGCAGGCTATAGTACATAGGGTTGCAAAGAATTGGACACGACTGAAGTGACTTAGCATGCACACAGAGTGATCAGTGAAGTATTTGGGATTTCATTTCATAAAAACATTTGTAATGAATGGCAATGTTATTTTACTTTTACCATATTCTCTTTAGTATTCAGAACATAAAATAATCCATAACATTGGTATTGTCATATCTTTTAAATTAATTTTGAAAAATTTACAAGTATCTGTTTTCAAATTTACAAATGTTCTCATATAATTTATCTTTAAACTTCAGAATATCATTTGGTTTGCTCAACAGAAGTTCTCTAAGGTGGTTAGTGAGGCTTGTAGAAACAGTTCTAAGCCAGCTAGTATCAAAACTAAACAGGAGCAACAACAATTTCAACATCAAGTAAGCAACTTATTTGTAGGAAGATTGGCTGGATTTTTTTACTTTTCAGGTGGGTGTTTTAGTTTAGTAGACGTAAAATAATTTAGGACCAAGATGTCCATGATGAATTATCTTAGTACCCAATTTATTTCACCTGCCAGATGCTGCTAGTGGTAAAGATCCCATCTGCCAATACAGGAAATGTAAGAGACACAAGTGGGATCCCTAGGTTGGGAAGATCCCCTGGAGGAGGACATGGCAACCCACTCCAGTATTCTTGCCTGAAGAATCCCATGGACAAAGAAGCCTCGTGGGGTACAGTTCATAGGATCAACACAGAGTTGGACATGACTGAAGTGACTTTGCATGCATGCACGTGAGTATTGTAGCATTCAGATCAGATCAGATCAGTCGCTCAGTCGTGTCCGACTCTTTGCGACCCCATGAACCGCAGCACGCCAGGCCTCCCTGTCCATCACCAGCTCCCGGAGGTCACTCAGACTCACATCCATCAAGTCAGTGATGCCATCCAGCCATCTCATCCTCTGTCGTCCCCTTCTCCTCCTGCCCTCAATCCCTCCCAGCATCAGAGTCTTCTCCAATGAGTCAACTCTTCGCATGAGGTGGCCAAAATACTGGAGTTTCAGCTTTAGCATCATTCCTTCCAAAGAAATTCCAGGGCTGATCTCCTTCAGAATGTACTGGTTGGATCTTCTTGCAGTCCAAGGGACTCTCAAGAGTCTTCCCTACAATCTCTTCAGCACCTGGAGTGCTATTTCTCTTTCTTATATAAGACTGAACATTTACACAGAATTGTAGACAATGCCTTCTTCCCCAAAGATAGTTTTAGAGAATTGCATTAGATCACCTGATAAAATTTATTTTGGAATCTTTCATACTGTTAATTCTATGAATAAATTACAGGTTAGCTTTTTCTTGATTATGGTCCTAAATGTAAGGCTTCTTCTGTACCTGAAGCCCCAGCTCTTTCGCCATCCATACTGTCACTGGCATGCTTATTGGTACTTCTGCTCTGTTATTCCTTCCTCAACTGCTTATCACTATATACTCTGCAACCTCCATTTCATCTTCCCCTCTTCTACATGCTCAAATGTTTACATAAATTCTCCACACCCACCTTTGCTTCAGCATGACTCTTTCTCAAGAATATTCTTCCTCTGTACTTCTCTTGAGTAAAAAATTTAGGAGGAGAAAGTTAAATCTTCAAATATTTCCTTTGTCACTTTTAGACCTTTTCACTCCACTATTATGCACTGTTCACTCATTCTTTTAGATATAAAGCATCCATCTTGACTATTCCTATGCATTCTTGTCCATGTCATCTACCAACTTCCTGAGTACTCACATTTAGCCAAATTCTAAACATCCATCTTAGCAGCATTCCAACATCCCAGAGATCACTGTCACCTTGGAATTTCAATTGGACCCATTCTACACCTGGAGTTGCTTGATGTCAATGACTGTCATTCATTGTCCATTTTAGGAAGCATGATCCCACTTTTGGCCTAGTTATCATCTGAGATTGTTTTCCATTTAAAAAAATCTCAGGCTTTACTATAATCTCCTGTCTTTCCTCTTCCCTGTTTCCTGTATGTGCTGTGCTTAGTTGCTGAGTCATGTCTGACTCTTTGCGACCCCATGGACTGTAGTCTGCCAGGCTCCTCTTCCATGGGATTGTCCAGGCAAGAATATTGGAGTGGGTTGCCATGCCTTTCTTCAGGGGATCTTCTCAACCCTAAGATCGAACCTGTGTCTCCTGCATTGGCAGGCGGATTCTTTACCAGTTGAGCTACCAAGGAAGCCTTTTTCCTGTATAACTACTCTCTTAACCTTATTATATGTAGGAGGACAACCTCCCCTCTTGTCTACTGTGATCATCCCTCTTCTAGGTTTACTTCTTTTGTATCTATACTTCAGATTTTGTGATTCCTCTCAGAAGCTATTCCAAATATTCCAATTTTATAAGCTTTCTACCTCTCTATTACATAATTCAGTCATACAAAACTTATTTAATGAAGGAAATTGGGGCCATGAAGAAGACTTTTTGTTTTTCCATTTACAGAAATAGCTGTATTTGCATTCCACCCAATCCCTTTTCCCATTGTTGCAAAGGAACAAGTGTCTTCTTCCCATCAAAGATGAACACATCCAGCAGTTAATGAATTACCTATTGCCATCACTTCTGAAATCTGTGGCTAGCAATTATCCCTATTTCTGGAGTCATTTTTCTTCTGCATGGAATCATGGTAAAGTAATTAACAATTGAAAAAAAAAATCTTCCAGCAATCTATTACTTTCTCTTTGTCCCTTCACAGCTGAAATTTCAAAATCAGCCAGTATGTGCCATATTGAATTACTCATTTAAAGTTATTGCTTAAACCAATTCAAATCAGACTCTAAAATCACTCTCAATTACTGTTGTAGTCCAGTTCATGTGAAAACCTTGATTGTCCAAACAAGTAGACTGGTCTTGAAGCTAAAAACCAGTATATAAGATACAAATCCAAAGTGATATGGGGAGGAAAAAGTCAGAAAGTACAACTCTAAGATGAGAACAGACAACCAAGGTCACATACCAAGAGACCAATTTTGAATGCCAAGCTTGAAAGGTCAATCAAAGGATTATAAGTCAATTACAGAACCAAAAGTTTAGCATCATAAGATCAGATACCAGAGTATTTGTTCCCCAAACTGCCTTAGGAGAGCTGCAGCAAGATTAGAGGATTTCTTTATTGATGGCCACTCTCCACTAGTGTTCCCTCCTACTCTGTCGTTTCTCTTGGTATTTCTATTTCATGTCCCTCTCTCATCTCCTTTCAATGACAAATATGTAGACAGACAGATGGATAGGTAGACAGACAGATAGGAAGGAAAGGAGAAGGGGGAGGGAAGAAGGAAAGGGACAAGGAAGAAAAAAGACTCTAAAATCACTCTCAATTACTGTTGTAGTCCAGTTCACGTGAAAACCTTGATTGGGTTCTCCAGAGAAATAAACCAATATGATATATCTATGTCTATGCCTTTATTTTATATGTCGATCCAGAGAGATTTTTAGAAAATGTCTTATGCAGTTGTGGATACTGGCAAGTTTGAAATCTGCAGGGCTGGTTAGCAGTCTGGAAATCTCGGGAGGCACTGTTGCAACCTTGAGTTGGTTCCAAAGCGCCCAGAGGCAGAATTCCTTCCTCAGGAGACTTCAGTCTTTTCTTAAGGCTTTTGACTAACTGCAAGAATTGTATCCATGTTAAGAAAGGTAATCTCCTTTACTCAAAGTTTATTAATTTAGATACTAATTACATTAAAAAAAAAAAATACCTTCGTGACAACATCTCGACTGGTGTTTGACCAAGCAGTTGGGCACTATAGACTAAGTAGGTAACATGTAAAAATAACCAATCCAAATAGCTATAGTAAAATAAAATAAAAATATTTTCACATAAGCTACAAAATTATTTTCCATCTTGCTCCTGCTTAACCTCTTCTGATATTCTCCCCTATGAAACCTAAACTCGAATTATGATGAAAGAGAAATCATTGTGTGCTCTCCTGCTTCTATACCTCAGGTACGTTTTGTCTTATCTGTCAACACTCCCCTATTTTCTCTAATTAATAATTTTAACTACTAAGTCTCATTCTGATTACTGCTTCCTCTGTGACATCTTTTTGGAATTTCCCAGGATTTTTCAGATATTCCATCCTCTAGCCCTTCATTTGATTTTACAAACATTTCCAATTATCACATGATTTTTTATTTTCTGTTTCTCTGTTTCCCTTCCTATCAGATCAGATCAGATCAGATCAGTCGCTCAGTCGTGTCCGACTCTTCGCGACCCCATGAACCGCAGCACGCCAGGCCTCCCTGTCCATCACCAGCTCCCGGAGGTCACTCAGACTCACACCCATCAAGTCAGTGATGCCATCCAGCCATCTCATCCTCTGTTGTCCCCTTCTCGTCCCGCCCTCAATCCCTCCCAGCATCAGAGTCTTCTCCAATGAGTCAACTCTTCGCATGAGGTGGCCAAAATACTGGAGTTTCAGCTTTAGCATCATTCCTTCCAAAGAAATTCCAGGGTTGATCTCCCTCAGAATGGACCGGTTGGATCTTCTTGCAGTCCAAGGGACTCTCAAGAGTCTTCTCCAACACCACAGTTCAAAAGCATCAATTCTTTGGCACTCAGCCTTCTTCACAGTCCAGCTCTCACATCCATACATGACCACAGGAAAGACCGTAGCCTTGACTAGGCGAACCTTTGTTGGCAAAGTGATGTCTCTGCTTTTGAATATGCTATCTAGGTTGGTCATAACTTTCCTTCCAAGGAGTAAGCGTCTTTTAATTTCATGGCTGCAGTCACCATCTGCAGTGATTTTGGAGCCCAGAAAAATAAAGTCTGACACTGTTTCCACTGTTTCTCCATCTATTTCCCATGTAGTGATGGGACCAGATGCCATGATCTTCGTTTTCTGAATGTTGAGCTTTAAGCCAACCTTTTCACTCTCCACTTTCACTCTCATCAAGAGGCTTTTTAGCCCCTCTTCACTTTCTGCCGTAAGAGTGGTGTCATCTGCATATCTGAGGTTATTGATATTTCTCCCAGCAATCTTGATTCCAACTTGTGTTTCTTCCAGTCCAGCATTTCTCATGATGTACTCTGCATATGTTAAATAAACATGGTGACAATATGCAGCCTTGACGTACTCCTTTATAGCCACACACAATACAAGATTAACCATAGGCTTTAGTTCCTGGTAGCACACAGGTTCACGACTGAAGTGACTTAGCATAGCATAGCATAGCACAGAGGTTAAAGCATCTGCCTGCATTGCAGGAGACCTGGGTTCGATCCCTGGGTCGGGAAGATCCCCTGGAGAAGGAAATGGCAACCCACTCCAATATTCTTGCCTGGAGAATCCCATGGACGGAGAAGCCTGGTGGGTTACAGTCCACAGGGTCGCAAAGAGTCAGACATGACTGAGTGACTTCACTTTCACTTTCACTTAAGTTCAGTTCATTTCAATAGGTCAGTCATGTCCAATCTTTGTGATCCCATGGACTGCAGCATGCCAGGCTTCTCTGTCCATCACCAACTCCTGGAGCTTGCTCAAACTCATGTCCATTGAGTCAGTGATTTCATCTAACTATCTCATCCTCTGTCTTCCCCTTTTCCTCCTGTATTCAATCTTTCCCAAAATCAGGATCTTTTTCCAATGAGTCATTTCTTCACATCAGGTGGCAAAAGGACTGAAGTTCAGCTTCAGCATCAGTTCTTTCAATGAATATTCAGGACTGGTTTCCTTTAGGATTGACTGATTGGATCACCTTGCAGGCTAAAGGACTCTAAAGTCTTCTCCAACACCACAGGTCAAAAGCATCAATTCTTCGGTGCTCAGCTTTCTTTACAGTCCAACTCTCACATCTATACGTGACTACTGGAAAAACCATAGCCTTGACTAGACAGACCTTGTTGGCAAAGTAATGTCTGGTTTTTAATATGCTGTCTAGGTTGGTCATAGCTTTCTTTCCAAGGAGCAAGCATCTTTTAATTTCATGGTTGCAGTCACCATCTGCAGTGATTTTAAAGCCCCCCTCAATAAAGCCTCTCACTGTTTCCACTTCTGTTTGCCATGAAGTGATGGGACTGGATGCCATGATCTTCATTTTCTGAATGTTGAGTTTTAAGCCAACTTTTTCGCTCTCCTCTTTCACTTTCATCAGGAGGCTCTTTAGTTCTTCACTTTCTGCCATAAGGGTGGTGTCATCTGCATTTCTGAGGTTACTGATATTTCTCCCAGCAATCTCCTGGCAACACCATGATAGATCACTCCCCTAGAGCCAGACATCCTGGAACGAGAAGTCAAGTGGGCCTAAGGAAGCATCACGGTGAACAAAGCTAGTGGAGTTGATGGAATTTCAGTTGAGCTATTTCAAATCCTAAAAGATGATGCTATGAAAGTGCTGCAGTTTAACATGCCAACAAATTTGGAAAACTCAGCAGTGGCCACAGGACTGGAAAAGGTCAGTTTTCATTCCAGTCCCAAAGAAAGGCAATGCCAAAGAATGCTCAAGCTATCGCACAATTGTACTTATCTTACATACTATCAAAGTAAGACTAAAAATTCTCCAAGCAGGCTTCAACAGTACATGAAACATGAACTTCCAGATGTTCAAGCTGGATTTAGAAAAGGCAGAGGAACCAGAGGTCAAATTGCCAGCATCCACTGAATCATTGAAAAAAGTAAGAGAGTTCCAGAAAAACATCTACTTCTGCTTTATTGTCTATGCCAAAGCCTTTGACTGTGTGGATCACAACAGACTGTGGAAAATTCTTAAAGAGATGGGAATATCAGATGATTACCTGCCTTCTGAGAAATCTGTATGTAGATCAAGAAGCAACAGAACTGGACAGGGAACAACAGACTGGTTCCAAATTGGGAAAGGAGTATGTCAAGACTGTATATTGTTACTCTGTTTATTTAATCATGGGCTTTAATTGGGTCTTAACTGTAAGACTGGGTTTCCCTGGTGGTTCAGCTGGTAAAGAACCTGCTTGCAATGCAGGAGACCTGGGTTCAATCCCTGGTTTGGGAAGGTCCCCTGGAGAAGGGAACCGCTACCCACTCCAGTATTCTGGCCTGGAGAATTCCATGGACTATGTATTACATGGGGTTGCAAAGAGTTAGACATGACTGAGCGACTTTCACTTTCACTGTAGGGTCAGAGTCGCCGCCTTGGTATTCAAAATAGGACTTCATTGAGGAAATACATAAAATACTCAATGATTAAAAGAATAAGTGATGGAATTTTTTTTAATTGGTGCTTTTTATTAAAAATAAACTTGCCTTACAAATAGATAATGTGGAATCAAATGTTTGCCTATAAAATTATTCAAAACATTGAGTTTATGTGTGAAGTTGCTACTTGGTATTAAGATAGTCAATAATGTAATTCCATAGCACTGTTACCTTTGACATTTTCAAGTCAAAATGTATACACTAATGAATAATAAGACCTTTTAAATTTGTCTATTACCCTAATGTTTCTGCTTGCTATGCATATTAAATATGAGCAGTGGTCCTTGTGAGCTTAATTACCATAAAAATAGCAAAGATACTTAAACTGAATTATCTTTCATTATTAACCCCTGTTACAAAACTGCTACATTAAAGCTTAAGAATTCATAGTACCTGTAATAATTTTCAGAGAAGAAATGACAATAATACTAATAACTTTTTATTTATATTTTTAAATATATTAATTATTAAAATAACTTTGATTTCTCCAATCTGAGAAAGCTGCAAACATTACTGTGCTTCCCCCTTTATATACTCTAAAATTAGAATATCATTATTGCACTATTATTATTGAATGGTCAAAATCAAAATATTTGTATATGGGGAAGGCATAGCTCACTTGAAATGGGACCATAATTTAATTGCTGCTTTATTAAACATGCTATAATAATATAGATTTAGCTCTTGTAATTTTAAAACTATGGAATTGGCACAAATATTCATGTTAGAAAGACTAACACTGAATGAGCTTTCAATAAAAGCTAGCACTTTTCCAGGTTGACATATTTTTATTGAAAACTGTTAGGACAAACTTTGAGAAAAAAAATAACTGCCTTCTTTTTATTAACAGAGGTGAGTACAATGATGCTAAACTTATTCAAAGGCACATGATATAAAAAAAATCAAGTTATTGTTAAAAGCAAAACTTAAGCTCTTTCCTTCTTGTCATCATAGAAGAAATAAAACTGATTGAACCAGAAAAGAACTACCAATTCTGGTAGTTAATTAAGTGTGTTATGAAGCCTATTTTCAATGATAATTAAGACATATCATAGATGTTCAAACACCATATCATTGGGAAAAAACAATGGTTTCACATATTATGGCCAAATCATTTATACTCAGAAGTCTAACCTCATTCAAATCAATGTCTAAAACTTGCCATTTACCACTTTTGTCGAGTTCTAAACTGGAAAGGTGAGAACAAATATATATTCTGTTCCAGTTAAGGTCATGTAGGAACCAATTACTGAGCATTTGGGGTCACTGGCATTTCTTCTAATTGGGCAACATTCAGAATCCAGACTTTTAAAAAACTACTTTTCCAAGTAACCTCACTATCTCTGTGTTCTCAACATACACATTCTTTTAACTACACATATTTCAGTTGCAAAATAAAAATGGATCTTATCAGGCATATTTATCTTTACAGCCTAGAATGCATATTTTTAACAGGCCAAAAAAGATGTCCTTTTCATTATAGGGGACTGGAATGCAAAAGTAGGAAGTCAAGAAACACTTGGAGTAACAGGCAAATTTGGCCTTGGAATACGGAATGAAGCAGGGCAAAGACTAATAGAGTTTTGCCAAGAAAATTCACTGGTCAGAGCAAATAGCCTCTTCCAACAACACAAGAGAAGACTCTATACATGGACATCACCAGATGGTCAACACTGAAATCAGATCGATTATATTCTCTGCAGCCAAAGTTGGAGAAGCTCTATACAATCAGCAAAAACAAGACCAGAAGCTGACTGTGGCTCAGATCATGAACTCCTTATTGCCAAATTCAGACTGAAATTGAAGAAAGTAGGGAAAACTACTAGACCATTTAGGTATGACCTAACTCAAATCCCTTATGATTATACAGTGGAAGTGAGAAATAGATTTAAGGGCTTAGATCTGATAGATAGAGTGCCTGATGAATTATGGAATGAGGTTCATGACATTGTACAAGAGACAGGGATCAAGACCATCCCCATGGAAAAGAAATGCAAAAAAGCAAAATGGCTGTCTGGGGAGGCCTTACAAATAGCTGTGAAAAGAAGAGAAGTGAAAAGCAAAGGAGAAAAGGAAAGATATAAACATCTGAATGCAGAGTTCCAAAGAATAGCAAGAAGAGATAAGAAAACCTTCTTCAGCAATCAATGCAAAGAAATAGAGGAAAACAACAGAATGGGAAAGACTAGGGATCTCTTCAAGAAAATCAGAGATACCAGAGGAACATTTCATGCAAAGATGGGCTCGATAAAGGACAGAAATGGTATGGACCTAACAGAAGCAGAAGATATTAAGAAGAGGTGGCAAGAATACACAGAAGAACTGTACAAAAAAGAGCTTCATGACCCAGATAATCATGATGGTGTGATCACTGACCTAGAGCCAGACATCCTGGAATGTGAAGTCAAGTGGGCCTTAGAAAGCATCACTACGAACAAAGCTAGTGGAGGTGATGGAATTCCAGTGGAGCTACTCCAAATCCTAAAAGATGATGCTGTGAAAGTGCTGCACTCAATATGCCAGCAAATTTGGAAAACTCAGCAGTGGCCACAAGATTGGAAAAGGTCAGTTTTCATCCCAATCCCAAAGAAAGGCAATGCCAAAGAGTGCTCAAACTACCGCACAATTGCACTCATCTCACACGCTAGTAAAGTAATGCTCAAAATTCTCCAAGCCAGGCTTCAGCAATATGTGAATCGTGAACTTCCTGATGTTCAAGCTGGTTTTAGAAAAGGCAGAGGAACCAGAGATCAAATTGCCAACATCCGCTGGATCATGGAAAAAGCAAGAGAGTTTCACAAAAACATCTATTTCTGCTTTATTGACTATGCCAAAGCCTTTGACTGTGTAGATCACAATAAACTGTGGAAAATTCTGAAAGAGATGGGAATACCAGACCACCTGATCTGCCTCTTGAGAAATCTGTATGCAGGTCAGGAAGCAACAGTTAGAACTGGTCATGGAACAACAGATTGGTTCCAAATAGGAAAAGGAGTATGTCAAGGCTGTATATTGTCACCATGTTTATTTAACTTATACGCAGAGTACATCATGAGAAATGCTGGACTGAAAGAAACACAAGTTGGAATCAAGATTGCCGGGAGAAATATCAATAACCTCAGATATGCAGATGACACCACCCTTATGGCAGAAAGTGAAGAGGAACTCAAAAGCCTCTTGATGAAAGTGAAAGTGGAGAGTGAAAAAGCTGGCTTAAAGCTCAACACTCAGAAAATGAAGATCATGGCATCTGGTCCATCATTTCATGGGAAATAGATGGGGAAACAGTGGAAACAGTGTCAGACTTTCTTTTTCTGGGCTCCAAAATCACTGCAGATGGTGACTGCAGCCATGAAATTAAAAGACGCTTACTCCTTGGAAGGAAAGTTATGAGCAACCTAGATAGCATATTCAAAAGCAGAGACATTACTTTGCCAACAAAGGTTCGCCTAGTCAAGGCTATGGTCTTTCCTGTGGTCATGTATGGATGTGAGAGTTGGACTGTGAAGAAGGCTGAGTGCCGAAGAATTGATGCTTTTGAACTGTGGTGTTGGATAAGACTCTTGAGAGTCCCTTGGACTGCAAGGAGATCCAACCAGTCCATTCTGAAGGAGATCAGCCCTGGGATTTCTTTGGAAGGAATGATGCTAAAGCTGAAACCAGTATTTTGGCCACCTGATGCGAAGAGTTGACTCATTGGAGAAGACTCTGATGCTGGGAGGGATTGAGGGCAGGAGGAGAAGGGGACGACAGAGGATGAGATGGCTGGATGGCATCACTGACTCTATGGATGTGAGTCTGAGTGACCTCCGGGAGTTGGTGATGGACAGGGAGGCCTGGTGTGCTGCAGTTCATGGGGTGGCAAAAGTTGGACACAACTGAGCGACTGATCTAATCTGATCTGATCTGCATGCCTAATGTTTATATGCCAAGGCATAATTACAATCTATAGGCAAGTAAAGCATGGGAGTTACCTGTTGTATCACAATATGCTGTAGATAAGAGAGGACAAAATTGTTTACTTCAAACTCTCACATCCCTGTGCTAAGCTTGGGAGTATACTGCATTAAATTTCTATTGTCCTTTCAAAGATTATTAAAGTACTTTCCGTTAAGCCTAATGTCCTTATTCTCCTCAGTTACTCTATAAAATCTCAGGCTATGCAGCCAACTTTTCATCTTTGCATTCTCCTTCTCTTACATTTTTAGATTAACCTTAATTTCCCTTACCTCGTTTCCAGAAAACTTAACCTTGGTTTTCTCCAGAATTTTCATCTTGTAGACTGTACATGTCTATATACTCAAGTTGTTCTCAAAAATGTTATTCTTTTCTTGCCTTATCTGACACAAGATTCCCTGTTTTATTCTTGATAGCCTTCTCAATCAACAGGATTGCTTTCTTTTCTCTTCGTAAAACACCTCCTGTTCAAGAAATATTCTGGGTATCGTCTATACTTCCTTTTGTTTATTCCACATGTTTTCTCCACCTGTCTTTTGGAAAATATCTTTTTCTTTGATGCTTAAGTTATTTGGCTATATAAATTGCCCCCCCCCTTATCACTTTTGCGTAAATTTTTCTTTTATTGAATACTTAGCTTCTGCTTTACAGATTTCCACTCCTTCTCCACTTTGTTATTTTCCATGCTAACTTGAGCATCTAAAATGTATATTCTTCCAACATTCAAGCTACTATGTTTCTTGACCTCATCAGTAACAAAATATTTTCTCCACTTCAGATATAAAATTCCATTGTCACTTATTGGAGTTTCTAATGGCCTCTGAGATCATAAATTTAGTCATTTTTCTGTCTAAATACCATATCTCTCTATCAGTCTTTCTGGTTCTATACATTAGTTGTTATAGACTATTCAGCCAGTTAATACCACTACTTTCCCTAATGAACCAACCCCTTATTCTTCACCTTTTTTTTTTCTTAAAATTCATGATCCATTAATTAATAAATTATTTTAATAATAACATAAAATCCCTGGCCCCCTCAGCTTCTTTGCCCATTCCACATGGAACAACTACAACCAGACTAGAAATTCTGCAAACCATCACCCAAGAGGCCAAAACAGCTTTCACTAATTACAGAGCCCAAAATGGATACAAAAAGCATTATCACAATTATTCAACATATATTCAACATGGCCGTCAACCACTGGATATGTTCTCACTCTCAGCAGATGATCTAATATTTTATTTCAACTTCTGACTGCATCTTTTCATCTTTCTACTATGAAATTACTACATCTGTACACATTTTAAGTCCTTTTACCATCATAAACAAAAAAGCTTTCCACCTTTCATCTGACTTATCTTTTCACTTATATATCAGGCTCTGTTCTTTCCTATACTTAAACAATTTTCTATACTACTTTCCAATAATCAATCTCTAATACATTCCCAGTAACTTTTAAACATGTTCAACTTCCTCTCTCTCAAAAAATAAGACAAAAGTGAACAAACCAGTAACAATTTGATGTCATGTTTTCCTATCTATGATATAACATATTGACTTTCATAAGGAAATACCTTGCAAGAAGTAATCGACATTCTGTTTCTTCATCTGCCTGTTTCCTAATCTTATACTCATTCAAAGGCCTACTGCAATGAGGCTTCAGCTCCCATAATTCCTTCAGTATAGCTCTTGCTGCTCTGCCCACAACCATCTCTACAGAGCTAAATACAGTGGTATTTTCATCCCGATATGTCTTGAACTCTCGATAGCATTTGACCCTGTTGATCCTTCTGCCCTAAATTTTTTCCTTCCTAAAGTTTCTCTGGGAATGCAAGCTGGATATCTTCCTTCAAATTCACTAATCGCTTGTCATTGTTCTATTCTACAGACTCAACTGCCTTTGTGCCTGTTTTCCCCTCTTGGAATTTCTTGGCCAATCTCTCTACTACTTCTCCTCCTCCTGCTCCTACACACACACACACACACACACACACACTCCTTTTTGGTTGTCAGACATTCTTTTTTAAATTCACATTGTTTTTCAGGAAATACATATTTTTTTTTAATATCTGACCAAGTAGCTTTGATATTCCCCTCAGCTTAACTAAACTTTGGACTGGTTTCTTCCTGAAATAAGCCCCTGAGCTCCCTTTACTTGGAGCATTGACTTTAGATAACTTACAATTGTAGATTCTTTCTTTGCCCCTTTGAAATGTAAATCTTCTCCTAGGCTCCTGTCAACTTTAAAACCCAGAAATGTCTGTCTCAAGAACCTAGGAGCCTTCTCTTTGAAATGTAATTATCAAGAAAAATAGTGCCCAGTCTCCAAGGCTTTGTGGGAGGGTAGAAGCTTAACTTCTGATAAGTGACAATTAGCAAAGGACAGGGTGATCACACTGACCAAACTTTCACCTAACATCTTCCAAAATTTTTCCATCTTCTCACTTCAGTGCTTAAAAACTCTCCTGCCTTTTGTTTCACAGGGGTTGAATTCTATTTCTTCCCCCTGTTGCAACAGTCTTGAATAATGACTCCCTTGCTTGTTTAATTCTGTCCAGTTCATTTTTTTTTTTTTTCATTAGACACTCCCTATGTGGATCAAATTTCCCCACTATAATGTTTTCAGTGTATCACAAAACCCTCCTGTTTAATTTTGGTGTCTTTTTTGCTTGGTGTGTTTGTACACTTCTCAGATCACCATCTGCTTAGACTGTAGGTTACGAGGTCAGTCTTTTTTTTTTTTTTCTCCTTTCTCTATTTTCTGGAAGTGAAAGTGTTAGTCTTTCAGTTGTGTCTGATGCTTTGTGACTCCATGGACTGTAGCTCACCAGGCTCCTCTGTCCATGGAATTCTCCAGGCAGGAATACTGAAGTGAGTAGACATTCCTTTCTCCAGGGTATCTTCCCAACTCAGAGACTGAACTCAGGTCTCCTACATTGCAGGCAGATTCTTTACTGTCTGAGCCACCCACAATAAAAGTTCAATAAATGTTAGTTGAATGAGTGAAAGAATTGGTTGCATCAATTTCTTAGTATCTGTTTACTTTTATCCTGTCTTCCTTCAGATTTATTTTAAATTCAATGCTCTGCAAAACTTTCCTACTTAAAAATATTCTTAATTTTTTGCTCTTCTGTCCTTTCATCACACACATCTAGCCAGACACTGAGCCCGATTCATTCCAATCATTTTTCTCTCTGTGTTAGAACCTGAGCATATGAACATTGTTGATGAAACTCATACCACTATGACTTTATTTCAGAAAGTGATGAAACAACTTAGTTTGTACTGATTGATGGTTTATTCTCTGTAAATGCTAGGGTTGTCAAGACTTATTTTTGAAATATCCTTTCTTCTTGTCCAATACTCTCACTAGACAGCCACATAAAAACTTAACACTTCAAATGGCATGTATATTCTTAAGTTCTCAAATTTTTATTTTATTTTATTTTTTTACTTTGTAATCAGTATATTAAAGAAACATTCATACATTTCAAGAATTGCTTAAATTCTGATATCAGACTTAACCTTGTGAACATATGACTTTAAACATACAATTAAAGCTATTCATCATAATTTGCTATACTACCAACATTAAATTACAGTTACTCTGGAGCATAAGTTCAATGGTTTAAAGTAAGCTGGTAACATACCTACAAAAACACCTTCCTATCTTGTACATGCAAATTACTTCTCCATGTAAAGGTCTCATCACTCTAACCTCTAAGTTTTCTTGCTCCAGAAGTCACTACTCTAAGGCTAACTGTGATCCAAAGGTGGGGAGGGGGTTGCAAAAAAAGTAACCAGGACCAATAACTATATATATATTAATAAAAGATGGCTCAGCAAAAGAAGGGAATGCAATTCTACAAGTGCAAGACCTCAAGAAGCAGCATATTATGATAAACCCCTTCTTTACAAAGGTATCATTTCTATCGCTGATACCACAGGCTAAATTAAATTATACAGCTTGCCATCTTCGGGTAACAGTTGAGGCAGTAGAATAAATGCAGAAGCATCACAATGAATCCCACTTACTATATACACATCAACACTTCTCTACATTAATTTCTTTGTGTGACTTCCAGTTAAAAACAGTTTTAATTTCATCAGATCAGATCAGTCGCTCAATCGTACCCGACTCTTCGCGACCCCATGACCGCAGCACGCCAGGTCTCCCTGTCCATCACCAGCTCCCAGAGGTCACTCAGACTCACATCCATAGAGTCAGTGATGCCATCCAGCCATCTCATCCTCTGGCGTCCCCTTCTCTTCCTGCCCCCAATCCCGCCCAGCATTAGAGTCTTCTCCAATGAGTCAACTCTTCGCATGAGGTGGCCAAAATACTGGAGTTTCAGCTTGAGCATCATTCCTTCCAAAGAAATTCCAGGATTGATCTCCTTCAGAATGGACCGGTTGGATCTTCTTGCAGTCCAAGGGACTCTCAAGAGTCTTCTCCAACACCACAGTTCAAAAGCATCAATTCTTCGGAGCTCAGCCTTCTTCACAGTCCAGCTCTCACATCCATACATGACCACAGGAGAGACCATAGCCTTGACTAGGCAAACCTTAGTTGGTAAAGTAATGTCTCTGCTTTGAATATGCTATCTAGGTTGGTCATAACTTTCCTTCCAAGGAGTAAGCGTCTTTTAATTTCATGGCTGCAGTCACCATCTGCAGTGAGTTTGGAGCCCAGAAAAATAAATTCTGACACTGTTTCCACTGTTTCTCCATCTATTTCCCATGTAGTGATGGGACCAGATGCCATGATCTTCGTTTTCTGAATGTTGAGCTTTAAGCCAACCTTTTCACTCTCCACTTTCACTTTCACCAAGAGGCTTTTTAGCCCCTCTTCACTTTCTGCCATAAGAGTGGTGTCATCTGCATATCTGAGGTTACTGATATTTCTCCCAGCAATCTTGATTCCAACTTGTGTTTCTTCCAGTCCAGCATTTCTCATGATGTACTCTGCATATAAGTTAAATAAACATGGTGACAATATGCAGCCTTGACGTACTCCTTTTCCTATTTGGAACCAGTCTGTTGTTCCATGACCAGTTCTAACTGTTGCTTCCTGACCTGCATACAGATTTCTCAAGAGGCAGATCAGGTGGTCTGGTATTCCCATCTCTTTCAGAATTTTCCACAGTTTATTGTGATCTACACAGTCAAAGGCTTTGGCATAGTCAATAAAGCAGAAATAGATGTTTTTATGGAACTCTCTTGCTTTTTCCATGATCCAGCGGATGTTGGCAATTTGATCTCTGGTTCCTCTGCCTTTTCTAAAACCAGCTTGAACATCAGGAAGTTCACGGTTCACATACTGCTGAAGCCTGGCTTGGAGAATTTTGAGCATTACTTTACTAGCGTGTGAGATGAGTGCAATTGTGCGGTAGTTTGAGCACTCTTTGGCATTGCCTTTCTTTGGGATTGGGATGAAAACTGACCTTTTCCAATCTTGTGGCCACTGCTGAGTTTTCCAAATTTGCTGGCATATTGAGTGCAGCACTTTCACAGCATCATCTTTCAGGATTTGGAATAGCTCCACTGGAATTCCATCACCTCCACTAGCTTTGTTCGTAGTGATGCTTTCTAAGGCCCACCTGACTTCACATTCCAGGATGTCTGGCTCTAGGTCAGTGATCAAACCATCATGATTATCTGGGTCTTGAAGCTCTTTTTTGTACAGTTCTTCTGTGTATTCTTGCCACCTCTTCTTAATATCTTCTGCTTCCGTTAGGTCCATACCATTTCTGTCCTTTATCGAGCCCATCTTTGCATGAAATGTTCCTCTGGTATCTCTGATTTTCTTGAAGAGATCCCTAGTCTTTCCCATTCTGTTGTTTTCCTCTATTTCTTTGCATTGATCACTGAAGAAAGCTTTCTTATCTCTTCTTGCTATTCTTTGGAACTCTGCATTTAGATGTTTATATCTTTCCTTTTCTCCTTTGCTTTTCACTTCTCTTCTTTTCACAGCTATTTGTAAGGCCTCCCCAGACAGCCATTTTGCTTTTTTGCATTTCTTTTCCATGGGGATGGTCTTGATCTCTGTCTCCTGTACAATGTCACTAACCTCATTCCATAGTTCATCAAGCATTCTATCTATCAGATCTAGGCCCTTAAATCTATTTCTCACTTCCACTGTATAATCATAAGGGATTTGATTTAGGTCATACCTGAATGGTCTAGTAGTTTTCCCTACTTTCTTCAATTTCAGTCTGAATTTGACAATAAGGAGTTCATGGTCTGAGCCACAGTCAGCTCCTGGTCTTGTTTTTGCTGATTGTATAGAGCTTCTCCATCTTTGGCTGCAAAGAATATAATCGATCTGATTTCGGTGTTGACCATCTGGTGATGTCCATGTATAGAGTCTTCTCTTGTGTTGTTGGAAGAGGGTATTTGCTCTGACCAGTGCATTTTCTTGGCAAAACTCTATTAGTCTTTGCCCTGCTTCATTCCGTATTCCAAGGCCAAATTTGCCTGTTACTCCAGGTGTTTCTTGACTTCCTACTTTTGCATTCCAGTCCCCTATAATGAAAAGGACATCTTTTTTGGGTGTTAGTTCTAAAAGGTCTTGTAGGTCTTCATAGAACCATTCAACTTCAGCTTCTTCAGCGTTACTGGTTGGGGCATAGACTTGGATTACTGTGACATTGAATGGTTTGCCTTGGAAACGAATTTCATAGCTTAAGAATTAACAATTAATTTCATAGCTTAACAATTAACAGTCATACACTGAAGTCAATACATATACCTGGCATTTCAATCTAAGCGATTCCATGTACATAGCTGAAATCAATTACAAAATATGGCCTAACAAATGCTAGGGGAAATTTTTTAAAGTCGTGAAAGAGATGGGAATACCAGACTACCTGACCTGCCTCTTGAGAAATCTGTATGCAGGTCAGGAAGCAACAGTTAGAACTGGTCATGGAACAACAGATTGGTTCCAAATAGAAAAAGAAGTATGTCAGGGCTGTATATTGTCACCCTGCTTATTTAACTTATATGCAGAGTACATCATGAAAAACACTGGACTGGAAGAAACACAAGTTGGAATCAAGATTGCTGGGAGATATATCAATAATCTCAGATATGCAAATGACACCACCCTTATGGCAGAAAGTGAAGAAGGACTAAAAAGCCTCTTGATGAAAGTGAAAGTGGAGAGTGAAAAGTTGGCTTAAAGCTCAACATTCAGAAAATGAAGATCATGGCATCCAGTCCCATCACTTCATGGGAAATAGATAGTGAAACAGTGGATACAGTGTCAGACTTTATTTTTTGGGGCTCCAAAATCACTGCAGATGGTGACTGCAGCCATGAAATTAAAAGACGCTTACTCCTTGGAAGGAAAGTTATGACCAACCTAGATAGCATATTCAAAAGCAGAGACATTACTTTACCAACAAAGGTCCGTCTAGTCAAGGCTATGGTTTTTCCTTTCGTCATGTATGGATATGAGAGTTGGACTGTGAAGAAGGCTGAGCACCGAAGAATTGATGCTTTTGAACTGTGGTGTTGGAGAAGACTCTTGAGAGTCCTTTGGACTGCGAGGAGGTCCAACCAGTCCATTCTGAAGGAGATCAGCCCTGGGATTTCTTTGGAAGGAATGATGCTGAAGCTGAAACTCCAGTACTTTGGTCACCTCATGCGAAGAGTTGATTCATTGGAAAAGACTCTGATGCTGGGAGGGATTGGGGGCAAGAGGAGAAGGGGACGACAGAGGATGAGATGGCTGGATGGCATCACTGACTTGATGGACGTGAGTCTGAGTGAACTCTGAGGGTTGGTGATGGACAGGGAGGCCTGGTGTGCTGTGATTCATGGGGTCACAAAGAGTCAGACACGAATGAGCGACCGAACTGAACTGAACTGAAACTTATCTTGCACACTGAAGTCATCATACATATACGGCAAAGTCAGAGCTTTTATATTTGAGTTTATTCTTCATTTAACTTTTTAAAACTACTATCAGATCAGATCAGATCTGAAAACTACTATAGTTGAATATTAAAACAGATCAGATCTGAAAACTACTATAGTTGAATATTAAAACAAAAGCAAGTAATGAGCATATTATGATTATGCTATAAGATTTGATTTGCCTTGTCAAATCAATTAAAAAGAAAGTACTTTTTCTTAAGATCTTAATTAAATAAAAATTAGATAATTATCTTTAGCTACAATTCATTATATTTATAGCAAGACTTGTGCTCAAACTATTTAGAATATAAGAGATATGAGAACTTGCCTTTTGAAACCTCAGATTTTTTACAGGTGTTCAAATTTATCTGCTGAATATGCTGGATTTTGCATAAAGTTAAGATTATTTAATTTTTGTAGTATTTTCTATTTCTATTCTACATAGAGCAACAGTAGTCCTCATCTTTTAAATCTAACCAAGCATTCCCCCACCCCTAACAAAGCCATCGAATTTCAACAACAAAAAAACCACCTTAATTACTTGAGCAACACCATCCTAGTCTCAAAATATTTAAGTATTTTTTCAAACCTAATAAACAGTATGAAAGCAAAGAATCAGACATGAAAAGAAAAGAAACTATGACTAAATTCACAAAAACAACAGAAGAACACATACATAATCTTTCAGATACTAACATATCAGACACGACTGTAAATTAACTACTGCACACACTTCCTTGTTGAGATCCCGAGATTCCTCACTGCCCTGCATATAATCTGCACAGGGCACTAAAGAAGCCTTTTTGACACAGAACAGCCAAGAGATATAGATAAAGAAGCTCCATGAAAAGACTCTTCCCCTTTCTGCCTACCCGCCCCCTATGCTATGCTAAGTCACTTCAGTAGTGTCCAACTCTGTGTGACCCCATAGACGGCAGCCCACTAGGCTCCCCTGTCCCTGGGATTCTCCAGGCAAGAACACTGGAGTGGGTTGCCATTTCCTTCTCCAATGCATGAAAGTGAAAGTGAAGTCGCTCAGTCATGTCTGACTCCCAGCAACCCCACGGACTGCAGCCTACCAGGCTCCTCCGTCCATGGGATTTTCCAGGCAAGAGTACTGGAGTGGGGTGCCATTGCCTTCTCCAACCCGCCCCCTGCACCCCCTCAAAAAAACAAAACAGAACTGGAGAAGACCAGCTACACTACTTTGAAATTCCAAAGGGAAAACTACAGATACACACACACACACACACATACATTCTGCCACGGTTCATGGTTATATTAGGGCAAAAGAGTCACCTGCTGAGTGATGTGTAGGTTTTGAGTATGGAGTTAATCTTTCAGGAAATAGTAAGGTTTATAAAATAACTCTCTGATGATGAGACTGTCAGTGGTACACAGAGGAGAACTGGTAGAGCTCCCAACAAAGTCTGAGAAACAAAACATAGTAGTAGCCTAGAGGGAATTCTAGAACAGAAAAATGATGTTAGATAATGAGTAAGGAACTTTGAATGAGGCGTGGTATTTAGTTAATAATAATGTATCAATATTGGTTCATGAATTGGTGCAGTTCTTATGTACCACACTAATATATAATATTTAAATTAGGAGAAACTGATTGTGGGATATATAGGACTCTGTGTGCTAGTTTCACAAATTTTTTTTCTGTAAATCTAACTTTATTCTAAAATACAAAGTGTAACTGAAATTATAGAACTGAGAAATGTAATAACCTAAATGACTGAATTGGCTCAAGAGTCAAGTGGAGATGAGAAAGAGTAGAATTAGTAAACTTGAAGAGAGATTAATATATAATCTATCCAGTCTGAAAAAGAGAAATAGTAGATTGGAAAAAAGTAAATGGAATTCCCTAGACAAATTTAATACTGTATTAAAACTAGCTAATAGAAAACTAACAAACTGAGAAATGGATCAGAAACTATTCACAATGAAATTCAGGAAAGACTAAAAGTTAATAACTAGAAAGAGAGGATCAGATCAGATCATATCAGATCAGTCACTCAGTCATGTCTGACTCTTTGCGACCCCATGAACTTGCAGCACGCCAGGCCTCCCTGTCCATCACCAGCTCCCGGAGGTCACTCAGACTCACACCCATCAAGTCAGTGATGCCATCCAGCCATCTCAGCCTCTGTCGTCCCCTTCTCTTCCTGCCCTCAATCCCTCCCAGCATCAGAGTCTTCTCCAATGAGTCAACTCTTCGCATGAGGTGGCCAAAATACTGGAGTTTCAGCTTTAGCATCATTCCTTCCAAAGAAATTCCAGGATTGACCTCCTTCAGAATGGACTGGTTGGATCTCCTTGCAGTCCAAGGGACTCTCAAGAGTCTTCTCCAACACCACAGTTCAAAAGCATCAATTCTTCGGTGCTCAGCCTTCTTCACAGTCCAGCTCTCACATCCATACATGACCACAGGAAAGACCGTAGCCTTGACTAGGTGAACCTTTGTTGGCAAAGTGATGTCTCTGCTTTTGAATATGCTATCTAGGTTGGTCATAACTTTCCTTCCAAGGAGTAAACGTCTTTTAATTTCATGGCTGCAGTCACCATCTGCAGTGATTTTGGAGCCCAGAAAAATAAAGTCTGACACTGTTTCCACTGTTTCTCCATCTATTTCCCATGTAGTAATGGGACCAGATGCCATGATCTTCGTTTTCTGAATGTTGAGCTTTAAGCCAACCTTTTCACTCTCCACTTTCACTTTCATCAAGAGAGGATAGCAGAAAGTTAAAAAAAAATAAGGATATTTGACATCTCTTTATGGTGGAAAGTGAAGAAGAACTAAAGCGCCTCTTGATGAAAGTGAAAGAGGAGAGTGAAAAAGTTGGCTTAAAGCTCAACATTCAGAAAACTAAAATCATGGAATCCGGTCCCATCACTTCATGGCAAATAGATGAGAAACAGTGGAAACAGTAGCTGACTTTATTTTTCTGGGCTCCAAAATCACTGCAGATGGTGATTGCAGCCATGAAATTAAAAGATTCTTACTCCTTGGAAGGAAAGTTTTGGCCAAGCTAGACAGCATATTAACAAGCAGAGACATTACTTTGTCAGCAATGGTCCATCTAGCCAAGGCTATGGTTTTTCCAGTAGTCATGTATGGATGTGAGAGTTGGACTATAAAGAAAGCTGAGCACTGAAGAATTGATGCTTTTGAACTGTGGTGTTGGAGAAGACTCTTGAGAGTGCCTTGGACTGCAAGGAGATCCAACCAGTCCATCCTAAAGGAGATCAGTCCTGCGTGTTCACTGGAAGGACTGATGCTGAAGCTGAAACTCCAATACTTTTGCCACCTGATGCGAAAAGCTGATTCATTAGAAAAGACCCTGATGCTAGGAAAGATTGAGGGCAGGAGGAGAAGGGAATGACAGATGATGAGATGGTTGGATGGCATTACTGACTCGATGGACATGGGTTTGTGTGGACTCCAGGGTGCTTCCTCCAGCCCAGCTTTTTTCATGATGTACTCTGCATATAAGTTAAATAAGCAGGGTGACAATATACAGATTTGATGTACTCCTTTTCCTATTTGGAACCAGTCTGTGTGCTTACATGAATTGTAGAAACTCATATATATATATATATATACATGTATATATATATGTATATATATCAATAATTACAATAAATGAAATGAAGTAAATGCTACATTTAAAGTTCAAGTCATATTTACCACATAAAGATGCAAAATATCTGAGAGTAAAGCAATAGAAAAAAGCTACAGAAAGAAACAGTAACTGAAAGTTGGTTTGACAGATTAAGTGTAAAGGGGGAGAATTATGCTATATTAATAACAGATAAAATAAATGCTAAGGAAAAAATCAACATAAGAATTAAAAGAAGGTAACTCATAATGATCAACACTTTGATTCACCATAAATATAGAAGTATAATTGTTAATGTAAGTATATAAAATATGATCTCAAAATATATAAAGCAAAATTGAAAGCAAACCAAGGAAAATATTAAGAATTATAAAATAATAAAAATACTACATATTAGAAGTGTGGGGTCAATGGAAATAATGATTCAAACTAAATTTATTTCAAATTACAGATAAAACATTGAAGTCAACCATCTGAGCATCCAATTAAAATATGAGCTAGGGCCTTGAGTAGATATTTCTCCAAAGAATATATACAAATAGCCAACAGCCCATCATTAATGATTAAGGAACTTCACATGAAAACTACTGTGAAGTATCACTTCACAACTGTCAGTATGAATATTATTAAAAAATAAAAGATAACAAACGATGAGGATGCAGAAAATTTAGAACACCTGCACATTATGGCAGGAATGCAAAGTGGTATAGGTTCTATGAAGACCTACAAGACCTTTTAGAAATAACACACAAAAAAAGATGTTCTTTTCATTATAGGGGACTGGAATGCAAAAGTAGGAAGTCAAGAGTAACTTGGAGTAACCTGGAGTAACAGGCAAATTTGGCCTTGGAATACAGAATGAAGCAGGGCAAAGGCTAATAGAGTTTTGCCAAGAAAATACACTGGTCATAGCAAACACCCTCTTCCAATAACACAAGAGAAGACTCTACATATGGACATCACCAGATGGTCAACACTGAAATCAGATTGATTATATTCTTTGCAGCCAAAGATGGAGAAACTCTATACAGTCAGCAAAAGCAAGACCAGGAGCTGACTGTGGCTCAGATCATGAACTCCTTATTGCCAAATTAAGACTTATTTGAAGAAAGTAGGCTAAACCACTAGACCATTCAGGTATGACCTAAATCAAATTCCTTACAATTATACAGCGGAAGTAGGAAACAGATTTAAGGGACTAGATCTGATAGAGTGCCTGATGAACTATGGACGGAGGTTCGTGACGTTGTACAGGAGACAGGGATCAAGAAAATACCCATGGAAAAGAAATGCAAAAAAGCAAAATGGCTGTCTGGGGAGGCCTTACAAATAGCTGTGAAAAGAAGAGAAGCAAAGAGCAAAGGAGAAAAGGAAAGCTATAAGCATCTGAATGCAGAGTTCCAAAAAATAGCAAGAAGAGATAAGAAAACCTTCCTCAGCGATCATGCAAAGAAATAGAGGAAAACAACAGAGTGGGAAAGACTAGCGATCTCTTCAAGAAAATTAGAGATAGCAAGGGAGGAGTTCATGCACAGATGGGCTCGATAAAGGACAGAAATGGTATGGACCTAACAGAAGTAGAAGATATTAAGAAGAGGTGGCAAGAATACATAGAAGAACTGTACAAAAAAGATCTTCATGACCAAGATAATCATGATGGTGTGATCACTCACCTAGAGTCAGACATCCTGGAATGTGAAGTCAGGTGGGCCTTAGGGAAGCATCACTACCAACAAAGCTAGTGGAGGTGATGGAATTCCAGTGGACCTCTTTCAAATCCTGAAAGATGATGCTGTGAAAGTGCTGCACTCAATATGCCAGCAAATTTGGAAAACTCAGCAGTGGCCACAAGACTGGAAAAGGTCAGTTTTAATCCCAATCCCAAAGAAAGGCAATTGCAAAGAATTCTCAAACTACCACACAATTGCACTCATCTCACACGCTAGAAAAATAACGCTCAAATTTCTCCAAGCAAGGCTTCAGCAATACATGAACCATGAACTTCCAGATGTTCAAGCTGGTTTTAGAAAAGGCAGAGGAACCAGAGGTCAAATTGCCAACATCTGCTGGATCATCGAAAAAGCAAGAGAGTTCCAGAAAAACATCTATTTCTACTTTATGGACTATGCCAAAGCCTTTGATTGTGTGGATCACAATAAACTGTGGAAAATTCTTCAACAAATGGGAATACCAGGCCACCTGACCTGCCTCTTGAGAAACTTGTATGCACGTCAGGAAGCAACAGTTAGAAATGGACATGGAAAAACAGACTGGTTCCAAATAGGAAAAGGAATACGTCAAGGCTGTATATTGTCACCCTGCTTATTTAACTTATATGCAGAGTACATCATGAGCAACGCTGGGCTGGAAGAAGCACAAGCTGGAGTCAAAACTGTTGGGAGAAATATCAATAACCTCAGATATGCACATGACATAACCCTTATGGCAGAAAGTGAAGAGGAACTAAAAAGCCTCTTGACGAAAGTGAAAGAGGAGAGTTTAAAAGTTGGCTTAAAATTCAAGATTCAGGAAACGAAGATCATGGCATCTGGTCCCATCACTTCATGGGAAATAGATGAGGAAACAGTGGAAACAGTGTCAGACTTTATTTTTCTGGGCTCCAAAATCACTGCAGATGGTGACTGCAGCCATGAAATTAAAAGATGCTTACTCCTTGGAAGAAAAGTTATGACCAACCTAGATAGCATATTGAAAAGCAGAGACACTACTTTGCCAACAAATGTCCATCTGTCAAGGCTATGGTTTTTCCTGTGGTCATGTATGGATGTTAGTTGGACTATGAAGAAAGCTGAGCACTGAAGAATTGATGCTTTTGAACTGTGGTGTTGGAGAAGACTCCTGAGAGTCCCTTGGACTGCGAGGAGATCCAACCAGTCCATTCTAAAGGAGATCAACCCTGGGTGTTCTTTGGAAGCAATGATGCTGAAGCTGAAACTCCAATACTTTCGCCACCTCGTGCAAGTTGACTCATTGGAAAAGACTCTGATGGTGTGAGGGATTGGGTGCAGGAGGAAAAGGGGACGACAGAGTATGAGATGGCTGGATGGCATCACCAACTCCATGCACATGAGTTTGAGTGACCTCCGGGAGCTGGTGATGGACAGGGAGGCCTGGAGTGCTGTGCTTCATGGGGTCTCAAAGAGTTGGTCATGACTGAGCAACTGAACTGAACTGATAGGTACAAAGGAACATAGTATGAAGGTCTAGATTCATAAGACTAGGACTACCGTATGATCAAACAATCCTACTTCTAAGTATTTATCTAAAATTACTGAAATCAAGATCTTAAAGAGGTATTCACACACTCACATTCATTGCAGCACTATTCACCATAGCCAGAATGTGGAAACAGCTTAAAAGTCCATGGATAGATGAATAATGAAAATGTGGTATATAGAGAAAGTGGAATATTATTCAACCTCACAAAAAGAAGAAAATTCTGCAATATGTTACAGCATGGATGAACCTTGAGGCCATATACTAAGTGAAATAAACTGTCACAAAAAGACAGATATTACATGATTCCACTTACATGAGGTTATCTAAAACAGTCAAATTCATAGAATCAGAGTTGAATGCCTGCTTTTAGGGCTGTGGAGGAGGAGTAAATGGGGAGTTAAGAATCATCAGGCATAAGGTTTAAGTTAAGCAAGATAAGCAAGTTTTAGGGATCTGCTGTACAACTTAGAACATACATTCAACAATGTTGTATTGTGCAGATAAACATTTGTTAATAGGGTAGACTTCACATTGTCTTTTACCACAATAAAAAAAAATTTTTTTTAAGTTAATAAAAATCCTAGATAGTTCTATAGTCACTAGAATTATTTAAAAAGTAGTTAAAACATTTTATCTTAAAAAAAAAGACTACACTCCTAGACAGTTTGTCAATTTTAACAAATATAAGGAAATAACTCTAATCTTAAATAGCTATTTTACATTTGACTGTTGTCAAACCCACTGAAGGACAATACGGGAAAGGAAAATTACAGAGAATATCTCACACATAAATGTATATGCAAACAATTAGAAAATCAAACCCATTAATGCATTTTTTTATGACATAAATAAATTGACTTTCACAACAGGAATGCAAGTTTGACTTACATTAAAATTTGATTACTGTGAATCACTGTATTAACACATTAAGAGATTATTATATGACCATTGCAATATATGCAGGAAAGCATTGTCCAAAATTCAATATTTATTCATAATGAAAATTCTTAGCAAATTAGGAATAAAAGGTTATCTAGCCTGATTTAAGTAGTTATATTAATTCAAGCTTCATGGCAAAATGGTGAAAACAATTCTGTACAGTGTAAGAAAAAGGCAGTTATCTAATATTAACACTTCATTTAACATCATATTAGATGCCATACCTTTGTATTGTGTGTGTTCAGTTGCTTTGTGGTATTTGACTTTTTGCAGCCCCATGGACTATAGCCTGCCAGGCCACTCTCCATGGGCTTTCTCCAGGTAAGAATACTGGAGTGCGTTGCCATGTCCTCGTCCAGGGAATCTTCCCGACCCAGGGATCAAAACGGTATCTACTGCATTGCAAGTGGATTCTTTACCACTGAGCCACTAAGGAAGCCATTATATTAAGAATAATAAAGGTGTAAAGGTGTAAAAATTGTGAAGAGTTCTATTTCCAGTTTTTTAAGGAATCTCCACACTGTTCTCCATAGTGGCTGTACTAGTTTGCATTCCCACCAACAGTGTAAGAGGGTTCCCTTTTCTCCACACCCACTCCAGCATTTATTGCTTGTAGACTTTTGGATCACAGCCATTCGGACTGGCGTGAAATGGTAACTCATAGTGGTTTTGATTTGCATTTGTTTGATAGAGTGATGTTGAGCATCTTTTCATGTGTTTGTTAGCCAACCAAAAATAGAGCTGCCATTTGATCCAGTAATTCCACTCTGAGCGTATACCCAGACAAAACTAGAATTTGAAATGGTGCATGCACTCCTATGTTCACAGCAGCACTATTTACAAGAGCCAAGACATGGAAACAACCTAAATGTCCATCAACAGATGAGTGGATAAAGATGTGGTAAATCTATATATTTTTGTATATAATGGAATATCACTCAGTTATCAAAAAGAATGTAATAATGCCATTTGCTGCAACATGAATATACATAAAGATTACCATACTTAGGTAAATCAGAAAGGGACAGACAAATACCATATGATATACGTGGAACCTAAAATATGACACAAATCGACATATCTATGAAACACAAACATACCCACAAATATATAGAGAAGAGACCTGTGATTGCCAAGAGGAAGGCAGGTTAAAGGAAGGAAAGATTGGGAGCTTTGAATTAGAGGCAAACTATTATATGTAGGGGGGATAAACAAGGTGCTACTGAATAGCACAGGGAACTGTGTTCAATATTCTTTGACAAAACATAATGGAAAAGAAGAAGAAGAACCGAGTTACTGTTGTACAGGAGAAATTAACACAACATTTTAAATCAACTGTACTTTAATAAAATTTTTTCAAAGAAAAAAAAATTGTGAAGAGGAAACAGTTTGCATGTGTGTTTTTGAGGAGCACAGAAGTGGATATGATTGTCTACATCAAAGATTAGCAAACACTTTACATAAAGGGCAAGCAAGCCAGGAAATATTTCAGATTTTGCTGGCCCTTGTGGTCTCTGCTACAACTATTCAAATCTGTATCCTGGAAGCAGCCATACACAGTACTTAAACAAATAAGCATGGCTGGGTTTCAATAAAACTTAATTAACAAAATAAAGCACAGGCCAGATTTGGTCCAGAGGCTGGAGTCTGTAACCCTTTTGCCCTACACAGCCGGATCCTCCAAATTTTATAGATGCATTATTAGAAATAAAAAAAGAGATTTAAAATTTTTGAATACAAAATCAAAATGCGAGATTAATTGTATTTCTCTACACTAGGAATAAATAGAAAATATAAGTTTAGCAACCAAAATGAAACATATCCAAAAATAAATCTGGAAAACAATATACACAAGGACTTTATAAGTCAAATGATTAAAATCCATTGAAAACCATTAAAGAACACTCAGATCAATGCATCTAGACATTTTATTTGTGGATTATAAGCTTTAAGATTACAAAGATAACACTCCCTCAAAAACAGATCTACAAATTAGTGATAATTCTAATTTTTTTAACAAATAACTTTTGGGGGAAGAATTCTAAAAGCTGTTTGTATAATTAATTTGGGAAAACATTTACCCTAAAGGATACTGAGTATTTATTAATAACAGGAAGCAAAGCAAGTAGGGTAGTTGTCTTATCAGACATCAATTTTTCTTACTACCCTGTATTAACTTAGTATAATATTGATGCAAGGATTGACCAAAGGAACAGAATAATTCTGAAACCAGCCCACATTATATAAAAAACATAATTTCTAACTAATCTAACATTGTATGTGATGAATTCAGTGATGCACTGTTATTGTATGACAATATTTAGATTTAACATTAACTAACACAAGATAGTATAGTAAAAGAGCTTTTCCTCTGTTTTTCCCTCAAGATGAATATTTATGGGAAGCTACATAAAACTGGGTCTGAACTAAGCACAAGTGATGAATTATGGGAAAAATCAGACTTTTCATAGAAAAACATGTCTGTTGTTACAGGCATCACCAATGACATTTGCTGAATATATTGATAATATATCCAAAATTAAGATGGATCATTTGTGAAAACCAGCAAATGTGCTCTAAAATCAATCAACTCTACATCACATCTCATTAATCAAATGGTGTCCCTCCTGTCAAGGACTCTAGGCCACATGCTTTGTGCTTTATCATCCCTTCAGAATGCTTGGACAGAGAGCTTTGTGTCAAAATAATAGACACCTCCATGTCTGACTAACATTCCCATGTTTCTACAGGATCTCATCCCATTTCGAGGCTGGGGTTTTGTTTTACTCTATCTACTTCTCTGTCCAAACAAATTAATCACAATACATTAAGATACCTAGTAGACAACCAGGACCATTCTATTAGAAAGGTGACCTACTAATAGTTACCTAGGGATAACAAACAACGTTAGTTGGAAAAATATCTCCCCTAATCCACCACTAAAATTATTCAGAAATCAAATGTAGATAATATATTTTTGGCAAGTCTGCATTGTTTACTTTAGTGATATAAACATTTAAATATTTACCACTCAACTGTAAATATGCTTGCTGCTTTGCTTTGCAATTTTAATGTTAGAATCACCACTGCTATTTTTATTAGTGCCTAATAAAGTTTTACAGACCTTTCTATTTCTTGAATTTTATCTCTTTAGCTTAACGTCCATATGCAAGTATTTTTATTATTGTTTAATCATTGCTAGAGGTGTGTGGCATTTTTAAAATTTAACTATATAAAGTTTGAGAGCCTCTCCTGAATAAGGAGAGTTTCCTACGAAAATGGTGATTAGATTTACAAACCAAGACAGTCTGGCATGCTTTCTTTACATACACATTTTTTGTTTGTTTCTTGTTTAGTTGCTAAGTCTTGTCCAACTCTTTTGCCACGCATTAGACTGTAGCCTGCCAGGCTCCTCTGTCCATGAGATTTCCCAGGCAAGAATATTGGAGTGGGCTTCCATTTCTTTCTCCAGGGAATCTTCCCAACCTAAGGACCAAAGCCATGTCTTCTACTTTGGCAGGCAGATTCTTTACCACTGAGCCACCAAAGAAGTGCACCTATGAGCACTCCTATCATTGAGGATTCAGTAAGATTGTATACAAAAGAAAAGCTGAATAACATCAATTGGCAAACACATTTCACTCTTATATAAAAGCCCAACAATGAGTATTCTGGAATGAGAAGTGGCTACATAGTTTTCAGGCATCTCTCAGGTCACCACTCTCCCTGTCATCAGCAGGTGGCCTAGAACTTAGGATCCAAGGTGCTGCCAGAATCAGGAAGCAGGATGGAAGGTAAAGAAAAAGGGGCAAAGGACTGAGTTAAACACTAAACATACAATAGACATTCAATGTTCACAGACAGACTGAAGATAACCCATGAAATTAGAAAAAGAAGTACAGTTAGTCCATGACTGCCCTCTTCTCTCTTCCTCCCTTTCCCCACTCCATGCCATACTACTTCTTCCCTCTGGCTCTCTCTACTCCCACCCCTCTTGTCTGGAAAAGTGAAACTCCAAAGCTTCCCAGTTGTCACCAAAACTGTGCTTCAGTAAACCAGTAATTCAGTAGGTAGCTGCTTCTTCATGACAGGAATGATGAATGACTTATCTTCCCTTTGACTCTTCTGACTCTGCTAGCTGTTTTGGCATTAGCTTCACATGTGGGAAGACAGCCATGTTCCCTCTGCTCAAGGATTTTGAAGTCAAATTTGCTTCTAGCAGTTAGTAAGGTCATTTCTGAACATAAAGAAACATGCCTAACAATTCTTAGGGGAGCAGTCCTAACTAGTATTTTCACAGGAATTATATATTATTTAACTGAGATATAGACATACATTTTAAATAAGTCAAAGCAACATCCTGTTTTGGAGCTGGGATTTACCATATTGATGATCATATTCATTGATTAAAATTAGGGAAATTTATCACAATCATCTGTGGGGTGTTTTCATAGACACAGATCCAAAAGAATGCTGCAGGTCTGGAAAAGTAAGGAGGTATAACTCTGTTATGTGTACCTTGATAAAAATCCCAAATTATGCTTACATATTCTTATTTCCCTACTTGAGAATCACGGATCTGGTCAAATTCCTCCTTTGAGAAATACAAGTACAACAGAAAAAATAGCCTGCTATATCAAGGACTATAAATACCATGAGGTAATGCTATTATCAAGTGGCAGAAGTTATGGTGTGCAAGTTCTGTGTCTTGGCCTCATTAGGACTTTCATGTTTCTGTTTTTCTGTTGTATTGTGCTCTGTCATTGCCACAAGTAGGACAAGGCCAGGCTAGTCCATCAGTCCCAGCAGAGGATGAATATCAGGTGGAATACACCCAAACCACCCAGTTGCCTCAAATGAGATTAGTTTAGATAACTCTAGAACCATCTAACCCACAGCCACTTTAGACAGACCAGCTGAGATGAGCTGATTATCATGATTTAACAGTCATAATGAATGACTGTGGTTTTAAGCCTCTGAATCTTGGGGTGGTTTGTTATGCAGCAATGTGAAACTAATGCAGTTGTCAAATAAATCAATATTTCAGCTCTCTTTTGTTACTTTCCTTCCTTACATTCTCAACCTTCCTTCCTTTCCTTCTCTTTCTTTCCTGTACTTACATGTGGCAAAGTTCAGATCAGATCAGTCGCTCAGTCGTGTCCGACTCTTTGCGACTCCATGAATTGCAGCACGCCAGGCCTCCCTGTCCATCACCAACTCCCCGGAGGTCACTGAGACTCACATCCATCGAGTCAGTGATGCCATCCATCTAGCCATCTCATCTTCTGTCGTCCCCTTCTCCTCTTGCCCTCAATCCCTCCCAGCATCAGAGTCTTCTCCAATGTTAGTACCCTCTAATTATTCTTCATTTAAAAAACTTAGCTTACGTCATATTTTTACTTTTGTTTGCATTTTTGGTTGGAAATCTCATTAAATTTATTCATCAATGTAGACAAAATATTTAGCACCTTTCTATTCTAATAAATATCAAACTACATCATCATTTAATTGTAACATTAGTGTTTTATTATATGGGTTATTTTCAATTCTTCATGCTTATAAGCTATGCTTTGTTGAACCTCTTTCTCATATTTTTTATACTCATTTTCCAATTACCACTCCTGGAATCTCTGGGAGTTAATCTGTGTGTCACACATGTTAGGGGAAGCACACCAACTGAAACCGCCCATCCTGGCCAGGCAACATAGTAACTATTTGCATGAGGTGTTTTAAGACAGGAGGTCCTAGTAAGGAATGCTGAACTAATAAGCCACCACCAACCGGAAGAGTTCAGGAAAGGTCAAAAGTAGATGCCATGTGTCTGACCACCTCCCAGAATCCTTCTCGCTGGCATCCACTTTGGTTGAGCAATGCATACACCACCAGGAAGGACTCCTGAGTCAGAACTGTTGGCCGAAGACAACCTGGAAACTAATACCATTACCGTAAAACCTAAGACTGCGAGTCATGTGGGAGAGCGGTTCTCCTGGGTTCCCTTTACCCTCCTGCTCTCTGCCTGGCTGCCCCTTCCCAATAAAATCTCTTGCTTTGTCAGCATGTATGTCTCCTCGGACAATTCATTTCTGAGTGTTAGACAAGAGCTCGCTTTCGGGCCCTGAAAGGGGTCCCCCTTCCTGAAGCATGCATTTTAAAACATTTATAAGTATCAAAATTATTCCCAGGAAAATTTGCATAAAGTTACACTAGCACTAGCAATATATAATGATGCATGCTTCCTGTACCCCTAGAACACTTTGTTTATTAGTAGCATTTTACGTATTTATCCACATTGGTAAGGAATGATAGAAGTAGGTAGTATAAATTCACTGTGCATACCTATCCTTAGGGACTACAAAGAAAGAAATCATCATATGTGATTAATTATACTCCAAGGAATGTTTGTTCTTCTGGACTTTCATGTAATCCTTGCAAAATATTCTATTTTAAGAATGTCTGTGCTCTATATGGTAATAGCACATTCATATCTCCCTCAGAATTATTATGACCTCTGATACTGTTGCCAGAAGACATCCTTTTTTCACTTTTTATCCCCTGTTCTCTATGTGTTGCAGAGTCTTACATAGGCTCAAGTGCTATAATTTTAATAGTTTTCCATAAGTTTTAATTAATTTGCTTTTAAATGGCCCCAAAGATTTATTACCAGCACACCCACAACACAAAAGCTTAAAAGTGCATAAAAGATTTAAAAGACCTTATTTTTCAAGGCAAGATAAAACAAAATACAAAAATACAATGAGAATGTTATGCCACTTTAGTAGTAGGATAGGTTTGCTGTCAATCAAATTCTTTTGGCACCTCCTACTGCTATTCCCTGAGGAACAAGAACACAGGCTTCTAAAAATTTCCAAACTTTCAGTCCACATGTGATTTGTTTTAAATTTTCTCTTACTTTATTAACAGCTGCAGTCCATGGGGTTGCAAAGAGTCAGACATGACTGAGCGACTGAACTGAACTATTAACACAAAATGTGTATTTTTGGTGTTATATTACTCTTCAACCGGAAGGCCACATGAACTGTGTACCTTGAAAAGTTATAAAGTTAGTGAAGTTTAGGAGATTCCAGAGTAATCTGGAGGCTCTGTCTAGTTTAGGATTTATACTACAATTTTGTGTGCATGTGAGTGTCTGACTCTTTGTAACCCAAAAACTCTAGCCCACCAGGCTCCTCTGTCCATGGGATTTTTCAAGCAAGAATACTGGAGTGAGTTGCCATTTCCTTCTCCAGGGGATCTTTCCAACCCAGGGATTGAACCCACATCTCCTGCATTGCAGGCCAGTTCTTTACCCTTGCACCACCTGGGAATTAAAATTATTTTCAACATTATGGGCAGAAGTTTAGCAATGCCATTATAAGAACAGAATGCATCATATTCGGGACTAGCAAGATAAAGAAGCACTCGTTTGATAGTTTCCTTATATTCTTGATATTCTACTCTTCCCAGTCACTCTTTTACCATTTAAGGATTGACTACCCAGAACTCAAGATGACCCAATGACTCCTCTTAACAATTACTGTTTTAGGGATGGATAATAAATCAGAGCCTATATTCATGGTAGTTTCTTAATTTGGCCCAACATGGGTAGGTGGATGAAAGAACTCTCATTTCTCTCCCAGTGAATACAATCATGAAATCCTATTGCCCATAAACTAGAAGTAGCCATCAAGATACTTGGAAAAAAGCACCCCATAGGACAAAGCCAGCACCCCCAGAGGAAAGAGCATAAAGAAATCGAGTCCCAGGCTTACAAGCGTGTTAAAAAATCCAATGATTTATCTCTGAATGGTTCAGTTATGTGAGCCAATAAAATAGTTATTGTTTATGCCACCTTGGGTAGTTTCTTTTTTAAATTTACAAGATAAAGAATCATATTGATGCAGAATATTCCTTAGTACGACAGTAAATCAAATTCTTGATATTTGGTACACCAAAGGAAGTTCATCTGGTATCACAGCTGCAGGAAAGATTTAACATTGTGATACAGAAAGACAGCCATTCTAGAGGAAAATATGTATTTGAAAGCGCTTGGTTGATGGGTTATTCATGCTCTACCCACAAACATACCGGGTGAAGCAGATTTTTCTAAATTGTGTTTGATGTTAAATTTGCTGAATGGAACGTCTTTGACTTTGAAGGTTTGAAAAACACTGCTTGGAATATAGGTCACAGTTATTCTGTCAAATAAAATATTTCAATGACTTATGAATACTTTGAAAGAAAGATCCCTTTAACAACCAAAAGAAAAGCTCCAAAGAAAACTGAACAAAACTCATTTGGAAACATTTCACCATAATGGCTAGGGTAAAGGCAAAATGTCAGCTAGAATCCTAGGAGGGACAAAATTAAATTCATGAATTACACTGTGTTTACACTTCAAACATGAATTAAAATTGTTTAGTTAGCTAACAGGCTCAGTCTTGATTACGCATCATTAGTGTCCATTATAACTTCAACTGTGCTTGAATTTCATGAGCCTGCTAGAAAATTGCATTCCTATATTTCAGAGCTAGAAATAAATTTAATGTGATATTTTAGCTATTAATGCCTTAATCAAGTTAATCATTGCTTGAAGAATCTAAATTTTTAATTTTCTAGGAATAAAACAGAAATTGAAAATAATTCTTCAAATTGATAATCAATGCTTAACTTTCAGGTGGCATCAGTACTAGCCTGCTCCTCACCAACCAGATAGAGCTCTCCTGAAACAGTTAAAATTTTCTCTGTAAAGTGCTGGCCTTGACTACTATAGGATTGATGCACTTAATCCACAGTTTATTTCCTTCTTCATTGTTTAAAGCACCTTACGGCACTTAAATGAACACATACTCATTTATTTTTAGAATCATTTCATAGTTGAATGTCAACAGAACTATTATCAATGTTTTGCTCATGCCATTTCTTATAAAATGGGTAACAAGTTGTATTTAGAAATGAATAGAATGGGGCGCTAGAGATTTACATCAAAAAAGCCACAGGGAAGCCTGACCCAAACAGGATTTAACATTCTGCCCAAGACAGAGTGTTAGAGGAGAAATAAAAAGTTTTCTATTCATTCAGGGATTAATGTTTTCTCTCCCTGGAGACTTCAGTGAGGGCTCATATGATTTTCTCCATCCTATGAAATTGGTAGAAAATCTAGAGACACAACCTAGACCCTGATGTTGCCGGTCTGTGACTCACAGAAGGTTCTAAGTGGAGGTGCCATTAGGACTGGGAGTGGTAATGAAGAAAGTATTGCTTATAAAGAGAAGTGAGTGTGTGTGTGAAATCTCTTCAGCGTTAATTCTTAGTACATTGTATAACACATACTTTTGAAAAAATGAATGAGCACCTCACATAGTATCACTTAACAGAGTTGTCACTTTCTCAGAGACAGAGATAAAAGAGGATTCCTGAAGATTTCTGAACCTCAGTTTAGAATGCATTTCAAGGAACTATGAAAGGTTGAACACAGATGCAAACTTTTCTCCACACCTGCTCAGATTATGGAAGAAGCAAAGTATCAGAGGACTACAGGATATGAGACATTAGAACTGAGGTTGTATGGGCTTTTTACAAACGAGAAACCCAGGATTTTTCCATGCCCATTGACACCCTGGAAGACAAATTTTTGATCTTCATTTTAGGTATTATTTTATGTTAATAAAACCTATTAAATTGGCAATAGGGTAAAAGTACTTGTGGCAGAGAAAGGAATTTGTGTTGAGTTGTGTTAAACCACAAAAGTTGGGAGTTGTTAGAAGAAAATATCATCCTTTTCAAGTCATTTAGCCACCCTGACTAACAAGTACTGCACTTGGTTATTGCCACCAAAACTAGAAAAATTAGAGGCAAGTCAGGAGATATGAGATGAATCTCTTAACAACATTCTGGGAAACAATCACCAGAAAGATACCAAAAGCAGTTGGTGTCACTGATAAGTAAAATAGGCACCTACTTGCTTATATTTATTTCACTATTACTTCTATTTTTGTAAATATCTTGGAGATAGGTCCTTATTCTATTTTGTGATTTGCCAAAATTATCCAGTGTGGCATTAAGCTTTGGGAAATAATTAATGGATGTTTGATGAATAAGTGAATTATTTTCATGCCAACTTTACAATATAATTGAAAGATGTTACACAGTAAAAAGCATGGATTCCAGAAGGAAAATATTCTATCAGGCCTCACCTATTATAGCTGGGAAGAAAAGGGAATCTTTGATTTTCTTACCTTTAAAGGAAATATTGTAAGTACTCATTTAACACTGGTAAGGAAATGGCAACCCATTCCAGTACTCTTGCCTGAAGAATCCCATGGATGGAGGAGCCTGGTGGACTACAGTCCACAGGGTGGTCAAGAGTCAGACATGACTGAGTGACTTAACTAACTTAACTTAATGGGATAATACACATTTAGTTCACTGCATAGTAACTCACAGAAGTTGGTGGTTTATGTATGCTTAATTGATATTTAAGTGAAAAAATTAGTATTCTTCTCAAGTCATTTACAAGATAAAAATAAATTATGCAGAGTGGTCTTTTTCTTTGGTTTCGCATTTATTTTACATTTCTAAAAACATAAGTATAAAGAGATGGTCTTTATGCAGTGATAGAAGGGTACAGTTAACAGAACTCTTTCCTTCAGATTACTGATATTTCATTTTCTTCCTTTCAGATATGTTCTAGTGAAAATTTTTTCTTTAATGATATTCTTAACTCCAGCAAGCCTGAAGTTAAGAATATTGTTCACTTTATTTTATGACAAAATGACAATTGGAGCAAAAACTATACATATGGTGGCGTTTTAGTCACTAAGTCATGTCTGACTCTTGTGACACCAAGGACTCTAGCCCACCAGGCTCCACTGTCCATGGGATTCTCCAGGCAAGAATACTGGGGTGGGCTACCATTTCCTTCTCCAAATATTATATATATCTATTAATTATGTGATCAAATGCCCCCATGTTTATTCATTATCAAATCATGAGAAGAGATAAATATAAAGCAGAATGTTTGGTGGATAGTAAGCACACTTTCCAGGTGGCTTGGTGGTAAAGAATCCGCCTGACAATGAAGGAGACACAGGAGATGAGAGTTTGATCCCTGGGTCAGGAAAATGCCTTGGAGTAAGAAGTGGCAAGATATAAAGGTCATCTGAGTTAAATTCACCCATTCCAGTCCATTTTAGTTCGCTGATTCCTAGAATGTCAACATTCTAGAAGAATGTCAACATTCCTAAGAAGAAATGGAGTGGCCATCATGGTCAACAAAAGAGTCCGAAGTGCAGTACTTGGATGCAATCTCAAAAACGACAGAATGATCTCTGTTCGTTTTCAAGGCAAACCATTCAATGTCACAGTAATCCAAGTCTATGCCCCAACCAGTAACGCTGAAGAAGCTGAAGTTGAACGATTCTATGAAGACCTAAAAGACCTTTTAGAACTAACACACAAAAAAGATGTCCTTTTCATTATAGGGGACTGGAATGCAAAAGTAGGAAGTCAAGAAACACTTGGAGTAACAGACAAATTTGACCTTGGAATACGGAATGAAGCAGGGCAAAGACTAATAGAGTTTTGCCAAGAAAATGCACTGGTCATAGCAAACACCCTCTTCCAACAACACAAGAGAAGACTCTATACATGGACATCACCAGATGGTCAACACCGAAATCAGATTGATTATATTCTTTGCAGCCAAAGATGGAGAAGCTCTATACAATCAGCAAAAACAAGACCAGGAGCTGACTGTAGCTCAGACCATGAACTCCTTATTGCCAAATTCAGACAGAAATTGAAGAAAGTAGGGAAAACCACTAGACCATTCAGGTATGACCTAAATCAAATCCCTTATGACTATACAGTGGAAGTGAGAAATAGATTTAAGGGCCTAGATCTGATAGATAGAGTGCCTGATGAACTATGGAATGAGGTTTGTGACATTGTACAGGAGACAGGGATCAAGACCATCCCCATGGAAAAGAAATGCAAAAAAGCAAAATGGCTGTCTGGGGAGGCCTTGCAAATAGCTGTGAAAAGAAGAGAAGCAAAAAGCAAAGGAGAAAAGGAAAGATATAAACATCTGAATGCAGAGTTCCAAAGAATAGCAAGAAGAGATAAGAAAGCCTTCTTCAATGATCAATGCAAAGAAATAGAGGAAAACAACAGAATGGGAAAGACTAGGGATCTCTTCAAGAAAATCAGAGATACCAGAGGAACATTTCATGCAAAAATGGGCTCGATAAAGGACAGAAATGGTATGGACCTAACAGAAGCAGAAGATATTAAGAAGAGGTGGCAAGAATACACAGAAGAACTGTACAAAAAAGAGCTTCATGACCCAGATAATCATGATGGTGTGATCACTGACCTAGAGCCAGACATCTTGGAATGTGAAGTCAAGTGGGCCTTAGAAAGCATCACTACGAACAAAGCTAGTGGAGGTGATGGAATTCCAGTGGAGCTATTCCAAATCCTGAAAGTTGATGCTGTGAAAGTGCTGCACTCAATATGCCAGCAAATTTGGAAAACTCAGCAGTGGCCACAAGATTGGAAAAGGTCAGTTTTCATCCCAATCCCAAAGAAAAGCAATGCCAAAGAGTGCTCAAACTACCGCACAATTGCACTCATCTCACACGCTAGTAAAGTAATGCTCAAAATTCTCCAAGCCAGGCTTCAGCAATATGAGAACTGTGAACTTCCTGATGTTCAGGCTGGTTTTAGAAAAGGCAGAGGAACCAGAGATCAAATTGCCAGCATCCGCTGGATCATGGAAAAAGCAAGAGAGTTCCAGAAAAACATCTATTTCTGCTTTATTGACTATGCCAAAGCCTTTGACTGTGTAGATCACAATAAACTGTGGAAAATTCTGAAAGAGATGGGAATACCAGACCACCTGATCTGCCTCTTGAGAAATCTGTATGCAGGTCAGGAAGCAACAGTTAGAACTGGTCATGGAACAACAGACTGGTTCCAAATAGGAAAAGGAGTATGTCAAGGCTGTATATTGTCACCATGTTTGTTTAACTTATATGCAGAGTACATCATGAGAAATGCTGGACTGGAAGAAACACAAGTTGGAATCAAGATTGCTGGGAGAAATATCAATAACCTCAGATATGCAGATGATACCACCCTTATGGCAGAAAGTGAAGAGGAACTAAAAAACCTCTTGATGAAAGTGAAAGTGGAGAGTGAAAAGGTTGGCTTAAAGCTCAACATTCAGAAAATGAAGATCATGGCATCTGGTCCCATCACTACATGGGAAATAGATGGGGAAACAGTGGAAACAGTGTGAGACTTTATTTTTTAGGGCTCCAAAATCACTGCAGATGGTGACTGCAGCCATGAAATCAAAAGACGCTTACTCCTTGGAAGGAAAGTTATGACCAACCTAGATAGCATATTCAAAAGCAGAGATATCACTTTGCCAACAAAGGTTCATCTAGTCAAGGCTATGGTCTTTCCTGTCGTCATGTATGGATGTGAGAGCTGGACTGTGAAGAAGGCTGAGAGCCGAAGTATTGATGCTTTTGAACTGTGGTGTTGGAGAAGACTCTTGAGAGTCCCTTGGACTGCAAGGACATCCAACCAGTCCATTCTGAAGGAGATCAGCCCTGGGATTTCTTTGGAAGGAATGATGCTAAAGCTGAAACTCCAGTATTTTGGCCACCTCATGCGAAGAGTTGACTCATTGGAGAAGACTCTGACGCTGGGAGGGATTGGGGGCAGGAGGAGAAGGGGACAACAGAGGATGAGATGGCTGGATGGCATCACTGACTCGATGAATATGAGTCTGAGTGACCTCCGGGAGTTGGTAATGGACAGGGAGGCCTGGCATGCTGCAGTTCATGGGGTCGCAAAGAGTGGGACACGACTGAGCGACTGATCTGATCTGATCTGATCTGAAGAAGTAGCAACCCAATTGCTCCAGTATTCTTGCCTGAAAAATTCTATGGACAGAAGAGGCAGGCTGGTGGGCTAGAGTCCTTGGTGTCTCAAAGAGTCGGAAATAACTGAGTGACTGAGCACACACACATTTGAACCTGCCTGCCAATGCAGGAGACATGGATTCAATCCCTGGTTTGGGAAGATCCCCTGGAGAAGGAAATGGCAACCCACTCTAGTATTCTTGCCTGGAAAATCCCATGGACAGAGAAGCCTGGAAGGTTACAGTCCATGGGGTCGAAAAATTGGACACAACTTGGTGACTAAACAGCGACAACAAACAGCATATTTAGCCTTTTATGAGATAAAAGCTTTTCATGGAAATTTGATAATACATCAACAGGAACAAAATATGTGCCTTAAAATATTCTCTCAAGTTACTGATTCATTTCCTATTTTCCAACTAAAATTTTAAAGGTTAAAAGTTGATTTGTATTGTCTTATAGAAATATATGAAACTCTCTAAATGTTCAGTATTGTATTTTGCAGTGAAATATCTCAGTGTGGTAAATGAGCAGAAAAATAAGAGATAGAATTGCCCAGAGACAAGAGCCAACAGACTGTAGTTCCTTTACTTCAAAGTTTAGTTGATGAATTTGCAAAACTGGTGTGCTTTATGAATGTGAGACTCCCAGGAATTTCAATGCCAAGTTGGCCATGTTTTTCCCCATTTTTTCATTATGTTTGACATTTCTAAGGCAAGTTTTTTTTTTTTTTTTTTTTTAAATACAGACAAACAATCTATGGCAATAGACTGGGGAAATGAGACTTAGCAGTAGATGTGGAGAAAGTGGAAGAGGGCAACAGAAATGAGAAAGTGAGTTGGAATAGGGCTTTGGAGGTCCATCACAGCTTGTGATGTTCTCTGTGAAATATTAGAGACTGCCAGAGAAGGCTCTTAAGATTCAAAAGCAAACTCATCTGTTTTGTTACTCAAGATCAATAAGTTGGCTCAGGAGCTAATACAAGAAGGCAATGACAAAATTGATAACATATGCCATTTTTTACTGCATTCTATATTCTTCAGTGCTCATGTACGCTACAAAGAGAAAATAGGGCAAGCTTTGTCTAAACAATGATTAGGAAAGAATCTTGCAGCTCAGTCAGTAAAGAATCTGCCTGCAGTGTAAGAGAATTAGGTTTGATTCCTGGGTGGGGAAGATCCTCTGGAGAAGTAAATGGTAACCCACTCCAGTATTCGTGTCTGGAGAATCCCATGGACAGAGGACCCTGGCAGACTACAGTCCATGGGGTTCCAAGGGTTGGACACAACTTAGCGACTAAACCAATAATAATAATAATGACCTAATAATAATAATAACTGCTCAATTAATAGAAATCATTTTTTTCCAATTACTTTTTCCTCAAACTTCTTTATCTTATTGTGCTTTTCAGGGAACTCAAGGGGTAGTGAGATACTTAGGAGAGGGTGGTAGGAAAAGGATTAAGATATGGTGAGGGGCTGAAATTTCTCCTCCCCTTATGACTGAGCAGGAGAAAATCCAACATCTACCCCAAAGTGTCATTTTCTTGCTGGATTTGTTATCAGCTGAGATTAGGCTCTGGTTGTGCAGGGTTCTATTTTTGACAGGCCTAGAGTTGATGAATAAAGCCAATAAAGTTTATTAAACTATAATAGATAATATGACTTTAACTAAAAGTACTAAATCATAGTGCTTGTGTGACAAGCAGGATGAAACTTTCCTATTATATGACAATTTAGTATACTGAATTAGTAAATTTAAGGCTTTAATAAAAATAAGGAGAGGTGAGTTCTCTGGCAACTTGATTGATTATTCCCAGCCTACAGAGATTATGATTTTCTTGTTAATTGTTTCCATGTTCACTGGATTCAATGAACAATGGATTCATGTTCTCTTCTCCAGTTACTGATAGAATAATGCTGCTCATTTCTGGCTCTTTGCGCTTTCACACTCTATATCAATGGCTCCAAATGCACATTCATTAAGAAGGTACAAGCCCAGCTACATAAGGATCCATCAAGGATCTGGTTAAAAATATAAATTTGAGGGACTCATTCCCAAACTTACTAAAATATAATCTTCTTTCTTCAAAGAAACTGGTAAAAAAAAAAAATTGGATATTCTCCCATATAGTACATTTAAATGGTATGCTAGTGTGTCCTCTGGCACCCCACTTCAGTACTCTTGCTTGGAAAATCCCGTGGATGGAGGAGCCTGGTGGGCTGCAGTCCATGGGGTTGCTAACGGTCAGATAGGACTGAGTGACTTCACTTTTCACTTTCATGCATTGGAGAAGGCAATGGCAACCCACTCCAGTGTTCTTGCCTGGAGAATCCCAGGGACAGGGGAGCCTGGAGAGCTGCCATCTATGGGGTCGCACAGAGTTGGACACGACTGAAGCGACTTAGCAGCAGCAGCAGTGTGTTCTCACTGAGGTTATCACTAGGTCAGTTAGCTTGGTACTGGTGGTAATAAAAAGTATTGATAGTTTCTAGACACCTTGATCACTCATTTAAATTTTCCTATTTCCCTTTCACATATGGTTGATAACATCACGTTGTAGACAAACTTTAATAGCTGAACTTCAGAATTACTCCTTCCAAAATTGGAGTGGAAAAGATTAGATAAAATTCTCCATAATAGGATTAATAATGCATCTTATATTCTTCCAGTTGGAAATCATCATAAATTTATACTTTTTGGGGTTTGGGGGTATTGATGATGATGCTAAAAGCCCCCTTTTGTAGAAGGACAGGGCAAATCAATTATGTTGAATTGGACATCATTTCTGAAGTTAACAGTTTCTTCCTGAGAGAATGCTAATAATGTGTCACCTTCTGTGAGTTCATTTTTGACAGTTGAGAATGCCAACTCTTGTTAAAATTTCCAGAAACATTAGGGTATAATATACGTTATGTTTCATAAGCTAAGTTTCTATTATGGTTCACAATTCATAAAACAGAACTATAGAACAAATTAGTAAAAAAAAAAAAAAGTGATTTGGGAACTATTCTTTTTGTTTTATTATTTAGAAGAATAAAAACATTTTCCCAGGTGCATCATGGTATATTCATCTTGCAGGTTGTGTTTTTTAAAAAGAAAATGACCTTGAGGTAAAATACACTGTCCTACTCTGGCCTGGAGACTCAGCTTGCACGTTATCAAATTAAAGATTTGAAAAACTTTGGAAAAAAGAAGCCTAGCTAACTCAGCACTTGTTAGATGTATTTGATGACAAAATATTTCCATATGCTATCTATTAACATCTAAGCCCCACAGAACACACTAATATTTAGGATATAAAATCTGATTGTAAATGATTAATAATCTTGGATGGATTTAGCATGGGTATATGGAGGAGAAATTCTTAATTGAATAACATGAACAAAATATGTCTTTTCATTTCTTGTGGATATGAACTAACCATTGTACACTGTCACATGAAAATATTTATAATTTCCTTAATGATAGCTTTTGAGAACCTGATAACCAATAATGTCAAAGAATTCATCTATAGATAAAAATATTAGAAAGTTTTAAAGTGTTTTATTTGTTAGCATGAAATTTCACCTCACTGATAATGAAAAATTCACTACCAAGTACAATCATGGAAATTTAAAGCCTATACAGTTTGGATGAATTAGAAAAGGCAATGGCCATTGACACTGTAAAGTCTCTCTGGAAAATACAACTGGAATACAAATACAAACTGAAGACTATAAGCCTAATCGTTTGGAGCAAATTGAGCTCTTCAGATAATAGTAAGACAATATATCAATATTTATAGCATATGAGTTATGAAATAATAATAGAAATTTTGTGATAACTGATTTATAACTCTATATAGATGTCTACCTAATTTTTGAAATAAAGTGTTTATTTCTGTATAAATGGCTTATTAAGTCATTAACAATGTCAATGTTTATTTTTGTCCATAAGTGAATTCACAAATGAGGAAATAATTCTTTGATGAGCCACATTTCCAGATAATTGTTTCTAAAAACATGATCACTGTAACTATGCCCAGTCTTCCTAGGTATAATAATATTAACTGGTTATATATTTTTTCTTATAGACTTCATTTTTTAGAGCAGTTTTAGGTTCCCAGAAAAACTGAGCAGCAAGTACAGAGAGTTTCACTATTTTTCCCTGATCCCACATGTGCACTCCACCCCTTCTCCACTATAAACATAACAAGAAAGGTATACCTGTGACAACTGATGAACCTACACGGATACATCATTATCACTCAAGTCCACAGTTTACATTCAGATTCACTCTTAGTGTACCTTCTATAGTTCTGGACAGAAGTATAATAATGGTAATCTATCACTGTCATATCATGCAGAATAGTTTCACTGCTCTAAAAATACTCTATGTTCTATTCATCTGTTGCTCCTTCAGACCTCTGGCAACCTCTCATCTTTCTACTGTCTGCAGAGTTTTGCCCTTTTCAGAATGTGCTATAGCTTGAATCACACAGTATGCACCCATTGGGGATTGGCTTCTCTCATTTAATAATATGCATTTAAGATTCCTTCATGTCTTTTCATGGATCTTTAGCTCATTTTTTACTGCTAAATAATATTCCATTGTCTGAAAGTACCACAGTTTATCTATCCATTCATCTACTGAAAGACACCTTGGTTTCTTAATGGGTTACACTTTAACATTGTTATAATCCTAATAGGCAGACAGAGCAGAAAAAAGTGGGCAAGTATAGGTTACTAAGAGCCATTATATTATTTTTCACTTCTTTGGAAATTACTGTTCTTTTTCCACAAACATAAGTATGAAGAGAACAGAGATTGCAGAGGAAAAAAAAAAAAAACAAAAAACAAAGAACAAAGGATCCTGTAAATAGGCTCAATTAGAGCTTTAATGTAATTGAGTCATACAGAGGATGAACACTCGCATACACAAACATTACCTCCCTGGCCCAAGTAGTAAATTTTACAATGCAGTTTTAATCTGCTAAAATTGTTACTGCCACAAGAAAATGTATTCTACTACTCAATTTTGTTTTTGCCTTCTTTTACTTCTTAACAAGTAATGTGTTTCTTTTGTGATTAAAGAGACACTAGAATATTTCTTCAATAATTTAATCAAGTGATTAAGGAGTAGCCTTCAGCTACACTTCTAGGATTCTGAGATTTGATCAAAGTCAAATCAGTCGTTGTTTACAGATCATAAATAAGATTATAGAATGAAACCAAAAAACTTGAGTTCCTGTAACCTAAATCATAATCTATGTATACCATTTTAAAGTCACTTAATGAAAAAAAATGATTTAGACTAAATTTCTGTCAATACTTGATAAATAAAATATCTATTTATATAAATGATAGCCATTAGATTTGAAATAGGCATATATTTTTATAGTGGTTTTTTATAGTGGTTCTTTCAGGCAAATTTTCACTTGTATAAAGTTTAAGATCCAATCAATTTGGTCTGATTGGTTTTGAATGTAATTTTGATAAATATTTTCTAATGCATAAATTGGACTCATTAAAATGGAAGGAATCTGACAGAAGGAGTATACAACAATACGTACTTCTGAAAAATCACAAGAAAATAGTTTACTATTTGACCTTTTGTCCAAACAGCCAAGACATGAAACATTATTGAGATAGTATCTTTTTTCTAAGGAAATTTCAGTCCTAAAAAAAAATATTAAAAGACTCAGTGAAAGACTTCTCTTGATTTCCTTTGTATCTATGAAAACAAGTAATATTGAGAGCAAGTTTAGGTAAGATAGGTTTTGGGGGGCCTACATGCATAGTGAGATTTTGATAAAATATCCGAGCCTATTTATTTGAGGCAAGCTTACTGAAAATAATCAGAGAGTAATTTATGAAAGGAAATTGAAATTTTTTTATTACTTCAGCCTTTATACTCTCTCCTAACCATTTTTTCCAGTGAGATAGAGAGGGAATAAAGTTACTTGGGGAACAGTTTATTTTTAATGGAATATTATTTTGGGTGAGGGACCAATTATAATATACATTATTATTTTATGAATAAAAGAAATAAGACATTAACAATAGCCCATCATGACATTCTCATGCATTTTTCTCTTGATTAGCTTTGATGTTCACTTTTATTTTGCTTTCATCCTAAATTCATGAAATACCTTTTCTTCTCTTTCATTTTATTTATAGTTTTATTCACATTATGAGTTGATGAAAGTGATGTTTTACTATAAAATCTATTCAGTCTGGGAGACATGTGGTTACCAGATCTCTGACTACATGTGGTTACCAGATAATTGGGAGAGAAGGGACTGACCACTGAAATCCACTTGATGAAGAGTATAGCAGGAGTCTGGAAGGGAAAAGAGATTGAGCTGCAGTAAATGAAACAGAAGAGCTAGACCGACATAGCAAAATGGAAATAAAGACCAAGGCAAGTAGATAAATCTAGGCCATCAATCTAAAGTGGCAAGCAATTGCAAGGAGTTTTCATCTTACATGCTAATGCCTATCATTTGTTAGAAGCAATTGATGAAGAATGAGAGGTTACAGCCAAGTTCAGAGTGAGACAGTACTACAACTGATTAGCTATCACTCTCATGGATACAAGAAGAGAGCTATGATAGATGTACCAGATGCTTGTGATCTCTCACCTAAATAAAGAGAGAATATGTGGTGGAGACCAGGAAACCTTCAGCTGTCTGTGTGTGTGAACAGTACTTGTGCCTATATTAAAAAGAGAGAGAGCGAGCCTCTATTTGGTTGCAGAGCATCGCAGTGAAAAGTTAGAGATGTACGTCATCTTACCCAGTAGTCCACACTTTGTCTCCTCTTTGCACAATGGAAATAACTTCTGACCAAGCAATAGTTACCCATATACTAACAGGTTGAAGCGGTATCAATAAAATAAAAAGCTTGAATAAAAGCTTGACTTTCTTTAAATTTCTTGAATAGAGGCACTGTGAGAAATAATGAGTAAACCTTACTGTAGAAATTCCGTGCTATTACCCCAAGCCTATTCATCATCAAGTGCCCACTTGGTATACTTTCCATCATTAATCACTGATAATGGGTTCTGAATGCCAAAAGCAGAAAAACTGAAGTTAGATGTCTGATGTCTTGATAGCATGTGGTAAGATAACATTTTACTGATAAATGGAATAACAGAGTTTGGTAGGTCAACACAGAAGATATAATGTGCTATATTCAATGTGCCAAACATCACTAGGGCAGTCTTGTCAATATTTGAGCCAGATATGTTGGGGATTAGGATGAACAAGTTTCCAGGAACATGTAAAGGATGAAAGGATGGAAAACAGCCTCTCAAGTTAACCTGCAACTGTGACTAAGGATCAACACCGTAGGAGACGGTTCACTGTCACCGGAAATCACTGCCAGTAGTCTTCAATGTTTTAAACGTGCTCTAGTAGACAACTGAAATACTTTGTTATAAGCTTTTCCAACTGAGCTCTTTTTCTGCATGCCATCTTAGAGGAGGCCACATCAGCTTGTTCTGGTGTATAGAATCACACAGTGGCTAGGAACTTGGTCTCTGAAGTCAGACAACCCTTAGATTAAATACCAATTCTATCAGATCATACCTAGATAAACTTTTAATTGGTTATGTGACATTTCTAAGCCCGAATCTCTTCATATGCAAAGAGGATACAACAAACATAGCTATTTAACTGTAAAGGTCAAATATGATAACATATGCAAAGTGACTAAGCCAGAACCTGGCACAGTAAGTGTTCAGTTAAGTGTTAGATTTAAAACAAATGAAAATTGCCCTCAGGTACTCTGAATTTTTAGGTCTAGTTATTATGGGCACTGATGTACCTGTTGACCACACAAAGAGCTTCTGTTGGTGTAAGCCTAGTAGGATCCTGGGGCTGAGCTTTTGGCTCACTACAATTATTCTAGACCAGCTCACACTGGATGTGATAGTAAGAATTCCCTTCTCCACTGTTGCTTCCAGAGCCAGTTTCCAAGTAGATGTGACTTTGCGGGCTGCTAAGTTCACACATTTGAACAGGAGCACCCTAAATTCCTGTTCCTAGCTCTACATTTGGCCTGGGGCAAGGTGAGACAGTAAACTAAGACTTTAGCAACTAGAAAACAGAGGTTACCTACAACATTTAGAAACAGTTCTCTCCTTTAAAGTGAATGTTTATTGGGAAGGTCAAGTCCAGTGAATTTACAATGATTTGCTATTATATCAGGAGAAGGCAATGGCACCCAACTCCAGCACTCTTGCCTGGAGAATCCCATGGACAGAGGAGCCTGGTAGGCTGCAGTCCATGGGGTCGCTAAGAGTCAGGCACGACAGAGCAATTTCACTTTCACTTTTCACTTTCATGCATTGGAAAAAGAAATGGCAACCCACTCCAGTGTTCTTGCCTGGAGAATCCCAGGGACGGGGGAGCCTGGTGGGCTGCCGTCTCTGGGGTTGCACAGAGTCGGACACGACTGAAGCGATTTAGCAGCAACAGCAGCAGCTATTATATCATGATGAAGCTTAAAACCCCAGAAGTCATAATCATCTTTACATCATACACACTGCTTATCATTTTCAGGAGGCCTAGACTGGCTCTGAAAAGTGGTTCATCTTGCTGAGTTTCATATCACTAGGTCCAGGAATGGAACCTAAAACTTCTGGTAGAGCTCTACATAAAAAGGTGATCATTCTAATATCAATGTTAGTGCTTTATTTCTTGAGCTTTGGCCATTACTTGAAGACAAAATTTCAAAAGCCTATAGAGGTCAGATTGTTTTCAATTCCTTCTCTCAGACTAATAGGAATCTGAGGTAAAGAAGTTCTGGCCTGGGGGATTCTAGGAGTTGTACCGAACAAGCTGATTTAGGTAGATTGAATGGCAAAAATTGAAAAGCCTAGGTACGATATTCAAATGAATCACCAATTCAAAGAGGTCAGAGGGCAAGAATTCACGTATGACTTAAAGGGTGGAAATCAGAAGAGAGTGAAGGTTTCAAAGCATGATAAAGAAGGGAGATGTTAAGGGACCTGAGCAGCATGAACACGATGTTTCACACATCATAAAACTAAATGAAAGTTTAATTTCCAACATGTAATAACATAGGCAGGAAATAATGGTCAGAGAATTAAGAATGTAGAATTGTGCTAAAGAGTTATGTGAAAAATTCTTTTTAATGAGGGGGTTTAATCCTCACATCCATGTTCTCTAGTCAATCTTACCATGTCCCTGATGACTTTATTTCACACTAAAGAAGCTTAGTGTGAAAGTCAAAACAAGTTTCCCATTACTGCCCAAAGTTTCCCTTTTCCAAAAGTCCCTGCATCTCCTTACCATGCATGGCAAATTTGAACTGCAGAAAATAATTTCCATTAGCACTACATTATAAAAAGTGAAACTTAGCAGTGAACCAGTTGTTGCAAAATGTCACAAGATGTGTGAAAAAAACCACATGGTTGGGAATTTGACACACATCATTCTTTTTTTTACTTTTTAACTTTACAATATTGTACTGGTTTTGCCATATATCAACATGAATCCACCACAGGTATACATGTGTTCCCCATCCTGAACCCTCCTCCCTCCTCCCTCCCCGTCCCATCCCTCTGGGTCCTCCCAGTGCACCAGCCCCAAGCATCCAGTATCCTGCATGGAACCTGGACTGGTGACTCGTTTCATATATGATATTATACATGTTTCAGTGCCATTCTCCCAAATCATCCCACCCTCTCCCTCTCCCACAGAGTCCAAAAGACTGTTCTATTACAGCAGTGTCTCTTTTGCTGTTTCGTATACAGGGTTATTGTTACCATCTTTCTAAATTCCATATACATGTGTTTGAATACTGTATTGGTGTTTTTCTTTCTGGCTTACACATCATCATTCTTGATGATGAACCAACTCATTTTTGTCACTGTAGCACACATATCGGAGTACAATCACAGTATTCTGTCAAGGCAAGGGAATAGAGTGGATGAAATGCCAATTTAGCTAGAGATCAGTACTAACAACAAGTGCTGATTCAGCACACAAGAAGCTGTTCTACAATTAATTCAGGAAAAGAGAGAACTACTTTTTTCTGTAGCAAATGTATTTCTAGTCCATTAAACTATAACATAATACTAGATAAAGCTGCCTCACAATGATTCTACTACTGGATTGACTTAAAATACCAAAATCATCCACTTATACAGATGCAAATTTCCCTATTTCTATAACAGAAAGGTAACTGAAAGTTCCAAACATTATTCACAGTTAACATTGAGCTCTTAGAGAATGTTTTTTTGTTGAAAGTTCAAAACAAGACAGAAGCATTCAAAAGCATTTTATCTTTTAAACATCAGTCTCCAGAACAAAAAGTCATTGAATTCCTGAAATATTTTTCAGCAAAAAATGGACTAGAATTTGTAATACATATTGAAATGCTTTCATGTATGATACAATACTCACAAACATGGGAATTATGCTTAATAAAAATCAGTGGGAATTTTTTGAAATTACATATAAAACGATATATTTTCATAATCAGAAGTGTATTTTTATATTCAAAGAAACTTGGAATATGCAGACTGGACATGAATTTCTAACTTAGTACCTTCCAATTCGGGGGATGTAATATAAATGATTAGCTATTTTTGGAAAAAACGAATGTGCATTCATTTCAGATCTGCTGTCCATTTAATAGCATATGACAAGCAGGCCAGGAAAACATTGGAAGGAGCAGAGCAAATAAAAATAAATGTGCTATAAAAATATATTTCTCATAAATGTTCATTTTAAACAACCTAAGGATATTAAAATCCAGATTCTGATTTGGTAGGTCTGAGATTCTACATACATCAAGGCTACCACGTAGTATCTGTGCTGTTAGTCTGGGGAACAGTCCTTGAAAAACTGTTACGAAGAAATACAAAAGTAAATGTGCATCATACAGGGAGGAGCTTGCTTTTTCAGATTTCTCTGTGAAGTCTGAACTGTGTGATATCAATGGTTTTTAACTTGGCTGCACATTAGAATTACCTGGCGAGTTTTCAAAACCCCTGCGGTCCAGGTCACATGTCAAATCAACTAAAGCAGAATCTTGAGGGCTAATGCCCAGCATCAGTGGTTGTTGAGGGTCCCCAGGGGATTCGAATGTATAACAAGAGTGAGAAACAATTGCTTAATCACTTAGATTGACTTTTAGTGACATTAATAAACAAAATTTAAGCTAATCTCTTCTTAACTTTAGCTCAGTAACCAAGTACTTGGACAGATGTCATGACTGCTACAAATATCAACACAGGAAAATCAAGCAAAATCCTTAGCTGTTTTGATCCTTTTCCACTGTAGTTTTTTTTTTTTATGACTAAGCAAAGAATTTCCAGGTTTTATTTTTTGAACATTTAACAAGAAAACATTCAACCAAATTTAAAAAAAAAATTAGGATGGATTAATTTACAATAAAATAGTCAACTTAAAATACCAGCCTTTCTGGTGTACTGGGATGACTCGGAGGGATGGTACAGGGAGGGTGGTGGGAGGGGGGTTCAGGATGGAGAACACGTGTATGCCCATGGTGGATTCATGTTGATGTGTGGCAGAACCAATACAATATTGTAAAGTAATTAGCCTTCAATTAAAATAAATAAATTTAAATTAAAAAAAAAAATACCAGCTTTTTCATTTAAGGCCAAGGAGGCCAATAGTTTCTGTTTGAACAGCACAATAGAGATTTTTACCTTTATTTGATGGCACAGAAATATAAAAGCCATACAACTTTCATTGACCTCCTCCCTTCCCCCTAGAGCTGCTGCTAAGTCTCTTCAGTTGTGTCCGACTCTGTGAGACCCCATAGACGGCAGCCCACCAGCCTCCACCGTCTCTGGGATTCTCCAGGCAAGAACACTGGAGTGGGTTGCCATTTCCTTCTCCAGTATGGGAAAGTGAAAAGTGAAAGGGAAGTCGCTCAGCCTTCGAGACCCCATGGACTGCAGCCCATCAGGCTCCTCCATCCATGGGATTTTCCAGGCAAGAGTGCTGGAGTGGGGTGCCACTGGCTTCTCTGTCCCCCTAGAGAATTCATACTATTGCTTCGTAGGTCAGTACTCAGGCCTTTAAAAATTATCAGTTATATTTTGAAATATATCTACAATTACTCTGATAATGAGAACACTTTTAAAAACAATTCTTTTAAGAAACACCTTAAAATAATGTTGTGGCACATTAGGTTTCTTAAAGAAACAGCAAAAATAAAAAATAACATTTAAGAATTAGAGTCCCTTGTTTATAGAAACCACCCAAATAAAATAGTTTCTCTAATTAATTATTGTTGCTTATAATTTATCCACTGTAGTTCTTTAGGCAACTTTGTGAGGATTTCTCGGAGTAAAGTCCATAGATGTCCTCTTATCTATTAGTTGGATGCACATTTTGCTGGTCTTATTTCACCACAGTTTTAAGGAAAGTAAAACACAACTTTCTGAATATATGTTATCTTTAATTCACAGTGGCACACGTTGATTGATAATTCTTTGTGAATCCCAACTTCAGCTTCATACTGAATATGGAAACAGCTTCAATCTCCTCATTATTACAGAAAACTAATACTTTGTATTTGGGGATTTCCAAGTGGTTCAACGGTAAAGACTATGTCTGCTAATGCAGGAGATGTGGGTTTGATCCCTGGGTCTGAAAGATCTCCTGGAGAAGGAAACGACAATCTACTCCAGGATTCTTACCTGGGAAATCCCATGGACAGAAGAGTCTTGAAAAGCTACAGTCCTTGGGATTGCAAAAGAGTCAAACATGACTTAGTGACTAAACAACAACAATACTTTATCTAACATTTTTAAAGAAAAAAGATGCTGATAGCAGCCACAGCAAATGAAAACAAGATTAACTTTCAGTTATGACACTGGTGGTCAATATTTTGATCTCAAGTAATAGAACCATGGAAATAAACTTTGGTTAGGCTTAAATTCTCTACACCACAGAACATTATCACAATAAAAACTCATCATGGATCTGAAATATTTTACATACTAATGCATATTTATAAATGCAGGATAATTAAAAAGCAAAGGTAATCTTGACTAGTGGCATCTCCAACACAAATTCCTAAATGTCTTCATAGCAACCACAGGTCAAAATCCTTTCTAATATCGATTGCATCAAAGAAATCCTCCCATATCCTCAGTATCTGGTCTCTTATTTCTTTCAAATTAAAATTTTAATCATGTCTTTATTCCTTAATTCAATATTCCTTTATTCAACTAATTAAATGCTAGCGTACTGTGCTACACTCTGGATATAAGGTGTAGTGAGCAAAACCAGATAAAGTCCCTGGTTTTGTTAGAGTTTATAAAACAGAAGGGAAGACAGACATCCCTTAAAAAATTACAACATCATAAACTACTACGTATAAAATAGATAAGCAATGTGGATATTGTAAGAACTTAAAATGGACTATAATCTGCAAGAATACTGAATCACTATTCTACATGTTAAACTAGCACAACATTGCAAAGCAACTACACTTCATTTTTTAAAAAGAAATGTATGAATCATATCCCCATTATGGGTCACTGCCTTGTCGTGCTGAAGGGGCTTGTGTAACTCAATGAAGCTATGAGCCATGCTGTGTAGGACCATCCAAGATGGACAGGCCATAGTGGAGAGTTCTGACAAAAAGTGATACACTGAAGGAAGGAATGGCAAACCACTCAGTATACTTGCCGTGAGAACTTCTTAAACTGTATATAAAGACAAAACGATATGATGTCAAAAGATGAGTCCCCCAGGTCTTGACACCACTATTCAAGATTATCTTTGCTTTTTAATTATCCTGCACATTTATAAAGAAATTTGCAATAGTATGTAAAATGTTTCAGAACCATAATGAGTTTTTACTGTGATAATGTCTGTGATGTGGAGAATTTATACGGCAATGGGTGAATTTAATTCAGATGACCATTATATCTACTACTATGGGCAAAAAGCCCATAGGAAAAATGGAGTAGGCCTCATAATCAACAAAAGAGTCAGAAATGCAGTATTTGGGTGCAACCTAAAAAATGATGGAATGATATCAGTGTGTTTCCAAGGCTCCACTCCACATCACCAACTGAAGTCTATGCCCCTACCACTGATGCTGAAGAAGCTAAACTTGGTCAGTTCTATGAAGACCTAGAAGACTTCCTAGAACTAACACTAAAAAAAAAAAAAAAAAGATGTTCTGTTCACCACTGGGGATTGGAATGCAAAAGTAGGAAGCCAAGAGATACCTGGAGTAATAGGCAAGTTTGGCCTTCGAGAACAAAAGGCAGCAAAGCAAGGGCTAACTGAATTCTGCCGAGAGAATGCACTGTTCATAGCAAACACCATTTTCAACAACACAAGAGACAACTTTACACATGGACATCACCAAATGGTCAATACCAAAATTGAATTGATTACATTTTTTGTAGCCATAGATGGAGAAACTTATATGGTCAGCAAAAACAAGACATGTTGCTGACTGTGGCTCAGATCATCAGCTTCTCATAGCAAAATTCATGCTTAAACTAAAGAGACAGGGAAAATCACCAGCCCAGACAGGTATGACTTAAATCATATCTGCTATGAAAATGCAGTGGAGGTGTGATGATATAGTAAACAGTGTGCCTAAAGAACTATGGATGGAGGTCCGTAATATTGTGCAGGAGGCAGTGGACAAAACAACCTCAAATAAAAAGAAAAGCAAGAAGGCAAAGTGGTTATCTGAGGAGGCTTTACAAATAGTTGAAGAAAGAAGTGAAAAGCAAAGGAGAAAGGGAAAGGTACATCCAACTAAACAGAGTTCCAAAGAATAGCAAGGAGAGACAAGAAGGCCTTCTTCAAGGAACACTGCATAAAAATAGAGGAAAATAACAGAAGGGGAAAGATTAACAATCTCTTCAGGAAAATTGGAAATATCAAAGAACATTTTGCCCAAAGATGGGCAAAATAAAAGACAGAAACAGCAGACATCTAGTAGGTACTGAAGAGATCAAGAGGAAATGGAAAGAATACATGAAAGAACTATACAAAAAAGATCTTAATGAATCGGATAACATGATAGTGTGGTCAGTCCCTCAGAGCCAGACATTCTGGACTATGAAATCAAGTGGGCCTTTGGAAGCACTGCTGTTAATAAAGCTAGTCAATGTGATAGAATTCCAGTTAGAGCTATTCAAAATCCTAAAGGACGATGCTATCAAACTGTTGCACTGAATATGTCAGCAAATCTGGAAGACCCAGCAGTGGTCACAGGACTGGAAACAGTCAGTCCTCATCCAAATTCCCAAGAAGAGTAGTATTAAGAATGTTCTAGCCATCAGACAACTGAACTTATCTCCCATGCTAGAAAGGCTATGCTTAAATTTTGCATGCTAGGCTCCAGCATTATGTGAACCAAGAACTTCCAGATGTCCAAGCTGGGTATAGAAAAGGTATAGGAACCAGAGATCAAATTGCCAACATTTGCTGGAAGGGAAAGAGAAAGGAAGAGAATTTCAGAAAAAAAAAAAAAAAAAAAAAGACTATCTCTGTTTCATCAACTATGCTAAAGTGTTTGACTGTGTGAATCATAACAAACTGTGGAAAGTTCTTAAAGAAATGGGAATATCAGACCATCTTATCTGTCTCCTGAGAAATCTGCATGCGGGTCAAGAAGCAAGAGTTAGAACCCTGTATGGGAAAACTGATTGGTTCAGGGTCGAGAAAGGAGTACGACAGGACTACTTGCTGTCACCCTGTTTATTTAAACTATATGCTGAGCACATTATGAGAAATGACAGGCTGGGTGAGTTATAAGCTCAAATCAAAATAGGCAGGAGAAATATCAACAACCTCAGATATGCAGATGATACCACTCTAATGGCAGTAAGAGAAGAGGAACTAAAGAGCCTCTTGATGAGAGTGAAGGAGGAGAGTTGAAAGAGCCGGCTTAAAACTAAACATTATAAAAACTAAGATCATGGCATCCAGTCCCCATTACTTCATAGCAAATAGAAGGGTAAAAGGTGGAAATAGTGACAGATTTCCTCTTCTTGTGGTCTAAAATCACTGTGGATGGTGACTGCAGCCAAGAAATCAGAAGATGATTGTTTCTTGATAGGAAAGCAAGATAGTGTGTTGAAAAACAGAGACTACTCTGCCGACAAAGGTCTGTATAGTCAATGCTATGGTCTTCCCAGTGATCATGTATAGTTGTCAGAGCTGGACAATAAAGAAGGCAAAAAGCCGAAGAATTAATGCCTTTGAACTCTGGTGCTGAAGACTCCTGAGAGTCCTTTGGACAGTAAGGAGATCAAACCAGTCAATCTTTTGGGAAATCAACCCTGAATACTCATTGGAAGGATTAATGCTGAAGCTCCAGTATTTTGGTCACTAGATGCAAACAGCTGACTCATTGGAAAAGTCCCTGATGCCAGAAAAGATTGAGGGAAGGAGGATAAGATGGCTGGATGACAACACCAATGGAATGGACATGAACTTGGGCAAATTTCGGGAGATGGTGAGGTATAGGAAGGCCTGGTGTGCTGCTGTCCATGGGGTTGCAAAGAGTCAGATACGACTGGACAGCCGAACAACAGTGATGACAATAATCATACAGGCTTAAGTAAAAGAAAAAAAAATACAGTCTCAAGTAGAAAAAAATCATAAAACTGCAGCTAGAACAAACGCTTTTTTAAAAAGTAAGGAACAGTGACATGGACTCTAAAATAGAGTTTGACCTGTTTAGGGAGATCAAGGAAGAGTATCCTGAAGAAGCAACATTTGAACTGTAATCTGAAAGATGGTCAGTTTTTGTCTTATTTTAAAAAAGCTATATTGAGGTGTAATTGATATACAAAGAACCACAAATTTAATGTATACAATTTGATGAATTTGAATACAGGCAAACATTTATGACACCATCATCTCCATCAATGTACTCAGTTCAGTTGCTAAGTCGTGTCCAACTCTTTGTGACCCCATGAATTGCAGCATGCCAGGCCTCTCTGTCCATCATCAACTCCTGGAGTTCACCCAAACTCATGTCCATTGAGTTGGTGCTATCCAGCCATCTCATCCTCTGTTGTCCCCTTGTCCTCCTGTCCCAATCCCTCCCAGCAACAGGGTCTTTTCCAGTGAGTCAGCTCTTCACATCAGGTGGCCAAAGTACTGGAGTTTCAGCTTTAGCATCAGTCCTTCCAAAGGACACCCAGGACTGATATCTTTTAGAATGGACTGGTTGGATCTCCTTGCAGTCCAAGGGACTCTCAAGAGTCTTCTCCAACACCACAGTTCAAAAGCATCAATTCTTTGGCACTCAGCTTTCTTCACAGTCCAACTTTCACATCCATACATGACCACAGGAAAAACCATAGCCTTGACTAGACGGACCTTTGTTGGCAAAGTAAGAATGCTCAAACTACTGCACAATTGCACTCATCTCACATGCTAGTAAAGTAATGCTCAAAATTCTCCAAGACAGGCTTCAACAATGTGTGAACTGTGAACTTCCAGATGTTCAAACTGGTTTTAGAAAAGGCAGAGGAACGAGAGACCAAATTGCCAACATCCACTGGATCATCAAAAAAGCAAGAGAGTTCCAGAAAAACATCTATTTCTGCTTTGTTGACTATGCCATAGCCTTTGACTATGTGGATCACAATAAACTGTGGAAAATTCTGAAAGAGATGGGCATACCAGACCACCTGACCTGCCTCTTGAGAAACCTATATGCAGATCAGGAAGCAACAGTTAGAACTGAATATGGAACATCAGACTGGTTCCAAATAGGAAAAGGAGTACGTCAAGGCTATATATTGTCACCCTGCTTATTTAACTTATATGCAGAGTACATCATGAGAAACGCTGGGCTGGAAGAAGCACAAGTTGGAATCAAGATTGCTGGGAGAAATATCAATAACCTTAAATATGCAGATGACACCACCCATATGGCAGAAAGTGAAGAAGAACTAAAAAGCGTCTTGATGAAAGTGAAAGAGGAGAGTGAAAAAGTTGGCTTCAAGCTCAACATTCAGAAAACTAAGATCATGGCATCTGGTCCCATCACTTCATGGGAAATAGATGAGGAAACAGTGTCAGACTTTATTTTGGGGGCTCCAAAATCACTGCAGCATATATGACTACTAATGAGAGCTACCCTCTTAACAATATTTAAAGTGCACAGTATAGTATTGTCAACTATAGGCACTGTTGTACAGGACATCTCAAGAAATTATTTGACATAAATGAAACTTCATGCCTTTTGAATAACAATTCCTCAATCCTCCATCCTCCAGCTTTTGGCAACCACCCTTAACATTCTCTGCTTCTATGAGTGAGTACTTTGCTGCTAAGTCACTTCAGTTGTGTCCAACTCTGTGCGACCCCATAGACGGCAGCCCACCAGGCTTCTCCATCCCTGGGATTCTCCAGGCAAGAACACTGGAGTGGGTTGCCATTTCCTTCCCCAATGCATGAAAGTGAAACGTGAAAGTGAAGTTGCTCAGTCGTGTCCGACTCTTCGCGACCCCATGGACTGCAGCCCACCAGGCTCATCCATCCACGGGGTTTTCCAGGCAAGAGTACTGGAGTAGGGTGCCATTGCCTTCTCCTGTGAGTACTTTAGGTATCTGGTTTGCCTTGGAAATGAATAGAGATCATGCTGTAGTTTTTGAGATTGCACCCAAAAATCGTATTTCGGGCTCTTTTGTTGACTATGATGGCTACTCCATTTCTTCTAAGGGATTCTTGCCCATAGTAGTAGATATAATGGTCAATACAATATTGCATAAGAACCTGGAATGTTAGGTCCATGAATCAAGATAAACTGGAAGTGGTCAAAAGGAGATGGCAAGAGGGAACATCACCATTTTAGGAATCAGTGCATTAAAATGGACTGAAATGGGTGAATTTAACTCAGATGACCACTATATCTACTACTGTGGGCAAGAATCTCCAGACGGTCAATATAAAAATCATATTGATTACATTCTTTTCACCCTAATATGGAGAAACTCCATATAGTCAGCAAAAACAAGACCTGGAGCTGACTGTGGCTCTAATCAGCTTCTTATCGCAAAGTTGGGATTTAAATTCAAGAAAGTAGGGAAAACCTCTATACCATTCAGGTATGACTTAAAAAAAAATCCCTTATGATTATACATTAGAGGTGATACATTGATTCAAGAGATTAGATCTGGTAGACAGTGTGTCTGAAAACCTACAGCTATAGGTTTGTAACATTGTATAGGAGGTGGTGACTAAAACTATCCCAAAAGAAAAAGAAATGAAAGAAAGCAGACTGCTTGTCTGAGGAGGCTTTACAAATAGCTGAGAAAAGAAGAGACGTGAAAGGCAAGGAGGAAAGGGAAAGATACACCCAACTGAATGCAGAGTTCCAGAGAATAGCAAGAAGAGTCAGAAAACCTTCTTAAGTGAACAATGCAAAGAAAAATAGAGGAAAACAATAGAATAGGAAAGACTAGAGATCTCTTCAAGAAAATTGGAGATATCAAGGGAATATTTCATGCAAAGATGGGCACAATAAAGGACAGAAATGGCAAGGACCTAAAGGAAACAGAACATATTAAGAAGAGATGGCAAGAAGACACATAAGAAATATACAAAATAGTTTTTAATGATTCAGATAACCACAATGGTGTGGTCATTCATCTAGAGCCAGACATACTGGAGAGTGAAGTCAAATGCGTCTTAGGAAACATTACTAGAAACAGCTAGTAGAGGTGATGTAATTTCAACTGAGCTATTTCAAATCCTAAGATGATGCTGTTAAAGTGCTGCACTCAGTATGTCAGCAAATCTGGAAAACTCAGCAGTGGCTGCAGGACTGGAAAAGGTCAGTTTTCATTCCAATCCCAAGGAAGAGCAATGCCAAAAAATGTTCATACTACTCTATAATTGTGCTCATTTGACATGCTAGTAAAGTAATGCTCAAAATTCTTCAAGCTAGGCTTCAGCAGTACATGAACAGAGAACTTCCAGATGTATAAGCTGGATTTAGAAAAGGTAGAGGAACCAGAGATCAGGTTGCCAACATTCATTATATCATGGAGAAAGCAAAGAAATTCCAGAAAAATCATCTGCTTCATTGACTATGCTAAAGCCTTTGATGGTTGGACTATAACAAACTGTGGACAATTCTTAAAGATTTGGGAATACCAGACCACTTTTACCTGTCTCCTGAGAAACCTGTATACAAGTCAAGAAGCAACAATTAGAACTGGACATGGAACAATGGACTGATTTCAAGTTGGGAAAGTAGTACAATAAGGCTGTACTTAAGTACAGTAAGTAAATATGATAAGATGACAATCATATCATCCTGCTTATTTTACTTATAAGCAGAATCCATCATGAGAGATGCCAGCTAGATGAATCCCAAGCTGTAAATAAGATTGGTGGGAAAAATATCAGCATCTTTAGATATGCAGATCAGATCAGATCAGATCAGATCAGTCGCTCAGTCGTGTCCGACTCTTTGCGACCCCATGAACCGCAGCACGCCAGGCCTCCCTGTCCATCACCAGCTCCCGGAGGTCACTCAGACTCACATCCATCGAGTCAGTGATGCCATCCAGCCATCTCATCCTCTGTCGTCCCCTTCTCCTCCTGCCCTCAATCCCTCCCAGCATCAGAGTCTTCTCCAACGTGTCAACTCTTCGCATGAGGTGGCCAAAATACTGGAGTTTCAGCTTTAGCATCATACCTTCCAAAGAAATTCCAGGATTGATCTCCTTCAGAATGGACTGGTTGGATCTTCTTGCAGTCCAAGGGACTCTCAAGAGTCTTCTCCAACACCACAGTTCAAAAGCATCAATTCTTCGGTGCTCAGCCTTCTTCACAGTCCAGCTCTCACATCCATACATGACCACAGGAAAGACCATAGCCTTGACTAGGCGAACCTTTGTTGGTAAAGTAATGTCTCTGCTTTTGAATATGCTATCTAGGTTGGTCATAACTTTCCTTCCAAGGAGTAAGCGTCTTTTAATTTCATGGCTGCAGTCACCATCTGCAGTGATTTTGGAGCCCAGAAAAACAAAGTCTGACACTGTTTCCACTGTTTCCCCATCTATTTCCCATGCAGTGATGGGACCAGATGCCATGATCTTTGTTTTCTGAATGTTGAGCTTTAAGCCAACCTTTTCACTCTCCACTTTCACTTTCATCAAGAGGCTTTTTAGCCCCTCTTCACTTTCTGCCATAAGAGTCGTGTCATCTGCATATCTGAGGTTATTGATATTTCTCCCGGCAATCTTGATTCCAACTTGTATTTCTTCCAGTCCAGCATTTCTCATGATGTACTCTGCATATAAGTTAAATAAACATGGTGACAATATGCAGCCTTGACGTACTCCTTTTCCTATTTGGAACCAGTCTGTTGTTCCATGACCAGTTCTAACTGTTGCTTCCTGACCTGCATACAGATTTCTTAAGAGGCAGATCAGGTGGTCTGGTATTCCCATCTCTTTCAGAATTTTCCATAGTTTATTGTGATCCACACAGTCAAAGGCTTTGGCATAGTCAATAAAGCAGAAATAGATGTTTTTCTGGAACTCTCTTGCTTTTTCCATGATCCAGCGGATGTTGGCAATTTGATCTCTGGTTCCTCTGCCTTTTCTAAAACCAGCTTGAACATCAGGAAGTTCACAGTTCACATATTGCTGAAGCCTGGCTTGGAGAATTTTGAGCATTACTTTACTAGCGTGTGAGATGAGTGCAATTGTGCGGTAGTTTGAGCACTCCTTGGCATTGCCTTTCTTTGGGATTGGGATGAAAACTGACCTTTTCCAATCTTGTGGCCACTGCTGAGTTTTCCAAATTTGCTGGCATATTGAGTGTAGCACTTTCACAGCATCATCATTCAGGACTTGGAATAGCTCCACTGGAATTCCATCACCTCCACTAGCTTTGTTCGTAGTGATGCTTTCTAAGGCCCATTTGACTTCACATTCCAAGATGTCTGGCTCTAGGTCAGTGATCACATCATCATGATTATCTAGGTCTTGAAGTTCTTTTTTGTACAGTTCTTCTGTGTATTCTTGCCACCTCTTCTTAATATCTTCAGATGGTACCATGTTAATGGAAGAAAGTGAAGTGGAACTAAAGAGCCTCTTGATAAGTGTGAAAGAGGAGAGTGAGAAAGCTGGCTTAAAAGTCAACATTTAAAAAAATAAAAATCATGGCATCCAATCCAATCACTTCATGGCAAATAGAAGGGGAAACAGTGGATGTAGTAACAGATTTTATTTTTTAGTGTTCCAAAGCCACTGCAGACAGTGACTATAGTCATGAAATTAAAAGACTCTTGCTCCTTGGAAAGAAAGCTGTGAGAAACCTCGACAGCATATTAAAAAGCAGAGACATCATTTTGCCAGCAAAGATCTGTGTAGTCAATGCTATGGTTTCACCAGTAATCATGTACGGATGTGAGAGTTGGTCCATAAAGAAAGCTGAGTGCTGAAGAATTGATGATTTCTAATCATGGTATTGGAGAAGACTCTTGAGAGTCCCTTGAAGTGTAAGGAGATCAAGCCAGTCAGTCCTAAAGGAAATCAACTCTGAATATTTATTGAAAGGATTGATGCTGAAGCTGAAGCTCCGATCTTTGGCCACCTGTTGCTAAGAGTTGACTCATTGGAAAAGACACTGATGTTGGGAAAGATTGAAGTCAGAAGGACAAGAGGGCAGCAGAGGATGAAGTAGATAGTATAACTAACTCAATGGACATGAATTTGAGCCACTCCAGGAGATAGTGAACGACAGAGGAGCCCATTGTGCTGCAGTCAGGGGTCGTAGAGTTGGACATAACCTGACAACTGAACAACATAAACAACCCCTGCATCATCATAGGGATTAGTTGGGGTTGAGTGAAGGTGAAAATATTTCTTCCTTTCATTCAAAAAGGCAGGGAATAAACATCTAGATTTTGTTAGAGGAAAGATGCATGGGAGCTTCTGTACAACTGAGTGGGACTCCCAGCTCTGACATAAGGAGAATGAGAAAGAAGGACAACTCAAACAGAGCACCATGGCCTGTGTCTAAGGAGATTATTGTGTCAGCAAAGGCATACTTACTAAAATTTTTGATATAACAAAGTTGAAAACTTGCCTCAAAGTCAGAAAGTAACAGGAGCATCCAAACCAGAGAAGGCATGGCCCGTGACTAATGAAATAGAATCCTGCTTGAAATTTTATATCTGTTAGTTCTGTAATTCATATTTTGCACAAGCTTTCAATACAAAGCTTTACTTTTTGTTAAATTGTTATCTGTATGTATCTTATAACTGGGAAACAGTGAATTCTCACTAGCCAAACATACCTATATAGCCAACACTCAGATCAGGAAGGAGAAATTACCTGCCATCACTGCTCATTCTGTATATACCATCTTAACTTGGCTTCATGAATCTTTGTTAAGTATCGCTATTTGGTCTTAGCCATATTTGTGATTCTTATTTCTGGGGATCAGGCTTCCAATGGGGTGACGTCCAGGGATAATTGCTCAGTTCTAGAACATCTGGTGAGGGGGCAACCTCAGAGACAAAGCAGAGGTGGCCTGGGTCCATTATATAGACCATAGTTCAGCAAAATTTTTCTTATAAATGACCAAATAAGAAACATCACTGACTTTCAGGGTCATAAACATCTTGGTAAAATTCTAAATGAGTATCAATATCTCTGTTCCCATAAAACTTTACTTATAAAATCAGCAATGTTTTGTACTTTGTTGATCTGTGGTACAGAGAAGCAAAATCAGTGGAATGTGGGTTATTATGTGAAAACATCAGAAATCTTCAGGAGGGGAACCTTGTAAAATCCTGGACCTCACTCTAAATAAAAGGCAGTTATTTCAGACAATTGTTATCTGGACTCCTCAAGGCAGGAAAACTTCAGTCTTGTAGCTTATTTTTGCTTGTTTCTACTGTTAGTCTTGTTCCTAACTTTCAAAATAATGCAGTCGTCAGCAGCCAGATAATGTAAATGTCTAGAAGCAAGACTATTTCTGTTATATTTAGCAATACTGCTTAAGGAAAAGTACTCTGGATTTCACACTATTTTTAAAATTTCAAATTCACTAAAAGCAAAGTTTTTGTTTCAGTAAAATATTCCATGAACAATGAAATTTGTGTAAATCTTGAGGATTTTTATATTTGACAGGTTAACAATTAATTAAAAGTTCACTATATTATAAATTGAAAAGAAAGATACAGTTACACATAATAACATTTTTTTCCACTTTTTAAAAACCACTGGAGGCACAACAGGGTAAATCAACTCTATTTCAATAAAAAAACAACAAAAATAAAACAAAAAATGCACAAAAAAACACTAGTCATTTTAAGATACTTGTCAATTCTTTTGCCAGAAAGGTATTGTTTGGGGATATGATGAAGTGATTCCCATCATTTTCAGCTCAATGTATTGGCTCCTTTATGATTTTGCTAGAGGATGTTCTAATATCTACTATAGAAATAACAAACCGGAGAGAGAACAGTGGAATTTGTACAAAGTTCCTGCTTAATCTGCTTTCTATTTTTCCTTCATATTAAATCTCCTTTCTATTTTTCCTTTCATATATTTCATATATGAAAATATACAGGGAAAAGTGAAAACTAATGTTACTTGACAAAAATCATACAACCATTGGACATCAACTGATATTTATCACTTACACATTGAATTAATTTTTGTGATTACATTCTTCAGCTGGGAAATTACCCATAGTCTTTCCTTGATCTACATAGTAGATATAGCATCAGATTTGGGGTTTTGTTGTTGTTGTTTTGGGCTTCCCTAGTGGCTCAGATGGTAAAGCACCTGTCTGCAATGCAGGAGACCCGGGTTCGATCCCTGGGTTGGGAAAATCCCCTGGAGAAGGAGTTTTCCCTTACACTAAAAATCATAACATCACCTCACCAACATATAGGCCATCTTTGACTTATCATTTTATCTTTTCTGGTATCCAAAATATATTATTATACATGTTGCTTCAATTGACCTTAATGTCTACCCTCTAGTCCAAAACAGCCTCATATTTCAATTAGATTACTGCAATAGCCTCCTAGCAGTCATCTTGCTTCCACAATTACCCCCTCTACAGTTTATATTCCATAAAGCAGTTACAGTGATACTTTTCAAACAAAGACTAAATATTATTAATTGGCTCAAAATCCTCCCACAGCTGTCACCCTTTTCCTTAATTTATCCATATATTCATATTTATGTTATATATTTTAATGATCTTTTCTATTAACTAGAATAAGCTCAATAGGAATAAGGAAAGTTGGGATGCAGGAAAGGAAAGGGCAGTAGGGTAGAAAAATTGCCTTGAAATTATTAGGTATATACACATAAGACCACCCAGCAGAATATCTTATTTACTTGCAATGTAAATTATATTAAAATATTCTAATATGCCTCAACTCTAATCCAAACACTATGGATGAAGTTAAGGTGCTTTTAAAGAGGAAGTAGAATAAATGGTGTGCAAAATTTTTTTTTCCTGTGGCCATTTTGATGTTATTAACAGTAAATATTGAATTTTCATGGAAAGCACATTTTTTCTTGTTAGTGTGGGAACTGTATCACATAAAGAAGTTTATGTCTCACTTAAGTAGTTTACAATCTTTGTCAGAAGAAAAAATGGTAATACATACATAGGAAAAAAACATGTTTTTAAGATAATAAAAATACCAGAGAGCAAAAAATCAGGTACAGAGTTTGGTGGGTGGTAGACAGATATTTTAAACAGGATAGAGGAAGCCCTAAGGTGGTCACATTTGAGCTAAGACCTGAGTAATGTGAAGGAGTAAAACAGAAAAATGTAGGAAGGAGGTGGTCTTCCTACACATAAAAAGACACTGAGTACAAAATAAGCTTGGCATGTACAAACAACCACAGGAAAATCAGTGTGGGTTAAGGCAAGGAATGAAGCCATGGGCATCGCAAACTGAGGTAGGCAGAGTAACCATGACTTGTTCACCTCAAACAATTTTATTATACATATCTAAGTATGAAAAGTCATATGAAATGCTTCAGTTCAGTTCAGTTCAGCCACTCAGTCGTGTCCGACTCTTTGCGACCCCATGAATCACAGCACGCCAGGCCTCCCTGTCCATTACCATCTCACAGAGTTCACTCAAACTCATATGCATGGAGTTGGTGATGCCATCCAGCCATCTCATGCTCTGTCGTCCCCTTCTCCTCCTGCCCCCAATCCCTCCCAGCATCAGAGTCTTTTCCAATGAGTCAATTCTTTGCATGAGGTGGCCAAAGTACTGGAGTTTCAGCTTTAGCAATATTCCTTCCAAAGAAATCCCAGGGCTGATCTCCTTTAGGATGGACTGATTGGATCTCCTTGCAGTCCAAGGGACTCTCAAGAGTCTTTTCCAACACCACAGTTCAAAAGCATCATTCTTCAGCACTCAGCTTTCTTCACAGTCCAGCTCTCACATCCATACATGACCACTGGAAAAATCATAGCCTTGACTATATGGAGCTTTGTTGGCAAAGTAACATCTCTGCTTTTGAATATGCTATCTAGGTTGGTCATAACTTTTCTTCCAAGGAGTAAGCATCTTTTAATTTCATGGCTGCAGTCACCATCTGTGGTGATTTTGGAGCCCAGAAAAATAAAGTCTGATACTGTTTCCACTGTTTCCCCATCTATTTCCCATGAAGTGCTGGGACCAGATGCCATGATCTTCATTTTCTGAATGTTGAGCTTTAAGCCAACTTTTTCACTTTCCTCTTTCACTTTCATCAAGAGGCTTTTTAGTTCCTCTTCACTTTCTGCCATAAGGGTGGTGTCATCTGCATATCTGAGGTATTAAATGCTTAGTATCATTTTATAGTATGATAATTCAGCTCAACATCATGTATTATTTGCTTCTTTAAGTTAATTGTGAAATTTTTCAGAGTTTTGATTTTCTATGGCATGGGGAATAGGTTTTTAATAAAAACCTCTCTAGTTGGAATAAAAATTATAACTCTGTAAATAACATTAAGTAATAGTTAAAAATTAAATCAACATGATTTGGCAATGTCAAGAACATTCTCTGTTTTCAGAATTTATTCCACTGAGATTGTTGCTGCTGCTGCTGCTAAGTCGCTTCAGTGGAGTCCGACTCTGTGTGATCCCATAGATGGCAGCCCACCAGGCTCCTCCGTCCCCAGGATTCTCCAGGCAAGAACAATGGAGTGGGTTGCCATTTCCTTCTCCAATGTATGAAAGTGAAAAGTGAAAGTGAAGTCGCTCAGTTGTGTCCAACTCTTAGCAACCCCATGAACTGGAGCCTACCAGGTTCCTCTGTCCATGGGATTTTCCAGGCAAGAGTACTGTGGTGGAGTGCCATTGCCTTCCCCCTCCACTGAGATTAGTGTGTCAGATAAGGCAACAGCAGGAAAGAGAAGACACATCAGACTGAATAATTAAAGGAACATTTACTAAAGGAACTATTTAAAAATGTGGGTGAGGTTAAAGGGGACCTCCAGGGACTGCAGGATCTCAGCCTAGACATAACAGGAAGCTGGACACCATCACCATCTTTAGTCCTGATGGGGAGCAGGAGAGACCTGCTGTTGGAACCTGGGCAATGGAAGAGGAATGAGGAGTGATAGAGTAAGCTCTCTGTGTTGACAGCCACCTAACAGAGCTGGGATCTTCACCTGAGGATTCAACTAATGACAGAGCCGCCAGACAGAGCTGGGGTCATATTGTCCTGACCTGACCCTCCTCTTTTCTTCCTTCAGATCTCTTGCCAGAGTTACCCAGAGACCAAAGTAGATGTAGTCCACAGAGCTTAACCTCCTGGAGCACAGCACATAGGGGAGAAAGATGGACACTGAGTTTGGGAGAACCAAGTGGAACAGCTGTATCACACAGAGCCAAACACAATTAGAATTTGCATTATTTGTTTATGGTATTGAGCAAATAAATACCTAAGTGTCAAATCACTGTTAATTTACCAAACAAGCTTACAAGTTTGCAAAATGCAAGCTTCTTCATAAGTCACTGAAGACTCAGTGCATAATTTTTACTTTCAGGGTGATTACTTATACCAATAAGACGATCATTCAGTTAACAGAAGACTTTCACAGTGTGGTCAGTAATGACAGAGAGATGTATTGATTTTTCTACTTTATATATGATATATCATTCTATATAAATATATAATACATGCAAATAATTTTAACCACTGATGCATTACCTGTATCAATGATTCTATAATTTTTATACCAGAATATACACATATGATGTTAACTATACAACACTTTATGCTTACCAGCATTATGACCAATTCCTTGTATTTGTGGTGCTATTTCAATATTATATTTCCTACTCAAAAACTGGTATCTGAACACAGGGAAAATGGCATAACTAGAAGAGTAACCTGATAAATTTTTATAATTTAACTTGATTTTGCATTTGTAATAGTATATATACAATTTATTTTTTGTAATACAGAGTTGTGACAGGGATTCTCAGCTCCATTATTGAAAACAACTAACTTAAACTGTACTGTGACCTACATTACATAATGTTATAACTATCAAAGTATGCACAGACTGTCAATCTTCCTGACATGCAAACAGCAACAAATAATGCATTCCTTTGGTTTCCAACTCATTTGCTAGATGTCAAAACTAAAACATGAGATAACATACTTATTAAAATTATTCAGAACCATGAAACGTTCCATAAAGTGTTGGATCCAATAAGAGGGAAAGCTAAGCAAAACAATAAAATAAAGGTTTTCTAGTTCTTTCAAAGCATCTTAATGACTGAAAACCTGTTTATGGGGTATATGTGTGCAAATATATTTACTGGGTGAGTAGAGTAATCCTCTCATCCATCTTATTAAAAGTCTCACTTTCATGTTCCATGATGTAATTAGAATTATTAAAATTAATAGCATTACATTGACTTGTGGATTAGAGCACATAAATTGTATTACATGATTCAATGATTCATGTTATTACTATATTTCATTCTGTTTGCCTAATTATAGACCAAAAGAAATATAAAAAGAAAACATACAAGATGAACAAGGTTCTCCCCTTCTCCCTTCTCCCTTCAATTGTTATTTTTAGCTCCAAGCATTCTAATATTTGTTTAGTTTGTACATGAAGGGGTATAGCAAAAATATCTTGTGTTAACGTGCCCAAGTTGGTGATAGAATAAAACTCAAAGAAATTGTGGTGCACATGTATAGTGTATATGTATGGAAGGGTGGGGTGTGTGGCAGGGGAGAGAGAGAGAGAGACATTACAACCAAAAAAACTTCACCAAGTCATAAACGTGAGTTTTTGGCTTGTATTGATAGCGTAATTTGAAACAGTGGGATATAATGAAATAAGGTAGCTGTCTATCTTCATTGTCTTCCAGAGACGTAGAAATCTCTTCCTGATACGATTTTCAAGATAGTAGCATCTTACAGCAGAGAAGGCGATGGCACCCCACTCCAGTACTTTTGCCTGGAAAATCCCATGGATGGAGGAGCCTGGTGGGCTGCAGTCCATGGAGTTGCTGGGAGTCGGACACAACTGAGCGACTTCACTTTCACTTTTCACTTTCATGCATTGGAGAAGGAAATGGCAACCCACTCCAGTGTTCTTGCCTGGAGAATCCCAGGGATGGGGAGCCTGGCGGGCTGCCATCTATGGGGTTGCACAGAGTCGGACACGACTGAAGCGACTTAGCAGCAGCAGCAACAGCATCTTACAGTAATTGTCTTTCTCTAACTGACTTATTTCACCTTGCATAATGCCCTCCAAGTCCATCTATGTTGCTACGAATGGCAAATTTTCATTCTTTTTATGGTTGTATAGTATTCCATCACACACACACACGTGTGACAAGTCACCTCAATCCTGTTTGACTCTGTGCGACTCTATGGATGGCAGCCCCCAGGCTCTTCTGTCCATGGGATTCTGCCAGGAAAGAATAATGGAGTGGATTGCGATGCCCTCTTCCAGAGGATCTTTTTGACCCAGGAATCTACCTGCATCTCTTATATCCACCTGCATTGGCAGGGGGGTTTTTTACCACTAGCGCTACCTGGAAAGCCTATACACTTGCACACACAGACGTATGTGTAAATATATATATATATATATATATATGTATATATACATATACATACACATATTTATCCGTTCACCTATTGATGGACAGTTAGGTTGCTTCCATACCTTGGCAATTGTAAATAATTGTGCTATGAACATTATGGTACATGCATCTTTTCATATTAGTGTTTTTGGTTTTTTTGGATATACAGCGTGCTAGGACTTATATGTGGAATCCAAAAAATACAACAAACTAGTGAACAAATCAGAAAAGAAGCAGACTCACAGAAGTAGAGAACAAACTAGTGGTTACCAGTGGGAGAAGGGGTGATGGGAAATATAAAGGTAGAGGGAGAAGAGTTAGTATGGGATTATATGAATCATGGGTGTGAAAATTTTGAAAATTGTAAAGTACTATAGAATTTAAAGAATCTTTCATTCAATTAAAAAAAAACACCCCAAAACATATAAACATCTTTCATGGGTCATGTATTTGGTTCTCCCTGCATCTTAGAGCACTGTTGTCCCAAGTGGAATTTATTAGCTTAAAATAGAAATTTTGTGCCAAATTGCTTGCTTTCATGAGCAAGAAATACTGCTTTGTTTTGTCATAAATGCTAAAGGGGCAGTTAAACATCTGCAAATTCAGATGATGCTCAGAACAAGTAATCCAGAATAATCAGTAGCTCAGGGCACAGATAAATTTAAATTCAGATTATCTTTCCTAGAAATTAACATAAACTAATCAAGTGAAACAATTAATTGCAGTAAACATTTTATTAATAATTAAGCCTTAGTTATTTTTCAGCTTTGTGATATATTATTAATAACAACTAAGGTTGTAATTTCAGCCTGTTTTTTTTTCTTGAGAAAAAATTAAATTGAATTTTTAAAAACAAATGTTTTTTAAGTTGATATTTTTATTTTCATTTCACTTAATGAAATGAAAAAGAATATTCGACTTAGAAAGAACTGCAAAGTATATCAGAAAGGAGTTTTTCGAACTATAAATGAACAAATTCTGGACCCTTACAATTATTTGTTCCTAGAAATCAAAACTGAGTCATTTTAACACTCAGCTAAAATTGCTGACATGTGAATAGTGATGGCAAAAAAATACATCTCACATCACAGAACGCAAAACAAAGCAAAGAATATGGGCTAAAAGGACCTGTGCTGGTTTTCAGTTCCCTATTATAGGCTTGCAGGAACAATCATTTAATTTGCATCTCCATTGTATAAAGTCACTTTAGGAAATCCACATCCACTCTGTCAGTCAAAATATTATATTGGGATTTTTTTCTTATTAGGTAGTATATGAGAAAATTTAAATCACTAGTATCTTTCATAAATAAAAAAACTATGTTTATGTTTTGAGTTTAATGACTCATTATTTTATATCTGCTGTCTTCAATAAGAAAAATAAACTTATGAGAGTATATTGAGCTTCACAAAGGCATGCAGTTTACTTCTAAGAACTAATTGATCTGTAAAGTTTTTTAATCAATCCCTTTGTATTGTCCAGAAGGATATAATGTTTTTATATTTAAAATTCATTATATTCATTATATTCTTCTTTTCATAACTTGCTCCCTAATGTACATAGTGAAAAAATGTTCCTCATATAAATTTATTTTAAGATATATTTTTCCTTGTTTTCAAGATAACTTTGATTTGAAGCAATTATAAGAAATTTGACCAAATCTTAATAGGCTCCAAAACAAAAATGTGCACTTTCTAATATGACAAATAAGAGTAATAAGACAAATGGCTGTAATTGTATTGACCTGTTCACCTAGCAGAACCATTTAAGCTTGGTTGCCATGGAAAACCATGCTGAGAATGAAATAGCAGGAGAAATCTAATTTAGTGCTACTGCCAGTCAGTACCTCCAAGGCTACTTTCTAGTCTCTTTTCCTCTGAATTTTTTCCCAGGGTGACTAGTTGTGCCCCAGAAAACTTGTAACACTTCAGAATATTTTGCACACAACTATATCTTCCCTTTCTTTACCATTAAACAAGTGTGGAATAAAGCACTCTGACACTTCGACATGGACAATGGATCAGTTTGGCTGCCGACTTAACTCTACACACACTGTCAGCAGGAATTTGCCATTTTACAGTCTTTTTTTTTTTTTTTTTTTTGACTTGTCAGTAGGATTCAATACTGCTAATCACTCTCACTTATGTTTCTCTTTTATTGATGTAGATGATGTTATGCTCTCCTTTATCATTTTTACAGATGTATCCCCTTGTGCCTTCTGAGTAATTAAAAATTCAGATTTAGCCCCACTCTTTAACCATTCAAAACTTTTCTGTCCATGGAATCTCATCCCCACTGAAGGTTTTGATTACTGCTCATGTGCTGACATTTCTCAAAATTTTATCTCCAGGATTGACTAGTCTTTAGAACCCTAGAACTATATATTTCAATCTATATAAACTTTCTATAATGGTAAAGAATCTGTCTGTGATCCCTGGGTTGGGAAGTTCCTCTGGGTAACGGAATGGCAATCCACTCCAGTATTCTTGCCTGGAAAATTTCATGAACAGAAAGGCCTGGTGGGCTACAGTCTGTGGGGTCACAAAGAATCAGACATGACTTAGCAAATAACACACACATAACCTTTCTAGTGGGATAACTTAATGACCCATGTCCATAACTGCTCTTCTCTTTAATATTCTCTATGTTAGTGAACACTATCAACTTCAATCAACAAGTATCAATTGTACAGTCAGAAACCCAGGAGGTATTTTGGAGTCCTTTCTCTTCTTCAGGTCCAATTCAGTAGCCCATCTTGCTCCAGAACTCATGTCATTTTCACCAATTTCTTTCCTCTTCCACTGTGTATGCTAGTCGCTCAGTCATGTCTGGCTGCAATATCATGGACTCTGCAATGTCATGGATTGGGGCAGCCAGGTTCCTCTGTCCATGGGATTTCCCAGGCAAGAATACTGGAGTGGGTTGCCATTCCTTTCTCCAGGGGATCTTCCTGACCCAGGGATCAAACTTAGGTCTCCCGCATTGCAGGCAGTCTCTTTACAGTCTGAGCCACTTGGGAAGACTATCTCTTCCACTACTGCCACCCTATTGAGAGTCACTGCAATCCATCTCTTACCCTAGGACAGAGTCTTTTCATTGGCCTCTCTGTCTCTGCTCTTATCCTCTTCCAGGACTGTTTCATCTACAATTATTTGAAAACTATGAACTTAACTTTATCAGAGTTTACAATCATCTCTTTATTAAAATAATCCACTGGCATCCTACTGAGTTTACAAGGAGGATCAAAATTCTATGGCCTTCCAGGTCTATAAGGTCTTGCTCCTATCATGCCTCATCTTAACATCATGGTCCTCTCAATTCTCTTCATTCTAGTCACACTGGCTTGTTTAAGTTCTTGGATAACTGATGTCCCTTATTCCACAGAATCTTTGTACAGGCTCTTGTCTTTTGTTCATTTTTTCCCCCTAGAATTCTCCTCTCTCCTTGCCCCTGTTTTTCCTTCATATCAGTTCAGTTCAGTTCAGTCACTCAGTCCTATCCGACTCTTTGCGATTCCATGAATCACAGCACGCCAGGCCTGCCTGTCCATCACCAACTCCCAGAGGTCACTCAAACTCACATCCATCGAGTCAGTGATGCCATCCAGCCATCTCATCCTCTGTCGTCCCCTTCTCCTCCTGCCCCCAATCCCTCCCAGCATCAGAGTCTTTTCCAATGAGTCAACTCTTCACATAAGGTGGCCAAAGTATTGGAGTTTCAGCTTCAGCATCAGTCCTTCCAATGAACACCCAGGGCTGATCTCCTTTAGAATGGACTGATTGGATCTCCTTGCAGTCCAAGGGACTCTCAAGAGTCCTCTCTAACACCATAGTTCAAAAGCATCAATTTTTCAGCTCTCAGCTTTCTTCACAGTCCAACTCTCACATCCATACATGACCACTGGAAAAACCATAGCCTTGACTAGACGGACCTTTGTTGGCAAAGTAATGTCTCTGCTTTTCAATATGCTATCTAGATTGGTCATAATTTTTTTTCCAAGGAGTAAGCATCTTTTAATTCATATACCAACTCATTAATAATCCTATCAGAGAGGACTTTTTTTTTTTTCCATAAGGGAGAAACCACCATCACATTCTTTGTTGAAACAAGGGAGAGAAATAAAGACTATAATACTTATATTCAACATGCTGCCATTATTATCTTAGATTTTCCAGGCTTGAAAATTAAGTTTAGGAAATGTTGCTTCTTGCACATGACTGTACATCTTACTAGATACAAATACTGTGCTTTGACTCTAGTGGTTGTTAATAAGTATTTTAATATAGATGAAAAGATTGCATTTGTAATAACACAGTTTACACACTGGGTGTGGATGAGTCAAGTTGTTTTTTTTTTTTTTTTTCTCTAAGCAGGACTTGGCGTTAGCATAAAAAGACAAGAATAAGATAAAATGGAATTGAAAAAATTCACGGTCTTACTTGGAAGAGCAATATAATGGATGGGATGGTGGAATTCTTTTGAAGTAGAATGACTTATATAGGAGGTTGTAAAACAGTAATAGACTAGAAGTTGGAAGATCATTTCTGTTTCTACTACTAACTTGGTAGAACTTTGGCTAAGTCACAGTCTTCATAAACTTTGTTTTCCACTTCAAATAAGGATCCCAGGGATGGGGGAGCCTGGTGAGCTGCCATCTGTGGGGTCGCACAGAGTTGGACACAACTGAAGTGACTTAGCAGCAGCAGCAGCAAATAGGGATATATATATATATATACACAAATATATATAAAATAGATTAAATGGCACATATAAAAGCACCTATTAATTACTGAACAGACTTGAATAGCAATTCCCTTCTCCCTCCTTACCTGGCTAGCAACTCTCATTAAAGCCCTGCCTCAGTCTGGCATGAGTGGCTCAAAAAGGACACAGTGGTCTGAAGCAATATTTGCTGAAGTTATTCCTAGGTACCACATTCATGCCTAAATGTAATACTCTGCTTTTCTTCTAGTGCCTCCCTTCTTCATTTGTTAAATATTGGTTTATTTATATATTCAGATAAAAAGTTGTTGATTTATTTCTCATTTTATGACTGTTTTTCTGATTAGCAATAATGGATCTACTTTGCTGACAATTCAGATACAATTTTCACATTATAATGGTCTTGCCCCATAGGATCCTTCACAGTAATGTTGGGTCTTCACAGAATCCAATCCCTTCTCCTAACCTTGGGTCTAGTGTCTCAGGGTTGGAGATTGAAAATCTTTCCACTTCTTAACATTATTTCAAGCAGTGCTCCTAAAAATCTTTGCACTTTTTCCCATTTACTTTTTTTGCTTCTTCTTCTTTTTTTTAATAAACAATACACCTTAAATGTCAATGCAGACTGATTGGGCAGAGTTATTTTCTATATGTTTATCCAGTGCTGAATAGAACCAAAGTGATGTTTTTGTGTAATTCTTTTCTGATGCTAGAAATGTTAGTTTAATAAAAAAAGGCAAGTCAACGGTCAAATTTAAGATACTTGTAGTAAGTTTGAGCTTAGATTCCATGAGTCTTCTGTGAATTAGTTTTCTATTTACACTATCTCTAACTACTGGAATTTAATCTTTCAAAAATCACAGATTTGGTCTTTTTGTAGTATACTGTCCAGAAACACAAACAGTATCTGAGACATAGTAAGCATTTAATAAATATTTCTCAATGAATGAACACTGCTGCAAGTCAAGGTATATTTTTTGGAAGAATTCAAGAAAGTGTTACCATTGTGTGAATAATTTTATATAAACTCAAGATATATTAACAAAATTATTTTATTAGTTTATAGAAGAAAATTGTAAACAGACATGTACTGCTAATTAAACACTAAACACAGTGTAAAAATACTGCCTGCAATGTGGGAGACCAGGGTTTGATCCCTGGGTTGGGAAGATCCCCTGGAGAAGGGAAAGGCTACCTACTTTATTATCCCATTCTAGAGAATTCCATGGACTATATACTCCATGGCATCACAAAGAGTCAGACACAACTGAGTGACTTTCACTTTCGCAGTGTCACCAGGCAACCTGTCATGCAGAGAGGGTACTGAAAAGCAAGAGAACTATAATGCCATTCATCATTTTAATAAAATGTCACCTAAGAAAATAAAACACTTAGTGTATGACTTCAGTGCACTCAAACTGAGCATATACATATACACACACACATACACACCCCTCTTCAATAAAGTCTGCACAAAGTCTGCCTATATTCGTATTTAATACATTAGGGAAAATGATGCTTATGATGTTAAATATTTTTCAAAACTTAGAAAATACCTGAAATAATACCCAGTCCAGTGCTTATGGCTTTATTTTCAGTGTTTTTAACTTTGATTTTAAACTTGAGCTTGGAAAAGTCATATAAAATTCAAAGATAAATAAAGAAGGGCAGGTTAACATAAATACTCAATAATCATTTGAATCAAGCAAATTTGTTAAACTCTTTATGCATAAATGGGATTTGCCTTAAGGCTTTAGATATGATTGGTATATTAAATTCTCCAAACTTTGTTATGAAATGAAATACTTGATTTCTGTAAACAAAAGTTTATACCATTAACAATTAAGGCTTTATGATCAACAAAGCAAAACATCTAAGCATTCAAAAAACACTTTCTCCCAGATGGCATCTATAGAAAGTCTGATTTACTATACCTGGGTTTGGGGTCAGAATTGTTGGTTTCGAGGATAAGCAAGGTTTTGTTGACAAAATTAAAAGAGAAACATGCTGATGATACCAACACTACTTACGAAAATGCAAAAGATTATGTAAGGTACCAAGAAACACCTGTATTTCATGAGGCACTTTTGGATTTTTAAAATTGATAATTTCTTTCTGCTTTAAGTTTGTCAGTGATATCTCTCCTTAAAACTACAGTGTGAGCAAACTCTTTCCATTTTCCAACCTTTACATCCTTTACTCACTTTTCCAAAATTATCCCTAGATATTTTTAAAAATCCCAATATATAGAATGTTAACAGTTCTATTTTAATCAGTATAAAAGAGCAGTGTGGCATAGAAAACAGACCGGCCTAGACTTATCTATTTCCAGTAACCCATCAGACAACTATTTTTACTTGTATACCTCCTCTTTGTCTGCCTTTTTTCTCTGTAATTTCTTTTTTAATCATTTAATTCATAATGTCATATGTTCTTTCTCTTTGTATCAGCAGGATTCTTAGCTGCAAACAACAGAAGATACTCTAAATAGTTTAAGTAGAAATTAAACATATTCGTGATATTTGATCATTCTCAGAATCTCTGGGATATCCAGAGAATTAAGCTTAAAATACCCAGAGAGTTATTAGGTCACATTTTATAGTGGAATTTCCCTAAATTAATGCCACAGTATCATGGCACCACACATCCACTGGAATGGCTAACGTGAAAAGGACTGACAACTATAAATACTGCTGAAGATGTAGAGCAACCAGGAATTTCATCCATTGCTGGTAGAACAGTGGATTCAATAACTGGAAGGAAATGCTGAGGCTCCTTGAGTATTTGCAATATTCATTTTACTGTCAACACAGTGGTGATCACAGAAGCATTTTCACATGATAATTTATTGAGCTGTATACATATTGTGTATATGTATATTTATATACATATTTTAATATGTATATATGTAATAAAAAAATATACATATTTTTATTTATGTATATTCAGAAAACCAAGATCATGGCATCTGGCCCTGTCACTTCATAGCAAATAGCTGGGGAAACAGTGAAAACAGTGGCTGACTTAATTTTGTGGGGCTCCAAAATCACTATAGATGGTGATTGCAGCCATGAAATTAAAAGACGCTTACTCCTTGGAAGGAAAGTCATGACTTTCCTTAAAAAGGAAAAGCAGAGACATTACTTTGTCAACAAAAGTCTGTCTAGTCAGTTCATTTAAGTTCAGTTGCTCAGTTGTGTCTGACTCTTTGCAACCCCATGAACTGCAGCGCACCAGGCCTCACTGTATATCACCAACTCCCAGAATTTACCCAAACTCATGTCTATCGAGTCAGTGATGCCACCAAACCATCTCATCCTCTGTTGTCCCCTTCTCCTCCTGCCCCCAATCCTTCCCAGCATCAGGGTCTTTTCAAATGAGTCAGGTCTTCTCATCAGGTGGCCAAAGTACTAGAGTTTCAGCTTCAAGATCAGTCCTTCCAATGAACACCCAGGACTGATCTCCTTTAGGATGGACTGGTTGGATCTCCTTGTAGTCAAGGGATTCTCAAAAAAGTCTTCTTTAATACCACAGTTCAAAAGCATCAATTCTTTGGTGCTCAGTTTTCTTTATAGTCCAACTCTCACATCCATACATGACCACAGGAAAAACCATAGCCTTGACTAGATGGACCTTTGTTGGCAAAGTAGTGTCTCTGCTTTTTAATATGCCATCTAGAGTGTTCATAACTTTTCTTCAAAGGTGCAAGCATCTTTTAATTTCATGGCTGCAGTCACCATCTGCAGTGATTTTGGAGCCTCCAAAATAAAGTCTGTCACTGTTTCTGTTTCCCCATCTATTTGCCATGAAGTGATGGGACCAGATGCTATAATCTTCGTTTTCTGAATGTTGAGCTTCAAGCCAACTTTTTCACACTCCTCTTTAACTTTCATCAAGAGGCTCTTTAGTTCTTCTTCACTTTCTGCCATAAGGGCTAGAAAGGCTAGTCTAGTCAAGGCTATGGCTTTTCCAGTAGTCATGTATGGATATAAGTCATGTCGGACTATAAAGAAAGCTGAGAGCTGAAGAACTGATGCTTTTGAACTGTGGTGTTGGAACTGTGGTGTTGAGGACTCTTGAGAGTCCCTTGGACAGCAAGGAGATCCAACCAGTTCATCCCAAAAGAGATCAGTCCTGGGTGTTCATTGGAAGGACTGATGTTGAAGCTGAAACTCCAGTACTTTTGGCACCTGATGTGAAGAGCTGATTCATTTGAAAAGACCCTGATGCTGGCAAAGATTGAGGGCAGGAGGAGAAGGGGATGATAGCTGATGAGATGGTTGGATGTCATCACTGACTTGATGGACATGAGTTTGGGTAAACTCTGGGTGTTGGTGATGGACAGGGAGGCCTGGTGTGCTGTGGTTCATGGGGTCACAAAGAGTCGGACACGACTGAGCTACCTAACTGACTAACTGATAATATCCAATAAAATAAAAAGATTTTGGGTGGTAAAAACTCATGACAAATACCACCATACTTCTTTCCAGCTTTAATTTAGAAGGCTTTGAGTCTGTGCAGCAAGGTGAGCTATATAGACTTAATGACAGTCTACAGGTAATGCTATGAAGAAAAACTATGACAAACCTAGACAGTGTATTAAAAAGCAGAGACATCACTTTGCTGACAAAGGTTTGTCTAGTCAAAACTATAGTTTTTCCAGTAGTTATGTATGGATTTGACAATTGGATCATAATAAGGCTGGGTGCTAACGAATTTATGCTTTCAAACTCTGGTGCTGGAGAAGACTCTTGCGAGCCTTGGACAGCAAGGAGATCAAACCAGTCAATCCTAAAGAAAATCAACCCTGAATAGCCATTGGAAGGATTGATGCTGGAGCTGAAACTCCAATACTTTGGCCACTTAATGCAAAGAGCCGATTCACTTACAAGATGCTGATGCTGGGAAAGATTGAATGCAGGAGGAGAAGGGTACCACAGAGAATGAGATGGTTGGATGGCATTACTGACTTGATGGACATGAGTTTGCGCAAGCTCTGGGAAATAGTGAAGGACAGGAAAGCCTGGTATGCTGCAGTCCATGGGGTCACAAAGAATTGGACATGATTGAGCTACTGAACAACAACAACGACAGCAGCAGCAGCTAGTGCTAGAGAATAAAGGCATACTGCTGATCCATGGTCAAACAATTTGAGAAATCCACTGCATTTGCCATGGCCAATCTTATATCAGTGTAATGAGGTCATTACTGTATCAGTTCAGTTCAGTTGCTCAGTTGTGTCCGACTCTTTGTAATCCCATGGACTTCAGCACACCAATACTACTTGGTTAATATTTTCACTTCTGTTTAAAAGACCCTGATGCTGGGAGGGATTGAGGGCAGGAGGAGAAGGGAATGACAGAGGATGAGATGGCTGGATGGCATCACCAGATCGATGGACATGAGTTTGAGTGAACTCCGGGAGTTGGTGATGGACAGGGAGGCCTGGTGTGCTGTGATTCATGGGGTCTCAAAGAGTTGGACACGACTGAGCGACTGAACTGAACTGATATGATTACTATAACTTAAAATAACCCCACAACGGACAAGAAGAGGAAACTATCACCCAAAAGGTGGCCAAAAGAAAAATGAAACAGTCAAGCAGTCTTAATACTGAGCCAAATTCAAGAATATGCATCTAATCACATTATACAAATAGAATTTTCAGCAATGATTCTCCAGAAAAAGTATTGCAGAATGACTACTTCCATGAGATATCCCTGTTTTCTCAGTCTGGTATCCATATTCTCCTTAAATGTTTAAAAATAAAATGACCTTTCAACATCACACTTGAAATGGTATTTTATGATTCAAGCAAATATTAAGTATTGTACTAAGTATATTATTATTGATGCAATCAGTATTGATATCCCAAACCATTAACAAATAAATTCAAAAGCACTGGAGAGATTATATCCTGCGAACCAGATTTAAGGTCATTTTTTTCCCTTAAACTTATATTGCAAATTTAAACTTTGAAAGCTCTCTATTTGACTGATGATAATTTTTAATTCTAGATCTTCTCATTTTGAACTGCCAAAAGACTTCAAAGGATTTCTAGGGCACTGATATTTTACATAAAGAGCCTACCCTTGGTCCTGCCTACCAGGGTAAAGGATGGTTAAAAGATCACCTTAAACTGACCTCCGTGATCTTGGAACTTTACAACAATGTTGAATCAAGGTCACCACTACCATTAAGAAATTCCAACACCTAGCAGCTGTGTAGGAGCTCAGTACCATGAATTTCCCCTAGGAAACCAAATAAACCGATTGAAAATGCTCAGGGAAAAAAAGTTGCATCTGTAATTGTAATACACACATCAAAAATCAGCTGTACTTTAAATCACTGGCTCTAGAGGGTCTTTGTAAAGTACACAGTCCAGTGAACCAAGACTGAGTCACTCTGGCAGTTAGCTCCTACTGTTAGAACTCTGCCACTGAGGAACAAGTGACAGCTGGAAGCAGCTGGATTGCCTCTACTTCATGGCTATAGGGTTCCCTGGAACCCAGCCAGGTCCTGTCCAAGTTATGCAGAAGAGAAGCAGCAAGGTTCCCAGGGTACATTAGCCCAAGTCCATATTTCAACACAAAGTCTGTGTCTTGATAAGTAGAAGTATCAACTTCATAAGAAAGATGAGCACAATTAATATCTATCTCTTCTTTTCATGTAATTTCCGTAGTTCTCCTGGGATGATGTGTCTCAGTCTCTAAGGGAAGTATCTCATGATCTCATCACTAAAATTTTGGTTTTCCTGGTGGCTATCAATCTTATCAAACATGTGTTGTCCCAGGAGAACTTTCTGATCTGATGAGTTGGATCCATTGGATAAGGTATGCTTAACTCTGCTGCAGGGAAATCAATATATAGATATTTTTAATTTGGTAAAACAGACAGTATAGTATTGATGCAAAGATACATAAATAGACACATGGAATGCAATAGAAAGCTTATATACACAAATGGTTAATTTGTGAAAAAGAAGGTACAATTAACATATGGCAAATATGTTTCTGGGCAACTGGACACCAAATGTGTGGGGGGGATGGGCAAGTAAAGTGATTTCACATCATACCAAAAATTATATTTTAAGTCAACAGTAATATATGTGAAAGTCAAAACAATAATGATTTCTAGAATATAACACAGGAGAATAAATCCGTGAAACTGAATTAGGAAAGGAGCACTTTGATATACTAAAAATGTGCCATATGGCAAAAATAGATAAATAGGGCTACATTTAAAGCCCAGGAAAATATACCACAGTGTAAGTGAAGAGGTAAGACACACAATGGAAGAGGATAATTGCAGTAAATAACATGAAGAATTTATAGAGAATATGTAATTTTGAAAGACTCATATATTCAAAGGAAAATATGGAAAGCTCAATATAAATATGGGCTGGAGACTTGAACATAAACTTCCCAAAAGATGTAGACAACTGTCCAATAAAACTATGGAAAACAAAATCATTAGAGAAATGTAAGTTAAAAGTATATGGGGCTCTGCTACCTCATAGTAAAGAATTACCAGAAATAGAAAGATGGCCAAAAACAAGTCTTTGAACAATGTAGATCAATATACACAACTAAACATTGATTTGGGAGGTATGAATTGATATAATCACTCTGTAAAATTCAGTTGTCTCATACTGTTTCAATCAGCAATTCCCCTCAAAGGTATTACCCCAGAGAAACTTTCACACATGTGCACCAGAATACATGTACAAGGCTGTTCACAACAGTGTGGTTCATTATATTATATATACACACATAGGAAAACAGATCATTAATTCTGGAATTTCATTACTGTAACGAACATAAATGAACTACCCAACATTATGAGTGAAGGATAATAACATAATACCGAGAGATTAAAAACATAATCCCAAACACTGCATATTACTCCTTATAAACCACTAGTCAAACACACTAAACAATAGACTGTTTACTCATATACAAATATGTGATAGAATAATCTTAAGCAGAGAGGAATTGGGTTTATAGAATGTAGGACAAAGAATAATTCTAAAGAGAAGAAAGGGTTCATTTAGGAGACAGCCACAAAGGACGATGAAATAAACGGTAATGTTTTATTTTCTGAGTTGGGTATTGATTTACTGTTCATAATATTACTATGTTCTAGAATCTATACCATAAATATACATACTACATACATACATATATAATATATATACACTTATACAATTTTTTATGTTCTAGATGTTATACCACAAAGAGACAATGAAGAAAAAGAGTAAAGAAAGAGCACTGCAGGCAGAAGGAAGAAAATGTAAAACAGCCCCCAGGGCAAGAATCAATATGAAGTGGTAAAAGAATTAAAAGAAGGCAAGTTAACAACTGGAAGCAAAGAGAGGAGGGGACCAGAATGGGCTGGAAAGGTCAGAAGACACTTTTCAAATTGATTATTTTATTTCATATGCATAACCCTCGGGTAGAAATCCAGTTGGCTGTTATTCTTCATGTATTACAGATGAAGAGACAGAAGATAAAGAAGGGGAAAATATAGATGGAATCTTGAGCAGAGATGAAAAAATTTAAAAATGCTTGTTAAAAAGGAGTCCAGCCAAAAGCAAGCTGCACCCAGATGCAGAATCTCTTGAGGATGAGCTTCTGAGCTTAAAAAATGCAGGTGTACAAAACTCATGCAAGAAGTTAAACCAGTCAGACTTCCTCTGCATCTGTCAGTCAGGTGGCCATCCTTCAGAGACTATAAATGTATTCTTTGGAGAAATTAAAAGACTCAAGTCTGAGGCAGAACAGGAAAGGGGACAGTGAGGGGCATATGTCCTATTAAAAACAGTGAGAATAAATGGAAGTCTAAGTATTGAATATGTAGGCTTCTTGCCCCTGTATGTAACTGAACCAAGAGAGTTGTCATTCAGGCATATATTCCCTTCAGCAGGAGAGCAGAAGATTCCTCTCTGAACAAATAAAGAAGTCACAGAAAAACAAAACAAAACAAACTTGTAAATGCTCATATTTGGAACCAAATGCCCAGATCCTAATGGGATCAGTCTACACGAAAAATTTGTCAGTTGATAACACTTCCACTTAGCTTTTAATGTCTCAGTCTGAAATAGGTAACATTTGAGAAGACATTACAAAATGAAAAATTAAAGGAAGTGAGATTAAAATATATGTAACACAATACAAATAAGAAAATTTTAAAAATACAAATAATATTCTCAGAAAGGAGAAGAAATCATGTACATGAAATAAGAATAGAATATTTGGTAAATGGAACACTTACTGAAAGTGTTCTTGGAAACAATAGAACACTGTGACAGAAAGAAGAAATCCAAAGAAATATTGGGATCTAGGAGTTGAGAAATTAACTTATAAATAAGACTTAAAACAAAGAGAAAGATAATAGGAATGTCTCTCCTTGAGAAATACATATTAAGAAATTCAATCCTTTACTTTTTCATGCCTTTATAAAATGGTATATGATTTGTCAGTCCTTTTTTGATGAATTTATTTAAAATTGCAATCCACCTTCTTCCCTCTGGCACAATGCATTACTCAAGCTGCTATTGCTCCCCCTCCCATAGATCTTACAGCCATAGATCTTACATAATTTATATATTGCCTGTTCCCTTCCAAGAATATAAACTCTATGACATGTTTGCTTTGCTTTGTTCACTGCTGTATTAATCCCTCCAACAACATGAACACTGATATAGTAGGCAATGGGGTGAAGGCAAAAAGAAGATCTAAAATATGAATTATTAAAATTAGACTTGAAAGGAATGGAGGTGAGAAAAAGTGCATGGGTGCATCATTCATATCAGTCTTATGCTAGTAATAGAAATGTAAATGTTAATAAACTTCACAAAGGAGTTACAATAAAGATAAGCAGAATAATAATTACAAAACCTTATGATTATCAGTAAGAAAACCCCCCAAATACAAATGGAACCATAATGGTTTTATTATGTTTAGTTTTATACTGATAGGCAATAATTTCCAAGATGCACTTTAGTTGAAAACAGCAAAATTTGGGGTGCATGTAATATGTTATACTGCTGTGTTTTTAAAAATCCATATACATATGCTTATTAGATGCAAACAATATTTCTATAAATACATACAAGTATTGATAGGAAAAGATCCTTCTGAGTAGAAATCTTCATAGTCTTTTGAATTTAGTACTATAGGCATGTGTTCCAAAATGCATGTGTTAGCTTTTTAAAAATTTTAGTTTAATGAGAACTTATTTTGCTCTACAAAGTAGCCCCTTCCCTCTTAAAAAACTTAGTTCCATTCATGTCTTTCTTGATTTCTCTTCCAGGCAGTCTTTAGCCCTATCACTTGTCAGGTCCTCAATTACACTTGCAGGATCTAAGAATACTTTTCATCGTCTCTTTTATAGCTCTTACCACATTGTTTCATGGTTGTCAGCTAAAAGGCTTGTTCCCTTCAGTAAGCCGTGGACTCCTTAAGGGTAGAAGTATATTTATTTTGGAATCTCCAGTAGTTAACACATAGCTTTACTTTTATATCTATACTGGCTCACATTTTACCATCCCTTCAAACCACAGGTACCTAATAAATGATCTGTTGCCTCAATGTACGAATATTTTAGGGATTCTCTGTTGACCAGCTTTGCATTTGTCGTCAGAAATTTTCCCGTATTTTAAATCATAATTTTATTCAAGTGTAATACTATAGTAAAATTCACCCTTTTGGGTATGCAATTCTATGAGTTTGGTAATCATACAGTCATATAACAGTTATATAAACCATCATATAATAATCATCAACAATCATATAACACCACTACTACCAACAAAGAGGTGATGAATCAATTCCCTAAAACCCTCTCCATGTCAGGGTAGGTAACAGTTTCTACAATCATGTGTGAAAGTGTCAATTGCTCAGTCCTCTCTGCCTCTTTGCAACCCCATGAATTGCAACCTGCCAGGCTCCTCTGTCCATGAAATTTCCTGGCAAGAATACTGGAGTGGCTTGCCATTTTCTTCTCCAGTGGATCTTCCCAACATCTAGAGTTCACAGATTTTTTCTTTCTCTTTAGTTTTGCCTTTCCCTTCTCAGAACACCATAAAAATAGAGTGTATACATGCAGCCCTGTAGATGTGGCTTTTTTCATTTTTTAAACATTCATGTTAGATTCACTAATGTTATCTGTATGAATAGTTCATTCTTTTTAATTGTTGAGTATTAATCATATGGATGTGTTATATTTTGCTTATCCATTCACCTGTTGAAGGAAAATTGGGCTGTTTCTAGTTTTTGGTTATTATAAATAAGGTCATATAATCATAGAATGATTTTTGTGTGAACATAAGTTTTCAAGGCACTTAGACAAACACCTACAAGTAGGACCTACAGCTGGACTGGAAGGTAAGTGCATGTTCAACTATAAGAAAAACAAAACTGGTTTTCAAAGTAGCCAAACCACATTTTAACTTTCATCAGCAGTGTCTGAGATTTTGAATTGCTCCGCATTCTCAACACTTCACATTATCAGTTTTTAAAAGCCATTCTAATAGATATATATCACTGTGACTGTTAGTTTGTATTTACTAAAGATGTGGAGAATGTTCAGAATGGTTTAATTTGGATTTTGTTACTCTGTTCTCAACATTTTCCTTATGCCTCAGGAATTTTCTTTAGCATTTGTTTTAGTATAGTTTTGCTGATGATGTATTGTTTCAGCCTTTTTATGTCTCAAAGTCATTATTCCTTAAAAAAGATATCTTTACTGGAATAAAATTTTACATTGACATTTTTTTTTCCATTCAGTAATGTCATGAAAAAAAAAAAAAAAAAGAGAGAGAGAAAGATCCCTTGAAGGAGAAATGGCATCCCACACCAGTATTCTTGCTTAGAGAATTCCATGGACAGAGGAGCCTGGTGGGCTATAGGCCACGGGGTTGCAAAGAGTTGGACATGACTGAGTGTCTGAAACACACACACACTGTCACGGCACTGGCCATTCTCGTTAACACTATTCTGTGTGAGCGCCCTCTCTTTTTTTCACTCTTCATTGTGTCCTTATCCTCTGGGTGCATCTAAAACACTCTCTTTATCACTGCATATGTCTTGGCATATTTTTTTTTTTTTTCATGTTTCTGGTTGAAACTTCCTGAGTTGCTTGGGGCCTCTGGGCTTGGAGTTGCCATCAAATTTGGAAAACTATCAGCTATAATTTCTTAAAATATTATACCTGCTGCCCCCCATTTCCTTCAGGGGATCCAACAGCACATATAATAGGGCACCTAGGAGTGTCCCACATGTCATTAGTACTCCTTTTTGAAAATGATCCTGTTTTCCTTTAGTGTTTCTTTTTAGATAGCTTATATTGCTAAATCTTTAAATTTCTTAATTTTTTTTTAGGTTGTCTAATGTGTCATTAGTCAAATTTAGTGTATTAAACCTTTTATACATTCTATTTCTCTTCTTTAGGAGCTTGATTTGGGTCATTTTTTACATCTCCCATGTCTTTATTTTTAAATACATTTATAATAAATGTTTTAATGCCTCTGTCTTCTAATTCTGCTATCAGGGTTAGTCTAGGATTGTTTTCCATTGGTTGACTTTTCTATTCATTATTGATCATATTTGCTGCTTCTTTTCATACTGGTAACCTTTATGTCATATGATGACATTATAGATTTTGTTGTTTGTGTATAGATATTTTTTATTCCTATAAATATTCTTATGCTTTTATCTGAGATGCCATTAAGTTACCTACAGTGTGATCATTTGGTGGGGGTCTTACTTTTTAGTTTTGTTAAGCAGGATGGGCAGGATGTATTAGTCAGAGTTCTTTAGAGAAAGAGAACCAATAGGATATATGTGCATATATTACTCTCTTTAGTAATGCCTTAAAAATAAAAAAGAATATCCCAAAGTAGAATATCATGCCCAGTTTTCATCATCTCTAGGAGTGAAAATGTGATGCAAGGGAAACTTTTGATTTTTCAGACTAGCCAATTACATTCTTAGCAAGATAGAAAAAAAAATGCTGCAATTTCGCATTAAAACTATAAAACTAAAGCTAATTACCTTTTAATGTTGACAGAGTACACTTCATTTCACTTGGTAATCTAAAATCATGGTATACTACTCACAGAGGTAATACTTCCTAACAAAGTAATTTCATTGTAAGTTTAAAAGTCTTTGTAAGGGTAATACTGAAAAGTTACCTACAATTTTAGCACTATTAGTATCCTTCCTTCAAGTAACATATGAGATAAAGAGAAAAGAACTTTGGAAAGTACAAAAATTGCATATACATTTAAGATGATAACTTTGCTGTTTCAAGTTCTAAATAACCTGTACAAATGGTGCTTTAACATCATCCACATTAATTTCAAGTAACAACAATTCAGACATAACTTAGCGGCTGAGCAACAACTGCTCCTCTTACGAAAACACCCAAGATTACACAAAGTGAACTTCCACAAGGAAATTAAGTTTTGTTTTATTTTATATGTACTCTATATAGATCAAATTAGTTAGACAATTACTAGATCTCTTTTTTACTAATGTTAGGTGGAACTACATTAATAATTCATATCAAAAAATCACTTACTGAAGGAGAGAATCATCCTCAAACAACATGCTTAACAGCATTAGTTCTCAAAATACAACAGTAGATTATGAAGATGAAATGTACCACAGATGTTCATAAAACCTACCTAATCATATCAACATTACCGTTCAAAAGAGAGAACAATTGATTTTCTAAAGTAAAAAGCTTTTGAGACCAGGAGGAACCTACTGAAATGTAAAATCTGTACTAGTAATTAATAACTCAGAGGTTCTCAACTCAGCTAAAGTCAAGAAGCAAATAAAGGTTAGTTTTAAGTAGAGTATCTGCCAGCTGCCTAATAGTTACCCCCAAGAGTTAGTAAAAATCAATAAATACTGCTTTAATTGTAAAATGTAAAGGACTTCAGAGCATTTGAGATACTAGATTTTCTTCTTGCAGTGGCATTTTATTGAAAGTATAAAGCAGGTAAAAATCAAAATACACCAAAGAAAATGTATTCCCTCATTTTTGCATAGATATACAGCATTCCTATGGAGCAGCAGTTTATGTAATTTTCAATTAGGTGGACTACTCTGACCATTACACAATGAGGTCAATAACTAAAAGTGAAGAAAATATTTCTACTTCTCATTTTCTAAAGGGTGTATCTGCTGTCCCTGTGGGCAACATGGAATTTTTTTGTGTTAAATTTGTATTAAGTACTGTTTATGCATTTGAAAAGACCCTGGTGCTGGGAAAGATTGAGGGCAGGAGGAGAAGGGGACGACAGAGGATGAGATGGTTGGATGGAATCACTGACTCAATGGACATGAGTTTGGGTAAACTCCAGGAGTTGGTGATGGACAGGGAGGCCTGGCATGCTAAGAATTCATGGGGTTGCAGAGTCGGACACAACTAAGAGACTGAACTCAACCAATGAATATAAAATGTACATACACAAATACATACAAATATATTATATAGTATAGGATAGACACGGGTCAACTTGTTACTTAACAGCTAGAGTATTACAAATACTTTTGAAACTCCTGTGTACATTTTCTAGATTTAGTTCATTTACCCTCCCAGAGCCCCATTTCCACTTGAGGCAATTGGTTTATACTTTTTAAGAAATTTACCTTTAGGGTATTTATCTGTAAACTATATATTCTCTTATCTTGCTGTTTTTGATGTTAACAGAAGTAGTAATACTGTATGTAGTAATCTGAAATCACTCAGATATATATTAATTTCAAAAATCTACTGTTGTTTAGTTGCTAAATTGTGTGTGACTCTTTTGCAATTCCACGGACTGTAGCTCACCAGGCTCCTCTGTCCATGGGACTTCTCAGGCAAAAATACAGGAATGGGTTGCTATTTCCTTCTCCAAGGGATCTTCCTGATCCAGGGATTGAGTCCACATCTCCTGCATTGGCAGGCAGACACTTTACTGCTGAGCAACCTGGGAACCCCCTTAAAAAATGTACACACTACTGTACACACATTTAAAATGGATAATCAACAAGAACCTATCTGTATAGTCATGGAACTCTGCTCAGTGTTATGTGGCAGCATGGATAGGAGGGGGTTTTAGGGAAAATGGATACATGTATGTGTGTGGTTGAATTCCTTCACTGTTCACCTACTACTGCAGTGTTGTTAATTGGCTATACCTGAAAGCGGAGCACCAAAGAATTGATGCTTTTGAACTGTGGTATTGGAGAAGACTCTTGAGAGTCCCTTGGACTGCAAGGAGATCCAACCAATCCATCCTAAAGGAGATTAGCCCTGGGTGTTCTTTGGAAGGAATGATGCTAAGGCTGAAACTCCAGTACTTTGGCTGCCTCATGCAAAGAGTTGAAAAATGGTACACGTTAAAAAAAAAGTTAAAAATATAAGTTAGAATTTTATGTTTCTTCCCTTAAAGGCTAAATATCAAACTGATTGAAGACCACAGACTTTCAGACAAATCTCCAGAGTTCAAATTCCATCTTCATTATACATTGTCCAAGTGATCTTGAGTAGATTACTTATTTATATGATTCACTTTCTATGATTTTTAGTAAATTTCTAAGTCTCTTTAATTCAGTTTCCCCATCTATAAAATAAAATAATATATAAACCATAGTATATTTAGGAGGCACAAAATGTAAGTAAAGCCCTCAGAACTTTGTCTGGCACACAATAGATATTCTGTGTGTTTGCTTTTAGTCTCATCACTATTTAATTCCATTAAGTTATACATTTTATTTTCTTTTTGAGTTCATTTTCTTTGAGAATATTCCTTCTCCCTTCAATTTATACTTAGCTTATTACTTTCATCTAGCCTTCTCTTTAGGAACAAGAAGTATAAGTCTCCTAGACTTCTATGTTTTCACTTTTATTTTCTCACAACTATTTTTTTAATAAAGTTAAAAGTTACATATAGTGAGATGTGCAGATCTTGAATTTGATATTCAAAAAGTTTGACAAAGAGGTATCAAAACACAGAACATTTTAATTGCTGCATATTATCTCCAACATTGTCCTTCTTAGTCACTAACCCTTCATGAAACAGTCACAAATTTCATTTCTGTTACTATGCTCAGTGTGTGCTCAGTCATGTCTAACTCTTTGTGACCATATGGACTATAGTCCACCCAGCTCCTCTGTCCATGGGGTTCTCCCGGCAAGAATACTTGAGTGGGTTGCCATTTCCTACTCCAGGAGATCTTCCTGACTCAGGGATCAAAAGTGGAGTTTCTGAGTCTCCTGCATTGGCAGGCAGATTCTTCACCATTGTGCCACCTGGCTATTCCTCTAGGTTTATTTATTAGTGTTCCATGCAAATGGAATTCATAAAAAAAAGCTGGAATAGCAATACTCATATCAGACAAACTTAGACTTTAAAACAAAAAACTGTTAAAACAGAAAAAGAAGGACACTAAATAATGATTAAGAGTTCAACCCAAGAAGAAGATATAACAATTATAAATATATACACACTCAACATAGGAGCACCTCAATATTTAGGGCAAATGCTAATAAACATAAAAAGAAAAACTGATGGTAATACAATAATAGTGGTGGTATTTAATACCCTGTTTTCATCAGCAGACAGATTATCTGAACAGAAAGTTAACAAGAAAACATAGGCCTTAAATGACACTTTAGATGAGTTGGACTCAATTGATAATTATACAACAGTCCACTCAAAAGCAGTAGACTCCACATTCTTCTCAAGTGCACATGGAGCATTCTCTAGGATTGACCACGTGCTGGGCCACAAAGCAAGCCTTGGTAAATTGTTGAAATTATATCAAGCATCTTTTCTGATCACAATGCTATGCAATTAGAAATAAACTACAAGAAAAGTAGAAAACACCAATGCATGGTACATAAACAGTATGCTACTCAACAACCATTAGGTCACTGAAGAAATCAAAGGGAAAATAAAAAAATTCCTCAAGACAAATGAAAATAAAAGCACAACAGTCCAAAACTTATGTGATGTGGCAGCAGCAGTTATAGGAGGGAAGATTATAACAACCTTACCTCAAGAAATAAGAAAAATCTCAAGTAAACAATCTAACCTTACACCTAAAAACAAGAGAAAGAAGAACAAAGTCTAAAAGCTAGTAGAAGGAAGGAAATTATAAAGATCAGAGCAGAAATAAATGAAATAGAGATAATGAAAATAATTGCAAAGATCAATGAAACTAAAAGCTGGTTATTTGAAAAGATAAACAACATTGTTAAACTGTTAGCCAGACTCACCAAGAATAAATGGGAAAAGACCCAAATCAATAAAATTAGAAGTGAAAAAGGAGAACTTACAACTGACTCCACAGAAGTATTAAGGATCATAAGAGGATACTATGAACAACTGTATGTCAATAAAATGGACAACCTGGAAGAAATGGACAAATTATTAGAAAGATACAGTCTCCCTAGACTAAACAAGGAATAAACATGCTGCTGCTGCTACTGCTAAGTCGCTTCAGTCGTGTCCGACTCTGTGCGACCCCATAGACGGAAGCTCACCAGGCTCCCCTGTCCCTGGGATTCTCCAGGCAAGAACACTGGAGTGGGTTGCCATTTCCTTCTCCAATGCATGAAAGTGAAAAGTGAAAGTGAAGTCGCTCAGTCGTATCCGACTCTTAGCGACCCCACGGACTGGAGCCTACCAGGCTCCTCCATCCATGGGATTTTCCAGGCAAAAGTACTGGGGTGGGGTGCCATTGCCTTCCCCGAGGAATAAACATAAATATGAACAAACCATTAACAAGCACTGAAATTAAGAAATTAAAATCACAAACGCTGTGATTAGAAACCTCCCAACAAACAAACTCCAGGACCTGACAGTTTCACAGGTGAATATTATCAAACATTTAGAGAAAAGTTAACACCTAGCCTTCTGAAATTGTTTCAAAAAATTGCAGAGTAAGGAAAACTTCCAAACTCATTTTATGAGGCCACCATCACCCTGACAACAAAACCAGACAAAAATACCATAAAAAAGAAAATTACAGGCCAATATCACTGATGAACACAGATGCCAAAATCCTCAACAAAATACTATCAATTCATATCCAATAATACATTAAAAAGATTATACACAATGATCAAATGGGATTCATCCCAGCGATGCAAGGGCTTTTCAACATCTAAAAATCAATCAATGTAATATACCACACTTCAACAAATTACAGAATAAAAACCATATGATCATCTCAATAGATGCTGAAAAAGCTTTTGACAAAATTCAGCATTCATTTTGATAGAAACTCTCCAGAAAGAGGGCATAGAGGATATACCCCTCAATATAATAAAGGCCAAATGCCACAAACCTACAACTAGCATTGTACTCAACGATGGAAAGCTGAAAGCATTCCCTCTAAGATCAGGAGCAAGACAAGGATGTCCCACTCTCACCACTTTTATTCAACATAATTTTTGAAGTCCTAGTTACAGCAATCAGAGAAGAGAAAGAAGCAAAGGGAATCCAAATTAGGAAAGAAGCTAAACTATCACTGTTTGTAGATAACATGGTATTACACATAGAAGATCCTAAGGATGGTACCAGAAAACAACTAGAACTTTTCAATGAATTTGATAACATTGCAGAAATCTGTTGCACTTTTATACTAAAAATGAAAGACCAAAAAGATAAATTCAAGAAGCAATGCCATTTACTATCACATCAGAAAGAATAAAATACCTAGTAACAAACTTACCTAAGGAAACAAAAGATCTGTACTCCAAAAACTGTAAGATGCTGAAGAAATAAATCAAAGAAGACATAAACAGAAATATATACTAGGTTCATGGATTATAAGAATCAATATTGTCAAAATGACTATACTATTCAAGGCAATCTTCAGGTGCAATGCAATCCCTGTCAAATTATCAATGGCATTTTTCACAGAACTAGAACAAAAAAAAATTCAAAATTTGTATGGAAACACAAAAGATCCCAAATAGCCCAAGTAATCTTGAAGAAGAAATACAGAACTGAAGGAATCAGGCTCCCTGACTACAGACTAGACTACAAAACCACAGGCATTAAAATAGTGTGGTACTGGCACAAAAATAGACATATAAACCAATGGAACAGAATAGAAAACCCAGAAATAAGCCCATGCACCTACAGTCAATTAATGCATGACAAAGGAAGCAAGACTACACAATGGTGGGAAGACAGTCTTATCAACAAATGATGGGAAAACTGGACAGCCTCATATTAAAAAAAAAAAAAGGAATTATTCTTTAACTCCATGCACAAAAATAAGCTCAAAATGGATTAAAGACTTAAATGTAAGACCAGACACTATAAAACTCCTAGAGGAAAACATAGGTAGAAGACACTCTGACATAAATTACAGGAATATCTTTGTTGATCCATCTCCCTGAATAATGGAAATAAAAATAAACAAATGAGACCTACTTAAACTCAAAAGCTTTTGCACCGCAAGTGAAGTGAAGTCGCTCAGTAATGTCTGACTCTTTGAGACCCCATGGACTGTATTAGTCCATGGCATTCTTTAGGCCAGAATACTGCAGTGGGTATCCTTTTCCTTCTCCAGGTGATCTTCCCAAATCAGGGATTAAACCCAGGTTTCCTACATTGTGGGTGGATTCTTTACCAGCTGAACCACAAGGGAAGCCCAAGAATACTGGAGTGGGTATCCTATCTCTTCTAAAGGAGATCATCCCAACCCAGGAATCGAACCAGGGTCTTCTGAATTGCAGGTGGATTCTTTACCAGTTGAGCTATCAGGGAAGCCCTGCACAGCAAAGGAAACAATAAACAAAAGAGAAGATAACCACAAATTGGGAGAAAATATTTGCTAATGATATGACTGATAAGGGATTAGTCTCCAAATTTTACAAACAGTTCTTATGATGCTTAACTATCAAAGGAAATAGCCCGCTCAAAAATGGGCAGAATATCTGGACAGATAATTCTCCGAAGAGGACATACAGATGGCCAAGAGGCACATGAAAAGATGTTCAACATTACTAGCTATTAGATAAATGAAAATCTAAACTATATAATGAGATATTACCTCACACCAGTCAGAATGGGTATTATATCAATTCAGTTCAGTTCAGTTGCTCAGTTGTGTCCAACTCTTCGCGACCCCATGAATTGCTGCACACCGGGCCTCCCTGTCCATCACCAACTCCCAGAGTCTACCCAAACCCATGTCCATCGAGTTGATGATGCCATCCAGCCATCTCATCCTCTGTCGTCCCCTTCTCCTCCTGCCCTGAAGCTTTCCCAGCATCAGGGTCTTTTCCATTGAGTCAACTCTTTGCATGAGGTGGCCAAAGTACTGGAGTTTCAGCTTCAACATCAGTCCTTCCAATGAACACCCAGGACTGATCTCCTTTAGGATGGACTGGTTGGATCTCCTCACAGTCCAAGGGATTCTTAAGAGTCTTCTCCAACACCACAGTTCAAAAGCATCAATTTTTCGGTGCTCAGCTTTTTCACTGTCCAACTCTCACATCCATACATGACCACTGGAAAAACCATAACCTTGACTAGACGGATTTTTACTGGCAAAGTAATGTCTCTGCTTTTCAATATGCTATCTAGGTTGCTCATAACTTTCCTTCCAAGGAGTAAGCATCTTTTAATTTCATGGCTGCAATCACCACCTGCAGCGATTTTGGAATCCCCAAAAATAAAGTCTGACACTGTTTGCCCTGTTTCCCCATCTATTTGCCATGAAGTGATGGGACCAGATGACATGATCTTCGTTTTCTGAATGTTGAGCTTTAAGCCAAATTTTTCACTCTCCTCCTGCACTTTCATCTAGAGGCTTTTTAGTTCCTCTTCACTTTCTGCCATAAGGGTGGTGTCATCTGCATATCTGAGGTTATTGATATTTCTCCCAGCAATCTTGATTCCAGCTTGTGTTTCTTCCAGCCCAGTGTTTCTCATGATGTGCTCTGCATATAAGTTAAATAAGCAGGGTGACAATATACAGCCTTGATGTACTCCTTTTCCTATTTGGAACCAGTTTGTTGTTCCATGTCCAGTTCTAATTGTTGCTTTGTGACCTGCATACAGGTTTCTCAAGAGATACCTGTGGTCAGGTGGTCTGGTATTCCCATCTCTTTCAGAATTTCCCACAGTTTATTGTGATCCACACAGTCAAAGGGTTTGGCATAGTCCATACAGCAGAAAAAGATGTTTTTCTGGAACTCTTTTGCTTTTTCAATGATCCAGCAGATGTTGGCAATTTGATCTCTGGTTCCTCTGCCTTTTCTAAAACCAGCTTGAACATCTGGAATTTCACGGTTTACATATTGCTATCTACATCTATATCTATATCATCTATATACATATATAATCCACAAGCAACAGATGTTGGAGAGGGTGTGGAGAGAAGGGAACCCTCCCACTCTTTTGATGCAAATATCAACTGGTATAGCCACTATAGAGAAGAGTCTGGATCTTTCTTTAAACTAAAGATAGAGCTACTATATGACCCTGCCATCTCACTCCCAAGCATATATCCAGATAAAAACAAGATCTGAAAGGATAAATGCACACCAAGATTCATTGCAACACTGTTTACAATAGCCAAGACATGGAAGCAACCTAAATGCCCATCCAAAGAGCAATGGATAAAGAAGATGAGGTAATATATACAATGGAATATTACTCAGCCATTAACAAGAATTAATAATGCCATTTGCAGCAACATGGATGAACCTAGACAGTGTCATACTGAGTGAAGTAAGCTAGACAGAGAAGGAGAAATATCATGTGACACCACTTATATGTGGAATCAAAAAAGAAATGATACAAATGAACATAATTACAAAACAGAAAGAGGCTCACAGACTTAGAAAACAAACTTATGGTTGCCAGGGGTAAGGGACAGTTAGGAAGTTTGGGAAGGTCATGTACACACTGATATATTTAAAATGGGTAACCAACAAGGACCTATTATATAGCACATGGAACTTTACTCAATATTATGTGCCAGCCTGGATGGAAGGGGATTTTGTGGGGGAATGGATACATGCTGAGTCCCTTTGCTATTCACCTGAAACTTCTACATACTTGTTAATTAGCTATACAAAAAAAAAAAAAAAAAAAAGTTTAAAGTTTGAAAAAAATCATTCTGTAATTTCATGTTAATGAAATTATATATCATGACTGATTCTGGCTTCTTTTATCATCATAGCACTGTTGGATCCATCCATGTACTAATACAGTGCATGTTTGCATGCTCATTCCTTCAGTTGTGTCCAACTGTTTGCAACCCCATGGACTATAGCCTGCCAGGCTCTTCTATTCATGGGATTATTCAGGCAAGAATACTGGAGTGGGTTGCCATTTCCTCCTTCTGGGGATGTTCCCGACCCAGGGATTGAACCCACATCTTCTGCATTGGCAGGCAGATTCTTTATCACTGAGTCACCTGGAAAACCCCTGTATATAGTAGTTCATTTTATCTTACTGCTGAGTAGTCCATTATGTACTTAGACCATACCCATTCCCTTGTTGATAGGATTTGGATTGTCTCCTGCTTTTGGCTATACTGAATAAAACTGTCATAAACATTCTTGTACAGTGCCTTTTGAGACATGTTTTTATTACTTTTGAGTTAAACTCTAGAAGTACAATTGCTGGGTCATAAGTATGTGTTTATTTTTAAAGAAACTACCCAACTATTTTCCAGAGTAACTGCACTCTTTCTCACGGTAAAGGGCAATGCATGAAAGTTCTGTTTGCTCTGTAGCCTGCACCACATTTGGTGTTGCCAATATTTTGTTATATTGACCTTTTTTTTTTTTTTTCAAATTTATAGTGATATCTCACTATGGTTTTGATTTGTATTTCTATGACAATGAATAAGATTTGACACTTTTTCCTTCTGCTTTTTAAATGTTTTGTGTATTTTATAAGAGTTTAAGTCTTTTCCACATTTTATATTTCCTGAGTTGTGAGTGTTTCAAAATATTTTTAATAGAGTGTTTTGTTAGATATATGAATTATAAATATATTATTTTCTGTTTAATATTTCTAGCTGTTTAATTTATGACAGGTGTATTCTGATAAGCAAATGTGTTCAACTTTCAGTAAGTTTATATAATCAATTTATATTTTCAAGGTTCATTCTATGCCCTTTCTAAGAAAATTTGCCAGCTTCAAAGTTGCACAGATATTCTATGTTGTTTCCTAGTAGTTTCACTTGTAGTCTCCTTTCTACCTTTAATTCATATTTGCTGTGATATAAAATAAAAGTCAAGTTTCTTTTTCCATAGATATGTGGAAAATATTTTCCTTCCATACTGAATTTATCTGTCACACTTTTCATCTATTCCTAATTCACTAAGACAGTTTTTAATCACAAATAGATATGCTGCTGCTGCTGCTGCTGCTGCTGCTGCTGCTGCTGCTGCTAAGTCGCTTCAGTCGTGTCTGACTTTGTCTGACCCCATAGACGGCAGCCCGCCAGGCTCCCCCACCCCTGGGATCCTCCAGGCAAGAATACTGGAGTGGGTTGCCATGTCCTTCTCCAATGCATGAAAGTGAAAAGTGAAAGTGAAGTCGCTCAGTCGTGTCCGACTATTAGCGACCCCATGGACTGTAGCCTAGCAGGTTCCTCCATCCATGGGATTTTCCAGGCAAAGAGTACTGAAGTGGGTTGCCATTTCCTTCTCCACAAATGGATATGATATTTTGTCAAATATTTACATATTTGTTAAAATAATCAGTATATAAATGTGATGAATTACACTGACTGACTTTTGTATGCTAAAACAACCTTGTATTACTAGATTAAATCATACATCATGGTATTGTATTCTTTTCCAATATCCCTAACTTTATTGCATAAAATTTTACATAGAATTTTTGCATCTATGTTCAGCAGGATTATTGATCTGGAATTTAACATTCTCTTAAATAATATTAGTCTAGGTCAGAGACGACTGAGCGACTTCACTTTCACTTTTCACTTTCATGCATTGGAGAAGGAAATGGCAACTCACTCCAGTATTCTTGCCTGGAGAATCAATCCCAGGGACAGAGGAGCCTGGTGGGCTGCTGTCTATGGGATCGCACAGAGTCAGACACGACTGAAGCGACTTAGCAGCAGCAGCAGGTCTTAGTTTTATGGTTAAATGGTTTCATAAAGAGAAATTATTCCCTTATATTCTATTTTTAAAAAATAAATTTTGTATAGGATTAATTTTATTCTTTACTAAATATTTGGTTGAGATCACAAATGAAAACATCTTGTCCTAGGGTTTTATTTGTGGAAAATGCAATTTTGTTCAATTACAAATTATATTCTTTATTTAAAAAAATTACATTCTTTAATTGATAACAGTATATCTATTTTAAAAATGTTTATTTGTGTATAGTCAGTTTACAATGTTGTGTTGGTTTCAGGTGTACAGTAAAATCAATCACTTACACACACATATACCACCACTATTTTTTAGATTATTTTCTCATATAGGAAATTACAGAATACTGAATAAAGTTCCCTGTGCTATAAAGTAGGTTCTTTTTATTTACTTATTTTGTATATGGTAGAGCAAATATGTCAATTCCAATCTTTCAATTTATCCTTCCCCCACTGCTGCTGGTGCTGCTGCTAAGTCGCTTCAGTCATGTTCGACTCTGTGTGACCCCATAGACGGAAGCTCACCAGGCTCCCCCGTCCCTGGGATTCTCCAGGCAAGAACACTGGAGTGGGTTGCCATTTCCTTCTCCAATGCATGAAAGTGAAAAGAGAAAGTGAAGTCGCTCAGTCGTGTCAGACTCTTAGCGACCCCATGGACTGGAGCCTACCAGGCTCCTCCATCCATGGATTTTCCAGGCAAGAGTACTGGAGTGGGATGCCATTGCCTTCCCCTTCCCCCACTATGCCCTGGTAATCATAAGTTGTTTTCCACATCTGTGATTCTACTTCTGCTTTGTAAATAAGTTCATTAGTACCATTTTTTTTTTTTTAGATTCCACATATAAGCAATATCATATCATATTTGTCTTTCTCTGCCTGACTTACTTCACTCAGTATGACATTCTCTAGGTCCATCCATGTTACAGCAAATGGCATTCTTTTTTTTATGGCTGAGTAATGTTCTACTGTATGTATGTATGACATTTTTATCCATTCCTCTGTTGACAGACATTTAGGTTGTTTCCATGTCCTGGCTAGTGTAAATAGTGTAAATGTCCTGGCTAGTGTAAATAGTGTAAATGTCCTGGCTAGTGTAAATGAACTGGCTAGTGTAAATAGTGTAAATCAGATCAGATCAGATCAGTCGCTCAGTCGTGTCCGACTCTTTGCGACCCCATGAACCGCAGCACGCCAGGCCTCCCTGTCCATCACCAGCTCCCGGAGGTCACTCAGACTCGCATCCATCGAGTCAGTGATGCCATCCAGCCATCTCATCCTCTGTCGTCCCCTTCTCCTCCTGCCCTCAATCCCTCCCAGCATCAGAGTCTTCTCCAATGAGTCAACTCTTCGCATAAATAGTGTAGTGTAAATAGTGTAAATGTCCTGGCTAGTGTAGTGTAAATAATAGTGTAGTGTAAATAGTGTAAATGTCCTGGCTAGTGTAAATAGTGTAAATGTCCTGGCTAGTGTAAATAGTGTAAATGTCCTGGCTAGTGTAAATGAACATTGGGGTGCATGTATTGCTTCAAATTATGGTGTTCTGTTCCATGGGGTTGCAAAGACTCGGACATGACTGAGAGACTTGTGGATACCTCTCTTGGAGTAGGATTGCAAAGTCATACGGTCGGTCTATTTTTTATTTTAAGGAAGCACCATACTGTTCTTCATAGTGAGTGTACCAGTTTACATTCCCACCAACAGTGTAAGAGGGCTCCCTTCTCTCCACACCTTCTCCAGCATTTATTGTTTGTAGATTATATGATGATGGCCATTCTGACAGATGTGAGAATGCAGCTTTGATTTGAATTTCTTTAATAATTTGTGATGTTGAACATCTTTTCATGCACTTTTTAACCATCTGTATGTCTTTCTTGGAACAATGTTTATTTAGATCTTCTGCCCATGTTTTTATTGGGTTTTTTATTATATTGACCTGCAAAAGCTATTGGTATATTTTAGAAATTAATCCCCTGTCAATTGCTTTCTTTGCAAATATTTTCTCCCATTCTGGTGATTGTCTTATCATTTTGTTTATGGTTTCCTTTGCTATGAAAAAATTTTTAAGTTTAATTAGGTCTTATATATTCTTTTCTATTTCTTTAATTTAGAACATGGATTGAAAAAGATCTCACTTCATTTTATGTCAAAGAGTGTTCTGCCTATGTTTTCCACTAAGAGTTTTATACTATCCAGCCTTAGATTTGGGTATTTAATCCTTTTTGAGTCAATTTTTGTGTATCAAATTAGGGAATGTTCTAATTTCATTCTTTTTCATGTAGCTGTCCAGTTTTTCCAGTGCCACTTATTGAAGAGACTGTCTTTTTTCTATTGTACTAATATATTCTTGCCTCTTTTGTCACATGTTAGGTGATCATAAGTTTATGGGTTTATCTCCTGTTTCATTGATATATATTTCTGTTTCTGTGCTGTGCCATACTGTTTTGATGATTGTAGCTTTGTAATATTTTCTCAAGAAATTTGTTCATTTCATATAATTTATTGGCATAACATTGTTCATAATGGCCATGTCGTCTTAATAATCTCTGTTGGATCTGTACTGTTATTCTTTTCTCTGATATTTTTATTTGTATTGTTTATTTCTATTCTAAGTTAGACTTACCAGGGTCTTATTAACTGTACCAATATTTTCATAAAATTATAGATTTATTGATTTTTTTCCATTTTTTTTCTCTCTTTTCTATTTGTTATTTTTCATAATTTCACTTTTCCACTGATTTTGGGCTCAGTTTCTTTAATTTTTAGCTCTAAAAGTGGAAATACAATTCATTGCTTCCTTTCTCCTTTTCTAATATATACATTCAAAACTATGTATTTTTTTCTGTGAGATATATTTCTTTTGCTTTCATGTTTTTGCTATTGGGCAGGCTACTTTCAATCTCATTACCTTCCATTAAAATTATTTGTGTTTTTTCTTGGATGCTTTTAGAATGTTTTCTATATATTTTGACATAGTGTGGGATCATTATATACTATATCTCCTCCTATGTCTCTTGTTAGCCTAAAATATTCTCATCTGTTGTATTTCAATTTCTGGTACTAAGAATAAACATGTTTTAGACATTCTCATCCAATCCTTTGGCTCTTCAAATGTCTAGTAATTTCTTACCTCTACAATGAAAATTTCTTCTACCCCTCTCTCTAGTTTCCATGAGTGGGACCTTTATTAACATAGCACTGCTGGTCTCTCTCTCTACCTCCTCTCTCAGTCCTCAAGGGAAGGAGAAAATAATCTGACTGGTATTTTGGAGCAGGATCAGATACAAAGGTTCAGCTCTTTATAATCTCTCTTTTTAAGATTGGTCTGTCACCACTGTTTTGCTCTGGACCACCCATAAAACTCAGGGATACTGGTTCTTTACCTGCTAAGAGAGGCTTACAAATGTCCAGTGCTGCCTGTGCTGAGATATGTGAAAGTTGCTCAGTCATGCCCGATTCTTTGCAACCCCATGAACTATACAGACCATCAGTCCATGAAATTCTCCAGGCCAGGATACTGAAGTACATAGCTTTTCCCTTCTCCAGGGGATCTTCCCAACCCAGGGATTGAACTCACATCTCTGGCATTGCAGGTGAATTCTTTACCAGCTGAGCCACCAGGAAAGCCCAAGAATACTGGAGTGGGTAGCCTATCCCTTCTACAGAGGATCTTCCCAACCCATGAATAGAACCAGGGTCTCCTGCATTGCAGGCAGATTCTGTGCTGAGGTATATTAAATCTTTAATTTTGGGCTTTGTTAAGTCACCGTCTAACCTGGACTTTGTTGACAATAAACTTTATATTTTCATTTCCATGTTTTTCTTTTTATATCCCTTTGTTGTTTCATATATAAACAAAAAATAGGAAAATATATTATTTCCATAAAATCTAAGCATTATCTTTCAGATTGCTGTTTAAATATTACTTCTTCTAAGATTCCTTGCCACATTATTCATTTATTTAGCACCTATATTATTTCCATAAAATCTGAGCATCATCTTTCAGATTGCTGTTTAAATATTACTTCTTCTAAGATTCCTTGCCACATCATTCATTTATTTAGCACCTATATATTACTTTTTCATTGTGTCCTATATGTCTTTATTATAGTGATTAATACAAGCCATAATTATCTATTTCCTTATTTGTCTATTGCTCCTTTTCTCCATTAAATTTTTAAATCTAATAATAAAATAAAGTTAACATAGTTTAAAGATTACAATTTTAACATTTTGAAGTGTATAGTCAGTGGTTTTTAGTACATCCACATGCAACCATCAATTCAATTCAGTTCAGTCACTCAGTCGTGTCTGACTCTTTGGGACCCCATGAATCGCAGCACGCCAGGCCTCCCTGTCCATCACCAACTCCTGGAGGTCACTCAGACTCATATTGATCGAGTCAGTGATGCCATCCAGCCATCTCATCCTCTGTCATCCCCTTCTCCTCCTGCCCCCAATCCCTCCCAGCCTCAGAGTTTTCCAATGAGGCAACTCTTTGCATGAGGTGGCCAAAGTACTGGAGTTCAGCTTTAGCATCATTCCTTCCAAAGAAATCCCAGGGCTGATCTCCTTCAGAATGGACTGGTTGGATCTCCTTGCAGTCCAAGGGACTGTCAAGAGTCTTCTCCAACACCACAGTTCAAAAGCATCAATTCTTTGGCACTCAGCTTTCTTCACAGTCCAACTCTCACATCCATATATGACCACTGGAAAAACCATAGACTTGACTAGATGGACCTTTGTTGGCAAAGTAATGTCTCTGCTTTTCAATATGCTATCTAGGTTGGTCATAACGTTTCTTCTAACGAGTAAGTGTTTTTTAATTTCGTGGCTGCAGTCACCATCTGCAGTGATTTTGGAGCCCCCCAAAATAAAGTCTGACACTGTTTCCACTATTTCCTCATCTATCTCCCAGGAAGTGAGGACCAGATGCCATGATCTTCGTTTTCTGAATGTTGGGTTTTAAGACAACTTTTTCACTCTTCTCTTTCACTTTCATCAAGACGCTTTTTAGTTCCTCTTCACTTTCTGCCATAAGGGTGGTGTCTTCTGCATATCTGAGGTTATTGATAATTCTCCCAGCAATCTTGATTCCAGCTTATGCTTCTTCCAGCCCAGCATTTCTCATGATGTACTCTGCATATAAGTTAAATAAGCATGGTGACAATATATAGCCTTGAAGTATTCTTTTTCCAATTTGGAACCAAACTGTTGTTCCATGTCCAGTTCTAACTGTTGCTTCCTGACCTGCATACAGATTTCTCAAGAGGCAGGTCAGGTGGTCTGGTATTCCCATCTCTTTCAGAATTTTCCACAGTTTATTGTGATCCACACAGTCAAAGACTTTGGCATAGTCAATAAAGTAGAAATAGATGTTTTTCTGGAATTCTCTTACTTTTTGATGATCCAGCAGATGTTGGCAATTTGGTCTCTGGTTCCTCTGCCTTTTCTAAAACCAGCTTGAACAAATGGAAGTTCACCTAATTCCAAAACATTTCAACACTTCAAAAACAAAGTTTGTCAAAGATAAGGTGTCCCTCTTACACTGTTGGTGGGAATGCAAACTAGTACAGCCACTATGGAGAACAATATGGAGATTCCTCAAAAAACTGAGAATAGAACTGCCTTATGATCCAGCAATCCCACTGCTGGGCATACACACTGAGAAAACCAGAATTGAAAGAGGCACGTGTACCCCAATGTTCATAGCAGCACTGTTTACAATAGCCAGGACTTGGAAGCAACCTAGATGTCCATCAGCAGATGAATGGATAAGAAAGCTGTGGAACATATACACAATGGAGTATTACTCAGCCATTAAAAAGAAAACATTTGAATCAGTTCTAATGAGGTGGATGGAACTGGAGCCTATTATACAGAGTGAAGTAAGCCAGAAAGAAAAACACAAATACAGTATACTAACGTATATATATGGAATTTAGAAAGATGGTAACAATAACCCTGTTTACGAGACAGCAAAAGAGACACTGATGTATAGAACAGTCTTTTGGACTCTGGGAGAGGGAGAGGGTGGGATGATTTGGGAGAATAGCATTGAAATATGTATAATATCATTTCTGACACAAGTCGCCAGTCCAGGTACGATGCCTGATGGCGGATGCCTGGGGCTGGCGCACTGGGACGATCCAGAGGGATGGTGTGGGGAGGGAGGAGGGAGGAGGATTCAGGATGGGGAACACATGTATACTTGTGGCGGATTCATTTTGATGAATGGCAAAAGCAATACAATATTGTAAAGTTAAGCAAAATAAAATTAAAAAAAAAAAAAAGTTTGGGCCCATTAAGTAAACTCCTCATTCCTATTTCTCCATCTCTCGTGTTCTTTGGCAATCAGTAATCTACTTTCAGTCTCTGTGGATTTGCCTATTACAGACATTTCATACAAATGGAATTACGTGTGACCTTTTGTGCCTTGTTTTCTATTAACATTATGTTTTCAAGGTTCATAAAGGCTACAGCATGTATTAGGACTTTATTTTTATGGCTGAATGATATTGCATTGTATGAATATATCAAATGATTTATACCTTTTTGGCTATTATGAAAAACACTGCTGTGAATAATTGGGTACAAATTTTTGTGTGAATAGATGTTTTCACGTCACTTGGGTTAGCAACTTTGTTTCACTTTTTGGGAAACCACCAAATTGTTTTTCCCAGCAATTTGGCCATTTTATATTTCCATCATCAATACTTTTCCAACATATTTTAGACTTCACAAAGGTAAGGACTATTTTGTGCACCACTATATACTAGTACCTAGGGCAAAAAGCCTGATACACAGAATATTCTAATTAGATATGTGGTTAAATAAAGGAATAAATAAATGAAATGGTTTAGATGCTTTCCAAAGGTATATTCCTAGTACATATACAAAGGTATGATAAATGTTAAAAAAACAGTATTATTACTTTTGAATTTGCACTAATTTGGGTCCTTGTCTGCACCATAAAGTTAAAATTGGTTTGAGTTATTTAAGTGTCTGCTGATTTCAGGGAAAAATGCCAGATAAAATTGACTCTTACTGGCAACTACTCAGCTTGCAATAAGAAATATTGGAATATTGAATGATTTGCCAGTCTCTGGAACTGTTTACAGTTACATGAAAAGAACAGCAGCACAATATTGTGGCTCAGAGAAAGTAACGCCAAACGTCAGCACCTTCAGGATAAACAGCTGAGGTGAATGATCACCTAACCTCAAATTTCCCATCTAGTTAAGCGATGAGGAAATTTATATCCACCCCAATAAGCCACTACTCAGAGTCATTTTCCAATCCATCCTCCATCCCTTAGTCCAAATTAACTTTTATGCCATCTTGCTGTTAATATTTCTAAGTATATATACCATAGTTTTTAGAACTAAGTTTAAAACCTAATATAGTCTGCAGGATAATTATGTAAAGGCATTTGTGACAAAGGTTATGCAGTCTATGGAGTTAGATGGTTCTGGTTTGTATTTTGGTTCCAACCTTTTCTAGCTAAGTGAGTTTAGAAGATAGGTGTTATTTGAGTCTCAGATGTTTCATCAGAAACTGGGATAACAGTAACAATATCTGCATTATGGATTTGTCCCCTGTTAGTCTTTTCTCATGCCACTCACCTACCTCTTGCTATGTCCCAGGGATACCAGACTTCTCTTTGCTCCTCAAATATATCATGGTTTTTCTCTCTATTTCCTTTTCCTGAGGTATACACTCTATCCAATATCTCACCATCATTCTCATTTAATTCTTTCCCATGGAGGTTTTTTCCTTCATAGAAGTTTTCAAAATTATAATTATTCAACTACTTATATAAGTATTTGATTTCTGCCTGTATTATTTGATTGACTGAAAACTCCCTTTTGACCATCACTAAATGGGTGAATGCTTGAATGAAAGCCATCACATGGATATGTTTTGAATGAATAAATACAACATTTTAAATGAATTATAGTCCAACAAATGTTTTAAAGAGCAAGTTTTGCCTATGGCATCATCTTACTGACCTCAGAGCATGTCCTGAGCCCCTGAAGATTATTCTTGCATTGATCCTCCAGGGTCTTATCCTATTCCCTTAGTCCCGGACTTCTATGACCATCTCATCTCATAGCTTACCCATTTAATTTAAATCATTATAGCATCCACTCTGACCTCTGTATCCTAGAACTCTTTTTCCATCCTATTTGTTTGGTAAATCATTTAGAGAAACATTTTTTTTCTCATACAACTTGGTTGCTTCCATCCTTGGCAAATCTTGGCCCTGTGCTGTAGTTTGCACTTCTCATGTCTGTATATAAATTCTTTCCCTAGGGAAGTCAGTTCCAGATGTATCAAGACATATCCTGACAGCAAAAGGAACATGGAAATAATTTCAGAGTTAGCAATCACAATCCAGTTACAAGATCTAAGACAGGTGACATAATTCTAAGCCCTGGAAGGCCAGCTCTGATGGACACTGGTTCTGAAATTGGATCTGAACATGGGCTCCCAGTGGAACATATAAGACAGAGTGAGAAGTTTTGCAGGGACTCATGTAGGTCAGGCTATGCCCAAGCAAATGATCCGCAAGCAAATAGAACACAACCTTTTTCTCCCTTACAAGCTGGTTTACAGTTGACCCTAAATGTATCAACTTTAAGCACTATAGTGAACAAGGAATCTATTTCTCTCACTGTCTGAAGCATAACTCAAACGTGCCAGTGAAGTGAAGTGAAGTGAAGTCGCTCAGTCGTGTCCGACTCTTTGCGACCCCGTGGACTGTAGCCCACCAGGCTCCTCTGTCCATGGGATTCTCCAGGCAAGAATACTGGAGTGGGTTGCCATTTCCTTCTCCAGGGGATCTTCCCGACCCAGGGATCAAACCCAGGTCTCCTGCATTGCAGGCAGATGCTTTAACCTCTGAGCCACCTGGGAAGCACCAGTAAACATAGTAAATGCATACAACCTGTGATAAAGGATTTTTCCTAAAATCTTTCAATTTCTGGATATTTCTCATACTGAGGTTGTGAGGGGCTCTAGTTTCAAAATCCAGCCTGACAAGCTTTGCACAAATGATTTTTGCCTTTGTTTTTAATATTACAGTCCTTGACTAAGCCTTACTGGGATGATGTTCCTTAAGTGAAAAAACCTGTTTAAAACTCTGTCCCAAACACTTTGACTCTATGGCCTCAGCAAGTCATCTATTTTTTTTTTTTTTTTCTTGGATCTCAGTTTGTCAGTGGTCTTGCAGTATAATGGTGATTTATCGAAAAACATGTTTACAATTTCTGTTGTAGGGACTGCAACAGTAACCACAGTGGCATGATATATAGTGTTAGGTATCTTCAGATACATATTTGAGTGCAGACTAGGAATATAATCTTGTGAGCATGATAAGGATGGTTGCTCCATAAACTCTGTTCTATGGAACTTTCAGGACAATGATAGATGTAAGGCATATACAAAAACAATGAGAATATTAACAACAGAGGTTATACCTAAGGGTAATACTGAACTGTCAGACATGCAAGGTGCTACTTGTCCCCTTGAGTAGTTGAAAAGAAGGGGTTTTAACATGGTCTACAATTATGGTGGCAGGAAAAACAGAGACTAGGAAAAGGCAAAAACATAGGATATAGAACGTTGAAGAACATGTTAAATAAGTATTGAGTAGAACAGTCTGTAAATATACCAGTTCAACGAAGGGAAAAATCTGAATTTATGGAGACGAAGCAGGTTAGGGCCATATCATCGAAGATTTTGGATGCCAGGCTAAAATGTTTAGATTTTATATGCAGGCTGCTGCTGCTAGATATGCAACTAGATATTATTTTATCAAATTGTTTCCTTAAGAGTCGCTTCAGTCGCTCAGTCGTGTCCAACTCTTCGTGACCCCATGGACTGCAGCCTACCAGGCTCCTCCGTCTATGGGATTTTCCAGGCAAGAGTACTGGAGTGGGGTGCAATCACCTTCTCCAACATATAGTATATATTAGTATAATAATAAATCTGGTGCTGCTGCTGCTGCTGCTGCTAAGTCACTTCAGTCGTGTCCGACTCTGTGCGACCCCATAGATGGCAGCCCACCAGGCTCTGCTGTCGCTGGGATTCTCCAGGCAAGAACACTGGAGTGTATTGCCATTTCCTTCTCCAAAGCATGAAAGTGAAAAGTGAAAGTGAAGTTGCTCAGTCGTGTCCAACTCTTCACAACCCCATGGACTGCAGCCTACCAGGCTCCTCCGTCCATGGGATTTTCCAGGCAAGAGTACTGGAGTGGGGTGCCATTGGATGCCAATGATAGTTTCTGAAAAGTTGTTTTAAAGGATTTCGCTTCTTATTGGAAGGAAAAGTTGGAGGAGGGGAACATAGTGAGGGGTGTTGTTAGAAAGCTGGGAGACATGGAGACCACCTAATCCATAAATACTTACATTATAATTGAGATAACAGGAAAGGTGACAGTAAAATTGCCCCTGTTTCCTTTTTCGTCTGGCTTAACTCAGACTGGGCTTCCCTGATGGCTCATCTGGTAAAGAATCTGTCTGCAGTGCAGGAAACCTGGATTAGGTCCCTCCCTAGGTTGGGAAGATCCCCTGGAGAAGGGAAAGACTACCCACTCCAGTATTCTGGCTTGAAGAATTTCATGTAGTATATAGTTCATGGGGTCGCAAAGAGTCAGACACAACTGAGTGACTTTCGCTTCACTTCACTTATTTGAGACCAGCACAGCATGTGAGAAATTTTACATTGTATTCTCCCAAAGAGCCCCAGGCTCAGAGCAAGGACCTCCATGTTAATGAAAAAGTAAAGGAATATCTGAGCTCTGAGAGGAGAATGCTGTTGATTTCTGTGAACTGCTTCTCTGAATGACATCATCTTCTAGAGAGTGTTGTGCTCTTTCCTTATACTTTTGGATACGGTATCTTAGGTATTTGCATTTTATCAGAGATAAAGTCAGTATTTCAGCAAATTTAGATACTCTCTTCTTCTTTCAATAAAAGAGCATTGGGGCTTGATAACAAGGTACTGAAAACTCTGATGCCAGTGTACACTATTATCACCAAGAATGTCAAAAAGAAAATGAGCAATACAATGTAGGAAGAGAAAATACCAGTGTATATTTGGGATGTTTCTCTCTCTTATTGGCTTGAAAATAGTCTGCAAAGACAATCTCAAATGTTCTTACAAAAAGGCAGATACATGGTAACCACTGTCATTCTATTTAATGGATGTAGGTGACCAGATGTAGAGAAATGAAAGCGAAGATAAGCTTCATAAATTCAACAATAAAGACATTTCAACACTTGGTCAATACACAATAAGAATAGAGAGCTGCTGCTAAGTCACTTCAGTCGTGTCTGACTCTGTGCGACCCCATAGATGGCAGCCCACCAGGCTTCTCTGTCCATGGGATTCTTCAGGCAAGAACACTGGAGTGGGTTGCCATTTCCTCCTCCAATGCATGAAAGTGAAAAGTCAAAGTGAAATCACTCAGTTGTGTCCAACTCCTAGCGATCCCATGGACTGCAGCCTACCAGGCTCCTCCGTCCATGGGATTTTCCAGGCAAGAGTGCTGGAATGGGGTGCCATTGCCTTCTCCAAAGTTACACCTTTAGGAATAGAGAAATGAAAAGTTTACAATAATCAACCCATTCCTTGATTGCTCAGTGATATTTCCTACTTTTTTTTTTTTTTTTTGGAAAGACAGTAACTTGGATGCAGAGGTGACTAATTGATCTTTCCAACATTTTCTTAAGAGTGAGATTTTAAATAATAGGTCAGCCAATTTGTTGGCTCTTCACAATATGCTATTCAATGATAGCTACAGAGGAGTATAGGCGTCATTGGTTTGGAAGCAATAAAATTATTCACCGAATAGGCACTGAGCTAGGCACTTGTTGAGCTAGGCACGCTCAGTCGTGTCCGAATCTTAGTAACCCCATGGACTGCAGCCCACCAGGCTCCTCTGTCCATGGGGTTTTCCAGGAAAGAGTACTGGAGTGGGGTGCCATTGCCTTCTCCGTCCTTAATAGTATACAATCATAAATATATACCTATGTATTTTGAAAACAGTCACAATGTTTTCAAGTATTGATACATAGTATTTTTTAAATCTAAAACTCCAGAGATGTTGAAACTATCACAATATCCATGTTATAGATGGAAAAACTAAGATTTAAAGAGGTAAAATCAGCAACTTCCCTGGTGGTCCAGCGGTTAAGAATCTGCTTGCCAAAGGAGGGTATGCAGGTTTGATCCTTGGTCTGGGAAAATCCCACTTGCTGCAGAGGAATTGAGCCCAGGCTCCACCACGACTGAGCTGGTGGGCTGCGACTGCTGAAACCCACACACCCTAGAGCCTGTGCTCTGCAACAAGAGAAGGCACAACAATGAGTAGCCCATACACTGCAATAAAAAGTAATTCTTGTTGAGCATAATTAGACAAAAACCCGTGCCAGCAATGAGGATCTATCACAGCCAAAAATCAATAAGTATTTTTTTTAAAAAAAGAATAACAAGACTTTTTTAAAAAAGGAGCAAAATCACATCACATTAGAAAATCAAATTGCCAAACAGAAATGCTAATTTGCATATAAAACAGAACTCATTCCAATAAAGAACTTGAATGTGAATACTTAAAGGATGAATTCTAAAACAAGTTTTTCACATTAATTTATGGTTCATTCTACATTTTTTTCTTTACAGCCCAGTCTCTAATTTCTTTATTTTCATATCCTTTCAACTTTCAACAAAAGGTAGCATATTCTACAAACACAAAGTGAAGGGGTTGTGATTTTATTTGCTTCTAAGTTCTCTTCAGTTTGTGACAATTACATTAAGCATTTCTTGAAAGAACCCAGCCACCAACCTGTTTTTGTTGTCAGCAAATATTATGATGTAATGACAGTTAAAGTCTTTAATTATATAGGCTGATTACTACATACTGTTCATGGGGTTCTCTAGGCAAGAACACTGAAGTGGTCCGCCATTCCCTTCTCTAGTAGACCACATTTTGTCAGATCTCTCCACTATGACCTGTCCATCTTGGATGGCCCCTGCATGGCATGGCTCAGAGCTTCCTTGAGTTACAGAAGGCTGTGATCCATGAGAGCATTTTGGTTAGTTTTCTGGGATTGTGGTTTTCATTCTGGAGGCTGTAGGATTATAGCTCTTGATTCCTGATGGGAGGGACTGGCGTTGGGGAAAACTGGGTCCTGCTCTGGTGGGCAGGGCCCTGTTCAGTAAATCTTTAATACAAATATCTGCTGATGGGTGGGGCTGTGCTTCCTCTTGTGAGGTGACTCAGTCCTGGGATGCACAGGCTTCAAAATGTACCTGGAATGTACCTCCAAAAAGGACTTATGCCAACACACACCTACCAGGACTGCTGCTGCCAGTGCCCCTGTCCTTACAGGAGGCCACTGCTGACCCACACCTCCACAGGAGATCCTCAAACACTCACAGACAAGTCTGGCTCAGTATCTTGTGGGGTCATTGCTCCTTTCCCCTGAGTCCTGGTGTGCACAAGATTTTGTGCTGTCCGAAAGAATACCTATGTCAACTGTTTGGGGAGACTTATTGTGTGGGTCACAACAAACTGTGGAAAATTCTTAAAGAGAGGGGAATACCAGACCACCTTACCTGTCTCCTGAGAAACCTATATGCAGATCAAGAAGCAACAGACTGGTTCAAAATTGGGAAAGAAGTATGACAAGGCTATGTATAGTGTCACCCTGTCTATTTAACTTTTATGCAGATTACCTCATGCAGAACGCTGGGCTGGATGAAACACAACCTGGAATCAAGATTGCTGGAAGAAATAATGACAATCTCACATATGCAGATGATACCATTCTAATGGCAGAAAGTGAAGAGGAACTAAAGGGCCTCTTGATGAAGGTGACAGAGGAAAGTGAAAAAGCTGGCTTAAAACTCAATATGCAAAAACCAAAAATCATGGCATCTAGTCCCATCACTTCATGTCAAATAGATTGGAAAAATGTGACAGATTTTATTTTCTTGGGCTCCAAAATCACTGCAGATGGTGACTGCAGCCATGAAATTAAAAGATGCTTGCTTTTTGGAAGAAAGCTATGGGAAAACTAGAGAGCATATTAAAAAGCAGAGATATTACTTTGCCAACAAAAGTCCATATGGTCAAAGCTATGGTTTTTCCAGTAGTCCTATATGGATATGACAGTTGGACCATGTAGAAGGCTGAGTGCTAAAGAACTGATGCTTTCTAATTGTGGTGTTGGACAAGACTCTTGAGAGTCCCTTGGAGAACAAGGAGATCAAACCTGTCAATGCTAAAGGAAGTCAACCCTGAATACTCATTGAAAGAACTGATGCTGAAGCTGAAGCTCCATTACTTTGGACAGCTGATGTGAAGAACTGACTCACTGGAAAAGACCCAATGCTGGGAAAGACTGAAGTCAAAAGGAGATGAGGGTGGCAGATAGTTAGATAGCATCACCAATTCAATGGACGTGAATTTGAGCAAACTCTGGGAGACAGCAAAGGCAGGAAAGCCTGGTGTACTGCAATCCATGGAGTCACAAAGAGTTGGACAAGACTTAAGTGACTGAACAACAATAACAAGGCAGAGGGCATCAAGAAGAGCAGAGTAAAGCCATTTTTAAAATGAGCTCTCCATAAAATGATGACAGTGAGGAAACTGAATTTCTGTCTGGAATTTTAAAAAGAGGTGTAAGAAATGAGACCTGTTGGCTCATCTCTGTATATAAAAAGGAAAATAAAATATCTTTTCTATAAGTGATTAAGATGAAAGGACTTAATATTGGTATTTGATAGTTCTGTAATTGTGTATCAATTACACTCATTGTGAATCTGCACCAGATCAATGAGTTGACATTGAAGTATCACTATCTCTCAGCCCTGTAATCTTCACATAATTAGATTTCTAAGGAAATCCTTCTGGGCAAAAAAGGCCTATTTTCAAAGAGAGTTGTGCATTATGCATCATACAATGGAAAAAAAGCAGCAAGAGATTGGTTATAACTCATTTGTCTAATAACTAGTTATACCTTCACCTTTTTTGAGTCTTACCTTCATCATTTGTGATGCCAGGAGTTCAAATAAATGATCTTCAGATTATTCTAACTCTAGTATCCCATGATGTTTAGACATGCCTGTTGCAATTACAGAGAAGTATATTTAGCTTCATAAGCTCAGCAATTATCTAAAAACATCTCTATTTTTCTACTATTTCAACTCTATTTCCATCTTTTCTACTTTCATAGTTTTGGGGAATATTGTATTGGAATTAAATCTTTAGAATCTCAAATGTTCCCAGATGAGCATTTGAACTTTAAAAATATTTTAACTTCCTTCAAAGCATTGTTCATGACATTAACTTGAATATGAAAAACATTAACTTGAATACCCACTGCACATACTGAGAAAGACTTGGAACTAGGTGTTTCTTTAAATAAAAGTTTTCTAAGAAGCTAGAACTATGAACCTCATGGCCCATAATGGAGACAAGAGAAAAAACAATGGAAATCATACACACTTTAAGGAGAAAAATCTGTTTATTCTTCAATAGTTCCCTGACTTCTGTTCACTTAAAAGACAATGAAAAATTCTAAATAGACATTGCTGTATTAGATTTGAGAAAGTCTTATAAGTATTCGACATGATAAGGCTCCCAACTGCTGATGTAGGAAGACATATCATTTCTAGAGATTTTTTTTCTTCTTTCTAGTTCCCGTATCCAAATGAACAAAAGTGATCTCTTTTCTAACCACTTTAGAAATAGATACTATCTGGAAATCTAGAGAATATGTACAAATTTCATCTTAATGTTATTCATTGTATCTGTACCAAAGATACTCAGGAAAAAGGTAGTCAGTATATCTACAAAAAACACATTTGGTAAGGGTAATAAAGTTATATAAAGCTAATGCTATATTTTTGAAAACTCCCTTTAAGATCACTATATATGGTTCTACATCAGTAATGCCTTGGGTGTTCCAAAAATAATAAGAAATATCAAGTTAGGGAGTGTGCCCACACAGGTCACGTGGCCATACTTCCTCTATGCATGGTTAACTTCACTCCTTCCATTAAGTTGGTGAGAATGCCTTGGGCATATCCATGGCCTTGGCCAGTATACATGTCCACATTTTTCCTTGTTATTTTTTTCTTTATTTGACCTTTGTAAAGTCCTATCATAGGCCTGGCGTGCTGCGGTTCATGGGGTCGCAAAGAGTCGGACACGACTGAGCGACTGATCTAATCTGATCATCTTGCTATTGATTTTATATTTTTATCTAGTCATGTCCATGACCTGACAACCCCCTTTGATACATGGCAGAGAAAGAAAAATAAAACGTATGCATTAGTATAAGATATTAAAGATACAATGATATTTGTGGAGCTCATAGCATCTCTGAAGTGATCAAACATTTTATCAAGGGCCAAAAAGCTGATCTGTGGAGAGGGAACAGTAGACATATACTTTCACCTATCAAACACAGTAATCTTTACCAAACCAAAGGGAACAGAGGGATACAAAATCTCTAGAGATCTATAAAAAGAACTGATAAGTCTTTAGCATAAGCTTGAAATTAAGATGCTTTTTATGGTGAACCTTCAGACTACTAAGCACAAATAATGACCCTAAAAGTGTGTCATAATGAACAGAGCGTTGACCTTGTTCAGGAGGTCTAGAACCTAATTCCAAGCCAAGGGTTCAGTTTCCTCATCTGCAAAAGAAGGATAACAAGAGAAGCACACATTTATTGGTCCCATACTACATGCTCACTCTCCTACATGTCATGTCATTTCCTGTAACCCTAAAATCAGCACTCAGATCAGATCAGATCAGTCGCTCAGTCGTGTCCGACTCTTTGCGACCCCATGAACCGCAGCACGCCAGGCCTCCCTATCCATCACCAGCTCTCGGAGGTCACTCAGACTCACATTCATTGAGTCAGTGATGCCATCCAGCCATCTCATCCTCTGTCGTCCCCTTCTCCTCCTGCCCTCAATCCCTCCCAGCATCAGAGTCTTCTCCAATGAGGCAACTCTTCGCATGAGGTGGCCAAAATACTGGAGTTTCAGCTTGAGCATCATTCCCTCCAAAGAAATCCCAGGTCTGATCTCCTTCAGAATGGACCGGTTGGATCTCCTTGCAGTCCAAGGGACTCTCAAGAGTCTTCTCCAACACCACAGTTCAAAAGCATCTATTCTTTGGCGCTCAGCCTTCTTCACAGTCCAGCTCTCACATCCATACATGACGACAGGAAAGACCATAGCCTTGACTAGGTGAACCTTTGTTGGCAAAGTGATGTCTCTGCTTTTGAATATGCTATCTAGGTTGGTCATAACCTTCCTTCCAAGGAGTAAGCGTCTTTTAATTTCATGGCTGCAGTCACCATCTGCAGTGATTTTGGAGCCCAGAAAAATAAAGTCTGACACTGTTTCCACTGTTTCCCCATCTATTTCCCATGTAGTGATGGGACCAGATGCCATGATCTTCGTTTTCTGAATGTTGAGTTTTAAGCCAACCTTTTCACTCTCCACTTTCACTTTCATCAAGAGGCTTTTGAGTTCCTCTTCACTTTCTGCCATAAGGGTGGTATCATCTGCATATCTGAGGTTATTGATATTTCTCCCGGCAATCTTGATTCCAACTTGTGTTTCCTCCAGTCCAGCATTTCTCATGATGTACTCTGCATATAAGTTAAATAAACATGGTGACAATATACAGCCTTGACATACTCCTTTTCCTATTTGGAACCAGTCTGTTGTTCCATGACCAGTTCTAACTGTTGCTTCCTGACCTGCATACAGATTTCTCAAGAGGCAGATCAGGTGGTCTGGTATTCCCATCTCTCTCAGAATTTTCCACAGTTTATTGTGATCGACACAGTCAAAGGCTTTGGCATAGTCAATAAAGCAGAAATAGATGTTTATCTGGAACTCTCTTGCTCTTTCGATAATCCAGTGGATGTTGGCAATTTGATCTCTCGTTCCTCTGCCTTTTCTAAATCCAGCTTGAACATCAGGAAGTTCACGGTTCACATATTGCTGAAGCCTGGCTTGGAGAATTTTGAGCATTACTTTACTAGCGTGTGAGATGAGTGCAATTGTGCGGTAGTTTGAGCACTCTTTGGCATTGCCTTTCTTTGGGATCGGGATGAAAACTGACCTTTTCCAATCTTGTGGCCACTGCTGAGTTTTCCAAATTTGCTGGCATATTGAGTGAAGCACTTTCACAGCATCATCTTTCAGGATTTGGAATAGCTCCACTGGAATTCCATCACCTCCACTAGCTTTGTTCCTAGTGATGCTTTCTAAGGCCCATTTGACTTCACATTCCAGGATGTCTGGCTCTAGGTCAGTGATCACACCATCATGATTATCTGGGTCGTGAAGCTCTTTTTTGTACAGTTCTTCTGTGTATTCTTGCCACCTCTTCTTAATATCTTCTGCTTCCGTTAGGTCCACACCATTTCTGTCCTTTATCGAGCCCATCTTTGCATGAAATGTTCCTTTGGTATCTCTGATTTTCTTGAATAGATCCTTAGTCTTTCCCATTCTGTTGTTTTCCTCTATTTCTTTGCATTGATCACTGAAGAAGGCTTTCTTATCTCTTCTTGCTATTCTTTGAAACTCTGCATTCAGATGTTTATATCTTTCCTTTTCTCCTTTGCTTTTCGCTTCTCTTCTTTTTGCAGCTATTTGCAAGGCCTCCCCAGACAGCCATTTTGCTTTTTTGCATTTCTTTTTCTTGGGGATGGTCTTGATCCCTGTCTCCTGTACAATGTCACGAACCTCATTCCATAGTTCATCAGGCACTCTATCTATCAGATCTAGGCCCTTAAATCTATTTCTCACTTCCACTGTATAATCATAAGGGATTTGACTTAGATCATACCTGAATGGTGTAGTGGTTTTCCCTACTTTCTTCAATTTCAGTCTGAATTTGGCAATAAGGAGTTCATGGTCTGAGCCACAGTCAGCTCCTGGTCTTGTTTTTGCTGACTGGATAGAGCTTCTCCATCTTTGGCTGCAAAGAATATAATCGATCTGATTTCGGTGTTGACCATCTGGTGATCAGATCAGATCAGATCAGATCAGTCGCTCAGTCGTGTCTGACTCTTTGCGACCCCATGAACCGCAGCACGCCAGCCCTCCCTGTCCATCACCAGCTCCCGGAGGTCACTCAGACTCGCATCCGTCGAGTCAGTGATGCCATCCAGCCATCTCATCCTCTGTCGTCCCCTTCTCCTCCTGCCCTCAATCCCTCCCAGCATCAGAGTCTTCTCCAATGAGTCAACTCTTCGCATGAGGTGGCCAAAATACTGGTGATGTCCATGTATAAAGTCTTCTCTTGTGTTGTTGGAAGAGGGTATTTGCTATGACCAGTGCATTTTCTTGGCAAAACTCTGTTAGTCTTTGCCCTGCTTCATTCCGTATTTCAAGGCCAAATTTGCCTGTTACTCCAGGTGTTTCTTGACTTCCTACTTTTGCATTCCAGTCCCCTATAATGAAAAGGACATCTTTTTTGGGTGTTAGTCCTAAAAGGTCTTGTAGGTCTTCATAGAACCGTTCAACTTCAGCTTCTTTGGTGTTACTGGTTGGGGCATAGACTTGGATTACTGTGACACTGAATGGTTTGCCTTGGAAAAATCAGCACTAGAGGCATGTTATTACCCTTATAATACAAATGAGGAAACTAAGATTCAGAGATGCTTAAATCTTCAACTTAAGAGGCAGAACAAGATTTAGAACTGGCTCTATCTGAAACCAGATTCGTGCTCTTTCACTATAACTTGTAGTTTTCACAGCATCTAAAGAGCTCTTAACAGATATCATATGTGAAAACAGATTATACATTTCAAAGTGCTATACAAATATAGAGTTTAATGACATTAGCCCTTTTGATGTCCAGGCATGGAAATTCAGGATTGGGTGCTGCTTTTTAATGAGTTCTATCTCCCCATTATAACGATTAGCTTGCAAGGAAGCCTGCATCTGAATTTCTATTTCTTTGTACAGTGCAACTCACAGAATGAGAGCTCAATTACCATTAATAACTAATCATGCAATGTTATTTCTACAGTTTCACATGTAACCTCAGGATCCATTCTACCCAATTAAAAGCATCCAGTATAAGTTCTATATGGAGTACATTCCCTGTAAAATACGAAAACTTGGAAGAACATGTAGAGTATTTTTGCTAAAATACCAAGATTTTATCTATACTTATTATTCTTTTTTATCTGATTTATTATTAGAGCTCAAATTTCCTTTTGCAAGAGTGTAATGAAATATGAGGCCAAGTGACTGTTTAAAAAGAAGAAAATTAAGGCATTGAGCTACTTTCCTGATCTGCTATATATTAACAGATATTTTACAGATAAAAGATTATTAACTTATTGTCATTATTTACATCTAACTTACTGTAGAGCCAATATGACTTTGCTCTTCCAAAAATACAGCATTTAAGTTAATATATTTTCATTTAAAAAGTCAACAATTTTAAAAGGAAAAAAGACTTAAAAGTATACCTGTATTCTTAGCATATCACCTTAAGCAATTATTTTCAATACTATCTCCAAAGGTAAAATGACTAAACAGGATTAAGATGAAAATTACAAAATTATTAAAATTTAAGTCTGAGACCAAAGAGCTACATGTTATCTAACTATTGCAAGAGGGAGAAGGGAAAACAGGATCAAAGAAAGGGCATCATGTACAGAAGAAAGATGGGACTTTAGGGACAGGAAAAATAACAGAGCAAAAAACAGGAATGAATTCTGATGTAGACAGTCAAGCTATTTGATATGATTTTTACACTGCTTCATTTCAAAGAACTTATGATTCAGATAAGTCATTCAATCATGTTCAGCTCTTTGTGACCCCAAGGACTGCAGCAAGCCAGGCTTCATCACCAACTTCCGGAGTTTGCTCAAACTCATGTCCATCGAGTCAGTGATGCCATCCAACCATCTCATTCTCTGTTGTCTTTGGTTTGAAAAGTTTACAAATCTCTGTAGATGTAACCTTAGAAACACACTGGAATGAACCAGGTAAATATCAAAATCCTGATAATTTAATTGTAAAACTGGAGGAAACATTAACATAAGGTCTCATGTATACTGTAGCCCATTTTTTTCAGAATATTAAACTCAGAAATCATTCCTTTTCTCCAAAAAAAAAAAAAAAAAAAGAGAGCATAATCTGTAACCTGGTAGGTCTGTCTGAAAAGCACAGAGAAATGATTACCTTCTAGGGCAGACATAGCTTTTTGCCAAAATTACACTGAAGAGAAAATTCTTCAACTTCTAGCCTCTCAAATATCTATAAAAAGAAAATTAGGCAAAATAGTAGGTAGAACCATAGGAATATGGTTGAGAAACCCCCAAAAGGGATTGTATACAATCTGCAATGGCTCTTTCAACCTAAACTCTATCAAGGAGGAACTCAGAATTACTTTCTTGAGATGACATCAAACCAACACATTCACATGTGATACAAACAGGGCCATGACAGAAATATTCTCTAGACTTGATGCATCTAAGGATATAACCAATTCCTTAGTAAAGAAGGATTGAAAGTATTATCCAAACTATCGTAACTATTAAATAAAATTCTAATCCATCTATCTAATGTAACAAACAGAAATTAAATAGCAAAGCATGAATTAGTCACACCATAAGTTCAGTCATCAAGTAAGTCAGTTGTAGGGGTAACATATTTAAATTAAAATAATCCTTCCAAAGCTGCTGTGTGTACATGCCCATAATTTTTGCATACACTGTGAGTTACATAAATACAGCCTCAATCAGTTTTCAAAGATTCTAAGTAGGATTTGCACTTTCTATTTTTCAGATCAAATGAAAATATTTTGAACCTAAAGGCTTTTTTTAAACTTGGTATAAAGGGTGAGAGTTGCATGTCTAACTGATGGATCAATATATATCATTTTAAGCTGATAGTTAAATATTCACAAAAATCTTTCTTCTAAACAAGTCAACAGAAAATTGTAACCAAATCAAAGTAGCAAGCTTTTCTATAAAATTTTTATTTTATTTTTGTCACTATCATAATAAGTGAAAGCACGATTAGAAATTTTGAAATTCACCAGTAGAAGGTGAATTTTATGAGGACTGAAAGAATAACTAAAAAGTAAAAAAGAAACTCTAGGCAAAGGATTTGCTATTGTTCTCACATGATTCTCCCACCTCATCCACAATATATCCCCTCACAACACAATTGCTCAGCAATCAAATGAAAAGGAAAGAGAAAATAACTCATTTTTAAGTAAAACACCCAATGAGCAGATACTTAACTAAGAGACAGCTTTACTTTCTCCTATTCTATGGGTCAAATTGCTTTAATTAAAAAAAAAAAAAAAAAAGCGTATCTGTGAAAACAGGAGATTGTAGGAAAGCACCAAGAGACTTTGGGAAGATAAATACTTTTCTGGGCTCCGTTGCCTTTAGACACTAAACTTATGTTCCTTCTGGATTTGACTCTCATGATGACTGAAGATTCTGTTGTGTTCATTTGCTTGTTTGCTTGCTTATTTATTTTGGCTCTGGTTTGTTAACTTATTGACCTTTTCCTTTGTTTTTACCATGCTAGAAACTAATATCTGATTTAAAAGAACAACTAAAATACAGGGAGAGCAGTATCAGAAAAAAAAATGGTAGCAAGGAATTTCTAGAGCTTGTCCCTTCCCCAGAAACATCAATTTGAACAATTATTCACATGAAAAAATTTTTTATGAGTCAAGAATTTCAGCACCTGGATGAAACACAGAAATGAGAAAAGATGCATCAACGAGGTAGGAAACATATAATCACATTACTCTCATCACTAGTCCCCAAGCGGAGGCAGCTCAACACCAGAAAGATACCCTCTCCCTATGGGAGAAGAAGGATAAAGTGAGCCCGAATGCCAGGCACACTCCAGGGGCCCTGGGTTACTAATTTGCCCTCTGGACTCAAGATCTAAGTTTGCCCATGTAGATTCAGTCCTATATCCATCACTGTAGACTCCAGTGCTAGGCCAATGCACGTGGACCCAGACACCAGGATGACCTCTTGCTGACTCCCCACGTGCTAACTCAGGTACCAAACCTGCTCACCCAAGTATACCAGCAGCAGACCTAACTGTGGCTACCACCAGAGGGCCCACCCAGAACCTCTGGACAGGCGGCCTTGGTGAAGGGATTTGCCTTCCTAAAGCTGGGGAGATATTTGTATTTCAAGTTCATGAAGCTAATAGGTCACTCCAAAATTTCAACTCAAAATAATCTCCTCCAAACACATTATAATAAAACTGTCTAAAATGAAAGACAAGATAAATTTTTTAGTGGATTTCTCAGAATAAATCCTGCAGGCCAGGAGAGTGTAAGATAATGAGATCAAACTGTTGAAAAAATTTCTAAACAAGAATATTTTACCTGGCACAGTTGTCTTTCAGGAATGAAGCAGTTCATCACCATCAGACCTGTTTCACAAGGTGCTGAAAGGGATTCTTCAAGCTGAAAAGAAAGGACTAATTAGTAACATGAAACAATATGAAAATATAAAACATACTGGTAAAGGCAAGTATCTAATACTCTAACACTGTAATTTAGGATTGTATTAACTAAATCCTGCTCACATGATTCTCACTTCAGCTTTAAGGACATATATGGGTTCAAAAGGGGAAGGCAATGGCACCCCACCCCAGTACTTTTGCCTGGAAAATCCCATGGACGGAGGAGCCTGGTAGGCTCCAGTCCGTGGGGTCGCTAAGAGTCGGACATGACTGAGCGACTTCACTTTGACTTTTCACTTTCATGCATTGGAGAAGGAAATGGCAACCCACTCCAGTGTTCTTGCCTGGAGAATCCCAGGGACAGGGGAGCCTGGTGAGCTTCCATCTATGGGGTCGCACAGAGTCGGACACGACTGAAGTGACTTAGCAGCAGCATGGGTTCAAAATGAAGGGACAGAAAAAGCAAAAGTGAGTAGGGAAAGGTAAATTTATATTATACAAAACAGTCTTTAAGTTAAAAACTGTCACAAGAGGCAAATAAAGTGATTATATAAAGTGTTAAATTCATCAAAAGGATATATCAAATGCAAGTAAACAGGCACCCAACATCAGACCACTTTATATCAAGCACATACCAGCGGATCTGAAGGACACGTGGACAGCAACACAAAAACAGCACAGTTCTTCAACACCACACTCTGGGCCATGGATAGATCATCCAGAGAAAAAATCAGTAAGGAAACATTGTACTTGAACTATACCTAAGGCCAAACAGACATAACAGACAGATACAGAACACTCCACCCAATAACAGAAAAATATAGATTCTTCTCAAGAACATGCAGAACATTCTCCAGTTTAGATATTATGTTGTCACAGAACAAGTCTTAGCAAATGTAAAGGATTGAAATAATGTCAACTATCTTTTCTGAACGCAGTAGTATGAAACTAAATATCAATACCAAAAGGAAAACGGAAATTCACAGATGTGTGGAGATTAAACAACACACTTATAAACAACAGGTCAAAGAAGAAATCAAAATGGAAAATCAAAAGATGTCTTGAAACAGATGAAAAGAAAAACACAACATACCAGAAATTACAGTATGAGCAAAAATAGTTCTAAGAGTGAAGTTCATAGTGATAAATAGTGCACGTTAAAATGGAAAATCTCACATAAACAACCTAACATTATAACTCAAGAAGAAATAAATGCAATGGAAACCAGAAAATCAATAGACAACATCAGTAAAACGAAAATTTGAATTTTTGAAAAGATAACCAAAATTGACAAACCTTTAGCTATACCAGCCAAGAAAAAATGAGAGAACACTGAAATAAATACATCAAAAATGAAAGTGGAAACATTACTACTGATGCCACAGAAATATAAAGGATCATATGAGACTGCTGCTACTGCTGCTGCTAAGTCGCTTCAGTCGTGTCCGACTCTGTGCGACCCCATAGACGGCCTCCTACCAGGCTCCCCCTTCCCTGGGATTCTCCAGGCAAGAACACTGGAGTGGGTTGCTATTTCCTTCTCCAATGCATGAAAGTGAAAAGTGAAAGTGAAGTCTCTCAGTCCTGTCTGACTCTTAGTGACCCCATGGACTACAGCCTACCAGGCTCCTCCATCCATGGGATTTTCCAGGCAAGAATACTAAACAGTTATAAATGTTCAACAAATTGAATAGCCTAGAAAAACACAATAAGACAAGACTGACTTACGAAGAAATTGAAAATTTGAACAGACCAATAATGAGTAAAATTAAAATAGTAAACAAAACCCAGCCAACTAAACTAACCCAGCCAACTAAACTAACAGAGAAACAGATGCCTCACTGGTGAATTCTATCAAACATTTAAAGAACTGACAATAATTCCTTTCAAAGTCTTCTAAAAAACTGAAAATGAGAACATTTCCAAGGTCATTTTATAAGGCCAACACTACCCTGATACAGAGAAAGACATTAAAATAAAAGAGGCCAATATGCTTCACAAACATAGATGCAAAAATTCTCAACAAAATACTAGCAAAAGGCAAGCCACAGAATGGGAGAAAATATTTGCAAACTAAGAAAACAGCAAAGGATTAATCTTCAAAATACACAAACAGTTCATGCAGCTCAGTGACAAAAAAGCCCAATAACCCAATCAGAAAGTGGGTGGGAGATCTAAATAGACATTCCTCCCAAGAAGGCATACAAATGGCAAACACACACACACACATGAAAAGAAGCTCAACATCATCAATTATTAGAGTAATAAAATCAGAACTACAACAAAGTATCACCTTGTAACTGTCAGAAAGGCCATTATCAAAAAATCTATTAGTGATACACTCTGGAGAGGGTAGGGAAAAAAGGAAACCCTCCTACACTGTTGGTTAAATGTAAATTGGTACAGCCACTTTGGAGAATAGTATGGAAGTTTCTTAAAAATCTAAAAATATATCTACCATGTGACCCTGCAATCCCACTCTTGGGCATATGTTCAGAGAAAACCATAACTCAAAACAATGCATGCACCCCAGTGTTCATTGCAAAACTTTTTACAATAGCCAGGACCTTGAAGCAACCTAAATGTCCATCAACAGAGGGATGGATCAAGAAGTTGTGGTACACATGTATGATGGAATATTTCTCAAACTTAAAAAAGAATGGAATAATGCCTTTTGCAGCAACATGGGTGGGCCTAGAGATTATCATATTAGTGGAGTAACTCAGACAAAGACAAATATAATATGATATCACTTGTATGTGGAATCTGAAAAAAAAAGATACAAATGAATTATTTACAAAATGGAAATAGAGTCACAAATGTAAAAATAAACTTAGGGTGACAGCAGGGAAGTTGGGGGGTGTAAGGATAAACTGGGAGACTGGGATTAAGAAATACATACAACTATATATAACATAGATAACTAATAATAACCTGCTATATAGCATAGGGAACTCTACACAATACTCTACAATGACCTATATGAGAAAATAATCTAAGAGAGTTGATATGTGTATGCATATAACTGATTCACTTTGTTGTATACCTGAATCTAGCAAAACACTATAAAGCAACTATACTCCAATAAATTAAAAATAATGGTATCCACATCAAAAGAGAAACATTGACCAGTAAAACAGAGAGTCCAGAATGAATGCATATATAGTCAAATAATATTTGATAAGGGAGTCAAGAATATTCAGTGTGGAAAGGATAATCCCTTCAACAAATGGTGTTGGGAAAACTGAACTCTCACATGCAAAAGAATGAAGTTGGATTTCTTTTTAACACTACTGATAAAAATTAACTCAATATTAAATATTTAAATCTAAGATTCAAAACTAAATTTCTTAGGAGAAAACATAGACAAAAACTCCTTCACAGTGGTATTGACAATCATTTCTCAGATATGATGCCAAATGTGCAAGCAACAAAAGCAAAAATAAGCTGTGACCATAACAAACAAAAATCTTTTGCACAGAAAAAGAAACAATCAGCAGAATGAAAAGGAAACTATAGAATGGGAGAAAATATTTTCAATCCTTCTATCTAATAAGGATAAATTTTAAAAAACAACAAGAAATTCATACAACTCAACAGAAAAAAAAAAGACACGATTTAATTGAAAGATGAATAAGAACCTATTAAACAGACATTTTTCAAAAGAAAACATACAGGGGGGTTCCGGTTAAGATGGCGGAGGATTAGGACGGGGAATACACTTTCTCCTCCACAAATTCATCAAGGGGATATCTAAACGCCGAGTAAATTCCTCAAACAGCTTCGGAATGTCGGCAGAGAACATCGGACACTGAGAAAAGCAACTCACTCCCCTCTAAAGGAGGTAGGAAAGAATATAGAAGCCAGAGAGGGACAAAGAGGGAGGGATGGACCTCTGTCCGGGGAAGGGAGCCTGGAAAGGGAAAGAAAAGTTTCCAAACACCGGGAAACTCTCCCTGTAGAGTCTGTGCCAACCGAGAAAGCACGGAGAATATCATCAGATCAGATCAGATCAGTCGCTCAGTCGTGTCCGACTCTTTGCGACCCCATGAACCGCAGCATGCCAGGCCTCCCTGTCCATCACCAGCTCCCGGAGGTCACTCAGACTCGCATCCATCGAGTCAGTGATGCCATCCAGCCATCTCATCCTCTGTCGTCCCCTTCTCCTCCTGCCCTCAATCCCTCCCAGCATCAGAGTCTTCTCCAATGAGTCAACTCTTCGCATGAGGTGGCCAAAATACTGGAGTTTCAGCTTTAGCATCATTCCTTCCAAAGAAATTCCAGGATTGATCTCCTTCAGAATGGACTGGTTGGATCTTCTTGCAGTCCAAGGGACTCTCAAGAGTCTTCTCCAACACCACAGTTCAAAAGCATCAATTCTTCGGCGCTCAGCCTTCTTCACAGTCCAGCTCTCACATCCATACATGACCACAGGAAAGACCATAGCCTTGACTAGGCGAACCTTTGTTGGTAAAGTAATGTCTCTGCTTTTGAATATGCTATCTAGGTTGGTCATAACTTTCCTTCCAAGGAGTAAGCGTCTTTTAATTTCATGGCTGCAGTCACCATCCGCAGCGATCCTGGAGCCCAGAAAAACAAAGTCTGACACTGTTTCCACTGTTTCCCCATCTATTTCCCATGCAGTGATGGGACCAGATGCCATGATCTTCGTTTTCTGAATGTTGAGCTTTAAGCCAACCCTTTCACTCTCCACTTTCACTTTCATCAAGAGGCTTTTTAGCCCCTCTTCACTTTCTGCCATAAGGGTGGTGTCATCTGCATATCTGAGGTTATTGATATTTCTCCCAGCAATCTTGATTCCAACTTGTGTTTCTTCCAGTCCAGCATTTCTCATGATGTACTCTACATATAAGTTAAATAAACATGGTGACAATATACAGCCTTGACGTACTCCTTTTCCTATTTGGAACCAGTCTGTTGTTCCATGACCAGTTCTAACTGTTGCCTCCTGACCTGCATACAGATTTCTCAAGAGGCAGATCAGGTGGTCTGGTATTCCCATCTCTTTCAGAATTTTCCATAGTTTATTGTGATCCACACAGTCAAAGGCTTTGGCATAGTCAATAAAGCAGAAATAGATGTTTTTCTGGAACTCTCTTGCTTTTTCCATGATCCAGCGGATTTTGGCAATTTGATCTCTGGTTCCTCTGCCTTTTCTAAAACCAGCTTGAACGTCAGGAAGTTCACGGTTCACATATTGCTGAAGCCTGGCTTGGAGAATTTTGAGCATTACTTTACTAGCGTGTGAGATGAGTGCAATTGTTCGGTAGTTTGAGCACTCCTTGGCATTGCCTTTCTTTGGGATTGGGATGAAAACTGACCTTTTCCAATCTTGTGGCCACTGCTGAGTTTTCCAAATTTGCTGGCATATTGAGTGTAGCACTTTCACAGCATCATCTTTCAGGATTTGGAATAGTTCCACTGGAATTCCATCACCTCCACTAGCTTTGTTTGTAGTGATGCTTTCTAAGGCCCATTTGACTTCACATTCCAAGATGTCTGGCTCTAGGTCAGTGATCACATCATCATGATTATCTGGGTCTTGAAGCTCTTTTTTGTACAGTTCTTCTGTGTATTCTTGCCACCTCTTCTTGATATCTTCTGCTTCTGTTAGATCCACACCATCTCTGTCCTTTATTGTGCCCATCTTTGCATGAAATGTTCCTTTGGTATCTCTGATTTTCTTGAAGAGATCCCTAGTCTTTCCCATTCTGTTGTTTTCCTCTATTTCTTTGCATGGACATCTGCACATGGACATCACCAGATGGTCAACACCGAAATCAGATGGATTATATTCTTTGCAGCCAAAGATGGAGAAGCTCTATACAATCAGCAAAAACAAGACCAGGAGCTGACTGTGGCTCAGACCATGAACTCCTTATTGCCAAATTCAGACTGAAATTGAAGAAAGTAGAGAAAACTACTAGACCATTCAGGTATGACCTAAATCAAATCCCTTATGATTATACAGTGGAAGTGAGAAATAGATTTAAGGGCCTAGATCTGATAGATAGAGTGCCTGATGAACTATGGAATGAGGTTCGTGACATTGTCCAGGAGACAGGGATCAAGACCATCCCCATGGAAAAGAAATGCAAAAAAGCAAAATGGCTGTCTGGGGAGGCCTTACAAATAGCTGTGAAAAGAAGAGAAGCGAAAAGCAAAGGAGAAAAGGAGAATATCATAACAGAGAGGAAAACAAATGAACAATTAAGACCCACAGACTACGAGCCCTGCAGTAGCTTCCGCGGCGGGAAGGCATCATCGCAAACACCCGCTTCCGCCAGTAGCAAGCCGGGGCTGGGCGGGGAGACGCTGCGGGCTGCTCCCACGCCGCCGGCCGCTCCCCGGTGGGAAGCACTCCCGAGGAGCGCTCCCCTCCCCCCTGCTGCCAGCCGCTCCCGCACGGGCCCGCACCCGCCCCCTGCGCCGGGGGCTCCCGAGCGGGTCGACCCCCACCGCCGACCATTCCCGTGCGAACCACTCCATCCCCTCACCGCCGCTCCCCCGCCAGCCGTTGCCGCGCGGGCCGTTTCTGCCGGGAGTGGTTTGGGCCGGCAGACCGGACTGCGGCGAGGACCACAGGAGGGGCCGGCCCGGGCCCAAGACACTGCGGGGCCGCGCACAGAGCAAGGGACTATAGCGCGCGCCCGCCCCCTGCGCCGGGGGCTCCCGCGCGGGTCGACCCCCACCGCCGACCGTTCCCGTTCCCGTGCGAACCATCCCCTCACCACCGCTCCCCCGCCAGCCGTGGCCGCGCGGGCCGTTCCCGCAGGGAGTGGGTCGGGCTGGCAGACCAGACTGCGGCACCGTCCACAGAAGAGGCCGGCCCAGGCCCAAGACACTGCGGGCCCGCGCACAGAACAAAGGACTATACAGACCAACTACAGAGAAAGGGGCCTATAGATCTTGAGAAACTTAAGCCGGAACAAGGAACTAGCCGAAAATGAACTGAACCCACAGCAATAAAAGAGAAACTCTTATACATATTGTTACTATTTTTACCAACATTATTTCCTTTTTTTTTTTTCTTTTTTTAATATATGTCTTTTTGAAAATTTTATTATTTTTTTATTGAAAGGAAGAGGAGGGAGAGGGGAAGAAAAGAAAAAAAAATTTTTTTTTTCCTCTTTCCTTTTAATTTTTTTTCTTTTTTTCTTCTTGTTTTTGTTTCTTTTATTTTTATGTTTTTATCCTCTAGTACTTCTTTAATCTCCACGGTTAGATATAACTTTTGCGACCCTGTTTTGGTTTTTTTGTGTGTGTGTGTGTTTTTTTTTCCTTGTTTTTGTTTCTTTTATTTTTATGTTTTTATCCTCTAGTACTTCTTTAATCTCCACTGTTAGATATAACTTTTGCGACCCTGTTTTGGTTTTTTTTGTGTGTGTTTTCTTTTTTTTTTTTTCCTCTTTTTTCTTTTTGTCCTTGGCTTTTTTTCTCTCCTTTGTTCTTTTCTTTACTGATTACTGACTGGATCTGTCTCTCTCCTTGACACTCCCTCCTTTTATCCTCCTGACCAACTATATCTCCCTCCTCCCTTTCTCCTTCTCCGTATAACTCCGTGAACATCTCTGAACAGTCTAGTTGTGGAATACAATATAGAAGACGAACTTTATGAGACTACTACAAAAATAAGACAGATAACAGGAAGCAGGAGGCTTAAGTCCAAACCCTGATCCCACGAAACATTAATTGACAGGAGCTCATCAAATGCCTCCATACCTACACTGAAACCAAGCATCACACAAAGACCAGCAAGTTCCACGGCAAGACATACCAAGAAAAACCTCTAGAAAAACAAGAACACAGCCCTGAGCTCCAAGTCACAGGCTACACAAAGTGACCTCAAAACCATAGACATCTCATAACACACCACTAGACACTCCACCGCACCCCAGAGAAAAGAAATCCAGCCCCACCCACCAGAACATCGATACAAGCTTCCATAAACAAGAAACCTCGACTTGCCACCGGTACAAACCCACATATAGGGCAGAAAAGCCACAATAAAGAGAACTCCACAGACTGCCAGAATACAGTAAGGACTCCCCAAACTCAGCATTTTAAACAAGATGAAGAGACAGAAGAATTCCCAGCAGGTAAATGAACAGGATAAATGCCCACCAAACCAAACAAAAGAGGAAGAAATAGCGAACCTACCTGATAAAGAATTCCGAATAATGATAGTGAAATTAATCCAAAGCCTGGAAAGCAAAATGGAATCATGGATAAATAGCCTGGAGAAAAGCATCGAGAAGATGCAAGAAAGATTTAACAAGGACCTAGAAGAAATAAAAAAGAGTCAATATATAATGAATAATACAATAAATGAGATCCAAAACACTCTGGAGGCAACAAATAGTAGAATTACAGAGGCAGAAGATAGAATTAGTGAATTAGAAGATAGAATGGCAGAATTAAATGAATCAGAGGAGAAAAAAGAAAAACGAATTAAAAGGAATGAGGACAATCTCAGAGACCTCCAGGACAATCTTAAATGTTACAATATTCGAATCATAGGAGTTCCAGAAGAAGAAGACAAAAAGAAAGACCATGAGAAGATACTAGAGGAGATAATAGTTGAAAACTTCCCTAAAATGGGGAAGGAAATAATCACTCAAGTCCAAGAAACCCAGAGAGTCCCATATAGGATAAACCCAAGGCGAAACACCCCAAGACACATATTAATCAAATTAACAAAGATCAAACACAAAGAACAAATATTAAAAGCAGCAAGGGAAAAACAACAAATAACACACAAGGGAATTCCCATAAGGCTAACAGCTGATCTTTCAATAGAAACTCTTCAAGCCAGGAGGGAATGGCAAGACATACTTAAAGTGATGAAAGAAAAGAACCTACAGCCCAGATTATTGTACCCAGCAAGGATCTCATTCAAATATGAAGGAGAAATCAAAACCTTTACAGACAAGCAGAAGCTGAGAGAATTCAGCACCACCAAACCAGCTCTCCAACAAATACTAAAGGACCTTCTCTAGACAGGAAACACAAAAAGGATATATAAATTCAAACCCAAAACAACAAAGTAAATGGCAACGGGATCATATTTATCCATAATTACCTTAAATGTAAATGGGTTGAATGCCCCAACCAAAAGGCAGAGACTGGCTGAATGGATACAAAAACAAGACCCATATATATGTTGTCTACAAGAGACCCACCTCAAAACAGGGGACACATACAGACTGAAAGTGAAGGGCTGGAAAAAGATTTTCCATGCAAATAGGGACCAAAAGAAAGCAGGAGTAGCAATACTCATATCAGATAAAATAGACTTTAAAACAAAAGCTGTGAAAAGAGACAAAGAAGGTCACTACATAATGATCAAAGGATCAATCCAAGAAGAAGATATAACAATTATCAATATATATGCACCCAACATAGGAGCACCGCAATATGTAAGACAAATACTAACAAGTATGAAAGGAGAAATAAACAATAACACAATAATAGTGGGAGACTTTAATACCCCACTTACACCAATGGATAGATCAACTAAACAGAAAATGAACAAGGAAACACAAACTTTAAATGATACAATAGACAAGTTAGAACTAATTGATATCTATAGGACATTTCATCCCAAAACAATGAATTTCACCTTTTTCTCAAGTGCACACGGAACCTTCTCCAGGATAGACCACATCCTGGGCCATAAATCTAGCCTTGGTAAGTTCAGAAAAATTGAAATCATTCCAACCATTTTTTCTGACCACAATGCAGTAAGAGTAAATCTCAATAACAGGAGAAAAACTATTAAAAATTCCAACATATGGAGGCTGAACAACACACTCCTGAATAACCAACAAATCACAGAAGAAATCAAAAAAGAAATCAAATTCTGCATAGAAACGAATGAAAATGAAAACACAACAACCCAAAATCTGTGGGACACTGTAAAAGCAGTCCTAAGGGGAAAGTTCATAGCAATTCAGGCATACCTTAAGAAACAAGAAAAAAGCCAAATAAATAACCTAACTCTACACCTAAAGCAACTGGAAAAGGAAGAAGTGAAGCACCCCAAGATTAGTAGAAGGAAAGAAATCTTAAAAATTAGGGCAGAAATAAATGCAAAAGAAACAAAAGAGACCATAGCAAAAATTAACAAAGCCAAAAGCTGGTTCTTTGAAAGGGTAAATAAAATTGACAAACCACTAGCCAGACTCATCAAGAAACAAAGGGAGAAAAATCAAATCAATAAAATTAGAAAAGAAAATGGAGAGATCACAACAGACAGCACAGAAATACAAAGGATCATAAGAGACTACTATCAGCAATTATATGGCAATAAAATGGACAATATGGAAGAAATGGACAAATTCTTAGAAAAGTACAACTTTCCAAAACTGGATCAGGAAGAAATAGAAAATCTTAACAGACCCATCACAAGCACGGAAATTGAAACTGTAATCAGAAATCTCCCAGCAAACAAAAGCCAAGGTCCAGACGGCTTCACAGCTGAATTCTACCAAAAATTTAGAGAAGAGCTAACACCTATCCTACTCAAACTGTTCCAGAAAATTGCAGAGGAAGGCAAACTTCCAAACTCGTTTTATGAGGCCACCATCACCCTAATTCCAAAACCTGACAAAGATCCCACAAAAAAAGAAAACTACAGACCAATATCACTGATGAACATAGACGCAAAAATCCTTAACAAAATTCTAGCAATCAGAATCCAACAACACATTAAAAAGATCATACACCATGACCAAGTGGGCTTTATCCCAGGGATGCAAGGATTCTTCAATATCCGCAAATCAATCAACGTAATACACCACATTAACAAACTGAAGAATAAAAACCATATGATTATCTCAATAGATGCAGAGAAAGCCTTTGACAAAGTTCAACATCCATTTATGATAAAAACTCTCCAGAAAGCAGGAATAGAAGGAACATACCTCAACATAATAAAAGCTATATATGACAAACCCACAGCAAACATTATCCTTAATGGTGAAAAACTGAAAGCATTTCCTCTAAAGTCAGGAACAAGACAAGGATGCCCACTTTCACCATTATTATTCAACATTGTTCTGGAAGTTTTGGCCACAGCAATCAGAGCAGAAAAAGAAATAAAAGGAATCCAAATTGGAAAAGAAGAAGTAAAACTCTCACTGTTTGCAGATGACATGATCCTCTACGTAGAAAACCCTAAAGATTCCACCAGAAAATTACTAGAACTAATCAATGAATACAGTAAAGTTGCAGGATATAAAATTAACACACAGAAATCCCTTACATTCCTGTACACTAATAACGAGAAAATAGAAAGAGAAATTAAGGAAACAATTCCATTCACCATTGCAATGAAAACAATAAAATACTTAGGAATATATCTTCCTAAAGAATCTAAAGACCTATATTTAGAAAACTATAAAACACTGCTGAAAGAAATTAAAGAGGACACTAATAGATGGAGGAATATACCATGTTCGTGGATTGGTAGAATCAATATAGTGAAAATGAGTATACTACTCAAAGCAATTTATAGATTCAATGCAATCCCCATCAAGCTACCAACAGTATTCTTCACAGAGCTAGAACAAATAATTTCTCAATTTGTATGGAAATACAAAAAACCTCGAATAGCCAAAGCTATCTTGAGAAAGAAGAACGGAACTGGAGGAATCAACCTGCCTGACTTCAGGCTCTACTATAAAGCTACAGTCATCAAGACAGTATGGTACTGGCACAAAGACAGAAACATAGATCAATGGAACAAAATAGAAAGTCCAGAGATAAATCCACACACGTATGGTCACCTAATCTTTGACAAAGGCGGCAAGAATATACAATGGAGTAAAGACAATCTTTTTAACAAGTGGTGCTGGGAAAACTGGTTGAACACTTGTAAAAGAATGAAACTAGAACACTGTCTAACACCATACACAAAAATAAACTCAAAATGGATTAAAGAGCTAAATATAAGACCAGAAACCATAAAACTCCTAGAGGATAACATAGGCAAAACACTCTCTGACTTACATCACAGCAGGATCCTCTATGACCCACCTCCCAGAATATCGGAAATAAAATCAAAAATGAACAAATGGGACCTAATCAAACTTAAAAGCTTCTGCACAACAAAGGAAACTATAGGCAAGCTGAAAAGACAGCCTTCAGAATGGGAGAAAATAATAGCAAATGAAGCAACAGACAAACAACTAATCTCAAAAATATACAAGCAACTTCTACAGCTCAATTCCAGAAAAATAAACGACCCAATCAAAAAATGGGCCAAAGAACTTAATAGACATTTCTCCAAAGAAGACATACAGATGGCTAACAAACACATGAAAAGATGCTCAACATCGCTCATTATCAGAGAAATGCAAATCAAAACCACTATGAGATACCATTACACGCCAGTCAGAATGGCTGCGATCCAAAAATCCACAAGCAATAAATGCTGGAGAGGGTGCGGAGAGAAGGGAACCCTCTTACACTGTTGGTGGGAATGCAAACTAGTACAGCCACTATGGAGAACAGTATGGAGATTCCTCAAAAAACTGGGAATAGAACTGCCTTATGACCCAGCAATCCCACTGCTGGGCATACACACTGAGAAAACCAGAATTGAAAGAGGCACGTGTACCCCAATGTTCATAGCAGCACTGTTTACAATAGCCAGGACGTGGAAGCAACCTAGATGTCCATCCACAGATGAATGGATAAGCAAGCTGTGGTACATATACACGATGGAGTATTACTCAGCCATTAAAAAGAATACATTTGAATCAGTTCTAATGAGGTGGATGGAACTGGAGCCTATTATACAGAGTGAAGTAAGCCAGAAAGAAAAACACAAGTACAGTATACTTGTGTATATATATATGGAATTTAGAAAGATGATAACAATCACCCTGCTTATGAGACAGCAAAAGAGACACTGATGTATAGAACAGACTTTTGGACTCTGGGACTGGGAGAGGGTGGGACGATTGGGGAGAATAGCATTGAAATATGTATAACATCATATCTGAAACGAGTCAGTCCAGGTACGATGCCCTATAACAGATGCCTGGGACTGGAGCACTGGGATGACCTGGAGGGATGGTGTGGGAGGGGGGAGGGAGGAGGGTTCAGGATGGGGAGCACATGTATTCTGGTGGTGGATCCATCTCGATGTATAGTAAAAGTAATACAATATTGTAAAGTTAAGAAAAATTAAAAAAAAATAATAATAATAATAAAAATAAATAAATAAATAAAAGAAAAGAAAACATACAATAGTCAGAAAACACATGAAAAGATTATCAGAATTGCTAATCATTAGGGAAATACAAACCAAGCCCATAATGAGAAATCACCTTATGCTGGGGAGCCAGCGTGAGGAACTCCGCCGGTGGCAAAGGTCATGAGGAAGGAATAGTTACTATCAAAAAGAAAAAGAAAAGAGTAGTGAGGATGTGAGAAGAAGGAACTTCTGTGCACTGCCAGTGGAAATGTAAAATTGTACTATTATAAAAACAGTATGGAGGTTCCTCAAAAAATTAAAAACAAAGAAACAAACTACTATATAATCCAGAAATCCCACTTCCAGGTATATAGCCAAAGGAAATGAAATCATTATCTTGAAGAGGTTATCTGCATTTTAATATCCATTGCAGAGTCATCTATGATAGCCAAGAAATGGAAATAACCTAAGGATACAAGGAAGAATGAATAAAGAAAATATGGCATATGCACCCACTGGAATATTATTTAGCTAGAAAAAAGAGGGAAAACCTGCCATTTATACAACATAGACTGACTCTAAGAGCATTATGCTACATGAAATATCCAACCAGTGGAAGGAAAATACTGTATGGTCTCATTTATATGTGGTATCTGAAAAAGTCACATTCACAGAAACAGAGAACAATGGTGATTGCCAGAGATGGGGGTAGGGAAAAAGAGGAGATGTTGGTCAGAGGGTACAAACTTCCAATTATAAGATAAATAAATTCTGGGGATCTAGTTTATAGCATGGTGACTCCAATTAACAATATTGTATTATATACTTGAAATCTGTTAAGAGATCTTAAGTATTACCATAAAAAATTTAAAAAGCCAGTTAGGTGAAGGGGTGGGTATGTTAACTAACATTATTGTGGCACTCATTTGAGACATGTGTGTATCAAATTATCACACTGTACAGCTTAAACATACATATATGTCAGTAATACTAATATTATAATAAAGTTAGAAAAAAATTGAGCAGATATCTTACCATAGCATATACTTCGTCATAGGAGGAAGTTGGTAACAGCATTAAATCCTCATGAACCAAAGTTAATATGTTGAGATTTGAAAAACAAGAAATTAAACTACAATAAAATTTTCACTGTGAGCCAATTTTATTCCTACAGCAGACAGACTTAAGATGGACCCATGATCTCTGTCTTCAGGTGTTATATTCTTATAAATTCCTTCCCTTGAGAGTTAGCAGGATGTAAATTTTGTTTCTACCCAAAAAGAATATAGCAGAAGTAATAGGCTTTTATGTCCATGATTATGTTACATTGTTTAAGACTCAATCATTCTAGCCAGCTTTTCCCTTTGCTAGCTTAGAAAAAGCAAGCTTCCATGAAACTTAAAATTATAAGAAACTAAATGCTGCCAACAAAAATGCTAGAGGACGTGAAGAACAAGATGGCAGAGGAGTAGGTGGATGTCGAGTACATCTCTCTCCATGGACACATCAGGAATACACCATCAGACACAGAAGTGCATGCAGAACACCAGCTGAGGACAGACAGGAGTAACTGACCAGCAGAAAAGAATACATAGAACCACACAAAACTTGGTAGGATGAAGGAACTAGGGGGAAAACAGGAGTGTTAGTAGGACTGGACCTGCCCACAGTGTGTTGGGGAACTGAAGTAGGGGTCTGATCCCCACATCAGGGCAATTGTCTGAGTCAGAGGAGAAACATTTAAGGCTGAGAGTGAAACAGCTGATCTGTGGCAGCCTAAATGGAATGAGAATCAGACAGTCCTTGCTGCAGCCATAAATACCCTGGACAGGGATGCAGGTCCCCTGGAAGGCACAGTGGCTGGGAGCTGGAGTTTAGGGATTGTGGAGCAATCCGAGGGCAAGGGCTGCTGTTGACTGTGGAGAGACAGATTGAGGGCATGTGAGGGAGGAGATTCTGGTGGGAGGTGCCTGTGGAGGAAAGCTGGGAAGCCAGGAAGCAAGGCCACACTGCTGAGTCATGCATAGGGGGTGGAGCCATCACCACAGCCTCTCTCTCCCCACACACCAGCATCAGCAGCTGAGCAATAGAGAGGCTGGCCCATCAAATGCCAGACACACTGAACTACAGAGCAGGACACCACCCAGGGTCTCCTTTAAGTGACTGATGTGCTGAACACACGCCCTCTAAGTGAAAGACACACGCCCTCTAAGAGAAAGACACATGCCCTCTAAGTGCGTGAACGGGAGGAGCTATGAAGAAAGACCGGCCAAACAGGCCTGCTGATCGCCAGCTACAAGAGCCTCGAAAAAAGACTCTGATAGGGCCATAACTCCTGCAGTGGAGGCAGTCTGTGTCCCTGTACACTTGGCACCACCAGGATCCCCACAGGCCAAGTAGCTGCATCATCTTCACACTCAACTCTCACTGGGGCAGAGCTGACACAGGCAAGAAAAGTCTTACATCTGTGTGTGCAGGATCGCTTTGGTTGTGTCTAGACTCTATGACCCGGTAGACTGTGGCCTGCCAAGCTTCTCTGTCAGGGAGAGGGTGTCTCCAGGCAAGAATACTGGAGCATATTGGCCAATACTGGTTGCTATACCCCTCTGCTGCTGCTGCTGCTGCTAAGTCGCTTCAGTCATGTCCAACTCTGTGTGACCCAATAGACGGCAGCCCACGAGGCTCCCCCATCCCTGGGATTCTCCAGGCAAGAACACTGGAGTGGGTTGCCATTGCCTTCTCCAATGCAGGAAAGTGAAAAGTGAAAGTGAAGTCGCTGAGTCTTGTCCAACTCTTAGAGACCCCATGGACTGCAGCCTACCAGACTCCTCCATCCATAGGATTTTCCAGGCAAGAGTACTGAAGTGGGGTGCCATTGCCTTCTCCGCTATACCCCTCTAGAGCACTATATTTCCTGCTGCCCTAGCCACCGATTCCTCTGAGCACCTGGTGCTGCCAGAACCCCTGCGACCCAAGCAGCTGCACCACCTCCACACCTGGCCCTCACAGGGGCAAACCCAGGTCCTCCAGGGCAGCCTCAGGAGCAAACCCCATTGGACGACCCACATGTAGAGGTGGAAATAAAAACACAATTGAAACCCAGGGGCAGTGTGGCTAAGGAAGAAGACCCCAACCCTTCAACCACCTGTACAAACTGCAGATTAAATCCACACAATCAACTAGGCAGACACTGTGTCTATGGAATATAAAAGGTCATTGAGAACTGCCACAAAAGAAAATACACTATTTCTGATAGCTGTGGACTTTAGAGGCAAGAATACACAAGAGTAGGACCAGATTAGAATCTAAGCTGCCCCCACAGCAGGTCCAGAGATCAGCAGTGTTGGAGGGCATCCTAGGGAGGTGAGGTGGACTATGACTCCCAGCGAGGGAAATGATCCTGACAGCAGTGACTCAAGAAAAACATTTATTATTCTTATGTTTTGAATTATTCTCTAGATTCTTTACCCACCTCTGTTGTAGCTAGCAATTTTATTGGCACTGTGAAATCTAATAAAGCTTTTGAGCTTTTTTTTCTCAGTTATATTTTTTATTATTGTTATAAAATCTCAGCCTCTACACTGGCCTTTTGCAGTTCTGAGTTTTTCTTTTTCCAATTTTTTCTTTTTCTAATTTTAATTTTTTAACCTATTATTATTTCTTATACATTTATTCCTCTGTGTGACTGTCATATTGTTCTTTTCCTTTTGCAGTAATCTTTAATGTATATAAATCTTCTTCATCTACCTTCATTTAACCTTGCATTCCCATTCTTTTTTTTTTTTTTCTTTCTTTCCTTTCCTCTCAACATATTTGTTACTCTTATTTTCATGCTTTCTTCTCCACTTGGCACCTCAGTTCAGTTTAGTTCAGTCACTCAGTCATGTCTGACTCTTTGCGACCCTATGAATTGCAGCATGCCAGGCCTCCCTCTCCACCACCAACTCCCAGAGTCCACCCAAACCCATGTCCATTGAGTCGGTGATGCCATCCAACCATCTCATCCTCTGTGATCCCCTCCTCCTCCTGCTCTCAATCTTTCCCAGCATCAGGGTCTTTTCCAATGAGTCAGCTCTTCGCATCAGGTGGCCAAAGTATTGGAGTTTCAGCTTCAACTTGGCACCTAGCTTTGGTTCTGTTTTCCAGTTTGTGCTTTAGTTAGCTTTGTTTGTAACTGGTAAATAAAATCTTTGATTTTCTTTGTTTGCCAGGTCAATCTACTGTAATTTATTTTTGTTAGAGTGTTTGGAATTTGCTTGTGGGTGTATATGTATATGTGTATATTCCCTTATTTTAATATTATTTGCCTGATTTTGTAACTGCCATTTGTCTGAGGTTCATCTTTGGTTTCTTGTTTTTCAATATTTGTTTGAATCTCACTTAGTGCCATAACAAACCACTAGCAGAATCTTTGTTCCTGACCAGAGATCAAACAATAGGCCTTTGGAATGGGGGCACTGACTCCAAGACTCTAGATTACCAGAGAACTAACCCTAGTGAGTATCAAATAGTGAGAACTCACACAAAGTTGTGTATACAAGGTCTTAAATACAAGCTGTGGCATCACCCCACCACCAGAAGCACCCTGTGCAGGATGCCTAATCCAAACAACAACAACAAAAACACAAATCCAGCCATCAGCAGACAAAATTACCACCTCACTCAGCCTTTCCCGTCAGAGGAAAAAAAAAAAAAACAAAAACTCAGCACAAATCTCACCCTATAGGAAGTTTACACAAACCACTGGACCAACTTTAGGAGGGCAGAAACCAAACGGAAGAACGATTTCAACTTTGAAGCCTGGGAAAAGGAGACTTCAAACACAGTAAGTTAAAAAAGTAATGAAAAGGCAGAGAAGTACTACACAAATGAAGGAACAAACTAGAAACACAGAAGTCCAAATAAATGAAGAGGAAATAAGCAAACTACCTGAAAAAGAATTCAGAATAATGATAGTAAAGATGATCAAAAACCTTGAAAACAAAATGGAGAAAACGCAAGAACTAATTAACAAAGACCTAGATGAATGAAAGAATAAACATACAGAGGCAAACAACACAATTACTAAAATTAAAAATACCCTGGAAGGAATTGATAGCAGAATATCTGAAGCTGAAGAATGAATCAGTAAGCTGGAAGATAAAATGGTGGGAATAAATTCTGAAAAGCAGAATAAAGTAAAAAGAATGAAAAGAACTGAGGATAGTCTCAGAGACCTCTGGAACAATGCAAATGCACCAACGTTTGAATTGTAGGGGTCCCAGAAGAAGAAATGGAGAAGGCAATGGCACCCCACTGTAGTACTCTTGCCTGGAAAATCCCATGGATGGAGGAGCCTGGTAGGCTGCAGTCCATGGGGTCGCTAGGAGTTGGACACGACTGAGCAACTTCACTTTGACTTTTCACTTTCATGCATTGGAGGAGGAAATGGCAACCCATTCCAGTGTTCTTCCTGAAGAATCCCATGGACAAAGGAGCCTGGTGGGCTGACGGCTATGGGGTCACACAGAGTCGGACACAACTGAAGCAACTTAGCAGCAGCAGCAGCAGAAGAAGAAGAAGAAAAGAAAAAAGAAAGGGTATGAGAAAATTTTTCAATAGATTATAGTTGAAAAATTCTCCAACGTGGAAAAAGAAATAGTCAAACAAGTAATTAAACCAACAAAGACTAAACACAAAGAAAGAATATTAAAAGCAGCAAGGGAAAAGCAGCAAGTAACATGCAAGGGAAACCCCATATGCTCAACAGCTGATCTTTCAGCAGAAACTCTGCAAGCCAGAAGGAAATGGTAGGATATATTTAAAGTACTGAAAAGGAAAAATCTCCAACCAAGATTATTGTACCCGGCAAGGATCTCATTAAAAATTGATGGATAAATAAAAAATTTTTCAGACAAGCAAAAGTTAAGAGCATTCTGTACCACCAAATCAGCTTTTCAACAAATGTTAAAGGGATTTATATAGTCAAGAAATACAAGAAATGGAAAAGATCTACAAGATCAACCTGAAACCAATTAATAAAATGGCCGTAGGGAGATATATATCAATAATTACTTTAAATGTAAATGGATTAAATGCTCCAACCAAAAGACACAGACTGGATGAATGGATACAAAAACATGACCCATATATATGCTGTGTACAAGAAACCCATTTCAGACCTAAGGAGACAAATAGACTGAAAGTGGGAGGATGGAAAAATATATTCCATCCTAATGGGAAGCAAAAGAAAGCTGGAGTAGCAATCCTCATATCAGACAAAATAGACCTTAACATAAAGATTACAAGAAAAAAAGAAGCACCCTACATAATGATCAAGGGATCAATCCAAGAGGAAGACAAAACAATTGTAATTATCTATGCACCCAACATAGGAGCACCTCAATATATAAGGCAAATACTAACGGACCTAAAAGGAGAAACTGACAGTAGCACAATAGTAGTAGGAGACTTTAATACCCCACTCACACCAGTGGAATGGACAGATCATCAAAACAGAAAATTAATAAGGAAATACAAGTCTTAAATGATACATTAGATGAGATGGCTCTCATTGATATCTTCAGGACATTCCATCCAAATGCAGAAGAAATCACCTTCTTCTCAAATGTATATGGAACATTCTCCAGGATAGACCATGTCTTGGGTCACAAATAAAACCTCAGTAAATTTAAGAAAATTGAAATCATATCAAACATCTTCTCTCACCACAACATGATGATACTAAATATCAATTACAAGAAAAGAACTGTAATAAACACAAACACACGGAGTTTAAACAACACGTTTCTAAATAACCAAAGGGTTACTGAAGAAATCAAAAATTTCTAGAAACAAATGAGAATGAAAACATGACAACTCAAAACCTATGGAATGCAGCCAAAGCAGTTCTGAGGGAAGTTTATAGCAATACAATCCTACCCCAAGAAACAAGAAAAACATCGAACAGACAACCTAACACCTTAAACAACTAGAAAAAGAAGAAGAAAAGAATTCCAAAATTAGTAGAATGAAAGAAATCATAAAGATCCAAGCAGAAATAAATGAAAAAGAATGACAGAAACAATAGTAAAGATTAATAAAGCTAAAAGCTGGTTCTTTAAGAAGATAAACAAAACTGACATACCTTTAGTCAGACTCATCAAGAAAAAAAGAGAAGAATCAAGTCAACAAAATTAGAAATGAAAAAAGAGAGGTTATAACAGAAAATGTAGAAACACAAAGGATTATAAGAGACTACTAGGCATAATTATATCACAATAAAATGGATAACCTGGAAGAAATGGACAGGTTCTTAGAAAAGTTCAATCTTCCAGGACTGACCCAGGAAGAAATAGAAATTATGAACAACCCAATTACAAGCACTGAAATTGAAGCTTTCATCAAAAATCTCAAAAAATAAAAGCCCAAGATCAGATGGCTTCACAGGAGAATTCTATCAAACATTTAGAGAAAATCTAATGCCCATCTTTCTAAAACTCTTTCAAAAAAGTGCAGAGGAAGGACCACTTCCAAACTCATTCTAAAAGGCAACCATCACCCTGATACTAAAACCCAGAGAAAGACAACACAAAAAAAGTAAACTACAGGCCAGTATCACTGATGAGAAAACTCAACAAAATTTTACAAAACAGAATTCAGCAATACATCAAAAAGCTTGTACACTATGATCATGTTGAGTTTATTTCAGGAATGCAAGGATTCTTCAATATTTGCAAATCAATGTGACATACCATATTAACAAATTGAAATATAAAAACCATATGATAATGTCAATAGATGCAGAAAAAGCCTTTGACAAAATTCATCACCTGTTTATGATTAAAACTCTTCAAAAAATGAGCATAGAAGGAACCTACCTCAACATAGTAAAGGCCATATATGATAAGCATACAGCAAACATTCTCAGTGGTGAAAATCTGAAAGCATTCCCCCTAAGATCAGGAACAAAACAAGGGTGTCCAATTTCACCACTATTATTCAACATAGTTCTGGAAGTCCTAACTACAGCAATCAGAGAAAAAAAAGAAATAAAGGGAATCCAGATTGGGAAAGAAGTAAAGCTCTCACTATAGATGACATGATACTGTACATAGAAAATCTTTAAGATAGTATCAGAAAATTACTGAATCTAATCAATGAATTTAGCAAAGTTTCAGAATACAAAATTAATACACAGAAATCACTTGTATTTCTATATACTAACAATGAAAAAGGAAATTAAGGAATCAATCAGACTTCACAGAACTAGAACAAAAAAATTACACAATTCATATGGAAACACAAAAGAGCCTGAATAGCTAAAGAAGAGAAAGAAGAATGGAGCTGGAGGAATCAACTTTGCTGACTTCAGATTATACTACAAAGCTACAGATATCAAGACACTATGGCACTGGCACAAAAACAGAAATACAGACCAATGAAACAAGATATAAAGCCCAGAAATAAACTCATGCACCTGTGGGTACCTTATTTTTGACAAAAGAGGCAAGAATATACAATGGGACAAAGACAGCCTCTTCAATAAATGATGTTGGAAAAACTGGACAGCTACATGTAAAAGAATGAAAGCAGAACACTTCCAAACACTATACACAAAGATAAACTCAAAATGGATTAAAGACCTAAATGTACGACCAGAAACTATAAAACTCTTAGAGGAAAACATAGGCAGAACACTCGATGACATAAATCCAAGCAAGATCCTCTATGACCCATCTCCTAGAATGGAAATAAAAACAAAGGTAAACAAATGGGACCTGATTAAACTTAAAAGCTTTGCACAGCAAAGGAAACTATTACCAAGGTGAAAAGACAGCTATCAGAATGGGAGAAAACAATAGCAAATGAAACAAGTGACAAAGGATTAATTTTCAAAATATACAAGTAGCTCATACAGCTCAATAACAGGAAAACAAACAATCCAATCAAAAAGTGGGGAAAAGCCCTAAACAGACATTTCCCCAAAGAAGACATACAGATGGCTAACAAACACATGAAAAGATGCTCAACATTGCTCATTATTCAGATCAGATCAGATCAGATCAGATCAGTCGCTCAGTCGTGTCCGACTCTTTGCGACCCCATGAACTGCAGCACGCCAGGCCTCCCTATCCATCACCAGCTCTCGGAGGTCACTCAGACTCGCATCCATCGAGTCAGTGATGCCATCCAGCCATCTCATCCTCTGTCGTCCCCTTCTCCTCCTGCCCTCAATCCCTCCCAGCATCAGAGTCTTCTCCAATGAGTCAGCTCTTCGCATGAGGTGGCCAAAATACTGGAGTTTCAGCTTTAGCATCATTCCTTCCAAAGAAATCCCAGGTCTGATCTCCTTCAGAATGGACTGGTTGGATCTTCTCGCAGTCCAAGGGACTCTCAAGAGTCTTCTCCAACACCACAGTTCAAAAGCATCAATTCTTCGGTGCTCAGCCTTCTTCACAGTCCAGCTCTCACATCCATACATGACCACAGGAAAGACCATAGCCTTGACTAGGCGAACCTTTGTTGGCAAAGTGATGTCTCTGCTTTTGAATATGCTATCTAGGTTGGTCATAACTTTCCTTCCAAGGAGTAAGCGTCTTTTAATTTCATGGCTGAAGTCACCATCTGCAGTGATTTTGGAGCCCAGAAAAACAAAGTCTGACACTGTTTCCACTGTTTCCCCATCTATTTCCCATGCAGTGATGGGACCAGATGCCATGATCTTCGTTTTCTGAATGTTGAGCTTTAAGCTAACCTTTTCACTCTCCACTTTCATTTTCATCAAGAGGCTTTTTAGCCCCTGTTCACTTTCTGCCATAAGAGTCGTGTCATCTGCATATCTGCTCATTATTAGAGAAATGCAAATCAAAACTACAGTGAGATATCACCTCACACCAGTCGGACTGGTCCTCATCAAAAAGTCTACAAACAATAAATGCTGGAGAGGGTGTGGAGGAAAGGGAACACTCTTGCACTGATAGTGGGAATGTAAATTGATATAGCCTTATGGAAGACAGTACGGAGATTCCTTAAAAAACTAGGAATAAAACCACCATATGACCCAGCAATCCCACTCCTTGGCATATACCTTGAGGAAACTAAAATTGAAAGAGACACATGTATCCCATTGTTCACTGCAGCACTGTTTACAATAGCTAGAACATGGAAGCAACCTAGATGTCCATGAACAGATAAACGGATAAAGAAGCTGTGGTACACATTCACAATGGAATATTACTCAACCATGAAAAGGAATGCATTTGAGTCAGTTCTAATGAGGTGGATGAAACAAGAATCTATTATACAGAGTGAAGTGAGTCAAAAAGAGAAAGATAAATATAGTATTCTAACACATATATATGGAATCTAGAAGAATGGTATTGAAGAATTTATTTACACAACAGCAATGGAGAAACAGTCATAGAGAACAGATGTATGGACGTGGGGAGAGGGGAGGAGAGTGTGAGATGCATGGAAAGAGTAACATGGAAACTTACATTACCATATGTAAAATATATAGCCAACAGGAATTTGCTGTATTGCTTAGGAAACTCAAACAGGGGCTCTGTATCAGCCTAGAGGGGTGGAAGTGGAGGGAGATGGGAGGGAGGTTCAAAAGGGAGGGGATATATCTATACCTATGGCTGATTCATGCTGAGGTTTTTACAGAAAACAACACAATTCTGTAAAGCAATAATCCTTCAGTAAAAAAATTAATTTAAAAAATGCTAGACAGGAAGTGGATATTTCCTAAAGTGAGTCTCCAGCTGAGAATCCAGCCCTGGAAAACACCTTGACTGTGGGCTCTGATGCCCTAAGCAGTGAAGTTCTGTCCAGACATCTGGCCCACAAAACTTCTGAGAAGATAAATGTAAAAAATAAAAATAAATAAATGCAGATAATAAATTACTATATACACTAATATAATTCCACAGTCAAAAAGTTGGTTTAAAATATAAATGCCCATAAGAAAAAGTATGCCAGGCTAATGATTTTTATGAGAGTTTGTCCTTTAGAAGATACTGATAGTGGGATGAGGGCTGGAAATTATTTAGAAAGTATGACAGAACTAGGAGAAACTTGAAGTAATTGCTTGAAATAAGAAAAAATAATCATTTTTAAAATGAACAAAACCATCTTTTTAAAACTACTGTAATAAATGGACTCAAATTTCCAAAGCTTCGATCAATTCCAACACCCTTGTGAAAATTATCATCCTTCTATACCAGTGAAATATCACTATTCCCTTAGTTGCTTTTACAGTTTGAGAGTTCTCTTGGAAACTCTTTTATCACCAAATTCTGGTCAGTTTATGTCTATGGGCCTGTAACATCTGACCTCTTCTTTTCATATGAATTCCACTCTCTCTGAGTTTTCATCTCTCCTGATCTATATCAACTAGTCTTTAAGCCTCATTTATTAAATAAAAACTTTGGGAATACCTACTACCATGTGGTAGAATATTCAATAAAATATCATGTAAACTGTTGTCACAGTATCTTTCTAAATGACAGGCCTAATCAGGGAACAGAATCTATCAAAGCCATTTCACCATCAAACAGAGGATGCCTGATTTTGCCTTTCAGCTAACTTTCAATCAGGTGATGACAATTAGAATTAGTCTAGAAAAGTCAAATATTTAACTTCGCTAACTAAGAAAATGGCACCCCACTCCAGTACTCTTGCTTGGAAAATCCCATGGACGGAGGAGCCTGTTAGGCTGCAGTCCATGGGGTCGCTAAGAGTCGGACACGGCTGAGCAACTTCACTTTCACTTTTCTCTTTCATGCATTGGAAACGGAAATGGCAACCCACTCCAGTGTTCTTGCCTGGAGAATCCCAGGGACGGGGGAGCCTGGTGGACTGCTGTCTATGGGGTCGCACAGAGTCGGACATGACTGAAGTGACTTAGCATAACTAAGAAAAATTAAAAAAAAAAACAACTATTTTCATAAAAATAATACAATTTTATTATAAAAATTAACCTTTAAATTTCATATGTTTAACTTTACAATGCAGATACTAATTGTACTCACCTGATATGGTTTCCACTGTTTCCCCATCTATTTCCCATGCAGTAATGGGACCAGATGCCATGATCTTCGTTTTCTGAATGTTGAGCTTTAAGCCAACCTTTTCACTCTCCACTTTCACTTTCATCAAGAGGCTTTTAGTTCCTCTTCACTTTCTGCCATAAGAGTGGTGTCATCTGCATATCTGAGGTTATTGATATTTCTCCCGGCAATCTTGATTCCAACTTGTGTTTCTTCCAGTCCAGCATTTCTCATGATGTACTCTGCATATAAGTTAAATAAACATGGTGACAATATGCAGCCTTGACGTACTCCTTTTCCTATTTGTTTTTCTGGGCTCCAAAATCACTGCAGATGGTGACTGCAGCCAAGAAATTAAAAGACGCTTGCTCCTTGGAAGGAAAGTTATGACCAACCTAGATAGCATATTCAAAAGCAGAGACATTACTTTGCCAACAAAGTTTTGCCTAGTCAAGGCTATGGTCTTTCCTGTGGTCATGTATGGATGTGAGAGCTGGACTGTGAAGAAGGCTGAGCACCGAAGAATTGATGCTTTTGAACTGTGGTGTTGGAGAAGACTCTTGAGAGTCCCTTGGACTGCAAGAAGATCCAACCAGTCCATTCTGAAGGAGATCAATCCTGGAATTTCTTTAGAAGGAATGATGCTAAAGCTGAAACTCCAGTATTTTGGCCACCTCATGCGAAGAGTTGACTCATTGGAGAAAACTCTGATGCTGGGAGGGATTGAGGGCAGGAGGAGAAGGGGACGACAGAGGATGAGATGGCTGGATGGCATCACTGACTCGATGGATGCGAGTCTGAGTGACCTCCGGGAGCTGGTGATGGACAGGGAGGCCTGGCGTGCTGCGGTTCATGGGGTCGCAAAGAGTCGGACACGACTGAGCGACTGACCTGATCTGATCTGATCTGATATGGTTATTTTGAGAATAAATGAAAGAATATATATAAATCCCTGAACTATCAGAACCATTCAATAAATTGTAGTAAATATTATTTGTATTCTTATTTAAATTGATTCATAATCAAGCATTAATTTTCAAATGACAAAATTTAGCTAAAATGAGAAAGACATACTTGGCAAGAAAAGATAGTTGATAACTTTATACTTAGAGACATGTGCACAGAATTTAAAAGATTATTTTAATAATTCAGGAACAATAACTATGTCCTTAGACATGAGAAAAAAACTCAGTTTATGACATATTGAAGTGATATATCTGAAAGGACTTGACTGATAGTGAAGGGTAGAAAAAGAGGCTTTAAGAAAGGCTTCTATATTTCAGGCTATATTTCATCAGTAACGTTAACCAGGTGAGAATTAAATTCAGCTTGGGACAGGTTGAATTTTAGATACAGAAATTTTTGTCAGTGATACCCAATGGGCAATAAAAAGATGCTTGTGCCCCTAGATTGAATAGCTTGAGGGCAGGGATCTTTTTTAGTCATGTTGTCATTTTTCTTCAAGTACAAGCCCTTGCACTAGAAAGTATTCAATACAAGATTTAATTCAATTGACAGTTCTATTTTGGAAAGGTCAGAAAGCCCAAGAAAAAGAAACAGTAAATATAAAAATGTCTATTCTTCTCTTTTCAATCAAAACTCAGTAGGGATTGGAAATATTCATATATGTTTACTATCTCACCAATCCAGAATAGAAACAGAATGTTTTGCAAAGAATAGAACTGATTCAAAACTCTATAATTTTTGCTGAAGTTACTTCAAACAGTTTTTAAAATAATTTAATACAACTTTATTTCAATTTAAAAATTCTTGATATCAAATATTTAGTTTCTCCCATTCATCTATCACTTAAACTGAATACCCAATATTTTCAAACCCTTCCAAATGAAATCTCTAAGTACTGTCAGGTCCTTCCCCTGTTGGAGATATTGCTTTGTGCAATTCACATTGTATCTATGAAATCCAATTTCTGCATAAAACCTGTGATCAGACTCTATAATCTATTTCCCACAATAGTCAGGCTCTTTAGTTTGGCTTTCAGTCAGAATTATTTGATCTCTTTAACTTTAAGCTTCTGAAGAGAGGCACAGGGATCTGTCTTTCTTAAGCTGTCAGTTTTCATTTAAATATAAGAACTTTTTTTAGTAGTCGTTATCAAACTTTGAATACAGAAAATTCCCCGAGCTACTTCCCCACCTAAAAAAGTCTAATTCTGTTTCTCAGACCATTTCTAAAAAGAAACTTCCCAGGGATAATCATCATGCCCCATGCAGAAATTTGAGGTGATTGTGATAGTTTAGGTTCTGGGAAAACATCTAAACCCAAAAAATTGTTTCAAAAAAAAAATATTTCCTATGGAAAAAAAAGTCAGACAAATTTAGTCAATATGACCTATTTTAAAATGTATGTTTCTCTGAGATAATAATCTGAAGCATTACACACACACACACACACACAAAAAAAAAAAAAAAAAAAACCAAAAACATTTTCTTTCTCCTGGACCAAGCATATTTCTGAGATTACAAACAGAAGTCAAATTAAGTTAGTCCAGTAATTACAATCCATGGCATTTCTCATAAGATATTCCTTTGCAAATATTGAGTAGTAAGTTCTGGAACAATTTTAAGCAATATTCTGAATCATATACCATATTCCATCTTGAAGGTTTCTCTCCAAGAGCTTCAGAAGGGTAAAAATGGCAGAGTTTAGGACCACTGGTCTAGATTTCCAAACTAGGGTATGGAGTCGTATTTTTCACATTGGCTCATTCACTAACATCATCTATAAAACCTGAGTACCCAGCATTTATTAACTTCTATGCCAAGCACTGAGAGCAGATACAAAAGAGAGCAACTGACTCTGCTTCCCAAGGCAGATGGGCTTTCCTTCAAACGGAGGGTATCACGATAGCCCCAAAGGCTTATCTCAAAAGACAGAAGACCCATCAGAATCTGTCTCACAAAGAAAACTCTTTATCTTAGATAAAATTCACTAATCTTGTCATCTGCTCTCAGTCCTAGTTGTCCAGACCTTTGTTGGAAGAGCTTAAAGTCATTTTTGTGTGTGTGTGTGAAATAACCTTAAAGAATTGCGTCCACCAAGTTTCTTGTGCCTCCTCCTCTCTCTTTTCACATACCCTCAGTCACATTTGCCTTTCTTGTCATTTAATATTAAACAACACCAAAGGCATTGACCAAACTGTTCCTCAAAACTGCCTCACATTCCCACATTAAAGCCTTTGCATGAGCAATGTGTGATGATTGACACAATCTCTTACCTCATCTGTAATCTACTGGTAACTTAAACAAAATTTACACTTCCTACTATTTCTGACTACCTAATCCACAGTAACTACTCAATCTCTTATATTATTTTAATGTTCTGAACAGTCTTTAAAGCTGATGTCTTTTTGAAGGTCCTATTATAAGACCATAAAGTGACAAAGAAGAACCTTGTCTGTCTGGCCCCCTTGCTTATCTCTATATCCACAGTAAAGAGAAGAGAGCCTGACATGTATGTACTGGATGCTCAATAGATATCTGTCAATGAAAAAAACTATGTATCATTGCAGAAATCATTCACAATGCAGTCTGCGGAAGTAGTCTATCCCAGTAATTCAATGAAGGGGCCCTATTTTTGAGTCCAGTCTGGTCACAGTTCAGACTGTGTCTTGTGGAAAGCAAGGGTTTATAAACAGCAGTGGGACAACAACAAATATGCCAGAAGATAACCGGGCCTATGCCATTGTGAGTATCAGCATTTCCTCAGCCTTCAGAAACAGAACAATTTTCTTCTGGTTGGTGTGTACCTTTAAGAAAGATTGTCAACCTGATTTGGAAACTGTCCCCTGAACTGAAAACATCACAGAATAAAGTTCTGCCCCTGCAGCTGAAAATGGCCTCAACGTTTCCTCACCAGCAGTCTACGCTATATGACATTTTATTTACTGGACAGGCAGCCAGCTCAGGGAAGAGGCAACTCCTGTCCAGATCCATATAAAATGTAAAACATTGAAGAATTAGTTACTCTGTTTGAAAAGAGGAAAAAGATTTGATGGTATTCCTGTAATCTCTGGAAAGATTTTTCCAACTTTGGGGGGCTGAACGGGGAAGCAATTAGTTGGAGAGGTATAGATTCCAAAGCAGACAAAAACGAGGAGGGTGGGGAGCAGTTGAGCGTACCTTTGTGAAAATCCTTTTATCTGTACCTCTCCTGGCTTCCCAGGCGGCCTGCCAGTCCGGGGTGAGCACATCAATATGCATAGCACAGCGCACCAGGGGGCCCATGTTCCCCAGCAGGGGCGATTAATATGTGATATCAACATCTATGACAAGACACATTTTATTTCTGTCAACAAAGAGGTTTTTACTTTCTCTGTCAGCTGACTACCCAAGCCTTTTATTTTGTGCAATAAACCCTTCTATAGATGGAGCTGAAAGATAGATGTTGAACTGCAGTCAATTCTTTAAATAGGTTTCTTCAATTGGCAGGTAGCCTGTCTGGGGCCTGTATCAAATATAAGGAATTCTACTTTTGGTGGGAAATAAGCAAGCATGATGGGGAGGGGTCCAAGAGATTTGCCTGCCCCAGTTTTCATAGCAAGCATTTAGCACTGTGCTATGTACACTGGAGAAAAACGGCTATTTTTTCTGTTCTCAAGGAATTTTCAAATGAGTCTAATACATATGACACAGTAGAAATGTTGGAAAATTTATCTTTAGATGGTGCTTTCTTTTTAAGACTTTGAGGAGAAAAAAGGGAACTTCCCTGGTGATCCAGTGGTTAAGAATCTGCCTTGCGATGCTCAAGATGTGGGTTCGATCCCTTGATGGGAGAACTAAGATTCCATATGTTGCAACTGAGCCTGCCTGCTGCAACAACTGAGGCTGTGTGCCACAAGTAGAGGGTCTGTGCACCACAAGGAAAGATCCCACATGCGGCAACTAACAATTCATGTAGCCAAAAAAAAAAAAAAAGACTTTAAGGTGCTATACAAATGTTAATTTCTAAAATGGAACCCATTTATAGTAAAATGAGCTTTTATAACTTTCCCTCAGAACACAGAAAACAAGGACTAATACTTGGATAAGAGAGGAGAATGGTTTTCTTTTTCTGACCATGAGGATGAGTTCACTAAAGAGCAGTAAACGTCATGATCCAGTGATGCAGATAATGCCCCCGAGTGTGGCCAAATGTTTGCTCTGTAAAACTCAGTGGACCCAAGCAGAAGTAGTGGCTTTGACGCTCCTGTTCTTGCCAGCTCAGCCCACCTGAGACCTGTGCCCACTATGTCCAGAAATGATACGCTCAAGCTCTTCGTGAGCCATTGGGCTCTCTGTTAACATAACCTTGGTATCTGATAACTTTTTATTGTTGATGTTAATGAACACATAGATCCACTGAGGCTGTAAACCTCATTAAGATATCCATGGACTTAATGGGACAGCTGGTAGCTAACACATCTTCCAGTCTTAAAGTGGGTTCTTATCCCTGATTATTAAGCAAGTTGATGCGTCAGTAAAATGGCAAAATACTACCTGTCATGTGCTTTCTTAAATTTTATTAGAAAATGATGAAGAGGACAAAGCTAGTTAGTATACCTATTAAGAGTGTTTCATGTTCTCCGTGTTTTACCTATGTTATGCAATTATCATAATCATTCCATTAGGTAAATTTTTTAACAAGTTCATTTTAGAGATGAAGAAATGAACTCATAGATTCAGCAATTTGTCCAAGATCTCACAAATAGTAAGTGGTGTTTCAGTGATTTGAATTAAGTTTTCCTGACTCTGAAGCATTTTTGTCATTGATGGAGCAGATTATTACTCCAAAGACCAAGCTTATGCCATCCAGTAATTTATTTGGAGCATCTACTCTTTTCTCAGCATCATCCTATGCACTCTGGGAGATACAGTGCCCTGGCAATGTTTGACTTTGCCTTCAGATGTTTACAGTCTTAAGAGACAAGGAAGATGAACAGGAATAAAACAATTAGAGGATAATTCAAAAGGGAATAATTAAGGGCTGATAAAATGAAACCAAGCACCAGCTTGGCATTACATACAGAGCCCTAGATTGGAAATCAAAAACAGAATTTAAGCACAGTTCTATCATTTATTTCTGTATATCGTTAGGCAAATTACTTAACTTTGATCTCTTCACAGGATAGTATTCTCTATCATGGGAATATGCCTCTTTGTATTTACTGGACTCAGATGAGTCCTGTGAAATCTGTATATAAAAACAGAAAGATATATTTCACTCAATGCCTCTTTCAAAAGAAGAGTACATACAGTACAGTCTGGGTTCACCTCTGAATGAGGATAACATTAAAGACAAACCTGCAGCAAACCGTGCTTCTGAAACGGCCTTCCTACCGGGTGGGTGTTCGCACCTCCTAAGAGCAGCAGCAGTAAAGGCCCTGGTGCCAGACAAGCAGCAGTAGGGCAGCTGGGGAGGAGCGCCAGGGGCAGCGGGGAGGCGGCAGTGCCCAGCAGGGTGGGTGTGGAGCAGAGGCAGCAGGGGGAAAGCAGTGACTAGGCCCATCCTGAACCTCTGCAGGGCTGGGGGCAGGAGAATGAATGGAGTCAACATAGCATGCATCTAAATATTTAACGTTGTAAATAGAGTTACTAGACTGACAAATAAAATCTCTTCTATCCCTCGAGTTCCATGTGATCCTCTACGTGAAAGCACTGGGAGCACTAGGAGATGTTGATCACTGCTGGCTGGGAGCCTGCCCGTCACACCCTTTTACTTCCTGACGAGGAGCAGCCCAGCTCTGCAGGTGGCATCTCAGATGCAACGTGGACATCTCAGCCTAAGTACCCAGGGTCCCCTGTGTGTGTGTGTGTTAGTTGCTCAGCTGTGTCCGACTCTTAGGGACCCCATAGACTGTAGCCCGCCAGGCTGCTGTGTCCATGGACTTCTCCAGGCAAGAATACGGGAGTGGGTTGTCATGTCCTTCTCCAGGGGCTTTTCTCAACTCAGGGATCAAACCTGGGTCTTCTGCATGGTAGGCAGATTCTTTACCATATGAGTCAACAGCTCATCTATAACGCCCTAAAACAGTTCTGCTTACGTGCAGGCCTATGGGTGTGCTCTGGGATGACACAACCCAGTCTCAGAAGGACAGAATTCTGTAGGGAAGAGATAACAGGAGCATGCTGCTTCTCTAGCAGGCAGAATCCTGCAGGCAGGGAGCATTAAGTTATGACTGCAAAAAGGCAGAGAGCTAGTGCCTTGCAGAAACTTTTGCAGAACTGAAAGGAAGGTAAGAAGTCATCAGAGGGAAACATTAATGATGTCATGGTTCATTATAGCTTTGGCACCTGGCATAAAATTTTTTCAAAGAAACAACTCCTACAAAGTTCCTCCCATCCAGTCCAAAATTATAACTGCATTCCCAGCATCTAACTCTGTACGTGATGTATAACATTATGAATAAGCATTTGTTAAATAAATACATAGAAAACTGTGTGCTAGAGCCCAAAGCCACTGAATCCAGAAAGAATTCTTTAAATCAAATCAGAATAAATGAATGAATGAATATTATTCAAGGGAAAATCAGAGTATTGCCACTATCACCACTGTACTGTGAATAAATAAATAAGCTCAAGTCAAGAATGAAAATTCTTGTGGTTCAAGCCAAAAATATAAGAATAAATTAAAAAATAAAAATTGTCTTAATTTTCCATGGAATTTAGGATAAATTCTCAGGTCACTGTCCTTTGCAAGCATAGGCAAAGCCTAAGGAACTGCATACATAAGGTGTCTATTAGATTTTCCAGCACTAAGGTAACTTGCTATAAGTAGTATGAAATTTTACCTTAATTATATGACTCTATAAATGTTATGATCAGTTTATTAGACTTATTATTTTTTTTCCATGGAGGGGTGGAAGTTCTATGCTAGTTGATAAAACTAAGCAATCCTTTTTTTTTGTTTAAACCAAAAAAAGATAAAAAGCAACCTGGCTTGTTGTTCTTTGATATATTATAAAAAAAAAAATAACCCTAGATATCTCTCTCAGAAACTTATTCTACTTTATTTTGTAAAGAATTCATGTAAGAAAGTTTCTGAGACAGGGAACTTAACATTTTTAACATGCTGTTCCCTCAACTAAGTGTTTTTCTCTGCTAGCCTCAGAGTCTGGAAGCAAATATTCTTTGTGTCTATATCAGTTAAAGATAAAAATGTATTGGTATTTCCACTCACTAGGATTTCAAACGAGACACATGAGGAAACCAAGGGGGTTCTTTCATATCCCAAATGACTTTTCTAGGAAATATTCTTTGTCATCAAGGAGACTGATTCTGGGAAGCCATGGAGAAGGATGGCTATTAGGTAATGTTTTTGGAAAAAAAGAGAAAATGGAGGAAATTTCCTGGCCCCCTCTTCGTATTCAAAATAAACCACCATCCTTGTACTTTAGTCTTATGAGATTTCTGCTGTATAAATCCTGCTTGAAATTCTGGCTTGTTCCATCTTGAGTTATTTCCACCTACCCTATATTGTTCACGGGCAGTAGAACAGCGCTTGGTTTCCCTTTTTGAACTGCATGTCTAGCTTTACTTTGTACTTTTCATTCTAGATCAAAATATAACTGAGTTGAAATGAGTTCTGATCAACCAAGAATCTCTCAATTTATCTGCTCCCAGTATTGGAATTTCTTTGGAAGGAATGATGCTAAAGCTGAAACTCCAGTATTTTGGCCACCTCATGCGAAGAGTTGACTCATTGGAGAAGACTCTGATGCTGGGAGGGATTGAGGGCAGGAGGAGAAGGGGACGACAGAGGATGAGATGGCTGGATGGCATCACTGACTCGATGGATGCGAGTCTGAGTGACCTCCGGGAGCTGGTGATGGACAGGGAGGCCTGGCGTGCTGCAGTTCATGGGGTCGCAAAGAGTCGGACACGACTTGAGCGACTGATCTGATCTGATCAGTACTTAGAACATCAATTTAAAAACATATTTCCATCAGTTACCACTAGGTGGAGATACTAATTTTGAAGTGCATAATAAAGTGCACAATTAGTCCTTCAATTCAGTTACTGAAGGGTTAATTGTATGAAATAATATATATGATTGTTGTATTTCTATATGTCTTTAAATTCCACAGCCTTGTTAATGCTGATTCCATACACTATTTTAACTCATGTTAAGAGATACACACACACATTGTGTGTGCGGTGTGTGTGTGTGTGTGTGTGTGTGTGTGCTGTGATAAGCAGCTTCAGTCATGTCTGACTCTTTGTGACTCTGTGGACTGTAGCCCACAAGGCTCCTCTGTCCATGGGGATTCTCTAGGCAAGAATACTGGAGGGGGTTGCCCTCCTCCAGGGATATAGGTATGCATGTGTGTATATTGTATACACACATACATACACTTATACACATATATGAATAGTGCTAAGTGTAGAGAATATGCATTTTTATATTAGTCTATAATATATGCATATTTTGAAAGGCTAATAATAAAATTAATGCTTCTATGGCTTGGCAATAATCAAAGAAAATCCACTGCATATTATTTTACTGGAAATGCCTTCAATACTTGACAGAATATAACAATGTTAGTTGAAACTGAGGCTGAGGTAAAGGAACTATGGACACAAAAGTAAATGCTGCTTATACTGAGAGTGGAGTGTCCCCTTTCTGTTCCCTTATGTGCTTAATACAGGGGTCCTTGTGTTTTTTGCTCCCCTATTCCTTATAGAAATCTACTTTCAGAACACATTTGGCAGTCTTATTCAAACTAAAATGTCAATGATTAAAAATGTACTTTGTGCTATCGCACACAGGGTTATTGTTCTGAAATAGGGCCTAAAAAGCTTAAGTCTCTAACAAAGGAAATTCAAATATTAGCAAATTAGTAGACAGAATCTAAATGGTTTTGTCTTGATCACTGAAATCACTCACAAAGGAGGAAGGTCAGCCCATACGGAAATGCAGGAAGGTCCTTATTGATTTTCTTATTTCTCACCATGGCATTTGGTGCAATGCAGAAAAGAGCATCTCTGGGCTTGTGATGATTTGGAGAAGGGTAGTTACTGCATGAATTCTCAGCATGAGATGGCAGCTGGCAGGAGAAACTGCACTGACGGCAGTCCTTCAAGAAGAGAAAGAGATGAGTCCTTGGGGCCAGGACATGTTGTACCATGAAGAGAAAAATAGAAATGGGGTGGAGACTGTGACTGGATGAAATGAGGAATGCAAATTAAAGACTGATAAGGCTCTATAGAGGTATCTTATTTATTCACATATGTGTTCCCCAGAGACTTAGGCCACAAGGAAACCAAAATCTGCCCAAGATGAAGCATTTTAATGGAGAAAACAAATGAAGCCTTTCGAAGAGGAGTTCTTGTGAGTTACTATATCTCCAAATATTTGGAGTGATTAAAAATGTTTTTCTCTTCATCTAATGCAGACTATCCACTTAGGCAAAGTGACTAAGTTACCAGAAAAAAATATCACAGTAAATGAAAACCTGCAGCTCTGTCAAACTTAACACCTAAAACTTTTTGGCACTGTGATTCTCTGAGAAAAAGCCTTTTATTGTAAGTGGGTATCTGCTAGTGCCTCTGATTAGAAATACTTTGGAGAAAAGGAAAGGAGAGTATGAGAATACAGTGGTTCTTCTGTCTATTTGTCAGGCAAAGGTAAATTGAATGCTCACTCACTGAGTTTAATCCAGCACCAGTCCTATACTTACCACACAGTTGTTCTTGCTTTGTATGATTTATTGCTACATTATGAAGTATTGACAATTTGTTTGATAGGTTTCTGCCTCCTTCCTTATATCAAATGTTTCAGGAAATAGACATGTTTCTGAAAAATAAGTAGAACCGTTGACGTATAACTTAGAGGTCTGTGTGGGCATTGGCATAATTGGTCCATATTACTGTGCTAATGGAAGTACAAAAAGTAACATTATATATGTGTAGTTTATATATATCATAGTTTTTTCTCCCAGTGGAAAAGGATAATGGTGAAACCGGCTAGGATAGCTATATTTTATTCATGCACATATTCAACAGAAGTCAAATGAGCACTTGCAAAGGGCAGGTGTTAATAAATACAAAATAGTCAGAATCCACCTATAGATCACACTCTAGGAGACGTCCAATAATAATATAATTAAATGACTACTAATATGTGTAAAAGATGCCCAAAGATAATAGAGATAAATGACTTACAATATGAATAAGTACAGATCAGATCAGATCAGTCGCTCAGTCGTGTCCGACTCTTTGTGACCCCATGAACTGCAGCACGCCAGGCCTCCCTATCCATCACCAGCTCTCGGAGGTCACTCAGACTCACATTCATCGAGTCAGTGATGCCATCCAGCCATCTCATCCTCTGTCGTTCCCTTCTCCTCCTGCCCTCAATCCCTCCCAGCATCAGAGTCTTCTCCAATGAGTCAACTCTTCGCATGAGGTGGCCAAAATACTGGAGTTTCAGCTTTAGCATCATTCCTTCCAAAGAAATCCCAGGGCTGATCTCCTTCAGAATAGACTGGTTGGATCTCCTTGCAGTCCAAGGGACTCTCAAGAGTCTTCTCCAACACCACAGTTCAAAAGCATCAATTCTTCGGTGCTCAGCCTTCTTCACAGTCCAGCTCTCACATCCATACATGACCACAGGAAAGACCATAGCCTTGATTAGGCGAACCTTTGTTGGCAAAGTGATGTCTCTGCTTTTGAATATGCTATCTAGGTTGGTCATAACTTTCCTTCCAAGGAGTAAGTGTCTTTTAATTTCATGGCTGCAGTCACCATCTGCAGTGATTTTGGAGCCCAGAAAAGTAAAGTCTGACACTGTTTCCACTGTTTCTCCATCTATTTCCCATAAAGTGATGGGACCAGATGCCATGATCTTCATTTTCTGAATGTTGAGCTTTAAGCCAACCTTTTCACTCTCCACTTTCACTTTCATCAAGAGGCTTTTGAGTTCCTCTTCATTTTCTGCCATAAGGGTGGTATCATCTGCATATCTGAGGTTATTGATATTTCTCCCGGCAATCTTGATTCTAGCTTGTGTTTCCTCCAGTCCAGCATTTCTCATGATGTACTCTGCATATAAGTTAAATAAACATGGTGACAATATGCAGCCTTGACGTACTCCTTTTCCTATTTGGAACCAGTCTGTTGTTCCATGACCAGTTCTAACTGTTGTTTACTGACCTGCATACAGATTTCTCAAGAGGCAGATCAGGTGGTCTGGTATTCCCATCTCTCTCAGAATTTTCCACAGTTTATTGTGATCTACACAGTCAAAGGCTTTGGCATAGTCAATAAAGCAGAAATAGATGTTTTTCTGGAACTCTCTTGCTTTTTCGATGATCCAGTGGATGTTGGCAATTTGATCTCTGGTTCCTCTGCCTTTTCTAAATACAGCTTGAACATCAGGAAGTTCACGGTTCACATATTGCTGAAGCCTGGCTTGGAGAATTTTGAGCATTACTTTACTAGCGTGTGAGATGAGTGCAATTGTGCGGTAGTTTGAGCACTCTTTGGCATTGCCTTTCTTTGGGATTGGGATGAAAACTGACCTTTTCCAATCTTGTGGCCACTGCTGAGTTTTCCAAATTTTATGGCATATTGAGTGCAGCACTTTCACAGCATCATCTTTCAGGATTTGGAATAGCTCCACTGGAATTCCATCACCTCCACTAGCTTTGTTCGTAGTGATGCTTTCTAAGGCCCACCTGACTTCACATTCCAGGATATCTGGCTCGAGGTCAGTGATCACACCATCATGATTATCTTGAAGCTCTTTTTTGTACAGTTCTTCTGTATATTCTTGCCACCTCTTCTTAATATCTTCTGCTTCCGTTAGGTCCATACCATTTCTGTCCTTTATCGAGCCCATCTTTGCTTGAAATGTTCCTTTGGTATCTCTGATTTTCTTGAATAGATCCTTAGTCTTTCCCATTCTGTTGTTTTCCTCTATTTCTTTGCATTGATCGCTGAAGAAGGCTTTCTTATCTCTTCTTGCTATTCTTTGGAACTCTGCATTCAGATGTTTATATCTTTCCTTTTCTCCTTTGCTTTTCGCTTCTCTTCTTTTCGCAGCTATTTGCAAGGCCTCCCCAGACAGCCATTTTGCTTTTTTGCATTTCTTTTCCATGGGGATGGTCTTGATCCCTGTCTCCTGTACAATGTCACGAATCTCATTCCATAGTTCATCAGGCACTCTATCTATCAGATCTAGGCCCTTAAATCTATTTCTCACTTCCACTGTATAATCATAAGGGATTTGATTTAGGTCATACCTGAATGGTCTAGTGGTTTTCCCTACTTTCTTCAATTTAAGTCTAAATTTGGCAATAAGGAGTTCATGGTCCGAGCCACAGTCAGCTCCTGGTCTTATTTCTGCTGATTGTATAGAGCTTCTCCATCTTTGGCTGCAAAGGATATAATCGATCTGATTTCGGTGTTGACCATCTGGTGATGTGAATAAGTACAACTAAGGAAAAATAAAGCATATGATGAGAAGGTATATCAGGGGAAGCTAATTCAGCTTGGGGGAGGCGTTTGAGGAATTTCCTAGAAATTGACATACAAGGTAAGACTTTTTTAATAACCAGGATTTAGCCAGATAAACAGCTGACAGAAGAGGGCCTTAGGAAGGGACAACAGTACATGTGAGTACTTGTCACACTTGATGAATTAAACCGTTGCTAACCAAAGAGATAAAGCCCCCTCTCCTTTTGGATCCTGCCTAAAGACATTCAGTTGCTGTTTCAATAGAGTCCAAATAGGAAACAGCTGTTACAGTCAAATTAGAATAATTCAAAGAGTGTTAAAAAATATATAAACATGTGGGCAGGTTGTAGAAAAAAAGGATTCTGCAGTTAACCTGGGGTTTGTAACCCTGGAGCTATTACTACCCTCAGAACCAAAGGGACAAGGAAAAAAATGTAACAGAACCTGGAAGTGGAGTACTATGTAGAAAAGGCCACCCTGAGCAGAGCAATGGTTTTCAGTCCAAAGAGACAGCTAGCCAGATCATATCCACAGTAAGGGGGCCTGACTTCACTCCCTCTCTCTGATCTCCTTCTAGGGCACCCCACTGATCACATCAAGTAGAAGCCATAGAGCACAGGAACCACCTGATGCAGTCTAGCATTTCAACTCTCCAGAGAACAGGGTGGATGGAAAGGGATGGAGAGCAGATCTGAAAGAGAAAACAGAAATGTCTGTTTGTTGGGTCATTTCTAGGATGAAGAAGGGAGGCTAGAAAGGGAAATGGCTCTTAGACCAGTCACATTCTGATAAAGCAATAAAAAACTAGCAGCAATCCATCCTAGTTTTCATTCTTTTAATGAGTTTTCTCATTTCTATTATTTCTCTGTTCACTTGGATGAATCTGCTTCTTATGAGCAAGAGGGTTTCTGTATTTGCTTTTAATCATACACCCTAGGAATACAGAATCCTGATACTCCTCCACTTCTCTGCAGGAATCTCCACATCTGGGTGGCCTGATCCTCTAAATCTATGTTCCTAGGATAACTTGTGAATAGAATCACCTATGATGCAGCATGGGCTTTTCAGTCTACAGGATGTATGAGATTTGCCCTTGGGAACATGGAGAAAGGCAGAGTCTGCCTCAGTGGTTCTGAACCAGCAGGTATGGCCTGAGACCCTAGAATCTGTCATGTAAAAACAAGCATCCTAGCTGATTCTGATGCATGTAATCCAAGGAACACATTTTGAAAAACTCTGGTATAGTTGCTATAGCGAATATAGCATCTTACTTAATTAGTAGAAATTCTAAAAACACTGGGGTATATACTAGTAGCATTTTAAAAAAGTAGAATGTTTGGAAAAAGAAGCTAAGTGCAAAAATAGAAACAGAAAAAACAGAATTATGTAGTGATTTATTTAATTTACAAGTTAAGCCAAAAATGAATGGAGTTATTACAATTAATCCTGAATTGCTAGTGACATCATTTGGAAAGGTTTTACCTTTTTCTGTGACTAATCTGTGACTAATAGTTCATGGTGCTTTTGCTGTATATTTATATAAGCACCCATCCCCAGGGGCACCTAATGATCTTTAAACCATACTTAAATGCACTGGGGTAGCTCATACTTTCAAAGATCCTTGAAAATTGTTTTATTGTTATATATTTGTTGATGTGAACAAGCCTTCTTAATACTATATGCCAGTTTTGAATATTAAGATCTCTCTACCAGGTTTTGCTTTAGAGCAGAAATCAACAAAACCTTATTGTGTAAAAGGCTAAGTAGTAAACACTTTAGACTTACGCTGGTCATGTGGTCTCTGTCACTAGTACTCAACTTTGCTACAATGGTGAGAAAGCAGCCCCAGGTAAAACAAAATGACTAAGTGTGGCTGTTCCAATTAAAACTTTATCTGTGGTCAACAAATTTGAATTGCATATCATTTTCATGGGCCATGAAATATCCTTCTTTAATTTTGTTTCAACCATTTCCAAATGTAAAAACCATTCTTATAAGCCATAGAAAAACAGACAATGGGTTATAAATTTTTGACCCTTGATTTTGAGCAATCTTATAAATTATAGTGATTAGAACATACAGACTTTATTTATTATCCCTAGACATAAAACTCAACATTCAGAAAATGAAGATCATGGCTTCTGGTCCCATCACTTCATGGGAAATAGATGGGAAAACAGTGGAAACAGTGTCAAGACTTTATTTGGGGGGGACCTCCAAAATCACAGATAATCATGATGGCGTGATCACTGACCTAGAGCCAGACATCCTGGAATGTGAAGTCAAGTGGGCCTTAGAAAGCATCACTACAAACAAAGCTAGTGGAGGTGATGGAATTCCAGTGGAGCTATTCCAAATCCTGAAAGATGATGCTGTGAAAGTGCTGCACTCAATATGCCAGCAAATTTGGAAAACTCAGCAGTGGCCACAGGATTGGAAAAGGTCAGTTTTCATGCCAATCTCAAAGAAAGGCAATGCCAAGGAATGCTCAAACTACCACACAATTGCACTCATCTCACACACTAGTAAAGTAATGCTCAAAATTCTCCAAGCCAGGCTTCAGCAATATGTGAACCGTGAACTTGCTGATGTTCAAGCTGGTTTTAGAAAAGGCAGAGGAACCAGAGATCAAATTGCCAACATCCGCTGGATCATGGAAAAAGCAAGAGAGTTCCAGAAAAACACCTATTTCTGCTTTATTGACTATGCCAAAGCCTTTGACTGTGTGGATCACAATCAACTGTGGAAAATTCTGAAAGAGATGGGAGTACCAGACCACCTGACATGCCTCTTAAGAAATCTGTATGCAGGTCAGGAAGCAACAGTTAGAACTGGACATGAAACAATAGACTGGTTCCAAATAGGAAAAGGAGTACGTCAAGGCTGCATATTGTCACCATGTTTATTTAACTTATATGCAGAGTACATCATGAGAAACACTGGACTGGAAGAAACACAAGTTGGAATCAAGATTGCTGGGAGAAATATCAATAACCTCATATATGCAGATGACAGCACCCTTATGGCAGAAAGTGAAGAGGAACTAAAAAGCCTCTTGATGAAAGTGAAAGTGGAGAGTGAAAAGGTTGGCTTAAAGCTCAACATTCAGAAAACGAAGATCATGGCATCTGGTCCCATCACTTTATGGGAAATAGATAGGGAAACAGTGGAAACAGTGTCAGACTTTATTTTCCTGGGCTCCAAAATCACTGCAGATGGTGACTGCAGCCATGAAATTAAAAGACGCTTACTCCTTGGAAGGAAAGTTATGACCAACCTAGATAGCATATTCAAAAGCAGAGACATTACTTTGCCAACAAAGGTTTGCCTAGTCAAGGCTATGGTCTTTGCTGTGGTCATGTATGGATGTGAGAGCTGGACTGTGAAGAAGGCTGAGCACCGAAGAATTGATGCTTTTGAACTGTGGTGTTGGAGAAGACTCTTGAGAGTCCCTTGGACTGCAAGGAAATCCAACCAGTCCATTCTGAAGGAGATCAGCCCTGGGATTTCTTTGGAAGGAATGATGCTAAAGCTGAAACTCCAGTACTTTGGCCACCTCATGCGAAGAGTTGACTCATTGGAGAAGACTCTGATGCTGGGAGGGATTGGGGGCAGGAGGAGAAGGGGACGACAGAGGATGAGATGGCTGGATGGCATCACTGACTCGATGGATGTGAGTCTGAGTGACCTCTGGGAGTTGGTGATGGACAGGGAGGCCTGGCGTGCTGCGGTTCATGGGGTCACAAAGAGTCGGACACGACTGAGCAACTGATCTGATCTGATCTGAAAATCACTGTAGATGGTGACTGCAGCCATGAAATTAAAAGACGCTTACTCCTTAGACATGACTGAAGCGACTTAGCAGCAGTGCAGTACTCCTTGGAAGAAAAGTTATGACCAACCTAGATAGCATATTGAAAAGCAGAGACATTACTTTGCCAACAAAGGTCAGTCTAGTCAAGGCTATGGTTTTTCCAGTGGTCATGTATGGATGTGAGAGTTGGACTGTGAAGAAAGCTGAGCACCGAAGAATTGATGCTTTTGAACTGTGGTGTTGGCGAAGACTCTTGAGAATTCCTTGGCCTTCAAGGAGAGTCAACCAGTCCATTCTAAAGGAGATCAGCCCTTGGATTTCTTTGGAAGAAATGATGCAGAAGCTGAAACTCCAGTACTTTGGCCACCTCATGCGAAGAGTTGACTCATTGGAAAAGACCCTGATGCTGGGAGAGATTGGAGGCAGGAGGAGAAGGGGCCGACAGAGGATGAGATGGCTGGATGGCATCACTGAGTCAATGGATATGAATCTGAGTGAACTCCAGGATTTGGTGATGGACAGGGAGGCCTGGCGTGCTGCAATTCATGGGGTCACAAAGAGTCGGACACGACTGAGCAACTAAACTGAACTGAACTGAACTGAATACATAAGTCAAAAAAGAATGTAGGTCTTCAGGCAATCCATGATAAGCTACCCTTTATAATTTTGTCTTAAAGGAAAGATAGGAAAAACGATGCAGACATGGGACTGAGTCCAAGCTGCTAGCTTCATCTCCGCAAACACACTGTCACTCTGAGCAAATTACTTCTCTTCCTTTAGCCTCACTTCCTTCACCTTTTAAATTGTGTTGACTCTTCTCACTTCACAGTATTACAATAAAAATAAAGAAGGTAATAGTACTCAGCATCATTCCTGGTACCAGAAGATGCTCCTTAAAAATGAGCCTGTTTCCCTTTGGTTAAAAACAAAGGTGATAGCTGCACTTTGCATCTATGGATTTAATACTGATATTCAAAATCCACTTATAACTATGGTTCTTAACCACTACCTGCATGTTGGAAATCTACTGGGAAGATTTTTAAACTTTTGATGAGAAAGCCACAACCCAGAACATTAAATAGGTGTCTCTCATGGGAGTGGGGAATGTGACCTAAACCACAGTATATTTAAAAATAAACTTCCCAATGTACAAACAAGATTGAAAATCACTACCTTTTACCTTTCCATTTTTAAAAACTGAAACACTGGGACTTTTTTGTGGTCATGCAAATGTTTGAGACATTGGTCAGCAACTTAATTGGCCATTTTTATCTGTTTTAATAGTCTCCTCTTCTACTTCCTGCTCCATCTCCTTTCCTAACATCCTCAATGCAAGCCATTCCTCTTGTTCTCTGTCACTGATCTCCTGCTGCATCTAATATACTTTCCCCAACCTTATCACAGCCTCCCACAAAAAGCCTGCAAGGACCTGGCAGTGCACTGCACAGGCAGATGCTTCCGCTGAGAATGAAGTGACTAGGACCACAATCACTTCTTTGGAGATGGCAAGCAAGGCAATAAAACTGCTAAAATACAACTGCTCTGGCCCATGCAGAGGAGTCACCCAGGGCAGTATTAGTGACAACTCCACTCAGGGGAGATGCATGACAGAAGATATGTAAGGCCAATTGGGCTGACCCAGTTGGAGGTTAGTGGGCTTCCCTGGGGCTCAAAGGGTAAAGAATCTCCCTGCAATGCAGGAGACCAGGTTTTGATTCCTGGGTCAGGAAGATTCCCTGGAGGAGGAAATGGCAACCCTTTCTAGTATTCTTGCCTGGAGAATTGCTTGGACAGAGGAGCCTGGCAAGATACATACAGTCCATGGGGTAACAAAGAATCAGATATGATTGAGCAACTAACTCTTTCACTTCACTGCAGGTTACAGCTCTCATTGGTCCCAGGATGGAAAGGAATACAGCCCAGAGATGTCATTTAGTAGCTAGTAATTTATATTTAAATAATATTTTTCTTTCACTTTTATATTATTTTGTAACTTTACATTGGATACATTTTGTTCAAATGTATTTGATAAGGTTGAGTAACTAGTTATGATTTTTTAAATTAAATTATGCTTTCATTTTCATAATATGCCAATATTGTACTGTTACCTACTCCCTCTAAAGCAACTCCAGTAATTTTTCCCAGCATAGTAATCAATACATCTCTCCTGATGTGTGTGCTGCTTTAAAAGATCTCCTTCTGGCCGTGTTCACTCTCTGTAGGCAAAGCTCCATGACCTAGATCTCTCTCAGTCAGCACTAATGCTCCACCCAAACTAACCTCAGCTAAGCCTTTCCTGGCTTACTTGCCAGGCCTTCATACACATTCACCAGTGTTAACAGTGTGCTGTCTTGCAGGGGCTACAGAGGGTTAGGTGAGTCAAGGACTCAGAAAATAAAGCATATTTGATTGACACCAGATCAATAAGTCTTGAATTCAGAGACTCTGAAGGCAAGATGAAGAACTGGACTCTGTTAAATGTACAATCGGTAGAGGCAGAGCACTGCAATGAAATGAAAGTTAATATTATCTTAGAATCCTGACAGCCTTTTGACATATGTCATGATTTTTAATATCAGATAAAATCTGGGCAACTTTCATGTGCTTAAGGGAAGCCAGTTTTTTTCCCCTTTCAGAATTACTTCTTCTGAGACAAATGCATTGACAACAGAGAACAGCCTCTCATTTTTTTCCCGTCTACTTTGCCCTATTCTGCCTTTCATGACTCAATACTTTCTCTATTTCCCAAGTTATTTTTTTTCAAATTTCTAAAAGATTTGGCAAACATTTGTTTTTTTCTTAATAATCCATAGATTTAAAAATTCATAGTTGATTATGTCTCTAGTCACAGTAAGCCAAATTACAGATTTAAAATGAATATGCAATTTCCTTTTGCTTACTTGGAAACTAAGAATGATTATGCAAAGGCAAAAATTAGCTGAGTAGCAATTCTCTGCCTGTTGCTGAGAGTGAGGCTTGCTATAAACATGTAAACAGCTTAAGAAATGAGTATACATTTGCCCAGACACAGTGCTACAAGGGTCCTGTGATTCTGCTATTCCTATTACATTTCCTTGAGAATAAAAAAATTACCTTAAAAGCTAGAGATAAATTTTCATCTTAGGAAAAGTGTATGATTTTGGCTATTCATATTCCATGGAAATATTACATTCCCAGGGTGATTATGAAAACCTTAGTAACTACATTTCCAAATGTACTGCATTATTAAGAGGTGTCACTTAGAGAAAAGTTCAAACATTTTGGGTCTCGCTGTTTTTAAGTTGCTATGAAGTTTGATATATGCTCTCTTGATACTGAATCTGTAAAGATAAGCAAAATTCCCACAGAACTTTAAAACCAGCTATTTGAAACAATGGCAAAAATATAACTCACAAATAAAACTTTTGTGAAACCTAGAAGAAGACGAAGATCTTCTCCCCTTGTCTAGATCCAGAATGATGCTACCCATGAAAAGGGGGAAAAAAAAAAGCCGCTACCCATGAAAAGGGGGAAAAAAAAAGCTTTCTTACTTTTACCCTTGTATCTTTAATCAGAGGGCACTGAGAAACAAAATCTGTACCCAGATTTTTAATATGCACACTTCCACCCACCTCAGTTTCTCTGAAAGAGCCCAAGGGAACATACCAGCTGAGTAGTCACAGCTGTGGGCTCCTTGGCCTTGTACCAACACAGAATGTTCTATCGCCCAGGGACAAGGGTGACTTGCGGAGGCTCTGAAAGGGAATTAGTAGGTTTGCCAGGCCCCCTGGCTTATCTGAGTACAAGTAGCACCTCAGAGACTCAGAACTCACAGGCCTGGGCCCCAGCAGGGGTCAGGGGAGCCATATCCTCCAAACAACAGTAGCTGCTGATGGAAACCAAAGCTAATGGACGATAAAGGTACTGCCTCACACACGGGCAAAACACTGCTAACATCATGGCTGCTCAAAGATAAAGGACTGCAAATTTCAGTGTTTTATAGAAAACCATTTTCACCAAATTTTAGTGAAAAAGAGAAAAAAAACCCACCAAACTCATTTCCTACCATCTTATTACAGAAAGAAAAAAGCTGCAGTCTGGACATTGCTCATTTGAACATCAAAGCGGAAAGAAAATTGCCTTTTTAAGTCTTCTAGAAATTTTTATTAGAAAGTTTGTACTTAGTCTAGGAAAGTAGCCACTTTGTATTATGACGGCAGCGTAACACCACACTACAAAAGATGGCAAAGCAGTGCAGAAGTCCATCTTCTCACCCAGTAAAATCATCTTTCCATGCAGTTGTTCTTTCAGAGCATAGATCAATGCACAGATTTCTACAGCAGTAGGAGATGATGTTTAAAAATGTAGAAGCTTCACCTGCCATTTATAAACCCTTTGGATGGGCTATCTTACATGTTAGTCTCCTCTAATTTTGGTTAGCTTCTGCCAGTCTCCCTAAATGTGACCAAACTGCATGCTCTGGCAAACTAAATTTCTGGGACAGTAAAACTAAAAATAATATTGTCCTCCATGTTCCAAAATTGTGAGGTTCTGTCAAGAGGCTGACTTGCCCCGAGCATCAGTCTCTCCTTCAGTCCTTAAGAAAGTTACCAAGCTCTTAACCTGTTGAGAGCTTAACAAGTTAACATCCTTAACTTGTTGGGACATGCTCAGACACCTCCCTGGATGTTAATCCAGCACACAGTACACCTTTTTGCCTCCGCAGTTAATGATTTAGTCCTATTCTGAAGAACTTTTCCACTCCCTATGGTTTTTACTTTCGTTTTATTAACTTTTTTTCTAAAACTTGTGTGTTTGGGAAGAAAAAGCATGAAACTATAGTCCCTAAGGTTACTGATCAATCCAGCAAGTATTATAGTGCTAGTTTTATACTTTTCTCAATTTTGAGGTCTCATAGCAATTGTTGAAAAATGTAAACTGCCACCCAGAAAATTGTTAGAAATGTCCTGGGAGCTGTTGGATTGTGCTGGTGAGAGCTCATTTGAAGGATTAGAACTCCCCAAAGAATAGGCAGTTTTCCATCCCATAATTCCTCCTTTTTCTATTTTTTTGAGGGTTATGGCTATAACAGTCCAAATGGCTTTCTGAATAAATACTAATGATAAAGAAGGCTATTTCCTTGCTTATTCCCTTGCTTGAAACCATCTCATACTGATTCAGCATCTCATACTGATTCTCTCCAGAGTAATTTCTTTCTCTGAGAGCAATGAGGTCCGAATGTTCAAATAAATAAGCCAGTCATGTGGGAATAAGTATTCCCAAACAGAAATCCTTTCCATGTCTAGGAGAGGGAGTGTTCTAAATACTATTTAATTACCTTGGAGGTGAGTTAATTCATCCAGAGCTCTACCACCTTAAAAGTAAGTACATGATGAATAGCCTAAGTTCAATTATAAAATGATAAAGATGTCTCAGGAACACAAAATGTGCTTGCACGTTTTCAGTACAGTGGTTGCTTATTTCTCTGGAAGTGTTCAGAGGAAAGGAGAAAGGAAAAGAAAAGATCATCATTTCTGTTATGTCATTCACTTGTGCTGTACTACCAACCACTTCTCCAGGTATGACAATATTATGTGTCTCTCTTGATGAATCAGTATGTATAAACCCCTGACTCTTTATGCTCCCACCCACATAAGTCACTGAACAGAATCTGCCATGTGAATCAAAGACATCTTACCAGGATATTACACATATGGATACTTGTAACATATATATATATATATATATATATATTTGTATGCAGGTCAGGAAGCAACAGTTAGAACTGGACATGAAACAACAGACTGGTTCCAAATAGGAAAAGGAGTTTGTCAAGGCTGTATGTTGTCACCCTGTTTATTTAACGTATATGCAGAGTACATCATGAGAAATGCTGCACTGGAAGAAACACAAGCTGGAATCAAGATTGCTGGGAGAAATATCAATAACCTCAGATATGGAGATGACACCACCCTTCTGGCAGAAAGTGAAGAGGAACTAAAAAGCCTCTTGATGAAAGTGAAAGTGGAGAGTGAAAAAGTTGGCTTAAAGCTCAACATTCAGAAAACGAAGATCATGGCATCTGGTCCCATCACTTCATGGGAAATAGATAGAGAAACAGTGGAAACAGTGTCAGACTTTCTTTTTCTGGGCTCCAAAATCACTGCAGATGGTGACTGCAGCCATGAAATTAAAAGACGCTTACTCCTTGGAAGGAAAGTTATGACCAACCTAGATAGCATATTCAAAAGCAGAGACATTACTTTGCCAACAAAGGTTTGCCTAGTCAAGGCTATGGTCTTTGCTGTGGTCATGTATGGATGTGAGAGTTGGACTGTGAAGAAGGCTGAGTGCTGAAGAATTGATGCTTTTAACTGTGGTGTTGGAGAAGACTCTTGAGAGTCCCTTGGACTGCAAGGAGATCCAACCAGTCCATTCTGAAGGAGATCAGTCCTGGGATTTCTTTGGAAGGAATGATGCTAAAGCTGAAACTCCAGTACTTTGGCCACCTCATGCGAAGAGCTGACTCATTGGAAAAGCCTCTGATGCTGGGAGGGATTGAGGGCAGGAGGAGAAGGGGACAACAGAGGATGAGATGGCTGGATGGCATCACTGACTCGATGGACGTGAGTTTGAGTGAACTCTGGGAGTTGGTGATGGACAGGGAGGCCTGGCGTGCTGTGATTCATGGGGTCGCAGAGTCGGACAGGACTGAGCGACTGATCTGATCTGATCTGATATATATTTGTGGTTTGGTATCACGCGCCTTTAGCCACACAAGTGCTTAACTTAAATAGGAACTGGAGTGCATTTGTATACAAATATTCAGTGACTAATTCTATTAAAAACTATGATGCACCTGATTGCATTAAGAATATAGTATATTTAATTTACTTAACATAGAACATAAAATTAAAAGTTAGGTTTTGAAAAGAATTTAAATTAAGGAGGACCTCACAGAAACAAAGATCCACTGTATCTTAGGGGAAAGATCTGAGAAAAAAAAAAAGAACAAACACAAAATGGTAAGACAGCAAAATTCAAGTTTCTGTGACCATTAAATTCCTATCTGTGAAAGTTGTCAAAAAGCTTCAATCTAGACCAGGTAGACAGCAGAGAAAAAGGCACAATTATAGACTGAAGTAGATTGGAATGACCACTAGTGGATCTGAATTGCAGTTGCTGGGACAAAATTTCCTAGAGAGCCCTAGCTAAAAGTAAAAAAAACAAAATAGAGGGACTCAAATATGCAGCTTCCAACTATGCACTCAAATATCTGTTTAGGTATAAACCAGAAAATTATGTCTGCATCAATCATATGTAAGTATTAACATTATATTGAAATAGCTAAAACCAAGATAATGCACTACTTAGAATGTGGTGCAGTGGTCATGACTGGTCTACGGGAGCCCAAGGTATGGCAAAGGAAGAATATAAACTGAGGCTGGAGAGAGAGGATGGGACTATTATTTGTATTGGAAATTTATATTCTAATTTCCCTACATTGGAAAGCTTCATTTCCCCTCAGTGGGTAAGGCAGAGTCCTTGATAGTTTTAGATACAGAAAGTACCATATGCTATGCTATGCTAAGTCACTTCAGTCGTGTCCGACTCTGTGTGACCCCATAGATGGCAGCCCACCAGGCCTCCCCCCGTCTCTGGGATTCTCCAGGCAAGAACACTGGAGTGGGTTGCCATTTCCTTCTCCAATACCATATACTAATGGTATACTATATCTTCAATGCAGGAGACTCAGGTTTGATCTGGGTTGGGAGGAGTCTCTGGAGAAGAGAATGGCAACCCACTCCAGTATTCCTGCCTGGAGAAGCCCATGGACAGAAGAGCCTGGCGGATCACAGTCCATGGGGTCGCAAAGAGTCGGACATGACTGAGCGACTAACACTACTACCATATAGCAAAGATACTATAGCACCAACCATAATAAGATAATACCAAAGATGTGGTTTCCCTGTTGGCTCAGTAGTAAACAATCTGCCTGCCAATGCAGGTGATGCAAACTTGATCCCTGGGTCTGGAAGATCTCCTGGAGAAGAAAATGGCAACCCACTCCAGTATTCTTGCCTGGGAAATACTGTGGACAGAGTAACGACAGGCTACAGTCCACGGGGTTGCAAAAGAGTCGGACACAACTTAGCGACTAAAACAACAACAATAAAACCAAAGATAGTCCCCAAAATAAGAATAATAGCTATAATAATAGTTTCAGTGTTGTATCCTTTAAATGCCTTGTCCAAATAAGTATACAGATGTAGCAAATATTATTGGGATAAGTCTCATGATAAAATATTAAATCTGTAATAAGTTTATAAGTTGCCTTGAGGCCTAAACAAATTCTATTTTTATATAGTGAAAAGTAAATGTGTTGGTTGCTCAGTAGATTTTTCTCATAACTCAGCTATAAACTCAGTTATATTTTTAGACAGCTACAGCCCATTTGCACTTCCTTTTCCTCCTGACACTGGTTAGAAACTAGCGTGTGTTGGGGCTGAGATGAAAACAATTCTCTAAGCTCAGTTCAATTGCTCAGTCATGTCTGACTCTTTGCCACCCCATGGACTGCAGCATGCCAGGCCTCCCTGTCCATCACCAACCCCCAGAGTTTACTCAGACTCATGTCCATTGAGTCGGTGATGCCATCCAACCATCCACCATCCTCATCCTCTGTCATCCTCTTCTCCTCCCACCTTCAATCTTTCCCAGCATCAGGATCTTTTCAAATGAGTTAGTTCTTCCCATTAGGTGGCGAAAGTATTGGAGTTTGAGCTTCAGCATCAGCTTCCAATGAATATTCAGGACTGATTTCCTTTAGGATGGACTGGTTGGATCTCCTTGCAGTCCAAGGGACTCTCAAGAGTCTTCTCCAACACCACAGTTCAAAAACATCAATTTTTCAGTGCTCAGCTTTCTTTATAGTCGAACTCTCACATCCATGCATGACTCCTGGAAAAACCATACCCTTGACTAGATAGACCTTTGTTGCAAAGTAATGTCTTTGCTTTTTAATATGCTTCCTAGTTTGGTCATAGCTTTTCTTCCAAGGAGCAAGCGTCGTTTAATTTCATAGCTGCAGTCACCATCTGCAGTGACTCTGGAGCCCCCTAAAATAAAGCCTTTCATTGTTTTCATCTATTTGCCATGAAGTGATGGGACCACATGCCATGATCTTAGTTTTCTAAATGTTGAGTTTTAAGCCAACTTTTTCATTCTCCTCTTTCACTTTCATCAATAGGCTCTTTTGTTCTTCTTTGCTTTCTGCCGTAAGGGTGGTGTCATCTGCATATCTGAGGTTATTATTATTTCTCTAAAAAATTCTCTAGTCCTCAACAAGTATTGAAATTGAATAGTACATATTAATAAGGCCAGAAAAAACTCTAAGAATAAGAGCAAGTTGAGTAATTAGTATTAATTAGCATCAGTTGCTGTTTTCCCTGAAAACAGCTCATGCTGAGGAAGTCATGTCATGGCATAGGCTGAATGCATGCCTAAAATTATCTTGAATTTCACCAACCTTATATATATATATATATTTTTCAATTGAACTTAATTTTATTTTATTCAAGAACACTGATCAGGGGAAACAGCTTTATTTGATGAGATAATGTAGCATTGAATTGTTGGCTTTTGTGTCCTGTCTGAATTGGAAGGGGCTGTTCTCACTTGGCTCTGTTTTCTGACATGAAATGAGCCTTGAAGATTAACCAGCCATGTGGTATATGCATCTGATATCATATGTTGTCTTGGACTTACTGTCAACAGAAGTCCTTTATTTTTTTCTTTATCTCCTCATATCATCTGGCTCACATTCATATTGGAACTTCAGACCATCACACAGTCAGAATACTGAAGATACTGATTGTGAAACAATGTCCACTCTGTCTGCAAAATTCCTATTGGCCAGGTTAATACCTGACTGAGCAATACTATCTCAGCTAATGCAAGGTGGCCTTTCACAGCCAAAATAATATATCTCCCTCCCTGGGGCAAAGTCCAAAAATAGCATGAAACACAGGAATTTGCCACAGGCCAATAGCTAATTTTCAGCTGTTGGTTTTGCTTGTTTGTTTTTCTCATTTAACATGATAAAAGTATATGCACATCAATTAGCCCTTCCTCTTGGAGTTAAAGAAAAATATATATGCTCCTAAGACACTGTCAAGATGTTTTTATTCTTAATTATATTATTATTCAAGTCTTTGACTTCCACAAAAAAATCAATCTCACTAAAATCAGTCTGCTCTGTAAATTTTTCAGTATTTATTCTTAAAGCTGTTGCATAGAGCCATTGTCCCTGAATCCCTCCTTCAATGCATTTGCAAAGGGTTTCTTCTTAAGTAGGGTGTGACTTGGTTCTCAATCTCATAGTCTGACAATTTTCTGTCTCACATGTCTCTCACCGTGGAGACATGTACATTGAGGTATGGATCAGCTCAGAGTGCTGAGCATTACTTCTGTAGTTTCATGGCTGCTGTTTATGATCATATTAGTTTAATTTCAGTTCCCTATTCCATGTCTCTTTTTCCTATCTTGTCAAAAAGAATTTTAGCTAACAACACTCTTCCGTGGATAGTGCCCAAGGTTTGCAAAACTGTATCTGAAGATGTGTGCTCTTCTGGTCTTTTTTGTGAGTTTACATAAAAAGATACACTTTGAAAAAATGTACAGTCTATTCTGTTACCAGTTTACATAGATCTAATAAGCTAGACTATGCTCAACTTGCAAATTATTTTAAAAATATTTGAAAAAATCATTTTAGCTGTTACTGGGAATTCTAGATACGGTTTTTGTCACCAAACAATCCCACCTCAAGTACAGCACTTATGGCTGATGAGAAGGGCTTTGAGAAATTGAGGCCTGAGATCATTACCAGGGCTCCAGAAGCTTCTGGGAGGTAGGGATATTCTGGTAGGAGGATAGAAGCTTAGAAGGGTATATGGGTCTTAGGGGAATGATCCCATGGGTTCATATATGCAGACTTATGAGGCAATAAATCCAATGTACCAATGACAGCAGGAGTATAGCCCTAACAGAAGGGATGTGGGGGGTAGGCATTTAGGGGTATGGCAGGGACCCCATTTTTAACAGTTGGAGCTCCTTGTGAGAGTTGGTGGGCTCTGTGTGTTAGCCAAGAGAAATGTAAATTATGGATTGATTTTTTTTAACAAAGCTACACAATAGAACACTCTATTTTTTCACCATTTGAGACACTTAACTTAAAAATTTAATCATATTTTGATGTTTGCCTAAAATATGGTTACATGTTAAAATCTAAATATCAACTTTAACTCTTCTTAAATCATCTCTAATAAATATTCCTTGTGCTTTCTTTCTCATGGTGATGATATCGTCACATGCTTACATAAAATTGTATTCTTTTTGATGCACTTCATACCTACTGTCTACTGTGTCCCTGGCTTTATAGCAACTTTTGAAGATAGAAAGATGGATAAAAAGCTGTGTTTGCCTTCAAAGTCTTCATTAAAGATAAATGTGTGAGATATTGAAGTATCAAGAAATAATTATAATGCAGTGTGAAAGATGATAACAATCGAATATACAGATAACAATAGTTATATCAGTCTTTACTGTATAACAAGCACTCTTACACTTTATTTTTTAATTGCATCCTGATAACTGCCCAATGATGGAGATATTATTATCATTTAGTTGAGGTACAGAAGAAAGAAAATAACTTATTCAAGGTAACACAACTATTAAAAGATGGCTTTAAGCAGCCTGGCTCCAGAGCATTGAGTTAGAGGGTCTTACTTCAGAAGATGTAGTGATTCAACTCTTCCCTGGGGATGGTTTTGAAAAATCAATAGAAGTTAGCAATGTCAATTATGGCATGAAACAAAGGGGTTAGAGCAGGATGTAGCCTAGAAGAGGCAACAGTCTGGAAAAGGTACAGAAATTGGATAGAATTTTGAAACCATAATAGTTCCAGAACTCTAAATCTAAAAGAAGGAAGGAATAAATAATGAAAAAAAAAATGCACCTGGAAAGCTGAGCTACTGACTGAAGCTTGAAAGAAATTTCAGGTTGTTGTTCAGTCACTGCCATGTCCAACTCTTTTTATGACCTCTATGGACAGAGGACCCTGTAGCCCACCAGGCTCCTCTGTCCATGGGATTTCCAGGGCAAGAATACTGGAGTGGGCTGCCATTTCCTTCTCCATGGGATCTTCCTAACTCAGGGATCAAACATGAGGTCTCCTGCATTAGCAGGTAGATTCTTTACCACTGAGCCACCAGGGGAGCTCGGGATATCAGGAGCTTAGGTTTAATTTAAGATTGAGAGCTACGGAGAGATGGAGAGGTTTGTAGGGGAAAGAGTGAAGGGTTTGTAAGGAGAGTACATAGGATTGTGGGCAGATCCAAGACAAGGAGACAGTGATGGATAGTTAGACTGTCCAGCTCAGAGAATATAGGACCTGGAGAACATGGGGGCAGTGATGACAGAGGGAAAGGGATAGATGCAAAACAAATCTCAGAGGAGGTAACAGATTGGGACAGTAATTTGAGCATGAGGGAGCGGAAGCAGACTAGACTGGCTCTGGGAGTTTGCTTCTAGTAGTAAAAATTGTAAATAATTAACTGCTGGTGAACTCATTTCCATTGAATATATAGAAATTGGAAGTTTCTTTTAAAAAGGGAACAATGATAATGAGCTGCTTTAAGTTTTTCGCAAAGTCAGGTCTAATGCAACTCTGCTGACATAGTTATCTAATAGCTTGGAAACTGTTACAAAACTACAAGGGAAAAACATCACAATTGTGCCAAAATAACTTTTTTTACACTGCATTAGTCATCATTATATAAGAGCTATTTCCCCCCTCCTTTTAAGGGCTTACATTAAATAACACTCATTCTTAGCTTCTTTATCCACAAAATAAAGACACAGTATCTATAAGAGCACAATCATGTACTGCAGAGCTTTGCAATCTTGGCTCTAGAAGAGAGAACCTTTTCTGTCTGTGGATCCCCATTCTATCCTGAGGACAGGGCCAGCTTCAACTAAAACATTGGCTTTCAAGAGGCTCTTCTATGGAGGTTTGCAGAACAAAATTCTGAAATCAGTACTCTAAAATGCAAATCAAAGCTACAGTGTGAGGAACTTCCCTGGTGGCCCAGTGGCTAAGATTCCAAGTTCCCAGTGCAGGGGACCTGGGTTCTATCCATGGTCAGGGAACTAGATCCCACATGCCACAACTAAGACCAGATGTAGCCAAATAAATAAATAAATATTTTTAAAAAATAGGTCAGAATGGTTATCACAAACAAGTCTGCAAATAAAAACTGATGGAGAGGGTGTGGAGAAAAAAGAACCCTCTTACTCTGTTGGTGTGAATGTAAACTGGTACAACCACTATGGAAAGCAAGATGGAGGTTCCTCAAAAAACTAAAATCAGCGTTGCCATATGATCCAGCTATCCCACTGCTGGGCACATACCCAGAGAAAACTATAAAGTGAAAAAAACACATGCACCCCAATGTCCACCACAGCTCCATTTACCATGGCCAAGACATAGAAGCAACCTAAATGGCTATCAACAGAAGAATGAATAAAGAAGTGGTGCATATATGTAATATATACATATTTAAAATAATATATTTTAGTGAACTCTGGGAGCTGGTGATGGACAGGGAGGCCTGGCGTGCTATGATTCATGGGGTCACAAAGAGTCGGACACGACTGAGCGATTGAACTGAACTGAACTGAACTAATATACAATATATAGAATGTTACAATAATACAATATTATGGCAACCCACTCCAGTATTCTTGCCTGGAGAATCCCTGGAGGACTACAGTCTATGGGGTTGCAGAGAGTCGGACACGACTGAGCAACTAACACACACACACACACACACACACACACACTCAGCCATAAAAAAGAATGAACTGATGCCAGTTGCAGCAACTTGGATGGACCTAGAGATTATCATACCGAGTGAAGTAAGTTGGACAGAGAACAACAAATATCATATGATATCACTTATATGTGAAATCTAAAATACGACACAAATGAACTCCTTTATGAAACAGAATGGACTTACAGGCATAGAAAACAAACTTACGGCCATCAAAGGAAGAAGGAGACAGAGAGGGATAAATTAGTATTTGAGATTAGTATATACAAACTACCATATATAAAATAGATTAAACAACACAGCCCTACTGTATAGCACAGGAAACTGTATTAAATATCCTATAATAAATCATAATGGAAAATAATATATATATTTTAATCACTGCTGTATACCAGAAACTAATACAATATTATAATTCAACTATACTTCAGTAAAAATTTTTTTAAAAAATCAATATTCCATGAAACTTAGAAATTTCTCATGGGACTCAATTAAATGCTTTTTAGTTACAAGCTAATTTTAGTTCATTTTCTTCTGAAAAAAAATTTATGATGAATGATTATAAATCTCAAGAATGATCAATCATGATAAAAACTTAGGCCTTACTTTACTTCACAGACATGATAAGGAAAGATTTTTTTTTAATTTGCTTAATTGATTTTAGAGTTGTGGACCTTGAATGGAGAGGAAGTTTAATTAGGACAATCTTGTAATGATACAGGTAAAGCATCAAAAAAAAACAAAAAACAAAACCCAAACAGTTCTATTCACATTGTATTTAAAAGATGAATATCCCACCTCTTTCCAATGAATGTCTAATCTGCATACTTTCACAAGTTCCCAAAACACTAATACTAATTCTAGCCCATAAACTCAAGAGTTTATAGAGCCACCAAGGTATCAGACTGAAATAAAAGACTGGTGGATTCAATCAACCAAGTAAGCATCTCATCAATTTAAATAATGTTACGCAGTACAGTGATTAGTACACAATAGGTGTTCACAGCCATAAACCCAAAGTGACACAGCACCAAACCATTTCTCTACCAGACTGAAGCCTAGGTATTGGTCTGTTTATATATACACAAGTGTTCTTTCTCCACGCATTTTAAACACAGATTTTTCCTCTAAAGGACAAAACATATCCTACAGGGAAACTTACTGTAGTATATTAATCAAAGATAATAAACTAGATAGTTCTACTTGAAGACTTTGTCCCTGCCACCAGTAGGAGGCAAGGAGTATACTATTTCAAACCTCTTTGGTAAGGCTTAAAAATCTAGAAGTATCTTCCTAACAAGAGGGTTGGGTTTAAAAAAGTAAATTCTTAACAGGCACTGTCAACTGGGTTTGGCTAAGAAAACAAGGACAGACAGACATATGCAGACTGCCCTGGTGGCACAGTGTGTTAAGAATCTGCCTGCCAATGTAGGGGACACGGGTTAGGTCTCTGGTCAGGGAAGATTCCATGTGCCATTGAGCAACTAAGCCCCTGACCTGCAACTACTGAGCCCACACCCTAACTACCGAAGCCTGTGTGCCTAGAGCCTGTGCCCCTCAGCAAGAGAAGACCTTGCAATGAGAACCACCGCACCACAACTAGAGAAAGTCCATGGGAAGCAACAAAGACCCAGCACAGTCAAAGATAAAAATAAATAAGTAAATAAATTTAAAAATTAAAGAAAATGACCTCCACTTTTATAAAAAGACCTATGCATATCATTTGCCTAGTCAAGGCTATGGTCTTTCCTGTGGTCATGTGTGGATGTGAGAGCTGGACTGTGAAGAAGGCTGAGCTCCAAAGAATTGATGCTTTTGAACTGTGGTGTTGGAAAAGACTCTTGAGAGTCCCTTGGACTGCAAGGAGATCCAACCAGTCCATTCTGAAGATCAGCCCTGGGATTTCTTTGGAAGGAATGATGCTAAAGCTGAAACTTCAATATTTTGGTCACCTCATGTGAAGAGTTAACTCATTGGAGAAGACTCTGATGCTGGGAGGGATTGGGGGCAGGAGGAGAAGGGGGATGACAGAGGATGAGATGGCTGGATGGCATCACTGACTCGATGGATGTGAGTCTGAGTGACCTCCAGGAGCTGGTGATGGACAGGGAGGCCTGGCATGCTGCGATTCATGGGGTCGCAAAGAGTCGGACACGACTGAGCGACTGATCTGATCTGATCTGATCTGATGCATATCATTTAGTTTGTAAATGAAAAGTTCTCCTTCTGCTATTATAAGGTAAAGAAAAGCAATATTTAATCTTCTTGATAATTCTAAAGACCTAGTCAACACTAATGGAGAAGGGAATGGCAACCCACTGCAGTAGTCTTGCCTGGAGAATCTCATAGATGGAGGTGCCTGGGGGGCTAGAGTCCATGGGGTGGGAAAGAGCTGGACATGACTGAGTGACTAATAGTTTCACTTTCACTGCTGCTGCTGCTAAGTCACTTCAGTTGTGTCCAACTCTGTGTGACTCCATAGATGGCAGCCCACCAGGCTCCCCTGTCCCTGGGATTCTCCAGGCAAGAACAATGGAGTGGGTTGCCATTGCCTTCTCCAGTGCATGAAAGTGAAAAGTGAAAGTGAAGTCACTCAGTTGTGTCCGACTCTTAGCAACCCCATGGACTGCAGCCCACCAGGCTCCTCTGTCCATGGGATTTTCCAGGCAAGAGTACTGGAGTGGGGTGCCATTGTATTTTCACTAGCCAACACTAAAAGGCAATGCAGATGAAAACTAGATTCTAGACTTCTGTGGAAAAACAAAATGTTTTGTTAAGTGCAAGGGAATACGAGGGAATTGAGTTTTGCTTTTTTTTTTTTAATCTGTAAAATGAATTTCTGGACAGTGTTAATCCTCTGTGAGAATATTCATGGTGTTTATGTAAGACATATAATTTTGGGCAAACAATAAGCACACAGGAGAACAGATCTTTTTATTTTCAAAATAATTTGTTGGATTAAAAGCTTTACATATCTTAAAATATTTTCCTTCTAATTTCTGTGACCAAAAGTTCATTTGCATATGTAATAAAACATTTAGCAATATAAAAATAAACCCAACTCCCACTGAATCATTTGTGAGGAGGAAATCTTGAACACATTCAAAAGATGTGTTGTACCAGTTGTACCATCCAGTAGTTATATATTTCAATATAAGATTAAAACTCTTATTCCCAAACTCTAAATTGAGTCAAAATAGACAATTACAGCAAAGAGAGGGTGTAGTGCTTGGCAAGGACACCAAGGAGCAGCAGCGGAAGAGACCAAATCTCTCCTCCCCACTACTCTCTCCCCTCTAAAGAATTCATAGATTTTGGATCTTAAACGTTACTTTGGATATTTATTTCCATGCTCAAGTCAGATCCTGCTTTATCTAAATGTTTCTTTAGGATTAACTGCCTGGACAGTAATATTATTTCACCTTATTTCCACATTCTCCTCACCCCAACTGTTTATTAATACTGGGGGAAGAATTCAGGCATCTGGGAGGTATCAGACTGTCAGAGCAGTGACAGAGCAGTTATAAGTGCTGGCAGGGATGTGACTTGCCTTGCAATAAGAGTCTGTCTCCTACAAGGCAGATAGCAATATACAAGTTATACATCTAGCCCGAACTGTCAAAACTGAAAAGCTAAAGACTGGTCTATGTACATTTAAGATATTTACCTTTATCAAACAGCTTTGGTTGGTTTCCCACAGGCTTAGATTTCAGAAGATCTAGAATTGTAACTTGTTTTGATAGCTTTTTAAAGAAAATTTTGGTGGTGCTTTCTAGAGACAATCCAAAAAGATAAAGATGTTGGACTTCAGAGGAGTTGATACCCAAATACTTTTCCAGATGGGAGACTGTGAATAAGCAGAATTAGGGAGGTGATTTCCATGCTCTGATATCAGCCTAGAAATAATGTTTCTATACATTTATATTTTGCATATTAAAATTTGTGAAGCACTTTTTCAGTTCAGTCGCCCAGCTGTTTCCAAACCTTTGCGACCCCACGAACTGCAGCACGCCAGGCCTTCCTGTCCATCACCAACACCTGGAGATTAGCCAAAGTCATGTCCATTGAGTTGGTGATGCCCTCTAACCATCTCATCCTCTGTCGTCCCCTTCTCCTTCCACCTTCAATTTTTCCCAGCATCAGGATCTTTTCAAATGTGTCAGTTCTTCCCATCAGGTGGCCGAAAGTATTGGAATTTCAGCTTTAACATCAGTCCTTCCAATGAATACTAAGGACTGATCTACTTTAGGATGGACTGGTTGGATCTCTTGCAGTCCAAGGGACTCTCAAGAGTCCATAGCTATGACTAGATGGACCTCTGATGGCAAAGTAATGTCTCTGCTTTTGAATATACTATCTAGGTTGGTCATAACTTTCCTTCCAAGGAGTAAGCATCTTTTAATTTCATGGCTGCAGTCACCATCTGCAGTGATTTTGAAGTCCCCCCAAAATAAAGTTAGCCACTGTTTCTACTGTTTCCCAATCTATTTGCTATGAAGTGATGGGACAAGATGCCATGATCTTAGTTTTCTGCTTGTTGAGCTTTAAGCCAACACTTTCACTCTCCTCTTTCACTTTCATCAAGAGGCTCTTTATTTCTTCTTCACTTTCTGCCATAAGGGTGGTGTCATCTGAATATCTGAGGTTATTGATATTTCTCCCAGCAATCTTGATTCCAGCTTGTGTTTCATCCAGCCCAGGATTTCACAAGATGTACTCTGCATAGAAGTTAAATAAGCAAGGTGACAATATACAGCCTTGACGTACTCCTTTTCCTATTTGGAACCAGTCTGTTGTTCCATGTCCAGTTCTAACTGTTGCTTCCTGACCTGCATATAGGTTTCTCAAGAAGCAGGTCCCATGGTCTGGTATTCCCATCTCTTTCAGAATTTTTCATACTTTATTGTGATCCACACAGTCAAAGGCTTTGGCATAGTCAATAAAGCAGAAATAGATGTTTTTTCTGGAGCTCTCTTGCTTTTTTGATGATTGTTCATTATTTCCTGTGGTTTTGAAGACAGAAGACAGAGAAGTAGGGAGAGAAAAAACACTGAAGTGAGTAATAAGACATCCAGATTCCAGGAATGGTCATATCACCATAGGCAGAGATGTGAATTCTTGTAAAAGTCACCTTATTTTTTTACATCTGCTTCCCCTTCTGTAAAAATAAGAGCACTAGATAGAAGATAACTAAGGCCCCATTGAGTTCTAACATTCTGCTCTTCAAGATAGGATAGACAATAACTCTCACTGAAGTTCACATTAATGAGAACAGAAGGCTAGAGTTTAAGTGACGTGGCCAAAAGCATATGTCTATTAAGTGTCAACCTAGCCTGGTTACTGATATTTGGATGAAGCCTCCGTTAAGCTAATCACCCTTTCAATAACAAAGTCAGTAAGCAGTGTCAGACCCTTTACTCAGGTTTACCAGATTTAGCAAATAAAATTATAGGATGCCTAGTTAAATTTGAATTTAGCATAATGAATATATTTTTAGTATAAGAATGCCCCATATAATGTTTATTTATTTTTGGCTACCCTGCATGGTATGCAGAAGTTCCCTGACCAGGGATTGTATTTGTCGCCCCTGCAGTGGAAACACTGAGTCTTAACCACTGGACCACTGGGGAAGTCTCTATAATGTTTTAGATACATTATTTTTTACACTGTATTTTACCTGACAACCCTATCATTGCTCCATGAATGAATGGCACAGAGGTTTCAAGGTACCTACTGCTCCCACCCACCTCTAAATCCATGTGGGTATCCTATGCCATCCTTAGACCCTAAAACTTGTCCAATCTATAGCACCTCCTCCCTTCAGAATACCAGTGCTCTGGAAAGAAGGGATACTTTCCTGTTCCTAAGCTGTCTTGACAGGCTAATTTATTTATCTTTCTTCTGCCAGCCCTCTTTATGAAGATACAGATCATATTTCTGGTCCCAGGGAAGTTCCTCCCCTTGATTCCTCTTTTGTCTGACACTACAATTGTTCCTGTGCTGTAGTCTAAACACTGACTTGTCCTCCATGCCTGCAGACAGGATCTCTAGTTCTGGATTCTCAGCATGTGTTTTGGAAACAGATGGATTCTGGCCACCTCAGTGAGAACTTAGCCTTTATCTGTAACATTGAACTCTCTATAGAGCTGTCCTGCCACCTCCCCTTGCCAAGACTTTTCAAGCTTCCAAAAATGACCCCTCACTCTCAGTTTAGCATTGTGTCATACCCAGCATGCTTTAGAGCTAACACCATACAGAGCAGTCAGTCTGAGATATTGAATGAGAATCAATCAGAATCTTTACTTTTATAGAAAATGATCCATATATTCACAGTTAGCTAGAACTATGCTCTCCAGTCGGAGAAGGCAATGGCACCCCACTCCAGTACTCTTGCCTGGAAAATCCCATGGACAGAGGAGCCTGGTGGGCTGCAGTTCATGGGGTCGCGAAGAGTCGGATACGACTGAGCGACTTCACTTTCACTTTTCACTTTTCACTTTCACACATTGGAGAAGGAAATGGCAACCCACTCCAGTGTTCTTGCCTGGAGAATCCCAAGGATGGGGGAGCCTGGTGGGCTGCCGTCTCTGGGGTCGCACAGAGTTGGACACGACTGAAGCGACTTAGCAGCAGCAGTAGCAGCATGCTCTCCAATAGGGTAGCCACCAGTCACCTGTGGCTATTTAAAGTAATGAAAATTAATAAAATTAAAAACTCAGTTGCTCAGTCACACTGACCACATTTTAAGCGATAAATTGTCACAAGTAGAACCTGACCACTGCTTTGATCAGAGAAGAGTTGGGATATTTCCGTTGTCACAGAAAGTTACTACTCTAGACAAAGGGTCAGCATACGTATTCAGTAAAGGGCCAGATGATATGTATTTTAGACTCTGGGCCATATTGTCTCTATCTCACATACCTCTTTGTATTTTTACAATGCTTATTTAAAAAGTAAAAACTCTCCTTATCCAGTGGTTGTATGAAAATTTTTCATTTGCCAGACTTATCCCTCAGCTCACAATTTGCCAATCTCTCCTCTAGATCATTCCCCTCACTAGAAAAGCCAATGTTCCTGCCTTCTTTTTTTTTTTTTCTTTTTATCACCAAGTTATCTCCTGAGTGGCACCTCCGTTTGCTTCCTTGGCTCTAATCACTCTGGCTCAAGTCCTCAACTTGCTGTTATTTAGTTGCTACATCCTATCTGACTCTGCAGCCCCAGGGACTGTAGCCCACCAGGCTCCTCTGTCCATGGGATTCTCCTGGCAAGAATCCTGGCGTGGGTTGCCATTTCCTTCTCTAGGAGATCTTCCTGATACAGGATTGAACCCACATCTCTTGCACTGGGAGGCAGATTCTTTAACACTGAGCCACCTGAGAAGCCCAGTCCTCAAACTGCCTCACAACTTTAATTCTATTCTTTTAGAATCACACAGAAAAAAACTTTCATATAGTTTTCCCTTAGTGAAAGGATTGAAGGCTTTACAATTATTTTTACCTTTGGAAGTTTTATCTTTCAAAAACCAGATAATAAGTTATAAGAGATCCTCCCTATGCCTTCTCTTCGACTTGTCTCCCTCTCTCAATTACTGAACATGGTCCTGAGCCCATGTGACAAAGTATTTGCTAAGTGACAGAGCACTTACCTTAGATTTCATAATACTATGGACTATGAGGAGGTAAAAAACAACTCATAAAGCTTTTTTGTATATAGCCTGTTTGAATGAGCATATGAATTATAATGTTTTTTCATATATCCTATAATCTGTAATCTATATAATACATAACATTTGACTTATTGTCACAATAAACAGAAAATGGTGGTGGGGGGGGTTATACTATTCTTTCACATGCTTAAAGTTTTTCTTACTTCCTATTTACTCTATATAGTAAAGAAAATTGGAGAAAGAGAGGAGAAATGGGGAATATGAAGTTAAAACCTAGTTTTGAGAATGCAGTGGACAGTATGGATTTAACAGAATATGGCATTCGGATTTTTAATTTATATATGAACTTGATCAATCCAATAATAGCTAGGGCCTGCTAATTAAACTACAAAAATTGCTTTTCAGACATTCTTACTTCAGCCTCATTTTCCTCTCCTGGTTGGAAGAAATGAATGAGGAATCTGGTTTTAGCTGACTCTAAACTAATACAGGTGTCTTTTTAAAGCAAAAACATTTGGACAAAACCCATAATATTCTCAAAATTTGTATCTCTGTCTTCCATGTTTGAATTTATACTAAACATATTTTACTTTTTAAGGCTTTTTGAGAAAAATAGTGTTGTTGCATCATAATACAACTGTCCCATAGACAATTCAGTTTATGTCCCCGGGGTCTGATTACACATGCAACTGTCTTAAAATTCTTCCTTCAAGTGGAAAGATACACCCACCTTCACTCAGAGATTTAATTTACTTTGAAAATCAATTTCATTTAACATGCAGCATGATCTCAATATTTAATAGCCATATTAACAGGGATTGATTTACTTACTGAACAGTTCTTTTAAAAGCTAGAAATCAGATATCTTACCTCTACAAAATGCAAGAGGGTACCAAAATATATTGAGGTGTAACGTGTAATGGAGCTAAAAATTAAAAACTTAAAAATCAATTAAATTTTTGATTTGGGGGGCATCTAGTGTTTAAAAGAGTGACTGCCTGGGATATACTTTGAATTTTTTTAAAAAGAGTTTTGCCTCTTGATACAATCTTGTCATTTGATACAATTTCTAAGTAGAGTGTAGAGAGAGACATGGGATAACAATTCACTACAACAGGGTACCCCAGTTTTCATTGTACAAGAAAATCACAGTGTACCAATAACTGGATTGTTTTCATTAATGAGTTTTTATAGAGTGAATTATGATGCCAGAATCGGTACTAGTTACTGACAGACTAAAACACTCAGGACTTGGCAACCTCATTTTCTAAAAGGCAAGCATGAGAGGGAAGGCACTGAGCAGGTCATAAATTCTGCAAGAGTGAGCAAAGTGGCCCAGTTCAACAGCTTTTCTTCAGGGAGGGACCCAGCCCTCTGCAACCGCAGGACACAAGACATCACACTGACAGCCTGGGCGGTGCTGCCAAGAGGGAGTGACAAGTCGCTATTAGATTTCCACAGAAGTAAGGCCACTTTCCAATTCTTTTGCAAAGAGCTGACAGATCTGATTATAGCGACAGGCTGCCCATCCGCAAGGAGAAATTGATGTGCACAAGGAAATTGCTATCGTTTTTTGAGACCTGCTGGAAACAGGGAATGCCGATTTCTGCCACCCAGGGGTGGGGGCAGGATTGCCCAAGGTTATCAGGGCAGGTGACAGTGATCTTTATTTTGAAAATTCAGTAACCTCCTCTTTCTGAAGACTGGTTTAGAAAAGAAAACCACCAAAATTCATTCCATACAATCCCTGGGTAGAATGTAACATGAAACTCTAAAAATAAGAGCTGGGTGACATGTTAATATTATAGACAAACAATAACAGTGTTAGTTGTCAAAAGGTTTTATACCTCGCTACAAGGTATTATAAACTTTTAAACTTAAATACTTGTTTACAGAATGCCTCTGAGAACCAAGTTAGCAGAAACTGACCATTTTGGTAAGAATTAAGTGTCACTATTTTACATCAAGATTTAGAGTACTGATTGATTAGATTAAGGTAGCTCCTTAAGTGTGCATGAAGCAGTTAAATCAAGAAGAAAAGCAATGAGGAATGGTTTGTCAACTTGAAAATTTTACAGTTATAAAAAGTGTTGGAATGGAAAAAAAAATGATATAATGTCAAATGTGTACAGAAGGCACGTAGTCTGCATGGAATCTAAAATACGAGAGAAATGGGAGAATGGGGACTTATAAATATGATTTTGCAATATTCAGGAGGAATGGTGTTCTGACTCTATCAGCTGGTCGTGATCAGTGGGCAGAAAAAGTTTCCAATGTGGAAAAGAGCAATTCATTGTTTCCCAGTGTTTCCCAAACTGTTTCCTGGAGCACAAGTCATATGATTAAAACTAGACAAACAAATAAACAAAAACTGTTCATCATCTAGTAACTTCAGAAAATACTGTGTGCTACATACTCGTTTATGGACTGATATTGGACATAAGCATATTAGGACCTCTAGAGGAATTTCTGACTAAGAAAACTTGTTAACTCTGTTTTTCAAATTTATTTGAAAGAATTTTTCAAATTTATTTGAAAGAATTTTTCAAATTTATTTGAAAGAATTTTTCAAATTTATTTGAAAGAATTTTTCAAATTTATTTGAAAGAATTTTTCAAATTTATTTAATTTAACCATGTGAGTGCCCAGACTTTCCAACATCAAACAACTTTAGCATTCCAGGAAATTATGATCTGTGACATAAGCTACATAAGAAAATGTTTACATAACCCGATTCCTTTTCCCTAACTGCATGCTTAGCAAGCATTCCTGTGATCATAATGCAGTGTTTGATTTGAATCCACCTACCTGGCAACGCAAAGAGCACACAGAAAGCCTGTTCTAGATTTCAAGCTAGATATATGTCTGATTCCTTCTCCAGGGCCTTCCTGCTGCCAGGTTAATTGCTAACATGGATTCTGGAAATAATAACTGAGATCCTAAAGCCCAGTTCTTGATTTGTTTTCAGATCTCCTCTGTCTCTGCACAATTATTTCTGTTTCCTTAGGGAAAACTGGATACATTTAGAAAGGGGTAAAGAGAGAAGGAGAAATTTTATCATTTCTTTATAATAGTTAACACACACACACAGCCTACTAAGACTTTATTTATGAGGGAGAAAGAAATGGACAGAAGAAGCAATAACAGATACAAATCACCTGTTTGCTCTGTATGGACTCTGGTGTAACCTAGTGAGTGCACATTTCTCAACTACAGGTCTCAGCCTGCTAACAGTAAGCTACAACTAATTGTAAGTCATAAAAAAATGCAGAAGTGTGTGTACTACAGCTTAAATATTAGACTTCTGTAGTTGGCACAAGTTTTTTTTAAAGATCCAGAGATTCATGTTTGGTGGGGCAAAGAAAAAAAATTGAGGACATTACATTGGTACTTCAATAATCATTTAAAATGTGATAAATGAAAAATGTAAAATCTATTATTAGTTCATGGGCAGTAAAACAATTTTAAAAATAAATAAATAAAGCCAAGCAACTAATCAAATTCAGCCAGTAGGCTATAGTTTGCCAGTCTCTGGTTTAGAGCATGGACTCTAGAATCATACAGTTGGGGTCCTGGTGTCTCCTATAATCAGCTGTGAGACTGACATGGCAAAGTACTTAATTTCTTTCTTATTTTTTCCATCTATCATCAAATAAGCAAAGGAGTTCCAGAAAAACATCTATTTCTGCTTTATTGACTATGCCAAACCCTTTGACTGTGTGGATCACAATAAAATGTGGAAAAATCTTCAAGAGATGGGAATACCAGACCACCTGATCTGCTTCTTGAGAAATCTGTATGCAGGTTAGGAAGCAACAGTTAGAACTGGACATGGAACAACAGACTGGTTCCAAATAGGAAAAGGAGTATGTCAAGGCTGTATATTATCACTCTGTTTATTTAACTTATATGCAGAGTACATCATGCGAAACGCTGGGCTGGAAGAAGCACAAGCTGTAATCAAGATTGCCCGAAGAAATATCAATCACCTCAGTTATGCAGATGACACCACCCTTATGGCAGAAAGTGAAGAGGAACTAAAAAGCGTCTTGATGAAATTGAAAGAGGAGAGTGAAAAAGTTGGCTTAAAGCTCAACATTGAGAAAACTAAGATCATGGCATCCAGTCCCATCACTTCATGGGAAATAGATGGGGAAACAGTGGAAATAGTGTCAGACTTTATTTTTTTGGGGGCTCCAAAATCACTGTAGATGGTGACTGCAGCCATGAAATTAAGACACTTACTCCTTGGAAGGAAAGTTATGACCAACCTAGATAGCATATTCAAAAGCAGAGACATTACTTTACCAACAAAGGTTCGTCTAGTCAAGGCTATGGTTTTTCCAGTGGTCATGTATGGATGTGAGAGTTGGACTGTGAAGAAGGCTGAGCGCCGAAGAATTGATGCTTCTGAACTGTGGTGTTGGAGAAGACTCTTGAGAGTCCCTTGGACTGCAAGGAGATCCAACCAGTCCATTCTAAAGGAGATCAACCCTGGGATTTCTTTGGAAGGACTGATGCTAACGCTGAAACTCCAGTACTTTGGCCACCTCATGCGAAGAGTTGACTCATTGGAAAAGCCTCTGATGCTGGGAGGGATTGGGGGCAGGAGAAGAAGGCGATAACAGAGGATGAGATGGCTGGATGGCATCACTGACTCGTTGGATGTGAGTTTGAGTGACCTCTGGGAGTTGGTGATGGACAGGGAGGCCTGGCGTGCTGCGATTCATGGGATTGCAGAGTCAGACACGACTGAACGATTGAACTGAACTGAACTGAACTGAAGCGACTTAGCATGCATGCATAAATGTTACGGGAAAAGCACTATTAGGTTCCAGACTGTATTAAAGTATTTAATGTAACTTGGATGTTTCCTTTTTCACTCTAGGAGAGCTATCAAGTTTTGTAGTACTTCTGAGAAGGCAGCTCCTAGGAGAGAAATTTTCCAGGATTGTATTGGGAGCAAATCCTCAACTGTGGTTGAAACACTTTATTGAGCATGAAGTCTTGCTGTCTTGGAATTTTTATGGTCTGAGTGCTGAACTGAGCCCAAATGTCTGTATCCTCTCCAAATTAAAATCTCCTTAAAATCAATATAAATGTTCCTGTAACATCACAGGGAAACAAGAATGAATGTCATTCATAATTTTGAAATTTTGGAAATTCCTTTAAGGATAGAAATCAAATGGAGTAAGATTGACAGGAAAAGGCAGAGGGAAAAAAAATGTCAAAAACATCAGAACCCAATGAAGTACTTAAGAAATCCCAAGCCTGAAGTCTGCAAATTGACAAGGCAGACCTCATAGTACCAAGGTGAAGAAGAACTATATTGAGTACTGCTAATTCACAGGGTTTGCTTTTCAACCTGTAGAGCAGATGAGACCATTGTCTCCTGCCTGAAAATCTGTGGACCATCTATCCAGGGAGAGTTCACAGTATACATGGACAGTGAGGCAAGAGCAGTTTCCAAAAAGGCAGAAAATCAAAAAGTATGGCTGCCTGCTAAGGCCGTTCTGTGAAGTATCCATTAAGACAAGGGAGGAAGCCCAGGCCCGAAAGCAGGAGCACTATTACCCCAGGTAATTTACAGTTTCTGGAGGGACAGAGCGTTCTTACAGCAGGAAGATAAATCAGTCTCCTGCACCACAGCCCTCCCCACGATCAGCAGAGGCAGCCACTGTAAGAGGATAAGTGTGAGACAAAAGCTGAGACACAGGTTAGATCCCGAGGTCTCAAGGTCCATCAGTTATGTGTTTCAGAATGAAAAACTCAAGGGAATGGGACAGGAAGGAATAATAATGAATGAAGTCAAATAAAATCAAAGTCTGATGACTGAATATTGTGTTATTACCAAGGAAACTGCACTGACACAAATTGTGGTGAACTTTTCAGTAGTTAAACAGAAGGGAAAAAGTCAACAGCTTCCCAGAAGAAAAAATAAAAACTTACTTACTGGCTTGTGAACATCAAACTTCCATCAGAATTTTGGTCAGTAACAGCCTCCAGAAAACTATAGGGTCATGTCTTCAATACTAAGAAAGATAACTTAAACGTAGTATTTAAGTATAAGAACAGAAATTCAAGAAAGGAAGGTATGAGAATAAAATTGCTTTTAAAGGGAAAAGACCGGTATTCACACAAGTAAAGAAGGGGAAGGTGGAGCCTCTAGCTAAGTCTAAAAATTGCTGTTGTACAATATATGAGAAAAAAAAATTAAAATACGTAATAAAATCATAAATGTGATTAATACTAGAGCTGGTGATGATGGAGGGAATGGGACCAAAAACAGACTGGCTTTTTATTTTCCAGCTCAGTTGAAACAAATCATCAACAAAGGGCTTTCCTGGTGGCTCAGTGGTGGAGAGTCTGCTTGCCAAAGCAGGAGACACAGGTTCGATCCCTGGTCTAGGAGAATCCCAAGTGCCACATGGCAACTGAGCCTATGCACCACAAATACTGAGCCCATGTGCTGCCTCTACTGAAGCCCACACACCCTAGAGCTCGTGATCTGTAACAAGAGAAGCCACTGTAATAAGCTCACGCATCTCAACTGGAGAAAGTGAAGAGTAACTGTCACTCACAGCAATGAAAGAAAACCCATACACAGCAAGAAAACTCATGCACAGCAGCAAAAATAAATACAATCATTCAAATTTATATGACCCAGTGAGTATAAAATTCTCTGTCCTGACCCATTCTTCATCTGCTTCATGAAACTATCTAAAGGTTAGTGAGATGGTAACTTCAGAGCCATATCATCATATAAAACATGTAAGATGATACACACTCTCCCACAGTCCTGACTGGAATCACAGGGGAGACTTGAGCAACACCCAACACTCACTCACTCACTGTGAGCTGAGCTGGACCAAATGGAGATGAGACTATATTTTCCCCTAGGCTATAGGTGAGCAGTAATTAAGATCAGAGGGAAGGATCTCTTTGTACATTGTCTCAGAGATTGCTTTCATTTTTATATATTTTTAAAGCATACTTACGCTTACTCCTTGGAAGGAAGTTATGACCAACCTAGATGGCATATTCAAAAGCAGAGACATTACTTTGCCAACAAAGGTCTGTCTAGTCAAGGCTATGGTTTTTCCAGTGGCATGTATGGATGTGAGAGTTGGACTGTGAAGAAAGCTGAGTGCCGAAGAATTGATGCTTTTGAACTGTGGTGTTGGAGAAGACTCATGAGAGTCCCTCGGACTGCAAGGAGATCCAACAAGTCCATCCTAAAGGACATCAGTCCTGGGTGTTCATTGGAAGGACTGATGCTAAAGCTGAAACTCCAGTACTTTGGCCACCTCTTGTGGAGTTGACTCATTGGAAAAGAGTCTGATGCTGGGAGGGATTGGGGGCCGGAGGAGAAGGGGACGACAGAGGATGAGATGGCTGGATGGCATCACTGACTCAGTGGATATGGGTTTGGGTGAACTCTGGGAGTTGGTGATGGACAGGGATACCTGGTGTGCTGCAATTCATGGGGTTGCAAAGAGCCAGACACGACTGAGCGACTGAACTGAACTGAATGAAATGTGGATAAAGAGGAGAAATAGCACACTTCCACTATTTACTATTGCATCATTCACCTTTATCCTTAGAGATTTAATGGTATACAAGGGTCATTGTGTATAGGACCATCTACTAAAAAAGCATTTGATTTACTCATTGCTGTTAGCTTTTGCATTAACAAGACATTTTGATTTTATTTTTTTTTTTAATTTTTTTTTTTTTTTAATTTTTGCAGGGGAAAATGGACAAGGGAAAGGATCAATGAGGGTGGGAGGGAAATGGGAAGAAAGAAGGGGAGTAATGGTGGGGAGGAGTATATGTAATTTCTTAACCAATGGCTTTCTGTTTTTAATCACAAAGAACACTTAAAAAAAAATCATGGTGAGTTCATCTTATATTAGGAGGTTTGTTCTCGAAATGAAAGGTTCAGGAAACAAAAAGTCCAGTTTGGGTGTCCTCATCCTTAGGCACATCTTGGTATTTTGTATTGGTAAGTCTATCTTTACCACAATATATTATTTAGGACAGGATCACATTTGTCACCTCTTCCTGCCTACTTCCCAAAGTGGTACCAAACCCACAAAATAGTCAATAAACCTCCACAGAGTGAGCAAAGAAGTCTTTTTTTTTTTTTTTTTTTTTTTTAAGCTCTCCTGAGTGAACTGAATTTTTGGAGGCTCATAGGTAAATATGTTTTCCTCTTTACTTTGTCTATTACAGCCAGATTATGAGTGGGGTGTTAAAGTCTCCCACTATTATTGTATTGCTCTAGAGAATGTCCTTTAGTTTTTGTTGGAGAAATGGTTTAGTGGTGCAAAATTCTCTCAACTTTTGCTTATCTGTGAAGCTTTTGATTTCTCCTTCATATTTGAATGAGATCCTTGCTGGATACAATAATCTAGGCTGTAAGTTATTTTCCTTCATCACTTTAATTACGTCTTGCCATTCCCTCCTGGCTTGGAGAGTTTCTATTGAAAGATCAGCTGTTATCCTTATGGGAATTCCCTTGTGAGTTATTTGATGTTTTTCCCTTGCTGCTTTTAATATTTGTTCTTTATATTTAATCTTTGTTAATTTGATTAATATGTGTCGACATTTTGATTTTAAAAGTCAATCCAGCTGCAGCAGTAAAGTCAATAAGAATCACAGGATTTACAGAAATAAGGAGTCCAACAATTAGTTCTTATTAATACCAAATGCTTCCACACAGATCTTTGAGAAATATATGCATACCCTGCCTTCCATGAAATGATGAGATAATTCTTTAAAGAAGTAGACATGATTAGAAAATAAATTTCACATGAGGAAAGAATTATTCACATCTACCTAAAGAGTTAAGTCAAGGTAAAGGAAGCTGGGATCGAAGCCAAGGATGATAGATGTTACTCCATTCCTGCCTCCATTTTCAGGAAATAATGCTTCTACAATGGGTCACATCTCCATTTCACTCAACTGCAAAACAGTGAGTGAGGCACCATTCCTGTGTGGCCAGATAAGACCATATACTTTACCCTGTGTTCTTCTGATTTCCATTAGTAGAGTACAACAAAGCTCTCTTCCCTTTAAACTCCTCATTCCTCTCCATCCTCAATCTTATTCTGAAGAGCTTTTATGACATCACGGTGAGCACAAGCTACCCTATCAGATTTATCTCTGTTATAAGAGAAACATTTTCTTCTTTTCAAGACCTTGTTATGCCTTTTCTACATGTTGAAGAATGTGAACAACTGGAGAATTCGACTTGGTGATACAGAGTCACCATATGAAACACATGAAACGCAATTTTTTCAGATTGAGCACAAGTGTAATATAAAGTAGAACTTTTGGGAGAGGAATAGGAAACAGTCCATGAGAGAGAATTTATCATGGCCCACAGCACCAACCTCTGGATGCCAGGAAATTCCTGACTCTACTGGAAAGATTTGGTTCTTACTGGTGATGAACCATGTACTATTCTTTTCCAGATTTTAATCAGAATGCTAGACTGCATGAGCATGACTCATATTGATCACAGAAAGTCCCACATCTTTTCAGATGTGAAAGGCAGTTAGGGGCTAAATTGATACCATAGCAATTGCTTATAAACACCTTATAGTCTTTGTTTTCTTCCTCCTTTCATTTCTGTTTCTTCAAGACTCAGAATAATTGGTTTTATGTACTGTAAAGGAGCCATGGCTCCATGAGAGCACACAAAGAAATCTGAGTAATTTAAGCAGATTTTCTGTTATTTTCAGCAAATGAGTGTGGGGGGCAGCTATTCCATTTTGGAAATTTCTTTTTTTGGGTAATAATTCTATTTAAAATTCTGACTACAAAAATACACATGGACACTATAATTTGAAAACTACAGAAAAAACTAGAGAAGAAAATTAAAATACCTCATAATCCTATCATTCAATATTTTTATGCTTTGGTAACACATAAACACACATAACATACATTTATAAAATTAGTATTTATGTGTCTATCTTAACTCCTTCAGTTTTTCACTAAATATTATGTCATAATTTTATTTATTTTATGATTTATAGTGTTTCATTTGTATGCACTGTTATCCACTGAACTAGGCACTTAATACAGAAAATTTTTATTTTCATTATAAATGACACTGCAGAAAGGCATCCTTCATTTTACTTACATTAAACCAACACCACTTACACTTTTTAATGTGCTCTTACCAAGTTGCCAAGAAGCTAGAGTGCTGCCATTGCCATCTCCCTGCAACAACACATGAGGTGAACAACTGTACAGGGAGAATATCAAATAGTTCCTTCTGGAATTGGAGATGCTATTATGCAGGTTGGGAAGAGGAACAACTTCATAGGCACTGTTTTGCAGAGTGATAGTTAATAATCAGATTTTGGGAAAGTGCCCAGCTGCTGTGGTGGATAGCTGAATAGCAGCATAGTCAATTCTGAATAACCTTTATAATGAAGGCAAACTTTGAGTAAGATAGGGAAGATATCAGATGAGTAATCCAAACAGCAATCCAATATAAATTTAAAAAAATCATTGATATTTGAGGCTAGATACAGTTTCTTTAGACCATAGGGATAATTTCCAAAATTCAGTCTTTAACTAATAATGCAAATTAATATTGCCTGTACTCACACAATCCTGGATACTGCTATGGAAAATTGACCAAAAGAAGGAGGTCTGCTCAGGATTAAATTTATGCTTCTGGGTAAATATGCATCAAGAATCATCAGCATACAGAGAGCCTAGAGTCACTGTTGGAATGTTGATAAATAGCCATAACACATTTTAATTGAGGCTATGGAAAGAAAATTATGCTTTAACAGGAAGATTCTAAGAAAGAAGCCAGCATTGAAGATAATGATAACAAAAGAAAGTAAAAGTGCTATCTCCAAAACATACTGCACATGAGAGTTTGTTTGCTGCTGCTGCTGCTAAGTCACTTTAGTCCTGTCCGACTCTGTGTGACCCCATAGACTGTAGCCCACCAGGCTCCCCCATCCCTGCAATTCTCCAGGCAAGAACACTGGAGTGGGTTGCCATTTTCTTCTCCAATGCATGAAAGCGAAAAGTGAAAGGGAGGTCACTCAGTTGTATCCGACTCTTCGCAACCCCATACCAGGCTCCTTCGTCCATGGGATTTTCCAGGCAAGAGTACTGGAGTGGGGTGCCGTCGCCTTAAATCATTTAAAATCCAGATTGTTTTATGACTGATATGTTTCTCCAAAATATGTAAATTGCTTGTTAGATGTGTGGAGTATTTTTACCTTTTAACTAAGTTGAAAACTCTGGCATAGTACACATACTGGATTTCAACTTCTACTCAACATAAAAGTTATTACAAGGCAAAGTGTGGCATTAAGTGCTTTCATTGTATGTTCAGTTCAGTTCAGCTCAGTTGCTCAGTCGTATCCGACTCTTTGCAACCCCATAAACTGCAGCACGCCAGGCTTCCCTGTCCATCACCAACTCCCAGAGTTCACCCAAACTCATATCCATCAAATCGGTGATGCCATCCTGCCATCTCATCCTCTGTCATCCGCTTCTTCTCCTGCCCCAATCCCTCCCAGCATCAGAGTCTTCTCCAATGAGTCAACTCTTCGCATGAGATGGCCAAAGTACTGGAGTTTCAGCTTTAGCATCATTCCTTCCAAAGAAATCCCAGGGCTGATCTCCTTCAGAATGGACTGGTTGGATCTCCTTGCAGTCCAAGGGACTCTCAAGAGTCTTCTCCAACACCACAGTTCAAAAGCATCAATTCTTCAGCACTCAGCTTTCTTCACAGTCCAACTCTCACATCCATACATGACCACTGGAAAAACCATAGCCTTAGCATACTAATAATTTCACCTTGACCTGCTAAAAGCACAACAGTCCCATTTCAAATTCCACTTCAAATCCAGAGGAATCCTGAGTCCTTGCCCCAAAGTAGCCAAACTCATGTTCTTCCAGGCACCCTTTTCCTTTCTCTCTGAGTGCTCCAGATGTTTGTCCACCTTCTTCCTTTTCTAGTTACTCCCATTTGTGATTTCTTTTCCTTAACTGATAAATGTAAACTGGTAAACTGATAAATGTTTAACCAGAGACTCTTTGGAAAAAAACATGCATATACACATATGTGTACATAAAACCCTTTACCATCTTAAAAGGTTTTTGGCACACAAATAAATATAATAATAAAAAATACAATACACAATTAATTTCACATACCCACTCCTTGCTCACACAATGTTTTGGTTGATTTTTGCCACTTTTAGTGTTCAGAACCAATCTATAATTGCAGTTGAAAACAAGTGTAGTTTTGACCTAAATAGTGGATGATATTTTCATTTACATTAATTACATGAAAATGAAACATAGAAGACATTATATCAGAATGCCACTAATTCCTCAATGATGCTAGTGGTTTTCTTGCTAACTGGGATAATTGTTTTCAAATTTGTAATATTTTCCAAATTTTCTGTATTTCTCACAATGTAACTGATACAATATACTTTTAATTTAAATGAATTATGAACTTTTCAATATTCTCTTAAGTTTACACTAAAGATCAGCAAACCTTGGCTGACAGGCTGTATATGGGCAATCTCCTGTTTTGGTAAATGGTTTTATAGATACAAAGGTAAATAAAAAGTTTGCCAACTTCTAGAGAGGCAGTAAAACAATAAAATGAGCCTTAGAGTGTAATATTTGTTGATTTCTATGCTATGAAAATTCCCCCCATGGCAAAATTTAAGCTAGAAAGTACACAGTAACACATGGCTTCCCTGGTTGCTCAGCATTAAAGAATCTGTCTGTGAAAGAACAAGATGTGAGTTCAGTCTCTGCATAGGAAGATCCCTGAGAGAAGTAAATGGCAACCCACTCCAGTATTCTTTCTTGGGAAATTCCATGAACCGAGGAACCTGGCAGGTTACAGTCCATGTGGCTGCAAGAGTCAGACTGGACTTAGGGACAAGACACCACCACTACAATAGCATACTCTTGTGTACTATTTCCACCAGGTAAAAATAATGGATATAAATAACTTTGATCAAATAGAATAGTAACATGTAAGTGGTGAGTTTTGAGTATTTATTACCTTTGTCTTTAATATGTCATTTTAATATAAGTTTATATAGTTTAATTCTTAATAATGGCTTTGTCACAAGGCCAATTTTTTCATAATTAATGAAAAGCTAACCGTTGGCTCTGGTGGGCCACTCTCAGCTGGTGCTCTGCAGGCCCAGCTGGAGCAAGCTCTGGCTTTGACTTTACTCCCACTGTCCTCACCTCACAACTGCTGACCTGCCTATTCCTGTCCCTCAGTTAAACCCATCCTTCTGGGCAGAATGGGCTTTAGATATGCTTATCGAGAAAATACAGGCAGTGATTTAAAGGAATTTTTCTACTTCGCTGTCTATCTTTTATTCTTTGCAGTTAAACTCAACAGGAGAATTACTAAAGTGCACACAAAAGGGATCAATGTGGATTTTTAAACATTAATAGTAGAAGATCCCATTACATTATAAAGAGAAATAATTGAGCCTTAATTTTGGGCATTTGATCTGAAAGAGCCTGGTCTAAGGTGAACTAATGAAGTAAAAGAATTGGACATAAAGGACCCAGAATTCCACGATTTAGTATGTCTAGGGTGGCAGGAGGACTGCCTGGGGTGGCCAGAACACAAGTCTGAGATGGGGGATATTCATAAGGGCTCACACTCCCCATCCTCCTAGACCCGAATGGAAGGGAAAAGTTGGGCAATCAAAGGAAAAGGACTGGAAGTTCACAATTTAAAACATAAACAATATGGAAGTACAGGAAGTTACAGTAGTAGCTAGTCTTGAGTTCATAAGTTACACGATGAATACGAATAGAAACCAGCATTAAAAAAAAAAAAAAAGTTTTTATGCTATTTACCATCATTTTACCAAAGCAGTTTTGGTGGATGAAGTGATGATAGTTCATTTTCATTTTTACATTCAATGAGATATAATATTTAGGCAAAACCAAGATCCTCAGTGGAGGCTCTATCACACTTTGTCCCTACCTTCCTACTTCCTCATTCAACAGGGGTTTTCTCCAGGTTTTCAAGTAGTCAGATTAATGTTTCATGGAGTGCCTTCTATAAACCCTTAGAGCCAGATGTTGTTTTGTATCTCTATGAAAAAAAAAACCCCATAATATGATTAAATACATTTGGGCAATGTTGAAAAGTATATGTTTTTCCCCTCTTAGACTTACAAATGCACATTAGCAATAATAAGCATTCTGAGAAATCTATTAGTAAAAAGAACTACTTCTTTACATTTATACTACTTTACTAGTAGAACAAATCTAGTAGTAAAAAGAACTATAAGACTTCCCTGGTGGTCTAGTGGTTGGGAATCCACCTGCCAATGCAGGGAACATGGGTTTTATCCTTGGTATGGGAGGATCCCACACGTAGTAGAGCAACAAAGTCCCTGTGCCTCAATTACCAAGCCCCCATTCTAGAGCCCTAGACACAGCTACTGAAGCCTGCACACCCTAGAGCTTGTGCTATGCAACGAGAGAAGCCACTGCAATGAGAAGCCCCCACAATGAGAAGCCCGTACACCATAACAAAGAGGAGCCCCCAGTCAATGCAACTAGAGAAAGTCTGCGCACAACAGCAAAGACCCAGTGAAGCCAAGAATAAGTAATTAAAAAAACAAATCAAACTGCATAAAAACTTAGACATTTTTAAAAAACCAAGAAATACAGCAACAACACAACTAGTTTTTTTTTTTTTTTTCTCCAAAATACAAGTTAGAAAACAATGAGCTAGACTCTTAAATAAAGGTGGTCTATGAAGCCACCTCACCCAAATAATTATGAAGCACTGCGACATCACAGGGCTGGTGAACACTTCCCCGTTTCAAAACACCTCTCTCGATTGGTTTTAGTTGTATTTAGTCTCATGGCACCCCACTCCAGTACTCCTACCTGGAAAATCCCATGGAAAGAGGAGCCTCGTAGGCTGCAGTCCATGGGGTCGCTAGAGTCGGACACGACTGAGTGACTTCCCTTTCACTTTTCACTTTCATGCAGTGGAGAAGGAAATGGCAACCCACTCCAGTGTTCTTGCCTGGAGAATCCCAGGGACGGGGAAGCCTGGTGGGCTGTCATCTATGGGGTCGCACAGAGTCGGACACGACTGAAGCGACTTAGCAGCAGCAGCAGTCTCATCTGAGGCAAGGTGGGATAACGGGACACTGGCATTGTAGACTGTACATAAGTCACAAAAATATGTGGGTCCTAATACTTGACTCAGGGTTATAATGAGGATGGAATGAGAAATGAATCTGAGTCAGCAATATTTTCAAATATGAAAGGTGACACTGTCAACCAAAGCAGTTACTTAAGTTGTCTTTACTAGAAATGCTTTGAAAATTGTGATCTGGTCCCTCAAGAAGTTTCCTGATTCAAATTTTAATATTAGTGAGCTCTTTCCTTCATATACATTACTGACATAGGACCTTTGATATGTAAATTACTCATACTCCCTTTGAAAATCATTATGAATGATCATGCCAGAACAACCCATGTGCAGACATGCCACATGTTAGGTTCTGCAAGGCTTCTCTTCGACAGGTACAAGGATTCATGGCATATGGTGTTTGTCACAAACAAATGCTTCACCATTTGAATATGGGACTTAAACACTTCTGAATCGAGAACAGCAGGAAGTCAGTTACAAAGTGAGGAGTGTTGGGAGAGGGAGCAATTCTAAGAATCTATAGACAGTAATCACAGTAAGAACAGCCAGTTCAGTTCAGTTCAGTTCAATCCCTCAGTCGTGTCCGACTCTTTGTGACCCCATGAATCGCAGCATGCCAGGCCTCTCTGTCCATCACCAGCTCATGGAGTGTACCCAAACTCATGTCCATCAAGTCGATGATGCCATCCAGCCATCTCATCCTCTGTCGTCCCCTTCTCCTCCTGGCTCCAATCACTCCCAGCATCAGGGTCTTTTCCAGTGAGTCAGCTCTTTGCATCAGGTGGCCAAAGTATTGGAGTTTCAGCTTCAGCATCAGTTCTTCCAATGAACACTCAGGACTGATCTCCTTTATGATGGACTGGTTGGATCTTCTTGCAGTCCAAGGGACTCTCAAGAGTCTTCTCCAACACCACAGTTCAAAAGCATCAATTCTTTGGCACTCAGCTTTCTTCATAGTCCAACTCTCACGTCCATACACAACCACTGGAAAAACCATAGCCTTGATTAGACGGACCTTTGTTGGCAAAGTAATGTCTCTGCTTTTGAATATGCTATCTAGGTTGGTCATAACTTTCCTTTCAAGGAGTAAGTGTCTTTTAATTTCATGACTGAAATCACCATCTGCAGTGATTTAGGATTTCAAATCCTGATGGTGTGAAAGTGCTGCACTCAATATGCCAACAAATTTGGAAAACTCAGCAGGGGCCACAGGACTGGAAAAGGTCAGTTTTCATTCCAATCCCAAAGAAAGGCAATGTCAAAGAGTTCTCAAACTACCGCACAATTGCACTCATCTCACATACTAGTAAATTAATGCTCAAAATTCTCCAAGCCAGGCTTCAGCAATACGTGCACTGTGAACTTCCAGATGTTCAAGCTGGTTTTAGAAAAGGCAGAGGAACCAGAGATCAAATTGCCAACATCCGCTGGATCATGGAAAAAGCAAGAGAGTTCCAGAAAAACATCTATTTCTGCTTTATTGACTATGCCAAAGCCTTTGACTGTGTGGATAACAATAAATTGTGAAAATTCTGAAAGAGATGGGAATACCAGACCATGGGACCTGCCTATTGAGAAACCTATATGTAGATCAGGAAGCAACAATTAGAACTGGACATAGAACAACAGACTGGTTCCAAATAGGAAAACGAGTACGTTAGGGCTTTATATTGTCACCCTGTTTATTTAACTTATATGCAGAGTACATCATGAGAAACGCTGGGCTGGAGGAAGCACAAGCTGGAATCAAGATGGCCGGGAGAAATATCAATTCACCTCAGATATGTAGATGACACCACCCTTATGGCAGAAAGTGAAGAGGAACTAAAAAGCGTCTTGATGAAAGTGAAAGTGAAGAGTGATAAAGATGGCTTGAAGCTCAACATTCAGGAAACTAAGATCATGGCATCTGGTACCATCCCTTCAGGGGAAATAGATGGGGAAACAGTGGAAGAAAAGCCAAGAGGAATGTAAATATGTATAAATGCTAAGCAATTTAAGTGCTTATATGGAAGGGTATCTCCAGAGATCACAGCCTAAAATTAGTAAAGGTAATGCCTGCCCTCAAAATGTGCAAGAGTCACTTTAATGATTCATCTGGATCCAAAGAGAATTAAATGAGATATACAGTTATATCACCTCTATAAGCAGAGACATGAAAACTGGTGATTATCATATCATGGGTGCCAAGAAAGGCAACTCTCTGTAAAATATCTGTCTTCTGACATCCTGATGCTTGAAGAAACATCAAATAGCTTCATTATTAGAGATAAGATTTAATATCCATAAGTTCCTCAGGAATTTAACAAATCACAATCCTTTATAAAAGATGATTATAATAATAGCAATGACTAACATTCACTGAATACTTATTAATGACAGTCCCTCAAATGGATAATTATTTTTTTTAACCATTAGAGGATCCTATGAGTTAGTTAGTTTACTCAGCTGTAAACAGAGAGGTTAATGAACTTGCCCAGAGTATACAGCAGTAAATGATAGAGTCAGAATTTGATACCAAATGGGCTATCTCCAAACCCCACACTCTTAACCACCACTGTATACAATCTCTTTTTACACTTTACATTGTGAAAGCAGAGTTTGATATACTAATTTCAACTAAAAGAGATTTCTGAACATAACACAAGGAGGAATTAGAGAAATCAAGAGGTGAGGAGAAGAGCAGGCATAGAATGCTGTTTACCACCAAGACACAGCTTCTCCACTTCGTGCAATTCCTTTCTTAGTCTCCTCTGACACTTTAAGAAATAGCCTAGTAGTCAACACTGGGTGATGTCTAAGAAGGCTTCTTTATTGGATTTAAGATAAGACAATGAATTATTTCTTACCACTGACAAATATTTCTGATTAGATTAGACCTGCCAGAAGTCTCAAAAATGTTTTTAGTGTGATTATGTGAAAATTATGCTTTTATTCAGTTATTCACAAAATGATAAAATTTAAACTTGCCAATGACCAAGGTTTCAAGTAGCCAGGAAATGTTGGTAATCAACATATTAACTGAGGGTTGAAATCTCATGGGAACAGTATAAAAGTGGTTACCAGGGGTTGGGGGTTGGAGAAATGGAGAGAGGTGGGTAAAAAGGCACAGATTTTCTGCTGAATAAAGCCTGAGGATTGAATGTATAACATGATGACTACAGTTGCTAACACTGTGTTGTACAACTGAAATGTGCTATGAGAGTAGAACTTAAATGTTCTCAAAAATAGAGATAAATATGGGAGACAATAGATGTTTTTAAATCAATGGGGGACTTTTTTCACAATATTCACATATATCAAATTGCCATGATGTACACTTCATTTCACAAGATTCTAGAGCTCAGGGGTTGGAGCACTGGTCTCGTAAAGCAGGGGTCTGAGTTGATATTTTGCTGGAGCCTACTGTGTATTTCTTTGGGCTCCTCTGGTGGCTCAGTGGTAAAGAATTTTCCTGTAATACAGAAGATGTGGGATCCATCCCTGGGTCAGGAAGATTCCCTGGAGAAGAAAATGGTAACCCGTTCCAGTATTTTTGCCTGGGAAATCCCATGGACAGGGGAGGTTGGCAGGATATAGCCCATGGGCTATAGTCCATGTCCAAGAGCTGGACATGACTGGAAGACTAAATAACAAACAAACACTTCAATGACCTTACACATTTATTTGTCAACTATGGCTCAATAAAGCTGAAATAAATAAAAAGGTAAGTCTGAATATCATATTGTAGAAGTACAGATCCTTCCTTGCTTTAAAGAGACATTAACACATTTGCTGATTTTGTAAGGACAAAAACAGTGCAAAGACTAACCTAGGAAAGTAACTTGCTTGATGTCCAACTGTTCTCAATTTTATGTTCAGAAAATCTTAGGGACTCTTATTAGACTACAATCTTATGCTACTGGAGAAAAGTTAACAGGTTCTCTTTGGAACAAATAAATTAAATGCCTTATTTATTGAAAAACATGACCCAGTCTGATAAAATATGCTTTGGAATAAATGTTCACTGCTGCTGCTGCTAAGTCGCTTCAGTTGTGTCCGACTCTGTGCGATCCCATAGATGGCAGCCCACCAAGCTCCCCCGTCCCTGGCATTCTCCAGGCAAGAACACTGGAGTGGGTTGCCATTTCTTTCTCCAATGCATGAAAGTGAAAAGCCAAAGTGAAGTCGTTCAGTCGTGTCTGACTCCTAGCCACCCCATGGACTGCAGCCTACCAGGCTCCTCTGCCCATGGGATTTTCCAGGCAAGAGTACTGGAGTAGGGTGCCACTGCCTACGCTATCATTTTTCAAAGGGCTGAGGAATGAAATGATTTATTCTGGAGAAAATGCCTTCTGAGATTTTGATGCAAACTCTTAGGTTTGAAAAATGATATATCAATACATGGAAAATAGAGAATATTATTAACATGATTCTCTCTGATTGAAAACAACAACAGTGTCACCTATCAAACAGGGAGCATTTTAAATTGATATTTCATGATCCCATTTAAACAGCTTCTATTATCATCTTCCCTGTTGAAGCCCTGACTTCCTTGACTTCCAACAAGCAGCTCTTGTTGTTTGGTTGCTAAGTCATCTTCGACTCTCTTACAGCCCCACAGACTGGAGCCTGCCATGCTCTTCTGTCCGTGGGATTTCCCAGGCAAGAATACTGGAGTGGGTTGCAATTTCCTTTTCCAGGGGATCTCCCTGAATCAAGGATTGAACACCATGTCTCCTGCATTGGCAGGTGGACTCTTTACCACTGAGCCACCAAGGAAACCCAGTGCTGTTGTTGTACTTTTTTATATCACTATGACACTGTGGCTCAGACATGAGCCACAAGATTTATATGGCACATCAACTTAACCTCTGCATACTGAGATGCAATATTAGCAGTGAGTTCAACAAAGAATCATGATCAGTATTTGATGATAAGACAAATACAATTCATTCTAGCTATAATTAAGAAGTGAATCACATTTATCCAACTTTTCCAGGTTTACATAGAGCAAAATTGAAAAAAGAGAAGATCCTCTTTAAGGTTTTATTCTCCAGATCATAAAAAGGAATATATCAAAGAATCAAATAGAAATAGACATATCAATGACCAATTGGCCATTTGGAGGTCACAAGAGATTGTCACCTGGGCCCTCAGATCCAGGCTTGTGCTGTGAACTAAAAGATAAGATGTACAATATAGAACAGAAATGGAGAAGGAAATGGCAATCCATTTCAGAATTCATGCATGGATAATTCTATGTACAGAGGAGCCTGGTAGGCTCAAATCCATGGAGTCACAAAGAATCGGACACAACAGAAGTTAGCAGCAGCACATGGAACAGAAAAAAGACATAAACCCATAAAACAATAGAAAACAAAACTGATGATATGTCCAAATCCAAAAATGCTTGGGCAAACAAATATGAAAACAAGTCTCACAAACCTACACATGAATTATGACATACACACATGATTAAAAGCAATATATAAAACATGTATATGGTCCTATTGTAGTAGCAATACATGCAAGAATTTACATATAAGATTATGGGTAATATTAACTCAAAGGGAATCAGAAAGCAGTTGATTACCTTGGAGAAGTCCATAAGCACTTTGTTTAGCACCACAGGACAGAATGTAATTAAAAATTATTTTAATTTTAACCGCATAGAGAACAAATGATGTTTTTCAAATTTGAGGTTGTGGTGTTAATTCTGCATTTACTTCATAAAGGCATATATGTGTTAGATAAATGTTTGGTGAAGGAATGAATCAATCAATCAAAAATATTTGACAAATATTGTCAGAGAGTTTCTGGGAGGGGGGAACAGAGTCCAGGGAAGCCACCAGGTCCCTAGATCTTACCTTCTTTTGTTGCCTTCTTTCAGTTCAGTTCAGTTGCTCAGTCATGTCCGACTGTTTGCGACCCCATGAATCACAGCATGCCAGGCCTCCCTGTCCATCACCAACTACCAGAGTCTTCCCAAACCTATGTCCATCAAGTCAGTGATGCCATCCAGCCATCTCATCCTCTGTTGTCCCCTTCTCCTCCTGCCCTCAATCTTTCCCAGCATCAGGGTCTTTTTAAATGAGTCAGCTCTATGCATCAAATGGTCATAGTGTTGGAGTTTCAGCTTCAGCATCAGTCCTTCCAATGAACATCCAGGACTGATATCCTTTAGAATGGACTGGTTGAATCTCCTTGCAGTCCAAGGGACTCTCAAGAGTCTTCTCCGACATCACAGTTCAAAAGCATCAATTCTTCGGTGCTCAGCTTTCTTTAGAAAACACAAAATCAAAGACTGCTTACTATGGTTTAATGTCTGCCCAGTTTTGTTTAGTAACAGGAAATGAAAATTTGAGGGGCTACCTGGTTATTCTTTTACCTTGGGGGCTAACTGTAAGCTGTAATTTCAGTCCTACCTCACAGACACACATCATCGTAACAGGCTATACTGATCTAAATAAAAGCACTAGATTGAAATCAGAAATTATAATCACGTTTTAAAATTTACATGAAATTTCCTTTTTATACTTGACTAAAATTTACCTTTGAATTATAAATACACCATTTGATTTTAAAGGAATCTTTTTATATATTGCATGTTTGAATTCCTTGAGGAAGACATGAATAGAAAATATAATGAGCTTTAAAGAAAGACTGACTTACATTTCTTGGTGCACATATTTCCAGGGTTATTTTCTTTTATTGTCTTCTATTTTTTTATTTTGCACGGTTTGGGGTATTATTCTTTCATGGGTATAAACTATGATGCTTGGAAGGAAGGAACAGTGTTCCATTAAAGATAATAAAAATAAGATTGTATTATAACTGATTAAATTTGGAAAACTCAGCAGTGGCCACATGACTGGAAAAGGTCAGTTTTCATTCCAATCCCAAAGAAAGGCAATGCCAAAGAATGATCAAACTACCTCACAGTTTCCCTCATCTCACACGCTAGTAAAGTGCTGCTCAAAATTCTCCAGGCCAGGATCAATAGTAGGTGAAATGTGAACTTTCAGATGTCAAGCTGGATTAAGAAGAGGCAGAGATCAAATTGCCAACATCCGTTGGATCATCAAAAAAGGAAAAGAGCTCCTGAAAAACTTCTATTTCTGCTTTATTGACTATGCCAAATCCTTTGACTACGTGTAGATATTTTTAAAGAGATGGGAATACCAGACCACCTGACCTACCTCTTGAGAAACCTGTATGCAGGTCAGGAAGCAACAGTTAGAACTGCACATGAAACAACAGACTGGTTCCAAATAGGACAAAGGAGTACATCAAGGCTGTATATTGTCACCCTGCTTATTTAACTTCTAGGCAGAGTACACCATGAGAAATGCTGGGCTGAATGAAGTACAAGCTGGAATCAAGATTGCCAGGAGTAATATAAATAACCTGAGATATGCAGATGACACCACCCTTATGGCAGAAAGTGAAGAGGAACTAAAGAGCCTCTTGATGAAAGTGAAAGAGGAGAGTGAAAAAGTTGGCTTAAAGCTCAACATTCAAAAAACTAAGATCATGGCATCTGGTCCCATCACTTCATGGCAAATAGATGGAGAAACAGTGGAAACAGTGACAGACTTCTCTTTTGGGGCTCCAAAATCACTGCAGGTGGTGACTGCAGCCATGAAATTAAAAGATGTTTGCTCCTTGGAAGAAAAGTTATGACCAACCTAGACAGCATATTAAAAAGCAGAGACATTTCTTTGATAACATAGGTCCATCCAGTTTAGCCTATGGTTTTTCCAGGAGTCATGTATAGATGTGAGAGTTGGACTATAAAGAAAGCTGAGTGCTGAAGAATTGATGCTTTTGAACTGTGGTGTTGAAGACTCTTTAGAGTCCCCTGGACTGCAAGGAGATCCAACCAGTCCATCCTAAAGGAAATCAGTCCTGAATATTCATTTAAAAGACTGATGCTAAAGCTGAAACTCCACTACTTCAGCCACCTGATGGGAAGAACTAACTCATTTGAAAAGATCCTGATGCTGGGAAAGATTGAAGGTGGGAGGAGAAGGGGATGACAGAGAATGAGATGGCTGGATGGCATCACCAACTCAATGGATGTTAGTTCAAATAAGCTCTGGGAGTTGGCAATGGATAGGGAGACCTGGCATGCTGCAGTCCATGGGGTTGCAAATAGTCAGACACAACTGAGTGACTAAACTGAACAGATAACTGATTAAAATTTAGAGAAGAAGAGAGTATGAATTGGGTGTGGAGACTCATTTCTAACAGCTTGGTTTGTGGATTTTTGATTATTATTTAAGAAGGTCCATTCTCATTTCCGGTCCTCTTACAAGCTGTGTGATCTTAGAAGCCTCATATACTTTATCTTCTTTCACAGCACAGTGCTCTTCAAGTTTCTCAGTTTCTGTTTGCTTGAATTGTAAGGCACATGATTGTATTGCTACAAAGCTAACTCTGGAAATAAGTCTTTACAGAGTTAACACTCATACTATCTTAATTATAATTTCTGTGTTTCAGGTCCTTGCAATCAAAAGTACGGCCCATGAATGGACAATATTCACATCATCTGAAAGCTTCTTAGAGAAGCAGAATCTCTTACCCTAATTTACTGAATTTACTGTAATTTGCTGAAAGAGAATTTGCATTGTAATAAGATGCTCAGCTAATTTGTATGCATATTGCAGTCTGAGAAGCACTGCCCTAACGTAAAGTATAAACAGGGAAAACTGAATCAGTACAAGGCAGGTGTTATCCTGATATCATTCACTGCATCCAAGGGGTCATCTGCTAAATAATAATAAAAAAAATGACAACTGAATGCAATGTGTTATCTTGGATTGGTCCTCAGACACCAAAAAGACATTGGGGGAAAAACCAATAAAATCCAATAAAGTTTGTGCCGATTATAATTTCCTAATTTTGGTAAATGTAACGCAGTTATTTGGGATGTTAACATTAGGAGAAGCTAACTGAAGAGCATGTAGGAACTCTGCACATTTATAATTCTTCAGTAAATATACAATTTGATTGTTTCAAAATAAAAAGTTTAAAAATCATACTGCATAGCAATTAATCACAAAAATCTTTGTGGAATACATCACATACATTTTCTTTATTTAAAAGTTTATTCTCAATGGGCCCACTCATGAGCTAGAGAGTTCAGCTCATCTTAGCTTGACTCATCCACATATCTGGGGATGGACTCTCTACTGGCTTATCTATATTATGGCCCTGTCCAAGACAGTTGGGTCAATATACAACTGTCCTACATTTCTTTCATTATGGCCATTTATCATGGTCACAGTGGAGATCAATAACAGGCAAGTGAAAACAGAGTTTGATTTCATGCTAGGAATACTCAAATAATGGGCCAAATAAAGTTACAAACTGACCAATTCAAGGGGTAGAAAACTGGTGCTACCTCTGTTTTAGGAAGAATAGCAAAACAGATTGACAAAGGTGTGGCTATGCAGAAGTTTAAATAACTGATGCTATTATTGCAATTTATCATGTATGCTACTAATCTATGTATTAGCAATGTCTACCATATTGGCACATCAGATAAGATACACACTATAAATCTAATCTCACTTGATCAAAATAAATTCAGTGCTAACAACAACAAAAATAGTGCTACAAGGGAGGAGACAGGATGGCAGAAGAGAAGGATATGAGCTCACCTCTTCCAAGGAAAATACTAAAATCACAACTAACTGCTCACCTACCATCAAAAAAAAAAAAAAAAAAAAAATGCTGAAAACAACCCATAAGGATACCCTAGATACAAAGACAAAGAAGAAACCACAGTGAGATGGTCAATCAGTCAGTTCAGTCAATCAATCATGTCTAACTCTTTGCGACCCCATGGACAGCGGCACGCCAGGCTTCCCTGTCCATTGCCAACTCCGGAAGTTTACTCAAACTCGTGTCCATTGAGTCAGTGATGCCATCCAGCCATCTCATCCTCTGCCATCCCCCTCTCCTCCTGCCTTCAATCTTTCCCAGCATCAGGATCTTTTCAAATGAGTTAGTTCTTTCCATCAGGTGGCCGAAGTAGTGGAGTTTCAGCTTTAGCATCAGTCTTTTAAATGAATATTCAGGACTGATTTCCTTTAGGATGGACTGGTTGGATCTCCTTGCAGTCCAAGAGACTGCCAAGAGTCTTTTCCAACACCACAGTTCAAAAACATCAATTCTTCAGTGCTCAGCTTTTTTTATAGTCCAACTCTCACATCCATACATGACTCCTGGAAAAACCATACCCTTGACTAGATGGACCTTTGATGGCAAAGAAATGCCTCCGCTCTTATATGCTGTCTAGGTTGGTCATAACTTTTCTTCAAAGGAGCAAGCGTTTTTTAATTTCATGGCTGCAGTCACCATCTGCAGTGATTTTGGAGGCCCCCCAAAATAGGTCCATACCATTCTGTTAGGTCCATACCATTTCTGCCCTTTATTTTGCCCATCTTTGCATAAAATGTTCCCTTGGTGTCTCTAATTTTCTTGAAGAGATCTCTAGTCTTCCCCATGCTCTTGTTTTCCTCCATTTCTTTGCATTGATCACACCAAGGAAGGCTTTCTGATCTCTCCTTGCTATTCTTTGGAACTCTGCATTCAAATTGGTATATCTTTCCTTTTCTCCTTTGCCTTTTACTTCTTCTCTATTCACAGCTATTTGTACGGCCTCCTCAGGCAACCATTTTGCCTTTTTGCATTTCTTTTCCTAGGGGATGGTCTTGATCGCTGCCTCCTGTATAATGTCAGGAACCTCTGTCCATAGTTCTTCAGGCTATGTATATCAGATCTAATCCCTTGAATCTATTTGTCACTTCCACTGTATAATTGCAAGGGATTTGATATATGTCATACCTGAATGGTCTAGTGGTTTTCGCTATGTTCTTCAATTTAAGTCTGAATTTGGCAATAAGGAGTTCATGGTCTGTGCCACAGTCAGCTCCCAGTCTTGTTTTTGCTGACTGTATAGAACTTCTCCATCTTTAGTTTCAAAGAATATAATCAGTTTGACTTCAGTATTGACCATCTGGTGATGTCCATGTGTCGAGCCTTCTCTTGTGTTGTTGGAAGAGAGTGTTTGCTATGACCAGTGTGTTCTCTTGGTATAACTCTATTAGCCTTTGCCCTACTTCATTCTGTACTCCAAGGCCAAATTTGCCTGTTACTTCAGGTATCGACTTCCTGCTTTTGCATTCCAGTCCCCTATAATGAAAAGGACATCTTTTTTGGGTTAGATGGTAGGAGGAGTGAAATCTTTATAAAATCAAATCCCATACACACTCTGTGGGTGACTCATGAACTGAAAAATAATTATACAAAAGAAGTTTTCCCACAGGAGAGAAAGTTCTGAGGTTACCCAGCCTAGAAGTCTAGCAACCAGGAAGAGGATCCCCCAGAGAATTTGACTTTTAAGGCCAAGGGGGTTTGATCTCAGGAATTCCACAGGACTGGGGGAAACAGAAACTCTTCTCTTGGAGGACACACCAAGGGTCTTGTGTACACCAGGATCCAGGGAATAAAAGTGGTGACCTCATAAGAAACTGGGCCAGACTTACCTGTTAGTATTGGAGGGTCTCCTGCAAAGGTGGTGGGTTACGCCTATGGTTCACTGCAGAAACAATGCCACTGGTTGCAGTAGTTCTGGAGAGTACTCATAAACATGAGCCCTCTTAGGAGCTGCCACCGTTTACTCACTGGCCTGTAGGTCCCAGTGCTGGGATGCCTTAGACTAAACAACCAACAGGGCAGGAACAGCAGACAGGCTGTTTAAAGTCTTTGTGAGCACACAGCTGCCTGATAAACACATCCCTTTACATGGACTTGCCAACCAGAGGGACAATACCAAAACTAGACAAAGATACTACAACAAAAGAAAATTGTGGAACAATATCACTGATGAACATAGGATCAAAAATCCTCAACAAAATACTAGTGACCCAAACCCAACAATACAATAAAAGGATCATATACCACCATCAAGTGTGATTTATTCCACAGATGCAAGGATTATTCAAAATATGCAAATAAATCAGCTTTATACATGATATCAACAAACTGAAGAATAAAAACCATATTATCATCTCATTAGATGCAGCAAGTTTTTGAAAAAATTCAACACCTATTTAGGATAAAAATCTCCAGAAAGTGTCATGGAGAGAACATACTTCAACATAATAAACACCACCTATGACAAATCTAAAGCTAACATCATAGTGGTGAAAAGCTAAAAGCATTTCTACTAAGATCACAAACTAGACAATGATGCCCACTCTTACCACTTTAAATAATCATAGTATTGGAAGACCCAGGCATGGCAATTACAGAAGAAAAAAAAAGAAATCCAAATTGGAAAAGAAGTAATACTGTCACTATTTGCAGATGACATATAGTATACATCAAAAATAATAAAGATCCGGCCAGAACACTACAAGAACTCATCAATGACTGTGGTCAAGTTGCAGGATATAAATAAATACACAGAAATCTTCTGTCTTTCTATACACTAACAATAAAGATTCAGAAAGGGAAATCAAAGAAAAAGAACCTCTCTACCATTGCATAAAAAAGAATAAGATCTATATTAATTAGCCTACTCAAGGAGGCAAAAAACTTGTACTCAAAAACTATAACATGCTGATGAAAGAAATCAAAGATGACACAAACAGATGAAAAGATATACCATGTTCTTTGGAAAAATTAACATTGTCAAAATGACTATACTGCCCAAGCCATCTACAGATTTAATACAATTCCTATCAAATTACCAATGTCATTTTTCACAGAACTAGAAAGAAAAAAATCTTGAAATTTGTATGGAGACTCAAATGACTGCAAATAACTTAATTAATCCTAAGAAAGAAAAAAAGAGCTGGAGAGATCAGACTCCTTGACTTCAGACTATGTTACAGAGCTACAGTCAGAAAGATAGTATGGTACTGCCATAAAAACAGAAATACAAATCAATGGAACAGGATGGAAACCCCAGAAATAAAGCCACACACATATGGCCAATTAGTCTATGACAAAGGAGACAAGAATATTCAATGGAGAAAAGACAGTCTCTTCAATAAATGTTGCTGAGAAGATTATACAGTTACATGTAAAAAAAATGGAATTAGAATATTATTTAACATCACATACAAAAATAAATTCAAAAGGGATTAAAGGCCTAAGTATAACACTGGACACTATAAAATTATTAGAGGAAAACAGGCATAACACTGACAAAACCCACAGCAATATCCTTCTTGATGCATCTCTTACAGTAATGGAAATAAAAACAGAAATAAAGAAACAAGCTCTAATTAAACTCAAAAGTTTCTGCACAGCAAAGGAAACCACCGATAAAATGAAATGAAAATCCACATAATGGGAGACTATATATTTAACATTAGAAAATGACAGAGGATTAATCTCCAAAATTTAAAAACAGCTCATGTGGCTCAACAACAACAACAACAAAAAACCAATCAAAAAACGGGCAGAAGACCAAGATAGACATTTCTCTGATGGTCAAGAAACACATGAAAAGATACTCAACATCACTAATTCACTAATTATTAGAAAAAAATCAAAACTTAATGAGGCATCTTCTCACACTAGTCAGAATGGCCATCATCAAAAATCTACAAACAGTAAGTACTCGAGAAAGAAAGAACGTGAAGTGGCTCAGTCACATCCGACTCTTTGCGACTCCATGGACTGTAGCTTACCAGGCTTCTTTGTGGAGAAAAGGGAACCTCCTATACTGTTGGTGGGAATGTAAATGGTACAGCCACTATGGAGAACAATATGTAAGTTCACTATGGAGAACAATATGTAAGTTCTTTAGAAAACTAAAAATAGAGTTACGATATGAACCAGCAATCCCACTCCTGGGCATACATCTGGAAAAAATACAGTTCAAAAATATATATGCACCCCAATATTCATTGCTGTACTGTTGGCAATAGCCAAAATGTGAAAGCAACTTAAATGTCCATCAACAGATGAATGGATAAAGATTATGTGATACATGTGCACAATAGATAATATTCAGTGATGAAAAAGAATGAAATAATGCCAATTACAGCAACATAGATCTATTAAGTGAAGTAAGTCCAACAGAGAAAGACAAATATCAAATGACACAATTGAATTTATTTATAAAATAGAAGAAACAGTCCTACAGACATAGAATATGAACTTATGCTTACCAGGGGGATTGAACTGGGGTGAGGGAGAGGATAGATTGGGAGTTTGGGATTGACACGAACACATGGTTATATTTACAATAGATAACCAACCAGAGCCTACTAAATAACACAATACTATATATAACTGAATCACTTTGCTTTAACCTGAAACTAATACAGTGCTGTTAATCAACTATGTGTGCTCAGTTGCTCAGTTGTGCCTGACTCTTTGCAACTCCATGGACTGTAAGCCCATCAGGGTCTTCCATTCATGTAATTTCCCAGGCAAGAACACTGGAGTGAGTTGCCATTTTCTACTCCAATTAGTCAACTATACTCCAATATAACACTTAAAAAATTAAATTTATTTTGGATTTAAAAATAATCAGGGCTAATATTCCTATCATTTCATTCTTTGAAAGTTTTATTACAAGGAAAAGATAAAAGATTTTTCTGATAAACTTTATATCATTATTTGTCTTGAAAACTTTAAAAATTTAAGCATAAAACAAAAACAAATAGAATTACTACCCAAGGTAATCTATAGATTTGATGCTATTCATATATATATATGGCATTTCACACAGAACTAGAAAAAAATTAAACTTGCATGAAGGGGGCATAGTTTTTGAAGTGTTAGCCTATTGTGTTTCCACTTTGCCTGGCAAAGAAACAAAGCCACTATTATCCTTTTCCTCCCCACCCCCCAAAAAATGTTATGGAAACATAAAAGACTGTGACTAGCCAAAACAATTCTGAGAAAGAAGAACAGAGATGGAGGAAAACACATGTTGACCTCAGACTACCCTACAAAGCTACAATAATCAAAACAGTATGGTACTGGCATAAAAATAGATACATATATCAATGGAACAGAATAGAGAGCCCATAAATAAATCTACACGCTTATGATCAATTAATCTATGACAAAACAAGCAAGAATATACAATGGAGAAAAGATAATCCCTTCAATAAACAGTACTGAGAAAATTAAACAGCTACATGTAAAAGAAAATGAAATTAGAACATTCTTTAAAACCATGTACAAAAATAAACTCTTTGACCCAAATCTTATTTATAGATGTTGGTTTATTTTGTTTGGAAATTTTCCAGATTTCTTCCATTATGGTTTTTTAATTTAATCTCATGTTTGTTATACAGTATACTTTGCAAGATCTGAATGCTTTTCAATTTACTGAGATATGCATGTAATCATGATACAGTCTATCCTGGTAAAAGTTCTATGTGCAATTAAGAGGAATGACTATTTTGCTACTATGGAGTAAAAGGTTCTAAAACTATTTATTAGATAAAATTTGTTTATATTGTTGTTCAAGACTTCTCAATCCTTATTTATTTTTGTTTTGTTTATATCCAGTATAAAATCTTTCACTATAGTTGAAAATCTGCCCATTTCTCCTTTCAATTCCATTAATTAAAATAAAAATATCTATGAACTTTGGTAATAGGAACATAAACATTTAGGGCTATTATTATATGTTCTTTATAATTAGAAATAACCCACATTATTGATGGCATTATTCTTTGCTTCAAATTTATTTCATCTCATATTATTATAGCCATTGTAGCTTTCTTTATATTAGCTTAGTACTACATATATTTTCTCATTATTTGACTTTGACCCATTTATGTCTCTATGCTTGATAGGAGCTTACTGCATACCACATATATTTATTTGCATCTTGCTTTTTATGCAATCTGACTTATCTGTCATTTAATAGGATATCATGCCATTTATATATTTAATGTGATTTATTAATATTTTAAGGTTTAGTTCTACCACCTTACTTATCATTTTTATTTGTCCTATCTGATCTTTGTATCCTTTTTCTTCTTCACTCCTGTCTTCTGGAATTAGCAGTTATTTTTTTCAGTCCATTGTATCTTCTTTATTGACTTATTAACTGTTCATCTCTTTAAATGATTACTTTATCATTAGCTATTACTGACATATAATTAACTTTTCACAATTGTATTACTTAAGAGGATAGTAGGAAAATATTGTGACATTATTATTTCCTCTTCTGTGTACTGGACTTTGTCCTATTGTTTTCATACATTTGCTTTTCCAAATGGTAGAAATGTCACAATGCTGAACTGGTGATATTTTACTGGGCTGCTACTGCTGCTAAATCGCTTCAGTCATGTCCGACTCTGTGTGACCCCATAGACGGCAGCTCACCAGGCTCCCCCGTCTCTGGGATTCTCCAGGCAAGAACACTGGAGTGGGTTGCCATTTCCTTCTCCAATGCATGAAAGTGAAAAGTGAAAGTGAAATCACTCAGTTGTGTCTGACTCTTAGCGACCCCATGGACTGTAGCCCACCATGCTCCTCCATCCATGGGATTTTCCAGGCAAGAGTACTGGAGTGGGGTGGACAGCAAATGTTTTAAACATTGCCAGTCACATGAAATCTGTTGCACATAATTGGTATTCATTTTTACTTATGTCTTATCATTATTAAATATGTAAAAATTACTCTTAGCTCACAAAGCTTATAAAGTAGGTTGTAGGAAACAGATAAGGTCCATAGACCTTAATTTGCTAACTATTGTCTTAAACAGTCCAACTTTTCATTGAAAACCAAAAATAAGAAAAAAAAAGCCTCTATACTTACCCACATATTTCCCATTTCCAATGTTATTTATTCCATGACAATACTGATTTCCATCTCTTTTCCTTCTGATGGTATGATTTTCTTTAACATTGCTTATAGCATTGATCTGCTGATGGTACATTTTTTCACCTTTTATATTCAAAAAGCATAAGCTGCTATCGTGTCCAACTCTTTGTGACCCCATGCATGGACTGTACAGTCCATGGTATTCTCCAGGCCAGAGAACATAGCCTTTGCCTTCTCCAGGGGATCTTCCCAACCCAGGGATCGAGCCCAGGTCTCCCACACTGCAAGCAGATTCTTTACCAGCTGATCCACCAGGAAAGCCTGATATTGAGAAATGTGTTCGTCAATTATCCAATTTTAAGTTGGCAGGTTTTTTTTTCCCTTTTAATGTGTTAAAACTGTTCAAAAATAGGTTTTCATTTATATTATTTCTCACAAAGTCAGTTGTCAGTTTTTGTTCTTTCATATCTAGTATATTGGGAGGATAATTTAAGAAAAAGTTGAATATCACATTCTTTTACTTATATGTAGAATTTAAAGAAGAAAACAAATGAATAAACACAACAGAAACAGACTCATGGATACACGGAACAATCCTGTGATCACTAGAGGAGAGGAGGGTGAAAGGCAAGCAGAATGGGTGAAAGGGATTAAGGGTACAAATTCTGTGTTACAATAAAAATAAATCATGATGATGTAATGTAAAGCCTAGGGAATATAGTCAATAATACTGTAATAATTTTATATGGTTATTAGACTGCTGGTGGCTAATTTGTAATGAATATAAATGTTGAATCACTCTACTGTATATCTGAAGTAAATATACTATTATGTGTCAACTATACTTCAATTAAAAAAAGACTTAACTTTAAGGGATGTAACAACAAAATGCAATGTGTAGACTTATCAGTATTGAGTTAAAAAAATAGTACTGCAGCAAACTAAGATAACTAAAAATCTCAGTATACCAACAAACTAAAGGCAATGGCACCCCACTCCAGTACTCTTGCCTGGAAAATCCCTTGGACGGAGGAGCCTGGTAGGCTGCAGTCCATGTGGTCGCTAGGAGTCGGACATGACTGAGCGACTTCACTTTCACTTTTCACTTTCATGCATTGGAGAAGGAAATGGCAACCCACTCCAGTGTTCTTGCCTGGAGAATCCCAGGGACGGGGGAGCCTGGTGGGCTGCCGTCTATGGGGTCACACAGAGTCAGACACGACTGAAGTGACTTAGCATAGCATAGCAAAGATACTTGCAGTTCAAGACACTTCAATATGGTCTAATGTTAGATAATAGTTAGGCAAGAAGACCTGGAGATGACTCAGGCTCAGATCATAAAAGCCTTTTTGCCAAATTCAGACTTAAATTGAAGAAATTAGGGAAAACCACTAGATAATTCAGATATGACCTAAATCAAATCCCATATGATTATACAGTGGAAGTGAGAAATAGATTCAAGGGATTAGATCTGACAGAGTGCCTGAAGAACTATGGATGGTGGTTCATGACATTGTACAGGAGGTGGTGATCAAGACCATCCCCAAGAAAAAGAAATGCAAAAAGACAAATGTTGTCTGAGGAGGCCTTACAAATAACTGAGAAAAGAATAGAAGCAAAAGGCAAAGGAGAAAAGGAAAGATATATCCATCTGAATGCAGAGTTCCAAAGAAGAGCAAGGAGAGATAAGAAAGCCTTCCTTAGTGATCAATGCAAAGAAATAGAGGAAAACAACAGAATGGGAACACTAGAGATCTCTTCAAGAAAATTAGAGATACGAAGGGAACATTTCATGCAAAGGACGGAAACAATATGGACTCAACAGAAGCAGATTAAGAAGAGGTGGCAAAAATACACAGCTATACAAAAAAGATCTTCATGACCCAGATAACCATGATGGTGTGATCACTCACCTAGAGCCAGACATCTGGAATATGAAGTCAAGTGGGCCTTGGGAAACATCACTATGAACAAAGTTCATGGAGGTGATGGAATTCCAGTTGATCTATTTCAAAACCTAGAAGATGATGCTGTTAAAGTGCTGCACACAATATGCCAACAAATTTGGGAAACTCCATAGTGGCCACAGGACTGAAAAAGTTCAGTTTTCATTCCAATCCCAAAGAAAGGCAATGCCAAAGAATGTTCAAACTATTACATGATTGCACTAGTCTCACACACTAGCAAAGTAATGCTCAAAATTCTCCATGGCAGGCTTCAACTATGTGAACCATGAATTTCCAGATGTTCAAGCTGGATTTAGAAAAGGCAGAGGAACCAGATTGCCCATATTCGCTGGATCATCGAAAAAGCAAGAGAGTTCCAGAAAAACATCTATTTCTGCTTTATTGACTATGCCAAAAGCTTTAACTTTGTGGATCAAAACAAGCTGTGGAAAATTCTGAAAGAGATGGGAATACCAGACCACCTTACTTACCTCCTAAGAAATTTGTATGTAGGTCAAGAAGCAACAGTTAGAACCAAAAATGGAATAACAGACTGGTTCCAACTTGGGAAAGGAGTATGTCAAGGCTGTATATTGTCACTCCGCTTATTTAACCTATATGCAGAGTGCATCATGTGAAATGACAGGCTGGATGAAGCACAAGCTGGAATTAAATTGCCAGGAGTAAATATCAGTAACCTCACATATGCAGATGATACCACCCTTATGGCAGAAAGCAAAGAACTAAAGAGCCTCTTGATGAAATAAGAGGAGAGTGAAAAAGCTGGCTTAAAAATCAATATTCAGAAAACGAAGATCATGGCATCTGGTCCAATCACTTCATGGCAAGTAGATGGGGGAACAGTGGAAACAGTGACAGACCTTACGTTTTTGAGCTCCCAAATCACTGCAGATGGTGACTGCAGCCATGAAATTAAAAGATGCTTGCTCCTTGGAAGAAAAGTTATGACCAACCTAGACAGCACATGGCTCAGACGGCAAAGCGTCTGCCTACAATGCGGGAGACCTGGGTTCGATCCCTGGGTTGGGAAGATCCTCTGGAGAAGGAAATGGCAACCCACTCCAATATTCTTGCCTGGAAAATCCCATGGATGGAGGAGCATGGTAGGCTAGTCCATGGGGTCACAAATAGTCAGACACGACTGAGCAACTTCATTCACTCAGACAGCATATTAAAAAGCAGAGACATATCTTTGCAACATAGGTCCATCTAGTCTAAGCTATGGTTTTTCCAGTAGTCATATATGGATGTGAGAGTTGGACTATAAAGAAAGCTGAATGCAGAATTTATGCTTTTGAACTGTGATGTTGGAGAAGACTCTTGAGAGTCCCTTGGACTGCAAGGAGATCCAACCAGTCCATCCTGACTAGTCTTTGGAAGGACTGATGTTGAAGCTGAAGCTCCAATGCTTTGGCTACCTGATGCAAAGAACTGACTCATTTGAAAAGACCCTGATTCTGGGAAAGATTGAAGGTGGGAGGAGAAGGGGATGACAGAGGATGAGATGGTTGGATGGCATCCCCAACTCGATGGACATGAGTTTGGGCAAGCTCTGGGAGTTGGTGATGGACAGGGAAGCCTGGTGTACTGCAATCAATGGGGTCATGAAGAATCTGACACACTGAGTGAGTGAACTGAACTGATGTTTAATACTGGTATTATAATAGCCATATATATATGAGAACATTTCTCACAGTTAGGTAGTTAGAATAGGAAAAAAGAGTCCAGAATGGCAGTGGCTAAAAGACAAGGAAGGGAAAAGCCTGCAAAAATAGAACAAAGGTCTGAGGACTGGAGTGAGGACCTCATGTAAAACAAACAGTACTCTTGCCTAGCCCAATTTACATAAGGCAGGCCCAGGGGGAAGGAGAAAAACACAGAAAAAAAGGAGCCAAAATCGGGCCAGTGGCCTCTCTTCTCTTTGCGTCTTGTGGGTTGGCATGTCCTCATGCCTCAGGAATGTATTTTCCTTTACTTTCTGAATAGAACTGAGCTGTAAGACGGAGCTGTAACATTGGTCCATCCAAGGGCTTTGGCACTAGTCCGTCCAAGGGCTGTAATGCTGGTCTGTCCATCACTTCAAATTTTTGTTGTGATGAGACAGAACCAAAGAAATTTAAAACTTCCCCAACATCACTTTTCAAAACAATATGCTGAAGTATGAATTCCGTATATGACAGAAAGTTATAAAAAAAGTCATTGGGAGGAGGAAAAAAATTAATGACAGTTAACTAGACTTATGATTATTAAAACATACCATTAGGCTTCTTTAAACAAAAGGTTGTCATTTTAATTTTTCATGTTGCTTAAGCAATAAAGGAAAAGGCAATGGCACCCCACTCCAGTACTGTTGCCTGGAAAATCCCATGAATGGAGGAGCCTGGTAGGCTGCAGTCCATGGGGTCGCTAAGAGTCGGACACAACTGAGCGACTTCATTTTCACTTTCCACTTTCATGCATTGGAGAAGGAAATGGCAACCCACTCCAGTGTTCTTGCCTGGGGAATCTCATGGACGGAGAAGCCTGGTAGGCTGCAGTCCATGGGGTCGCACAGAGTCGGACATTATTGAAGTGACTTGGCAGCAACAGCAAGCAATAAAGCAGAGGAAGGATGATTTTCAGATTACTAACATATAGTATTAGAATAACATAGATTCAAGGTCCTTGGTCATCAGAAACATAATTTCACTGAAGAGATGAAATAATATTAAATTATAGCCCAGATCTTGCTGTGATATGCCACTAAGTCCTGGCCTGTAGATGTCTATTTAGAAGTTTAGCTTTGCCTCTAATTCAAAGGTGTGTATTTGTGGCTCTTGCTAATCTCTAAGCAAACACAAATCTCCTTTGCTCCACAGAGCATGTCAAATGACAGTGAAGCTTGGGCTCTGAAGTCTACAATGAGGACTACCCTCTGATTCCACATAACAGCAGCTTTAGGACAGAAATCCAAGCCAAGGTGAAACAGAGTCAACAGTTAGGACTAGTCCAATGTTGGGGATTATGGCCAGAAACATTTCATTCACAAAATAATTGATACTATGTAGAAATCCATATATCACTGAATTACTAAAAAGTTTTAGAGGCAATTATTTTTGTGGGAATACCAGACCACATGATCTGCCTCTTAAGAAATCTGTATGCAGGTCAGGAAGCAACAGTTAGAACTGGTCATGGAACAACAGACTGGTTCCAAATAGGAAAAGGAGTACGTCAAGGCTGCATATTGTCACCATGTTTATTTAACTTATATGCAGAGTACATCATGAGAAATGCTGGACTGGAAGAAACACAAGTTGGAATCAAGATTGCTAGGAGAAATATCAATAACCTCAGATATGCAGATGACACCACCCTTATGGCAGAAAGTGAAGAGGGGCTGAAAAGCCTCTTGATGAAAGTGAAAGTGGAGAGTGAAAAGGTTGGCTTAAAGCTCAACATTCAGAAAACGAAGATCATGGCATCTGGTCCCATCACTACATGGGAAATAGATGGGGAAACAGTGGAAACAGTGTCAGACTTTGTTTTTCTGGGCTCCAAAATCACTGTAGATGGTGACTGCAGCCATGAAATTAAAAGACGCTTACTCCTTGGAAGGAAAGTTATGACCAACCTAGATAGCATATTCAAAAGCAGAGACATTATCAACAAAGGTTCGCCTAGTCAAGGCTATGGTCTTTCCTGTGGTCATGTATGGATGTGAGAGCTGGACTGTGAAGAAGGCTGAGCGCCGAAGAATTGATGCTTTTGAACTGTGGTGTTGGAGAAGACTCTTGAGAGTCCCTTGGACTGCAAGGAGATCCAACCAGTCCATTCTGAGAGATCAACCCTGGAATTTCTTTGGAAGGAATGATGCTAAAGCTGAAACTCCAGTATTTTGGCCACCTCATGCGAAGAGTTGACTCATTGGAGAAGACTCTGATGCTGGGAGGGATTGAGGGCAGGAGGAGAAGGGGACGACAGAGGATGAGATGGCTGGATGGCATCACTGACTTGATGGGTGTGAGTCTGAGTGACCTCCGGGAGCTGGTCATGTACAGGGAAGCCTGGCGTGCTGCAGTTCATGGGGTCGCGAAGAGTCGAACACGACTGAGCGACTGATCTGATCTGATCTGATCTGATTTTTGTCTCTTTAAATCCACAGACAAGAATCTGAATTAAAAAGACAATTTCAGTCAGTTCAGTTGCTCGGTCGTGTCCGACTCTTTGCAACCCCATGAATTGCAGCACACCAGGCCTCCCTGTCCATCACCAACTCCCGGAGTTCACTCACACTCAGATCCATCGAGTCAGTGATGCCATCCAGCCATCTCATCCTCTGTCGTCCCCTTCTCCTCCTGTCCCCAATCCCTCCCAACATCAGAGTCTTTTTCCAATGAGTCAACTCTTTGCATGAGGTGGCCAAAGTACTGGAGTTTCAGCTTTAGCACCATTCCTTCCAAAGAAATCCCAGGACTGATCTCCTTTAGAATGGACTGGTTGGCTCTCCTTGCAGTCCAAGGAATTCTCAAGAGTCTTCTCCAACACCACAGTTCAAAAGCATCAATTCCTCGGTGCTCAGCTTTATTCACAGTCCAACTCTCACATCCATATGACCACTGGAAAAACTATATCCTTGACTAGATGGACCTTTGTTGGCAAAGTAATGTCTCTGCTTTTCAATATGCTGTCTAGGTTGGTCATAACTTTCCTTCCAAGGAGTAAGCGTCTTTTAATTTCATGGCAGCAGTCACCATCTGCAGTGATTTTGGAGCCCAGTTTAGTCCCCTTCAAATATGCAAATGAACCCTAGGGAGTACAAAAGACATAATACCTTTCACATAGCTAGTCTTTGAATTTTAATAAAATAGTCTTCTAGAAGGTAACTCCAAAATCATATGCTTCCAGGTAAGAGCAACATATGACAGCACTGACGTCATGGTTCACAGATTCTATTAGGACATAAATAATACATTTCTTTATTTCCAGTTTTCTGATCATACAAGGTAGAATTCATAATAAAGTGATTTCAAAAGACATACCCATTGCCTTGATGCTTGTGTTATCATTTAAGTGACTCTAGAGAGTATTTCAGAGAAGGCAATGGCACCCCACTCCAGTACTCTTGCCTGGAAAGTCCCATGGACAGAGGAGTCTGGTAGGCTGCAGTCCATGGGGTTGCTAAGTGTCGGACACGACTAAGTGACTTCACTTTCACTTTTCACTTTCCTGCATTGAAGAAGGAAATGGCAACCCACTCTGGTGTTCTTGCCTGGAGAATCCCAGGGACGGGGGAGCCTGGTGGGCTGCAGTCTATGGGATCGCACAGAGTCAGACACGACTGAAGCGACTTAGCAGCAGCAGCAGCAGAGAGTATTTACCCATACAGATTTTCTCGGTGGCTCAGATAGTAAAGCGTCTGCCTACCATGTGGGAGACCTGGGTTCAATCCTTGGGTCGGGAAGATCTCCTGGAGAAAGAAATGGCAACCCACTCCAGTATTCTTGCCTGGAAAATCCCATAGATGGAGGAACCTGGTAGGCTACAATACATGGGGGCACAAAGAATCGGACACCACTGAGTGACTTCACACAGAGTATTTTAAATTTAGTGTTTCTAATGTTTAGAGTGTTTGGTGTTCTTGCTTGGATTTCAACATCTGCAAAAATCAGTATTTCAATTCAGGCTACTTTTTTTTTATGATCTTCTAGACATCTCTCGGAGAAGGCAATGGCACCCCACTCCTGTACTCTTGCCTGGAAAATCCCATGGATGGAGGAGCCTGGTGGGCTGCAGTCCATGGAGTCGCTGAGTTGGACACAACTGAGCGACTTCACTTTCACTTTTCACTTTCATGCCTTGGAGAAGGAAATGGCAACCCACTCCAGTGTTCTTGCCTGGAGAATCTCAGGGACAGTGGAGCCTGGTGGGCTGCCGTCTATGGGGTCTCACAGAGTCGGACACGACTGAAGCAACTTAGCAGCAGCAGCAGCAGACATCTCTCTATTACATCTCACAAGGATGTCAAAAACTACATTCACCACATTTGTCCACACAGCTGTTCTTTCTTCTTCCACACAGAGATGGCATTAGTTCCCTGCCATTGAAACAGAAATCTGAAAGATATGTGCAAACTTCCCTCTGCTTCACTTTCCATTTGGATAGCATCAAATGAGCTTTTAGCTCACCTATATCTCTGCAATCTTTCCCCTCTTCTCTGATACTCTTTATTTTTTCCCCTAAGGTTTAGTTTTCATAACCCCAGATCAATGCAGTAGTCTCCTTAATTGTTATGTCTCTCTTTACAGTTCATCCTACATATTACTGCCCTCACACTCTGTGCAATGCCACTCTGTCACTCCATTGACTATAAGAGGAAGCCATTCAGAAACCTCTTCTTGCTGCTCATCCACCAGACACCCTACAAGTAGGTCCTAAGTTCCAGGGGCTTAGGAGCCATGGGACTCCTTGAGCATCTATCACTTCTGAATTCACCCTGCACACAGCTATTTGTCCTTATTAGTCAATTCCAACATCTCCTTCCTCTTGAAAGTCTCCATAGACTATTCCTTCCTCTCTCCACTTCCTTTAGGTGGAAGCCAGCCTCTTTATTGTGTGTTTATGCAATTTGTTTCTACTTCAATGCTGATGCAATTTTTTTCTTGTTTTAAACATTTGTTTCTTCCTTCAAAAGTGAACTATCTCTAGGCAGCAATGGGTTTTTGTCAGTTTTTTTTTTTTTTAAATTCATATTGTGTAATGCAGGGTTTGCTATATAATAAAATCTAAAAGTATTGTTGAATAAATTGAATTTGGTGTGAAACTGGAGAATAAAAATTAGTTGTAAAATTATAACCTACCTAAGATTGAAATGTTTTCCCTGCTTTATACATTTATTTCATGAGAATCATAAGCTTGTTATTTTATCAAGGAAAAAATTTTATAGAAATATATGCCAAGTGGTGTCATCACAGCTCGCATATGAAAAGTAAAACTTCAGTTCATGAGCCAGATGTTTTATCTGTTTGATGCCAAACATCTGAATGTTTATATAATCAGCAATGATTGGTTAATTTTGTTCTAATTTTTCATCCAGTGCTCTGTATCATGTAGCAACAACTTATATTTCTAATGTAATATAACGTGTTTTATATACACAGAAAAAAATACTGTGTTTGTGTTTAGTAAAATAGCAGATGGTCCCAATTTTCCTTTTTATATTTTTGTTTCTACAGTTTTGACTTTGAGGTATTATGCACGGAAGACATTCACACCCTCCCACACATCAATAATCATGCATTTTAATCCCTATTTTATAAGTGAGGAGGCTATATATGTTGTCCTAGCACATACAACATTGTGGAGAGCTATGACTTGAAACTAGGTCTTTCTGACTTTAACTTCCAAGGTATTAACATCTATATCACACCAAATTTTAGACTTATGTCCTGAGTCCATCTCAATACAGATCACTTTTTAATGCTGCATTTACTATTACTAATAAAAAATGCACTGAAAGTCCTTGGCATCATGCCATGATGATATCTCTGATCCCCCCTTTATATTTTAAAATGTTTTATTCATCAGATCAGATCAGATCAGATCAGTCGCTCAGTCGTGTCCGACTCTTTGCGACCCCATGAACCGCAGCACGCCAGGCCTCCCTGTCCATCACCAGCTCCCGGAGGTCACCCAGACTCGCATCCATCGAGTCAGTGATGCCATCCAGCCATCTCATCCTCTGTCGTCCCCTTCTCCTCCTCAAATATGATCTTCACTAAGGTGTAGTCTTATTGTTGGCATAACAGGTGAAAAGGAGCCTCTCTTCCATCAAGACATCATATCAGATTTGAAAAGCTATCAGGATGGCCTCTCACAATTAATTTTTACTTTTCAATTTCATAACCAGTTCACTTTATTCAATAAGAATTTTGAATCTTATTATATACCAAACCTTGCATTAGACAATAGAGATTTACAAACAAATAGAAAGAACTTGAAGTTTGAAACTGAAGATGTTTTACTTAATCACTACAAAAGCCTTCACTATTCCTTGTTTAACATTTGCCAGAGCAAATTCCAATCTCCTTAGGAAAATTTTAGGCTGTATATGCTGGCCTTATTCAATGTTCCGTATCTCCATGTCCATTTGTTGTAATTTGTGGCTGACTCCAATATTTCTGTTAATACAACAGACCAGATAAGATTAAGCTATTTAGACTATCTTTGAAGTATTTGAGTTGACTGTATTTTTCCCTAAAATATTTTGTATTCATCTCCACTATGTTAGATTCTCTACAAAAAGGAATATTCATTTTTAAAACAATTTTTATCTACAAAGTATTCAAGTGAAGGCTCTGTAGTCATACAGAAGAGGGATTGAATTCTGCCTCTATCGCTTTCTAATTACTGTGACCTTGGGAAAGCACCTCAGTTCTCTAGGCTTGTTTCTTTTTATTCATAGTGGCTGATGTGATCCTAATTTATAGGATTGTTGTGAAGATTAAAGAAGATAAAGCAGGAAAAGTGCAGTCCTCTGCCAAGTAAACTCTCAATAAATTCTAGCTATTATGATGCTGATGATAGTGATCATGATGCAACCAATGTAAATCAATAATGCTAGAAAGGATATTAGATTAGAATCAGTGATTTGCAAACTCTTAGTGTGTAGTTAAATAATTATCTAGTGTGCCCTATAGCCTGGGCACACAACCCTACAGAGACTGACTAGGTAGGGAGGATTCTGCCAGGAAAGCTCACTCAGACAACACTTTGAGAAAACACTGGACGTGTGAACTCCAAGTCCACTACGTACCTTTTCATTGCGTTTTTGAATTTATCCTCCCTTGTTTTTATATAACTCCTGCCCTTGCTCGTACCCCTAATCTCTCTCTCTCTTAAGGTGTGGCAGGTGGTGGGACTGCACCTTTGGGGAGAAAAGTGAGGCAGCCAGCATCTCTGATGTCCATCCAGGGAGCACTCCTCTTCTCCCTCATTTTTAGCATCAGTTAGGGCTTCCCTGGCAGCTCAGCTGGTAAAGAATCCACCTGCAATGCAGGAGACCCTGGTTTGATTCCTTGGTCAGGAGTTCCTGTGAAGAAGGGATAGGCGGCCTACTCCAGTATTCTTGGGCTTCCCTGGTGGCTCAGAAGGTAAAGAGCACTCCTGCAATGTATGAGATCTGGGTTCAACCCCTGGGTTGGGAAGATAACCTGGAGGAGGGCATTGGCAACTCACTCCAGTATTCTTGCCTGGAGAATCCCATGGACAGGGGAGCCTGGTGAGCTACAGTCCATGGAGTCGCAAAAAGTCAGACATGACTAAGCAACTAGGAATAGCACACACAGTTTATTTGTAATCAGAGTAGCTCTAGTTGCTTGCTAAAAATATATATTTGCTTGGGTATGACTTATAAAGGAATTATAACAAATGAATGAACAAAAACTACTTTCCAGCTGGTAACAGAGCTTTAGCAGATGATAAGAACAAGAGCTAACCAAAACCAGAAATGCATTAAAATAGCAACTCTCACCTTAATTATTCAAAAGGCCAAAATTAATTTATTGATCTAAATGGACATAAAGTGGGTAGAAAGAAATAACTATAGCTGTGCATATATACATTATACAAGAATACATCTTAGAAAATACATACACTATATTAATATAATATTTTGAATACAATAAAACAGTTTGTGTGTGTATCTTTTAAAACTCCAACTGATATCACTATCTATGATATGTAAACAACTGTTTCAATTCTCCACTTTTACTTAAGGCAGCGTTTTACAAATCTTTCTGGAAAGAGGAAGCTGAGGGACTTTTTCATTTTTCATTTTGCAAATAAACTCTTATCCTGATTTTTTTTTTTTGACAAACTACCTTTCCTGACAAATACCTTTGAATTTTGATGAACTCATTTAGGATCAAGTGCATTTTTTCCCTCCTATGCATTCAGAGGAGGTAAAATGTAGACTGTGACAAAATGACGGCCTCAGGCAAAGGCCCGTAGGTGGATTCAAGACCTAGCTCTGGTTACCACCTGCAATTTGTTCTATGAATCTCAAGTCAGAGTCAAGCTGTGAAAAGAATGGCAGAAAACCTGGCCTCACTTTTAATAGCTACAAACCAAGAGAACATATAGTCAACAGAGGTCACAGTCCCCTCAGTCAAGAATAGCAAGGTAGCTCTTTCTCCATGTCTCATATTGGTTCTCCAGCTAGGAGGAGGTTAGAACCCAGACAGGGAAGAGACCATCACTCTACCAAGGGGAAACCAGAGCTTGTGAGGAAAAATGACATCTCTGAAACATACCCCCTTGAAGAATAAATAATAATATCTTAATATCAGACTTTGTTATTGTGAGTTTATATATATATATATATTGGAGAAGGCAATGGCACCCCACTCCAGTACCCTTGCCTGGAAAATCCCACGGATGGAGGAGCCTGGTAGGCTGCAGTCCATGGGGTCGCTAAGAGTCAGACATGACTGAGCGACTTCACTTTCTCTTTTCACTTTCATGCATTGGAGAAGGAAATGGCAGCCCACTCCAGTGTTCTTGCCTGGAGAATCCCAGGGACGGGGAAGCCTGGTGGGCTGCCATCTATGGGGTCGCACAGAGTCGGACACGACTGAAGTGACTTAGCATATATATATATATATATACTTTTTTTTTTTAACGCTTTGTCTCAGGATCAGCTTTGAGTAGTAACTCTTTCTGCTTTCCAGAGGACTGAGTGCATTGTAAGTGAAAACACTAATTGAGCAGGTTGTGAGGGCCCAATCATTCTCTTGATAATTCCAAGGGGATGAGCTATCATGACTGTGGAAACATGGAACACGGCAAGCTTATCAAAATTTTTATGTGACAGGAATTATTTCTGATCAAAGCCAACTCCCAGAATAAATTTAAATTACACAGCCACTCTTATGGATTATGTAAAGCAGTCTGGCAGTGAGAGCTGTAGGGTCTTTGCACTAATATTAGCTCAAATTGGACCTATGTTTGACTCTAAAAGCCAGTTGCAATTTAAGTTTAAGAATTACAGTATTAATAGTGATTTTCCTAAATGAATCAGCTGTCAAGCTCTGTATGAATATATATACATCAAAGGAAGTATTTTCTTGTACAGTGGTTACTTTTTTCAATAGATCATCATTGTGTGGCAAAACAATGTTTCCTTATATACTTACAAAACTAATATTTTTCACTTTCACATGCTAACTTCAAATCTGTCAGATCTCAATGTTCACTGCTGAGATGTCAAATAAAAGTTATTTGTTGGGAGAGATACTTTATTTCTAAATTTATTACATTTCAAGCATATATTCTGAAATTGCTCAAAATCGCTCACAACATCCCAGATTGTCCCTATGACTCAAATCAGAAAGTTTATATCTATATTAAGCAAGAAAGTGCATTTCATGATCATTGAAAAATCATATTAATATTTTATGAAAAGGACTTTATTTTTACTTTACTTTGTATTGAAGCTGAATATTTTTTCAGACAATTCCAAATACCGAGCAATAAGCTAAGCTTATTTTTACTTGTAAAAATATTTTCCCCTAATTGACTATGTGGTCTGAGGCTGGATCAAGGCATCTTTCAAAATGTTATTCAGGGCTCAGATAGTTTGCTGATGGGCTTACAGAAATACTTGTAAATAAGGAAGGCTTCTATATATCCTTTCTCACAGACTCAGTTTTAAAATCTGTATGGAAATACAAAAAAAACCCAAATAGCCAAAGCAATCCTGAAAAAGAAAAATGGACCTGGAATAAGGCTTCCTGGCTTCAGACTATACTACAAAGCTACAGTAATCAAAACAGTATGGCACTGGCCCTAGGACAGAAATGCCAATCATCACTGAAAAGATAAAAATCCCAGAAATAAACGCACCCAACTATGGTCAATTAATCTATGACAAAGGAGGTCATAGAGAAAAGACAGTCTCTTCAATAAGTGGTGCTGAGAACACTGGACAGCAATATGTAAAAGAATGAAATTAGAACATTCCCTAAAACTACACACAAAAACAAAATGAAAATGGATCAAAGACCTAAATGTAAGACCATATACTATTAAATTCTTAGAGGAAAACACAGGCAGAAAACTCTTTGACATAAATCATAGCATTATCTTCTTTGATCTACCTCCAAGAGTATGGAAATAAAATAAAAAATAAACAAAGGGGACCTAATTAAACTTAAAAGCTTCTGCACAGCAAAAGAAATCACAAACAAAACAAAAAAGCAACCCACAGAATGGTAGGAATAATTTGCAAGTGAAGTGACTGACAAGGGATTAATGTCCAAATATACAAAAAGCTCATGCATTTCTATTAAAAAAAAATAAAAAACTAGGCAGAAGATATGAGTAGACAGTTCTCCAAAGAAGACACAGACATAGCCAAATAGCATATGAAAAGATGTTCACTATCACTAATTATCAGAGAAATAAGAATCAAAACTATAATGAGGTATTACCTCAGAGCAGTCAGCATGCTGCTGCTGCTGTTGCTGCTAAATCACTTCAGTCGTGTCCGACTCTGTGCGACCTCATAGACGGCAGCCCACCAGGCTTCCCCATCCCTGGGATTCTCCAGGCAAGAACACTGGAGTGGGCTGCCATTTCCTTCTCTAATGCATGAAAGTGAAAAGTGAAAGTGAAGTCATTCAGTCGTGTCTGACTCTTCACGACCCCATGGACTGCAGCCTACCAGGCTCCTTCGTCCATGGGATTTTCCATTGCCTTCTCTAAGCAGTCAGCATAGTCATCATCAAAAAGTCTAGTAACGATAAATGCTGGAGAAGGTGTGGAGAAAAGGGAACCCTCTTGCACTGTTGGTGGAAATGTAAACTTGTACAACCACTATGGAAAACAGTATGGAATTTCCTTAAAAAACTAAAATCATAAAATTATCATATAATCCAGCAATCCTTCTCCTGGGCATACATCTGGAGAAAACCGTAATCAAAAAGACATATGCACCTCAATGTTCACTGCAACACTACAATATCCAGGATATGAAAGCAACAGAGAAATGGATAAAGAAGATATGTTATGCACAACATATAAAATAGAATACTACTCAGCCATAAAAAAGAACAAAATAATGCCACTTGCCTCAGTGTTGATAGACAGAGATTATCATACTAAGTGAAGCAAATCAGACAAAGAAAGACAAATGTCAAATGATATCACTCATATGTGGAATTTATTTTTTAATGACACAAATGAACTTATTTACAAAATAGAAACAAACTTACAGATGTGAAAAACAAACTTATGGTTACCAAAGGGGAAATGTGGGTGGGGGGAAGCAAACTCATGAGCTTGTGATTAGCATATTAAACTACTATATGTAAGATAGATAACCACCGAGGACTTACTGTATAGTACAAGGAACTCTACTTAATATTCTTGTGACAGTCTATATCAGAAAAGAATATGTAAAACAATCAATTTACTGTGCACCAAAATCTAACACAACATTGTAAATCCACTATAATAAAATATAAAAAATAAAAGACTCAGAAAATCCCTTGATAACAATTTTGGATGATTTTTATATGTAATATTTAAAAATCAAAACCTTCCTAATTAAGAAAAGAGATAAATAAATGAGGCCAAGACATCTTTCAGTCCTTTGATTTGAACGTGTAAATTCAAAATGATAGCATTCTTTAGAATAGACCTCCCTGGAGAAGGCAATAGCAACCCACTGCAGTATTCTTGCCTAGAGAATCCCATGGACAGAGGGGCCTGGTGGGCTACTGCTCACAGGGTGGCAAAGAGTCAGACATGATTTAGTGACTGAATAACTAGAAATAGACCTAGAAAGATACTGTACTTTCTATTCTAAGTTCGTGCATTGGAGAAGGAAATGGCAACCCACTCCAGTGTTCTTGCCTGGAGAATCCCAGGGACGGGGGAGCCTGGTGGGCTGCCGTCTATGGGGTCGCACAGAGTTGGACACGACTGAAGCGACTTAGCAGCAGCAGGAATCCTCTTCTCTAGCTGTTCTTTATACTTTCATCAACTATTACCTTGGGGCAAAGTTATAGGTAAAAGCAACAGCTGTATCTGATATTTTTGAGTGACCCACAGAGGAACAATGAACAGCAAAAGGGTTGGAGTTTCAAGACCTAACAGCCCCAGGCACGTGGGGAATGCTGAAATGCTGACATCCTCAACAGGTAAAGGAATATATATGTAGAAGTTACAAAAAGAAACAAGTAGAGGCTGCCTAAATAGTTTTGGGCACCACTACTTGAGGCAACTCAAAGATATCAGTTTTTATACTGTTCCAAATACAAGTAAGTTTTTCTTAGACAAATTTTGTTCTTCATTGAGAAGAACATTCTCAGGAATGTAATGAAAATTTACAGATAATCCAGAATTTTAAAATGCATTTTCTGTAAAAACAGACCTAAGGTCTTTAAATGTTAATCTATTTCTAATGAAAAGGTGAAGATCCACTTTACTAAGACCATCTTTTTTCTGTCCACATATATTTACATTTGGATGTCATTTAATGAGAGGGAAAAAAAAAACCATAAAGGCAAAAATTTTTTAAAAAGATCTTAAACCATGAGAAAATCTTTTGGAAAGCCTCATAGACAACTTGCATCTGTATTATAATAATATTGATATTTATTTTTAAAGATTGAGCTGGAAAGTCTCATAGAAAACTTGCATCTGTATTATAATAATATTGACATTTGTTTTTAAAAATTGAGCTGGAAATAAAGTTAATGCCACTGTATTTCACAATGATGTAGGGTGCTTTCTTCCTAAAGGAAATGCATAGTTTTACACATATATGGTTAATAATTTAGCTTGTGCAATGTCAACAGCTGCTACCCAATTTCTCAGTGTTTTTAACACCTGAAGAATTGGGCCCTTACTTTTAATCACTGTAGAAATCACTGACATTGGATTACCTACAAATAAAGTGCTTATACCATTAATAGCCTCGGTTATTTTCTGAAGATATCTTACTATATAATAATAAATTCATATTGATGATAATCTAACAACAAATTTTTATCAATACCCAGAACTATACTTGATGCTTGAAGGAAAAATGGATATTTTATAATTTATAAAACTGAGCCAGAGATAAAATTGACTTACCCAAGAAGCCATAATCAGTGAGAAACAGAAAGAGAATTAAAATGCATGTGTCTTGAGTCTCAGGGCCTAACAGTGGTAGACATCCACAGAGATTTCTTAAGCATAAAAAAAAAATTGATGATATCTGCCAGCAATTATTCTGTTGAAGAAGTATATTATAAATTTATATCTGAACCTCAAGGTTTTCTCTGCTAAAATGGCTCTAAAAATTTTATGAGCTATATTATAAAGTGTTTGAAATATCACAAAAAATTGATGTTTGGAAAAAATAGATATATATGAAAATATAAAGATCTTTTAAATAATATAATATATGCTGGGTTTATTTTTTAATTAATGCATCTGTGAAAATAGTGAACTTTAACTGTCTTAATCTTTCAAGTTTTCTCTCAAATGCTGCACCTAATACACTATCTTATTATCCAGCACTTGCTGACTGATCCAAGGCAACTCAGTTTATCTTACATGTCTCAATATTCCAAGCTATAAAAATATAGGGTTAAACTATATAGTCTCTGAAAGCCTCTTCTGCTTCATGTAAATACAAACATAAATGATCATGCCTAATATTTTAGAGTATCTACTATGTACCCATCAGTGGGTTAAGTACTTTATCAGCATTATCTCATGTATTGGACACAAGAATTCCATGATTTAGGACCAGGTATTATTTACTTTTTATATAATGGGAGACTCGGGTTTAGAAACATTTAACAGTTTAGTCACAGCTAAGTAAAGGTGAAGTCAAGCTGGAAGTCAAACTCAGATCACCTGACACTAGAACCCATGGTCTTAATCATATATTTCACCATCCCTATTGGTCCTGAAATAAGGAGGTCAAATAGCTTACTACAATAGCTATAGAAATAGTAAGTATTACATAATAGAAACTAGAAGTGTGGTCTGTAGATCAGCAGTGTCGGCATTACCTGGTGCTTTTTAGAAATCTAAAACTTTGCAGATTTTGCATTTTAATAAGATGCACAAATGATTCATGTTCATATTAAAGTTTTGAACCACTGTCCTAAAGTACATTTAAGAAAGAACAGACTTGAAGAAAAGAAAATGATCACATATTACCCAATTTTAAGACATGGACAATGTCATTCTTTAACAGTAATTTGGTTTTTTTTTTTTTTTTTGCCCCTTAGGCCTTCAAGTTAATTGTATCTGGGGTAAACACTAAAATTGCCAAATGTGAAATGAAAACAGCCACAAAACTCAAAGCATGTAATCAACAATATAGAACTAGTGGCAACTAGACTAACCATCCTAAGTCCTGGAAAATTAATTCTGTCTTTAAGCTGATTCTGCTACTTAAATCACTGAAAATGGGGCCAAAACATTAATAAATTTTTATCTGTGTTCATATGGTATCACATACAGAGAAAGCAATGGCACCCCACTCCTGTACTCTTGCCTAGAAAATCCCATGGATGGAGGAGCCTGGTAGGCTACAGTTCGTGGGGTCATGAAGAGTTGGACACGACTGAGTGACTTCACTTACATTTTTCACTTTCATGCATTGGAGAAGGAAATGGCAACCCACTCCAGTGTTCTTGCCTGGAGAATACCAGAGACAAAGGAGTCTGGTGGGCTGCCGTCTATGGGGTCGCACAGAGTCAGATATGACTGATGAGACTTCGCAGCAGCAGCAGCATAGGAAAGGTAAAAATAAAAACAATAATTGCCAATGAATATTTTTGTACTATCACTTAGTTATTAGTCTTTGCTTCCCATATTCAAATATCATGGATTCTATCCAATAAAAAGGAATATAAGTAGAGAAAGCCTGCTTTATTTATCAGAGTTTTATATATGTATGTGGTATTACCCGGTGGTGCAGTGGTAAAGAATCTGCCTGCCACAGTAGGAGATAAAAGAGATGTGGGTTTGATCCTTGGGTCAGGAAGATCCTCTGGAGGAGGACATGGCAACCCACTCCAGTATCCTTGCCTCAAAAATTCCATGGACAGAGGAGATTGGCAGGTTACAGTCCATGGGGGTGCAAAGAGTCAGATATGACTGAACATACACATGGGAAATTTCAGTTCAGTTTAGTTCAGTTGCTCAGTCGTGTCCGACTCTTTGCGACTCCTTGAATCACAGCATGCCAGGCCTCCCTGTCCATCACCAACTCCCAGAGTTCTCCCAAACTCATGTCCATCGAGTCAATGATGCCAAACAGCCATCTCATCCTCTGTCATTCCCTTCTCCTCCTGTCCCCAATCCCTCCCAACATCAGAGTCTTCTCCAATGAGTCAACTCTTCGCATGAGGTGGCCAAAGTACTGGAGTTTCAGCTTTAGCATCATTCCTTCCAAAGAAATCCCAGGACTGATCTCCTTGAGAATGGACTGGTTGGATCTCCTTGCAGTCCAAGGGACTCCCAAGAGTCTTCTCCAACACCACAGTTCAAAAGCATCAATTCTTTGGCACTCAGCTTTCTTCACAGTCCAACTCTCACATCCATACATGACCACTGGAAAACCATAGCCTTGACTAGACAGACCTTTGTTGGCAAAGTAATGTCTCTGCTTTTGAATATGCTATCTAGGTTGGTCATAACTTTCCTTCCAAGGAGTAAGTGTCTTTTAATTTCGTGGCAGCAATCACCATCTGCAGTAATTTTGGAGCCCCCAAAAATAAAGTCTGACACTGTTTCCACTGTTTCCCCATCTATTTCCCATGAAGTGATGGGACCAGATGCCATGATCTTCGTTTTCTGAATGTTTAGTTTTTTGAGCTTTAAACCAACTTTTCCCCTCTCCTCTTTCACTTTCATCATGAGGCTTTTGAGTTCCTCTTCACTTTCTGTAATAAGGGTGGTGTCATCTGCATATCTGAGGTTATTGATATTTCTCCTGGCAGTCTTTATTCCAGCTTGTGCTTCTTCCAGCCCAGCGTTTCACATGAGGTACTCTGCCTAGAAGTTAAATAAGCAGGGTTACAATATACAGCCTTGATGTACTCCTTTTCCTATTTGGAACCAGTCTGTTGTTCCATGTCCAGTTCTAACTGTTGCTTCCTGACCTGCATACAGGTTTCTCAAGAGGCAGGTCAGGTGGTCTGGTATTCCCATCTCTTTCAGAATTTTCCACAGTTTATTGTGATCCACACAGTGAAAGGCTTTGGCATAGTCAATAAAGCAGAAATAGATGTTTTTCTGGAACTCTTGCTTTTTCAATGATCCAGCGGATGTTGGCAATTTGGTCTCTGGTTCCTCTGCCTTTTCTAAAACCAGTTTGAACTTCAGGAAGTTCACGGATCACATATTGCTGAAGCCTGGCTTGGAGAATTTTGAGCATTACTTCACTAGTGTGTGAGATGAGTGCAATTGTGCAGTAGTTTGAGCATTCTTTGGCATTGTCTTTCTTTTGGATTGGAATGAAAACTGCCCTTTTCCAGTCCTGTGGCCACTGCTGAGTTTTCCAAATTTGCTGGCATATTGAGTACAGCACTTTCACAGCGTAATCTTCCAGGATTTGAAATAGCTCAAATGGAATTCCATCACTTCTGCTAGCTTTCATAGTGATGCTTTCTAAGACCCATTTGACTTCACATTCCAGGATGTCCGGCTCTAGGTGAGTGATCACACCATCGTGATTATCTTGGTTGTGAAGATATTTTTTGTACAGGTCTTCTGTGTATTCTTACCACCCCTTCTTAATATCTTCTGCTTCTGTTAGGTCCATGCCATTTCTGTCCTTTATTGAGCCCATCTTTGCATGAAATGTTCCCTTTGTATCTCTAATTTTCTTGAAGAGATCCCTAGTCTTTCCAATTCTGTTGATTTCCTCTATTTCTTTGCATTGATCACTGAGGAAGGCTTTCTTATCACATTTTTTTCACACACTTCATAGGCTTAAAAGTTGTTGAAGAGAGTAATCAAACCACAATGCCAAACCAGAATTCTCATCTTTCCTTTTCTTATTTCCAAAGTAGGGCATTTACATGACAGTGGAATCTGTGAGATAACATAGTAAGAATCAACGTAGCCCATATGATGTCATCATCTGTTAAAATATTATTTTACTCTGCTGGGATTCTTGGCTGAGATAGGAAATCTGAACAATCAGTAGAAGTTCTAATTTACAAGAGAATCACTGCTCATATAATATATCAAGTTATTCATAAGATTTACCTGTGTTTCACAATCAGGTTCTTCTCAAATACTTAAAAATGTCACAAAGCATAAAAATTAATTTGATTTACACTATAGTTATTGATTCCTTATGAAAGTAATTCTCTGACCATTGACAATATGCATAATATATGCTTTGCCTGTTGTGTAATTAATCCAGTGTGAAAGCAGAATGTAGGGTCTGGGGCATATCTGGGGAATGTGAAGATCAGGCTAGATATTGACTAACTTAGGCAGCAAAGTAACTCATTAACTTATGAAGGTTAATGGAAGTTAGGTTGGAATCCATTTGAGGTATACAACTATTTCTCAGATTAGTTTTGGTCTGGAGCACAGTGATAATTAAAGGCAGTTATAATCAGGAGGATAATGTTCAAGGAAAATATTGTATCAAGAATAGGGATACTGGCCCTTGGATGCAAAAAGGTTAGAAACTGAGTATCAGAACCATGGATAGTTTCCTTGAGAGCCTTGTAAGGAAGATGTTACTGAGGCATCCAATCTTCATAACTCTTCCAATCTCCACCAGAGAACACTTATAAAAAGTCATCTTCCTTTGAGAGAGTAGCATTTCATATATATTACCCAATGTAAAACAGACCACTAGTGGGAAGTTGCTTTGTTATATAGGGAGCTCAACCTGGTGCCTTGTGACAACTTAGAGAGATTGGATTGCAGGGCTGGATGAGAAGGAGGTGTAAGAGGGAGGGGACATATGTATACTTATGGCTGATTCACACTGTTGTATGGCAGAAACCAACACAACACTGTAAAGCAATTATCCTCCAATTAAAAATAAATTTAAAAAATTTCATCTTCCTTATAGTTTACCTATTATCACAGAGGCCTCTATAGTCTTTGCATCATAAAGGAGATTCCTTTAATACAGCCCAACTGAAGTCTCCACAAATACGTCCAAATATTCCCTGGGTTCACTGATTGCCATGCAGCTTTTAAGTATGTTTGTCCTCAGATAATTCAGAATCTTTCTCTCTAATGGAGAGTAGACCAGTATGTAACCAGTCACCAGGTTGACACTACTCATAATAAGCAGTGTGATATAAATATATCTTGATGTTAGCTACAATGCAGAGTTTTTCAAATAAACTTATAACTCTCCTTTGAATCCCCTGTAAGAATGTTAAGAGACATGGTTTTATGCCTATTACACATGCAGAAAAGGCATGCTGGAAAATTCAGTGTCCTGAGCAAATGATAAACCAGGTAGTACAGACTCAAAATCCAATTTCAGACTTCTGTTTTTATAAAACCAGTATATGGTAGAGTATATTCAATTTAAAAAATACTCATTTAAATTATTTTTGGATGAATATATAATATGGTAGACATAGAAGTGTCTCAAAAAATCTGTTTATTATTAGTCTAATTGTGGAACTCAATTTCTCCAAGCCAGGCTTCAACAGTACATGAACAAAGAACTTCCAGATGTTCAAGCTGGATTTAGAAAAGGCAGAGGAACCAGAGATCAAATTGCCAACATCTGTTGGATCATAGAAAAAGCAAGAGAATTCAAGAAAAACATCTACTTCTGTTTCATTGACTACACTAAAGCCTTTTACTATGTGGATCACAATATGCTGTGGGAAATTCTTCAAGAGATGGGAATACCAGACTGCCTCACCTGCCTCCAGAGAAACCTGTATGCAGATCAGGAAGCAACAGTTAGACCAGACATGGAACAATGGACTTTTTCCAAATTGCGAAAGGAATATGTCAAGGCCATATATTGTCATCTTGCTTATTTAGCTTTTATGCAGAATACAGAGTACGTTATGTGGAATTCTGGGCTTAATGAAGCTCAAGCTGGAATCAAAATTGCTGGAAGAAATATCAATAACCTCAGATGACACCACCATTATGGCACACAGCAAGAGGAACTATAAAGAGCCTCTTGATGAAAGTGAAAGAGAAGAGTGAAAAAGCTGGCTTAAAACTCAACATTCAGAAAACTAAGATTAGAAAATTAGAAAAATTAGAAAACTAACATTCAGGGCATCTGGTCCCATCACTTCATAGCAAATAGATGGGGAAACAATGGAAACAGTGACAGACTTTATTTTTGGGGCTCCAAAATCACTGCAGATGGTGACTGCAGTCACAAAATTAAAAGATGCTGGCTCCTTGGAAAAGCTATGACCAACCTAGACAGTGTATTAAAAAGCAGAGATTTTACTTTGCCAACGAAACTACATTTTTTAAGGAGTCATGTATGGATGTGAGTGTTGGACTGTGAAGAAGGCTGAGCGCTGTAGAATTGATGCTTTTGAACTGTGGTGTTGGAGAAGACTCTTGAGAGTCCCTTGGACTGCAAGGAGATCCAACCAGTCCATTCTAAAGGAGATCCATCCTGGGATTTCTTTGGAAGGAATGATGCTAAAGCTGAAACTCCAGTACTTTGGCCACCTCATGCGAAGAGTTGACTCATTGGAGAAGACTCTGATGCTGGGAGGGATTGGGGGCAAGAGGAGAAGGGGACGACAGAGGATGAGATGGCTGGATGGCATCACCGACTCGATGGATGTGAATCTGGGTGAACTCCGGGAGTTGGTGATGGACAGGGAGGCCTGGCGTGCTACGATTCATGGGGTCACAAAGAGTTGGACATGACTGAGCGACTGATCTCATCTGATCTGATCTGATATCTATACCTATGACTGATTCATGTTGAGGTTTGACAGAAAACAACAAATTTCTGTAAAGCAATTATCCTTCAATAAAAAAATAATGATTACCTACTAAGCCTCAGAGACCATTAATGATATTGAAGATACAAAGAAGCATAAGGTATGGTTTTCAAGGAGCTCATGGTTTAATCAGCAATACAAACTATTATAAAACACATGGTAAATATAATGTAAACATATGTGCTAGAAAACTAACAGTAACATAATGGAGAAAATGATTAATTCTGCTTGAGTGGATCAAGATTTATAGCTGGTCCACTAAAATAAGACTTGAAGAATGATCAGGAGAGTTTGCTACTCAAGTAAGAAAAAAGAAAATCAGTGTAGGTATAAGAAGTAGATACATGTGTCTGAGGCATGTGATATATTAGCTTACTTTTTCTAGAATCAAAGCTTAAGGCAAAACTGCATATGTGAATACTTTACTGGTGAGAGAAACTCAGGACTTCAAAAGGGAAGGAAATCAAAGGGAGGTATCAAATGAAGGAGAGTAAATAGGAAAGAACTATAGAGCTGGTCAATGCTTGAAATCCAGCACAACTGATTTTGCTTCATCTCGTAGGTCTGTTTTCTGAGGGCATAGTTATTACTGCATTAAAAAAATTATATTTATTTATTTATTTGGAGTATAATTGTTTTTACAATGTTGTGCTAGTTTCTGCTAAACCACAAAATGAATCAGCTATATGCATACAAGTATCTCCCTACTCTTGGATCTTCCTCCCACCAATGCCCCCAGCACACCCATCTAGGTCATCATAGAGCCTCCTGTGCTTTATAGCAGGTTTTCACTAGCTATCTATTTTGTACATGGTAGTGTACATAGGTCAATCTTAATCTCCCAATTCATCCCACCATCCGTTCCCCACCATGTGCATTTTAAGAGAGTCCTTCAGGTAGAGAAGAATATAGTCACCGTTTCCCACTTCCGCTCAATCAAAAGTTCAACTTCAGGGCTGTATAAGCATAGGTGCCAGTGTATTTTATTGCACTTCACTTCATATGGCACTTTCAAATGTATTTTATTGCACTTCACTTCATATGGCACTTCCAACTCAGTGGGAACCAGAAAGCCTCAGGCAAGAGATGAGATATAGAGTACAGGCATGGGACAAGGTGCTTATCATGTGAAGTTAGTCATCACAGAACTAGGGATAAAACAAGTGACCGCAGACTTGCCACAAATGAGGTCACAAGCAAATGGAAGTGGTACTTGGAAGGGGTCTCATCTAGCCCATTCTTTGCATTACTCAGATCCATTCATATCCTCCTATTTTTTCCAGTTGTCATACTGCAGAATGACCCACCATGTTTATAAAGACAAAATCCCCTCACTTCTCCAAAAGAGGAAGTGGAATTCACAGAAACAATATCTGCAAAGACTTCACGTAAGGAAGGTAGTAAAACAAGCTATGATACTTACTACCACAACCAGTCCACCATCGACCTCTAACTAGAAGACCATGATGCTGTCTCAGACATTCTGTGTCAGTGTCAACTCAGACCCCCTATTGAAAAGTCTAGGTAAGGGGTCTTTCCAGGGCACTGTAACCCTGACAAAGGTCACAGATCTTTTGGAGAATAAAACAATGGACTGTATAATATACAAACATATTTGTGGTGTTGTTAGGGACTTAGAATCTCCTTCTATCAATGAACTGTGAGTCTGTGGACTGATTTAAATCTGGAAATTGACAGGACATGAGTTTTCATTTTAATGACTGATATTTTTTTTATTCCTACAACTCAAGAAATGCCATAATCTACTGTCAACGTATATAACACCTGGGATTCTCAGATCCCTACGACCTGGGCATCCTGATTACCATTCCGGACTTCAGTGTCAATTATGGCAGTTACATCCATCTTACATCTGATGAGTGAGTGCTGTCATTGAGCCTCTGCATTTCTGACATTTATCTTATCCGTATTTATTAAAGAAGCTAGTTTCATGAAAGCACTTCTCAACATTCTAGCCTGCAGGCAATAACCACATTTAACCTCAAAAATTCTACCACCTCCCCTTCCCATGACTGATCAGTGTATTCCCTATTATCTTAGAGAAGAAAATGTATCCTTTAGGAACTTCTTGGAAGCCTATTGGAAAGTGGCTTCTTAGATCTTTCCAAGTAAGTCCATTTTGGCTTTCTCACCTCTCTTCCCCTCTGACATCTGCCTCAGCTCTATACCGAATTTATCTTAGATCATCATGTGTAAGCTTCAGAGTCATCACTGCAGATCATTAGGGCTACCCACTTGCCAGGATATTTAAATCTGAGTCATGGGTGAGACTATCATGTAAATACATTATATTGTCCAGTCTAATATTCTGCTTCCCAGGTCTGACATCCTCAATAATCACTCCTCCACCTGTTATCTATGTCCCTGCCAATATATATAGCCATATCAAGCAATTTCTTTCATTGATAGGATAATTTCTACAAATGGGACCTTATCTCTTCCCTAAACGTATACTAAGAAACTTATCTCTGGTAATTGTCCTAAATGGAATTAGTCTTGATGAAAAAAGATCTAAAGGAGAACAAATATCCTCTTAGAAGGCTCTTGTCTAGGCTGAAGTCAACACAGTGTCTTTAGACAAGGAAAGGCTGTGGTATTTTGGAAGAAGGGAAAGGGCTGTTTTTAGTTTTCCTAAGTATTCAAAGAAATTTGGGGACTTAATATTCTCAGGCTTGTTCTTGTAAATGTCCCTAATCTTGTTTTGAGAGTCCTACTTATTATAATCATGGCTCTGAATTTAATGCAGGAGACCTGGTGAGCCTGTGAATTCAGTTTTCTTTTGCAGCTTTACCATCCTATAATCAGATCCTAGGACTGATTTTCAGCAGAGGAGTTAGGAAAGCTATAACTTGAATTTTAAAATTTTCTTCCAGTCACAGCAGGGCTATTATTATAATTTGTTTTATACCTGCTTAAGAACACTCCCACTGAATCTTCCTGGGGTAGGCATGTCCAACAGTACCAGTAAACTTGTAATTCAGGACTTGGATGTGCCTCTTCACTGAATTAGAGAAGGGAATTTCTAGCCTCCAGTTAATAAGAGACCGGCCAAAAAGAGGAAGCATAAGCTCCCATGGAGAGTAGCATGACTGAAGAAATCCAGAAGAGTGCCATCTATAGTAGACAACCACTTTTGCCCGGATCTAAGCATATTATTGTTTGAGATTAGTAACCATTATTTATATAACTTTGTATCCATGGATGTCTGAAAAGGTGATGTGGTATTCCAATGTGTATTTCTTAAAGCTGTGACCTTGAAGATAATAAACACAGATGGCCATATCAATGTTAGAATTGACAAAGAGGTAGAGATGGGATACCAGAGACTTCCCCTTTATGAATCACTGCCTTGTCATGGAGCAAGGGCTTGAGTAACTCAATGAAGCTATGATCCATGCTGTGCAGGGCCATCTTTGACAGACAGGTCATAGCAGAGAGTTCTAACAAAATGTGATCTGCTGGAGGAGGGAATGGCAAACCACCTCAGTATACTTGCTATGAGAACCTCATGAACTGTATGAAAGGCCAAAAAGATATGACACCAAAAGATCAGTCCCCCAGATCTGAAGATGTCCAATATGCTACTGGGGAAGAGTGGAGGAAAATTACCAAAAGCTCCAGAATGAATGAAGTGGCTGGGCAAAGTGAATATGAAACTCAGTTGTTGATGAGTCTGGTGACAAAAGTAAATTCTGATGCTGCAAAGAACAGTACTGTATGGGAACCTGGAATGTTAGATCCATGAATCAAGGGAAATTGGATGTAGTCAAGCAGGAGATGGTAAGGATAAATATCAACATCTTAGAAATCAGCGAACTAAAATTTGATGGGAATGGGTAAATTTAATTTAGATGAACATTATATCTACTACTGCAGGCAAGAATCCCATAGAGGAAATGGAATACCTTTGTAATCAAAAAGAGTCCAAAATACAGTACTTGAGCGCAACCTAAAAAAGAACAGAATGATCTTGGTTCATTTCCAAGGCAAGCCATTCAACATCAAAGTAATCCAAATCTATGCCCCTATCACCAATGCCAAAACAGCTGAAGTTGAGCATTTCTATGAAAACCTACAAGATCTCCCAGAGTTCAGATCTGTTGCTCAGTCATATCTGACTCTTTGCAATCCCATGGACTATAGCATGCCAGGCTTCCCTGTGAATCACCAACTCCCAGAGCTTAATTCAAACTCATAGCCATTGAGTCGGTGATGTCATCTAACCACCTTATCCTCCGTTGTCCCCTTCTCCTCCCACCTTCAATCTTTCCCAGCATCAGGGTCTTTTCAAATGAGTCAGTTCTTCGCATCAGGTGGCCAAAGTATTGAAGCTTCAGCTTCAGCATCAGTCCTTCCAATGAATATTCAGGACTGATTTCCTTTAGGATGGACTGGTTGGATCTCCTTGCAGTCCAAGGGACTCTCAAGAGTCTTCTCCAACACCACAGTTCAAAAGCATCAATTCTTCAGCACTCAGCTTTCTTCACAGTCCAACTCTCACATCCATACATGACTACTGGAAAAACCATAGCCTTGACTAGACAGACCTATAATGGCAAAGAAATGTCTCTGCTCTTTAATATGCTGTCTAGGTTGGTCATAACTTTTCTTCCAAGGAGCAAGCATCTTCTAATTTCATGGCTGTTGTCACCATCTGTATTGATTTTGGAGCCCCCCCCAAAATTAAGTCAGTCACTATTTCCACTGTTTCACCATCTATTTGCCATGAACAGATGGGAATGGATGCCATGATCTTAGTTTTCTGAATGTTGAGTTTTAAGCCAACTTTTTTCACTGTCCTCTTTCACTTTCATCAAGGGGCTCTTTAGTTCTTTGCTTTCTTCCGTAAGGGTGGTGTCATCTGCATATCTGAAGTTATTGATATTTCTCCCAGCAATCTTGATTCCAGCTTGTGCTTCATCTAGCCCAGCATTTTGCATGATGCAGTCTGCGTATATGTTAAATAAGTAGGGTGACAATATACAGCCTTGATGTACTCTTTTCCTGATTTGGAACCAGGCTATTGTTCCATGTCCAGTTCTAACTGTTGCTTCCTGTGCTGCATATAGATTTCTTATGAGGCAAGTAAGGTGGTCTGGTATTCCCATCTCTTGAAGAATTTTCCACAGTTTGTTGTGATCCACACAGTCAAAGGCTTTTGCATAATCAATAAAGCAGAAGTAGATGCTTTTCTGGAACTCTATTGCTTTTTCAATGATCCAATGGATGTTGGCAAATTTGATCTCTGGTTCTGCTGACTATTATAAATCCAACTTGATCATCTGGAAGAACATGGTTCATGTACTGTTTAAGCCTGGCTTGGAGAATTTTGAGTGTTACTTTGCTAGCATGTGAGATGGGTGCAGTTGTGTGGTAGTTTGAGCATTCTTTTGCATTGCCTTTCTTTGGGATTGGGATGAAAACTACCTTTTCCAGTCCTGTTGCCTCTGGTGAGTTTTCCAAATTTGCTAGCATATTGTGTGTAGCACTTTAACAGCGTTATCTTTTAGGATTTGAAATGGCTCAATTGAAATTCCATCACCTCCACTAGCTTTGTTTGTAGTAATGCTTCCTAAGGTCCATATGACTTTGCCTTCCAGGATGTCTGGCTCTAGGTGAGTTATCACACCATCATGGTTATCTGGGTAATGAAGATATTTTTTGTATAGTTCTTCTGTGTATTCTTGCCACTTCTTCTTAATATCTTCTGCTTCTGTTAGGTCCATATCATTTCTGTCCAGAAATGGTATAGACCTCCTAGAACTAACACTTAAAAAAAAAGATGATCTATTCATCATTGGAGATTAGAATGCAAAATTAGGAAATCAAAAGATACCTGAAATAACAGGTAACTTTGGCCTTGGTGAACAGAATGAAGCAGGGAAAGGCTACCAGAATTCTGCCAAGAAAATGCACTAGTCATAGAAAATACTCTTTTTCAACAACACAAGGAACAACTTAACACATGGACATCAGCAAATGATCAATACCAAAATCAAATTGTTTACATCCTTTGCAGTCAAAGATGGAGAAGCTGTATACAGTCAGCAAAACCAAGTCCTGACCTGTGGCTGACTGCATCTCAGATCATCAGCTTCTCGGAAAAATTCAGGCTTAAACTAAAGAAAACTAGGAAAAACACTAGGCCAGTGAGGTATGACTTAAAACAAATTCTGTATGAATTCTCAGTAGAGGTAATGAATAGAGTCAAAGGACTAGATATAGATAATGATGTGCCTGAAGAATTGTGGACAGAGACCTGGAATGAGACCTGTAATATTCTATAGGAGGAGGCAAACAAAACCATCCCAAAGAAAAAGAAAAGCAAGAAGGCAAAGTGGTTATCTGAGGAGGCTTTACAAATAATGAAGAATGAAAAGAAATGAAAAGCTAGGGAAAGAGGGAAAGGTACATCCAATTAAATAGGGTTTCAAAAAATAGCTAGAAGAGACTAGAAGGTCCTCTTCAATGAATAGTGTTTAATAATAGAAGTAAACAACAAAAGGGGAAAGACTAAAGATCTCTTCAAAAAAATTGGAAACATTAAGGCAGAATTCCATCCAAAGATGGGCACAATAAAGGATTAAAATAGTATAGACCTAGTAGATGCTGTCATGAAGACATGGAAATAATACACAGAACTGTATAAAAAAAATCTTAATGAACCTGATTACTACAATGGTTTGGTTAGTCTCCCAGAGCCAGACATTCTGGAGTGCAAAGTCAAGTGGGCCTTAAGAAGCACTGCTATTAATAAAATTAATAGATGTGATGAAATTCCAGAAGAACTATTCAAATCCTTAAAAGAGGATGCCATCAAGGTTTTGCATTCATTATGTCAGCAAATCTGGAAGACCCAGCAGTGGCACAGAACTGTAAAAGGTCAGTCCTCATCCCAATTCCCAAGAAGGGTAGTACCAAAGAATGTGCTAACCATTGGACAATTGCATTCATTTGCACCCAAATGCTAGTAAGGTCATGCTTAAAATCTCACATGCTAGGCTTCAGCATTATGTGAACCAAGAACTTCCAGATGTCCATGCTGGATTTAGAAAAGGAAGAGGAACTAGAGATCAAATTGCCAGCATCTGCTGTATTACAGAGAAAGCAAGAGAATTTCAGAAAAACATCTATCTCTGTTTCATTGACTGTGTTAAAACCTTTAACATAGTGTGGATCATAATAAACCTAGGAAAGCTCTTAAAGATACAGGAATATCAGACCATCTTATCTGTCTCCTGAGAAACCTGTATGCGGGTCAAGAAGCAACAGCTAAAACCCTATATATAACAATTGATTGGTTCAAGATTGAGAAAGGAGTATGACAGGGTTGTCTGCTGTCACCCTGTTTGTTTAATCTATATGCTGAGCACATCATGAGAAATGCCAGGCTGGATGAGTTATAAGCCAGAATCAAGATAGGCTGGAGAAACATCAACAACCTCATATATGTGGATGATACCACTCTAAAGGCAGAAAGCAAAGAGGATCTAAGGAGACTCTTGATGAGGTGAAGAGGAAAGTAGAAGAGCTGGCTTAAGACTATTAAAAACAAAAACAAAAACACTAAGATCATGGCATCCAGTTCCATTCAGTTCAGTTCAATTCAGTCACTCAGTCATGTCCGAGTCTTTGCAACCCCATGAATCCAGTTCCATTACTGCAATGCAAATAAAAACAGAAAAGATGGAAGTAGTGATAGATTTCCTCTTCTTGGACTCCACAGTCACTATGAACTGGGACTCAATGAAACCAGATGATTGCTTCTTGGCAGGAAAGTGATGACAAACCTAGACAGTGTGTTGAAAAGTAGAGACATTACTCTGTCGACAAAGGTGCATATAGTCAAGGCCATGGTATTCCCACTGGTCTTGTACGGTTGTGAGAGCTGGACCATAAAGAAGGCAGAACACCAAAGAATCAATGGCTTCAAACTGTAGTTCTGGAGAAGACTCCTGAAACTCCCTTGGACAGCAAGGAGATCAAACCAGTCAATCTTACAGGAAATCAACTCTGATTATTCACTGGAAGGACTGATGCTGAAGATGAAGCTCTAGTATTTTGGTCATCTGATGTGAACAGACGACTCACTGGAAAAGTCCCTGATGCTGGGAAAGATCAAGGACAGAAGGAAAAGAGGTGTCAAAGAATGTGATGGCTGGATGACATCACCAATACGATTAACAAGAACTTGGGCAAACTCCAGGAGATGATGAGGAACAAGGAAGCGTGTTGCAGTCCATGGGGTCTCAGAGAGTCAGTCAGACACAGCTGGGCGACTGAACAACAAAAACAATCCGAGACTTTATGTGCTAACACATGTATTTACATTAATATTATTCTCTCATTAGGTTAATTTAGGTTGCCAAAAGACTTCCTATCAAAAGAAACAAATATAACTATACACTATAATACAATTGCATTTACATGTCAAATCACTTAAGAGAATAGATCTCATGTTAAGAGTTGTTAACACAAAAAATAAACAAACAAAAACAGAAAAAAAGAAAACAAAGTGTCACAAAGAAACATTGGGTGGTGTTAGATCTATTCCTTGATCATTATGATGATATCATGGGTGTTTGAAAATATGTAAATTCATCAAACTGTACATATTAAATACCTGTAGTTTTTTATATCATATATACCTCAAAAAAACTGTTTAAAAAATTAAAAAGATACCAGAGACTAAGACTTACAGAAGACCTGGGTTCTTATTTTCTACTCTTCTCAACCTGATATTTCTAAATATCCTGTTCTTTTTCACAACCCACCCATTTCTCTATAATTATCCAAAGATAATGTCCTTGGAACATAAAATGCTTAGTTGCTCAATTGTGTCTGACTCTTTGCGACCCCAGTGACTGTAGCCCACCAGGCTCTTCTGTCCATGGGATTTCCCAGGCAAGAATACTAGAGTGGATTGCCATTTCCTTCTCCAGGGGATCTTTCCAACCCAGGGACTGAACCCACATCTTAAGCATTACAAGCAGATCCTTTACCCACTGAGCCATCTGTGAAGCCACAAAGTGCTACATGAGGCCAATTTGTTTACTAGTCAATCCGCAGTCAAGTTTTACTTCCACTTTATTTGAAACAAAAAGATAAAAAGAGCATTGACAACTACATGCACTGAAATCTCAATTTGTAATTTGTATTTGCTTTCCTTTAATTGTGGATTGTGGTTACAGACACAAAGATTTTTTTTTTTTTTTGCTGGGCCAAGCAGCTTGTGAGATCAAATCTGGGCCCACAGCAGTGAAAATGCTGACTTTATCACTGGACCACCAGAGAATTCCCACATATAAGCTTAATTATCCATTTATATTCTCAGTTAAATATGACTTATTGTCCAATTTACTATTTCTTTCTAGATTAAGTTTTGAAATTAGAGTTTTCACTAAGAATTTCATTTTAGCAAGGAATGCTGCTAAATAGACTCTCATCTACTTTTATTTTTTTTTTTTAGTTTGAGGCATATTTCATTCATTCAAAATTATTTTATATCTGATGCAATTAGTTCTAAACATAATCACAAGAATAGTAGAATGAAAAGACAAGGGTTCTGGTAGGGTAAGACAGAGTGAAAATGAATTGGATTGGAAGAAACAACAAAGAATTACCTGAGTGTCACAAGAGCAAACATTTAAAGCTATGATAAATTTTCAGAAATAGCTGATAAAAACAGTAACTAGCACTTCCAGTCTGGTAATAAATATATTGCTTCTTGATATTTTCCTTTAATACTTACCAAGAGATATGTCAGAGAAGGCAATGGCACCCCACTCCAGTACTCTTGCCTGGAAAATCCCATGGACGGAGGAACCTGGTGGGCTGCAGTCCATGGGATAGCTAAGAGTTGGACACGACTGAGTGACTTTACTTTCACTTTTCACTTTCATGCATTGGAGAAGGAAATGGCAACCCACTCCAGTGTTCTTGCCTAGAGAATCCCAGGGACGGGGGAGCCTGGTGGGCTGCCATCTATGGGGTTGCACAGAGTCCGACACAACTGAAGCGACTTAGCAGCAGCAAGAGATATGTACCCCTCATATATCACTATATTTTGTAGATGTTGGTTTATTGAAACTTTTTCTTCTCCCTAAGAGGAAAGAACTGTGATTTTTTAATATTTTATAGAATATATGAAATACTGAGGTATATATTCTGACATTAGACTTTTCCAAGTGAGGTAACTTCTATAGAACTTAACTTTTAATGTATATTGGCCACATTTCAACTTATAATTTTATTTTCTGTCTGCATGTCTTGCAGTAGGGTGTAAGATGCTGTTGGTAACTAGGATATTTTAAAACAGTACAAACTTAATTAAGTATCCCCAAGAATTATGGCATAAAAAAACTTTGGAACTGCAAAGTTTTAGAGAAAATAAAAGGAGAATTCACCTTATGTCTACAGACATGGATTTAATTAACTGGTGTGTGAAAGTATAGATCACACATTTAATTAAACATGTTCAGTAACAGCAGAGATGTTAGCCACCAAAGAACAACCAAAACTCAACAGTAATACCTGAAACTACCCATTCATCACATCAAAATTACACAAGACTTAATAAATGCCCTTAAATTGAATGTCTTAGTTTTAAAATTAATCTAGTTTATTTCATAACCGTTAAGAGGTTTTTTTTTGTTCTTCAATATATATATTGAAATGTTTGTAGAGAATATTCATTTATAAAGGAACAGGGAGGAAATAGGACAAAATGGCAGAGTAGAAGGACATTGACTCATGTCCTCTCAAAAACAAACAAAAAACAATATCACAACTGAATGCTGAACAACCATCAAGAAAAGAAGACTGGAACCTACCAAAAATGATATTTTGCATCCAAAGACAAAGTATAAGCCACAATGAGATGATATAAAGAACACAATCATGATAAAATCAAATCACACACCTGCTGGGTGGGCAACCCCAAAACTGGAAAATAATAATCATATTGCAGATGTTCTCCCACAGGAGAACTCTAAGAAATTGTTCAAATTCAAGTCCATCAAGTCGGTGATGCTATTCAACCATCTCATTCTCTGTTGTCCCCTTCTCCTGCCTTCAATTTTTGCCAGCATCTGGGTCTTTTTAAGGAGTCAGTTCTTTGCATCCGGTAGCCAAAGTATTAGAACTTCAGCTTCAGCATCAGTCCATCCAGTGAATATTCAGGACTGATTTCCTTTAGAAAGGACTGGTTTATCTCCTTGCAGTCCAAGAGTCTTCTCCAACACCACAGTTCAAAAGCATAGATTCTTCAGCGCTCAGCCTTCTTTATGGACCAACTCTCACATCCACACGTGACCCCTGGAAAAACCATAGCTTTGATTAGACAGACCTTTGTTGGCAAAGTAACACCTCTGCTTTTTAATGTGCTGTCTAGGTTGATCATAGTTTTTCTTCCAAGGAGCAAGGGTCTTTTAATTTAATGGCTGCAGTAACCATCTGCAGTGATTTTGGAGCCCAAGAAAATAAATCTCACTATTTCCATTGTTTTCCCATCTATTTGCCATGAAGGGATGCGACTGGATGCCATGTTCTTAGTTTTCTGAATATTGAATTCTAAACCAACTTTTTCACTATCTTCTTTCACTTTCATCAAGAGGCTCTTTAGTTCTTCGCTTTCTGCCATAATGGTGGTATCATCTGCATATCTGAGGTTATTGATATTTTCCCCAGAAATCTTGATTCCAGCTTGTGCTTTATCCAGCCTGGCATTTAGTATGATATACTCTGCATATAAGTTAAATAAGCAGGGTGACAATATACAGCCTTAATGTACTCCTTTCCCTATTTTGAACCAGTCCATTGTTCCATGTCTGGTTCTAACTGTTGCTTCTTGACCTGCAGACAGATTTCTTAGGAGGCAGGTAAGGTGGTCTGGTATTCCCATCTCTTTAAGAATGTTCCACATTTGTTGTGATCCACACAGTCAAAGCCTTTGGCATAGTCAATAAAGCAGAAATAGATGTTTTTCTGGAATTCCCTTGTTTTTTCTATGACCCAACAGATGTTGGCAGTTTGATCTCTGGTTCCTCTGCCTTTTCTAAATCCATCTTGAACATCTGAAAGTTCTCAGTTCATGTTCTATTGAAGCCTAGCTTGGAGAATTTTGAGCATGACTTTGCTGGTGACTGAGACTGACCTACCTGCTGGTTTAGAGGGTCTCCTGGGGAGGCAGGGGCAGCTATGGTTGACTGGGCAGTCATACATTGGTGGCAGACCTACTGGGAAGTACTCATTGGTGTGTACTCCCCAGGCGGTCTTTCTTTTGATCTGGCCTCATCTAAGACCTTGATCTATCTAACAGCTGTAGGCTCCCATGCTGGAATACTTCAGGTCAAACATCCAAAAAGTTAGGAACCCAGCTCTACCTCAGCCTACAGCCATATCTCAACACACCCCTTGACACAGTCCTGCCTGCCAGAGAAACAAGATTCAGCTGCAGTCACCAGTGGGCAGGAAGCAGCCTCTGCCACTAGCAGAGGCTGTACAAACCTCTAAGATGAGCTTCATGCACCAGATGGCAGACATCAGAAGCAAGTGAAAATAAAAACCTGCAGCCTGTGCAGTGGAGACAATAATCAGAGAAAAATAAAAGGTGAGAGCAGAGGAATATGTTCCAGAAGGAGGGACAAGATAAAACCCCAGAAAAACAACTAAGTGAGATAGAGATAGGAAACCAATCTAAAAAAGAATTTGGCCTACTGACAGTAAAGTTAATCCAAGATCTCAGGTAAAGAATGGAGGCACAGACTGAGAACATGCAAGAATTATTTAACAAAAATCTGGAAGAACTAAAGAACAAACAAATCAAGATGAATAGTACAGAAACTGCAATGAAAAGCACACTAGAAAAAATCAACAGCAGAATAAATGAGGCAGAAGAAGGAGTAAGCGAGCTGGAAGACAGAATGGTTGAAATCACTGCCATAAAACAAAATTGTAAAAGAAGTATGAAAAGAAATGAAGACAGTTTAAGAGACCTCTGAGACAACATTAAACACATCAACATTCTCATTGCTGATGTCCCAGAAGTGGAGAGAAAGAGCCTGAGAAGATATTTGAAGAGATAATAGCTGAAAACTTCCCTAACGTGGGAAAGGGTCACCTGAGTCCAGGAAGCATAGAGAATTTCATCCAGTATAAATCCAAGGAGGAACACACCAAGATATATATCAATTAAACTGATAAAAATTAAAGAATAGAGAAAATATTAAAAGCAACAAATTTCATACAATGAAATTCCTGTAAGTTTATCAGCTGATTTTTCAGCAGAAACTCTTCATTCCGGAAGGGAAGGGCACAATATATTTACAGTGATGAAAGAAAAAGCTTTAACACAAAATTCTTTACCCAGTAAGACTCTCATTCACATTTAATGAAGAAAAAATTTATAGTCAAGCAAAAGCTAAGATAATTCAACACCACCAAATGAGCTTCACAACAAATGCTTCAGGAACTTCTCAGGAAAAAAAGAAAGGTGACAACTAGAAACGAGGATTATGAACGGGAAAGTTAATGGGTAAGGGCAAAAATACAGTAAAGGTGGGATATCATCTACACACAACTTTGATATCAAAACCAGCAATTGTGAGGAGAGCACAAATATAGAATATTGTAAATAAATTTGAAATTAAAAAACCAGCAACTTAAAACAATCTTGTGTATGTGTGTGTATGTGTATCCATGTATGTAGGTATGTATGTACATGGACTGCTGTACCAAAGCTTCATGGTAACCACACACTGAAAATCTACAATAGATAACACACACAGAAAAGAAAAAGGAATCCAAACACAACATTAAGGTTACTCATCAAATCACAAGAGAAGAGATTAAAAGACAAAGGGAATAAAAAATAATTACAAAAACAAGTCTAAAACAATTAACAAAATAGTATTAGGAACTTAAATATTGATAATTACTTTGAATATAAACAAGTTAAACACTCCAACCAAAAGTCATAGACTGGCTGAACAGATAAAAAAACAAGGCCTGAATATATGCTGTCTACAAAAGGCTGAAGAATTGATGCTTTCGGTGTTGGAGAAGACTCTTGAGAGTCCTTTGGACTGCAAGGAGATCCAACCAGTTCATCCTAAAGGAGATCAGTCCTGGGTGTTCATTGGAAGGACTGATGTTGAAGCTGAAATTCCAATACTTTGGCCACCTGATGCAAAGAGCTGACTCATCTGAAAAGACCCTGATGCTGGGTAAGATTGAGGGCAGGAGGAGAAGGGGACAACAGAGAATGAGATAGTTGGATGGCATCCCCGACTCAATGGACATGGGTTTGGATAGACTCCAGCTGTTGGTGATGGATAGGGAGGCCTGGCATGCTACGGTTTATGGGATCACAAAGAGTCGGACATGACTGAGTGACTAAACTGAACTGAACAAGAGACCCACTTCAGATCTAGGGACACATACAGATTGAAAGTGCGGGGATGGAAAAATGTAGTCCATGTAAACTGAAATTGAAAGAAATCTGGTATAGTGAAATTCATATCAGACAAATAGACTTTAAAGACTCTGATAAAAGACAAAGACATACACTACATGATGATGAAAGTTTCAGTCCAAGGAGAAGATGTAACAATTGTAAATATATAAACACCCAACATAGAAGCACCTCAATATATAAGGCAAATGTCAACAACCATAAAAGGAGAGATTGGCAGTGACATAATAATAATAGCAGACTTTAACAGCTCACCTTCATCAATGGACCGATCATCCAGATAGACAATCGATAAAGAACACAGGCCTAAATGACCAAAATATACAGAGCCTATTTCATTCATGTATTCAATTGACAAATAGTTATTAGCTATCAAATAACTGCAAAGCATTGCATTATTTATTGCTTCATAACAAATTACTACAAACTTGTCAGCTTTAAACTCTGCACATTTATTATCTCAATTTCTTTAGATTATGAATACCAGCATGGCTGGGTCCTCTCCTTAAGTGTTTCCCCCAAGGCTGAAATCAAGGCATTGATCAGTGCTGGAGTTCTCATCTGACGCTTGACTGGTGAAGGATCTACTGCTTCTAATCTTATGTGGCCATCAGCAAGATTCAGAACTTATAAGCTATCAGATAAAGCCCTTAGTGACATGTTGACTGTCAGCCAGAGATCGCCCTTACATCCTTGTCATGAGGATCTATCAATGTGGTAGCCTTTTTCATAAAAGCCAGCAAGTGCAAGTGTCAATTGTCAAAGTCTGCTAGCAAGATGGAAGTTACAATCTTTCATAAGGTAATTGTGGAAATGACATTCTACCACCTTTCCATGTTATATTGGTTAGAAACAGGCCACAGGTCCTATCTACAATCAAATCTGAACAGCTCAAAATACCATAAGGCAGAAGAGTTATCTTAGAGTCTGTCCATGGGAGTACTATTTTAGGTGCTAGGGATAAAGTAGTAAACAAGACACAAGATACCTGTTCTTATGAAAATTTTAAAAAATACAACAAAAATGCCACTGACATATTAGCAGTCTTTCTTTATTCTATGTCTTGTGTGGTTGACAATAATTATACATACATACATATATATATGTGTATGTATGTACACACACACACACACACTGACTCTGCTGTTTGCATTTGCATGGTGAACTGAAAAGGATGGAGAAAATTAACTACAAAATTATTAAAATCATCCAACAATGAAGCAACAAAATTCTATCTTAGCCTGAAAACAGTGGCATGGAAAGGAATTAGCAATTGCAGAATATACTGGTGACTGGCTGTTCTGAGAAAGGGGAGAATAAAAAGAGTGAAACAGTAAAGATGGCTTAGTTTTCATCTTTAGCAACTGGGAAAATAATAATGTCTATAAAAATACTTCAAAAGAAAGTTTATTTGGAAAGAAAGATAACAAATTCATTTTGCATGTGATAGGCTGAAAGTAAAATAAAAACTTCAGGGGAGACTGTTCTTCAAACAGTAAGAGAGACAGCACTTAAGGTTCAAAGAGAGATCAGAGTTGCAGAAATAGAAAACTCCTCACCAAAAGTAGTTATGCTTTGGTTGAGCAAAAAAATCTGTTCCATAAAACTTGAAGAGTATGTAATGGGAATGATAGTTCTTTAAAATGGAATGATATAGTTTGATGTTAGAAGAGCCTTAAAGAATGATCTTGGTTTTATCGGCATCAAATCTGAGACATGAAAACCCTGAGATCTTGAGACTCCTTTTATACCCTGTATCTTTTCAGCTCTGTTGCCTTTGTTACTGCTCTCTTGGCAGCCACTAAATATGGGCCCAATACCTTGATGCTATCCGGTACTGCGTATCAGTCATAAAACACAGGTAAGTCATATTATCTCTCCTTGTGTCATACTCTTCCAACAAATGGGGATCATCATATATGTCCCCCAAACTTTGAGTCTTTATTAATTCAAATTGCCCAGTGGTGTGCAGTTATAATAAATTAAAATGTAATAAATTAAACTATTATTAAAGATTCTGGTGATCATGCTATTCTCTTCCCTTTATATTTGTTACAAATGTTGCAAACTGTATTAGTTTCTAATTGTTTCGCCTTTAGCTTAAGTTTAGTTAAGACAGACTTTGAGTTTTAAGGAAACAGATCAGGGATGTACCAACTTTTAAGTGTCATGGCACTTTACAAACACTGGGATATAGTAAATACTCAGTAAATATTTAATTATTTGATTTCATATGACAAACATTTTTCCTGTACTTGCATCCACTATAAACTCCTTAAGGGCAAATACTGCTGTCTTTTATTCACTTTTTATTCACATCCTCTCTTCCTAGAAGGGCATTCAACACATACTAGGCATTCACTAAATATTTATTGAATGAACATGACTAAATTAGTCATTCTTACATTCTTTAAGGTTAGATTTATTAAAAGAAAATATTCAGACAGTCAAGGTAACCATACACTGGTTTAATTATTTTGATGATTCAGAAAAAAATTATATTTTTGTCTCATGTTATATAGAATATTTGATGCATATGGACCCAGTCTAAAATGAGATGTAGGGTTTAGGAAATATATTTGAAACACTAAGAGAAGTACAGAGTTAGCAGAAACTCTTTAGGCTCACAAGTGCTAAAATGTTTCCTTTGATTTTTATAACTTTACTGGCTCTGCTTCTACTTCAGGGCATTTTGAAGCTGAAATACAGCACACAGATGATCTCTGTACAGTCGCAGTTAGTAGTGGGTAGGGCTTGCCCATACAATGCAGATACCCAGTTATTGACTATACAGCTGAGTTGCACCAACATTTGTTTTCAGACCTGAAGCCAGCTGTCGAAACAAAGGACTACCAGGACAAGACTCGGAAACTGTGAAAAGTTTAATGGCTAAAGTGAAAGGAAATGAATAGGCATCGGTTTTGATTTCAACAGCCAAAAGCATGTTTCCTTCCACCAAACAAAAGTTGGGGTAGGTGAGAAAAAAAGGACAAAGTAAGCCACAGAAATGCTCAATAGTAAAAGAATATCAAATGGAGTTTGAAAGCCTCTGAAAATGTTATATCAATGCAGCTATTATGTTCTGCACGTTTCCTCTTTGCATATTATCGTAGGCAATGATCAATATAGACTTGAGTATAGGTTATCATGGATTACATGTCAACAAATTATTTAATGAGGGCCTATTACAAAGCAAAAATTGTGCTGATATATTTTTTATCACAATCCTTGTTCTCCATTAGATTATGCACTAGAGGTGAAAATTCATTAACAGACCAATGTGATTGGTTCATTTTCAAAATTAATTTGTGCACTGAAGCCACTGAAGTTTTCAAACCAAAGGCATAATAGGTAATGGAGATCATTATTTGTAAATATGTTAAGTGCATTTTAACTTCCCCTTTTATCATGGCTATACTGCAACTTTCCACCTAAATGAATCAAATTGTTCTCAAGAAGTAACCATCAGTAGTTCACCTCTTTGGCACACCAATAGGCAGAAAAGCCAAGCTTCTTAAAGAGAAATTGCTTCACTCTTTTAGCTATCATTTAACAAGTCAAAGGCTAATGTGAAAAGTTATAGAACTCTCCCTGTAAAGTGGAGGAAATACTCATCATCACATAGGTTCAGTAAAGAAGTCAATGGAAGAAACTGCATTTAGGGGTGTGCAACCCAGAGAGCCGTGGCTCTCTGCAATGCAAAGCGTGCAATCCAAGGAGCTGTGGATGTGCAGGCACAGGAGGGCTGAGAAGAGCTATTCCATGTTCAATGTCAAGAGGGGTGGCCATGAAGAGATACCCCTTGTCCAAGGTAAGGAGCAGCGGCTGCACTTTGCTGGAGCACCAAAGAGATACCCCACGTCCAAGGTAAGAGAAACCCAAGTAAGACGATAGGTGTTGTGAAAGGGCATCAGAGGGCAGATACAGTGAAACCATAATCACAGAAAACTAGCCAGTCTGGTAACACAGACCACAGCCTTGTCTAACTCAGTGAAACTAAGCCATGCCATGTGGGGCCACCCAAGACGGGCAGGTCATGGTGGAGAGGTCTGACAGAATGTGGTCCACTGGAGAAGGGAATGGAAAACCACTTTAGTATTCTTGCCTTGAGAACCCCATGAACAGTATGAAAAGGCAAAATGATAGGATACTGAAAGAGGAACTTCCCAGGTTGATAGGTGCCCAATATGCTACTGGAGATCAGTAGAGAAATAACTCCAGAAAGAATGAAGGGATGGAGCCAAAGCAAAAACAATACCTAGTTGTGGATGTGACTGGTGACTGAAGCAAGGTCCGATGCTGTAAAGAGCAATATTGCATAGGAACCTGGAATATTAGGCCCATGAATCAAGGCAAATTGAAAGTGGTCAAACAGGAGATGGCAAGAGTGAACATCGACATTCTGGGAACCAGCGAACTAAAATGGACTGGAATTGGGTGAATTTAATTCAGATGACCATTACATCTACTACTGCGGGCAGAAATCCCTTAGAAGAAATGGAGTAGCCATCATAGTCAACAAAAGAGTCTGAAATGCAGTACTTGGATGCAATCTCACAAACAACAGAATGATCTCTGTTCATTTCCAAGGCAAACCATTCAATATCACAGTAATCCAAGTCTATGCCCCAACCAGTAATGCTGAAGAAGCTGAAGTTGAACAGTTCTATGAAGACCTACAAGACCTTTTAGAAGTAACACCCAAAAAAGATGTCCTTTTCATTATAGGGCACTGGAATGCAAAAGTAGGAAGTCAAGAAACACGTGGAGTAACAGGCAAATTTGGCCTTGGAGTATGGAATGAAGCAGGGCAAAGGCTAATAGAGTTTTGCCAAGTGAACATACTGGTGATAGCACACTCTCTCTTCCAACAACACAAGAGAAGACTCTACACATAGACATCACCAGATGGTCAACATTGAGATCAGATTGATTATATTCTTTGCAGCCAAAGTTGGAGAAGCTCTATACAGTCAGCAAAAAAAAAAAAAAAAAAAAAAGACTGGGAGCTGAATGTGGCTCAGATCATGAACTCCGTATTGCCAAATTCAGACAAAAATTGAAGAAAGTAGGGAAAACCAATAGACCATTCAGGTATGACCTAAATCAAATCCCTTATGATTATACAGTGGAAGTGAGAAATAGATTTAAAGGGACTAGATCTGATAGATAGAGTGCCTGATGAACTATGGACTGAGGTTTGTGACATTGTACAGGAGATGATCAAGAACATCCCCAGGGAAAAGTAAGCAAAAAAGCAAAATGGCTGTCCGGGGAGGCCTAACAAATACCTGTGAAAAGAAGAGAATCAAAGAGCAAAGGAGAAAAGGAAAGATATACCCACTTGAATGCAGAGTTCCAAAGAATAGCAAGGAGAGATAAGAAAATCTTCCTCAGCAATCAATGTAAAGAAATAGAGGAAAACAACAGAATGGGAAAGACTAGTGATCTCTTCAAGAAAATTAGAGATACCAAGGGAACATTTCATGCAAGGATGGGCTGAATAAAGTACAGAAATGGTATGGACCTAACAAAAGCAGAAGATATTAAGAAGAGGTGGCAAGAATACACAGATCAGATCAGATCAGTCACTCAGTCGTGTCCGACTCTTTGCAACCCCATGAATCGCAGCACGCCAGGCCTCCCTGTCCATCACCAACACCCGGAGGTCACTCAGACTCACATCCATAGAGTCAGTGATGCCATCCAGCCATCTTATCCTCTGTCGGCCCCTTCTCCTCCTGCCCCCAATCCCTCCCAGCATCAGAGTCTTCTCCAATGAGTCAACTCTTCGCATGAGGTGGCCAAAGTACTGGACTTTCAGCTTTAGCATCATTCCTTCCAAAGAAATCCCAGGGCTGATCTCCTTCAGAATGGACCGGTTGGATCTCCTTGCAGTCCAAGGGACTCTCAAGAGTCTTCTCCAACACCACAGTTCAAAAGCATCAATTCTTCGGCGCTCAGCCTTCTTCACAGTCCAGCTCTCACATCCATACATGACCACAGGAAAGACCATAGCCTTGACTAGGTGAACCTTTGTTGGCAAAGTGATGTCTCTGCTTTTGAATATGCTATCTAGGTTGGTCATAACTTTGCTTCCAAGGAGTAAGTGTCTTTTAATTTCATGGCTGCAGTCACCATCTGCAGTGATTTTGGAGCCCAGAAAAATAAAGTCTGACACTGTTTCCACTGTTTCCCCATCTATTTCCCATAAAGTGATGGGACTGGATGCCATGATCTTCATTTTCTGAATGTTGAGCTTTAAGCCAACTTTTTCACTCTCCACTTTCACTTTCATCAAGAGGCTTTTTAGTTCCTCTTCACTTTCTGCCATAAGGGTGGTGTCATCTGCATATCTGAGGTTATTGATATTTCTCCTAGCAATCTTGATTTCAACTTGTGTTTCTTCCAGTCCAGCATTTCTCATGATGTGCTCTGCATATAAGTTAAATAAACAGGGTGACAATATACAGCCTTGACATACTCCTTTTCCTATTTGGAACCAGTCTGTTGTTCCATGTCCAGTTCTAACTGTTGCTTCCTGACCTGCAAACAAATTTCTCAAGTAAGGTGTGATGGCTGTGCTTTGCTGGAGCAGCCGAGAAGAGATACCCCACGCCCAAGGTAAGAGAAACCCAAGTAAGACCGTAGGTCTTGCAAGAGGGCATCAGAGGGCAAACACACTGAAACCATACTCACAGAAAACTAGTCAATCTAATCACACCAGGACCACAGCCTTGTCTAACTCAATGAATACACAGAAGAACTGTACAAAAAAGATCTTCACGACCAAGATAATCATGATGGTGTGATCACTAACCTAGAGCCAGACATCCTGGAATGTGAAGTCAAGCGGGCCTTAGAAAGCATCTCTACGAACAAAGCTAGCAGAGGTGATGAAAGTCCAGTTGAGCTATTTCAAATCCTGGAAGATGATCCTGTGAAAGTGCCACACTCAGTATGCCAGCAAATTTGGAAAACTCAGCAGTGGCCACAAGACTGGAAAAGGTCAGTTTTCATTCTAGTCCCAAAGAAAGGCAATGCCAAAGAAGGCTCAACTACCGCACAGTTGCACTCATCTCACATACTAGTAAATTAATGCTCAAAATTCTCCAAGACAGGCTTCAGCATACATGAACTGTGAACTTTCAGATGTTCAAGCTGGTTTTAGAAAAGACAGAGGAAGGAGAGGTCAAATTGCCAACATCCGCTGGATCATCAAAAAAGCAAGAGAGCGCCAGAAAAACATCTATTTCTGCTGTATTGACTATGCCAAAGCCTTTGACTGTGTGGATCACAATAAACTGTGGAAAATTCTGAAAGAGATGGGAGTACAAGACCACCTGACCTTCCTCTTGAGAAACCTGTATGCAGATCAGGAATCAACAGTTAGAACTGGTCATGGAACAACAGACTGGTTCCAAATCGGATAAAAGAGTACATCAAGACTGTATATTGTCACCCTGCTTATTTAACTTCTAGGCAGAGTACACCATGAGAAATGCTGGGCTGGAAGAAGCACAAACTGGAATCAAGACTGCTAGTAGAAATATCAATCACCTCAGATATGCAGATGACACCACCCTTATGGCAGAAAGTGAAGAGGAACTAAAAAGCCTCTTGAAAGTGAAAGAGGAGAGTGAAAATGTTAGCTTAAAACTCAACATTCAGAAAACGAAGATCATGGCATCCTGTCCCATCACTTCATGTGAAATAGATGGAGAAACAGTGGAAAACAGTGGCTGACATTATTTGTCTGAGCTCCAAAATCACTGCAGATGGTGATTGCAGCCATGAAATTAAAAGACGCTTACTCCTTGGAAGGAAAGTTATGACCAACCTAGATAGCATATTCAAAAGCAGAGACATTACTTTGCCAACAAAGGTCCATCTAGTCAAGGCTATGATTTTTCTAGTAGTCATGTATGGATGTGAGAGTTGGACTGTGAAGAAAGTTGAGTGCTGAAGAATTGATGCTTTTGAACTGTGGTGTTGGAGAAGACTCTTGAGAGTCTCTTGGACTGCAAGGAGATCCAACCAGTCCATTCTAAAGGAGATCAGTCCTGGGTGTTCTTTGGAAGGACTGATGCTAAAGCTGAAAGTCCAGTACTTTGGCCACCTCATGTGAAGAGTTGACTCACTGGAAAAGACTCTGATGCTGGGAGGGATTGGGGGCAGTAGGAGAAGGGGATGACAGAGGATGAGATGACTGGATGGCATCACCGACTCAATGAACATGAGTTTGAGTGAACTCTGGGAGTTTGTGATGGACAGGGAGGCCTGGCATGTTGCAATTCATGGGGTCACAAAGAGTTGGATATGACTGAGTGACCGAACTGAACTGAACTGAACTGAAAGAAGCCTCTTCAGTCTCTTCTTCAATCTACCCTCTTCAGTATTTCTCAGAAAAGGAGAGTTAATGAGATAAGTGGTAGTGATATGGGTGGGTATCCACCATTCTTTTGGAATTATAAGAAGAGAAAGCCTGAGAGCCACAGGCATAAAAAATTAAATCCAATGGCTCGGGATAGTCACTAAAAGGCATAGTCATTAAAAGGCAGTAAGATTCCAAGATTGCGAGCCCTCTGAAATCAACAGGAAATTAACAGGACCCACAAATAACTGAAGATCTTGTTAGGGAACCTATAGAGGAGATTGCAGTAGTAAGAGAAAATGGCTTTGATGAGAACTGTATTTCAGACTCCTGGTACCTAGTTAAAGGGGAGACAGTAAGATCTAAAAGTGGTCTAGACCAAGAGCAGCTCAGCTAAAGCTGAATGAGTGAGGCCCTGAAAAGAAAAGAGGAGCTACATCAGCTACACCTTCCAGCCAGGGATACCAGATGAGCAAGCCGCAACATGGGAGGAAAAAAAGACTGCACTGAGACTGGAAAAAAACAGACACATTATCCCACGAGGTTCTGTAAGTCTTCCTGTCCTACATGACATCATGTCAGTCTTATTTCTTCTCCCATATGCTCAGCCACCATCTTGGAGAGAATTTGCCACTGTAAGAAAGGACTAAAATCTGAAAGTCTAAGCATTCTTTCCTAGGTGTGTTGAGCAAAATCTGTAGGCGTTGTATGTGTAAATTGTAGGAACAGATGATATTTGAAATAAGACATGACTAAAATAGCCCTTCCCCCATCCTGCCACCTTCCAACTATAAAAATGAATAGTTGTTGAGAAAAAAACAAATCAGCTGCTGATAAAGAAAAGAAGCTATAGTTTCCCCAAATATCATAGCTGTATTATTAGCAGTCAAATTTGGAGTTCTGGGTAGATGCGTTTTAAATAACAAAGAATGTCAAGAGGTTGCTTGTTTGTTTTCTGTCCAGACACATTTTAAGTTAGTAAAGGAAAGAAAAACTGCCTTTTGAAATCTTCCCCTAGCAGAACAGAGCTTAACTCAAAGTGGATTTAAGGTCACAGCTGGCTTGATTTGAAGAGTCTCAGAAAGTTCCTTCCACTTTTCTTCCTCTTTCCTTTGAGTCAAATTTGCATCTACTTCTCTCAGTTACAGGGACAGAAATTCTACCCCTAGACTCAGGTCTTGAATATTAAAGGGAAGAGAAGTGAAATAAGAATTACAGTGATTTTAATATATTCTAAGCTCTGTTCTGGGTGATTTAAATAGAAGAGCGCAGCAGTTAGGGTTATTTATGGAGCCCTTACTGGTGCTGTGCATTGTGTTCGATACATAATCTCATTGAATCTTCACATTTCACACCAAACCAGAAGGTATTTATCTCCATTTTATAGATGGAGACATTTGGGATTAGAGAAGATAAATGACTTATCAACAAAGCAGAAGTATATTAAATGGTAAAGCAGAAAAAAAAAAAAAAAAGTCTTATTCCAAAGCTAATACCCTTTCTATCTATCCAACTGGTCTTATACAATTGTTTTAAATTGCAAATAACCCTCTAAGGTAATTCTCCATGATTTCCTACCAATAATCACTCAGAAAATTCTGGATAAACACATTAAAATAAAAATTCTTGAAGCAAGCCATCTGAGAGGAAGGCGATCAGTAAGGGGAAAATTGAGGCACTGAAGAAAACGAAGTTATTACAAAATGTATCCTAGCTTTAGCTCAGTCCACACTGCCAGTGTCAGGAACATAATAAATAATGAATAAATTTTTGTTAATTCAATAGATTTCACTTCTCCTTTTAATTCAATAGTCTTCACTTGCCCAACTCCACATTTTCCATGCAATTTAACCTAACCAGGTTTCAAACATGGTTTTGCTCTTTTACTGTGAACGATTATAAAAGAACTGACATCAACTTATATAAATGAAAACAGGTTCTGGAATTTACATTCCAGTTCCTACTCTTGGATCCTTGCTCATTTGGTTCTGTATTTTACTAGATGAATATATCCTGGGGGTTATGTCTCCCATCTACCCTCAGCTACTGTGATAAAATTTACATAATAAAATGGACCTCCGCCTTGGTTAGGCACTGTGAAATACTTTCCCTGGAAGAAATTAACTTCAACAATTTCATTCTACTGAAAACTGCCATGTGTAAAAGTTCATGGAAGATGCTTACAAGACTGCAAGGCAAGTTCAAATACTAGCCTCAAGTAATGAAACTGATGAGAGGAGGCATATAAAGTGCAAGCAGCTAAAAGAATAAAGGAAAGATAAAGGAAGAGGTTACAATAAATTGGTAACCAAGGATCTGTAAGTTTTCTTGGTGAAACAGTTTTGATTGCACACAAGACAGATGAGGAACAGTTTAAATTATGAAGCACCAAGGACTTGGATTTCTCCAGCTATCTTTGCAATACATCTTTCCATCATTGCACCAAGCACATATTTGCAACCACATACCCATGAGTACTTTGCCTGCATCTCACTGTCCCAGGACCTGGCTCAAATTTCATCCTCCTGTACTTTTAGCCAAGAAAGGCTTAAGGCATTAGCCTCTCAGGAGGATTTGTGCACTGAAGAATCACTTAAACAGTCAAGTGTTTTAATGATCTAAATGGGTAAATCAGTTTTAGAAGTTAATCATCCAAGGAGAGAGATTATGAGAGGAATAGTACAATTCAAGGGAATGCCAAATTACCCTATTTGGTCAGGCAGCACTGGCTTAGACATAGTAGAGAAGAGGCTTTGGTGCTACACAAAATGAAGAGCAGATTTTGTCTCTAGCACTCTCTGCCTGCATAGCTTTGGGCAGCATCAATAAATGAGCAAAAATTGTCTGTCATATAGTTGGCAACTACACACTGTAGCTACAATTATTACACCGTGTGATTAAACAGTATCATTAAAATATGTGGCAGTGTTTGGCATGAAGTTTTTGCTCAGTAAGTGTTAGCTTAATCAGAATCTACATTCTAATAAACCAACACATAGGAGCATCCCTGGTGTCTGATTATTTAGAAAGAGAAAATACACCATTTGTGCAACATGATAGAGTAAGAGTTTGTTGTTTTTCCTCTGGTAAAGAAGTTTGATTAAATTTCTCATAAGTTGTTCTATTTTGGGCTGCAGTGATGAAATTTTTGTGAAAGGCAAGTCTGGGAAGAAAATGAATACTGAATTTGAACCACTAACCCTCTTCTGCTGTTCAAGTGTCAACATGAGAAACTAAAAGCATTAATTTTGTATACCCATATATGAAGGCTAGGTGGAATGCAGGAAAATAGGACATTTTCTTCCTCTAGGTTTGATTTCACTCAATCTAGTGAGTTTTTATCTTTTAAAGACACAATGATGCCCTGGGGATCATATCACATAATATGCCAATTTATTATGTGAAAGCTTGTATTTTTGGTAGTGTGAATACCTGATAAATCTTTCAGATATCTTGGTATCTCTACACATTCTGTAAGATGTCAAAAATGTGACAAGAGGAGAGGAATTACACTCAGCTGAAAGGAATTCCTTACCAAGTTACAGAAGATCACTGAAGGATATTTCAAACCACAAGTATTAGAGAGTGGTCAGTTAAAAAAATAAACTGCAACTATTGAAAATAACTCTATGGGAAGAGAGCAGTTTTCCCTGTTATGCCTCAAAGATGAAAAAAAAAATCATATGTGCACCATCAGGCAAAAGTAAACCCAGCCCCACAAGGCACAGAACTGAATTCTGGTGAGAAAACAAACCTCAATTATCTTCTAGCTTGAATGGCAACAGATGGTTATATGATCAATAGGTTTGTAAAACTATGAAACTCACTTTAGAGGATAAAAATCCTCAATATTTCTCACTTAATCATATTCATGTATCTTCAACAGTGGAATAGGAATGTAACTTCTTAAGGAGTATGGACCACAAACCACCAAATGCAGAAGGTGCCCTTGTCAGGTATGCATCCACAATTTTCCTTAATACCATAACTGTGCGATCACTCTACCCTGACTACCACCACCATAAGCATAGTAATAATACTAAGAGCAGTGAGCAACACTGTAACACATCCAGTTAGAGACAAGTGCTAAGCAGCTTCAGTAGTGTCTGACTCTGTGACCCTATGGACTGTAGCCCACCAGGTTCCTCTGTCCATGGGATTCTCAGGCAAGAATACTGGAGTGAGTTGCCATGTATCTTAGCAATCCAAGGATCAAACCCAGGGATTGAATCCATCTTTTACATCACCTGCACTGGCAGGTGGGTTCTTTACCAGAAGTGCCATGGGGGAAGGCCCAAGAGCCCCCAGTATTTCCTGGAAAGCTGCTATTTGCTTCTTAGCCAGCTGGATGATATGAAATTCCTTTACACTTAAATCCCCCACCATTTTCAAGAGTTCAAACTCTTCCTGTATTGTCCATGTTTTCTTTAATGAGACAAATCTACAATTAGATAACTGTAAAGATAGTAATACCCTCAGTATTATATCAGGTAAGTTTGGATTGATGCTATTGGAATTTTTATTTTTAGGTGCAGGTTGGAGAGATTGTACCATTTGAAAGAATGACTGGAAATAATATCTGCAGATAATAATTCCAGTAGAGAAGAGGGATGACCCTGAGAGAAAAGTAGGTAGCATGAGTCCTGTAAGTACAGTGGACCTCACATAGGCTGAAATCAAGAGCAAATGATTTCACAGAACAGTCTTAGACTGGCTGTCTTGTGCTGGGATATACAAGGTTGCTACAGGGCCTCCACAACCCAAAGACATGGTCCTGAATGTTTTCATATGTATATTTGTGTGTCTCTATGTGAGTATCTGTATGAGAGAGAGAGAGAGAGGGAGAGAGAGTCTACCTACCAGGTTAAACATAAATCCCTGTGTACCTTCAGTGACCCCTTACTTGTGTTTAAAGTCATAGTAAATATTCCAGTTTCACATGATAACCTGATTTCTTTGCCTTTAGAAGCTTCAGGCTTTTCTTTTTCTTTTTTTTTCAAACATAGCATGATTATATTTTAATACACAACCAAAATATAAAACACCACAGTAAGTTGACAGCAATAAAATATGGTTTTTAATTTGCACTCCACTAAGACATTGATATACCAAGGAAAATGAAAGGAAAACAAAAAGCAGAGCAAAATGAAATAACACAAGAGACGTAACACAAGGACTAAGCATATAAGAAGATGACAGAACTTAACAGTAACAGAAGAAAAGGCAGTTTCTTTGTAACATCATATTGCCAAAGAGTAAAAATGTAACATATGTACAGTTGTAGGAAATATATCTACATAAACACTCGTAGATAAGATTGATGGTCTTTAGAAACTTCAGGCTTTATACCTAGCAGACTTGTCATTGTTCAGAGCTCTTAGAACTTCCCAGTCTTTCTCAGTGTGAACACTTAAGGGACTTACCCACCTAAGTAAGATCTGCCATTTCAAGTACAACTTTTTGAAATCAATGAGTTTGCCATTGTCTTGATGATGGGAGGTATAGATATTGACATCTGGGGAAATGGAAGTGAACTTTTAATTTACTCCATGTAGTCCCAGAAGGATAAGATGCATGTGGGTGATGTTTTCAATGTGCTTGGCTTTAGAGCTTGCATCTTTTCTAATTTATAATTTTAGTTGGGATTTCAGCCATTAATTGCAAAACTAGACCCAAAGGAGGAATGGGACATTAACTCAGGCCCTTGAATAGGAATCCAGTCCTTTCTGAGTCGAGTTCAGATTCTGGAGGCTTCTCTGGGGAATAAAGCAGCCTCAGACACAGCTTGGTCCCTTCTCTGAAGGGGATTTCTCTGCAGTTGAAGCAGTGGTTTCAGCAGTCCCATGCTCTACCAGCCCCATGTACTGAGCACTTGTGGTTGTGTTTATAAATGTTAATACTCCTTCTGGTGCTGAAGTGGACATGTCTGTCTGTGCTGGTCCTACTGACTTATGATTATCACAAATAAATATTTTCATGGTGACTGTGCAAAAAAATAATTAGTTTGTGACATTCTTAAAAAATATATTCTCTACCTGTCTAATATACTGAACATAAGCTAAGGTCTGCTTTGATAATTGTAATACTATTATTATTTGAATAATTAAGTTATAATTATCATTTTAATATTACTATAGAGTCATTATAATATCAATAGCACCCATTATAACAGTGTAAGTTGTTGAGGGATGTAAAATGATTAACCCCTGCATTACATGATTCCTGTCCATTGTACATTGCTTTTTTGTATTTGTTTTAAAACTTCCTTTCTTCTAAATAATAGGCTGTACCTTGTTGCTGTGCCAAGTTACTGCACAGTGAGTCACTGCAACTAGTTGCTTAAACGCCTTATGAGCTAAGAAAAAAGACAATCAAAAGTATATGCTGAAAGAGTCAATAAAATCTAATGGGAATCTGAAGATCTCCTTGTAGAAGGCAGTGCCAGGAATTCAATGTATACATTTCATCGCAAGACTGATAAGCCATGATACAACTTAACTCTGAGATTATGGGTGAAGTTGTAGGAAAATCTAAGAAAATAAACTTGGCATTAGTTCAACAATGTATTTCAACCTACTAATGAATGAATGAAACATCCACTGGGAACCCAGAATTCTTTATAAGTATCTGATTTCTCTCACTATATTATTACTATTTATCTTTCCATTGTATTCATTAGTCTCAGCACTTGAAAGGTAAGGATGACATTTATTTATACCTTCTCATCCCCAAAGACCAGCTAAGTCCTTGACACATATATAGATACTTAACTTATTGATTAGACAATAAATTAGTGAGTTTCCCCACCTCATCTCTTCAGTTAGAGTTCTTTGGTTGCAAGCAAACAAAATTGATTCTAGCTACAAGGCAAAGGAGGAAATTATTATAAAACATTGGACTGAAGTAGCTCAGAGAGTCAAAGAAATAGCTAAAAAATCAGGTTTAAAATAGAAAGAGCCTTACTATCTGGGGATCCAGATAGTAAATGTCACTACCAATTTCCCAAGGGAACTCTGCTGTCCAAAACAGTAGTTACTGTAAAAAGGTGGTTATTTACATTTTAATTAATCAAAATTAAATAAAACTAAAAATTCAGTTATTAAGTTACTCTAGCTAGTTACACTAGCCATGCTTCAGTGCTTAGTATTCTCACGTGGCTAGCAGTTATTAGACAGCATGGATGTATCTTATTTTCATGATTGCAGTGTTATCCATTGCTGGGGACCAGCCCCAGTTGATCCAGGGAGTTCAAGGTGTAGACGGCGTCGGTGAGGATCAGGATACAATAGTTATAATTAGAGATATAAAGAATAATAGAACGAGGATAGCTCAGTAGGAAAATTTAGTGGAGAAAAGAGGCTGAGTAGCTTGGTTTACGCGGGAGACCAATAAAACTTCAAGACAAGAAGTTTGCACCACTTACGTAGGCCGCAGGCGTCTTTCCGTTCTCCCGAAGGAGAGGAGACACTGAGGCCTCCCCGGTCTGATCTTAGAAGCCCAGGCATAGTTAGTAAGCATGGTGGGTTCCGCGCCCCAGATGGAGACTCAGCCAGAATTTGAGAGAGAGAGCGACATGGGGAGACCAGTCTTTCCAGGAACTGATCCCAATTCTTTATTTTCCATGGTCTACTTTTATACACCGAGATGGTATACAAAAGTCACGTGGGTCAGCAGCCCTGACTTTTATCAAAGTCAGGTGCTTCTTACAAATGTATACAGAGGTCTCAGGGGTGTTACATCATCTTCTGGCCCAGAGGCCTATTAACATTTTAAGGAACTTATTTTCTCTAAAGGTGATTATTTTAAAGTCAGGCACCACCCTCCAAAAGCATTGGTGTTGCATATCTATAGGGCAAAGTTGTGGTGGGTTGTACTCAAGGGTCCCAGGTTACAAACATTAAGGCTACTACTTACATTTCAATACACTGCCAAGGACACAGTAGGTAAGGGATATGGAGACTTAGCAGCAAACATTGGCCCAACAAGTGAAAAACCCTTCACCAATACAATTTCTAATCAGCCCATTATACTTATGCTAATAGTTTTCTAACTTCTCTAAAGAACCTGTTTTTTAGAAGGTTAAGAGCATCTTGTGCCTCCCACTGTTGGGAGGCTGTGAGCAATCACATGTGGCCGGAAAAACCTATTCAGGAAGGCTAGAGGATTTCCAAAAGGAGTTTGTAGGCTGAAACACTGTCACACTCAGGAATTATTAACTGGAGCTGTAAGTTAGCTCTTTTTTCAGAGAAAGGTAGTGGGGGACAGCTCCCTGTAAAGTCAGAGGTGTAGGTGAGAGCACAGGTAGTAAAGTAGGCAGGCTCTGGTTTTGGGGGTAGATGCTCGAGAACCTCCAAGGGGCTCCTGAGGCTTGATCTTGTGCCCTTGCGTTATTGCCAAGCCTCCTTCCTCATGACCTTTGTCACGGGCGGAGCGCTAATTCAAATCGGCTCCCAACAATCCATGATAACATTATGCTAGAATGAACCAGCCTCTGACAAGAATCACATCCATTTTTCCATTCTGGGTCATGCTACTAAAGATTAAAAACCAGGAGAGACTGTCTTTGGCTGAGCCTCAGGTGTGTGTTTACCAGGACTGTACAGAGCACATCAATGGAGAACAATGCCCAGACCACATATAATGCATAGAATACAAATTCCCCAAAGGGAATTTCATTTCTAACATTAGAAGAAGCAGGAGTGGAAATTTGGATGGAAGGAGAAATACAAATATTTACTACATATACCTATTTTGCATGTTCATATAATTTTAAAAGAGAATGTAGATGGCATTGAGCATTGCCATTTATCTATCAGTTAAGTGAAACACAAGGCAACCTCTTTAAAACTATCCATTCCCTCGACAAGCATCTGGATTGGGATATGCAAGGCTGCTTGATGCTCTGCCAGAAATTCTGGCAGGTAGGGCAGAAACACAAAGAGCCCTGGAACCATTTGCCTGGTCTCTTTATGTCTGAACTGTACTTTCCTTTAAGCCCTGTCTGGTGATAAAAGGAATTAAATGTTCTTATCAAAATCACTGCAGATGGTGACTGCAGCCATGAAATTAAAAGACGCTTGCTCCTTGGAAGGAAAGTTATGACCAACCTAGATAGCATATTCAAAAGCAGAGACATCACTTTGCCAACAAAGGTTCGCCTAGTCAAGGCTATGGTCTTTCCTGTGGTCATGTATGGATGTGAGAGCTGGACTGTGAAGAAGGCTGAGCGCCGAAGAATTGATGCTTTTGAACTGTGGTGTTGGAGAAGACTCTTGAGAGTCCCTTGGACTGCGAGAAGATCCAACCAGTCCATTCTGAAGGAGATCAATCCTGGAATTTCTTTAGAAGGAATGATGCTAAAGCTGAAACTCCAGTATTTTGGCCACCTCATGCGAAGAGTTGACTCATTGGAGAAGACTCTGATGCTGGGAGGGATTGAGGGCAGGAGGAGAAGGGGACGACAGAGGATGAGATGGCTGGATGGCATCACTGACTCGATGGATGCGAGTCTGAGTGACCTCCGGGAGCTGGTGATGGACAGGGAGGCCTGGCGTGCTGTGGTTCATGGGGTCGCAAAGAGTCAGACATGACTGAGCGACTGATCTGATCTGATCTGATCTGATCAAGTTTGGGAAGGCTAGCACTTCTGGTTTCAAAGGGTCACTTTTGATTATGCAGCAGCCTTCAGCTTTAACAAGGAAGAGGAAAGGAAAAAGAGGATTTTGTCACTACATAGCATTACAATACTCATTTTCACAACACAAACTGCCTTAGTTAAATATCTCTAGCTTGATTATGACGGCAGATCATAGTTCACAGTTCCTTGTGGTCTCACAGTAGCATGCATGCAGGAAAACACATCCAAAACCTAAATCCGCGGCATGAGTTTCACAGTCAACCTGCCAAGAACTCAGCACTTCACTCTTTACCAAAGTTTGAACGAGAAAAAGCAGGTATCCAAAACATGAAAAATGTTTTGAAATGGCGATTGGGCTGGTGGTTAAGAGCCCTGGACTTTGGTTCCAGCTTGGAGACTCAGATTACCCTAGTGTAAAAGAAAAGAATTGGATTATGTGATCTTCAGGGTCTTTTTGGCTCCCCAAATTCTTTTTCTGACTGTGCTGTTACATAACCACAACCACACTGTCTGTCCTCTAACCCCACTAAATCATTCTCCCCCAGCATCTCCTGTTTGTTGGACTCAGGACTGGATCATTTTAGCATGACCCTTTTGGGTGCATTAATTTGCCTTCTGCTTACTTTATTTTTCTTCCCTCTCTCCAACAAAGTAGCCAGGCCCTTAGTAGTTTCTTGCTTTTCTTATTTCCTTTTTTCCAGGGTTAACATCAGAAGCAGTTTGAAGTCAAGAGATATTCTTTTATTTGTATAGACATAAACTCACTGAGAGGATTACTCTGAAAATCTCCAAAGAGAGGGGATCAAAGAAAATGAGTTTTAGAAAGATGCAAGAGAGAGGAAAGAACGTTTTTTCTAGACTGGGAAAGTGAGACAAGAGTGGTTATTTGACAGCATGTTTCCTACATATGCTTTCCTACACCTTGAAGACAAGGGTGTGACTTTTCACAGCATATCTTAGGGGCCTGGACAGTCGGAAGCAGTGTTCCCAGACTTGGAATCCCACCACCAGGTGTGCCACTTATACCAGCAGAGGTTGGCTGTGACTGAAGTGGAGACTGAATGATGACGGAGGAAAGAGACAATGAGTATCAGTTATGATTTCAAGAATAGCTGCAGCAGCAGACTCTGCCGTGATCTTACTAACCTTCCTATTATAAGTTTTCACAGGAAAAGAAGTGAACCATATCCTAGAATAGCTTAGATATGGAGGAAGAAGTAGAGCTGATCAGAAGTACATGGACTGTAGTGGACACTACACTGCACTCACAGACCTTCCCTTCAGTAGTAAAGGCCAATTTTCCTTATTGCTTAGAAGCCTGCAGCCCTATAACCCTCAGTTGTCAGCCCTAACCAGGAATTTCCCTCAGCTAAACGTTATATTCACTTTTCAAGGGTAGCCTGCATATCCGCTCAAAGTGAGGGTGCTCAGGAAAACTCCAAAAACCTGCTCCAGTCTCTGAGATCCCAGTGGATTTACTGAGTCTTTTGAATAATATAAGCCCAATTCCCCTCTCTGCCCAATCCTGCTTCCTTACTTTGTATACTGTACATGTTAATCCTGAGACCATCTCTAATAATATTTCTGCACACAAATCCCAACCTTAGAATCTGTGTCTCAAGTGCCTGACCTCAATCTTATATGTAAGAAATCATTTCTCCCTCATTTGAAATCACTTGATCCTTGATCTCTTCTTTCAGGCTCTCTTATCCATTCAGTATTTACTGAAAAACACAGGAATTGTGCTTCACTGGAAAGTGACAAGAATTGTGATAAGCCTTTAAATCCAAAACTAGACAAAAGACAGATACATTTACTCCCCTCATATGTATGCTAACAATTTTTGCGTCCCTATGCTAAATATGTCTGATCTAACTCATTTGAAAGGCTTTCCATAGTTTTGAGAAGCATCAGTTTCAATCAGTTCCTCGGGACAGAAACCACATCATCATATCTGCATCAGTTCCAGAATCATAAAGAAAGATAGGTCAAAAAGCAAAGGGAATTAACTAGTGTTGTGTGATACCAGTTAACTGACTAAGAAAAGTATGCTATAATATTCACTTTTTCCTTTTACACATGGAGAAACTAAAACATAAACTAGTTTATGTAACTTGCCAGGACCAAAAAAAAAAAAAAAAAAAAGTCAGGTTTGAGCTCCAGAAGTGCCTTGATTTGCAATATGTGTTTTTTTTGTAACCAACTCCTCTGTACATTACACAAAAGGACATATAAGAGACCTTAGTAATTGTCTGATGAATGAGGGAATAAATGAGACAATAAATGAATGGGCAATTATCTATAGGTTACAGGAGCTAAATGTCTTAGTTTGTGACTTCTATGCTAGTTTTGGAGGCTTTTCTGTTGAGGAGAGGTTCACATTTCCTCATCATTTTGCAGCTATTATGATGTGCTCTTCATGGATGTTACAGAGTGGAAATAATGCCTGCTCTATATTTGGCTCTATGAACTTTCAGCTCCAGGGGACAGGGTTAAAATTTACCATTATAAATCACTCCCAGACTTAGTAGAATTGATGGAGATGTCTGCTTTCAGGGGACACCATAGCCAGAGGAAACCTTTCTTATGTAAGGAAACAAATAGTCCACTGCTGAGGATAACTTAAGGACAAAAATCAAAAGTCAAGGAAAATAAGACTCACATCTACTGGGCTGCAGAGAACCAGAGTAGGAAGCTCCTAAAAAGAAATCTTGATTCTTTCTAATCTACCTATACCACACTCTCTCTTTATTCCACTTAAAGGTAAGACATTTTTATGGAAGATTATTTAGCAAGGATTTACTGCACAAGAGAATATGCGGTCCAAACTCCCTGGTCAAGTTTGCATATGACTGATTTGTAACTCAATCCTTAAATGGGTTTCACTATCAGTTTCCTTCTTCATGGTCTCTATGGCCCAGATATGGCATAAAGAGAAAATAGGCATAATTTCTTACATCTCAGAAAAAACTGTTTTGGGGCCAGATCTCCAAAAATATAGTTGATTACAGAATAAGACAGTTTTGCAGCTCAGCCCCACTGGAACATTATATAGTACATTTTACTTTCTAACATTTTCATTATCTTATGTCTATTTTTATTATTTTGATTTTGCTTCATTACATCATGGTCATGGCTGCCTTTGTCTATTACGATATCCCAAAGATCCATAAAGAGTTTCTTTCTTATTATATGTGGCCCAAAGATAAATCCACTTAAAATGAGCTTTAACAAGGAATACTTATCCCTACAAATAGCTATCTCTTCTTGTTACCAAGAAAGATAGAGTAGAGTAGAGCAAATCTAAATGGGCTGTTAAAATGGGAGGTTTCTGATTGCCTGCTCTGGAGAACTACTCAAGGTACATTTTGAAAATGTGCCTTCATTATGGAAAGTGGCAGCTAGCCTTGCTGATGAAAATTCTTTAGCTTTCACTGTCTTTGACATATGCTGGTGCCTGAAATCATGACGTCTATACTCCACCAGTTGAGTCCACTCTGCTTCTAATGTTCCCTATAAGAAATTAGCAAATCTAAAGTGTGTGATAGTATATTCTATCACTGTTTTGCTGGTCATCTTTAAGAAACACATAGAGAGGATACTTTAGTTAAGAAAAAAAGACAAATGGTAAATTATTTCCATTCTTTAATTTTCCTAATATGAAAGTGGAAAAAAAAAAGGAAGATTAGACAGGAAAATCAAAACTGACTGCATATTGGGTTAGGTATTGTACTTATTGTTTCTCTCATCCTCATGGCAACTATTAACTACATTGTACAAATAAGATTTATGAGATTCCAAAAGTTCCGAGAATCAAATGAGACTATCCAAGGATGTGCATTGTAGGCTACAAAGCACATCATATATGAAAAGTCCTATTCTTTTATTTTGGGTATGATTAAAAATATATTAACAGCAATTAATGGTTTATTTATAGTTTTCTGATTTCTATCAATTTTAATACCAGTAGCCAGAGGACATAACTTACACTCTTATTTATTTAACTCATATTCAATTTGTCTTAGAGCTTAATAAGAAGCAATCATATTATTTAGTTACCTTCAACTATAGCAAATATCGGAGAAGGCAATGGCAACCCACTCCAGTACTCTTGCCTGGAAAATCCCATGGATGGAGGAGCCTGGTAGGCTGCAGTCCATGGGGTTGCTAAGAGTTGGATAGCGACCATAGCTGGTCGCTAAGACTTCACTTTCACTTTTTACTTTCATGCATTGGAGAAGGAAATGGCAACCCACTCCAGTGTTCTTGCCTGTAGAATCCCAGGGACCGGAGAGCCTGGTGGGTTGCTCTCTATGGGGTCGCACAGAGTCGGACACAACTGAAGCGATTTAGCAGCAGCAGCAGCAGCATAGCAAATATAAAATACTTATTTAACCTTATCTAGTTAATGATCTTCAAATTATAAAGGCACAAAATGATCATAAAAATAACTCATATATTCCAAAGTATTAATATAGGTCTATCTTTATTCTTGGAGAAGGCAATGGCACCCCCTCCAGTACTCTTGCCTGGAAAATCCCATGGACAGAGGAGCCTGATAAGCTGCAGTCCATGGGGTCGCTAAGAGTCGGACTCAACTGAGCGACTTCACTTTCACTTTTCACTTTCACACATTGGAGAAGGAAATGGCAACCCACTCCAGTGTTCTTGCCTGGAGAATCCCAGGGACGGGGGAGCCTGGTGGGCTGCCGTCTTGGGGTCGCACAGAGTCAGACACGACTGAAATGACTTAGCAGCAGCAGCATCTTTATTCTAAGTTGAACTTAGTTTGCTAATTTCCACTATATATTGATTGTATGTCAATTTTTCCTAGTAGCTGCATTCACTAAGAAACAAATTACTATTACAAGCTAGAGACAAGCATGGTAGGTAGTAGAAAAATGCACGACTCTGACTATCTAGTCAGTGGTTTATTGAAGTGGAAGAAGGAACAGACTCTAATGATGAGAATGAGTAATTTCATTGAGAGCACTTTACTGTCAGAAAGAACCCAATGTCATGTTCCCTCAGAACAGCCTCCTTCGAGCTCTCCATCACTCCCCCAGTGTGTGCCTTCTGTCTCACTTGCTGGACCACTGTAATGTGTCTTAATGGGGCTTCCTAACTTCAAACACTTCCCTTCCACACATGACCACATTTGTTTCAGTTATTTTTAAAAACACAAAGGTAACCATGTTACTTTCTTCCTCATAAGAATTTAATGGCCCCAAAGTATTTAATTGCCAAGGACCAGAACCTGCCGACTCAGCCTAGCACAGTCTGGGTAAACAGTTGTGAAAGTAATTCCACTCCCGTCTTACTTTACTCTCTTATTTCTTCCAATGCACAGCTGATATTTCAAGCACACTAGACTGAGTTCTAGACTCAAACTCAGCTTGGCCCCTCCTACTTGATACTTCTTCTGTGGTAATCCCTCTCCACGAATTGCCTAAACTGTCACTCCCTAATTCATCCAATCATTCCAGGTAGAGATCTACCTCTTTCAAATCCATGTTCAAATTCTACCTCTAATTTATACAAATCTCAAGAATGACTAAATGTTGCCTTTCTCGCTACTACCATGAGTGGTAACTCAGATTTCAAATTAAACTTAATTACAGGAAATATTTATTATAAATGGGAATTTGCAAACTGAAATTAATATTAATCACATTTTATCTTCAGAACATTTCTGTAAAGTGTATATTTTAATTCCTATTTTTTATAAGAGAAAATTAAGACTTTATTGTATAAAGCCAAATAATGTTTTCTAAAATATTCAGAAACGTCTTTTGCAAACAGTAATTTCCACAATTTGGTGACATTTATAAACAAGGGTAACTGAATAAATGCTCACATATGCAGTTGATTTTTAAAGGAAAAAATATAAGTTTTTAGTCCCTTCACTAGAGTTGTCACTTACATAAAACCCAATACATCACTGAAGGAGTATATTTTATTTTTAATATAACATAATTCCAGATGCTTCATTAAATGCCTTGATAGAACCTTGAAACAATTTATTCTATGCCCCAGCACCTCAGAATCGCTAATGAATCATAGATCAGAAGGACAGACAAAATTAAGCCATTTGTCAGTAATGATGAATGAAATATCAGGCAAGTAGGTTAAAAAACTCAGCTTCACAAGTACCAGATGATGAAAGTTTAACTCCAGTTCATGTGAAGTATAAAGGCATGGGGTTTCAACTAACAGAACATTTAATGTTATTAAGAACTGAGACATATCCATGAACAAACATGAAATCATGGGCTTTGGGAAAGAGGCACAAAATCCAGGACAAAACAGCTCTCATATTCTCTGCTCCAGTTAGCATGTATCTCTAACAGGTATGAGTTCAACCTTGATAAAATATGGTACTTTCTAATAATGGTGAAGAGGATAATGAAGGGTTTGAAAATCAAGTGTTGTGGGGAATTATTAAAGGAATTGATGATTATAGCCTAGTGTAGAGGGTGGGGAAGATTCAAGGAAGTCCACCACTGAAGCACAGAATAATAATCAATAAATGAAGGTTACAGATGGTAATTTTAACAATCTGAATAGAGAAACCCATTCAGTTAGAACTCAACAAAAGCAAGCTATGATTCCCTTTGGTTCCAAAGATATCCCTTTTTCCTGACTCTTTCCCATTGCTTAAAATGATGCTGCTCAAAATGAGATCTTCCACGAACTAAGAGCTTACAATAAACTGAGAGTTTCATGCCGCTTCTTGCAGAAAGTCTTGATACATATAAAACAGCTGAACTAATTGGTGTGCTTAGTGACCTAGCACATTTACATCCTGGTGAAGCTCTCAATCTTGTAGATGAAAAAATCACACTTCATCTTATTATAAGGTTCTGTACTTCTTCTACCCTCTATCCACAACCACAAGATGTAATCCTCAAAGCTATGTTGCCCAACTCTTATAAACAAAATCATTATATACACCCAGGATATCATGGACATTTCTAATATTAAATATTCTATCCCCTTTTCCTCAAAGAGTAACCTTGAAGTGTTAGAAGAGGCATGCTGATTTTTTTCTCAAAAATATGATATAAATGAACTATCCTTTTGCCTTCTCACTGAAAGAATATTAGAAAATCATAATTATAACACTACATGGATATTTTTTCATTCTATCAGTGATGAAAACTTTGTCAGAAAATAAGATAAAAGTCTAAGCATGTCAACTAAAGTCATCAGCAGTGGGACAGTGTCCATTGTTAGTACACTGGGGTACATTTTGATTCCCCCGAAATTCTGATGTACAGGTAGCTCCCTGCTCCATCCTTGAATTTAGTAGCCCTGTTAAAAAAATAAATTCAATGTACACCTGTAATCTATTAAGACTGAGGCTGTCATCTGTACAGCTGGACCACTTATCTCTGCCAGGGTGGTTGGCCAGACTGGAGGGATATACAGCAACTGTTGCACAGCCCTCCCACTAATATCCTCTGATCACTCCTGAGAACTTGAATAATAGGTGTCAGAATCCATTATCACTATCAGGACAATAGCATCTCGATTCCAGAAACATGGTCCTTTCTTGGATCTAAACTTATGTGCATGCAAAAGTCACTCAGTTGAGTCCAACTCTTTGCAACCCCATGGACTATAGCCCTCTAGGCTCCTCTGTTCATGGAATTCTTCAGGCAAGAATATTGGTGTGGGTAGCTGTTCCTTTCTCCAGGGGATCTTCCCAACCCAGGGATATAACTCAGGTCTCCCTCATTGCAGGCAAATTCTTTACCATCTGAGCCACCAGGGAAGCCCAAGTATACTGGAGTGGGTAGTCTATCCCTTCTCCAGGGGATCTTCCTGACCCAAGAATTGAACCAGGGTCTCTTGCATTGCAGATGGATTCTTGACCAGTTGAGCTATCAGGGAAGCCCAAACTTTTATGCACAGACTCTAGGGGGAAAAAAATTTTTTTTCAAGCTTGGGAAAGGAGTACAAGACTGTATATTGTCACCCTGCTTACTTAACTTATGTGCAGAGAACATCATGCTAAATGTCAGGGTGGATGAATCACAAAATGGAATCAAGATTGCTGGGAGAAATATCAACAACCTCAGATATGCAGATAATACCACTCTAATGGCAAAAAGTGAAGAACTAAAGAGCCTTCCTTTAACATGTTAAGTCAGAATACCTGTTGTTCATTTAGGCTAGCTATCAGTAAGGAAGAGTATATTAAAAGTCCAATTGGGGGTGCTAGTTAATGCAAGTTACATCATGGCATGTGAACACATATAACTTGCTATTAAGTTTCCTTGGAAAATAAAGATTATTACAGGAAAAAAGAGACAAACAATAAACAGAATATATAAATCTATGTTATTCATTATAATACTACAAATATTTATTAGTTACCTATGATGGTTCAAGGAGAAGGCAATGGTACCCCACTCCTGTACTCTTGCCTGGAAAATCCCATGGACAGAGGAGCCTAGTGCGCTGTAGTCCATGGGGTCACTAGGAGTCGGACACGACTGAGTGACTTCACTTTCACTTTTCACTTTCATGCATTGGAGAAGGAAATGGCAACCCACTCCAGTGTTCTTGCCTGGAGAATCCCAGAGACGGGGGAGCCTGTGGGCTGTCATCTATGGGGTTGCACAGAGTCGGACACAACTGATGTGACTTAGCAGCATGATGGTTCAAGTATTTGATAAGGCAGCCAGAAACAGTAATGTTATGAATACAAACTCTATCTTCAAGGAGCTCAGTGTAATAGGGAAGCAAATGTACATACAAGTGATTATGTGGCAAGATGAGAGGGGCAATAAAAAAAATAAGTATAAGAAATAGAACTACAGAACAATCAGTGATTAATTCTAATTTGGAAATTCAAGGAAAATCGTTAAAGGGGACAATGCCAGGTTATGACTTTAATGAATGGATGGGCTTTCTCAGGTTGATGAATAATGGAGGGGAAAGAGAAAGTTTCAGATAGAGAAGACAGCTATGTAGAGGAACAAACACATGAAATCACATGGAAGCTTCAGGGAATTAAAAATAAATTCATATATTCTGAACAGAGTGCATGTGGTCAAAGAAAAAAAAAAGGAAAAAAACAGGAGAGATGAATGACAGAAGACTAGAGAGATTGCAGGGGTCACAATATAAGTGGTCTAACATACAAAGTTGGTAAACTTTTGCCTTTTGCATTTAGGTAATCAGATGCCACAGAAGGTTTTAATTAGTGAAGCAATATAATCTGATTTGTATGTTAAAAAGGTGATTTTTAATGACAATATAGAGAATGAACTGGGGTGAAGTGTGAAAAGGGGAAATGCAACCAATTATATGTATTCAATAAGCTTTTACAATATATACCTAAAGCTTTTACTCATACTATGACACTTATGATCTCAAGCAATTGGGTAGTCCATGATGGACTACACCAGGTTAAAGAGTAGAAATTCTGCCTCCCCAACATCATCCTGTGAGACTAAATTCAAAGTCCCTTCCCCATTTCTTTGCTGTATTGTCCATTAAACCTAGTTCTATTTCCATTCCTCTAAAGAAAAATCAAAGTTATAATCTAGCTAACTGTCATTTCCAGGCATGTGAAGCAGGATAAACCCAACTAGGCACAGCCAGAACTTTGGCATAAATCAGTTAAGGACATGGAGAGGATAGAGATTTGGGGAAAAGCAATGGATAAAGGAAAGTGAAAGTGAAAGTGAAAATCACTCAGTGTGTCAGACTCTTTGCTATCCCATGGACTATTACAGTCCATGGAATTCTCCAGGCCATAATACTGGAGAGGATAGCCTTTCCCTTCTCCAGGGGATCTTCCCAACTCATGGATTGGATCCAGGTCTCCCACACTGCAGGTGGATTCTTTACCAGCTGAACCACCAGGGAAGCAGAAGAATACTGGAGTGGGTAGGCTATCTCTTCTCCAGTGGATCTTCCCAACCCAGGGATGGAAATGGGGTCTCCTGAATTGCAGGCAGATTCTTTACTGACTGAGCTATCAGGGAAGCCCATGAATGAATGAAGGAAGCTGCTTGTTTTGTGAGTAAGAATGAAGAGCAAGAGGTCATTGTGAATCCTTCACAGGCAAGGACATTTGCAACCATAGTTACATCCATAATGTGTGGCACATAGCAGTATTTCAATTAATGTTGACAGAAATAATTTTAAAAATAAGAATGAAGAAGTGGGAAGGAAGGGAGGAAAGAAACTAGAAGAGTAGGAAGAAGGGGAAGGGAAGAAAGAGGGAAGGAAATCATACAAGAGGAAAATTTCATTGTGGGGGGATTCTAGCAAAATTAAATTAATTAAACTCATAAGGGAACAAATTTAGATAACTATAAGATCTAAAGAGCCACCATTTTACATATAAAATCATGATTAAAATACAATTATTTTTCTTAAATTGAAGGTTTCAGTGATGAACATAGATGTTGACAGTTTAGCCCTCAAGGGAAATTCAGGAAGCCAGGAATTGCTCACTCAGCTGTGACACCACTGACAAAGATCTAAAAAGAACAGAACATTTGGTGAAGGAAAAAAAAAAAAAAAAAGACTGAATTCATGAATGCTTTGATGTGATCAACAGCATTTTCTGATATGCAGAGAGCACATGTCAAAGAGATGGACAAGATCAGCTCTCAAGAGGCTGAAGAAATCAGCTCAGAAAACTTCCAGCCACTTCACCTTGGCCTGACTTGGCTGATTATCAGAGATCCCTGAAGGATAATTGCATTAAAGTTGATAGAAGCATAATGTGTACTGTGTGTATGTTAAGGAAAATATAAAATGAATCACTTTCTCTTCATTTCAGGTTGCTACATTAGCAACAGAAGACTTCTTCAGCTGCATGAAGTTGGTAAGATTGTAGTTTCATTTGTATTTCCAATGAGCTTGGGGCCTTTGGAAAAAAGTTAAAAGCATTTGAGTAAATGTCCCTAAATCTTATTGTCATTTTAAAATTCAATGCATTGGGAAATCTGAGTTGTACAACATGTCAACTTGAGAGGAGCTAAATTTACTGCTCTCTAGTCAGCCAGTACTGTTCTTTTATAAGCCTACAAGTCTATTGTATCAAGCTCATTAACCTGTAGACAGTTTTAAAGCCTTCTACAAAAAAACTCATTTACAACACTGAATGGGTTAGGTACTGAATGCCCTGATTCTGTATGTTGTCAGCTCGTTGTCTGAAAACTCACTTTAGAGAGGATACTGTTGTATGCAGTCCTTGCTAAAAATAAATTTGAAGCAGGCAATTTTTATTTCTTTTATGTTTCAATCCAATTTAACATGGGAAGTAATTTACTGTAGTGTTTAAGAGCATAAGCTTCATGGTTGGATGTTTGAATCCCACCTTTGCCACTCACTAAGCTGAACAATTTTGATCAAGTATTAAGCATATCTGTATCTTCATTCTCTCAACAGGAAAATGGAAACAGTAAGGCTGCCTATATAACTTAGAGCATCATTCAGTTAAGTTCAGTTGCTCAGTTGTGTCTGACTCTTTGCAGTCCCATGGACTGCAGCAAGCCAGGCTTACCTGCCCATCACCAACTCCCGGACCTTGCTCAAACTCACGTCCATCGAGTTTGTGATGCCATCCAACCATCTCATCCTCTATCAGCACCTTCTTCTCCTGCTTTCAATCTTTCCCAGCATTGGGGTCTTTTCCAATAAGTCAGTTCTTCACATCAGGTGGCCAAAGGATTGGAGTTTCAGCTTCAACATCAGTCCTTCCAATGAACATCCAGGACTGATTTTCTTTAGGATTGACTAGTTGGATCTCCTTATAGTCCAGGGGACTCTCAAGAGTCTTCTCCAACACCACAGTTCAAAAGCATCAATTCTTCAGTGCTCAGCCTTCTTTATGGTCCAACTCTCACATTCATACATGACTACTGCAAACACCATTAGCTTTGACTATAGGGACCTTTGTCAGTAAAGTAGTGTCTCTGCTTTTTAATATGCTGTCTAGATTGGTAATAACTTTTCTTTCAAGGAGCAAGCATCTTTTAAACTCATGACTGCAGTCAACATATGTCAAAGCATCATTGGGAACACTAAATGAATTAACCCTTGGAAGGTTATTATTATACCTGATATTTCTTAGAGCATGGTGCATAGTATACCTGGCACAAAATAAATACCATCAAAATATCTGGTATAGTAGTAATGTGTGTGTGTGCTTAGTCACTCAGTCATGTTCAACTCTTTGTGACCCCATGGACTGTAGCCTGCCAGGCTCCCCTGTCCATGGAATTTTCCTGGCAAGAATACTGGCGTGGGTTGCCATTTCCTACTCTGGGGGATCTTCCCATTCCAGGGATCAAACTCACATCTCTTGCGTCTCCTGCACTGACAGGCAGATACTTTACCATTGTACTACCAGGGAAACCCCATAATAATATTTATTAATATTGTTATGAATACGCTATCTTTTTGGCCACTCTTTAGCTGCTAATGTCCCTACATTCCCATTCCATAAATTTTCTGTTTGCTTAAAATTTTTCTTTACTCCATACTAATTTATCTGCCATTAAAAAAAGAAACTATTTCAATGCTCTTCGCATACATATATATAAATTTCTCTGTCTCTCTTTGTGAACCTGAATGCTCACCTATGCACAGATATATACAGACATAAACCTACTTTTCAGAAAACAATATTTGCCTTTAATTCATACTATGAATCTGATGGTCTAACCTGAAAAGAAATGCTAGTTATTGCCCATTAAATTGATTTTATAATCAAAAATAAATCATGGTCCATGATTTGAAAAAAATTTTCTAAAAGACAGGGGCTAATCAGATAAACTGCTATATTATTAAATAATGATGTTAAGTAATGAGTTAGCCCTAGAACAACAGGTTTGCCTATTATTAGAGGCCTAAAATGACTTAATCTAAAAAAAAAAAAAAATGTATGGAAACGATAGATAGGCAGGATCGATTTTTCACTGAAACATACACTTCCACACCATAAATCCATGTTAAATGTAATCCATTCCTGAGTCTGATAAGTTCTTCTATCAACAACTGTCTTTGTAATATCTTCGTGATTCAGAACAGGGCATTAAAATAAAGGATACATGTCTGAGACAATTTCACCAATAATCTAAAACAAACAAATAATTTGTGTGGTGCGTAGTCTCAGAAAAGGCTGACCAGAAATTATCCACTTAAGAAAGAACTGATAATGCCAGAAAAGATTCCATTAGTAGTACTGTGACTAAAAGCTGATGGATTCTTACTGGTGTAGCTTTCTGAATATTCTGATAGAACAATACAAAATAATACTGCATCTCCTGGATAAATGAGACAATTGCTTAGTTGATTCTATTTAGAAAATAAACTTATAAATAACTTGTTCCCATGACAGTCTAAAATAATTAATTTTGTCATCAGTATATGCTAAAAACCTTGTACATGCAATCAATCTCTGGGAGCCTAGGGAAGTCAATGAACCTTTTCTTTTTAAAAAAATTTTCAACCCACAATATCAAACACTGGGAATAAAAAGAAGGATGATCATATTAAAGTACTAATCAATTTATAAGGCCCCTGACAGTCCTAGAACCCAAGTTAAGATCTATATGACCATGAAAAAATATTATATACATAGAATGAGAGAGGGTTCTTTTCTTACCCAGTTCAACCACTTCCTTGAAGAAGTAAATAAAACAACTTACACTCTGATAAATTAGATGTGATCTATTACAATTTAATCCAAGTTGTGTTTTTTTTTATTATCCATTTTTCTTTTTGATATTAGGGTAATACAGTTAGATATGAAGACAAACACATTCCTGAAGAATGAATTCCACTAGTAGCACTACAAAACTAATCATGTTATTTGTATCAATTAATTTCATAAAATGTCAGTACAAAATAGTCTTTAAACATGAATGCTTAGACATGCTAGGTTGGAGAAACAGAAAACTTCTGTATGCATTGTGCAGGTTGCCAAACTCCATGATCACCTTTGTTTGGGATGATAGCCTATGTATTTCTTCATCTGGATGTTGTTAAAATGATGACTATCTAAAACTGAAGCATCATGCTTACCACCATTTTGTCACTATTTTGATGTTTCATCTTTGGAAAACTGTCAATGAGTTTCCTCCATTCTGCCTTGTTATAACTGACCAAATATATATTTCCATGTAAGCCATCTAAAGAATTGGCTTTCTCAGACTCAATTCATGATTCCTGGGAGAGCTGTGGAAGAAAAGAGAACCTCTGAAAATAACATTTGTTGACTGATACAAGATGATGGAGTAGAAGGACATAAGCTTAATTACTCTCATGAAAACACCACAAACTGCTGAACAACCACTGACAAAAAAGACTGGAACCTAACAAAAAAGATATTCTACAATCAAAGCCAAAGAGGAAGCCAAAACCAAACTGTGGGAGGGGTGCAATTGCAACTCAAATCCCATGCTTGCTAGGCGGGCAACTTACAAACTCCAGATATATCACAGAAGTTCTTCCACAGGAGTGAGAATTCTGAGCCCCATCTCAGCTCCATAGTCTGGGGGTCTAGCAGTGAAAGGATGCACCTCCAGAGTATTGACTTTGAAGGCCAGAAGGGCTTGATCATAGGAGCTCCACAGGACTGAGGGAAGCAGAAGCTTTCCTCTCTTGGAGGGCACACACAGGGTCTCATATGCACTGCATCTCAAAGAAAAAGCAGAGACTTCATAGGAGACTGGGCAAGACCTACTTGCTGGTCTTAGAGGGGCTCCTGGGGAGGTGAGGGTGTGGCTTTGGCTCTCTGTGGGGACAGAGACAGTGGTGGCAGTGGTTCTGGGGAGTACTCATTAGCATGAGACCTCTTGGAGGCTGCCATGTTCTCACCAAGATCTGGCTCTACCCAGTAGCTTAGAGGCCCCCAGGTTGGAACATGCCAGGCCAATGAGCCAACAGGGTGGGAACACAGTGCCAAGCATTAGCAGACAGGCTGCCTAATATTTTTTAGATCTCACAGCTGCCTGTTAAACACACCTCTTGACATGGTCCTGTCTACCAGAGGAACAAGACTCAATTTCACCTATCAGAGAGCAGGAACTAGTCCTTCCCACAAGGAAGCATGCATGAGCTTCTTAGTCCAGCCTAATCCACCAGCGGGCAGACACCATAAGCAGGAGGAGCTACAACCCTTCAGCTTGAAGAAGGGAAACATCAGTCACATAAAACTAGACAAAATGAGAAGACAGAGGGATGTGTTCCAAGTGAAGGAACAAGATAAAACTCCAAAAGAACAACTAAGTGATGTGGTGATAGAAATCTACCCCAAAAATAATTCAGTGTAAATGAATAGTAAAGATGATTAAAGATCTCAGAGAAAGAATGGAGACACAGACTGAAAAGATACAAGAAATGTTTAACAAAAAGTTAGAAGATCTAACATACAAAAAGAGATGAACAACACAATAACTGAAATACAAATACAATAGAAGGAATTGATAGCAGAATAAATGAGGGAGAGGAACAGATAATTGAGCTGAAAGACAAAATGGTAGAAATCAGTACAGTGCAACAGGATAAAGAAAAAAGAATGAAAAGATATGAAGACAGTTTAAACTGGTATTCCCATCTCTTTCAGAATTTTCCACAGTTTATTATGATCCACACAGTCAAAGGCTTTGGCATAGTCAATAAGGCAGAAATAGATGTTTTTCTGGAGGGCATGGCAACCCACTCCAGTTTCTTGCCTGAAGAATCCTTATGGACAGAGGATCCTGGTGAGCTCAGTCCATGGGGTTGCAAAGAGTCAGACATGACTGAATGACTAAGCACAGCACATACACCTAACATAGGAAGATTTCAAAATACAAGGCAAATGCTAACAGCCATACAATGAGAAATCAACAGTAACACAATAATAGTGGGGGAATTTAACATCCCACTCTACTCGAAGGACAGATCATTCAGACAAAAGTTCAATTAAAATAACCACAGGCCTTAAATGACACATTATACCAGAAAAACTAAATCACTATGTATAAAGGATTTCATCAGAAAGCACAGAATACACATTCATTACAAGAGCACATGGAACATTCTCTGCTGCTCTGCTGCTGCTGCTAAGTCGCTTCAGTCGTGTCCGACTCTGTGCGACCCCATAGACCGAAGCTCACCAGGCTCCCCGTCCCTGGGATTCTCCAGGCAAGAACACTGGAGTGGGTTGCCATTTCCTTCTCTAATACATGAAAGCGAAAAGTGAAAGTGAAGCCGCTCAGTCGTGTCTGACTCTTAGCGACCCCAGGGACTGGAGCCTACCAGTCTCCTCTGTCCATGGGATTTTCCAGGCAAAAGTACTGGGGTGGGGTGCCATTGCCTTCCCCGATGACTGATCAACTGCTGGGCCACAAACCAAACCTCGTAAATTTAAGAAAGCTGAAATCACATCAAGTATCTTTTCTGGCCACAATGCTATGAGATTAGAAGTCAACTACAGGGAGAATAGCATTGAAATATGTATAATAAAATATCTGAAATGTATTAATTGTTCAAACTAATCACTGTCATGTTACAATTTGTTCATATTAGATGTTTGTAATGTTTCTGATAATCAATAAAAGAGATTCTTGATACCTAAAAAAAAAAAAAAAATTGTAAAAAACAAAGCAAACATGTGAAGGCTGAACAGTATGCTACCAAACAACCAATGGATCACTGAAGAAATCAAAGAGGAAATAAAACATGAGAGACAAATGAAAATGAAAACACAACAATCCAAAACCTATAGACCAACCTAGAGAGCATATTCAAAAGCAGAGACATCACTTTGCCAACAAAGGTTTGCCTAGTCAAGGCTATGGTCTTTCCTGTGGTCATGTATGGATGTGAGAGCTGGACTGTGAAGAAGGCTGAGTGCCGAAGAATTGATACTTTTGAACTGTGGTGTTGGAGAAGACTCTTGAGAGTCCCTTGGACTGCAAGGAGATCCAACCAGTCCATTCTGAAGGAGATCAGCCCTGGGATTTCTTTGGAAGGAATGATGCTAAAGCTGAAACTCCAGTATTTTGGCCACCTCATGTGAAGAGTTGTCTCATTGGAGAAGACTCTGATGCTGGGAGGGATTGAGGGCAGGAGGAGAAGGGGCCGACAGAGGATGAGATGGCTGGATGGCATCACTGACTCGATGAATGTGAATCTGAGTGACCTCCGAGAGCTGGTGATGGATAGGGAGGCCTGGTGTGCTGCAGTTCATGGGGTCGCAAAGAGTCAGACACAACTGAGCGACTGATCTGATCGGATAGGACACAGCAAAAGTAGTTCTAAGAGGAAAGTTTATATCAATACAACTTTACCTTTGGAGAGAAGAAATATCTCAGGTAAAAAACCTACAGCTAAAGCAACTACAGAAAGAAGAACAAACAAAATTCAGAGTCAGGTAGAAGGAAAGGAATCATAAAGATCAGAGTAGAAGTGAATGAAATAGAAACAAAGAAAACAATAAGAAAAATCAATGAAATGAAAAGCTAGTTCTTTGAAAAGATAAAGTTGATAAACCTTTAGCCAGACTCATCAAGCTAAAAAGGAGCAGGCTCAAATCAATAACATTAGAAATGAAAAAGGAGAAGTTATAACAGATACCACAGAAATACAAAAATTATAAGAGACTACTATAAACAATATGCCAATAAACTGGACCAATGTTTTTTGGTTGAAGCATATAATTAGGAAAAAATGGACAAATTCTTAGAAAGGTACAATCTCCCAAGGCTGACCCAGGAAAAATAGAAGTATGAACAGATCGATCTCAAGTACTGAGATTGAAATGGTGATTAATAAACTCTCAACAAACCAAAGTCCAGGACCTGATGGCTTCTCACCCAACTTCTATCAAACATTTAGAGAAGAGTTAACAGCTATACTGAAATTACTGCAAAAAATTGCAGTGGAAGGAACATTTTCAAAATCATTCTATGAGGCCACTATCACCCTGATACCAAAACTAGACAAAGGTATCACAAAAAAAATAAATTACAGGCCAATATCACTGATGAACATAGGCACAAAGATCTGCAACAAAATACAAACAGACAGAATACTACAATATATTAAAAGGATCATACACCATGATCAAATGAGATTTATTCCCAGGATACAAGATTTTTTTCAATATCTGTAAATCAATCAATGTAATACACAACACTAATAAAATGAAGGATTAAACCAAATGATCATCTCAATAAAGGCAGAAAAAGCTTTTGGTAAGATTTAATACTGATTCACAGTAAGAACTCTATAAAAAGTCGGCACAGAGGGGACACATCTCAATATAATAAAGGCCATATATGACAAACCTACAGCTAATGTCATGCTCAGTGGTGAAAAGCTGAAAGCATTTCCTTTAAGATCAGAAAAAGAAAAGGATGCCTATTATTGCCAATTTTTATCAACATAGCTTTGGAAGATCTAGCCATGGCCATCAGAGAAGAACAAGAAATAAAGTGCATCCCAACTGGAAAACAGCAAGCAAAATTGTCACTGTTTGCAGATGACATGATACTACACATAGAAAATCCTAAAGATGTTTCCCAAAAACTACTAGTTTCATCAATGAATTCAGTAAATTGTAGGATACAAAACTAATATACAGAAGCCTGTTGCATTTCCATACACTAACAACAAAATATCAGAAAGAGAAATTAAGAAATCAATCCCATTTACTATTTCATTGAAAAGAAGAAAATACCTAGGAATAAATCTACCTAAGGAGGCAAAAGACCTGTACTTTAAAAAACTATAAGACTTTGATGAAAGAAATTGAAGATGACACATACAGATGAAAAGATACACTATGTTCTTGGACTGAAGAGTTTATATTGTTAAAATGACTACTACTACCCAAAGCAATCTACAGAGTCAGTGCAATCCCTATCAAATTACCAATGGTATTTTTTCACAGAAATAAAACAAAATAATTAAATATATATGGAGACACACAACAAAATCTCAAATAATAAAACAATCTTGAGAAAGAAAAACAGCTGGTGGGATCACGCCCTTTGACTTCAGACTATACTGTTGCTGCTGCTGCTAAGTCACTTCAGTCGTGTCTGACTCTGTGTGATCCCACAGACAGCAGCCCACCAGGCTCCCCCATCCCTGGGATTCTCCAGGCAAGAACCCTGGAGTGGGTTGCCATTTCCTTCTCCAATGCATGGAAGTGAAAAGTGAAAGGGAAGTCGCTCAGTCGTGTCCGACTCTTAGCGACCCCATGGACTGCAGCCTGCCAAACTCCTCCATCCATGGGATTTTCCAGGCAAGAGTACTGGAGTGGGGTGCCATTGCCTTCTCCGTCAGACTATTCTACAAAGCTACAATAATCAAAAGGGTATGATTCAAGCACAGAAACCAATACAGATCAATGGAATAGGACAGAAAGCCCAGAAATATACCTACCCACTAATGATCAGTTAATTGGTAAAGGAGGCAAGATTTACAATGGAAAAAAGACAGTCTCTTGATAACCAATGGGAATTTGCTGTATGACTTGGAGAACGCCAACAGGGGCTCTGTGACAATCTAGAAGGGCGGGATGGGGAGGTGGATGGTGGGGAATTTGGGGAGGGAGGGGACATGGGTGTACCTATGGCTGATTCTTGCTGATGTTTGACAGAAAACCATGAAATTCTGTAAAGAAATTATCCTTCAATTAGAAAAATAAAGTAGCAAGAAAATATGATACAAAGGAACTTATTTACAAAACAAACAGACTTACAGACACAGAAAATAAATTTATAGTTACCAAAGGGGAGAGGGAGGGAGGTGATATAAATCAGGAGTTTGGGAGTAGCAGATACAAACTACTGTATATAAAATAAACAATAAGGTTCTATTGGGCTTCCCTGGTGGCTCAGATGGTAAAGCATCTGCCTGCAATGTGGGAGACCTGGGTTTGATCCCTGGGTCGGAAAGAACCCCTGGAGAAGGAAATGGCAACCCACTCCAGTACTCTTGTCTGGAAAATTCCATGGATGTAGGAGCCTAGTAGGCTACATTCCAAGGAGTAGCAAAGAGTCAGATATGATGGAGCAACTTCACTTTCACTTTCATGTAATGCAGGGAACTATGTTCAATAACTTGTAATAACATATAACAGAAAATAACCTGAAAAAACATAACTGAATCATTTTGATGTACACCAGAAACTAACACAACATTGTAAATCAACTATCAGATCAGATCAGTTGCTCAGTCGTGTCCGACTCTTTGCAACCCCATGAACCGCAGCACGCCAGGCCTCCCTGTTCAAGCTGGTTTTAGAAAAGGCAGAGGAACAAGAGATCAAATTGCCAACATCCGCTGGATCATGGAAAAAACAAGAGAGTTCCAGAAAAGCATCTATCTCTGCTTTATTGACTACGCCAAAGCCTTTGACTGTGTAGATCACAATAAACTATGGAAAATTCTGAAAGAGATGGGAATACCAGACCACCTGATCTGCCTCTTGAGAAATCTGTATGCAGGTCAGGAAGCAACAGTTAGAACTGGTCATGGAACAACAGACTGGTTCCAAATAGGAAAAGGAGTACATCAAGGCTGCATATTGTCACCATGTTTATTTAACTTATATGCAGAATACATCATGAGAAATGCTGGACTGGAAGAAACACAAGTTGGAATCAAGATTGCTGGGAGAAAATCAACTATACTTCAATAAAAACCAACCAAACAAACAAAAGAACATGAAGAACAAAAAGACACTGTCTTCAATAAGTGGGCCTGGGAAAATTGGACAACTACATGTACATATACGAAATTCAAACATTCTTTAACACCATATACAAAAATAAACTCAAAATAGACTAAAGACTTAAATGTAAGACCAGATACTATAAAACTCTTAAAGTAAAACAAAGGAAGAAACTTCTTTGACATAAATTGCACTGATATCACTTTTGATCCACCTTCTAGAGTAATAGAAACAAGAATAAACAAATGGGACTTACGAAATGTAAAAGCATTTTAACAGCAAATTAAGCAATAAACAAAAAGACAGTCTACGGAATTGGAGACTATATTTGTAAACATTGGGACTAAAAAGGGATTAATCTTCAAAATAAACAATAGCTCATGCAGCTCAGTATCAAAGTAAATAAATAAAAACAGCCCAATCAAAAAAAAAAAAAACAAAAAACAGAAAACCTAAAGAAACATTTCTCCAAAGAAAACATACAGGTGGCCAAGAGGCATGTAAAAAATGCTCAAAATGCTAATTATTAGAGAAATACAAACCAAAACTATGATGATATATCACCTCACACCAGTTAGAATGGCCTTCATCAAACAATACATGCTGGAGAGGGTGTATAGAAAAGGGGAACCCTCCTACACTATTGGTGGGAATGTAAATTGGCACAGCCACTATAAGAACAAGTACGGTGGCTCCTTAAAAGACTAAAATAGAGCTACAATATGATCTAACAGTTCCAGTCCTGGGCACATATCTGGAGAAAACCATAGTTCAAAAAGATACATGCACAACAATGTTCATTGCAGCGCTATTTACAATAACCCGCACATTTAGGAAGCAACCTAAATGTCCATCAACAGATGAATGGATAAAAAGAAGTGGTACTTTTATACAATGGAATACTGTTGTTTGGTCATTAAATTGTGTCCAACTCTTTTGGGACCCCATGGACTATAGACAGACTTGTCTGTCAGTGGAATTTCCCAGGCAAGAATACTGGAATGGGTTGCCACTTTCTCCTCCAGGGAATCTTCCCAACCCAAGTATTGAATCCAAATATCCAGCACTGACATGGCAAATTCTTTACCACTGAGCCACCAGGGAAGCCTCACAATGGAATATTATTCATCCCTTAAAAAGAAGGAAATAATGCCATTTGCAGCAACATGAATGGGCCTAGAGATTATATTACTAAGTAAGGTAAGTTAGACACAGAAAGAAAATTACATATGATATAGATCAGATCAGATCAGATCAGTAGCTCAGTCGTGTCCAACTCTTTGCAACCCCATGAATCGCAGCACGACAGGCCTCCCTGTCCATCACCAACTCCCGGAGGTCACTCAGACTCACATCCATCGAGTCAGTGATGCCATCCAGCCATCTCATCCTCTGTCGTCCCCTTCTCCTTTTGCCCCCAATCCCTCCCAGCATCTGAGTCTTTTCCAATGAGTCAACTCTTTGTATCAGGTGGCCAAAGTACTGGAGTTTCCTTCCAAAGAAATCCCAGGGCTGATCTCCTTCAGAATGGATTCTCAAGAGTCTTCTCCAACACCACAGTTCAAAAGCATCAATTCTTTGGCACTCAGCCTTCTTCACAATCCAGCTCTTACATCCATACATGACCACAGGAAAGACCATAGCCTTGACTAGGCGAACCTTTGTTGGCAAAGTAATGTCTCTGCTTTTGAATATGTAATCTAGGTTGGTCATAACTTTCCTTCCAAGGAGTAAACGTCTTTTAATTTCATGGCTACAGTCACCATCTGTAGTGATTTTGGAGCCCAGAAAAATAAAGTCTGACACTGTTTCCACTGTTTCCCCATCTATTTCCCATGTAGTGATGGGACCAGATGCCATGATCTTCGTTTTCTGAATGTTGAACTTCAAGCCAACTTTTTCCCTCTCCACTTTCACTTTCATCAAGAGGCTTTTGAGTTCCTCTTCACTTTCTGCCATAAGGGTGGTGTCATCTGCATATCTGAGGTTATTGATATTTCTCCTGGCAATCTTGATTCCAGCTTGTGTTTATTGCAGCCCAGCGTTTCTCATTATGTACTCTGCTTATAAATTAAATAAGCAGGGTGACAATATACAGCCTTGACGTACTCCTTTTCCTATTTGGAATCAGTCCGTTGTTCCATGTCCAGTTCTAATTGCTGCTTCCTGACCTGCATACAGATTTCTCAAGAGGCAGATCAGGTGTTCTGGTGTTCCCATCTCTTTCAGAATTTTCCACAGTTTATTATGATACATACAGTCAAAGGCTTTGGCATAGTCAATAAAGCAGAAATAGATGATTTTCTGGAACTCTCTTGCTTTTTCCATGATCCAGCAGATGTTGGCAATTTGACCTCTGGTTCCTCTGCCTTTTCTAAAACCAGCTTGAACATCAGGAAGTTCACGGTTCACGTATTGCTGAAGCCTGGCTTGAAGAACTTTAAGCATTATTTTACTAGTGTGTGAGATGAGTGCAATTGTGTGGTAGTTTGAGCATTCTTTGGCATTGCCTTTTTTTGGAATTGGAATGAAAACTGATCTTTTCCAATCTTGTGGCCACTGCTGAGTTTTCCAAATTGGCTGGCATATTGAGTGCAGCACTTTCACAGCATCATCTTTCAGGATTTGGAATAGCTCAACTGGAATTCCATCACCTCCACTAGCTTTGTTCCTAGTGATGCTTTCTAAGGCCCACTTGACTTCACATTCCAGGATGTCTTTTGTATGTAAAATCTAAAAAAAATGATAGAATTGAACTTATTTACAAAAAAGAAACAGACTCACAGATTTGGAAAACAAAATTGTGGTTACCAAAGGGGAGAGATGCAGGAAAGGAATAAATTAGAAATCTGGGATAAACCTATACACACTACTATATTTAAAACAGATAGTCAACAAGGAACTATGGATAGCACAGGGAACTCTGCTAAATATTCTCTAATTGGATAAACAGGAAAAGAATTTGAAATAAGATAGATATGTGTTTGTGCATAACTGAATCACTTTGCTGTACACCTGAAACTAAGGTAACACTGTCAATCAACCATATTTAAATAATAATTAAAAGAAAAACAGATAAATACCAAAACCTCATGGGGTTTACATTCTAGTTGAAAAGAGAAAACAAATGAGAGAAAAAAATAGTTATATAAAATAATTTCATATGATGATGAAGTGAAAATAAAATTAGAAACTAAAATATTCATTTGTAAACAAGAGAAAATTGTTATCTCTGGGAGATTTTTGAGTCTTTCTTACATGGTCCCAAGATGACCAGAAATATCATGGTAAAAATATAAAAATAAAAGGGAAGGTCCAGTCAAATGAATACAGAAAAATATGAGATTAGGGACCTTAGAAATTCATATATTCATGACAATGAGACCAGAATGTATGTGGTTCTACATTTCCTAAACCCTCTGACTGCAAATTTTCTCCCTACTAGTGCTGCTTGTATTTTTGACAGTTTCTTCAGGATTTATGCCCTTAAATGATGCATGGTGAAGGAGGAAAATGGGATTACTCCTTTGTGCCATACCTGAATTTAATGTCTTGCAGCAATGCCCAAGATTTTTACTTTGGGTCTTGAAAAAGTAGCATCTCTCCATGAGGAATAGGCAAAACTGGAGGCAAGAAAGACCTGAATGCCTGAAAATAGAGCCATCATATTTAGCCTAAGAAAAACAAAAGGCAGCCAGAAGCAATTATGAACACTATAGCAAGTATGATTTATTGAGTATCCACTATGACTTGTGAAGTCAAGTGGGCCTTAGAAAGCATCACTAGGAACAAAGCCAGTGGAGGTGATGGAATTCCAGTGGAGCTATTCCAAATCCTGAAAGATGATGCTGTGAAAGTGCTTCACTCAATATGCCAGCAAATTTGGAAAACTCAGCAGTGGCCACAAGATTGGAAAAGGTCAGTTTTCATCCCGATCCCAAAGAAAGGCAATGACAAAGAGTGCTCAAACTACCGCACAATTGCACTCATCTCGCACGCTAGTAAAGTAATGCTCAAAATTCTCCAAGCCAGGCTTCAGCAATATGTGAACCGTGAACTTCCTGATGTTCAAGCTGGTTTTAGAAAAGGCAGAGGAACCAGAGATCAAATTGCCAACATCCACTGGATTATCGAAAAAGCAAGAGAGTTCCAGAAAAACATCTATTTCTGCTTTATTGACTATGCCAAAGCCTTTGACTGTGTAGATCACAATAAACTGTGGAAAATTCTGAGAGAGATGGGAATACCAGACCACCTGATCTGCCTCTTGAGAAATCTGTATGCAGGTCAGGAAGCAACAGTTAGAACTGGTCATGGAACAACAGACTGGTTCCAAATAGGAAAAGGAGTACGTCAAGGCTGCATATTGTCACCATGTTTATTTAACTTATATGCAGAGTACATCATGAGAAATGCTGGACTGGAGGAAACACAAGCTGGAATCAAGATTGCCGGGAGAAATATCAATAACCTCAGATATGCAGATGACACCACCCTTATGGCAGAAAGTGAAGAGGAACTCAAAAGCCTCTTGATGAAAGTGAAAGTGGAGAGTGAAAAGGTTGGCTTAAAACTCAGCATTCAGAAAACGAAGATCATGGCATCTGGTCCCATCACTACATGGGAAATAGATGGAGAAACAGTGGAAACAGCGTCAGACTTTATTTTTCTGGGCTCCAAAATCACTGCAGATGGTGACTGCAGCCATGAAATTAAAAGACGCTTACTCCTTGGAAGGAAGGTTATGACCAACCTAGATAGCATATTCAAAAGCAGAGACATCACTTTGCCAACAAAGGTTCGCCTAGTCAAGGCTATGGTCTTTCCTGTGGTCATGTATGGATGTGAGAGCTGGACTGTGAAGAAGGCTGAGTGCCGAAGAATAGATGCTTTTGAACTGTGGTGTTGGAGAAGACTCTTGAGAGTCCCTTGGACTGCAAGGAGATCCAACCGGTCCATTCTGAAGGAGATCAGACCTGGGATTTCTTTGGAGGGAATGATGCTCAAGCTGAAACTCCAGTATTTTGGCCACCTCATGCGAAGAGTTGACTCATTGGAGAAGACTCTGATGCTGGGAGGGATTGAGGGCAGGAGGAGAAGGGGACGACAGAGGATGAGATGGCTGGATGGCATCACTGACTCGATGAATGTGAGTCTGAGTGACCTCCGAGAGCTGGTGATGGATAGGGAGGCCTGGCGTGCTGCGGTTCATGGGGTCGCAAAGAGTCGGACAGGACTGAGTGACTGATCTGATCTGATGACTTATATATCAAGGAGGCATCTGTATATTTTACCCAAATAAATTCAAAGACCCAGTGTAACCTAATTTCTAGAAAAAGTCACATTCAAAGTAACACAATCCAGCTGTCAAAAGAAATTTTTAAATAGTTCCGTTCATTACTTGTATTTGAATTAAACTTCTTAAATTAAAAAAAATTACACTTTTATTTTTCTCAGCAATAAACTATGATCTTTAAAACATTTCTGTAAATATGTAAATCAATCCCTGACTCACCCAAAAAGGAAAGAAAAGGAAGAAAAAGTCAGCTACCTGGTCTGGCTCAAAAAACCAAAAAATAAAAGAGGATGCAGGCTTGGACAGAGCCATAATGAAGAAACGACTAGGACTGAAATTGGAAGTACACCTGAATTCAGTTGAAATGAACACTACTGTTATTACAGTTATTTTCTAACATTGAATCAAAAAAATCCAGATTTGAAGGCTTATAAATTAGTCTTTTGCTTTTCTATTCAAATAAGCTTCCTCCACCCCGTTCAGTGTATTTTTTTAAATCTTTATATTATTTTGATCTTTCATTGCTAGAAAATTTTGTAACACTATGACTGGTATTTTGAGGTCATCTTGTTTCTGAAGTATCAGTCAATCATAAATGTTGCTGAAATGAAATTCTCTCTACTGCTGATGAATTTCTCCTATGTGATCAGTCTTGCTAACTTGCTGGAAACATGAGTGACAGACAGTTCTGAGGGATGGAGACTGGAACTGAGATAAACAGACAGATATGAAAGCACAAAACAATATAATGTAGAACATTATCCAACTGCAGCTTCCAGTCACTGTATGTAGCCATCCAACCCATTCATTTCCATGATATCCCCTAAGGAAGTTATACAACGTAAAAGCACAGATTTACTTCAGAATGAGAAAAATCAACCTAACAATTTTCCCTAGTTTTATATTTACAGTCAACTACATGAAATATTCAAATAGGAAATTACCCTGGTATCTAAATCATACATAAATAATTCAAATTGTCATCTTTTGGCAGATCCACTAAAAGCACTGTTTTTATTTTTGAAACAATTGAGAATTTTAATGTAGAAGAACATATGTATAGGGAATACACCCACAGTGTTTTATTATAAAGTCTGTCAAGCTCCCATGTTCCCAAATGATGTACCTGATATACAGGTTCAGAACCTGACATTCTATTAAGAACTAGTGATTAGCAGGCCAGAGGGGATGCCTTACTTTGCATAAAGACATCTAATAGAGTTTCACATGATAGATGGCATTTACAGTAATAATTCTATGATACTGTCCTAAAGACAGAAAACAGTTTATTTTGAAGATTAGGCTAACTGTTTAATGAATCGTTTAAGAAATGATTCAAGTGTTTAATATCCACCTGTCAGTCTATTTGGTTCTTTAGACGAGAAAGGTGAGATAAAATACAGTCCTTACCACAAAAAGGTGGTGCTAGAGGTAAAGAACCTGCCCGCTAATGCAGGAAATGCAAGTGGCACAGGTTTGATACCTGGGTCAGGAAGATCCCCTGGAGGAGAGCATGGCAATCCACTCCAGTATCCATGCCTGGAGAATTCCATGGACAGAAGAGCCTGGCGGGCTACAGTCCATAGGGTCACAAAAAGTCAGACACGACTGAAGCAACTTAACACACATGTACCACAAAGAAGTCCCACTACACTTAAGGAGCAATGTATACATATTTTTTTAAATGAGCTTTATATAAAGCATTCGCTGTATAGCAGCTTCCTTGTAAATTAGAATGATATGTAACATTTCAAAAAATTCTTCATTTGCTTTATTAAACTACTTGTGATCAGAGATTCCATTTTATAATTTTCAATCTATTGACTATCACCCAAGGTGGGAGAGAGAACACTAATATAAATTCAGTTGTCCTCATGTCAAATATTTGGCAGATCCTAAAGTAGCTATCTATACAGTTATAAGGTTTTAGTTGGAAGGAATACAGATATCCAGGTAAGCGAAGCTTCTCATGCCATATTAGGTTAAGGTTAGTTGGACCAAAAATCACAGAAATACTGGTTTTGTAACCATGAAGAGGTATATAAAAATAAGTTTTGTAATTTGTCATGATGAATTTATCTATTAAATATTCAGTGAAAGTATACTATGTACTGGCATGTGTTCTAAATACTTATTTTGAATACAGAGATGAATTAAATACACAGCTCACAATGAAAGATAAAAACATGGATACCGTTAAAAATTATTATAGTAAATTTATACTAATACTTTGGGTGATATTTTGGGAGTCACGGGAAAGTACAACAAATTCTTGCGGGTTGCAGGGTGGGCAGGAAATTAAGTAGAGATTTCACTGAGGTAGTGATATTTGAGGCAGGTTCTAAAGGGTAATTTAGACAGTGTATTCTAGGATGAGTCAAGAAATTTACATGAAAAGGTAAAATACCCAGATTAGCCAATGAATATTGATGAAGAAAGTCAGAAGACTGACACTACTTGAATTCAACACTTACTGCAAAGCTTCAGTGATCAAGACAGTATAGTTCTGACAAAAGATTAGACAAACAACAAGCTATATAACAGAATAAAGAGGACAGAAATAGACCCATATAAATATAGACAATTGATCTTTGATAAATAAACCCAGGTTATTCAACAGAGTAAAAATAAGAAGTCTTTTCCAAAAATGTTGCTAGAAAAACTGGACATTTGCATATCAACAAGAAAAGGAAAAAAAGAGTCACTGACCTTAAATATTTCACAAAAATTAAGTCATACAATAGACTTAAGAGTATGATATAAAGTTATGAAACTAGAAAATAACAGCAAAAACTCTAGTTGAACATTGTTTTGGCCATAGATTTAGATGAAATACTGAAGGCACAATCCATGAAAGAAAAAAATGGTAAATTGGATTCCATTAAAATTTAAAAACTGCTTCTCTGCAAAGGAAAGAATGAAAAGAACCATTAAACTATTAAAAGAATGATAAAAAAAATAAGACATAGCTGGTAGAAACTGCAAGGATTTGCTTGTGTCTAAAATATTTAAAGAATTCTTAAAAATAAATAGTAGGAAAACAAACAACTCAGTTAAAAAGTGGGCAAAAGTTCTACATGGAAATCTCACCAAAGAAGACATACAAATAGCAAATAAGCATATGGAAAAATGTTAATCAACTATCATTAGAGAATTGCAAATTAATACAACAATGGTACAATACTATACAACCATTAGAATGGGCCAAATCCTTAGCAGTAATAATATCAAATGCTGGCAAGGGTGTGGAGGCATAGGAACTCTCATTCATTGCCGGTGGGATTGCAAAATGGTACAGCTACTTTGGAAGACAGTTTGATAGGTTCTTGAAATACTATACATACTTTTACCATAAGATCCCACAATCACACTTCTTAATAGCTGCACATGGGATGTTTACAGCTGCTTTGTTCATAGTTGTGAAAAATCAGAAGCAACCAAGATATCCTTCAACAAGTGAATGGAGAAACAAACTGTGACACATCCATACAATGGACTATTAGTCACTGATTAAAAATAAATATTTCATCAAGCCACAAAAAGACATGGAAGAACTTCTGATGCATATTGTTAAGTGAAAGGAGCCAGTTGGAAAGTCTACACACTACACAATTTGAATAATATTACATTCCAGAAAAACAAAACTACAGAGACAACAAACAGATTGGTAGTTGCCAGTTGAGTTGTGGTGGGAGAAAGGAGTATGGTAAGAAGGGGAGAAATAAGTGGGGCACAGGGAATTCTTAGGGAAGTGAAACCAAGCTCTGTATGATACTAAAGTGGTGGATACATAATTTTCTGCATTTGTCAAAATTCAGAGAATGTACAACCAAACAGTGAACTCTAGTGTAAATGGATGTCAGCTAATGGTAATGCATCAGTATTGGTTAATCAATTGTTAAAAACATACCACACCAATGCAAGATCTTAAAACAGAAGAAATGACGGGAGTGGGGGAAAAGGGAGTATATGAAAACGCTATATTTTCGGTTCAGCTGTTCTACAAATTTAAAACTGATGTAAAAAATAAAGTCTAATAATCTTAAAAGTATAACTGATATACTAAAGAGAAGAGATAAAATATAATCATATAAAATACTCAAAATCAGAAGAGAGAAAAATGTGGATAAGAAACAAAAACAAATACAATGAATATTTACACACAGAAGATAATGATCTGACTATATCAATAACTCATTTTATATATAAATGGTTTGAACACACCAATTAAATGACAAATGTTTTCAAAGTAGATTTTAAGAAAACAAGATCCAGCTGTGTGCAGTCCATAATAAATAAATCTTAAATTTACACCCACTCAGATGGGTAAAAATTATGGGGACAGAGAGAAAGCTTTACTATGCTAACAGTAATTAAAAGCAAGCTGGGTGATTATATTAATTTCCAGTTAAGCAGGGATCATTGGGGCATTATATAATGATAAAGGGGATAATTTTTAAAGAAGACATAACAATCCCAGATGTGAATGGTCCTTACAAAAGAATGTCAAAGTACATGAAGCAAAAACAGAAAACTGCAAGGATAAATAGATGAATTCAGTATTATAGTTGGAGGTTTCAACTTCTCTCTGCCAGTTATTGATAGCTCAAGTAGGCAGAAAATCAGTAACAATATACATGACCTGAATAGTACTATCAATCAACTTGATCTAGCTGCTATTTGTAAAATACTCCAGCCAACATCCAAAACCACATTCTTTTTAAGCCTATATGTTCACCAAGAGAGACCACGTTCTGGAACCATAATAAATACGCCACCAAATTTTAAAGCATAGAAACCACACAAAGGATGTTTCCAGACCTCAGTGGAATTAATCTAGAAATCAATAACAGAAAGGTAGCTGGAAAATCACCAAATACATAGAAACTAAATAGCATATTTCTAAATAATCTATGGGTCAAAGATATTTTAAAACAAAAAGTTTAAATGACTGAAATGGCATGACAAATATCTTGCTGTATGGAGCTGATAGAAAGTAGGACTGGAAAACAGACAGGAGGACAGGATTCAGAATGAAAAGCTTTCCTGAGCATAATAAGTGTAGTCTTTATTCTGTAAGTGAAACTGCACCACTGATGTCACTGAGCTCATGTATGCATTTTGGATCTTTACCAGAGATATAGACAAACCAATACATATAGAGAAATCAATATAAAAATAGGATCTACCATATGGTAACTATTTTTAAGGAAACATCAATCCCTCTCCTGGGCATATATCCAGATCAGATCAGATCAGATCAGTCGCTCAGTCGTGTCCGAATCTTTGCGACCCCATGAATCGCAGCACGCCAGGCCTCCCTGTCCATCACCAACTCCCGGAGGTCACTCAGACTCACATCCATCGAGTCAGTGATGCCATCCAGCCATCTCATCCTCTGTCGTCCCCTTCTCCTCCTACCCCCAATCCCTCCCAGCATCAGAGTCTTCTCCAATGAGTCAACTCTTCGCATGAGGTGGCCAAAATACTGGAGTTTCAGCTTTAGCATCATTCCTTCCAAAGAAATCCCAGAGCTGATCTCCTTCAGAATGGACTGGTTGGATCTCCTTGCAGTCCAAGGGACTCTCAAGAGTCTTCTCCAACACCACAGTTCAAAAGCATCAATTCTTCGGCGCTCAGCCTTCTTCACAGTCCAGCTCTCACATCCATACATGACCACAGGAAAGACCATAGCTTTGACTAGGCAAACCTTTGTTGGCAAAGCAATGTCTCTGCTTTTGAATATGCTATCTAGGTTGGTCATAACTTTCCTTCCAAAGAGTAAGCGTCTTTTAATTTCATGGCTGCAGTCACCATCTGCAGTGATTTTGGAGCCCAGAAAAATAAAGTCTGACACTGTTTCCACTGTTTCTCCATCTATTTCCCATGTAGTGATGGGACCAGATGCCATGATCTTCATTTTCTGAATGTTGAGCTTTAAGCCAACTTTTTCCCTCTCCACTTTCACTTTCATCAAGAGGCTTTTTAGCCCCTCTTCACTTTCTGCCATAAGGGTGGTCTCATCTGCATATCTGAGGTTATTGATATTTCTCCCAGCAATCTTGATTCCAGCTTGTGTTTCTTCCAGTGCAGCATTTCTCATGATGTACTCTGCATATAGGTTAAATAAACATGGTGACAATATACAGCCTTGATGTACTCCTTTTCCTATTTGGAACCAGTCTGTTGTTCCATGACCAGTTCTAACTTTTGCTTCCTGACCTGCATACAGATTTCTCAAGAGGCAGATCAGGTGGTCTGGTATTCCCATCTCTTTCAGAATTTTCCACAGTTTATTGTGATCTACACAGTCAAAGTCTTTGGCATAGTCAGTAAAGCAGAAATCACTGCAGATGGTGACTGCTGCCATGAAATTAAAAGATGCTTACTCCTTGGAAGGAAAGTTATGACCAACCTAGAGAGCATATTCAAAAGCAGAGACATCACTTTGCCAACAAAGGTTCGCCTAGTCAAGGATATGGTCTTTCCTGTGGTCATGTATGGATGTGAGAGCTGGACTGTGAAGAAGGCTGAGCACCGAAGAATTGATGCTTTTGAACTGTGGTGTTGGAGAAGACTCTTGAGAGTACCTTGGACTGCAAGGAGATCCAACCAGTCCATTCTGAAGGAGATCAGCCCTGGCATTTCTTTGGAAGGAATGATGCTAAAGCTGAAACTCCAGTATTTTGGCCACCTCATGCGAAGAGTTGACTCATTGGAGAAGACTCTGATGCTGGGAGGGATTGGGGGTAGGAGGAGAAGGGGACGACAGAGGATGAGATGGCTGGATGGCATCACTGACTCGATGGATGTGAGTCTGAGTGACCTCCGAGAGCTGGTGATGGACAGGGAGGCCTGGCGTGCTGCGATTCATGGGGTCACAAAGAGTCAGACACGACTAAGCGACTGATCTGATCTGATCACTTTCTGCCATAAGGGTGGTTGTCATCTGCATATCTGAGGTTATTGATATTTCTCCCAGCAATCTTGATTCCAGCTTGTGTTTCTTCCAGTCCAGCGTTTCTCATGATGTACTCTGCATATAGGTTAAATAAACAGGATGACAATATACAGCCTTGACGTACTCCTCTTCCTATTTGGAACCAGTCTGTTGTTCCATGTCCAGTTCTAACTGTTGCTATATATCCAGAGAAAACCATAATTTGAAAAGATACATGCACTCCAGTATTCACTGCAGCACTATTTACAATAGCCAGAACATGGAAGCAACCTAAACACCCATCAACAGAGGAATAGAAAAAGAAGATGCAGTACAATGGAATATTACTCAGCCACAAAAGAGAGCAAAATGCCATTTATAGCAACCTAGATGAACCTAGAGATTGACATATTGAGGGAAATAAGTCAGACAGAGAAAAATAAACATCATATGCTATCACTTACGTACATGCATGCATGCTCTCACGTCAGTTGTGTCGAGACTCTTTGCGACCCTATGGACTGAAGCCCTCCAGGCTCCTCTGTCCATGGGATTCTCCAGGCAAGAATACTGGAGTGGGTTACCATATTCTCCTCCAGGGGATCTTCCTGATGTAGGGATTGAAAATACGTCTCCTGAATTGTAGGCAGATTCTTTAGCTACTGAGCTACCTAGGAACCCCTTGGAATCTGAAAAAGTAAAAAGGTACAAATGAACTTATCTACAAAATAGAAACAGAGTTACAGATATATAAAACAAAGTTATGATTACTGGGGGATAATGGAGGAGGCAATAAACTGGGAGACATATTAACATATACACATTCTATATATAAAAGAGATACCTAATAAAGACCTCTCCTTCATGGATCACAGTCATGTGGTGGTGAAGGGGCTTATATAACTATAAACCATGCCATGCTAGGTCACTCAAGATGGGCGGGTCATGGTGGAGAGTTCTGACAAAACTGGGGGAGGGAATTGCTAGTCACTCTAGTATTCTTTGCATAAGAACCCCATGAACAGTATGAAAAGGCAAAAAGATATGACACTGGAAGATGAGCCCCACCCCCCCCCAGGCCAAAAGGGGTCCAATATGTTGTTGGGGAAGAGCGAGGGGCAATTACTAATAGTTCCAGAAAGAATGAAGAGGCCTGGCCAAAGAGGAAATGAAGCTCAGCTGTGTATGGGTCTGGTGATGAAAGTAAAGTCCGATGCTGTAAAACACAATACTGCACTGGAACCTGGACTTTTAAGGGCCATGAATCAAGGTAAATTGGACGTGATCAAGCAGGAGACGGCAAGAGTGAACATTTACATCTGAGGAATAAATGAACTAAAATGGACGGGAATGGAAGATTTAATTCAGATGACATTATATCTACTACTGTGGGCAAGAATCCCCTGGAAGAAATGGAGTAGCCCTCACAGTCAACAAGAGTCCAAAATGAAGTACTTGGGTGCAATCTCAAAAATGGCAGAACGATCCTGGTTCATTTCCAAGGCAAATCGATCATATAGAATTCAACATCACAGTAATTCAATTCTATGCCCCAACCATGAAGGCCAAAGAAGCTGAAGTTGATCAGTTCTCTGAAGACCAACAAGACTTTCTATAACTAAAAACAAGAAAAGATGTCCTTTTCATCATAGGGGTTTGGAATGCAAAAGTAGGAAGTCAAGATACACCTGGAATAATTGGCAAATTTGGCCTGTAGTACAGAATAAAGCAGGGCAAAGTCTAACAGATCTGTTAAGAGAACACACTAGTCATAGCAAACACCTTCTTTCAACAACACCAGAGACAACTTCACATGTGGACATCACCAGATGGTCAATATCAAAGTCAGAGTGATTGTATTCTTTGCAGCCAAAGATGGAGAAGCTCCATACAGTCAGCAAAAACAAGACCTGGAGCTGACTGTGGCTTGGATCATGAGATCCTTCTTGCAAAATTCAGACTTAAACTGAAGAAAGTAGGGAAAAGCACTAGGCTATTCGGGTACTTATGTTCTTCAGTTGCTAAGTCATGTCTGACTCTTTGCAACTCTATGGATCACAGCATGCCAGGCTTCTCTGTCCTTCATTGTCTTCCAAAGTTTGCTCAAACTCAAATTCATTGAGTTGGTGATGCCATCCAACCATCTCATCCGCTGTCCTGCCTTATTCTCCTGCCTTCAATCTTCCCAGTAGTAGGGTCTTTTCAAATGGGTCAGCTCATCACATCAGATGGCCAATGTACTGGAGCTTCAGATCAGCATCAGTCCTTCTAAAGAATATTCAGGGGTAATTTCCTTAAGAATTGACTGGTTTGATCTTTTTGCTGTCCAAGGGATTCTCAAGAGTCTTCTCCAGCACCATGAATCAAAAGGATCAAAACATCCATGCTTAGTCTTCTTTATGGTCCAGCTCTCACAACCATACATGACTACTGGAAAAACCATAGCTTTGACTATATACTCCTTTGTTGGCAAATTGATGCCTCTACTTTTTAATGTGCTGTCTAAGTCTGTCATAGCTTTTATTTCAAGGAGCAAACATCTTTTAGTGTCATGGCTGCTATCACTATCCACAGTGATTTTGGAGGCCATTGAAATATAAAGTCTGCCACTGTTTTCAATTTTTTTCCCCATCTGTTCACCATGAAATGATGGGACCAGATGCCATGATCTTCGTTTTTTGAAAGTTTTAAGCCAGGTTTTTCACTCTCCTCTTTCACTTTCATCAAGAAGCTCTTTCTTTCCTCTTCTCTATCTGCCATTCAGTTCAGTTCAGTTCAGTTGCTCAGTCATATCTGATGCTTTGTGAGCCCATGAACACAGCACATCAGGCCTCCCTATCCATCACCAACTCCCGGAGTTCACTCAAACTCATGTCCATCGAGTCGGTGATGCCATCCAGCCATCTCATCCTCTGTTGTCCCCTTTTCCTCCTGCCCCCAATCCCTCCCAGCATCAGAGTCTTTTTCAATGAGTCAATTCTTCGCATGAGGTGGCCAAAGTACTGGAGTTTCTGCCATTAGAGTGGTATTATTTGCATATCTGAAGTTGTTGATATTTCTCCTAGAAATCTTGATTCCAGCTTATGATTCATCCAACTGACATTTTGCATGAAGTTAAATGGAACAACAGACTGGTTCCAAATAGGTAAAGGAGTACTTCAAGGCTGTATGTTGTCATCCTATTTATTTAACTTATATGCAGAGTACATCATGAGAAACACTGGGCTGGAGGAAGCACAACATGGAATCAAGATTGCTGGGAGAAATATCAATAATCTCAGATATGCAGATGACAGCACCCCTATGGCATAAAGTGAAGAACTAAAGAGCCTCTTGATGAAAGTGAAAGAGGAGAGTGAAAAAGTTGGCTTGAAGCTCAACATTCAGAAAACTAAGATCACGGCATCTGGTCCCATCACTTCATGGGAAATAGATGGGGAAACAGTGGCTGACTTTATTTTTCTGGGCTCCAAAATCACTGCAGATGGTGACTGCAGCCATGAAATTAAGAGATGCTTACTCCTTGGAAGGAAACTTATGACCAAACTCGACAGCATATTAAAAAGCAGAGACATTACTTTGCCACCAAAGATCTGTCTAGTCAAGGCTATGGTTTTCCAGTGATCATATATGGATCTGAGAATTGAAGTGCTGAAGAATTGATGCTTTTGAACTGTGGTGTTGGAGAAGACTCTTGAGAGTCCCTTGGACTTCAAGGAAGTCCAACCAGTCCATCCTAAAGGAGATCAGTCCTGGGTGTTCATTGGAAGGATTGATGTTGAAGCTGAAACTCTAATACTTTGGCCACCTGATGCGAAGAGCTGACTCATTGGAAAAGACCCCGATGCTGGGAAAGATTGAAGGCAGGAGAAGAAGGGGATGACAGAGGATGAGATGGTTGGATGACATCACCAACTCGGTGGACATGGGTTTAGGTGGACTCCGGGAGTTGGTGATGGACAGGGAGGCCTGGTGTGCTGTGGCTCATGGGGTCACAAAGATTCGGACATGACTGAACAACTGAACTGAATTGAACTGAATAAGCAGAGTGACAATATACAGCCTTGATGTACTACTTTTCCAATTTTGAACCAGTCCATTTTCCCAAGTCCAGTTTTAACTGTTCCCTCTTGACCTGCCCACAGGTTTCACAGGGGTCAGGTATGGTGATCTGGTATTCCCATCTCTTTAAGAATTTTCCACAGTTTGTTCTGAGCTACACAGTCAAAGGCTTTTGTATTATCAATGAAACAGAAGTAGTTTTTCTAGAATTCCCCTCCAAGGAAGAAAAGTGGTTGTCTCAGGAGGCTTTACAAATAACTCATAAAAGAAGTGAAAGGCAAAGAAGAAAGGAAAAGATATATCCAACTGATTTCCAGATAATAGCAAGGAAAGACAAAGCCTTAAGTAAACAATGCAAAGAAATAGAGAAAAAACAGTTTAATGGAAAAGACTAGCAAGCTCTTCAAGAAAATTGGAAATACCAAGGGAAACTTTCACACAAAGATGGGCACAATAAAGGACAGAAACAGCAAGGGCCTAACAGACGCAGAAGAGGTTAAGAAGAGCTGGCTAAAATATGCAGAAAAACTATGCCAAAAAATTATTAATGACCTGGATAATCATGATGCCTAGAGCCAGACATCCTGGAGTGTGAGATCAAGTGGACCTTAGGAAGTGTTACTACCAATAAAGCTAGTGGAGGTGATGAAATTCCAGTCAAGCTACTTCAAATCATAAAAGATGATACTGTGAGAGTGCTGTAGTCAATATGTCAGCAAATTTGGAACACTCAGCAGTGGCCACAGGACTGGAAAAGATCAGTTTTCATTCCAATCCTCAAAAAGACAACACCAAAGAATGTTCAAACTACCACCATACAATTGCACTCATTTCACATGCTAGCAAGTTAATTCTCAAAATCCTTCAAGCTAGGCTCCAGCAGAACATGAACTGAGAACTTCCAGATGTACAAGCAAGATTTAGAACAGGCAGGGAAATTAGAGATCAAATTGCCAACATTTGTTGGATCACAGAGAAAGCCATTTGGGTATAACCTAAATCAAATCCCTTTTGATTATGCTGTGGAGGAGACAACTAAATTCAAGGGATTAGATCTGGTAAACAAAGTGCCTGAAGAACTATGGTCAGAGGTTCCTAACATTGGACAGGAGGCAGTAACCAAAACCATCCTAAAGAAAAATAAATAAAAGAGGGCAAAGCAGCTGTCTGAGGAGGCCTCACAAATAACTGAGAAAAGAAGAGAAGCAAAAGGTAAGAGAGAAAGGGAAAGATATACTCACTGAATGCAGAGTTCTAGAGAAGAGCAAATGCCTTCTTAAGTGAACACTGTAAAGAGATAAAGAAAATCAACAGAATGGGAAAGATTAGATATCTCATCAAGAAAATTGGAGATATTGAGGGAATATGTCAGGAAAGGAAGGGCACGATAAAGTATAGAAACTGTAAGGACCTAACAGAAGCAGAAGACATTAAGAAGAGGTGGCAAAAATATACAGAAGAACTATATAGCACAGGAAACTCTACAATACTCTGCAATGGCCTATATGGGAAATAAATCTAAAAAAGACATATGTATAACTGATTCAATGCTGAAACTAACACTGCACTGTAAAACAACTACAAAAAAATTTTTTTAATAGAGTAGGCCAAATATTCCCAGCTAAGGCTAAAGTAGCATGACTAGAAAAGAAGAATGCCAAATGATACCCAGGTGGTCAAAGTTGAAGTCAGTAGAACTTTGTGCTTCCCTACAGGTTGGAGGTAAAATAAAACAGAATATGACTTTAACGTATTTGGTTTGGGCAACTAGATAGATGATGGTGCTCTTTACTGGGAGAAGTGAAAACATTTGTTTGTAATATGGAAATGTTAATTTTTAACAATTTAAGAACAAATGGTTATTTATTTATTTATTTATTTATTTTGACAAACTGGTAACCAACTTAGAGTATGATTCCAAAAGCCTTATTTTGAAGCTCTCATTTTTATTCTTTTATAAACTACCTGAGAGTAAAACTGTATAATTTTTATAAGCATGGTTTTCTTTATTCAAAAAGCTTCACTGAGATATAATCCACATATCACAACATATAGCCAATTAAAGTTTACCACTGAATGGTTTCCAGTACATTCACAGTTTTTTGCATCCACTGCTGCTATCTAATTTTAGAATTTTTTCATTCCAAAATAAAGCATATACCCACTGGCAGTCACTCCCCATTCCTCTCTCTCCCTAGCCCTGCTGCTGCTGCTGCTGCTAAGTCGCTTCAGTCGTGTCCGACTCTGTGCGACCCCATAGACAGCAGCCCACCAGGCTCTGCCATCCCTGGGATTCTCCAGCCAAGAACACTGGAGTGGGTTGCCATTTCCTTCTCCATTGGGTGAAAGTGAAAAGTGAAAGTGAAGTCGCTCCGTCATGGCGGACTCATAGCGACCCCATGTACTACAGCCTACCAGGCTCTTCCATCCATAGGATTTTCTAGGCAAGAGTACTGGAGTGGCTTGCCATTGCCTTCTCCGCTCCCTAGCCCTAGGCAACCATTATCTACTTCCTGTCTCTATTAAATTTTCCTATTCTAGCCATTTCATAAACATGGAATTATATGATACATGGTCATTTATGATTGGCTTCTTTCACTTAGTGTGTTTCCAAGGTTCATCCATGTTATAATATGCATCATTCACTTTTATTGCCAAATAATTTTTGATTGTATAGATATACCACATTTTGTTTATTCTTCAGTTGATAGATATTTGAATTCTTTCCAATTTTGATGGATGCTAATGGATAATGCTAATATGAGCATTCCTGTACAAAATTTTGTTTTCACCTATGTTTTCATTTCTCTTGAGCCTATACTTAGGGGTAGATTAACCTAGCTTAAAAGTAGGCAAAGGATTTGAATAGAAGATATACAAAATGACCAACAAGTACCTGAGAAGATGCTCAATACAATTAGTCATTAGGGAAATGCAACTTCCAACTACAATGAGATATTTTTCACATCCACTATATCTCTATCTACCTACATATACATAGATATGCATAAAATTTCTGCATTAATTACATTCACTTTTTATCACTATATGATGCTCACTATAGCAAGTTTCTATGTTTTGAAAGTGAAAGTTGCTCAGTCATGCCTGACTGATTGGAACCACATGAACTGCACAGTCCATGGAATTCTCCAGGCTAGAATCCTGGAGTAGGTAGCCCTTCCTTTCTCCAGGGGATCTTCCCAACCCAGGGATCAAACTCAGGTCTCCCTCATTGAGGACGGATTCTTTACCAGCTGAGCCACAAGGAAAGTCCTTCTACGTCTTGAAATTACATAGAATATCTGTCATAGGAAAACAATATTCAATTCTACAACTTGCTTTATTACAGCAAGAATATTTTTTCTCCTACCTGTAAAAAAAAAAAAAACCCTACTTAATATATAAAAACATGTCATTTCACTGTTAAAACTTTATGCAAAATAATATTATTAAGTGTATCTTTTTATATAAATTTCAAAAGATACACCTATGGAAATAAGAATCTGACACAAGTCATATGTGTCTAAGTTTATTTGTGATGTTCACAGTGAGTCTCCAAATATCAGAGATCATGAAACATTAACCATTTATACAATTCTTGGAACTTATATACAAAATTAGGGTTGTAGAGAAAAGATTATTTTAGCTTTCTTTGTACTTAACTTCTAAATCATGTAATCATATGACAAAAAATAATAATTCTGAAATTCATATAGAAAAACCATATGCTAGAAAACTGATGCCAGGAATTAGTAATTCTGTATTATTATGCCCAATCTGCCTGCTTCTATCTGAGAGAGAGCCTGGGCTAGTCACTTAACCAATCTGACTTTCAGCGTCCTTATATGAAAAAAATAAAGGCATTGTGCTGAATTACCCATAAATCACTGCCTATTCTAAATAATATGATTCAACCTATACTCTTGCATTTAAGTATTCAAAGAATTCTAAATACACATGCATCAAAATAAAGAAAAGCTCTTCTCTTTTAAAGGAATATTTTCCACAAGAGGTCTGAGTACTAGGTTTCTATTTTAGATGACTTTCTGAAATAGGTAGTGGGAGGAATGACCAGCAGAATGAAAAAGACTAATAAAAACTTATGTATCAGGCCACTTGACTACTCTACTATTCATTATTATTATTTTATTTCACAAAACCCTGAAAATTTAGCCAGGGATAGAGAGAAGCTGTGCAATTTACTTGATTAGATGATAAATAATTTTATGGCTGACGATTTTTAAGATTCGCACAAATGTCACCAACGACCACAAGGTCACTTCTGATAAGCAGAGCAGAGTCTTCTTAATTTGTGCATACTGCTGGAAATCTGAAAGTGCCAATTAAGAAATAATTACAATCTAGTAGCTGCATGGTATATTAAAGTACATGGTATAGTACTTGACATCAAAGGAGAACATCAGTAATAAAGCCTTGGGTTATCTTAAGATGGGAAATATGTTTGTTAAAATAAGGACTATTCATTATGAATTTAAGCAAGGAACGACACAAGAAAATATAAAACAAAATCACAACAGCATGAAGTGATTTAAGCTGAAGTGTAACAATTAACCCTGTTGAACTTTAACCCTCATGAAGCAGAACATTCTGTAAGTGCTAGTCATGAGTAATACATCATGTCAAGTCATAAAAAACAGTAAACTAGTCATCTCTGGCATTTGGTTCAGTCAACTGAACATTTCATTTATTCATATGCCAATTTAGTGGCTTTAACCACTTCTCTGGGTATTATTCATCCTTTAATAATGATACAAGAATAGCAGAATCAGGCAGATACTTACATACAGGAATGAATACATACACAGGCATTGTCCTTCATTAACAAAAACAAGTTCTAATTTTTGTTACTAATACAGGGTCCACAGTTAATGCTAACTTATGTTAAGTTTCATTTTGGTCAAAGATTTCAAAAATGTCCCTGGAGTGACTATTCCTTTAGAGTAGAAATTGATGTTCATTCACACTAGTGTTTTCAGCACCTAGCATAGAAAAGCAATCTATTTATTGAAATTTGTTAGTCAGAACATAGGCAGTTATAGTCTGTAATTGAATAATCCTGTAAAAAGAACTTCCCATCTCAAAATTTTTTCAAAATTTATTTGAAGTATAGATGATTTACAATCATTTCATGATTTCTTTAGGAAAAACTCCAGGCACTGGGATCAATCTGCATTAAAACCCAACCTAATATCAGGGAGGCTGCAGAATCAGGCTTTTATCATTTCTTGGGGACCCAAATAAATTTCTCTCTAGAATAGCTGTAACAAAAACTGGTTCCAAATCGGGAAAGGAGTACGTCAAAGCGGTATATTGTCACTCTGTTTATTTAACTTATATGTAGAGTACATCATGAGAAATGCCAGGCTGGATGAAGCACAAGCTGAAGGAAGATGGCCGGGAGAAATATCAATAACCCAAGATATGTAGATGACATCACCCTTATGGCAGAAAGCAAAGAACTAAAGAACCTCTTGATGAAAGTGAAAGGGGAGAGTGAAAAAGTTGGCTTAAAACTCAACATTCAGAAAACTAAGATCATGGCATCTGGTCCCATCATTTCATGGCAAATAGATGGGGAAACAATGTAAACAGTGACAGAATTTATTTTGGAGGGCTCCAAAATCACTGTAGATGGTGACTGCAGCCATGAAATTAAAACACACTTACTCTTTGGAAGAAAAGTTATGACCAACCTAGACAGCATATTAAAAAGAAGAGACAACACTTGGTCAACAAAGGTCCATCTAGTCAAGGCTATGGTTTTCCAGTAGTCACGTATGGATGTGAGAGTTGGACTATAAAGAAAAACTGATGCTTTTGAACTGTGGTGTTGGAGAAGACTCTTGAGAGTCTCTTGGACTGCAAGGAGATCCAACCAGTCCATCCCTAAGGAAATCAGTACTGAATATTCATTGGAAGGACAGATGTTGAAGCTGAAACTCCAATACTTTGGCCACCTGTTGCAAAGAACTGACTCATTTGAAAAGACCCTGATGCTGGGAAAGATTGAAGACAGGAGGAGAAGGGGATGACAGAGGATGAGATCATTGGAGGGCATCACCGACTCAATGGACATGAGTTTGAGTAAACTCTGGAAATTGGTGATGGACAGGGAGGCCTGGTGTGCTGCAGTTCATGGGGTCGCAAAGAGTTGGACACGACTGAGCGACTGAACTGAACTGAGAACAGCTGTTCTCATCTGGGAGCAATTCTGCCCCCAAGGGGCATTTGGGAAGAATTAAAGATATTTTTTGTTGTCACAGTTGTGTTTATGAGTACTACTAGCATCTAGAAGATTATTGAGCCTGGGGAAGAGGATAAACATCCTATAATGCATAGATCAGATCCTACAACAAGGAATCAATAGCCAGCATTGAGACACTGCTCTAGATGAACCAATCAGTGGAGTCTGGCAAGGGTGAGATCATCTGTGATTTTAGAAAGGAGATTGGGTTAGGTCCAAGGATGATGCTTTTGTAAATTTGTACTTCTTCCAGAAGAACAGGTAACTTCCAGACTGCTTGAATGCAGCTGAGAATGTGTGAGATTCGGTCAAGATAAAAGCAGGAGTCTTCAATAATACACAGTACAGGAACACATAATCTATGAGGCACCCTCAGAATCTTGATAACTTAGGATCGAATCCCTGGAATATTAACTTTTCTTGAAGCTTCTCCTTTAGCAAACTGGATAGTGATTGTGACTCCTGAGAATGCAAATCAGAAACACCATCTTGCCCCTGAAATACCTAAGTATAACTTGGCAAAACTTCTTTGCAGAAAGTCTATAAAAGGTTTATTTTATTATAAGGAGAGAACAGACAGGCCTTTAAGTCTCTCCCTCTTCTACTATCAAGATATCATTTGGTGTTTGTTATGTTTCATTGCTTGTCTAGTTTCCCACTGGTGAATTCTTAGAACCTAGCTCTCTCTCTCTCTCTCCCTCTCTCTCTCTCTCTCTCTCTCTCTCTCTCTCTCTCTATATATATATATATATATAAAGTTTTTATTCTTAACTGAAATGAACTCTCCATTTACCAGGCTTATTTTCTCCACGAACAGTATAAAATTGTTTAAAAACCTAAATACTGTATTTACTTTTGTTTTAAATATATAGTCACTTTTCACAATTCAGAATAAAGGATGAGGTCATAAAATTAGTCAACATTGGAAAAGTGACACCTATCTAATACAACTGACACATAGTTGAATCTAGGATGCCTTACAAGCATAGTTTCATTCTTATGCAACTTCACTTGCTCATTTTATTAATACTTAATAGTATTCATTAGCTCTTTTCACACCCTAAAAAAGAGGATCAGCACTCAGAATAGAAGCACCAGCATCTGTGATTTGCCAAGAATTTGATCAGGCACAAGTAAACCATGCTCTGGTAAAATTGTACATAACTTTGGGTTATGAAGGTTAAGATGAACTGTTTCTGTGACTCCCTACCATTGCTGAAAAGTATAACATTTTTTTAAAAAGATCCAATATCTAGAACTAGTACAGAAATTAAATGACCACAAAGCAACCTGCAGCAAGTTCTGATCAATTAGCAACTTCCACAAAAGTCATGCTGGGTTGAAAAGTGCAGCAACACACATTTTTCACCCGAGTTCTTATGAGCAGTGAAAGCCTTTCACAATGTGCTTTTCAGGGCCCTCTCCAGGATACAGCTCAGCATATTGTGCAGTCTCCAGCCAGCATCTTTAGGTAACATCCCTTCCCTGACAGGTGATTCTCAGTTGCAGACACTATTCAATCCAATCAGCATTTCTATAGTCCAAAGCCCATCTTGTCCGCAAGTAGGACCAAGCAATATATCTTTCCTAAATCACCTCACGCCAGCCAGTTCTGTAATAACTGCAAATATGCCATCTAAATGATCTACTTTTTTAAACAGAATATTTTAACTTAGACTTTTCAAAAGGAAGCAAGCCATATCAGAAAATTCCTTCTGGAAAAGGCTCCAGGATGCATTTTTTAGGATATACAACACATCAGGAAATGTTGCAACAAACATAAATTATAAATATTAAAATTACTTTACCCCCAACCACCAACATCATGCTTTCTGCATATATTTTCTAGCAAGATCAATCATCTTATTGTCCACTAGAAGGCTCATGATAGAAACATTAGAACCATCTTTGCATCAGCCTTTTCCTAAATTTTCACTTTCAAGTTGTCTCACAAGTATCCATTCCACTTCCTAAATGGTTTTCAGATTCACTATTTTCTTCCATCTGCTCCTGCAATAAAATTCAATGGCGTCTCACACTCCCTCATACCTACTCTGATCCACTATCCACACACTAGCAAGTATAACCTTTTAGAAAATAACACGTTTAAAATAGCAGCAAAGTAACAAGAATACTTACAGATCTACTATCCACTTTACTGTGCAGGCTTCAGATAAGCAGATGACAGATGATTACTGGTAAAGAAACAGATGATAGATACATGAATGATACATAGAGGATAGACCTATGGATGATAAGATAGGATTGTGAAATAGTTAAGGTATACAAAAATCATAAAAATAACATAATAAACATCTGCGTAACAGGCCCTTAGCTTAAAAAATATTATTTCATGAAGCCCCAAAGCATGTCTCTTCCATCCTCTTCCCTTCTTTTTCCCCAGAGATAACACTCTTGAAATCTGGTATTCATCATTCCCGTGCACATTATCTATAACTACTTGTGCATGTATGAATACATATTATGTAGAAGAGTTGTTTCTGTTTTCAAACTTTACAAAAATGCACCTCACTAGGAAACTTGATTTTTTCTGCTTCATGTGATGATTTTGAAGTGTAACTGTGTAGCTGTAGTTCATTCATTTGAGCAACATGTGGTAAATATTCTATTGTAAAGTAACAACATTTATGTTTTCTTGTTAATGGATATTTAAGTCATTTTCAGTCTTTCCTATGACAAGCAATATGCCAAGAACATCTTTTTTAAACCTGTGTTAGCAAAATCTCCCCAGGATGTATAAACAGCGTGAAGGGTATGACCACCATTGACATTGTTGAATCATGCTGAATTCTACTGCCACCAACATAAATGAGAGTTCATATAGTTCCATACTCTCATCAACTTACTGAATTGTCAAAGTGGATTTTAATTCTTCAAATTTAATAGCTATTAAATGGAGTTCTCCAAATAATAAGGGAAATTGAGGATATTTATGGGTCTGGGTTATGCTTCCATTTCTGTCCCCTCTTCCTCTCCTATGTTCATTCACTTGTTGTATCATTATTTTTGTCTTATTTATATGTAGGAATCCTTTCTTAATTCTAGATCCCAACTTTTTGTTAGATGCATTTCAAATACTTTTAGATATTTCAGATATTTGCTCTCATGTATGGCTTATATTTTAATTTTTATGGTGTCTCTTGATGACTGGAAACTTTTGATTTGAATATAGTCAAGTCATTAATAATTCCCTTTATGATTTATGCTGTTTTGAAACTTAACTCATTTCTTAATTCAAGTTCATAAAGCTAATTATTTTATCCACCTAATTATTTATGTAGGGTGAAATAGGAATCCAATTGTCTTCATCAGGAAAACTAATTTTCCCAGACTATTTACATACTTGGTCACTCTTTCCCAATAATTTTAATGACACCTCTGGAATATAAGTATTTAAGTATTCACATAGGTGCTTTCAGCTCCCTAAAAAATCCCATTTTTCTATTTGCCTAATCTCAAGCAACTACTGTACAACATAATCACAATCATTATGCTTGGAAGTAAGTTAGATAAGGTCTATTTTGCAATAAAAAAAATTGTATGAGCTATTTTTGGTCCTTTGTAAATTCACATTCATTTTATGAAGAGCTATTAAAGACCCCCAATAAATCTTTTAAAGTTTCAGTAGACACTGAACAGATAATATAAAATCTAGTATTAAACTGAGGCAAATCAATGTCTCTTTAAGATGAGTGATGAAATTCCAAAATTTACCTTCTTTTATTCATTTTAAGTATTTCAGTAACACTTTGAAATTATTTCCTTTTGAAAAGTGTATAAAATTCTGTGAGGTTGATTCCTAAGTGTTTTATAATGTATTATATAATGTTATTTCTTTTTACTGGTGAGTAGTAGCTATGTAGCCTTTTTTTCAGTTGATCTCAAAATCAGTAACTTGCAAAACTATATTACTGGTTATGTAGTTTGTCTATATATGCTTTTCAGTTTTCCATGAAAGCAGTCATATTCTTGGCAATTTTTCCTTTTATTTTCTAATGTTTTAACATTATGTCTCTATCTTGTAGCACTGACTAGCTTCTGTAGTCTGGCATTTTTTTCATTTCAGAATGTAGTGGGAGACTGCTAATCTTTTTTCAACTAGTATCATGCTTGTTAAAGAATCTGAATAGATATCTTTTCCAGGATAAACTTTTTCAGCTAGTATATTTGCTAAAGAATCTGAATAGATACCTTTTTTCAGGTTAAAGAAGCTTCCTACTTTATCAGTTAGGACTACTTGGGATGGAAGTAAGAGTATCTAGCATTGTTATTTACAAAAAAGACAGTTAATTATCTCATACAGCAACTAAAACCACTGGAGATGATGGAATTCCAGTTGAGCTATTTCAAATCCTAAAAGATGGTGCTGTGAAAGTCCTGCATTCAATATGTCAGCAAATTTGGGAAACTCAGCAGTGGCCACAGGACTGGAAAAGGTCAGTTTTCATTCCAATCCCAAAGAAAGGAAATACCAAAGAATGCTCAAACTACAGCACAATTGCACTCATTTCACATGCTAGCAAAGTAATGCTCAAAATTCTCCATGCCAGGCTTCAACAGTATGTGAATTGTGAATTTCCAGATGTTCAAGCTGGTTTTAGAAAAGGTAGAGGAACCAGAGATCAAATTGCCAACATCCACTGGATCACTGATAAAGCAAGAGAGTTCCAGAAAAACATCTATTTCTGCTTTGTTGACTATGCCAAAGCCTTTGACTGTGTTCAGTTCAGTTCAGTTCAGTCGCTGAGTTGTGTCTGACTCTTTGCGACCCCATGAATCGCCGCACGCCAGGCCTCCCTATCCATCACCAACTCCCGGAGTTCACTCAGACTCATGTCCATAGAGTCAGTGATGCCATCCAGCCATCTCATCCTCTGTTGTCCCCTTCTGCTCCTGCCCCCAATCCCTCCCAGCATCAGAGTCTTTTCCATGAGTCAACTCTTTGCATGAGGTGGCCAAAGTACTGGAGTTTCAGCTTTAGCATCATTCCTTCCAAAGAACTCCCAGGGCTGATCTCCTTCAGAATGGACTGGTTGGATATCCTTGCAGTCCAACGGACTGGCAAGAGTTTTCTCCAATACCACAGTTCAAAAGCATTGATTCTTCTGCACTCAGCTTTCTTCACAGTCCAATTCTCACATCTATACATGACCACTGGAAAAACCATAGCCTTGACTAGACGGACCTTTGTTGACAAAGTAATACCTTTGTTTTTCAATATGCTCTCTAGGTTGGTCATAACTTTTCTTCCAAGGAGGAAGTGTCTTTTAATTTCATGGCTGCAGTCACCATCTGCAGTGATTTTGGAGCCCCCAAAATAAAGTCTGACACTGTTTCCACTGTTTCTCCATGTATTTCCATGAAGTGATGGGACCAGATGCCATGATGTTCATTTTCTGAATGTTGAGTTTTAAGCCAAATTTTCACTCTCCTCTTTCACCTTGACTGTGTGTCTCACAACAAATTGGGGAAAATTCTTCAAAAGATGGGACTACCAGACCACCTGACCTGCTTCCTGACAAATCTGTATGCCGGTCAAGAAGCAATAGTTGGAACTGGACATGGAACAACTGACTGGTTCCAAATCAGGAAAGGAGTACATCAGGGTTGTATATTGTCACCCTGCTTATTTAACTTACATGCAGAGTACATCATGAAAAATGCCAGGCTGGATGAAGTACAAGCTGGAATCAAGATTGCCGGGAGAAATATTAATAACCTCAGATGTGCAGATGACACCACCCTTATGGCAAAAAGTGAAGAGGAACTAAAAAGCCTTTTGATGAAAGTGAAAGAGGAGAGTGAAAAAGTTGGCCTAAGCTCAACATTCAGAAAACAAAGATCATGGCATCTGGTCCCATCACTTCATGGCAAATAGATGGAGAAATATTGGAAACAGTGACAGACTTTATTTTGGGGAGCTCCAAAATAACTGCAGATGGTGATTGCAGCAATGAATTTAAAAGACGCTTGCTCCTTGGAAGAAAAACTATGACCAACTTAGACAGCATATTAAAAAGAAGAGACATTACTTGGACCAAGGTCCATCTAGATATAGCTATGGTTTTTCCAATAGTCATGTATGGATGTGAGAGTTGGACTATAAAGAAAGCTGAGCACTGAAGAATTGATGCTTTTGAACTGTGGTGTTGGAGAAGACTCTTGAGATTCCTTTGGACTGCAAGGGCATCCAACCAGTCTATCCTAAAGGAAATCAGTCCTGAATATTTATTGGAAAGACTAATACTGATGTTGAAACTCCAATATTTGGCCATATGATGTGAAGAACTGACTCAGTAGAAGAGACCCTAATACTGGGAAAGATTGAAGGTCGGAGGAGAAGGGGACAACAGAGGAAAAGATGATTGGATGGCACCACTGACTCAATGGACATGAGTTTGAGTAAGCTCTAGGAGTTGGTGATGGATAGCGAAGGCTGGCATGCTGCAATCCATGGGGTCACAAAGAGTCAGACACAAACTAAAAGGAAATCACACCTGAATATTCACTGGAAGGACTGATGCTAAGGCTGTAATACTTTGGCCACCTGATAACAAAGATCTGACTCATTGGAAAAGACCATGATGCTGGCAAAGACTGAAGGCAAAAGGAGAAGCGAGTGGCAGAGGATGAAATGGTTAGACAGCATCACCAACTCATTGGACATGAATTTGACCAAACTCCTAGAGATAGTGAAGGATGGCGGAGTCGGCATGCTGCAGTCCACGGGGTTGCAAAGAGTTGGACGTGACTTAGTGACTGAACAACAACATGGTGGGTCTAGGTTTGGGCAGCAGTTCACTGATAGCAGGGTACTGGATTAGAATCTTTGGTCTTCTCTTATGCCATAATTACAAGCATCACATCCACTTACAACCATGGTCAGTAAAAGAAAGAATGCATATCTCTTTTATCAGGGAGGAAAGTCATTCTTAGAATCCTTCCATCAGAATTCTCTTTTCACTTCACTATCCAGAACTGGGTCATATGACCGTTCCCACACAAGAGAGACTAGAAAAGTGAATGGTCAGCTTTTTCACCTTGATAGTAAGAAGTAGGTAAGAAAAAAGTTTTTAGGAATGGGTATTGGATGGATTAAAAAAACCGAAGTGACACATTTTATCTGTCTTTCACCTGCTAGGAGATTTTATTTTTTTATCTATGAAGCAATGCTGAATAATTAGGGCTAATAGATAGATTAGGGCTTCTACAGAAATAATCACATAGATTTTTAAATTTGGTCTATTAATTATATATGAATTTGATAACTTTTTAAATACTGAAGCATTCTTGCTTTCCTGGGATCAACTGCAATTGGTCACAATGTATTTTTTTATGTACTGCTAAGTTAAATACATTAGGATTTGGGGAGACTTTTTTCATTCAAATTCATAGATGAGATTTTCTACAATTTTTTCTGAAGGTTTTATTATCTCATTTTGATCTCAATATTACACTAGACTCATTAAAATGAATTTTCTCATTTCTATCTTCTGTTTTCCACAGAAAAATTCACATAAAGCTTGTTGACTTGATAGGATAATTCACCATCATGTGTTTTCTTATTTTTATTTTTTGGAATTGTGTGCCTACAGAATAGGCTACAGAAGCCAATAATTTTTTGTGCCACCACTGACAGTGTAAGGTATCAGATACCAAAGCTCATGGCTTTATACCACTTGAGTTTCTGTTATGTTTTTGATCTGCATAAATAAGTTTGTTCTGGACCCCAACTGCATATTTTGGGGGCGGGGGAGTTGCTACTGTTTTTATATATACTGTTTTATATCATTGCTATTTGCTTAACATTGAAGGACTTCATATAAACTCATGTACAATCTTGATCAAAAGCCCAAAACAATTCTTCAAAAATGTGGTCTAGCATAGCCTGCAATATTTAGCTCTTGCCTATCTCTCCTTCTGTGCTCCTACCTATTTCTCTCCTAATCTTTATGCTTCATTCAAGCAGGCCTACATTTGGTTCCTAAATTGAATATCTTTCCATCTTAAGGATCTTTTAATATTTCCTAACCTAGCCTGAAATCCTCTCCCATCCATGCATAGTCATGTATATCATTACACCATATCATCTTATGAAACATCACTCAAGTTCAATACACGTGTTCATTCTCAGAGAAGCTTTTTTCCCCTTCCTCATTCTTGCTTAGTTCCAGGCTCCATTAAGGCCCACACAGCATCATGTGCTTTCTTTTCACAGAATTTATCACAATTGTAATTAAATAAATATTTGGTTACTGATGTACACTTCCAAAACTAGATAGTAATCCTTACGAAATATAGATTCAATTGCTCAGATTAGATGTATCTATCAGATCAGATCAGTCGCTCAGTCATGTCCGACTCTGCGACCCCATGAATCGCAACACACCAGGCCTCCCTGTCCATCACCAACTCCCAGAGGTCACTCAGACTCACATCCATCGAGTCAGTGATACTATCCAGCCATCTCATCCTCTGTCGGCCCCTTCTCCTTTTGCCCTCAATCCCTCCCAGCATCAGAGTCTTCTCCAATGAGTTAACTCTTCGCATAAGGTGGCCAAAATACTGGAGTTTCAGCTTTAGCATCATTCCTTCCAAAGAAATGCCAGGGCTGATCTCCTTAAGAATGGACGGGTTGGATCTCCTTGCAGTCCATGGGACTCTCAAGAGTCTTCTCCAACACCACAGTTCAAAAGCATCAATTCTTCGGCGCTCAGCCTTCTTCACCGTCCAGCTCTCACATCCATACATGACCACAGGAAAGACCATAGCCTTGACTAGGCGAAACTTTGTTGGCAAAGTAATGTCTCTGCTTTTGAATATGCTATCTAGGTTGGTCATAACTTTCTTTCCAAGGAGTAAGCGTCTTTTAATTTCATGGCTGCAGGCACCATCTGTAGTGATTTTGGAGCCCAGAAAAATAAAGTCTGACACTGTTTCCACTGTTTTCCCATCTATTTCCCATGAAGTTATGGGACCAGATGCCATGATCTTCGTTTTCTGAATGTTGAGCTTTAAGCCAACCTTTTCACTCTCCACTTTCACTTTCATCAAGAGGCTTTTGAGTTCCTCTTCACTTTCTGCCATAAGGGTGGTATCATCTGCATATCTGAGGTTATTGACATTTCTCCCAGCAATCTTGATTCCAACTTGTGTTTCTTCCAGTCCAGCATTTCTCATGATGTACTCTGCATATAAGTTAAATAAACATGGTGACAATATACAGCCTTGACGTACTCCTTTTCCTATTTGGAACCAGTCTGTTGTTCCATGTCCAGTTCTAACTGTTGCTTCCTGATCTGCATACAAGTTTCTCAAGAGGCAGATCAGGTGGTCTGGTATTTCCATCTCTTTCAGAATTTTCCACAGTTTATTGTGATCTACACAGTCAAAGGCTTTGGCATAGTCAATAAAGCAGAAATAGATGTTTTTCTGGAGCTCTCTTGCTCTCTCGATGATCCAGTGGATGTTGGCAATTTGATCTCTGGTTCCTCTGCCTTTTCTAAAACCAGTTTGAACTTCAGGAAGTTCACGGTTCACATATTGCTGAAGCCTGGCTTGGAGAATTTTGAGCATTACTTCAGTAGCGTGTGAGATAAGTGCAATTGTGCAGTAGTTTGAGCATTCTTTGGCATTGCCTTTCTTTGGGATTGGAATGAAAACTGACCTTTTCCAATCTTGTGGCCGTAGAATGACTCAATGTGTATGAGTTTGAGCAAACTCTGGGAGATAGTGAAGGACAGGGAAACCTGGTGTGCTGAAGTCCATGGAGCCACAAAGAGTCAGACACAATAGAGCAACTGGACAACAACAACAATAGAAATTAGGCTAACATAGATGTGTAATAAAAAAAGAAAAATCATATAGCAAAGAAGGACTGCTGATAGAAAGTGGAAAATATGAATTAGGGAAAGAAGTAGAAATGTACTTAAGAACTTAGCCTTGTATGCACACTACAATTTTATCATTGTGATTCAGAGCCACCATTTATAATTCTTTCTGGACAATATAACATAGGAGTAGGTTGCATATTATTTATCACTAATAATAGGAAAATCAGGCTTCCCTGGTAGCTCAGCTGGTAAAGTATCTACCTACAATGGAGGAGACCCCAGTTCAGGAAGATCCCCTGAAGAAGGGATAGGCTACCCACTCCAGTATTTTGGGGCTTCCTTGATGGTTCAGATGGTAAGAATCTGCCTTGAAGGCAGTATACCTGGGTTTGATCCCTCAGTTGGGAAGATCCCCTTGAGGAGGGCATGGAAACCCAGTCCAGTATTCTTGTCTGGAGAATCCCAATGGACAGCGGAGTTTGGCAAACTACAGTACATGAGGTCACAAAAAGATGGACATGACTGAATGACTAAGCACAGCACAGAAATAGGAAAGTTATTAAATTTTTAAAGATTAAAAATGAATTACAACAGATTCATGATTAGACATAATAAAATCACTTCAATTCACTCATATTATAACACACATTAAGTTGGAGAGAAGGAGATGGAGATACAGCTTAAGAATGAGAAATTTCTACAATGAGATATAACCTCACATCCAGCAAGATGGCTACTATCAAAAAAATATACAGAAAACAGCAAGTGTTGATGAGGATGTGGAGAAGTTAGAACTCTTGCATACTGTTGGTAGGAATGTAAAATAGTCCAGCCACCATAAAAACTGAGGCTTCTCAAAAAATTAAAAGCAGAATGACCATATGATCCAGCTATTCAATTTCTGGGTAAATAACCAAAATAATTTAAAGTAAGGTCGTGAAAAATTTTGTGCACGTATTAATCACAATAACTAAAGGGTGAAAACAATCCAAGTGTTTATTAATGGATGAAAGAATAAACAAAATGTGGCAAATACATATGCTATAGACCAAATACTTGTATTGTCCCCAAACTCACATGTTGAAACTTCATCATATCAAATAACCCAAACAACACAGTTTTAAAATAGGCAGAAGACCTGAATAGGCATTTTTCAAGAAGATATACAAATGGCCAACAGGCACACGGAAATATGCTCAATATTGCTAATTATCAAATAAGTACAAATCAAAACCACAGTGACATAATCACCTCACGCCTGTCAGAATGGCTGTCAAAAAGACCACAAATAAATATTGATGAGGATGTGGAGAAAAGGGAACTTTTGTATGGTGGATATATATCTGAAGAAAATAAAAACACTAATTTGAAAAGATACATGCACCCCAAGGTTCACAGCAGCATTACTTATAATAGCCAGGATGTGGAAGCAACCTATATGTCCATCAACAGATGAATGTATAGAAAAGATGTGGTATGTATATACAAAACAGAATATCACTTAGCCATATCACACTTAGTGAAATAAGTCAGACAGAGACAAATATGTTATTACTTACATGTGGAATCTAAAAAGTAAATGAATATATATAACAAAATATAAACAGATTAGATACAGAGAATGAACTAGTGGCTATCACTGGGGAGGTGGAGGAGAGGGGTATGGGATTAAGAGATACAAGTCACTATAAAATAGATAAACACAAGGGTATAACCATACAACAGAGAAATATAGCTATTATTTGGTAATAACTTCAAATGGAGTATTATCTATAAAAATGTTGAATCCCTATGTTGTATTTATCTAAAAAAATTATGAATCAATATGTTGTATTAATCATCTGAAATTAATATAATTTTGTAATTCGAATATATTTCAATAGAAAAAAGAAACAAAATGCTATTGGGAAGTGGAGTCTTTGGAAAGTAATTAGGACTAGAGATCATGAGGGTACAGCCTTCATGAATGGGATTAACGACCTTATAACATTATAGGACAGCTTGCTTTCTCTTTGCTCTCTTCCGTGTGAGGATACATTAGGAAGTCAGCATTTGGCAACCTAGAAGACAAACTTGACTATACTTGCACCCTGATTTCAGACTGCCAACCCCCATAACTCTGAGAAATAAATCTCTGTTGTTTATTAGCCATCCAGTCAATGACATTTTTTATATAGTTGCCCAAGTTGACTAAGATGGAAATTAATACTGAGAAGGGGCTATGTTGCTGTAACAAATAACCTAAAGATGTAGAAGGAACTTTGAAACAGGTAATGGTAGAGTCTGGGACAGTTTTGAGGTACATGCTAGAAAAGCCCACATTAGCATGACTGGATCATTAAGGGAAAATCTGGAGAGAGCTCTGAAAGAAAACCTGTAGAGAAAATTTCAAACTCTTTAGAGGATACTTAACTATTCCTAAACAAAATATTGGTAGAAATACAGATGATGAAGTCCATTCTGATGTGATTTTGAACAGAAATGAGGAACATTTTTTATTGGATACTGGAGAAAAGGTAATACTTGCTATAAAGTGGCAAAGACCTTGGCTAAATTGTGTTTATGTTCCAGTGTTTTGTGGAAGGTTCAGTTCAGTTCAGTAGCTCAGTCGTGTCCTACTCCTTGTGATCCCATGAACTGCCGCATGCCAGGCTTCCCTGTCCATCATCAACTCCCGGAGTTTACCCAAACTCATCTCCATTGAGTCAGTGATGCCATCCAACCATCTCATCCTCTGCTGTCCCCTTCTCATTCTGCCCTCAATCTTTCCCAGCATCAGGGTCTTTTCAAATGAGTCAGCCCTTCACATCAGGTGGCCAAAGTATTTGAGTTTCAGCTTTAGCATCAGTCCTTCCAATGAACACTCAGGACTGATCACATTTAGGATGGACTGGTTGGATCTCCTTGCAGTCCAAGGGACTCTCAAGAGTCTTCTCCAACACCACAGTTCAAAAGCATCAATTCTTCGGTGCTCAGATTTCTTTATAGTCCAACTGTCACATCTATACATGACTACTGGAAAAACCATAGCCTTGACTAGATGGACCTCTGTTGACAAAGTAATGTCTCTGCTTTTTAATATGCTGTCTAGGTTGGTCATAACTTTCTTTCCCAGGAGTAAAGTGAAAGTGAAGTTGCTCAGTCGTATCTGACTCTTTGAAATCCCATGAACTGTAGTCTACAAGGCTTCTCTGTCTATGGGATTTTCCAGGTGAGAGTACTGGAGTGGGTTGCCACTTCCTTCTCCAGGGGATCTTCCTGACCCAGGGATCAAACCCAGGTCTCCTGCATTGCAAGCAGATGCTTTACTCTCTGAGTCACCAGGGAAGCCCCCAAGAATACTGGAGTGGGTAGCCGTTGCCTTCTCCAGGGGATCTTCCCAAACCAGGAATCGAACCTGGGTTTCCTGCACTGAAAGCAGATTCCTTACCATCTAAGCCACCAGGGAAGCCCAAGGAGTAAGCGTCTTTTAATTTCATGGCTGCAATCACCATCTGCAGTGATTTTGGGGCCTAGAAAAATAAAGCCAACCACTGTTTCCCCATCTATTTGCAATGAAGTGATGGGACCAGATGCCATGATCTTAGTTTTCTGAATGTTGAGCTTTAAGCCAACCTTTTGACTCTCCTCTTTCACTTTCATCAAGAGGCTCTTTAGCTCCTCTTCACTTTCTGCCATAAGGGTGGTATCATTTTCATATCTGAGGTTATTGATATTTCTCCCGGCAATCTTGATTCCAGCTTGTGTTTCTTCCAGCTCAGCATTTCTCATGATGTACTCTGCATATAAGTTAAATAAATAGGGTGACAATATACAGCCTGCTGCTGCTGCTGCTGCTGCTAAGTCGTTTCAGTTGTGTCTGACTCTTTGCGACGCAATGGACTGTAGCCCTCCAGGCTCCCCCGTCCCTGGGATTCTCCAGGCAAGAACACTGGAGTGGGTTACCATTTCCTTCTCCAATGTAGGAAAGTGAAAAGTGAAAGTGAAGTCGCTAAGCCGTGTCCAACTCTTAGTGACCCCATGGACTGCAGCCTACCAGGCTCCTCCCTCCATGGGATTTTCCAGGCAAGAGTACTGGAGTGGGGTGCCATTACCTTCTCCGAATATACAGCCTAGATGTACTCTTTTTCCTATTTGGAACCAGTCTGTTCTTCTACATCCAGTTCTAACTGTTGCTTCCTCACCTGCATACAGGTTTCTGAAGAGGCAGGTCAGGTGGTCTGCTATTTCCATCTCTTTTAGAATTTTCTACAGTTTATTGTGATCCACACAGTCAAAGGCTTGACATAGTTTGTGGAAGGTAGAACTTATGAAATTGGATATCAGTCTAAAACTATTGGTATCAAACTAAAACTCTCTAAGTAAAGAGTTGAACGTACAGCTTGGGTTCTCTTGACTACTTAAAATGTGAGAAGAGAGAAATGACTGAAAGATGGAATTGTTAGGCAAATATTGAGGCAGAATTTGAACATTTGGAAAATTCTCAGCTTATCCATAATGGGAAAAACAAGAACATGAAGGATGTGGACAGGCAGTTCTTTGTTAAGATTAGTATCAATCAGTCACTTCAGCACAAGCCAGGAATTATTCAAGACAACTGAAGAATGACCCCAAAGGTGAACTGAAAGCTGCTCAAGGCTGCTCCCTCCATCACAGAGTCAGTGTGCAGAAGACTGGGGGGATTAGGGGCTGGGAAGAATGGTTTCAAAGAGGGGGTCACCAGAAAAGCCAGGATGCTCCTATCAAATGCTCTCAAAGGTTGAGCCCCTGCAGAGAACTAAGCATGGGCTATATTCAGCAGAGCCATGGGGCATCATTTCCACCTAGATTTCAAAGAATGGGACCACTCAGCAAAGCCTCAAGCTCAGGACCTCAGAAGAGCCATGGGCACATGATCTAAACCTGCTGCTGCTACTGCTGCTAAGTCGCTTCAGTCATGTCCAACTCTGTGCGACCCCAGAGAGAACAGCCCACCAGGCTCCCCCATCCCTGGGATTCTCCAGGTAAGAACACTGGAGTGGGTTGCCATTTCCTTCTCCAATGCATGAAAATGAAAAGTGAAAGTGAAGTCACTTAGTTGTGTCCGACTCCCAGTGAGCCCATGGACTGCAGCCCACCAGGCTCCTCCATCCATGGGCTTTTCCAGGCAAGAGTATTGGAGTGGGGTGCCATTGCCTTCTCCTATCTAAACCTAGAGAGCCATAAAATCCAGGAAGAAAGTTGCTGTGTGACCAGGGCCCTTGCAGAAAGTCACTTAAGACTGTCCCACACTGTCATGCTGATGACACCATCCCTATGACAGAAAGTGAAGAGGAACTAAAGAGACTCTTGATGAAAGTTAAAGAGGAGAGTGAAAAAGTTGGTTTAAAATTCAACATTCATAAAACTAAGATCATGGCATCCAGTCCCATCACTTCATGACAAATAGATGTGGAAACAATGGAAACCGTGGCATACTTTATTTTGGGGGCTCCAAAATGACTGCAGATGGTGACTGCAGCCATGAAATTAAAAGACGCTTACTCCTTGAAAGAAAAGCTATGACCAACCTAGACAGCATATTAAAAAACAGAGACATTACTTTGCCAACAAAGATCTGTCTAGTCAAAGTTATGGTTTTTCCAGTAGTCATGTATGGATGTGAGAGTTGGACCATAAAGAAAGCTGAGTGTCCAAGAATTGATGCTTTGGAACTGTGGTGTTGGAGAAACTCTTGAGAGTCCCTTGCAATGCAAGGGGATCCAACCAGTCTATCCTAAAGGAAATCAATCCTGAATATTCATTGGAAGGATTGATGCTGAAGCTGAAGCTCCAATTCTTTGGCTGCCTAATGGGAAGAACTGACTTACTGGAAAAGACCCTGATGATGGGCAAGATTGAAGGCAAGAGAGGAAGGGGACAACAGAGGATGAGACAATTGGATGGCATAACTAACTTGATGGACAAGAGTTTGAGCAAGCTCCGGGAATTGGTGATAGACAGGGAAGCCTGGTGTGCCGCAGTACCTTGGGTCGCAGAGAGTGAGATATGACTGAGGGACTGAACCGAACACTGTCATGAGGGTAGTATGCCACCCAGTGGGACTGAATGGCAGAGCTCAAGCCAAAGAGGCTTGTTCTTAAGCCTTGAGGTTTACTGCTGCTTACCTTATGTTTTAGACTTATTTGAGACTTACTCTATACATGGACATCACCAGATGGTCAACACCGAAATCAGATCGATTATATTCTTTGCAGCCAAAGATGGAGAAGCTCTATACAATCAGCAAAAACAAGACCAGGAGCTGACTGTGGCTTGGACCATGAACTCCTTATTGCCAAATTCAGACTGAAATTGAAGAAAGTAGGGAAAACTACCAGACCATTCAGGTATGACCTAAACCAAATCCCTTATGATTATACAGTGGAAGTGAGAAATAGATTTAAGGGCCTAGAGCTGATAGATAGAGTGCCTGATGAACTATGGAATGAGGTTCGTGACACTGTACAGGAGACAGGGATCAAGACCATCCCCATGGAAAAGAAATGCAAAAAAGCAAAATGGCTGTCTGGGGAGGCCTTACAAATAGCTGTGAAAAGAAGAGAAGCGAAAAGCAAAGGAGAAAAGGAAAGATATAAACATCTAAATGCAGAGTTCCAAAGAATAGCAAGAAGAGATAAGAAAGCCTTCTTCAGCGATCAATGCAAAGAAATAGAGGAAAACAACAGAATGGGAAAGACTAGGGATCTCTTCAAGAAAATCAGAGATACCAAAGGAACATTTCATGCAAAGATGGGCACGATAAAGGACAGAGATGGTGTGGACCTAACAGAAGCAGAAGATATTAAGAAGAGGTGGCAAGAATACACAGAAGAACTGTACAAAAAAGAGCTTCAAGACCTAGATAATCATGATGATGTGATCACTGACCTAGAGCCAGACATCTTGGAATGTGAAGTCAAATGGGCCTTAGAAAACATCACTATGAACAAAGCTAGTGGAGGTGATGGAATTCCAGTGGAGCTATTCCAAATCCTGAAAGATGATGCTGTGAAAGTGCTTCACTCAATATGCCAGCAAATTTGGAAAACTCAGCAGTGGCCACAAGATTGGAAAAGGTCAGTTTTCATCCCAATCCCAAAGAAAGGCAATGCCAAGGAGTGCTCAAACTACCGAACAATTGCACTCATCTCACACGCTAGTAAAGTAATGCTCAAAATTCTGCAAGCCAGGCTTCAGCAATATGTGAACCGTGAACTTCCTGATGTTCAAGCTGGATTTAGAAAAGGCAGAGGAACCAGAGATCAAATTGCCAACATTTGCTGGATCATGGAAAAAGCAAGAGAGTTCCACAAAAACATCTATTTCTGCTTTATTGACTATGCCAAAGCCTTTGACTGTGTCGATCACAATAAACTATGGAAAATTCTGAAAGAGATGGGAATACCAGACCACCTGATCTGCCTCTTAAGAAATCTGTATGCAGGTCAGGAAGCAACAGTTAGAACTGGTCGTGGAACAACAGACTGGTTCCAAATAGGAAAAGGAGTACGTCAAGGCTGCATATTGTCACCATGTTTATTTAACTTATATGCAGAGTACATCATGAGAAATGCTGGACTGGAAGAAACACAAGTTGGAATCAAGATTGCCGGGAGAAATATCAATAACCTCAGATATGCAGATGACACCACTCTTATGGCAGAAAGTGAAGAGGGGCTAAAAAGCCTCTTGATGAAAGTGAAAGTGGAGAGTGAAAAGGTTGGCTTAAAGCTCAACATTCAGAAAATGAAGATCATGGCATCTGGACCCATCACTGCATGGGAAATAGATGGGGAAACAGTGGAAACAGTGTCAGACTTTGTTTTTCTGGGCTCCAAAATCACTGCAGATGGTGACTGCAGCCATGAAATTAAAAGACGCTTGCTCCTTGGAAGGAAAGTTATGACCAACCTAGATAGCATATTCAAAAGCAGAGACATCACTTTGCCAACAAAGGTTCGCCTAGTCAAGGCTATGGTCTTTCCTGTGGTCATGTATGGATGTGAGAGCTGGACTGTGAAGAAGGCTGAGCGCCGAAGAATTGATGCTTTTGAACTGTGGTGTTGGAGAAGACTCTTGAGAGTCCCTTGGACTGCAAGGAGATCCAACCAGTCCATTCTGAAGGAGATCAATCCTGGAATTTCTCTAGAAGGAATGATGCTAAAGCTGAAACTCCAGTATTTTGGCCACCTCATGCGAAGAGTTGACTCATTGGAGAAGACTCTGATGCTGGGAGGGATTGAGGGCAGGAGGAGAAGGGGACGACAGAGTATGAGATGGCTGGATGGCATCACTGACTCGATGGATGCGAGTCTGAGTGACCTCCGGGAGCTGGTGATGGACAGGGAGGCCTGGCGTGCTGCAGTTCATGGGGTCGCAAAGAGTCGGACACGACTGAGCGACTGATCTGATCTGATCTGAGACTTACTACCCCTTTCTTCTTTCCTACTTCTCCCTTTTGAAACAGGAATATCAACCCTATGCCTATCCCACTATTGTATTTTGGAAGCACATTACATATTTGGTTTCACAGATTCACAGCTGAAGAGAAATTTGCCTCAGGGTGAAGGACACCTTAAATCTCACCCATTTTTGATTTAGATGATATTTACATGAACCTTTAGATTTTAGACTTTAGAGCTGATGTTGCAGTGAGTTGAGACTTTGGGGATTGTTGAGACAATTTTTTTTTTCATGTGAGAAGGACATAAATTTTGGTAGCCAGCGATGGAATGTTATGTATTGCATGCTATTTCCTCAAGAATTCATATCTTGCTATCCAATGGGGTAGTATTAAGAGGTAACTTCTTGGGAAGTACTTAGGATTTGATGAGATCATGAGGGTAGAGCCAACATGAAGAAACCAATGAGAGAATCAGAGTCAAATGTAAAGGAAACCATGAGTTTGTCTGAATGCAGATTCCAGTTATCCCAGAGTTACTGCCAATACTGTTTTTGAGTTTTGGCTATGTGGCTCAGAAATTATTCTTTTTTTTTTTTTTTTTTTTCTTTTTTGGGCTTTAGCCTACTTTGTTTCAATTTAACCTATAATACCACTTGAATTAGAGGGAGAGCTAAGAAATGAGACTTCTTCTCCCCCGACTAGTGAGACAAGGCTAGAAATGTTGCTGAGATGGCAAACTTAAGAAGGGGACGCTAGGAAGTCTCCTTCCAACATCTATATCTGATGCAGCACACTAGTACACTCATTAAGAATTATTAAAATTATTACTCTTAAGTAATAAAAGTACTTTATGATCATGATTCAGCTTAGTTTTCAAACATCTTTCATCTTAATTCCCCCAGACACACGATAATCCTGTAAACAAACAGAAAAACAAGACAAAAGAGTCTGACTTGAAACTTATTTTCCTCCTCCACCCATCCAGACATGTGTTTTCACAGAAGAATGCCTCTGATCACTACTCTCACTGAGATTCAGAACACTGACTTCTCAATAAATGTTCTTTAGGTTTATACAGAGGTTATTCTATTTCTTGTAGAATTCAAACATCAATAGCTTACTTTTAAATCAAGCACACTTCTATTCTCTTTGGCTGTCTAGACTTATTTTGGTATTTTCAAAACTCTGATACAAATTAAAGGTAATTTTGAATAGTGGTATGACTTTTGTTCTCTCCCAAGGTTGGAAATAAAGGCTCAAGTAAATTTAACCCAGTAGATACTTTAAGCTTAGATAGTGAAACAATTTTTAAACTTCTCACAGAAATTAATCCCTTGGTTGCATTTATACCACAGGCAATTAATTTGGCTGAAACAAATATTCTTTGATGACCATCAAGGATAAAGCAGAGTAATTTTGATATGATGGAATTATTATTGACTGGGGAGTATTATGCAAAATTGGTATAACCAAGCAAGATCAAAAAGGCTCTCTAATTATAAAACATCAAAGAGTTCAAGCAAGTCCCTCCTTGGAGACAAGCCTAAAATATTGGAGAACCCATTTACACCATTATGTTAAGGAATGATTTTAATGATGGTCCCCTTGAGATGATATACTAAGGTAGAACTTCAGAACTGTATTCAATCAGCTTCATGAATTGATTAGAGAAATGATTCACACTAAGCAACTGTTACTCAAGCATGTACACATTATTTTTAAAAGTATGGTACTGAAAAAAGTATGATTTATAGTTTATCTCAGTTTGGTCAATTACTATAGATTTGACCTCAGGTTATCCTCAACATTTCTGAATATTTTCCCCTTTGTGATTATACTTTTTTTATAATTTAAAGAGACAGTAATATGAAGAAATTGTCCAAATGTATTATCATAAATTTATAAATCATACACTTCTATATCAATTACTAATATCTAGGATATATATTTGAATAACAGGAACAATTTTCCAAAGTGTCTTTACTAAAATTAAACAAGTTGAAACAGTATTCTAGAACTTTATTTTCAACAGTAGTCAATAAGTTCTTTAAGCATACGTAATACAGAGAATATCCAAACTAAACTTAATAGTCAAAGTAGGAAAATGCTTGTTTACCATTCTAGCATCTCCCTGTATAGCTGCAGAAAATTATATTTTTTGGCAAACAATTTTAAGTCATTATATATCTCCCACACAATTCTACTCTTATGTGAAGATGCAACATTTGAGAGTTAGTAATGCTGGGGAAGTACCTACAGAGAAGAGAGAAGCACAGAAGTACATTTGGTATTTATTATTGTGTGATACTGAAGGTAATCATTGTTAAATGGAAAATGTTATCTAACGGTAACTGCTAACTGACTAAACCAACACTGAGTCTTGGCAAGGGGGGAGGACAATGATGAAGAAGGTTAAAGAGGTTTTAACTCTCCTGTTTTTTATACCAAATTCTATTTCTAATTATTGAGAAAGAAAAATATATACAGATTAAAATGGGTCAAAGAATGGAGTATCATGTAGGCTATATATTATGTAATAAAATATATCACACTGCAGTAAGATATGGATATTTTAGCTTGTATTCTCATTAGTAGATATTCAATGATATCTACTAATAAAATTGATATACATTCAATTTTATAATGTATTAAAGTCTTGAAGAGAATAATGTTAACAAAAAATGGCACAGCAATAAAATCTAAGTCTATCTTGCCATAAAATCATAAAAACACTGGCAAAATCTCAGAATGAACTTTTTTTTTTGGAATTCTGGAAAATAATCAGAAGCTTGAAGCAACTAAAATAATGTTTAAACACGAAAAACTGGTGGAATTTTGATAAAAATTGAGAGTAGATGGTACTTTTACATTGATCCTATTGACCAATTCTGTGTTCAGAAGTGGCCTTGACTTGACAGTTCACAGTCCCAATGCAGACAGTGTTACTAGAGAGACTTAAAACAGACTTCATTCACAAAGATGTGGGTTGACATTGGCCTGTCTGGTGACTCCTTGGATCAAACTGCTTTCATTTTGCCTAACTTACAACTTCTGCAGAGCTGAAAGGTGGCTATCTGAGGAGGGGTATTTACCAAATTTACAAGCAAAAATACCAGTCATAGCTGCCTAAGGGCAATGGATGACAGTTGGGCCAAATAATAGAATAAGCAGAAAGCTTGGGAAGATTATAGAACGAGATACTTTGAGGAATAGAGGTTTTGAAAAGCTCCAGCATAATACTAAGAATCCAAAAGACCATGTATGCATGTTCAGAAAAAACATGAGAAAGCCCTAAATTCTCCCCTTAACTGATTCCCAGGCTATGCACAAGCAGAAAGTGAAGGCTAAAACAAAGCTGTAAACTGGCTGAGTTCTGAAGATATCTTCTAAAATGATGCACAGAGCCCATCTGAAAACTGAGAGACTATACTTCAGTTCCAAGAATTTAGGGATCACCAGCTGATCACTAAGGCAACAAAACAGAAAATTCAGCAGCCAAACATAAGAACACAGGTTTTACAGAATTAGTTCAGAAAAGCCACCAAATATATAACAACAAGCAGCAACAAAAAGCCAAAGAGAGGAGAAGAATATAATTTCCAAGTTTGCATAATCATAATATTCAAATTGTCACGTTTTCAAAGAAAATTACAAGGCAATAAGAAAACAAGAAAGTATAACTTGTACCACACCAAAAAAGAAATTAATAGGATCTCTCTCTGAAGATGCTTAGACATTGGAAATACTAAACAGAAATTTAAAATAGCCATTTTAAGTATGTCTAGGGACTTCCCTGATGGTCCAATGGCTGGGACTTTGCACTCCCAATGCAGGGCGCCCAAGTTCAATTCCTAGTCAGTGGACTGGACCCCACATGCTGCACCTAGGAGTTGACATGCCACAACGAAAGATCCCACATGACACAACTAAGACTTGATGCACCTAAATAAACAAACAAACATTTAAATATGTTCAAAAACTAAATGAAACCATGCCATAAGAACAAAATAAACTATGAGAATGAGTCACCAAATTGATAATATCAACAAAAGGAAATAATTATAAAAGGGTACCAAAAGTTATACACTAACAATGAATAATCTGAAACAAAATTAAGAAAACAACCCCATTTACAACTGCAACAAAGAAATAAAATACTTGGTAATAACCTAACCAAAATGATGAAACACTTGCACAATGAAAACTACAGAATATTGCTGAAGCAAATTAAAGACAACACAAATAATGGAAAGGCAGGCTGCACTCATGCCTTGGAAACTTAATATTTTTAATATGTTCATACTATCCAGAGTGATCTGCATATTCAATGAAATTCCAATGAAAATTCCTACATATATTTTTAAGAAACAGAAAAAATTATTCACATAAAGAACATACATAAAAAAAACTACAACTCAACAACAAAAAGACAAACAACCCAATTAAAAAATGAGCAAAAGTTTTGAATAGACAATTCTCCAAAGAATACACACAAATGGACAACATAAAAAGACACTCAACATCTTTACTAATTAGGGAAATGAAAATCAAACCACATTAAGTTATCACCTCATGCCCACTAGGATGGCTATAACACACAAACAAAACAGAAAATAAAACATATTGCAATGATGTGAATCAACTGGAACCCTCATACCTTGTTGGTGGGAATATAAAATTGTGGAGCTGTGGTAAGAAAAACAATTTGGCAGTTCCTCAACAAGTTAAATATGGAGTTAACATTACTCAGCAATTCCACTGCAAGGTATACACCTGAGAGAAAGTATATATCCATGCAAAAAACTATACATGAATGAAACATCAGTATTATTCATAGTAGCCAAAATGTGAAAACAACCCAGATCTTCATCAATCAGCAAATGAATAAAGATGTGATATATTCATACAATGAAATATTATTCAGTCTTGAGAAGGACTGAAGTACTGATGCTACAACATGGATGAATCTCGAAAATGTTATGCTGAATGATAGAAGCCAGACATAAAATACCATATATGATTACATTTATTTGAAATATACAGAATAAGAAAATTCACTGATACAGGAAGTACATTAGTTCTTGCTAGTGGTTTGGGAGGAAGGAAGGAATGGTGAGTAACTGCTAATAAATGAACAGTTACATTTTGGGATGATAAAAATGTCTTATTAGTGGTGAAGGTCGTACAACTTTGTGAAAATACCAAAAATCATTGACTTGTATACTTTAAAATTGCTAAAGTAATAAATTTTAAGTCATGCAAATGTCTCAATTTTTTAAAATCCCAATATTCATGATACTTAAAAAGTAAATGTTAAGTTAAATGTAAACAGTTAAGTCTAATATTGACAAGAGGGAAATATGTTCTAGACCTTCTCTATAGTATAGTTATACAGGTACCACACTCTAGATTAAAGATTTCGCTAAATACTTCTTTATATTTCTTTTCATAGTAATTGTTATGGAAACTCAAAAAATTCAATCATTATTTAATTTTACACTGCCTTATTTCCCAGGGGATTTAAGAAAGTCATAATGAGTAGATTTTAGACTCTCATTGGTAAAGAAGAGTTTGAATCGTAGCTCATGCTGAATGTTACAGAAACTAATTTAAGAATTTTAGCATTAACTAATTCAGATGCAATTAAGAGTACGATAAGTAGTATTTCATTAGATGACTTCTGTTTTTTTGTCATGAAAATTTTTTATATCAAGAAGTCACAACATTTCTGGAAAAAGACTATGTGGTGAGAATTAATCTAAAGACATATACACAGGCACACTTCAGAGATATTCTGTCTTTGGTTCCAGACCATTATAATAAAGCAACATGGCAGTAAAACAAGTCACAAGAACTTTCTGGCTTCCTAGCTCCTATAAAAGTTATGTTTACACTCTATTGTAGTCTATTGTGTGCAACAGCACTATGCCTTAAAAAAAATGTACTTAAATAAAAAAATATTTTATTGCCAAAAAAAGATAACCATCATCTAACAGCCAAGGGTTGCCACAAACCTTCAATTTATAAAAAAACACAATATCTGTGAATTACAATAAAGTGAAATGAGTGCAATAAAATGAGTTATGCCTCAGATCAGATCAGATCAGTCACTCAGTCGTGTCCATATCTGTGTAATAAAGTATAATCAATTGCAAAAATTCAAATTTCTACTGCCAATAATTTCAAAGAACATTTCTTCAAATTATATTTCCCAAGGTCATTACAATTCATATTATAGACACTAAACATCTTAGAAGTATCCTAAGAATATAATCTTTACTTTCTAAAGAAATCATATGAGCAGATCAATAATGTCTCTTGCCAGATCCATTTTTCTCTGTAATGAAGCTTAACCAAAGATTTTTTTTATTGGCCTAATTTCATTTATTTTATATACTTAAGCAGGAGTTAAAACTGATGCTAATATACATACAATTAGCCCTTTGTAAAAGATCTTATGGCTTCTTTCTTTAGTCAGACATATTGCTCATTGCCTAATTCCCCAAACACCAGGTGACTGGTTGCTAGGCAAACAAACACTACCACCCAGAGAATTCTATCCATTTCAACAGATGCCATCTCATTTGGATACAAAGGTGTTCAAAGCCTCAGAATTTGTTTATGTGACCCAGTAAGTCAATGTTATTTGGTGGTGAATTTCTGATGAGTAAATCATATAAGTGGATTGCACTGAAATGTTCATATTAACACATTATTATCAACATTTTATGATTGCATGGTATAATACATGCTAATGATGAAAAGTTTTGGAAAACTTGTAAATGAAATATCAGATCAGATCAGATCAGTCGCTCAGTCATGTCCGACTCTTTGCGACCCCATGAACTGCAGCACGCCAGGCCTCCCTATCCATCACAAGCTCTCGGAGGTCACCCAGACTCACATTCATCGAGTCAGTGATGCAATCCAGCCATCTCATACTCTGTCGTCCCCTTCTCCTCCTGCCCTCAATCCCTCCCAGCATCAGAGTCTTCTCCAATGAGTCAACTCTTCGCATGAGGTGGCCAAAATACTGGAGTTTCAGCTTGAGCATCATTCCTTCCAAAGAAATCCCAGGGCTGATCTCCTTCAGAATGGACTGGTTGGATCTCCTTGCAGTCCAAGGGACTCTCAAGAGTCTTCTCCAACACCACAGTTCAAAAGCATCAATTCTTCGGCGCTCAGCCTTCTTCACAGTCCAGCTCTTACATCCATACATGACCACAGGAAAGACCATAGCCTTGACTAGGCGAATCTTTGTTGGCAAAGTGATGTCTCTGCTTTTGAATATGCTGTCTAGGTTGGCCATAACCTTCCTTCCAAGGAGTAAGCGTCTTTTAATTTCATGGCTGCAGTCACCATCTGCAGTGATTTTGGAGCCCAGAAAAATAAAGTCTGACACTGTTTCCACTGTTTCTCCATCTATTTCCCATGTAGTAACGGGAAGAGATACCCCACGCCCAAGGTAAGAGAAACCCAAGTAAGACGGTAGGTCTTGGAAGAGGGCATCAGAGGGCAAATACACTTAAACCATACTCACAGAAAACTAGTCAATCTAATCACACCAGGACCACAGCCTTGTCTAACTCAATGAAATTAAGCCATGCCCGTGGGGCAACCCAGGATGGGCGGGTCATGGTGGAGAGATCTGACAGGGTGTGGTCCGCTGGAGAAGGGAATGGCAAACCACTTCAGTATTCTTGCCTTGAGAACCCCATGAACAGTATGAAATGAAATATATTTGTAGCTAATTTTAAAACAGGACTTTTCTTCATTCCTGACACAAGAGCTAATACCATGTAGATTCTGCCTTACTGGTTTAGAATCATTTAATTGAAATTAAAAGACTCTTATTCCTTGGAAGGAAAATTATGACCAACCTAGATAGCATATTGAAAAGCAGAGACATTACTTTGCCAACAAAGGTCCATCTAGTCAAGGCTATGGTTTTTCCAGTGGTCATGTATGGATGTGAGAGTTGGACTGCAAAGAAAGCTGAGCACTGAAGAATTGATGCTTTTGAACTGTGGTGTTGGAGAAGACTCTTGAGAGTCCCTTGGACTGCAAGGAGATCCAAGCAGTCCATCGTAAAGGAGATCAGCCCTGGGTGTTCTTTGGAAGGAATGATGCTAAAGCTGAAACTCCAGTACTTTGGCTACCTCATGCGAAGAGTTGACTCATTGGAAAAGACTCTGATGCTGGGAGGGATTGGGGGCAGGAGGAGAAGGGGACGACAGAGGATGAGATGGCTGGATGGCATCACTGACTTGATGGACATGAATTTCAGTGGACTCTGGGAGTTGGTGATGGACAGGGAGGCCTGGCTTGCTGCAATTCATGGGGTCACAAAGAGTTGGACATGACTGAGCAACTGAACTGGACTGAATTGCTAATTTAATAAATTTGATAAGTACTGTGTTCTATAAGGTCTAATATGGTACATAAAAGCATTTAAAAACATTGTATCAACTGGGATACCTCAGAATGACTATTACATTTTTGTAAAATTGTGGTTTTTCCCCCTGCTCTTAAATTTATCATATTCAGAATTTGATTTTGCTCTTCAGGTAATCTGGGATTACTTCTGTAAAGAGCTAATCAACTCTTCTCTAATTATTTGATATAGCAGATCCCTTTATAGATATCAACTGATGTTAAGATCAAAGAGAATTCAATAAAAATGTCTTTTGGTAGTAATTCTTTTCATAAGTTATTTATAGCAATCCATTAGAAAGATGGTCAGGATCTGTTGATGTGTAGCAGAATATTTTACCATATCAAAAATAAGCAAACATACAATATTGTATTAAATGATGATATCCTAGTAAAAGATTGCAAGCTCAAACAAATATTTAGGTTTATCTCCCTCTGGCTTTAGGATTCTTTTCAAATATGTAAGAATTTTGTGTTTTTAAAATGATCAGTTTTCTCAAACACAGGTTTCACTCAGCTCAACCAGAAGTTACTCAAATAGGTAGATGAAGCTTGGGAGTTTCCAAAAGAGAGGGTTAAATAAGTAGCAACTCGTTGTGGAAAGATGTTGTTCAGTCTCTCAGTTGTCTCCGACTGTATACAACCCCATGGACTGCAGCACTTCCAGGTTTCCCTGTCTTTCACCATCTCTTCACTGTCCTTTCCCGTCCTGTCCTATCCCTGAGGAGAGATGACCTTCAATAGAACACAGATGAATTAACCAAAACTGAAAAATTTGCTCAAGGGTCTGGCAAGAGAAAACCTGGATATTAGAAGGAAAGTAGAAATGACTTTCTGGCTGTACAAACTTTTGTTGTTGGATCACTCAGTTGTGTCTGACTCTGCAACCCCATGGACTGCAGGATGCCAGGCTTTGCTGTCCTTCACTACCTCCCAGAGTTTGTTCGAACTCACATTCGTTGAATTGATGATGCCAACCATCTCAGCTTCTGTTGCCCCTTTCTCTTCCTGCCCTCAATCTTTCCCAGCATCAATGTCTTTTTCAATGAGCGACTCTTTGGATCAGTTGGCAGAGTACTGGAGCTTCAGCATTAATACTTCCAAAGAATATTCAGGGTTGTTTTCCTTTAGGATTGATTGGTTTGATCTCCTTTCAGTCCAAGGAACTCTCAAAAGAGTTTTCTCCAGCACCACAGTTCAAAAGCATCAATTCTTTGATGCTCAGCTTTCTTTATGGTCCAAGTCTCATATCCATACATGACTGCTGGAAAAATCATGGCTTTGCCTTTATCAGCAAAGTGATGTCTCTGCTTTTTAACAGGCTAAGTTTGTCAAAACTTTTATTCCAAGGAGCAAGCATCTTTTAATTTCATGGCAGCAGTCATCATCTGCAGTGATTTTTGGAACCTTAAAAATACAATTTGTCATTATTTCCAGCTTCCCCATGTATTTGCCATCAAGTGATAGGACTGAATGCCATGATCTTAGTTTTTTGAATGTTGTGTTTTAAGCCAGCTTTTTCATTCTCCTCTTTTACTTCATCAAGAGACTGTTTAATTTCTCTTCACTTTCAACCATTATGTTGGTGTCAAGTGCATATATGAGGTTATTGATATTTCTCCCAGCAATCTTGATTCCAGCTTGAGCTTCATTCAGCCTGGCATTTTACATGATGTACTCTGCATAGAAGTTATATAAGCAGAGTAACAATATGTAGCCTTGATGTACTCCTTATCCCAATTTGGAAACAGTCCACTGTTCCATGTCCAGTTCTAACTATTGCTTCTTGGCCTACAAACAGATTTATCAGGAGACTGGTATTCTTATCTTTTTAAGGATTTTCCACAGTTTATTGTGACTCACACAAAGACTTTATTATAGTCAATGAACCAGATATTTTTTTCTGGAATTCCCTTGCTTTTTCTATGATACAATGGATGTTGGCAATTTGGTCTCTGGTTCCTTTCCCTTTCTAAAGCCAGCTTGAATATCTGTAAGTTCTCAGTTAATGTACTGTTGATGCTTGGCTTGGAGAATTTTGAGCATTACTTTGCTAGCATGGGAGATGAGGGCAATTGTGCAGTAGTTTGAACATTCTTTGGCATTGCCCTTCTTTGGGATTGAGATGAATATTGACCTTTTCCAATCTTGTGGCCACTGCTAAATTTTCCAAATTTTCTGGCATATTAAATGCAGCACCTACAGCATCATCTTTTAGGATTTGAAATAGCTCAGCTGGAATTTCATCACCTCCACTTGGTTTGTTTGTAGTAATATATATTATTATTAACATTAACAAAGTTTAGGTTAATAACTATATATCCATTATGAAAAATGACTAGAATAATTAAAACTTGCCTACTAAGGGTAATTGGCAAAGCTCCTTGACATATTTTTTTTTTCTTTACTCAAAACAGCCACATGATATAATATGTTTTTCTATTTTTAGGAAAGAATAAACTAAAATTCAGAGAGGCAAAGACCTCAGGATTAGAACCACAGCCATGTGACTCACAAACAGTGGTTTTGAATCTATACTTATATCCTAACAGGCTGTTGCTGCTGCTGCTAAGTCGCTTCAGTTGTGTCAGACTCTGTGCGACCCCAGAGACGGCAGCCCACTAGGCTTCCCCATCTCTGAGATTCTCCAGGCAAGAATACTGGAGTGGGTTGCCATTTCCTTCTCCAAATCCTAACAGGCAAGGATGTGCATTTTAGAAATTATTATGAATGAGGACCTTTTTATTTAAAATCTCTTAAACAATGTGACATTTTCAATGTTTAATATAATATCGGTGCTAGAGACATAAATTTCATATTATAGCCTATTGGAGTCAATCAAGAAATCATCATCATATCTAAAACATACTAAGATATTTTGGAAGGTAACAAATTAGTCACATCAAGGGCTTCTTGTTTCTCTGTAAAGAGATTCACCCAAAGAAAATAAAATCACTGACTTTCAAAATGAATTCTAATAGTCAAGCAGTTTAATAAAATAATAAACTTCACTGTACACTTTTTGCTTAGGGATTTGTACCCAGTTCCCAGTTCAGTCGCTCAGTTGTTTCCAACTCTTTGCAATCCCATGAATCACAGCAAAAAAAGTTACTTTATGAGACTCGCTCCTTCATTGCCTTATGCCCTCAAGTATATTACAGATGTTATGAACTCTATACCTAAAACCATCTGAATTCAGTTTCTTCTAGATAGATCCACCTTGAAATTAATGTGTTTCAGTTCAGTTCAGTCGCTCAGTCTTGTCCAACTCTTTGAGACCCTATGAATCGCAGCACACCAGGCCTCCCTGTCCATCACCATCTCCCGGAGTTCACTGAGACTCACGTCCATCGAGTCGGTAATGCCATCCAGCCATCTCATCCTCTGTCGTCCCCTTCTCCTCTTGCCCCCAATCCCTCCCAGCATCAGAGTCTTTTCCAAAGAGACAACTCTTCGCATGAATTGGCCAAAATACTGAAGTTTCAGCTTTAGCATCATTCCTTCCAAAGAAATCCCAGGGCTGATCTCCTTCAGAATGGACTGCTTGGATCTCCTTGCAGTCCAAGGGACTCTCAAGAGTCTTCTCCAACACCACAGTTCAAAAGTATCAATTCTTCGGTGCTCAGCTTTCTTCACAGTCCAACTCTCACATCCATATATGACCCCTGGAAAAACCATAACCTTAACTAGATGGACCTTTGTTGGCAAAGTAATATCTCTGCTTTTGAATAGGCTATCTAGGTTGGTCATAACTTTTCTTCCAAGGAGTAAGCATCTTTTAATTTCATGGCTGCAGTCACCATCTGCAGTGATTTTGGAGCCCTAAAAAATAAAGTCTGACACTGTTTCCACTGTTTCCCCATCTATTTCCCATGAAGTGATGGGACCAGATGCCATGATCTTCATTTTCTGAATGTTGAGCTTTAAGCCAACTTTTTCACTCTCCTGTTTCACTTTCATCAAGAGGCTTTTTAGTTCCTCTTCACTTTCTGCCATAAGGGTGGTGTCATCTGCATATCTGAGGTTATTGATATTTCTCCCGGGAATGTTGATTCCAGCTTCTGCTTCTTCCAGCCCAGCATTTCTCATTAGCCTAAATATTCATGGCATCAGTATATCTTTATTTGAAGGCATTCTGTATTTTAAAATTGCTGATTCTTTGGGAAAGCTAGGGTTAGAATTATTCCTACTGAGGTTGTTTTTTCAATAAATCAACTGTTAAAAGCACTTTCAAACAAATCTTTATTTTCCCTCTTTCTATACAAAACCTAATGTAAGCTATAACTAAAGTAGTGATGATCTACATTGAAATGGAGAGAGAAAAATATGCTCAACTGATTTTCAGCAGAGACATTACTTTGCCAACAAAGTTTCGTCTAGTCAAGGCTATGGTTTTTTCTGTGGTCATGTATGGATGTGAGAGTTGGACTGTGAAGAAGGCTGAGCGCCGAAGAATTGATGCTTTTGAACTGTGGTGTTAGAAAAGACTCTTGAGAGTCCCTTGGACGGCAAGGAGATCCAACCAGTCTATTCTAAAGGAGATCAGCCCTGGGATTTCTTTAGAAGGAATGATGCTAAAGCTGAAACTCCAGTACTTTGGCCACCTCATGCAAAGAGTTGACTCATTGGAAAAGACTCTGAGGGATTGGGGGCAAGAGGAGAAGGGGACGACAGAGGATGAGATGGCTGGATGGCATCACTGACTCGATGGACGTGAGTCTGAGTGAACTCTGGGAGTTGGCGATGGACAGGGTGGCCTGGCGTGCTGTAATTCATGGGGTCGCAAAGAGTCGGACAGGACTGAGTGACTGATCTGATCTGATTTTCTAAAAGGCATTTTCTTACAATCAAAGAAAGTCATTACATGACTTCACTTTTTTTTTTCCTTTTAAAAATAAGTTTAATTTTTTAGGAGATTTAGAGTTATAGAAAACTTTGTAAGATAGACTTTACTTTTATATAGTCATATGGCTTCATCATAAATTTTCAGTCCTATTCATTCAGGCTGAATGCAATTATTTCAGAATTTTGTGAATGTCCAAGGTATCATGAAGAGAAACTTTAAAATAAGGTAAAAATGAAGGTGTATTACAAAAACATACATTAAAAAACTTATGTGGGCTACAGCCAGACATTTATTATTACTGTATGGCTATTTTAATTGGACACATTTGCAAGATATTGAGAATATTTTAGTCTAATTAACTTGGCAAAAATTCAACAAAAGCCATCATTTTAAGCCTGATGCATATGTGGGTAGGCTAATTGATTTATATATGCAAGCAGGGGTTCAGTTTGTGTATGAGTTCCAAAAAAGCAAAACTTTAATCAGTACATTTTTTAAAATGTGTACAGGAAAACTGCATTGAGTAAAGTTGCATAATTCTGGATTTTGCTATCAAATTGGATTTTCAAGGGGATTGTTTAAGTAAGCAGGTACAATAGAAAAGACAGAAAGGAGGAAATGGGCTACAATGATAAGGAGAACAAGTTCCAGCATAAGACAGGGTAGAAATTCTAACTCTATTACTTAATTATTGTTTAGTCACTAAGTTGTGTCTGACTCTTTGCTTAATAACTGTGTGATTTTGGATGTTTGTTAAAATGCATAGGACTTTACTTTGTGGTTACATAGAGATAGTAACTATATCAATACAAAAGTTTTTTGTGATTTTTAAATTTTAATAATACATAAAATTCCTTGGAACGGTGTTAGATGCGTCAGTTCAGTTCAGTCGCTCAGTCATGTTTGACTCTTTGAGATCCCATGGACTGAGCACTCCAGGCCTCCCTGTCCATCACCAACTCCCAGAGTTTATCCAAACCCATGTCCATTGAGTCGGTGATGCCATCCAACCGTCATCCTTTGTCGTCCCCTTCTCCTCCTGCCCTCAATCTTTCCCAGCATCAGGGTCTTTTCAAATGAGGCAGTTCATCACAGGTGGCTAAAGGATTGAAGTTTCAGCTTCAACATCAGTCCTTCCAATGAACACTCAGGACTGATCTCCTTTAGAATGGACTGGTTGGATCTCCTTGCAGTCCAAGGGACTCTCAAGAGTCTTCTCCAACACCACATTTCAAAAGCATCAATTCTTTGGCGCTCAGCTTTCTTTATAGTCTAACTCTCACATCCATACATGACCACTGGAATAACCATAGCCTTGACTAGACAGACCTTTGTTGGCAAAGTAACGTCTCTGCTTTTTAATATGCTGTCTAGGTTGGTCATAATTTTCCTTCCAAGGAGTAAGCATCTTTTAATTTCATGGCTGCAATCACCATGTGCAGTGATTCTGAAGCCCCCAAAATAAAGCCTGCCACTGTTTCCCCATCTACTTGCCATGAAGTGATGGGACTGGACGCCATGATCTTAGTTTTCTGAATGTTGAGCTTTAAGATAACCTTTTCACACTCCTCTTTCACTATCATCAAGAGGCTCTTTAGTTCTTCTTCACTTTTTACCATAAGGGTGGTGTCATCTGCATATCTGAGGTTATTGATATTTCTCCCAGCAATCTTATTGCCAGCTTGTGTTTCTTCCAGCCCAGTGTTTCTCATGATGCACTTTGCATATAAGCTAAATAAGCAGGGTGACAATATATAGCCTTGCCATACTCCTTTACCTATTTGGAATCAGTCTGTCATTCCATGTCCAGTTCTGTTACTTCCTGACCTGCGTACAGATTTCTCAAGAGGTAGGTCAGGTGGTCTGATATTCCCATCTCTTTCAGAATTTTCCAGAGTTTGTTGTGGTCCACACAGTCAAAGCCTTTGGCATAGTCAATAAAGCTGAAATAGATATTTTTTCTGGCACTCTCTTGCCTTTTCGATGATCCAGCAGATGTTGGCAATTTGATTTCTGGTTCCTCTGCCTACATAATAATAAAATATTATTGTTTTTGATGGTCTCAAAATTAGGAGCAGTAACAATGTTATTGCCTTGACATCAAGCTATTAATGTTAGTGTATAGGAAGCAGAGACTCTTTCTAAATAAATCTTCAAATGTACTCCACATAGTAAGAACTCAAAGATGTTGATTTACCGAATCTAGGAATACTGCTATTGTAACTTTTCAGAAGGAAGAATTACAAGCCCAGCCCTTACAATATGTGGGCACAAAGATAGCTGGTTATACAATTAGTTTGTGTACACCAACAGTGGTCTACTCTACATCCAATTTTGGATCCTGGTATAATCAAATAAAGAGGTCAAATAGCCACTGTAATCAACAGACAATTTGGGGGTATCTTATCTCATTTAGTTCAAAATTTCTTGCTTAAGGACTTCATCACTGACCGTGTTTCAGCATATCTTCAGATAAATTTACAACAGCTAACATTTCAACACTCAATAAAATATGTAGAATTATATTTTACAGATAGAACACCTTTTTTCTGTAGCTAAAGATTGATACTTCAAATTTCTACCAATTTTTGAAGTAAAAGAATAAATATTGTGTATATAAATTCAGAAACATTTAAATTCAAATACATGTACAGACAAAGAATTTTTTGATGAGTTTAATGCTTTGAAAATGAAGAAACTACCTAATATTTGGTATGTTTTATACACCTAGATAATTTCAACAAATTCTAAATGTTTAACTGTTTATATTTAATTTCTGTGTATTATGGAATCATAAGTCTGGAAATTCCCATGGGAGATAACTGAACCTAATTCAACCTATTCTATTTTATCCTATTCAGTCATCATTCTTATATTAACAATCTTCCATGTGTCTAGGATTGGATAAAGGGTTAAATAAGCAGATTAAGCAGATGTTAGCTATGCCTGAATTCAAAGAACTCAAAATTTAGTGAAAAAAACACACACACATGAATTTAAAATAACAACAAAGTGTTAATAACACTTTGATTAACAAAGTGAATGACACTTTGTTAATCAACAATTTGATGGGATATATGCTGTATCATCACTAGAGAAGATAGAGTAGCAGTTAACTATTAGTGAAGGCTTTGAAAATGAGGAATATAAATTGTGTTCACACCAACAAATTAGAGGTATAAGACCTTTCCTATCAAAATCTATGTACCAAAGCAGAAAAGTTAAAATGTTAGTTGCTCAGTCATGTCTGACTCTTTGCAGCTGCATGGACTATATCGCACCAGGCTCCTCTGTCCATGGAATACTCCAGGCAAGAATACTGGAGTGGTTAGCCATTCCCTTCTGCAGGGTATCTTCCTGACCCAGAGACCAAACTGCAACTCCTCTATTGCAGGTGGATTCTTTACCATCTGAGCTCCCAAGGAAGCCCGAAAGCAAAAAGATGTGAATAATATGGAACAAATGCTGTGGCACTGATGAATTCATTTGATGTAATAATCAGAAATGAGGCTGGTTACTCTCAGCAGTGGCCACAGGACTAGAAAAGGTCAGTTTTCATTCCAATCCCAAAGAAAGGCAATGCCAGAGAATGCTCAAACTACCACACAATTGCACTCATCTCACATGCTAAAAGTAATGCTGAAAATTCTCCAAGCCAGGCTTCAGCAATATGTGAACCATGAACTTCCAGATGTTAAGGCTGGTTTTAGAAAAGGCAGAGGAACCAGAGATCAAATTGCCAACATCTGCTGGATCATCAAAAAAGCAAAAGAGTTCCAGAAAAATATATATATTTCTGCTTTATTTACTATGCCAAAGGCTTTGACCCTGTGGCTCACAATAAACTGGAAAATTCTGAAAGAGATGGGAATCCCAGACTACCTGATGTGCCTCTTGAAAAACCTGTTTGCAGGTCAGGAAGCAACAGTTAGAACTGGACATGAAGCAACAGACTGGTTCCAAATAGGAAAAGGAGTACGTCAAGGCTGTATATTGTCACCCTGCTTATTTAACTTGTATGCAGAGTACATCATGAGAAACGCTGGGCTGGAAAAAGCAGAAGCTGGAATCAAGATTCCCGGGAGGAATATCAATAACCTCGATATGCAGATGACACCACCCTTATGGCAGAAAGTGAAGAAGAACTAAAAAGCCTCTTGATGAAAGTGAAAGAGGAGAGTGAAAAAGTTGTCTTGAAGCTCAACATTCAGAAAACTAAGATCATGGAATCTGGGCCCATCATTTCATGGCAAATAGATGGGGAAACAGTGTAAACAGTGGCTTATTTTATTTTGGGGGGCTCCAAAATCACTGCAGATGGTGATTACAGCCATGAAATTAAAAGATGCTTACTCCTTGGAAGGAAAGTTATGACCAACCTCTACAGCATATTAAAAAGCAGAGACCTTACTTTGCCAACAAAGGTCTGTCTAGTCAAGGCTATGATTTTTCTAGTGGTCATGTATGCATGTAAGAGTTGGACTATAAAGAAAGCTGAGCGCTGAAGAATCGATACTTTTGAACTGTGGTGTTGGATAAGACTCTTGAGCAACGAGTTCCAACCAGTCCATCCTAAAGTCGGTCGGTCCAGAATATTCATTGGAAGGACAGATGCTGAACCTGAAACTCCAATCATTTAACTATCTGATGTGAAGAACTGACTCATTTGAAACGAACCTGATTCTGGGAAAGATTGAAGGTTGGAGATGGGGACTACAGAGGATGAGATCATTGGATGGCATCACCGACTCGATGGACATGGGTTTGGGTGGACTCCGGGAATTGGTGATTGACAGGGAGGCTTGGCGTGCTATGGTTCATGGGGTTGCAAAGAGTCAGACATGACTGAACGACTGAACTGAATTGAACTGAACTCACTCAGAAGGATGATATAATGAAGGATCATATGCCTCCCAAGGACAATGAATAATGTATCTTAAACATGAGATCATATCTCATTTTGGAAATACACTTCCAGAATCACAGTAGGGGATGACTTCAAGAAAATGAATCTAGTTAAGAAAATAATACACTAGCTCAGGCAAGGTACAAAGAGATAAGAGCAACAAGAACTGAGAGGATGATAAAAAGTATATAGGCACTCAAAAGGTGTCATACACTCTATAGTAGTTAATGGGTGGAGAAAAACAGACATTGAAGACAACTTCAGGTTTATAATTTGAATAACTTGGGGCCTGGTGATCATATTATCAATAGTGGATACAAAGATAAAATGAGCTTGGGTGAAAAGCCAGAAATTAAAATAGAAGACATATATCAATAAAACAAGAAAAAGATCAAAAAAGCTATACTAACAACTATACTTACTTAGCATGTGCAACTATACTTAGCATGTGCAAACTGCCACATGCTAAGGACTGCATCAGCTCTTTATATATTTCATTTAATCATGGGCAAGATACAGTATGAGTGTAAACTAGAGAGAGATTGACATTTCTGGGAAGACATTACTACCAAATGTGAATCTTATAGACCTTGGGTCAAGCAACAGAGGTTAGGGGATCATACTTGTATTGGGCATCCCACTGAAAGGAGTGGAGGGAAAAAGGAGGCAATGGTATTTAATCAGAGTCCTAAAATAATACCAAAGGTCCAGATAAGGAAATCAAGATCTCTCTCAAGTCAAAAATACAGGAGCATGGGTGAAAATAAAAGCTAAAACCAATGAGGAATGGATCAGCAGATTCAATTATAGTCCTCTGTTGACTCTTAGCCACAGGATGTGAGGGTGGTAGAAGCGTATCTAGGGGGAGCCACAGGTAAGTCAACAAAGAGTTAAGGGGCTTGGGTACTTTCTGGAAATTTATTATTTCTAGTTCCTCTAGGATCTAAGAACACATTTTGTATGCTTTCTACTATTTTAAGTTTGTAAGGTTTATCTTACAGCCCAGAATATGGTAAATTTAGTGATTATTCCTTGTGTATTTGCAAAAAAAAAAAAAAAAAAGAGTATATTGTACTGCATGTGTGTGTGAGTGGAGAGGAGTGTTCTATAAATGTCAGTTAGATTGACTTGGTTTGTATTATTCAGGTCATCTATATGCAAGTTTAATTTTTGTATTGGTTAATGAGAGGAGAGTTGAAATCTTCAACTAAAATTGTATATTTGCTTATTTCTTCTAAATTCTGTCAGTTTTTGCTCTTCTTTTGGTACATACCTATTCATAATTGATAAGCATTCTTGGGGAATTTACTCCTTTGTGTTATAAAATATCCTTTACTTCTGGTGCTGTTTCCTGTTATGAAGTCTTATTTAATTGATATTTGTCCAACTACTCTAGCTTTCTTTATTATTTACATGGTATATATTTTTCAACCCTAATATTTTTTATTTTTTTCTATGTTTTAAGTAGGTTTCTTGTAGAAAATACAGAATTGGATCTTTCTGTTATTTCCAATATGACAATATATGTCTTTTACATGGTGGGTTTAAAGCATTTATATGATTATCAATAGGTTGTAGTAAAGTCTACGACTTTCTAGCTGTCTTTATTCCATTTGTTCTTTTTTAATTTCCCTTTTGCCTTCTTTTATATTAATTGAGCATCCTTAAGATTCTATATCTCCCCTTTTTATCAACCGTACATTTTTATTATTTTACAGTTTATATAATTGCCCAAATACCCTGCAGAATCTGCATCACCCTCTCTCACTGATTGCTCCAGCCACTTGGCTTAGTTGTGTTTTGCATATGGCAGGCATGCTCGTCTCAAGTTCTTTCAACTTCATGTTTCATCTGCTAAAATGTTCTTCCCCAGATCAGCATGTTCTACACTCTAGCCGCTTTCGTACAAATATCACCTTCTTAGTGAAGCCTTCCTAGATTACCATATTTTACAGTGAATGCCTCATTGATCCCTATCATCTTCTGTATTACATATTTATTTAATTTTAAAATCTATTCTCTGCTCACCAGACTCTAACCTCCACAGAAATATATATTTTTGTCCATCTCAATCAATACCGTATTCCCAGGGCCTAGAAAAAAGCCTGCTGTCAAACACATTCTTGATAAAGAATTGTTGAATTAATGAATATGTGCAAATTGAGAAAAAGAAACCAGTGAAGTTCAAGAGATTAATATCTAAGAATAAATCAAATGATAAAACATATAATAAGAAACTAGAGATAGATAACAGGAGGGGATGGGTTGCTGCTGCTGCTGCTAAGTCGCTTCAGTTGTGTCCGACTCTGTGCGACCCCATAGACAGAAGCTCACCAGGCTCCCCCGTCCCTGGGATTCTCCAGGCAAGAATACCAGAGTGGGTTGCCATCTCCTTCTCCAATGCATGAAAGTGAAAAGTGAAAGTGAAGTCGCTCAGTCGTGTCCGACTCTTAGCGACCCCATGGACTGGAGCCTACCAGGATCCTCCGTCCATCGGATTTTCCAGGCAAAAGTACTGGGGTGGGGTGCCATTGCCTTCCCCGGGGGATGGGTTACAGAGCACCAGAAAACAATAGGTCTTGACCCTCTCCCTCTGTAAGTGAAGTAAGTATACAGAGTAGATAAATTTATGGGTGGTGGGGCAGAAAGCTGAAAGAGTTTATGTTACATAGCTCCCATTTTCCTTCTGACACAGGGGCATTTGCTGGGATTTGGGCAGGGTATGTGAATGGTAAGCGCTTCCCAGGTAGTGCTAGAGGTAAAGAACCCAACTGCCAATGCAGGAGACATAAGAGATGTGGGTTTGATCTTGGGTAGGGAAGATCCCCTGGAGGAGGGCATGGCAACCCACTTGCAATACACATGTGAGTCGTAAAGGGTAGGGATTCAAAAGGACCACAACCAAAGAGCCAAAGTAACGGTTGTGTCCTCTAGAGTTACATAAATTCCACTTAGTGAGAGAGTAGCACAAGTTTATAAAACATGATCCATAAAGCATTAAAGTAAAACTCTGGAATGATTGGGGATTTTATTTTCATTCTATCTATAACCTGAAAAATAAGTGCAACTTATTTTTGTGTTGCTTAAGTCTTTAAGTTAAAGGTTTTCAAGCTCAAATACTGTCTTAAATAGCAACTTTAGTTGCATTCTGCATACTGAGTTTATCTACTTTGAGGAATATCTGCTTTTTATTACCTATCTACTATCTTCAAATAGAAAATATACATTTAGCTATGAATGGGAGGAAGAATGCCAATTTAATTTACTTTGTTTCTGAATTCTCCATTTTTCACAAAAGACAATTTGGTCACAGCTGGACCTGACATATCAGAATATCTAAAAATCAATAATTCTACTTTCTTCCAATTTCAAATCATTTTGGAGCTGTCATATTAGTGCAGCTGCAGACTTTCTGGCATTCTGTGCCCTCTCTGCAATCCTTTTGGCAGGTGGATAGAGAGAGAATAGCACTTCCACTCTTAGAAGTCATATTATTAATATCCCCTGACAACTATGAATGACTTCATCTTTCAGCCATGCCTGATTCTGCCACAGATATACAGGCCTTCCCTTTGTATAGTATAAATCCACATGTGATTTAATGAGAAAAATATTAGTAAACCTATTATATTTGAAGATTTTTTTCTCAATGGTATCAGGGAATTTGGGACCGCTGGCCTTTTGCTTATTGAATGTATATCAAATGAATGTGTTTGCTTTCGAAGTCTCACAATAATGCTGTAAAATAACCTGTGTAAATCACATATCTCTTTACTATATCTATTAACCAGAAAATCAATAGCATGGATTTCCTGACAGTTAAAATGGATAGATACATATTTACAAACACTAAATCAAGCAGGTATGTAGGCTAAAGTAAAGGACACAGGCTCATCATAGGAAGGAATAAACTAATCAATAGGAAATGATGAAGATGTTTTTGTGATAATAAAGAACACAGATCCAGGAACATAATACATTTCATGATAACAGAATCTAGTTTCTGATAATATACAAACTGAGTAAAGTCATGGCATTATAAACCTCTAGGTGTGTGACTTAATAAGTTACTAAACCAGCCCAAGACTTGTTTCCTTCACCTGACACATCAAAATAAGGGAACTAACTGGACTGCTATGTGGATTAAATGAGATAGATGTATATGATAATCATCCAACATCTATCTACATGCAGTATGTAGTTATTTAAAAACTATCAGTTGACTTTTTGCATTCTTAAGTCTCAGTAACTTGGTTCAGAGACCAAAGCTTTTCTGAACAGATACCTTGCACTATGAATTTTTTTAAAAAAGACTTTTTTTTGCATTATCTAAGTAATAAAGTTCTAGAAAAAATTTAAAATGATATGAGAGATATTATTATGATTTTATAGATTTCTGACCTGAAAATCAAAGGCTTAAATTCAATATAATCTCAGGAAAAGACTAACATACCTTTTAGATTAATTAATTTATATATGGCCTTCCTAGTCCAGTAGGGCTTCCCTGGTGGCTCAGAGGTTAAAGCGTCTGCCTGCAATGCAGGAGACCTGGGTTCCATCCCTGGGTCAGGAAGACCCCCTGGAGAAGGAAATGGCAACCCACTCCAGTATTCTTGCCTGGAGAATCCCATGGACGGAGGAGCCTGGAGGGCTACAGTCCATAGCATCGCAAAGAGTCAGACACGACTGAGCGACTTCACTTTCCTTTCACTTTCCTGCTGCTGCTACTGTTGAGTCACTTCAGTCGTGTCCGATTCTGTGCGACCTCATGGACGGCAGCCCACCACGTTCCCCAATCCCTGGGATTCTCCAGGAAAGAACACTGGAGTGGGTTTCCATTTCCTTCTCCAATGCATGAAAGTGAAAAGTGAAAGTGAATTCACTCAGTTGTGTCCGACCCTCAGCGACCCCATGGACTGAGCCTACCAGGCTACTCCATTCATGGGATTTTCCAGGCCAAAGTACTGGAGTGGGGTGCCATTCACTTTCCCAGTCCAATACAAATGAAAAGAAGAGTAAGAAACTTCAGAATCTTACTCCTCTTCACAAGCAACACCACCTTTATCTCCATGATGTAAAATTAACCAGTTCACGAGGCAAATCTGAAGATGTCCCAAGATACAAAGACCAGTTCTTCAGGGACCATCAATTTCCCTATCAACTGCCATCACTGTATCTTCCTTAATACGTAATCAAAATTTAAAAGGGATGACCATGCCCTTCTTTTAAAACACCTAACAAAAATGAGATATAGTAGATAAATGCTTGTGTCTTTAACCTTTAAGAGGTTTCTGCTTTTTAAAACAAAAGTGAAAGATAGCTGATTAATGGAGTAGGGAAAATCACAGGATAAAGATTTCACCCCAACAAAATATTTATCTGACATCATCAAAATGCTCAAGACAAACACTGATTTTAAAAATGTGAATATTAAAGAAAAACACCTTAATTGTTTACTAGCTAATAACAATAACTACCACTTATTGTAAAACTTAAGAGGCAGATCAGGTGGTCTGGTATTCCCATCTCTTTCAGAATTTTCCATAGTTTATTGTGATCCACACAGTCAAAGGCTTTGGCATAGTCAATAAAGCAGAAATAGATGTTTTTCTGGAATTCTCTTGCTTTTTCCATGATCCAGCGGATGTTGGCAATTTGATCTCTGGTTCCTCTGCCTTTTCTAAAACCAGCTTGAACATCAGGAAGTTCACGGTTCACATATTGCTGAAGCCTGGCTTGGAGAATTTTGAGCATTACTTTACTAGCGTGTGAGATGAGTGCAATTGTTCGGTAGTTTGAGCACTCCTTGGCATTGCCTTTCTTTGGGATTGGGATGAAAACTGACCTTTTCCAATCTTGTGGCCACTGCTGAGTTTTCCAAATTTGCTGGCATATTGAGTGTAGTACTTTCACAGCATCATCATTCAGGACTTGGAATAGCTCCACTGGAATTCCATCACCTCCACTAGCTTTGTTCGTAGTGATGCTTTCTAAGGCCCATTTGACTTCACATTCCAAGATGTCTGGCTCTAGGTCAGTGATCACATCATCATGATTATCTGGGTCTTGAAGCTCTTTTTTGTACAGTTCTTCTGTGTATTCTTGCCACCTCTTCTTAATACCTTCTGCTTCTGTTAGGTCCACACCATCTCTGTCCTTTATTGTGCCCATCTTTGCATGAAATGTTCCTTTGGTATCTCTGATTTTCTTGAAGAGATCCCTAGTCTTTCCCATTCTGTTGTTTTCCTCTATTTCTTTGCATTGATCACTGAAGAAGGCTTTCTTATCTCTTCTTGGTATTCTTTGGAACTCTGCATTCAGATGTTTATATCTTTCCTTTTCTCCTTTGCTTTTCGCTTCTCTTCTTTTCACAGCTATTTGTAAGGCCTCCCCAGACAGCCATTTTGCTTTTTTGCATTTCTTTTCCATGGGGATAGTCTTGATCCCTGTCTCCTGTACAATGTCACGAACCTCATTCCATAGTTCATCAGGCACTCTATCTATCAGATCTAGGCCCTTAAATCTATTTCTCACCTCCACTGTATAATCATAAGGGATTTGATTTAGGTCATACCTGAATGGTCTAGTAGTTTTCCCTACTTTCTTCAATTTCAGTCTGAATTTGGCAATAAGGAGTTCATGGTCCGAGCCACAGTCAGCTCCTGGTCTTGTTTTTGCTGATTGTATAGAGCTTCTCCATCTTTGGCTGCAAAGAATATAATCGATCTGATTTCGGTGTTGACCATCTGGTGATGTCCATGTATAGAGTCTTCTCTTGTGTTGTTGGAAGAGGGTATTTGCTATGACCAGTGCATTTTCTTGGCAAAACTCTATTAGTCTTTGCCCTGCTTCATTCCGTATTCCAAGGCCAAATTTGCCTGTTACTCCAGGTGTTTCTTGACTTCCTACTTTTGCATTCCAGTCCCCTATAATGAAAAGGACATCTTTTTTGGGTGTTAGTTCTAAAAGGTCTTGTAGGTCTTCATAGAACCTTTCAACTTCAGCTTCTTCGGCGTTACTGGTTGGGGCATAGACTTGGATTACTGTGACACTGAATGGTTTGCCTTGGAAACGAACAGAGATCATTCTATCGTTTTTCAGATTGCATCCAAGTACTGCATTTCGGACTCTTTTGTTGACCATGATGGCCACTCCATTTCTTCTGAGGGATTCCTGCCCACAGTAGTAGATATAATGGTCATCCGAGTTAAATTCACCCATTCCAGTCCATTTTAGTTCGCTAATTCCTAGAATGTCAACATTCACTCTTGCCATCTCTTGTTTGACCACCTCCAATTTGCCTTGATTCATGGACCTGACATTCCAGGTTCCTATGCAATACTGCTCTTTACAGCATCGTACTTTGCTTCTATCACCAGACACATCCACAGCTGGGTATTCTTTTTGTTTTGGTTCCATCCTTTCATTCTTTCTGGAGTTATTTCTCCACTGATTTCCAGTAGCATATTGGGCCCCTACTGACCTGGGGAGTTTCTCTTTCAGTATCCTATCATTTTGTCTTTTCATACTGTTCATGGGGTTCTCAAGGCAAGAATACTGAAGTGGTTTGCCATTCCCTTCTCCAGCGGACCACACCCTGTCATATCTCTCCACCATGACCCGCCCATCCCAGGTTACCCCTCGGTATGGCTTAATCTCATTGAGTTAGACAAGGGTGTGGTCCTTGTGTGATTAGATTGACTAGTTATCTGTGAGAATGGTTTTAGTGTATTTGCCCTCTGATGCCCTCTTTCAAGACCTACTGTCTTACTTGGGTTTCTCTTACACGACTCTTATGGCAGAAAGTGAAGAGGGGCTAAAAAGCCTCTTGATGAAAGTGAAAGTGGAGAGTGAAAAGGTTGGCTTAAAGCTCAACATTCAGAAAACGAAGATCATGGCATCTGGTCCCATCACTGCATGGGAAATAGATGGGGAAACAGTGTCAGACTTTGTCTTTCTGGGCTCCAAAATCACTGCAGATGGTGACTGCAGCCATGAAATTAAAAGACGCTTGCTCCTTGGAAGGAAAGTTATGACCAACCTAGATAGCATATTCAAAAGCAGAGACATCACTTTGCCAACAAAGGTTCGCCTAGTCAAGGCTATGGTCTTTCCTGTGGTCATGTATGGATGTGAGAGCTGGACTGTGAAGAAGGCTGAGCACCGAAGAATTGATGCTTTTGAACTGTGGTGTTGGAGAAGACTCTTGAGAATCCCCTGGACTGCGAGAAGATCCAACCAGTCCATTCTGAAGGAGATCAATCCTGGAATTTCTTTAGAAGGAATGATGCTAAAGCTGAAACTCCAGTATTTTGGCCACCTCATGCGAAGAGTTGACTCATTGGAGAAGACTCTGATGCTGGGAGGGATTGAGGGCAGGAGGAGAAGGGGACGACAGAGGATGAGATGGCTGGATGGCATCACTGACTCGATGGATGCGAGTTTGAGTGACCTCCGGGAGCTGGTGATGGACAGGGAGGCCTGGCGTGCTGCGGTTCATGGGGTCGCAAAGAGTCGGACACGACTGAGCGACTGATCTGATCTGATTGTAAAACTACTACATGCCACACACTGAAAAGTAACATGAAAAGATGAAAAGAACACAGCTCCTACATGGGAGAACTGCGAATTGACTCCAAAGCTGATATTCTCCACAATGCAATCTTGTCTGCACTAAGTTCAGTCGCTAAGTTGTGTCCGACTCTTTGCACCCCATGGACTGCAGCACTCCAGGCCTCCCTGTACATCACCAACTACTGGAGATTACTCAAACTCATGTCCATTGAGTCAGTGATGCCATCCAACCACCTCATCCTCTGTCATCCCCTTCTCTTCCCACCTTCAATCTTTTCCCAGCATCAGGATCTTTTCAAATGAGTCAGTTCTTTGCACCAGGTGGCCAAAGGATTGGAGTTTCAGCTTCAACATCTGTCTTTCCAATGATTATTCAGGACTGATTTCCTTTAGAATGAACTGGTTGGATCTCCTTGCAGTCGAAGGGAATCTCAAGAGTCTTTTCCAACACCCTACTTCAAAAGCATCAATTTTTTCAGTGCTCAGTTTTCTTTAGAGTCCAAATCTCACATCCATAAGTGACTACTGGAATAATCATAGCCTTGACTAGACAGACCTTTGTTGGCAAAGTAATGTATCTGCATTTTAATATGCTGTCTAGGTTGGTCATAACTTTCCTTCCAATGAACAAGTGTCTTTTAATTTCATGGCTGCAATCACCATCTGCTGTGATTTTGGAGTCCAAAGAAATAAAGTCTCTCACAGTTTCCACTGTTTCCCCATCCCCAATATGGGGATGGCATCCCCATATATGCCATGAAGTGATGGGACCAAATGCCATGATCTTAGTTTTTTTAATGTTGAGTTTTAAGCCAACTTTTTTACTCTACTCTCTCACTTTCATCAAGAGGCCCTTTAATTCTTCTTCACTTTCTGCCATAAGGGTGGTGTCATCTACATATCTGAGGTTATTGAGATTTCTCCCAGCAATCTTGATTCCAGCTTGTGCTTCTTCTAGCCCAGCATTTCTCATGATGCACTTTGCATATAAGTTAAATAAGCAGGGTGACAATATATAGCCTTGACGTACTCCTTTTCCTATTTGGAACCAGTCTGTTGTTCCATGTCCAGTTCTAACTGTTGCTTCCTGACCTGCAAACAGGTTTCTCAAGAGCCAAGTCAGGTTGTCTGGTATTCCCATCTCTTTCAGAATTTTCCACAGTTTATTGTGATCCACACAGTCAAAGGCTTTGGCACAGCCAATAAAGCAGAAGTAGATGTTTTTCTGGAACTCACTTGCTTTTTCAATGATCCAGCGGATGTTGGCAATTTGATCTCTGGTTCTTCTGCCTCTTCTAAAGCCAGCTTGAACATCTGGAATTTCTCAGGTCACATACTATTTAAGCCTCACTCAGAGAGTTTTGAACATTACTTTACTAGCATGTGCTGCTGCCAAGTCATTTCAGTCATGTTCGACTCTGTGCGACCCCATAGACAGCAGCCCACCAGGTTCCCCCATCCCTGAGATTCTCCAGGCAAGAACACTGAGATGAGTGCAATACTGCAGTAGTCTGAGCATTCTTTGACATTGCCTTTCTTTGGGATTGGAATGAAAACTGACCTTTTCCAGTCCTGTGGCCCCTGCTGAGTTTTCCAAATTTGCTGGCACATTGAGTGCGGCACTTTCACAGCAGCATCTTTTAGGATTTGAGACAGCTCAATTGGAATTCCATCATCTCCACTAGCTCTGTTCATAGTGATGCTTCCTTAGGCCCACTTGACTTTGCATTCCAGGATGTCTGGCTCTAGGTGAGTGATCATACCATCATGATTATCTGGGTCATGAAGATCTTTTTTGTACAGTTCTTCTGTATATTCTTGCCACCTCTTCTTAATATCTTCTGCCTCTGTTATATCCATACTTAGACCTAACATTACTTAGACATCTATAAACTCTTCTCACCCACTCCCAACATTGCCACAACTTACATCTGCATAGCCAGTTGATTTGTTTATAAATAACTGCTGTGACAATATTGCTATCATATATTGTCTCCTTTTATCTGAATGTGCCTCGCTTCTTCTTTTTAGGACAAAGTAATAAAGTGTTTCTTTCTGTATCCTCCTCTTCCACAAAATTGAAAACACAGAACCATAAATTAACACCTAGAGACTATATATAAAAAGACACAATATCCTGTAACTTATGCACACATATCATTTCCCATATAACCAATCGACAACTATGTCTACGATGAAAATTCACCAATGTTCACCCATTGTTCATCCCTAGAAGAAACTATAAAATTAGGTAAATGGATTCTAACCCAGGAAGGAGATTTTCCAGAGCATACAGCAATTATTGAACTTGGCATTTGACCAGAGTCTTCAGGTTAACTAGAATTCAATAAGGAATTTTATCCTTGCAAAATAACCTTGACTTCAAAATCATCTTGGTCTAACTTTGGGAGTTTCTGTGGAAATGCAATTGACATTTTAAAAAAGAGACCCGAAGTTTCTAAGTTCTAAGTGCATTAAAAAATAACAAAAACTAACTGCCATTGGCATTTTTCAATCAAGGGCTTGTCATCTAGAATCTTCAATGAGTTGGAAATTTTTTTAGTTCAGGGTAGTCTTAGAAAATGAAGTAATACATAAAAGACAGAAAAATAACCTCAGTTCAATTCAGTTCTGTACTCATTTGTGTCCGACTCTTTGCAACCCATTGAACCACAGCACGTCAGGCCTTCCTCTCCATCACCAATGCCCGGAGTTTACCCAAACTCATGTCCATTGAGTTGGTGATGCAATCCAGCCATCTCATCCTCTGTCATCCCCTTCTCCTCCTGCCTTCAATCTTTCCCAGCATAAGGGTCTTTTCAAATGAGTCAGTTCTTCACATCAGGTGGCCAAAGTATTGGAGTTTCAGCTTCAACATCAGTCCTTCAAATGAATACTCAGGACTGATCTCCATTAGGATGGACTGGTTGGATCTCCTTGCAGGGACATTCAAGTGTCTTCTCAAGTTCAAAAGCATCATTCTTCAGCATTGGCTTTACTTATAGTCCAACTCTCACATCCATGCATGACTACTGGAAAAACGATACCTTGACTAGATGGACTTTTGATGACAAAGTAATGTCTCTGCTTTTAAATATGTTATCTGGGTTGGTCATAACTTTCCTTCCAAGGAGTAAGCATCTTTTAATTTCATGGCTGCAATCACCATCTGCAGTGATTTTGGAGCCCCAAAAATAAAAGTCTCTCACTGTTTCCACTGTTTCCCAATCTATTTGCCATGAAGTGATGGGACCAGATGCCATGATCTTCGTTTTCAGAATGTTGAGTTTTAAGCCAACTTTTTCACTCTCCTCTCACTTTCATCAAGAGGCTCTTTAGTTCTTCTTTGCTATCTGCCATTAGCGTGGTGTCATCTGCATATCTAAGGTTATTTGCCGGGGTCCAGCCCCGGTGGATCCAGGGAATTCGAAGGGGAGACGGAATTGGCGGGGGTCTGAAACGATTAATTAGGCGTTAATTAAAGATACAATGGGTAATAAAAATGAAGATAGCTCAGCGAGAACAATTAGTAGAGAAAAAGAGGCTGAATAAAATTCCAAAGCAAGGAATTTGCGTCACCTACGTAGGCCGCAGGCGTCTTCCCGTTCTCCGGAGGGAGAGCAGACACTAAGGCCTCCCTGGTCCGATCTTAGAAGCCCAGGCAAAATTAGTAGGCTTGACGAGTTTCCCTGCCCCAGAAGATAAATTCAGTCAGAAGGAGAGAAAAAGAACAACACAGAGACACCAAATTTTGGTGATCCAAAAAAGGGTGACTTTAATTTCCAAAGTAGTTTTATACCTTAAGTTATGCATAGAGGATAATGGGGGAAGGGGTGGAGTCATGCAAGGACAGCAGTCCCTGAGTCAGGCTTTCAAACTTTATCACATGCAAGAGTTTAGGTGAATTACATCATCTTCTGGCCCGAAGGCCTATTAACATTTTAAGGAACTTAAAGGTGATTATTCTAAAGTCAGGGGCCACCCTCCAAAAGCATTGGCATTGCATATCTATAGGGCAAAGTTGTGGTGGGTTGTAACAAAGATTAACTCAGGGGTCCCAGGTAACAAACATTAAGGCTAACTACTTACATTTCTATAAACCAATTATACCAATCAATGCACTGCCAAGGACACAATAGGTAAGGGATATGGAGACTTAGCTTAGCAGTGAAGAGGGGCTAAAAAGCCTCTTGATGAGAGTGAAAGTGGAGAGTGAAAAGGTTGGCTTAAAGCTCAACATTCAGAAAATGAAGATCATGGCATCTGGTCCCATCACTACATGGGAAATAGATGGAGAAACAGTAGAAAGAGTGTCAGAATTTATTTTTCTGGGCTCCAAAATCACTGCAGATGGTGACTGCAGCCATGAAATTAAAAGATGCTTACTCCTTGGAAGGAAAGTTATGACCAACCTAGATAGCATATTCAAAAGCAGAGACATTACTTTGCCAACAAAGGTTCGCCTAGTCAAGGCTATGGTCTTTCCTGTGGTCATGTATGGATGTGAGAGCTGGACTGTGAAGAAGGCTGAGTGCCAAAGAATTCATGCTTTTGAACTGTGGTGTTGGAGAAGACTCTTGAGAGTCCCTTGGACTGCAAGAAGATCCAACTGGTCCATTGTGAAGGAGATCAATCCTGGAATTTCTTTGGAAGGAATGATGCTAAAGCTGAAACTCCAGTATTTTGGCCACCTCATGCAAAGAGTTGACTCATTGGAGAAGACTCTGATGCTGGGAGGGATTGAGGGCAGGAGGAGAAGGGGACGACAGAGGATGAGATGGCTGGATGACGTCACTGACTTGATGGGTGTGAGTCTGAGTGACCTCTGGGAGCTGGTGATGGACAGGGAGGCCTGGCGTGCTGCGGTTCATGGGGTCGCAAAGAGTCAGACACGACTGAGCGACTGATCTGATCTGATGGAGACTTAGCAGCAAACATTGGCCCAACAAGTGAAAAACCCTTCACCAATACAATTTCTAATCAATCTTTTAACTGCTCAAAGGAATCTGTGTTTAGACAGTTTAGAACATCTCATGCCTCTCACAGTTGGGAGGATCTGAGCAATCACATGTGGCCGGAAAAATCTATTCAGGCAGGCTAGAGGATTTCCAAAAGGAGTTTGTAGGCTGAAACACTGTCGCACTCAGGAATTATTAACTGGAGCTGTAAGTTAGCTCTTTTCTCAGAGAAAGGTAGTGGGGGACAGCCCCTTGTAAAGTCAGAGGTGAGAACACAAAGCAGAAAGTAGGCAGACTCTGGCCTTTTTGGGGTAGATGCTTGGAGGTAGAGAACCTCCAAGGAGCTCCTGAGACTCAAATCTTGCCCTTGCGTTTTGAGTCTCCTTCCTCATGACCAATGTCACGGGCGGAGCGCTAACCCAGAAAACCGGCTCCCAACAGTTATTGATATTTATCCCAGCAATCTTGATTCCAGCTTGTGCTTCTTCCAGCTCAGCGTTTCTCATGATGTAATGTGCATATAAGTTAAATAAGCAGGGTGATAATATACAGCCTTGATGTATTCCTTTTCCTATTTGAAACCATTCTGTTGTTTAACATCCAGTTCTAACTGTTGCTTCCTGACCTACATACAGGTTTCTCAAGAGGCAGGTCAGGTGGTCTGGTACTCCCATCTCTTTCAGAATTTTCCACAGTTTATTGTGATCCACACAGTCAAAGGCTTTGGCATAGTCAATAAAGCAGAAGTAGATGTTTTTCTGGAAATCATTTGCTTTTTCGATGATCCAGTGGGTGTTGGCAATTTGATCTCTGGTTCCTCTGCCTTTTCTAAAATTAGCTTGAATATCTGGAAGTTCACAGTTTACATATTGCTGAAGCCTGTCTTGGAGAATTTTGAGCATTACTTTATTAGCGTGTGAGATGAGTGCAATTGTGCGGTAGTTTGAGCATTCTTTGACACTGCCTTTCTTTGGGATTAGAATGAAAACTGCCCTTTTCCAGTCTTGTGGCCACTGCTGAGTTTTCCAAATTTGCTGGCATATTGAGTGCAGCACTCTCACAGAATCATCTTTTAGGATCTGAAATAGCTTAAGTGGAATTCCATCATCTCCACTAGCTTTATTCGTAGTGATGCTTCCTAAGGCCCACTTGACTTCACATTCCAGGATGTCCGGCTCTAGGTGAGTGATCACACCATCATGATTATCTTGGTCATTAAGATCTTTTTTGTACAGTTCTCCTGTGTGTTCTTGCCACCTCTTCTTAATATCTTCTGCTTCTCTTAGGTCCATACCATTTTTGTCCTTTATTGAGCCCGTCTTTGCATGAAATATTCCCTTGGTATCTCTAATTTCCTTGAAGAAATCTATAGTCTTTACTCTATTTTTTTCCTCTACTTCTTTGCATTGATTGCTGAGGAAGGCTTTCTTATCTCTCCTTGCTATTCTTTGGAACTCTGCATTCAAATGGGTATATGTTTGCTTTTCACTTCTCTTCTTTTCACAGCTATTTGTAAGGCCTCCTCAGACAGCCATTTTGCTTTTCTGCATTCCTTTTTCTTGGGGATGGTCTTGATTCTTGTCTCCTGTACAATGTCACAAACCTCTATCCATAGTTCATCAGGCAGTCTATCAGATCTAGTGCCTTAAATCTATTTCTCACTTCCACTGTATAGTCATAAGGATTTGATTTAGGTCATACCTAATGGTCTAGTGGTTTTCCCTACTTTCTTCAATTTAAGTCTGAATTTGGCAATAAGGAGTTCAAGATCTGAGCCACAGTCAGCTCCAAGTCTTGTTTTTGCTGACTGTCTAGAGCTTCTTCATCTTTGGCTGTAAAGAATATAATCAATCTGATTTTGGTGTTGACGATCTGGTGAAGTCCATGTGTATAGTCTTCTCATGTTGTTGGAACAGGATGTTTCTTGCCTAGCAACAGGAAAGTAAAGTTCTCTATTATTTTGATTGAAATATGGGCTTAATCTTTAAGTTAGATGAGTAGAATGTCTTAAAAATAATTGTTACTGAGACAAAATAAGTTGCTTAACCATTTTTCTTATAAATTTGATGCACATCTATTTCTTTGAACATGAGCTATCGCTATTGGTCATTAAATCAAACTGAAACATTGTCTTAACTGTGTTTTAGTCCAGATATTTTAGATATATTATTCAGTCAGTCAGTAAGCATTTACAAAACCCCTACTTTATGCAAATACCATTCTGAGGACACAGAGTCAAATATGCTATAGAGCTTACTCTCAAAGAACTCATAGTCCAAGGAGACACATACCTATGAACATAGCTCAGTCTTCACTATTCTAACCCAACCAGCTGTATCTTACAAATAAAAATAATAAAGTACATGTATTCTAAGACATTTATTACCACCCACAAAACAATGTTCCTTTCATCTGCAGATACACATAGACATGAAACCACTTACATTCTTTCATTGTTTTGGTCTCAGGAACATAAATAATGTATTTTGACTGTAAATTGACAAAAGCTATTTTATAACTAATACTCTCTATGTCAACAAACAAGCATTTCAGTTCAGTCAGTTCAGTCGTTCAGTCGTGTCCGACTCTTTATGACCCTATGAAACGCAGCACGCCACTTGTCCATCGAGTCGGTGGTGCCATCCATCCATCTCATCCTCTGTCGTCCCCTTTTCCTATTGCCCCAAATCCCTCCCAGCATCAGAATCTTCTCCAGTGAGTCAACTCTTCACGTGAGGTGGCCAAAGTACTGGAGTTTCAGCTTCAGCATCAGTCTTTCCAAAGAACACCCAGGACTGATCTCCTTTAGGATGGACTGGTTAGATCTCCTTGCAGTCCAAGGGACTCTCAAGAGTCTTCTCCAACACCACAGTTCAAAAGCATAAATTCTTTGGTGCTCAGCCTTCTTCACAGTCCAACTCTCACATCCATACATGACCACAGGAAAAACCATAGCCTTGACTAGACGGACCTTTGGTGGCAAATTAATGTCTCTGCTTTTTAATATGTTATCTAAGTTGGTCATAACTTTCCTTCCAAGGAGTAAGTGTCTTTTAATTTCATGGCTGCAGTCACCATCTGCAGTGATTTTGGAGCCCCCCAAAATAAAGTCTGACACTGTTTCCACTCTTTCCCCATCTACTTCCCATGAAGTTACATGTGGCCAATCCTGGTGGCTCAGACAGTAAAGAGTTTGCCTGCAATACAGGAAACCCAAGTTCCATCCCTGGATTGGGAAGATCCCCTGGAGAAGGGAATGGCTACCCACTCCAGTATTCTTGCCTGGAGGATCCCACGGACAGAGGAGCCTGGCAGGCTACACATGTGGTTGCAGAGTCGAATATGACTGAGCGACTAATATACACAATCCTGTTGACGTGGTTTAAGTCCCTTTCCTAGGGACAAAAGGTCATTCACAAATTGAGACAACCTACATCTAACATATTTAGTTCTAGCTTCCTTCTGTAGTGAGCAGCAAAGAAACAAAACATACTGAGATTCCTTTTAAACACACATGATATGTTTTATACCATCATATGTATGGATTTACAAGAAATCTGCAAAATGAAAGGATCAGGGACTATATATTGCACTATATGTATGGCTATATTTAGGCAGAAAGAGAAAGGAGTAAGCTGTACTGAGCAATTAGAATTATGAGTTTATGTATTTTTTATGTTTAATGGAAAGTGGGTAAGTAAAGATGTTTGATATTTGGTCTATTTAAAAATTCTGCATTGTATCTGAACTTTCTCTTTTTCTTACTTTTCTAACAGATCTCCCAGTCATCTAACCATGAATTTCTGGATTAATTAAAAAATGTGTATTTGGTAACCATATTCTTTCTGAAAAAATAAGGAAAGGGGCAGCCAAAATAGGAGACATGTTGAATCAGTGTACTTTTAGTCAGACAGATAGCAACACATCATGATTTGCAAACACTGGTTTCTGGGAAATCTGGAGGAATCAACTACAATAATCAAAGTGAAAACCCAGGTAATATTGTTATTATGAACTGAACTGTATCCCCCCAAATTCACAAAGTTAAGCACCTGAAGGTTGGTCCTCTGGGAGGTATCAAATATAAGCGAGGTTATGAGATTGGGGACTTTGCTATGGAATTAGTGCTCTTATAACAAGAGACACCGGAGAGCTTGCTCTCTCTTCTCTGTGAGGATATGGAGAAAAGGAGGCTTATGCAAGTCAGGACAAGAGTCCTTACCAGAATCTGACCATATTACAGCCTGATCTAGACTTCAAAACTGTGAGAAAATAAAGTTATTTTGCTTAAGCCACTCAGTCTATAGCATTTTATTATGGTAGCCCAAGTAGATGAAGATAATTATCTAAAAATTTTAGCACCAAATTTGGAAGGAAATAATAATTATGCTATAAACTGCTGACCATCAATCTTTAAGCTTATGTTTTTGAATTGGGAAGTTATTTGAAAAGAATATAGGTATGTATCCAACCCATTCAGGTACTTTCTGAATATTCAGCTTCCTGATATCAACAAGAATATTTTCTATATGTGCAATAAAAAAAATGGACATATCTTTACCCATACCAAGGAAAATAGAGAAGTGAATCTGAGTTATAAATATTATAGAGAATTTCAGTTACAGGGATGTAACTATGATTACTTTAGGGAAAATAATTCTCCCATACTTCCTGAATATCTACAAAACTAAATTTCCTAAGAAATCCTATGTAATCTTACACTTCCTTCTACTGATGATATTGGAAAGTATCCAGTGGATGTGCTGACATCCATTTGTCTAATTCCCTAAGACCATTCTAAGATTAAACAACAGGCAGTAAAGCACATTTACCACATTATCACAGCCCTTCAAAGAAGTGCTTTTACTAAGGCCTAGCTTAATGTAATGGTCTTTGCCTCTATTGAAGGTTGATATAGGGACCATTAGTTTAGGCAATGTTTCTTTGCTGCTGCTGCTATTTAGTTGCTAAATTATGTCCAACTCTTTGCAGCCGCATGGACTGTAGCCCACCAGGCTCCTCTGTCCATGAATTCTCCAGGCAAGAGTACTGGAGGGGGTTACCATTCCCTTCTCCAGGGGATCTTCCTGAGCCAGGGATCAAAACTGCCCTTTTTGCTTGTCAGGTGTTTTTTTTGTTTTTTAAAACAATTGAGCCACTTTTAGGTTTGAATATTTTATTTCTAGACATTCTCTGCATAAGGACACAAGGAGAAAATTTCCACTTTTTGTCAGGAAAAAAAATATTCTCAATCTTCTTTTTGTCAAAAAATAAGTTGTTAAACTCTCTACATTTCTATTTTATTTTCCTTAACATCTGAAAATTTAAATCCAAACCTCATTTCTGCTCAGGATGTGTAATCTACTTAATTAGAGTGCAAAAAAAAGTCTACTCTTAACATACATAAGTCAACATACCTCTTAACGGTATGAGCAAGCATTTCTTTAAGACACATGTACAGTAACTGAAAGAGAGTAATTTGCTTTACCCAGGGATTCAGTCTTCCAGCTTTTCACTGATGCTGTTTGGAAATAATCAAAAATAAAATGCAACCATTTAATCCCAAATAGTATTTCAAAGTCTGTGTCATTTGAGAAGTGACTTGCACTTAATGGGAAGATACTGAGTAAAGTTGAGGAAAAGTGCAAAATCCACTACAGATTCAGTAGAATCCAAATAATAAAGCCATGTCACCAAATTTATGATGGAAGGTATGTATAGTACCCCATAAGTCAGGTAATATAATTCTTAAACAATGATTTTAATAAAAAATCCTCCACATTAATCATATACTAGAAAATTAGAAAAATACTTTGGAAACCAATTGACCACTGCAGACCTATTCCTCTCTGCTCCTGCTACATCTCTTCCTAGCAGTGCTATGCTGTGCTGGTGAGGTGTAACCTGTTCATTTGGAACTCCTCCACTAAAAGGAACTATTTGGAAGATTCCTAATTGTTCTCATTGAATTTCAACTCAATATTAAGAATGGGATAAGACAATTCAAATATTCTTTATTCATGATAACTAATGGGAACCTTGATCTGGAAGTGAAGGGTAAAAGTGATACAAAATATTGACACATTAGCTAAAAAATTCTTTTTTATCAGATAACCACACAGCATCTTTCAAATCTTAGCATATTTGATTTATTTACCCTGATAGAAGTAGCAGTTGTATGAGCAACCTTGATAAGGAACACATAAAGTGGAGATTAAAACATAATCTCGTTATGGTCTGTTAGCCAAATAATTCATGGCACCAAATGTCAAAACCCCAATAGGTAGATCAGCCCCTAAAGTCAACTCAGGGTAACGAGATCTTTCTGTTGTCTTAACCTCACTACTTTAAAGTGTTCTTTTATTTATACATTTGAGACCATTTAAATATTACCCAATGCAGTTATAATAAATTAATGCAAACAGATAAACATGGCAGGGAGAACAAACTTAAACAATAATACCACCAAAATGAAAATAAAGCAATAAAAATAGATAAAAGACAAGAGCAAAGCAAATAAAATAGTTAATCAGAGCACACAAAATATATCAATAATGAAAATAAGATTTGCGAGTGGTTACTGTCTTAGGTGAGACACCTGAAACCAATTCCAGCCAGACAGCCTCTGCTGCTGCTGCTGCTAAGTCACTTCAGTCATGTCTGACTCTGTGTGATCCCATAGGCGGCAGCCCACCAGGCTCACTAACTAAAGTAAGCAGGTGTGTACACAGAAGTAGGAGATGAGTCTGAAAAAGGGAGGATTTGCCAGAATCTTTATATAGATAATTTAGGTCCTCAGATCTGCTCCTCTATCATACCATCTGGAATAAAGTTTCTGGAAAATTTGAACTTAAGAATAAGTGGATTTGAAGCTGTACAAATGAGGGCAGAGATATTGTGCCATTTTGAAAACAGAAAAGTCAATTCAATTCCACATCCTTAAGGGTTTGTACTCTAGTTCTTATGCTCCACCCCCAGAAAGCTAATAGACAAGTTTAAAGCCCTGCCCTGAGCAGTGGGTTAGAACAGTCTTCCACAGAGAGTCTGATCAGGACAAGAAAACACAATATACATATATTAAATCATTATGTCACATGCATTAAACTCATACAGTGTTATATGTCAATTTTATCTCAATAAAATTGGAAATAATTCTAGTCACAGATATTAAATTCTTTGGAATTCTCCCTATGAAATGGTCAAGACCCTACAACTCAGTGTTACAGGAAAATGATAAGCTCTGTGTTTCCAATTACCTGTTAATCACCCCACAATTAAAGTGAAATATATTATCAACATATTACAAGATACTTAATTAGTGAAAAGAAAAAAAGAAAATAAGGAAACAGGAAAAAAGCACCTTGGAGAATCAGAAGAAAATACTAAAACTTTATCATTATGGCCTCAGAGAGAGAAGTTATTGAAACCAGAATGTAAAAAGAGATTGCTATAAAATAGAAAACAAGAAAGATAATATCACTGGACAGCAGAAATATGAAATCCAAGGGAAGAATTTAAAGATAAAATTGGAAAAAATAAAATAAAAACACAGAACCAAAAAGAAACTAACTAAAAAATAAAAGAGAAAAAAAATTATAGGATCAGTCCAGGAATTCCAACATTCAACAAATTAGAGCACTAACATCCAGAATCAAAACACAGAAAAAGTAGATGGGGGTAAATTATCAAAGGAATATATTGTAAATCAACTATACTTCAATAAACGTTGTCTAATATTTTAAATGAGAAAAGAAAATTTAAATGAAATAGTATAAGAAAATGGTTTGAGAGAAAATTGAGTTTCCAGGCTGAAAATCTCCAAGTGTCTGTCACATGAATGAAAAAGATCCAAAACAAGATGACTTTCATGAAATTTAAAAAACAATATAAAAGAAAGATGCTAAGGGCAACTAGAGGAGGGGAAATGACCAAAAGAATCAGAAATCAAAATAACATAACTTCTTAGTACCAACACTGAAAGCCAGAAGACACCGAGGGAATGGTTTCAACATTTAATCTAAGGGAAAATTATTTCCAACATACAGCTTTAAATAAAGTCAAAACAAATTTTACGTACGAACCCTTGTCTCTTCCCCACTTCTTCCTCCTGTTTGCTGCTCCTAGAGCAGATGCGAGGCCAGCCATTCAACCCTGCATAAGCATGGTTTAACAGGAGAGAAGCAGCCAGGATCCCTAATGACTTTCGGAGCTATCATAATTGAACTGGCTCTCCACCACTTTTATATTAGCAAAAAGTCAATTTATTGCTGTGAAAGTCACTGTTGTTTTAGTGTGTTTTATGAGTTTGTTGCTGTCGTTCAATCACTAAGTTGTGTCCGAATCTTTTGCGGCCCCATGGACTGTATATAGCTGGCCAGGCTCTTTTGTCCATGGCATTTTCCAGGCAAGAATACTGGAGTGGGCTGTCATTTCCTTCTCAGGGGATCTTCCTGGACCAGGGATCAAACCCATGTCTCCTGCACTGGAACGCAGATTCTTTACCTCCGAGCCACTGGGGAAGCCTGTCTTTTATGAGAAACCAAGTACAATTTATAACCAATACATGTGAGTCCCAGAAATGGGCTTAATCAGATTAGTAAGGCAAAGGAAATGTTTAGTATGACAAGAAGAAACTGCAAGATGATACTAATATATCTGACTGAGAGCAACTAGCAACTATGGTAACTGGAGGATATAGCTATCTCCCAGAGAAAATGGAATGGACAGGTTAATGGATGTCTTTGAAAATGTCTTATATGTCCGCTAGTGAGTTTACATATATAATGAAGCAAAGACACACAAATAATGCAGTTATTACTCCAATAAAAACAAAATATATATGAAAGACAGTAAAATAATTGTTTGACATGTAATTTCAGTGGTGAACAACAATTAATAACATGGTCATTTTTCAGAAGATGAAATGAGTGGTTTTCAACCAGAGGCAATTCTGTCCTTCAGGAGATATTTGGCAAGGTCTGGAGATATTGTTGATTATCACAACTAGGATATGTTCCAGGCACCTAGTAGACAGACACCAGGGATGCTGCTAAACATTCTTAGAATGCATACAACAGCCCCTCACAATAAAGATTATCCAGCTGAAACATCAACAGTGTTGAGACTGAGAAATCTCAGGGAAGAGTTATATATTAGAAACAAAGAATAGCGACTTCAACAAAAATTACAATTTTGAGAAACATAGGAGAAATGCAGGTGTTTGGGGTGTGTGTGTATTTATAGAGTTAGTGTAACAAAGTTAAAGCCCATGTTTCTTAAATTAATTATGATTTATAACATCTAAAATTTGAAGATCAAAATATAGATGCTTAAATATATTATTTATAAATATACCGGCAAATATCTCTTCTGAAATGATAAAAAGCGGCTGCTGCTATCCAATGGTACAGAGGATGTGGAGGGACAGGGTAGGGTATTAGTGTTCTTTTAGTTATAAGCTGTTTAATATTACTAGATTTTTTTAACTGTACTCATTAAATTTATACTCGTAATAAATTGTTATAAAGGAAAAAATGTAAAATACAGCAATATGAATTATGAAGTCAGATTTCTTATACTGTGGCAATGTAAACACAATCAATATCTATCTTGGTTAAAACAGATTTTTTGGTGTGAAGACCATCTTTTCCTTCTCTTTTATCTTCCTTGCCTTGATCATTAAATAATTGCTTAGCTCAGCTGTCATATCTCTTTTGTTAAATTTAGTGCCCTCCACTAAACAGAGGATTGGTCAATAACTACTTTTCTAAATGTTGTTAAACTGAGGCAAAGTTTTAGTATATTTTTATGGATAAGGACATTAAAAAGTAATATGCAAATTATGTGAACAAATCACTCACAAATAAATGCATTTGTCAAGAAATACATGAAAGCTTATCTAAATTTTTGCAACCATACACAATAAAACAAAAATTATTTGAGTTGCCATTGAGACTGGTAAAGAGTAAAAAGAGAATAAAGACAGTGAGTTGAGAATTAATCATTTTCACATACTGCTGGGTAAAATATATACACCTTTTATGGAGAGTTATTTAACAGTATCTATCAAAAACTTTCATGTATATTTATTTTAAAATCAGTAATTCCACTTCAGAACGTGCTTTAAAGTCATAAGTGGACTAGATTCTAAAGACTTATATACAAACATATTTGTTCTGGGATTATTTATCAAAGTAAAAGACAAATATTATACAATATCCCTTATATGGAGAATCTAAAATGAAATGATACAAATTAATTTACTTACAAAGCAGAAACAGACTCATAGACTTAGAGAATGAATTTATAGTTGCCAAGGGGAAGGATGGGGGGAAGGGATGGTTAGGGAGTTTGAGATCCGTATGTACAAACTGCTGTATTTAAATGGATAAGCAACAAGGTCCTATCCTACACACAGGAACTCTGCTCGATGTCGTCCAGGTGGCAGCCTGGATTGGGAAGGCAGTTTGGGGGAAAATGGATACATGTGTATGTATGGTTGAGTCCCTTTGCTGTCTACCTGAAACCATCACCTATAGGCCAACACAAAATAAAAAGTTTAAAAAAAATCTTAGATGTTTAAGAATGTGACAAAAATTATAAACTTAATATTATAGTAAATTATAAAGAGCGATTCTTGGTTCATAACTAAACTGTGGTACAGAAATCATGGATAAAATCTGAGCCCTAAGAAAGCCTCCTCCAGCTGCCCTGTCTACCTTCCCAGGTCTCCTCTGATTTCCTCTGCTTCTTCAGGACCTCTGTAATAGCACTGCAGAATTTTGCAACACTGCAAAAACCTACACATTCAATAACAAAATTACAAGGGATGTTCTGATATAAGGGTAGTAAACTGTACTTAATAAATAATATTTTCACTTATTAAAGGTTCTTGTGCTACAAAATTATTACAAATCTAAATGTCTTTAGATTTTCTCTTTGACTTTGTCATTCTATTTCATAAAATTTATCTTAAGAAACTGTGTAAGTGGACAAATATTCCAGACTGTATTCATGCTAGACTCAACCCTAAAATTTGCAAGACCCAAAGCAAGAATACAAATGAAGTGCACAAACCATATGTCTAAATATTTAAGAGTTATAAAACAAGCTAACACATTGTGACATAAAAATAGTTTCTTCTTCTATTATAAATCTATTTATAAAACTATGGTTTTATGTGACAAATTATCAAAATATCAAAGATGACTGAATTTAATAAATATTGTATACATTAGGCATTCTCTTGTTGAGCTTGCAAAGTACAGACATGTAATAGACAAGTGTTAGTCAGTCAGTCGTGTCTGACTCTTTGTGACCCCCATGGACCGTACCCCGCCAGGGTCCTCTGTCCATGGAATTTTCCTGGTGAGGATACTGGAGTGGGTAGCCATTTCCTTCCCCAGAGGGACTTCCCAATCCAGGTATCAAACCCAGGTCTCTTGCATTGCAGGCAGATTCTTAACACATACCTAATTCACAGAGTATATTCCAAAATATTTTTGCCTTTCTTATGTTAAAATCTCAAATTTTTTTATAAATAATATTATAGTGGTATTTTTGTTCTACTGACTGGAATGATCTAAGAATTAAATATAAAATGTTACTGATCTGAAAGCATCCAAATTTTGAATATATTTTCATCAAAAAACATAAAGTAAAAATAAATAATTTAAAAATCATTATATAGTGTGATTTGTTTAACATTACAAACTGATTCTCAGCTGCCACACAAATGTTGCAAATACTGTAGCATTTTGAGTGACTCCAGAATCAGGAATTGGAACACAGAGGAGCAAAGAATGGAAGCTCAGAGCTGCTGGGACGCTTACTTTCTCATGAAAGAATCTCCATGTGAGAGGAAGAATTTGACAAGTTAATCAATATTATCTTTTTACCTAAGCAATTTTGATGCTCAGATTATTCTTGCACCTCGAAGCTATAGCCATCTCTGATTTTGACACTGGTCTGACACACAAATATCATGCCATTCAGACACTCATTTTTTGTTTTGAAGACATGGTATAAGGGGAAAAGAAATATTTCCCTGAGGACTGAATGGTATGTCACAGAAGAGGATAATTAGGTTCACTGCATGTTTTACAAAAGCATGCAGTTTTACAAAACTGCATGTTTTACAAAAGCACTGAGTTCTAGATCAGCACTCAGATTGCTGTTCTAGTAACAGCACTGCGATGTGTGTGTGTGTGTTTTCTTTAAAACTTTTTATTTTGTATTGGGGTATAGCCTATTAACAATGTTATGATAGTCTCAGGTGAAGAGCGAAGGGACTCAGCCATACATATACATGTATCCATTCCCCCCTGAAACGACTCTCCTGTTCACTGCCTATGTGTTCTTTAATAAACATGTGAGCCTGTGTGCTTGTGATCTGTATGTCCTTTTTACAATGCAGGTCTGAGAATAGGGGCCACTCTCCCAGTTGAAAGAGCAGTATTGATAAAGATGGCATATTCTCGACTCCTTACTTCATCTCACCTCACTTACCTTAAACCTAACTGAATTTGACTTGTACTTAATGAACCTACTAAAATGTGATCTTGAAAATTCATTGCTGCTGCTGCTAAGTCGCTTCAGTAGTGTCCAACTCTGTGCGACCCCATAGATGGCAACCCACCAGGCTCCCCCGTCCCTGGGATTCTCCAGGCAAGAACACTGGAGTGGGTTGCCATTTCCTTCTCCAATGCATGAAAGTGAGACATGAAAGTGCAGTCGCTCAGTTGTGTCCGACTCTGAGCGACCCCATGGACTGCAGCCTACGGGCTCCTCCATCCATGGGATTTTCCAGGCAAGAGTACTGGAGTGGGGTATCATCTCCTTCTCTGTGAAAATTCATTAGTACCATCCTAAACAATGAATCCAAAAGAATACTACCAAGATATAATTCCTCTGTATCATTCCCATGGACTCCCACAGCTCCTTGAAACTCTTCTTTTCCTAGACTTTCAATGCAATACTCTATTTTTTGTACTCTCTCTCTCTCTGATTACCTCATATGTTTCCTTTACTGAAACAGATTGATAATACCATTTTATATTTATAAACATCAATAAATTTAATATTATGTATGCATGTAAGGACAGATGGACTGATAGATCAATGGACTTATGGATCAATGAATCAAAGGATGAGTTGGTGGATGAAACATGATATGGCTTTGAACTGAGACACTAGGTTTTGTTCTCTGGTTGATTGATTGATTTGGGGGTATGTTTATGTCTGTGTGCATGCATGTATGTATAAGTGCTTGTATTTGATTATTTTTATTGTAATTCAGAATTCTAACTTTATATTTCCAGAAACTAGAGTACATAACAACCAAGAATTAAAATTAAGGAGCTGCTGCTGCTAAGTCGCTTCAATCGTGTCTGACTCTGTGCGACCCCATAGATGGCAGCCCACCAGGCTCCCCCGTTCCTGGGATCCTCCAGGCAAGAATACTGGAGCAGGTTGCCATTTCCTTCTCCAACACATGAAAGTGAAAAGTGAAAGTGAAGTAGCTCAGTGGTGTCTGACTCGTAGCGACCCTATGGACTGCAGCCTACCAGGCTCCTCTGTCCATGGGATTTTCCAGACAAAAGTACTGGAGTGGGGTGCTGTTTCCTTCTCCATAAGGAGCAAAACAAGTTAAAAAAAAAAGAGGAATAAATCTGCAAACTTTGACTATTTGATTAAATACTAGAATCACTAGCCTCTATTATGTCTCTGTTATATAAAGAGCTGGATGTAAATTTTAAAGTAATATTCATTTAATAGAAAACAGCTACACAAACATATGTACATATATATTCATCACATATGTATATATACAGAGTATCAACATTGCAATATTTTTACATCCCAAAAGCATTTCCCAAACTATTTGCTACATATTCCACAAGGCTGAGTCATTAGCTATTCAACAAATAGCTCATGGCTAAGTCTAGCAATATTCAAAGCATTAAAGATAACAAAAGAAGAAAAAAACAGTCTTTTATTTACTTCCTCAATATGTCTTAAATTTGCTTGTATGACAAATTTTGAGATTATTCCCAGAAATTTCATATTTTACAACTTCAGTGTAATTTTTGTTCTGTTTAATATTTTGTACTGATGAAGCTATTGATTTGTAATATTTATTTTGAAAATAGTCACTTTACCAAATGTTCTTAGCTTTAATATTTTTCCCATTGACTTGCTTTGATTGGGTTACATTAAGAAATAATATCATCCTTAAGCAGCACTTGCAAATGCTAAAAGCTTGCAGTCAAATATACTCTCTCAGTTTACTAAGAAATATGTTGCTTCTTATCTTTTCACTATTTTCCATCAAATGAAGCTATTCCTAATGCAATATTTAAAAACTTGATATAGTTACTTTGATTAGTTAGTTCTTTTATCTTTCTTAGTTACTTCTATTATCTTTCAGGGGTTTTTTGGTAGGAATTCAATAGAAAACAACTTTTGTGTCCCTATTTAGAATGCATTTTTTAAAAAGTTTTCTAATTTTCTCTCTGTCCTTGCCTATGCACTACTTGGAAAAGTGCATATAAAGTACATTAATATTTTCTTATTCATAATAACTTACATGAGAAAGAACTTTTTAAGAATTATCTTTTTTTCCAAGGAAGAGAGATTATCTAATTGCAAACTGAACTTAAAAGACTAAGTTCAGATAACTTAATTAAGATGCCAAGCAAATTACATTATTGCAAAGTGTTTTATTTCAAACCTAGAGTTTTTCATTACTTGGTTTTTAGAGTTAGGATTTTTCCAGTGCTTATTAAAAGACTTTATTATTCTATTATAAGCATCAAGTTTCATGAGAAAACAATTTATAGTATTAAAATACAATTATATGTTTGATCTGTTATAGAATTTCCTGATACTAAGCCCCAGTTTTATAAGATTATAGTAAAACATTCACATAAATTGTATGTGTAAAACACATACAACTTATTTACTGATGACAATGAAATTTTGTATTCACCTTCTCTCTCCTACTTTCTTCTTATTATATCTCTTACTAACCAGACTTGATAATTAAGAGGGAGAGACATGATTAAAATATATCTTTCTTCAGAGAAATTTGTTTTACTTACCTTATCTTTAAATTTTTATCAATGTTATCCCTAAAGTTTCTTATTTTTTTACAAGACTTGCATCCTGCCCTCAAAGGCATCAGAAATCACCTAGGAATTTTTTTTTTTTTTTTTTTTAATAAATAGTAGGAACTTTGTTAGATGAGTCAGTCAAAGTCAAATGACTGAAGACAGTTGGCCCCTCCCCACTCCGCCCACCCCCATGCACAAGCACTCCTGCTTCCAATTCTAGGTCCCAAACACTTTATTAAAGAACTAATGCAGTAAGTGACTCACCTATGCAATGTGTGAAATATGTCAATGTGTGAGGTATTAACTAGTAGGAAAAAAAATCCTGATTTCATTGAGTTTTTGGCTAAAACTCAGGGATTGTCAGATTAAAGAAATATGTGCTGTGCTGAATCACTTCAGTTGTGTCTGACTCTTTGCAACCCTATAGACCATAGCCCACCAGGCTCCTCTGTCCATGGTAATCCTAGAGTGGGTTACCATTGGCTAGGGTGATCTTCCTGACCCAGGGATTGAATCCATGTCTCTTAAGTCTCCTTACTGTTAGGAGGGTTCTTTACTAATAACGCCACCTGGGAAGTCCTCTAAATCAACTACTTAATTTCCTTGTCTAAAATAACAAATAATTACTTAACTTTTACTTTGTTAAATTGACTGAATCTGTCTCCAGTCAAAAACTTATACTGAGGATTTAAACTAAAATAATTAAATAGACCACATACTCTGCACTCCTTTTTTTTTTTTTCTTGTCATTGTCTGAGAAATGATCTCAGATTGACAATTTGCATTTAGTTATCTGGGGTACAGTTTAAAAGCCTTGACAGTTTCAAAACAATATTCACCTAATTCTGTTTGGTCACATTTGAATCACAGCTTCAAAAAAAGTCAAAATTCAATTAAAAAAAAACTTTTACTCTTTTTACATTCTACATAGCTTTTAGCATTCTCTGATAAAGCTTTAAGTCTGTCTCAGGCTCATCTACATTCTTCTACACATAAAATAAGTATAAATACTTATACCTAATGAGTTTCATTTTAAAAAACCACTCATTTGCCAAATAAAATTAGCTCTTTCTATTCTAGATACAAATAAGCAAAGTGAAAAGACAGCCTTCAGAATGGGAGAAAATAATAGCAAATAAAGCAACTGACAAACAACTAATCTCAAAAATAAATGAGCAACTCCTACAGCTCAATTCCAGAAAAATAAATGACCCAATCAAAAAATGGGCCAAAGAACTAAATAGACATTTCTCCAAAGAAGACATACAGATGGCTAACAAACACATGAAAAGATGCTCAACATCACTCATTATCAGAGAAATGCAAATCAAAACCACAATGAGGTACCATTTTCATGCCAGTCAGAATGGTTGCGATGCAAAAGTCTATAAGCAATAAATGCTGGAGAGGGTGTGGAGAAAAGGAAACCCTCTTACACTGTTGGTGGGAATGCAAACTACTAGAGCCACTATGGAGAACAGAATCTCTTTTAAGGAGATTCCTTAAAAAACTGAAAATAGAACTGCCATACGACCCAGTAATCCCACTGCTGGGCATACACACCGAGGAATTGAAAGAGACAAGTGTACCCCAATGTTCATCGAAGCACTGTTTATAATAGCCAAGACATGGAAGCAACCTAGATGTCCATCAGCAGATGAATGGATAAGAAAACAGTGGTACATATACACAATGGAGTATTACTCAGCCATTAAAAAGAATACATTTGAATCAGTTCTAATGAGGTGGATGAAACTGGAGCCTATTATACAGAGTGAAGTAAGCCAGAAAGAAAAACACCAACACAGTATACTAAGGCATATATATGGAATTTAGAATGATGGTAATGATAACCCTGTATGCGAGACAGCAAAAGGGACACAGATGTATAGAAGAGTCTTTTGGACTCTGTGGGAGAGGGAGAAGGGGGGATGATTTGGGAGAATGGCATTGAAACATGTATAATATCATATAAGAAATGAATCGCCAGTCCAGGTTGGATGCAGGATACAGGATGCTTGGGTCTGGTGCACTGGGATGACCCAGAGGGATGGTATCGGGGTGTGGGGGGAGGTGGGAGGGGGGTTCAGGATTGGGAACATCTATACACCTGCGGTGGATTCATGTTGTTGTATGGAAAAACCAATACAATATTGTAAAGTAATTAGCCTCTAATTAAAATGCTATGCTATGCTATGCTAAGTCACTTCAGTCGTGTCTGACTCTGTGCGACCCCATAGACGGCCGCCCACCAGGATCCCCCGTCCCTGGGATTCTCCAGGCAAGAACACCAAAGTGGGTTGCCATTTCCTTCTCCAATGCAGGAAAGTGAAAAGTGAAAGTGAAGTCACACAGTCGTGTCTGACTCTTAGTGACCCCATGGATTGCAGCCTAACAGGCTCCTCCGTCCATTGGATTTTCCAAGCAAGAGTACTGGAGTGGGGTGCCATTGCCTTCTCCCTAATTAAAATAAATAAATTTAAATTAAAAAAAAAAGCAAAAAGACAATAGTAAACTGCATTCTCAACAATTATAATATTAATAACTAACATTAGTTGAGATTCTAACAGTCAGCTCATCAAAGCAACACTAGGAAGTGGACATATGTTATCTTCATTTTACAATAATGGAACCAAGGAGGCACAGATAATTAAATAATGTCCCTGTATTAGTCTCATTTGAGGTAAGGCTTTTTTCTTGACCTGCAGGTTGCTGCCTTCTTGCTTCATGGATATGTGCTCTTTGCTCTGTGTAGGGGGAAGCAGAGAGCCAAGTGGAGAGGGAAAGGGCATTCTCAGGTGTTTCTTCTTATACAGACTAACCCCTTTAGACCAGGGCCTCACCCTATGACCTCATTAAACTTAATTACTTTCTTACAGGTCCCATCTTCAAACATAGACACACTGAGAGCTTCAACATAAGAATATTGCACGAACAAGAACACTCAGTCCATAACATTTCCTATGGTCACACAGGTAATAGTTGTAGAACCATGACTGAAAACCCAGCATTTATATTCAGAGCCTGAGCTCTTAATATTATTGCCTACTTTATACTGAGCTCCTTATAACTAAGCTTTTGCTGCACATTAAACAGATTAAAACTAATCACATCTATTTTTCCCCATAGAAAGGATCTGTTGATAGGAGGGGAATAGAAAAGAAAGTAGCCCCTATACTGGGCCCTGCTTGGCTTAGTGCTCTGTAAGGTTAAGGAAGAAATTGAAAAGAACAGTTCAGAAAAATTCAGTCATATTTTGTACGTTACAAAGAGTAAAAAGTTTGCAGTGAGCTGTGAAGACCCCTCACACCACCAGTGGGCCTCACATCCAGAGTCAAGCTCAGATAGAGTTACACAGACAGTATGTCTGCAAAGACAGCGAGATGCTTACCTGGAATGGTCCACACGCGCTCAGCCCCACTTGGACATAGTAGCCTGCACACAAACTGGAGGCTGGAATCTGAAAGATGTGAAACCTCCGACCCAGCACTTCTGCCCATTGCACCGCAGGCAGTACGGCCTCTCCAGCCCCACAGCCTCACCTCCTCTCTGCAATGACCAGCTTTCAGGAAAGAAAGTAAAATGTGCCTATGGGACCACATCTAACTTACTTTTCTCTTTCTGAAACTGCACCTCAGATAGAGACTTAAACCCACAACCTTCCAACTGAAACTGCACAACTTGTCTCACGACTTAGTGAAGCTTAGGTTATGGCTTATTGCATAAGGAATTCAGCAAGCAGCAAAGTGATATATAAGAAGTAGATTTACTAATATAGGATGCTTCTAAAGGATATAAGCAGACAAGCAATGGGACTCTGGCCTGATAGAACTAAGTAGACTGCATTTTTATAATCAAAGGAGGGAGGGGGAGAAGACCACCTCAGGTCCCAATTCTCAGGTGAATCTGGGGCAGACGGGCTTTACATAGGAAAGAATTCAAGAGCGAGCCATGGTAAAGTGAAAGCAAAGCATGTTTTTTTTTTAGAGAGATACACATTGTGTAGGCAGAATGTGGTCCAGCCTGGGGAAAACAGATTCCACAGACAGAGTATGGGCCTTCTCAGAAAATGCGGGCAACCAGGATGCAGGGTTAGTTATTTACGGGTTGGGTAATTCAATAGGCTGACTGAGAGGATTATTCCAACAATTATGGTGAAGGTGTGGGAATTCCCAGGAATTGAGCCATAGAACACTTTTCAGCCTTTTATGATTGGCCTGGGAACTGCCATGGCACCTGTGGGTGTGTCATTTAGCATACCCCATGTCTGAGGTCAGGGGCGGAGGCTGGGAGAATCTATCCCACGTCCAAGGTAAGGAGCAGCGGCTGAGCTTTGCTGGAGCAGCCATGAAGAGATACCCCACGTACAAGGTAAGAGAAACCGAAGTAAGACGGTAGGCATTGAGAGAGGGCATCAGAGGGCAGACAGACTGAAACAACAATCACAGACAACAGGCCAATCTGATCACAGCCTTGTCTAAATCAATGAAACTAAGCCATGCTGTGTTGGGCCACCCAAGACAGAGGGGTCATGGTGGAGAAGTCTGACAGCATGTGGTGCACTGGAGAAGGGAATGGCAAATCATTTCAGTATTTGTGCCTTGAGAACCCCATGAACAGTATGAAAAGGCAAAAAGATAGGACACTGAAAGATGAACTCCCCAGGTCAGGAGGTGCCCAATATGCTACTGGAGATCAGTGGAGAAATTACTCCAGAAAGAATAAAGGCAAGAAGCCAAAACAAAAATAACACCCAGATGTGGATGGGACTGGTGATAGAAGCAAGGTCCGATGCTACAAGAGCAATATTGCATAGGAATCTGGAATGTTAGGTCCATGAATCAAGGCAAATTGGAAGTAGTCAAACAGGAGATGACAAGAGTAAACATCGACATTCTAGGAATCAGCAAACTAAGATGAACTGGAATGGGTGAATTTAAATCAGATGACCATTATATCTACTACTGTGGTCAGGAATCCCTTAGAAGAAATGGAGTAGCCATCGTAGTCAACAAAAGAGTCTGAAATGCAGTACTTGGATGCAATCTCAAAAACCACAGAATGATCTCTGTTCATTTCCAAGGCAAACCATTCAATATCACAATAATCCAAGTCTATGCCCCAACCAGTAACTCTAAAGAAGCTGAAGTTGAATAGTTCTATGAAGACCTACAAGACCTAGAACTAACAACAAAAAGAGATGTCCTTTTCATTATAGGGGACTGAAATGCAAAAGTAGGAAGTCAAGAAACACCTAGTGTAACAGGCAAATTTGACCTTGGAGTATACAATGAAGCGGGGTAAAGGCTAATAGAGTTTTGCCAAGAGAACACACTGGTCATAGCAAACACCCTCTTCCAACAACACAAGAGAAGACTCTATACATGGACATCACCAGATGGTCAATCCCAAAGTCAGATTGATTATATTCTTTGCAACCAAAGATGGAGAAGCTCTATACAGTCAGCAAAAACAAGACCGGGAGCTGACTGTGGCTCAGATCATGAACTCCTTATTGTCAAATTCAGACTGCAATTGAAGAAAGTAGAGAAAACCACTAGACCATTCAGGTATGACCTAAATCAAATCCCTTATGACTATACAGTGGAAGTGAGATAAGATTTAAGGGACTAGATCTGATAGACAGAGTGCCTGATGAACTATGGATGGAGGTTCGTGACACTGTACAGGAGACAGGAATCAAGACCATCCCCAAGAAAAAAAAATGCAAAAAACCAAATGGCTGTCTGAGGAGGCCTGACAAATAGCTGGGAAAGGAAGGGAAGTGAAAAGCAAAGGAGAAAAGGAAAGATATACTCACTTGAATGCAGAGTTCCAAGAGTAGCAAGAGGACGTAAGAAAGCCTTCCTCAGCAATCAATACAAAGAAATAGAGGAAAATAATAAAATGGGAAAGACTTAGAGATCTCTTCAAGAAAATTAGAGATATCAAGGGAACAAGATGGGCTCAATAAAGGACAGAAATGGTAGGTACCTAAGAGAAGGAGAAGATATTAAGAAGAGATGGTAAGAATACACAGAAGAACTGTACAAAAAAGATCTTCATGACCCAGAAAATCACGATGGTGTGATCACTGACCCAGAGCCAGACATCCTGGAATGTGAAGTCAAGTGGGCCTTAGAAGGCATCACTATGAACAAAGCTAGTGGAGGTGATGGCATTCCAGGTAAGCTATTTCAAATCCTGAAAGATGATGCTGTGAAAGTGCTGCACTCAATATGCCAACAAATTTGGAAAACTCAGCAGTGGTCACAGGACTGGAAAAGGTCAGTTTTCATTCCAATCCCAAAGAAAGGAAATGCCAAAGAATGCTCAAACTACCACACAATTGCACTCATCTCACACGCTAGTAAAGTAATGCTCCAAATTCACACAATTGCACTCATCTCACACGCTAGTAAAGTAATGCTCCAAATTCTCCAAGGCTTCAGCAATACATGAAACCATGAACCATGAATCAGCTTGAACCAGATGTTCAAGCTGGTTTTAGAAAAGGCAGAGGAACCAGAGATCAAATTGCCAACATCCGCTGGATTATCAAAAAAGCAAGAGAGTTCGGGAAAATCATCAATTTCTACTTTATTGGCTATGCCAAAGCCTTTGATTGTCTGGATCATAATAAACTGTGGAAAATTCTGAAAGAGATGGGAATACCAGACCACCTGACTTGCCTCTTGAGAAATCTGGTTTCAGGTCAGGAAGCAACAGTTAGAACTGGACATGGAACAACAGATTGGTTCCAAATAGGAAAAGGAGTATGTCTAGGCTGTATATTGTCACCCTGTTTACTTAATTTATATGCAGAGTACATCATGAGAAATGCTGGGCTAGATGAAGCACAATCTGGAATCAAGATTGCCAGGAGAAATATCAATAACCTCAGATATGCAGATGACAGCAACTTTATGGCAGAACTAAAGAGCCTATTGATGAAAGTGAAAGACTCCTCTGAAAGTGAAAAAGTTGGCTTAAAACTCAACATTCAAAAAACTAAGATCATGGCATCCAGTCCCATCACTTCGTGGGAAATAGATGGGGAAACAGTGGCTGACTTTATTTTCTGGGCTCCAAAATCACTGCAGATGGTGATTGCATGGATGAACTTAAAAGACGCTTACTCCTTGGTGGAAAGTTATGATCGACCTTGACAGCATATTAAAAAGCAGAGACATTACTTTGCCAACAAGGTCCGTCTAGTCAAAGCTATGGTTTTTCCAGTAGTCATATATGGATGTGAGAGTTTGGACTATAATGAAAACTGCACGCTGAAGAATTGATGTTTTTGAACTGTGGTGTTGGAGAAGACTCTTGAGAGTCTCTTGGATTGCAAGGAGATCCAACTAGTCCATCCTAAAGGAGATCAGTCCTGGATGTTCATTGGAAGGACTGATGTTGAAGCTGAAATTTCAATACTTTGGCCACCTGATGCAGAAAGTTGACTCATTGGAAAAGACCCTGATGCTGGGAAAGATTGAGGGCAGGAGGAGAAGGGGATGACAAAGGATGAGATGGTTGGATGGCATCATTGACTCAATGGACATGGGTTGGGTGTAATCTGGGAGTTGGTGATGGACAGGGAGGCCTGGCATGCTGTGGTTCATGGGGTTGCAAAAGTCGGACAAAACTGAGTGACTGAACTGAACTGAATGTATTTCAATAAGCCTATGACATACAAGTGTCTACTGGAAGTCAAATCTTCTGCCATCTTGGGCCTAGCTTTTTCTGACCAGTTTATATGATATTCTCAATGGTTATGCCATTCTTTTGATTGTTGTGTTCTACTACCTTCCCTCCTGTCTCATTTCCAGGTTTATTATCCTGGGAAGAGAATGTTCTATTATAATTTTGCCTGACTTGAAAAATATACTACTTTCAGATCAGATAAGATCAGTTGCTTATTCGTGTCCAGCTCTTTGCGACCCCATGAATCGCAGCACAACAGGCCTCCCTGTCCATCACCAACTCGCAGAGTTCACACAGACTCATGTCCATCGAGTCAGTGATGCCATCCAGCCATCTCATCCTCTATCATCCCCTTCTCTTCTTGCCCTCAATCCCTCCCAGCATCAGAGTCTTCTCCACTGAGTCAACTCTTCGCATGAGGTGGCCAAAGTACTGGACTTTCAGCATTAGTATCATTTCCTCCAAAGAAATCCCAGGGCTGATCTCCTTTAGAATGGACTGGTTGAATCTCCTTGCAGTCCAAGGGACTCTCAAGAGTCTTCTCCAACACCACAGTTAAAAAGCATCAATTCTACGGCACTCAGCCTTCTTCACAGTTCAGCTCTCACATCCATACATGACCACAGGAAAAACCATAGTCTCAACTAAACGAGCCTTTGTTGGCAAAGTAATGTCTCTGCTTTTGAATATGTAATCTAGGTTGGTCATAACTTTCTTTCCAAGGAGTAAGCGTCTTTTAATTTCATGGCTGCAGTCACCATGTGCAGTGATTTTGGAGCCCAGAAAAATAAAGTCTGACACTGTTTCCACTGTTTCCCCATCTATTTCCCATGAAGCAATGGGACTGGATGCCATGATCTTCGTTTTCTAAATGTTGAGCTCTAAGCCAACTTTTTCACTCTCCACTTTCACTTTCTTCAATAGGCTTTTGAGTTCCACTTCACTTTCTGCCATATGGGTGGTGTCATCTGCATATCTGAGGTTATTGATATTTCTCCCAGCAATCTTGATTCCAACTTGTGTTTCTTACAGTCCAGCGTTTCTCATGATGTACTCTGCATATAAGTAAATAAACAGGGTGACAATGTACTCCTTTTCCTGTTTGGAACCAGTCTTTTGTTTCATGTCCAGTTCTAACTGTTGCTTCCTGACCCGAATACAAATTTCTCAAGAGGCAGATCAGGTGGTCTGGTACTCCCATCTCTTTCAGAATTTTGCACAGTTGATTATGATCCACACAGTCAAAGGCTTTGGCATAGTCAATAAAGCAGAAATAGAGGTTTTTCTGGAACTCTCTTGATTTTTCCATGATCCAGTGGATGTTGGCAGTTTGATCTTTGGTTCCTCTGCCTTTTCTAAAACCACCTTGAACATCTGGAAGTTCACGGTTCACATATTGCTGAAGGCTGGCTTGGAGAATTTTGAGCATTACTTTTCTAGCGTGTGAGATGAGTGAAATTGTGCAGTAGTTTGAGCAATCTTTGGGATTGCTTTTCTTTGGAATTGGAATGAAAACTGACCTTTCCCAGTCCTGTGGCCACTGCTGAGTTTTCCAAATTTGTTGGCATATTGAGTGCAGCACTGTCACGGCATCATCTTTCAGGATTTGGAATAGCTCAACTGGAATTCCATCACCTCCACTAGTTTTGTTCATAGTGATGCTTTCTAAGGCCCACTTGACTTCACATTCCAGGATGTCTGGCTCTAGGTCAATGATCACACCATCATGATTATCTGGGTGGTGAAGATCTTTTTTGTACAGTTCTTCTGTGTATTCTTGCTACCTCTTCTTAATATCTTCTGCATCTGTTAGGTCCATACCATTTCTGTCCTTTATCGAGCCCATCTTTGCATGAAATGTTCCCTTGGTATCTCTAATTTTCTTGAAGAGATCCCTAGTCTTTCCCATTCTGTTGTTTTCCTCTATTTCTTTGCATTGATCGCTGAAGAAGGCTTTCTTGTCTCTTCTTGTTATTCTTTGGAAATCTGCATTCAGATGTTTATATCTTTCCTTTTCTCCTTTGCTTTTCACTTCTCTTCTTTTCACAGCTATTTGTCAGGCCTCCCCAGACAGCCATTTTGCTTTTTTGCATTTCTTTACCATGGGGATGGTCTTGGTCCCTGTGTCCTGTACAATGTCATGAACCTCATTCCATAGGTCATCAGGCACTCTATCTATCAGATCTAGGCCCTTCAATCTATTTCTCACTTCCACTGTATAATCATAAGGGATTTGAGTTAGGTCTTACCTGAATGGTCTAGTGGTTTTCCCTACTTTCTTCAATTTCAGTCTGAATTTGGCAATAAGGAGTTCATGGTCTGAGCCACAGTCAGCTCCTGGTCTTGTTTTTGCTGACTTATAGAACTTCTCCATCTTTGGCTGCAAAGAATACAATCGATCTGATTTCGGTGTTAACCATCTGGTGATGTCCATGTGTAGAGTCTTCTCTTGTGTTGTTGGAAGTGGGTGTTTGCTATGACCAGTGCATTTTCTTGGCAAAACTCTATTAGTCTTTGCCCTGCTTCATTCTGTATTCCAAGGCCAAATTCGCCTGTTAGTCCAGGTGTTTCTTGACTTCCTATTTTTGCATTCCAGTCCCCTGTAATGAAAAGGACATCTTTTTTGGGTGTTAGTTCTAAAAGGTCTTGTAGGTCTTCATAGAACCGTTCAACTTCAGCTTCTTCAGCGTTACTGATTGGGGCATAGAATTGGATTACTGTGATATTGAATAGTTTGCCTTGGAAACGAACAGAGATCATTCTGTGGTTTTTGAGATTGCATCCAAGTACTGCATTTCGGACTCTTTTGTTGACCATGATGGCCACTCCATTTCTTCTGAGGGATTCATGCCCGCAGTAGTAGATATAATGGTCATCTGAGTTAAATTCACCCATTCCAGTCCATTTGATTTCGCTGATTCCTAGAATGTCAACATTCACTCTGGCCATCTCTTGTTTGACCACTTCCAATTTGCCTTTATTCATGGACCTGACATTCCAGGTTCCTATGCAATATTGCTCTTTACAGCATTGGATCTTTCTTCTATCACCAGTCACACCTGCAGCTGGGTATTGTTTTTCCTTTGACCTCATCCCTTCATTCTTTCTGGAGTAATTTCTCCACTGATCTCCAGTAGCATATTGGACACCTACTGACCTGGGGAGTTCCTCTTTCTGTATCCTATCATTTTGCCTTTTCATACTGTTCATGGGGTTCTCAAGGCAAGAATACTGAAGTGGTTTGCCATTCCCTTCTCCAGCGGACCACACCCTGTCAGATCTCTCCACCATGACCCGCCCATTTTGGGTTACCCCCACAGGCATGGCTTAATTTCATTGAGTTAGACAAGGCTGTGGTCCTATTGTGATTAGATTGACCTGTTTTCTGTGAGTATGGTTTCAGTGTGCTTGCCCTCTGATGCCCTCTTGCAACACCTACACTCTTACTTGGGTTTCTCTTACCTTGGACGTGGGGTATCTCTTCACCGATGTTCCAGCAAAGCACAGCCATTGCTCCTTACCTTGGACAAGGGGTCTCCCATCCTACTTTACTGTTTTATAAATTCATAGATACACTTCAGGTGTCACACTAAATCCTCTTTGGCCCATATCACTGGATATGTGCCATAGATAATGCTAAACAGGACGTTTCATGTTTCAATGTGGTGAACATTATATCATAGCTTCTCAAATTGACTGGAATCTTTATCATCAGCAACTGCAATTCTGTTTACAGGAGTACACAGTTACTTTATTTCTATCCATTTCTCTCAGTCTTAGAAGCTTACCTCTTTCTACAGTGAACACATATATGAGTTGTAGAATATGTATATTTCTACATGTGTAGAAACATGTATATTGTACATATGTACAAATAGATATAAATATGTATATTTCTACATATATCATTTGTGAAAGCATGTAACAACACATAAGTTTACTTCCTGTATCATCACTGAAAAATGCTAACGTTCAGTGACTATTATTATATGGTAAAGTCATATTGTTCTTACACTCTATAAATGTTATTGCCATCTTCATCTCCTTTGGTGATTTTGAGACATTCTTTAATATAATTGGTATTAACATTAATTCCACAAATAGAACTATATCATGGAAACCAGCTGAAATCCTAACATAATTAAGAGATCATTTTACTAGATCCTATGAAATAAGCATGTGGTTCTAGAGAAAGCAGTGGATCAAATTTCAGCAAGAAGAATTTAGAGTAAATATAATATTTCCTAATGGATATTATTTCAAAATTTATAGAAATTATAAAGTGTCCTTCAGTGGAAATGTTAAAAAAAAACTTTTGTTTTCCTTAGAACATTGCCATCTACATAGTATCAACTTTGTAGTATTGTTATAGTATTAAACAAACATGCCCCTAATGTGAGCTGGCTTTCAGCCAAGGCATGATTCTACAATTATTTGTACTTACAGTAAACACATATTTGGTCTTTTTCCTCAGTTTCTAACACAGACTTTCTTAAAATCCTTGGAATTTCCTGAGTGATAGTGGTGATAGTAACATCTTTTGTTATTTGTAACAAGACTCTTTCAACTCTACAGAAGTGTATGTTAATTAGTTGACTCTTGCTGGACCCCTAGATAGCTTCAAGATGGCCAGAGGAACCAATCATGTCCACAGAGGACTGGAATTTTCACCCCAAACCTCAGACTTCTGAGGAAGAGAGAGAGACTTGAGACTGGGTTCAATCACCAATGGCCAATGATTTAATCAATAAAAGCACCATAACAATTCTTAAATGATGCGTTCAGAAAACTACCAGGTTAGTGAACACATCCAGACATTGGGACAGTATTGCACCCAGAGATAGCATGGAAACTTTATGTCCCTTCCACTTTCACTCGCCTTATGCATCTCTTCTATTTGGCTGTGAAACCACGTTCCACTGAAACTAAGTTCACATGATGAGTTTATGATTAACTGCTGTATCCAAAACTTTTCTTTTTCTTGTTCCACCTCTGTTCCCCTCAGGACTAAAGAGAATCAAAAAAATGTAGGAACTGAAACAGAGCAAGGATCTGTGTGCCCTCCCAGGAACAAAAGTCCTTCCATGTTCCCCTGTTTCTTGTTTGCAGAAAAGGCTTTAGTCTTCTAGACCTTCCCTGATTCAAGCTGTTACTAATTAGGGGAGTGAGGAACTGCAAAAACAAAGGGAAAGCAGTCAAGTAAAAAAAGTAATAATAGCTCAATAATTTTTCATATATATATATATATATATATATATATATATATATATATATAAAATTTGATGCATACTTGAGAGTTGTTCTGCAGAAACCAAGACTCCCCCTAACCCAGGTGGAGGATGGTAGCTCCATACTGACCACAGACATGTAGACCCTAAACTGGTTTGAACCAAAAGACTGATGATTAAGATCCTCAAAATATCACTCTGTTACTTGAACACTAAGCAATCAAAAGAAAGTCCACGAGCCGCAAAGCGAAAGTCTCTCAGTCATGTCTGACTCTTTGTGACATCATGGACTGTAGCCTGCCAGGCTCCTCTGTCCATGGAATTCTCTAGGCCAGAATACTGCAGTTGGGTGCCATTCTCTTCTTCAGGGGATCCTCCCAACCCAGGTATTGAATCCAGGTCTTCTGCATTGCAAGTGGATTCTTAACCATCTGAGCCACCATATGATGTCTTTAGAAATCCTTCTCTGAAAGCCGCCTGGCAGTTCAGCTCTTTTGAGCATAAACTATTCATTCTCTTTGCTTGGCACTCTGAAATAAATGCTATTCTTCCTTCACTACAACTGGAGTCAGTAGATTGACTTTGTTATAGATGGGAGAGTGGATCCAAGTTCATTTTGGTAACAGTTCTTCCTGAGTTGTATGTTTCATAATAAAACAGAAAAAGTAAACTCTTTTCTTGAGCTCTGTTAATCATGGAACAAATTATTAAACTTGAGGAGGGGTAGAAACCCAATTTGCAGCGAAGTTGGACAGAGTGTGGGTAACCTTGGGACCCAATATTTGTGACTAGCATCAAAAATGAGGATAATCTTGAGGGTCGGAGCCCTTAAATCTGTGGAGTTTGGCATTAGAGCTAAAGAGCTAGTACCAGAACTGAATTGAATTGTAAGACATAGTTTGTATCCAGAGAACCAGAGACTTGGCTGTTGATGCTGGAAAATATCATTGAACCTTGTAAACATATTTTCAAGACATATACCATTATAGCCATGTCAGTCCAGGCCAACCTTGGTCTAAGCCACCATCACTTCCCAACACTCCACTTTCTCAACTGTCTTTTCTCCCCATAGCAGCAAAAGTGATAATTTAAAATCATAAAGTCACCTGCTTAGAATTCTCTCTGCATGATACTAAGAATACAACGAACACTTTACCATGGCGTAAAAGATCAGGCATTCTCTACCTCTTTAAACTGGTTTTCTTTAGCAGTCTTCCTCTCTCTTACTCTTTAAGTGTACTGGACTCTTGTTCTTCCACCATACACTCCTCCTCAGAGTCTTCATACTTATTGTTCCTTCAGTCTGGAAATTTCTTCCTCAGATTGACTCCCTTTTTGTGTCCTTCAGGACTTGACTCAAGTATTTCATGAGAGAGTCCTTTTCTGATCACTGCTCTGAAAATACCCCTCCATCAATATATCTCCTATTCTTGTTTTCTTTTCTTCTTAATTAAGATATAAGGTGCAAAATAGCCTCTACCCTGCCTCCAACTAGTACACAGCTCTGTGCTTGCAGGCACTTTGTTTTGTCCCCTTTCTTACTTCCAACTCCTGGACAGAACCCATTACAGACCAGAGTGACTTAATACTATTTGACAATAATATTAGGCAAGAGTGAAGGCAGATTGTTTCATTGTCCCCTTTTCATACATTAGATGTATCAGAAACTACATGCACAGTGACAATGTATTACAAGGTATAAGTCAGTGTTTCTCATTGGGGAGCAGCTACACGCCACCTGAATTTGTTATTGCTAGGATCAAAATTCTAGGCTCTACTCCAGGCAGAAAAATCAGAACTTCTGCAAAGGAGATCTGGGAAACTACATTTTAACAAACTTCAGTAAAAATTTAACAAACAGAAACATCAATTAAATAGAATTGGTATGCCAGATGGGGATCTCTCATGCTCTGCAATCATAGCAGAGCTCAACAGGAAGAAGAGAGATGCCTTTTCTTTTGTGGCAAGAACCCATGGGCTCTGTTTCCTGTAGCCAGCCCAGCTTTCTTTTCTTCTCTATAAAAGGGTTCTCCATCCCTTGCCTACAGGAACTTGAAGGTTGGTGGCTGGCCAGGGTTGCTTCCAGAGTCCAAATTACAATTCTCTACTGACCTTGAATAAACCCATCTTTGCAGGAGAAATATCTAGCAGTCCATTTGTGTTACATCAACACTTCCCTTGGAGATTGCTTGAAACTGCAATAGATAGCTCATAGAAACACTGGAAAGACATGAAGGATGAGAAGAAATAAAGGAAACTAAGGCAGAGCCAAGACAGTACCCAGGAGCACTCTGAATTGATGTTGTCAACTCTAACATCCATTTTGCAGTCGACACTTGCCCCTGAAAACTCACTGTGACAGTTCTATGAGTAAACTTAATTCCCTTATCTTTAAGTGATTCCCTTAATATTAAATGCTCCATTCATAGTGTCCACCTAGCCAAACCTATGATATCTGCCTGCAGTTTAGCTTCCAGAAGTCAAAGACTTATCTACCACTTTCACTGCTTTAGTGAGAGGCAGGGTCCTGCTTACCACCACTGTTAAGGTTATCCCACAGTAAGAAAGATGTTTGAATCTGGGGATGCTGAGCAGCCAAAAACAATACATGCTCACTGTGAGACTCATTTTTCTGTAGGAAATGTTGAAATCATGTTAAATGTTCTATTCTGCTTAAAATAATTAAAACTCACTATTAAATTTTACTAAGCACCTATTGCTGCTGCTACTGCTGCTAAATGGCTTCAGTCGTGTCTGACTCTGTGCGACCCCACAGACGGAAGCTCACCAGGCTCCCCTGTCCCTGGGATTCTCCAGGCAAGAACACTGGAGCACCTATTAGGTACCCAATACATTTAACTGGATGGAAATAATTGACATATATTTCAAAATAAAAGAGTAAACCTAAAACTCTTATTATAGTATGTATGTATGACAAAGTTATTACACGGATTGATAGCCAGGACTATGTGGAGAAGTAATCTTAAATAACATAAAATCTGGAAATGTATAATGAATAAACCTCTAACTGTATCAGAAATCAAATTCAAAAGTTGTCTTTTCCCCCCACAATTGGAAGCTTGGTTTAAATCCCTGTACCAAACCAGCAATTTTATTTAGCTTAAACATAAGAGGGAGAAAGATAAAAGAAGAAATTAGCAATAGTAAAAGACTGTATCAGCATAAAAGTATTATGCTTTCTTTCATATATATATGTATTATCTATGTTATACAGCAAGACAGTCAATTTTACGTATTTTTATAAGAGAATACAAATGGATCAGGAAAAAAAATTTTAAAAGCCATGTACTAAATATGGGCATGGCCTAGATTTTTTTTTCCAGAGTCTTTGAAATTATGGAATAGCAAAAGTTGTCATGTCTTTATTGTGGTACTGAGGAACAGTTTCAGTACTTAGGAACACAGGAACAGAGAAAGTGTCACATCACCCAACACTGAGCCACTAGGTAAACTTAGACACAAAGATACCCACAAATAATTTGCATCTTCTTCAAAATAATTCATCTCTTTTTTAAGAAGTTTCTCCTGTGAAAAGTGAAACTTTTCTTCCAGTTTAGACAACTCAGGTTGACTTGCTTTCAAGTGAGCCAAAGTGAAAAAAGTGAAAAGAATTCTGTTAACGCAACCACTGGAAACTTTAATATGTATTATTACTCTCATTTTTTCCCCGAAGAGATTCAACACAATTATTGCCAGAATTTGCCCTAGATTTTTAGTCAGCTGCTGCAAGAGAAAAATAATACTGCCAAAGGAGTTAATTAAAATTTGTGTTAATAAACGACAACAGAGTGAAACAAAAAATGGACAATAGGTTTCAAATATTTCTCATTGGCAGCAATTACACTTATTTTTAAACATATGTAACCCCAACTGACACCATGCATAATTCTCATGGTGGCTTCTCTTCCCAAGAAAACCAGTTAACTTACTTCATGATGTTTCACAAAGTGTCAGTCCAGACAGCCTCTGAAGATGCGCTTATTAAGTTTGGACCTAATGTGTGTGTGAAAAGAAGAGAAGCAAAAAAGCAAAGGAGAAAAGGAAAAATATAAGCATCTGAATGCAGAGTTCCAAAGAATAGCAAGGAGAGATAAGAAAGCCTTCCTCAGCAATCAATGCAAAGAAATAGAAGAAAAAATAGACTGGGAAAGACTAGAAATCTCTTCAAGAAAATTGGAGATACCAAAGGAACATTTCATGCAAAGATGGGCTCGATAAAGGAGAGAAATGGTATGGACCTAACAGAAGCAGAAGATATTAAGAAGAGGTGGCAAGAATACACAGAAGAAGTGTACAAAAAAAGATCTTCACGACCAAAATAATCACGATGGTGTGATCACCCACCTAGAGCCAGACATCCTGGAATGTGAAGTCAAGTGGGCCTTAGAAAGCATCACGATGAACAAAGCTAGTGGAGGTGATGGAATTCCAGTTGAGCTATTCCAAATCCTGAAAGATGATGCTGTGAAAGTGCTGCACTCAATATGCCAGCAAATTTGGAAAACTCAGCAGTGGCCACAGGTTTGGAAAAGGTCAGTTTTCATTCCAATTCCAAAGAAAGGCAATGCCAAAGAATGCTCAAACTACCACACAATTGCACTCATCTCACACGCTAGTAAAGTAATGCTCAAAATTCTCCAAGCCAGGCTTCAGCAATATGTGAACCATGAACTTCCAGATGTTCAAGCTGGTTTTAGAAAAGGCAGAGGAACCAGAGATCAAATTGTCAACATCTGCTGGACCATCAAAAAAGCAAGAGAGTTCCAGAAAATCATCTATTTCTGCTTCATTGACTATGCCAAAGCCTTTGACTATGTGGATCATAATAAACTGTGGAAAATTCTTAAAAAGATGGGAATACCAGAACACCTGACCTGCCTCTTGAGAAATCTGTATGCAGGTCAGGAAACAACAATTAGAACTGGATATGGAACAACAGACTGATTCCAAATAGGAAAAGGAGTACGTCAAGGCTGTATATTGTCACCCTGCTTATTTAATTTATATGCAGAGTACATCATGAGAAATGCTGGGCTGCAATAAACACAAGCTGGACTCAAGGTTGCCAGGAGAAATATCAATAACCTCAGATATGCAGATGACACCACCCTTATGGCAGAAAGTGAAGAGGAACTAAAAAGCCTCTTGATGAAAGTGAAAGAAGAGAATGAAAAAGTTGGGTTAAAACTCAACATTCAGAAATCGAAGATCATGGCATCTGGTGCCATCACTTCATGGGAAATAGATGGGGAAACGGTGGAAACAGTGTCAGACTTTATTTTTTGGGCCTCCAAAATCACTGCAGATGGTGACTGCAGCCATGAAATTAAAAGACGCCTACTCTTTGGAAGGAAAGCTATGACCAACCTAGACAGCATATTAAAAAGCAGAGACATTACTTTGCCAACAAAGGTCTGTCTAGTCAAGGCTATGGTTTTTCCAATGGTCATGTATGGATGTGAAAGTTGGACTGTGAAAAAAGCTGAGCACCGAATAATTGATGCTTTTGAACTGTGGTGTTGGAGAAGACTCTTGAGAGTCTCTTGGACTGCAAGGAGATCCAACTCGTCCATTCTAAAGGAGATCAGTCTTGAGTGTTCTTTGTAAGAACTGATGCTAAAGCTGAAACTCCAATACTTTGGCCACCTCGTGAGAAAAGTTGACTCATTGGAAAAGACTCTGATGCTGGGAGGGATTGGGGGCAGGAGGAGAAGGGGAAGACAGAGGATGAGATGGCTGGATGGCATCACCAACTCGATGGACTTGAGTTTGGGTAAACTCCAGGAGTTGCTGATGGACAGGGAGGCCTGGTGTGCTGCAATTCATGGGGTCACAAAGAGTCGGACATGACTGAGCAACTGAACTGAACTGAATGTGTGTGTGCTAAGTTGCTTCAGCTGTGTCTGACTTTATGACAAACTGGACTACAGCCCACCACGCTCCTCTGTCCATGGGATTCTCCAGAAAAGAATACTGGACTGGGTTGCCATGCCCTCCATCAGGGGATCTTCCCAACCCAGAGATTGAACCCACATTTCTTACATCTCCTGCATTGGCAGGTGGATTCTTTACCACTACCGCCAAAATGGGAAGCCCTTGAACCTAATAATGCTTCCTTAAATGATAATATATTTCTACGTATATTATGTTTCCCCTCATTTCCTTTATTAATTTGAGAGGTAGAATTCTGTTTTATTCCTCTTTTTTCTCCTTGCCTTTTTTTTTCTGACTGTATTATTTTTCTAGAGCTGCCATAACAAAATATCTGGGTGTCTTAAACAAGAGAAATTTATTTGTTCACTGCTCTGGAGGCCACAAGTCCAAGATCAAGGAACTGTCAGGGGTGGTTTTTAGTGAGAATCCTCTTCTTGGTTTGCAGACTTTCTCACTGTGTCCTCACATGACCATTTTCCTGTGTGCAAGAGGGAGGAGAGAGAGAGAGAGTGAGCTCGGGTGCCATTTCCTCTTCTTCTAAGGGCACCAAACCCTATCAGATTAGGGTCCCATCCTTATAACCTCATTTAGCCTTCAGTTCAGTTCAGTTCAGTTGCTCAGTCGTGTCTGACTCTTTGGGACCCCATGAACCACAGCACACCAGGCCTCCCGGTCCATCACCAACTACCAGAGTCCACCCAAACCCATGTCCTTCGAGTCAGTGATGCCATCCAACAATCTCATCCTCTGTCATCCACTTCTCCTCCTGCCCTCAATTTTTCCCAGCATAAGGGTATTTTTCAATGAGTCAGCTCTTCACATCAGGTGGCCAAATTATTGGAGCTTCAGCTTCAACATCAGTCCTTCCAATGAACACCCAGGACTGATCTCTTTTAGGATGGACTGGTTGGATCTCCTTGCAGTCCAAGGGACTCTCAAGAGTCTTCTCCAACACCGCACAGTTCAAAAGCATCAATTCTTTGGTGCTCAGCTTTCTTCATAGTCCAACTCTCACATCCATACATGACCACTGGAAAAACCATAGACTTGACTAGACAGAACTTTGTTGACAAATAATGTCTCTGCTTTTGAATATGCTATCTAGATTCATCATACCTTTCCTTCCAAAGAGTAAGCATCTTTTAATTTCATGGCTGCAATCACCATTCGTATTTACCTCTTAATGGAGCTATCTCCATATACAGTAGTGATGAGAGTTTGGCTTCAACATATAAACTTCGTGGAGACACGAGTCAATCCATAAACACTCATGTCTTAGGTTTAGTTGAAACTCTAGAAATGAGTTTTCCACATTAATAAGAACCTCAAACAAGTTACATCTCAGCTTCAAAGCATTTCTTTTATGAGTCTCAAGAGTCTTCAGCAGAAATCCAATAACAGCACAGAATTTTATGTTACTTATCACATACTGGAACATTAGAATTTTGAGAGTTAAAAAAGTTATTTCCCAATACTTGAGGTCATTTATAAGACTTCAGACAATTCAGAAAGCTGAGTTCTTCAATTCTGAGTCCTTATTTCCAATATTAGAGCAGCTGCTAACGTTCATAGTAGAACAACAAGAAAATAAATTCAATTAATCCTCAGGTATCTACAAAATTAAAGTCAAATCCCTGTGCCCAAATTCAAGCTTGCCACAAAATTTTTAAAAATATTTTATTCAAATATAATTGATCTACAAAGTTGTTTTAATTTCTGCTGTACAGCAAAATGATTCACTTATGCATATATATACACAAATATCCTTTTTCATGTTTTTTCCAGTATAGTTTATCACAAGATATTGAATATAGCTTTTCCCTGGTGGCTCAGACCATACAGAATCCTCCTGCAAAGTGGGAGACCTGGGTTCGATCTTTGGGTTGGGAAGATTCCCTGGAGAAGGGAAAGCTACCCCCTCCAGTATTCTGGCCTGGAGAATCCCATGGACACAGGAGCCTGGCAGGCTACAGTCCATGACATGGCAAAGAGTTGGACACGACTGAGAGACTTTGACTTTGCAGCCCATGGACTTTTTTTTGATTGACTAGAGTCAGACATGACTGAGCTGAACTGAACTAAAACATTTATTTAGCTATTTACCATAAATCTAACTCTCTGATGTCCTTTCACAAGATGCTCTTCATTTATTTTGGATCCTACCAGCCTGTGTTTCACATGTTTATGTACCATCTCCCCAGTTTATTTATGGACTCAATCACTGTTTTGAGTCACGACAACCCTACCAGAGTATACAGCATGCAGTAGATACTCAGTAAATATCTCACTGTGTTGTATTATGTTTGGCTTATGTATCCAAATTACTCATGAATATTTAACTGTCCCCGCCTCGTTCCCAACTCTCAGCTTTCAGAAAGCAAGAATATTCATTTTTTTTTGGACTTCTAGTATACTGTCTTGGAAATAGCAAAGACTTGAAAAAAATGTGGAATGAAGATTTACTCTCATTGTCAACACTTTAGGTGGCAGGCTAAGGAGGCCAGGAAAAATCAGAAAAGCTGAACCAGGAGTGGTGCCTGTCCATTTTAAAATGTGTACAAATCCACTGATTATGGCTCAGGAGAGACAGTAGAACTTCCTTTGCTGAGGAGACTGGAGAGGAAAGAACTAAGGGGACAGACCAAAGGCTTCGAAGAAAGGTGATGAGAAATCCTAGCACAGGCTCCAGGCTTCATAATTTGGAGTCCCCTAAAAGGAAAAGCAAGTAAACTGCTTCACTGCAAAAAATCTCTAATGAGAACAGAACTGTAAATCATTTAGGCAAGTCATCACATTTAAATGACATTTTGTGAATAATGACTTTCCCACCAAAAGGACTAAGCCTACTGTATTTTATCTGACCCTTTAAAATATGTTTTTTATGCTTATGTTTCTCATATGTATTAACTGATTCCTGAAATTTTTTATTATGTCCAAGTGGCTCTAAGAGGTCTAAAACAATCATGATACCAGTCTTAAAATACAATGAGTTGATTGCCAAGTGAGCTGACATACACATTTTTTAGCATTGTATGTGCTATTGTCCTCTGAATGGGAAATTCAAGCAGAGAAGCACTTAGAAGGATGACGCAAGCATGATTTTTTTTTTTTTTTTATGTGCCCAAGTTGTGTATGGGGGACAACTTAACCACAGGCTAGCACTGTTTTAGCAACTACCCCAGTGCAGGTATATGTATGAGATCTGGTTCGATCCCTCAATTGGGAAGATCCTCTATAGGATAGCATATCAACTCACTATGGTATTATTGCCTGGAGAATCTCATAGACAGAGGAACCTGGCAGGCTGCAGTCCATAGGGTTACACAGAGTTGGACAAGACTCAAGTGACTTAATAGGCACACATGCCAAGCCATCTGCGAGGCTAATATTTAAATAATGGAGAAGGTAATATTTAAATAATGGAGAAGTACTGGCACCCCACTCCAGTACTCTTGCCCGGAAAATCCCATGGACGGAAGAGCCTGGTAGGCTGCAGTCCATGGGGTCGCAAAGAGTAGGACACGACAGAGTGACTTCACTTTCACTTTTTACTTTCATGCATTGGAGAAGGAAATGGCAACCCACTCCATTGTTCTTGCCTGGAGAATCACTGGGATTCTCCAGTGTAGAAAGGCCAGAGTACACGTATATAAAACTATCATCATAGCTTACTTGTGAGGGCTCCGGTCTCTCAGTTCACTCCTCTTTATTCCTTCCAGTTTTATGGTATTGTTTCTTCCATCTAATGTACTCTTCCTCTATTTACTCTTCTTCCATCCATCAGAATGGCTTTTTGGAAAAGAAAAATTTTTATACTTTAGTATGAACTTGAATCAGAATGTCTCCTGTTCCAGAGAAATTTACATTTAATTTTCTTTCTTCATTATGGAACTAAAAGTTATCCCATATTAATTTCTGCACCAGAGATGCTGTGCTGATATTATCTTCACACTAAGTAGGTAAATACGTATGTGAAAGCTTCAGAAGAAAACAGGTATCCTTTCAAACACTGCTATGAAAATATATATCTCAACCCTCTTCCTCAGTGAAATCCTTCTTGAGAACTTCACTCTGCTGAGATCTCCCAGAACACAAAGATTCAGATTGATTCTGAAAGAACAGGGCTTTTAATAAAAATGAAAAGTGTAATCCTTGGATCTGTTCTATTTCTCTGGGTCAGTGAAGCTCCAAAGTATCAGGTGCTTTGCTGAAATGCGAATACCAGGAGGAAAAGTTAAGAAACCTTCTCAGGTCACTAAAACTTTTAGGAGGCCTGGAGGCATTTTTCACCTCATCTCTGAGCCTACTCTAAAGTCTCTTTTTTAAAATACAGTCTTCAAAAAGCAAAGAAAACGTCAAATATATAAAATTCCCTTCACAGCATTTCACTGCACTATTTGGTGTCATAGACTGACTGGCTGTTTCACTTTTCAATGCGATCATCATTGTTTCATAGAAAATACATTCTCTCCCTCTTAGAGAATGAAGAGGAGACTCTGATCCAAAAAAATGCTTTTCCTTGATTTATTTTGGTTTATTTTTCAGTTGATGTTAAGATCAAACTATAACAGGAAGAAAAAAATGGGCATATTAAACGTTTGCCTGGACTTCCCTGGTGGCTCAGAGGTAATCCCTGGGTCGAGAAGATCCCCTGGAGAAGGAAATGATAACCCACTTCAGTATTCTTGCCTGGAGAATCCCATGGACAGAGGAGCCTGGTAGGCTACAGTCCACGGGGTTGCAAAGAGTCGGACACGACTGAGCGACTTCACTCACTCAAACGTTCGCCTAATCTTCAAGTATAATAACTTAACGAAAAAGTTTGGTTTAGAGCCCAAAGAATTAAGTATTGTGAACATCAGTTTAAACCACTGAAATTTTATAATTTCTTCACTTTGCACAAGTCTTCATCATGCCTCTCTAGCCTCAATCACAAGTTGAACAGTGAAAAAAAAAAATGCCAATCCAGAGGTTGAGGGCTAATAACGTAAGACAGCATCTAAAGAAACATTTCTGCAACAACATGCAAGCACCTGTGTTGTCCTGAATGAACACACATACAGACACACAGGTATTTATAAACAACCCCATATAAAGTCACAATGATGAAACTTGAGTAAACAAATGATACATGGAAAAAATGCATTCTTTGTCTAAGTACCTGAAGGACATAAAAGACATTAAACAAACCTGGCTTCCATCACTGCACATTTTACAAATGCAGTTGCTGTTTCAGAGCAAAACCTTAAAAAAAGCCAGTTCAGAGTAAGGAACTCTGTATCATAAAGATAAGAATATAAATCATCTCTTAGAAAACAATACAGTCTTCTTGAATCTGTCAAGCTTATAGTACATAAAGTTGTGCAAATATGATTACCCTTCAGTTTCTCCATTGAGAAATGCCTAGAGGTGTACTGGCTTATAATTTCAGTCTGGAAAATGGTATCATCTACTTCTGATAGAGGAATATAGTTTCTAAGAAGAGGGAAAAGATTTTTAATACTTAGAGTCTGATGAAGTGTTGTTGGTTTTTTTTCCAGTTGACTTCCCAGTAACTTACATTCAAAAGCATAACTGATGTTTAAGGTGAAATGTTATATATTATTAAACACTATATATATTTCTCTATTTATGGAAACTAAAAGGCTTATTGAGTTAGTTGGACACAGAAAAGTTTTTTATTCTTACCATCTGACTTAAGTCACTATTTAAATGTATAGTCTCCTAGAGCCCTTTCATAACACTGCTATAGAGAAGAATGTGATTTAGAATTTAGAAAAAGTCCTTGGTAAAACACATACCATGAATTTGTACTTAAAAGTAAATTTATTCACAACACAGAAGTCATATAAACTACTTGAGAACAGTCATGCTCATAATCAGAGTAGATTATTTTGTGTTTTAGTGCACCTGTGAGTGGTAGCAATTTTCTTCTTCAGCAAAAATACTTCCTTCATGTCTCAAGCATTCATTCAATTATTCATTCAACTTAACATTTATTAAGCCCCATAATTATGCTAGGTGTCTACTAGAGAAAATGTGACATAAAAATCACAGTATAATTTGATGAGTTTGGTAATATTAATAACAAAATGTGTGAAATGTTAAGGAGAAAAGAGAATGATTTTACTTGCTCAAGTTAGGACTAGAGAGAAAATATCAGAGGAGCTTTTTAAGATGAATTTTGAAAGATGAGTAAGCATTTTCCAGCTAAGAAAAGAAAAAGAATGTATTGTAGATATATGCAATGGCATATGCAAAGATCAAAACACAGGGACACAGGAAACTCTGGAAAGAGCAATGTTGTGAATTTGAATACATTGATTATAAGAGCAAGGGATAAGGTTGGAAAAATAGTTGATAGCAGCAGATTGTGCAGACCTTTGCATATCATGATAAGGAGTTTTCTCTTTATTCATTGAGGGAGCATGGAACTGTCAGGAGCTTTTTATAGATGAATAATGATAAGATCTTTATTTCAATGCCATGAACTAGACCAGCACTGATATTGCAGTAGAAGGACTAGGTCACTGTGATTATCTGACTGAATACATGAGAAATAAAGGAGGAGGAAAATGTAAACTATAAACCTGGAGGCAAGTGATAAGGCTGAAATTGTAAGACACTATAGAGCATTTGGTAACTTCTCAGAGAATATCTGGTGGCTCAGACGGTAAAGCGTCTGCCTACACAATATGGGAGATCCAGGTTCAAATCCTGCGTCAGGAAGATCTCCTGGAGAAGGAAATGGCAACCCACTCTAGTATTCTTGCCTGGAAGATCCCATGGATGGAGGAGTCTGGTAGGCTACAGTCCCTGGGGTCGCAAAGAGTCGGACATGACTGAGCGACTTCTCTTTACTTCACTTAGAGAATATCCGAAAAAGTTTCAATGACAGGTGATGCTAAAATTTCTAAAAGGAACAGGAAGATGAATATGGTATTAATTGAGATGAAATGTAGGAGAGATTATTTGAGTGTGATAAAATACTGCTTACAATTTGTAACCTATAGTGTTTATAGTTATTTCTGAAGGGACTTTGAGGCCCTTGGATAAACCAGTCCACAGGAATGGATCACATATATAATGAATTTAATTATTTTCTGACAGGTAAGCTGATCTAATAGAGAACATTGGCTGAGAGTCAATTGGTAGGAAAGGATATCCAGCCCTAAATGAATGTTACCAACAGGTAAGGTGAAAGCTCTAACATGTACTTTACCATTACTGCAATGCTCACACATACAAGAAAAGCTTTACACATACTTGTATAGTGCCTGTATTCATAATAAGCCCAAACTGGAAATTATCCGAATGTCCTTCTAGTGAGGGCATGTGTGCTGATTTGCTCAGTCATGGCGGACTCTTTGCAACCCCATGAACGGTAGCCTACCAGGCTCCTCTGTCCATGGAATTTCTTTCTGGGTGCCTGGTGTCCTCCACCAGCATTCAGAAGTTGTTTTATGGTATTTGCTCAGTGTTCAAATGATCTTTCAATAAATTTGTGGGGGAGAAAGTAGTCTCCCTGTCCTATTCCTCTGCCATCTTGGGACCACCTCTGTCCATGGAACTTCCAAGGAAAGAATACTGGAATGGGTTGCTATTTCCTCCTCCAGGGGATTTTCCTGTCTCAGGGATTGAACCTGCTTCTCCCGTATTGGCAGGTGGATCTTTTACCACTGAGCCATTTGGGAAGCCCCTGTCCTTCTATTAATGAATGAACAAATAAACTGTGATACATCCATCATACAATGAATATTGCTAAGCAAAAAAAATAATAATAATTAGATTCTAATGTATGCAATATGTATGATTCTTAAATGATTTGTGTGAAGTGAAACAAGCCAGATTCAAAGGGTTAAATATTATAATTATTCTACTTATTAAATGAAATTAAATGGTACGAGGGAGTTTTTGGCAGTGATGAAACTGTTCTTTGTTGTGCCCATTACATAACTTTACATATTTGTTAGTTATATCTCCATAGGTTATAGAGAATAAAGTTTTAGATTAAAAAAAATAATTATAATTTTACCCAAAATTATCAATTGTAAGTATGTGGGAAAATTTTGTTTCACAAAAAAATGGTTTCCCCATGCTATTAAAAATACTTTATTAATGTAATTTTGAAGTTTACTGACTAAAATAAATCATTTAATGATTTATGCAGAATTCCACTTCTTTAATATTGAGTACCTTAAATCTTTGAACTTTAAACTAAGGTTTAGTAATAGTATTTTTTGAAGATATACTGTTTTTTTCAAATTGTGTGTGTAAAGAAAATATTCTATATAAATAAAACAAGTATGCAGCAAGCATACATATGCTTTCTAAAGACTGTAGAGGATGATTACCATTTTGAAGTTTCAGAAATCAATTTGATTTTTAAAAATTTTAATATTTAAGTACTTTTAGAAATTAAACAGTACAAAAATAACACAAAAGATGTATGTGTGTATCATGTGTATTCCCCAAATGTTTACATCTTTCATAACTAGAGTACAGTCACAAGAATTCAGTCAATTCAGTCACTCAGTCATGTGCAACTCTTTGTGACCCCATGGACTACAGCATGCCAGGGGCCCTGTCACAAGAATTAGGAAATTATATTGGTGAAATCAAATCAAATCTAAAGTCCTCATTCTAATTTTGCCAATTGATAAGTAATATCTTTTTTTTTTCTTCCAATATAATCCAGTAAGATATTTGTTTGTCATATACTCTTCAGTTCAGTTCAGTTCAGTTCAGTCGTTCAGTCATGTCTGACTCTTTGAGACCCCATGAATAGCAGCACGCCAGGGCTCCCTTTCCATCACCAACTCTTGGAGTTCACTCAGACTCACGGCCATTGAGTCAGTGATGCCATCCAGTCATCTCATCCTCTGGCATCCCCTTCTCCTCCTGCCCCCAATCCCTCCCAGCATCAGAGTCTTTTCCAATGAGTCAACTCTTCGCATGAGGTGGCCAAAGTACTGGACTTTCAGCTTTAGCATCATTCCTTCCAAAGAAATCCCAGGGCTGATCTCCTTCAGAATGGACTGGTTGGATCTCTTGCAGTCCAAGGGACTCTCAAGAGTCTTCTCCAACACCACAGTTCAAAAGCATCAATTTTTCAGCGCTCAGCCTTCTTCACAGTCCAACTCTCACATCCATACATGACCACAGGAAAAACCATAGCCTTGATTAGGCGAACCTTTGTTGGCAAAGTAATGTCTCTGCTTTTGAATATGCTATCTAGGTTAGTCATAACTTTCCTTCCAAAGAGTAAGCATCTTTTAATTTCATGGCTGCAGTCACCATTTGCAGTGATTTTGGAGCCCCCAAAATAAAGTCTGACACTGTTTCCACTGTTTCCCCATCTATTTCCCATGAAGTGATAGGACTGGGTGCCATGATCTTCGTTTTCTGAATGTTGTGCTTTAAGCCAACCTTTTCCTCTCCACTTTCACTTTCATCAAGAGGCTTTTTAGTTCCTCCTCATTTTCTACCATAAGGGTGGTGTCATCTGCATATCTGAGGTTATTGATATTTCTCCTGGCAATCTTGGTTCCAGCTTGTGTTTATTCCAGTCCAGCGTTTCTCATGATGTACTCTGCATAGAAGTTAAATAAGCAGGGTGAAAATATACAGCCTTGACGTACTCCTTTTCCTATTTGGAACCAGTCTGTTGTTCCATGTCCAGTTCTAACTGTTGCTTCCTGACCTGAATACAGATTTCTCAAGAGGAAGATCAGGTGGTCTGGTATTCCCATCTCTTTCAGAATTGTCCACAGGTGATTGGAGTTCCAGAAAAACATCTATTTCTGCTTTATTGACTATGCCAAAGCCTTTGACTGGGTAGATCACAATAAACTGTGGAAAATTCTGAAAGAGATTGGAATACCAGACCACCTGATCTGCCTCTTAAGAAATCTGTATGCAGGTCAGGAAGCAACAGTTAGAACTGGTCATGGATCAACAGACTGGTTCCAAATAGGAAAAGGAGTACGTCAAGGCTGCATATTGTCACCATGTTTATTTAACTTATATGCAGAGTACATCATGAGAAATGCTGGACTGGAAGAAACACAAGTTGGAATCAAGATTGCTGGGAGAAATATCAATAACCTCAGATATGCAGATGACACCACTCTTATGGCAGAAAGTGAAGAGGGGCTAAAAAGCCTCTTGATGAAAGTGAAAGTGGAGAGTGAAAAGCTTGGCTTAAAGCTCAACATTCAGAAAACGAAGATCATGGCATCTGGTCCCATCACTGCATGGGAAATAGATGGGGAAACAGTGGAAACAGTGTCAGACTTTCTTTTCTGGGCTCCAAAATCACTGCAGATGGTGACTGCAGTCATGAAATTAAAAGACGCTTACTCCTTGGAAGGAAAGTTATGACCAACCTAGATAGCATATTCAAAAGCAGAGACATTACTTTGCCAACAAAGGTTCGCCTAGTCAAGGCTATGGTCTTTCCTGTGGTCATGTATGGATGTGAGAGCTGGACTGTGAAGAAGGCTGAGCGCCGAAGAATTGATGCTTTTGAACTGTGGTGTTGGGGAAGACTCTTGAGAGTCCCTTGGACTGCAGGAAGCTCCAACCAGTCCATTCTGAAGGAGATCAATCCTGGAATTTCTTTGGAAGGAATGATCCTAAAGCTGAAACTCCAGTATTTTGGCCACCTCATGCGAAGAGTTGACTCATTGGAGAAGACTCTGATGCTGGGAGGGATTGAGGGCAGGAGGAGAAGGGGACGACAGAGGATGAGATGGCTGGATGGCATCACTGACTCGATGGGTATGGGTCTGGGTGACCTCCGGGAGCTGGTGATGGACAGGGAGGCCTGGCATGCTGCGGTTCATGAGGTCGCAAAGAGTCGGACATGACTGAGCGACTGATCTGATCTGATCTGATTGTGATCCACACAGTCAAAGGCTTTGGCATAGTCAATAAAGCAGGAATAGATGATTTTCCTGGAACTCTTTTGCTTTTTCCATGATCCAGTGGATGTTGGCAATTTGATCTCTGGTTCCTTGCCTTTCTAAAACTAGCTTGAACATCAGGAAGTTCACGGTTCACATACTGCTGAAGCCTGGCTTGGAGAATTTTGAGCATTACTTTACTAGCGTGTGAGATGAGTACAATTTTGTGGTAGTTTGAGCATTCTTTGGCATTGCCTTTCTTTGGAATTGGAATGAAAAGTGACCTTTTCCAGTCCTGTGGCCACTGCTGAGTTTTCCAGATTTGCTGGCATATTGAGTGTAGCGGTTTCACAGCATCATCTTTCAGGATTTGGAATAGCTCAACTGCAATTCCATCACCTCCACTAGCTTTGTTCGTAGTGATGCTTTCTAAGGCCCACTTGACTTCACATTCCAGGATGTCTTGCTCTAGGTCAGTGATCACACCATTATGATTATCTGGGTTGTGAAGATCTTTTTTTGTACAGTTCTTCTGTGTATTCTTGCCATCTCTTCTTAATATCTTCTGCTTCTGTTAGGTCCATACCATTTCTGTCCTTTATTGAGCCCATCTTTGCATGAAATGTTTCCTTGGTATCTCTGATTTTCTTGAAGAGATCTCTAGTCTTTCCCATTTTATTTTTTCCTCTATTTCTTTGCATTGATTTCTGAAGAAGGCTTTCTTATCTCTCCTTGCTATTCTTTGGAACTCTGCATTCAGATGCTTATATCTTTCCTTTTCTCCTGGACTAATTCCTCATTCTTTGTCTTTCATGACCTTGATATGTTTAAGGAGTACTGACCAATTATTTTGCAGAATGTCCTTTCATTTGAGTTTGTCTCCTGTTTTTCATTGTTTAGTAGCTAAGTCATGTCCTACTCTTTTGTGACCCCATGGATCATAGTCACCAGGCTCCCCTGTTTAAGGGATTTCCCAGGCAAGAATACTGGAGTGGGTTTTCATTTCCTTCTCTAGGGTATCTTCCCAATGCAAGGATGTCACCTGTGTTTCTAGTATTGGCATGCAAGTTCTTTACCACTGAGCCACCAGGGAAGAGCATGTTCTCATTTTTGAACTGAAAATAATAATAATGAGAACTATTTTTTCATTTGAACATCACTTTTTGTAAAATATCAAGGAAGTGATGTAGGTCCTTCTCAGTATATCATGTTAGGAGTCACATGATGTCAATTTATTTATCACTGTAGTGTCTTCCATGGTTCTTCACTATGAAGTTACAACTTCCCCACTGTATGTTATGGGAAGCTACTTTGAGGCTATGCAAATATCCTATCTCTCATTACTAATGTTAGCATCCATTGATAATTTTCTAAAAACACCCTTTAGTGGTATTTATATTTCCATTTGTTAATTTGGATTAAACTATAATAAAAAAGCTTTCTCTTCCTTCTCCATGTATTTATCCATCTATTTATTCAATTATTTATGTGTACTAGCAAGTCTCATCAATTCTTATTTTACTGTATGGATTATAATATATTACTAACATTATTTGTTCATATTGCCACAGATTTGGCTACTGAGAGTCACTTCAAGATGGCTCATCTGTCTTTTTGATACATCTCAATCATTGTTCTGAACATTTCCTTACCTTCTGACACCACACTTTGCTCTAGTTTCATCATGCAATTTCCCAGATGCAGCCACAGAACTAAGCATTTTTCCAAGGAGTTCATTTTTTTCTTTTATTGGAGACCAATATTTAAAAATCAAGAAGTTGTTGAAATGTGCTTATTTTTGCTGGTGTGTCATTCCTTCTAGACCCTTTGGGGTCAGAGCTAAGAAACATATATCAATGTGCATGAATCATTGCTGCTGCTGCTGATGCTGCTAAGTTGCTTCAGTCGTGTTCGACTCTGTGCGACCCCAAAGACGGCAGCCCACCAGGCTTCTCCGTCCATGGGATTCTCCAGGCAAGAACACTAGAGTGGGTTGCCATTTCCTTCTCCAATGCATGAAAGGGAAAAGTGAAAGTGAAGTCGCTCAGTCGTGTCCGACTCCTAGCGACCCCACGGACTGCAGCCTAACAGGCTCTTCTGTCCATGGGATTTTCCAGGCAAGAGTACTGGAAGGGGGTGCCATTGCCTTCTCTTCATGAATCATTAGTTCATACCAATTCCTCCAATTCTAATCTACAGATGGTGGTCCAGCACTCACAGTTAGGCCATGTTATCCTCCTGTCGAACATAAACATTCTCATATAATACCAGCATCAGGACAGTTTACCCTGAAACTATGAGATTTGGCTTGTGATTTTTTCATGCATTTGAATAATTTCTGAATGGTCAAATTTATCAAGTTGTTTTTTTTTTTTTTCCTTATTGCCTCTGATTTTACAATTGTTGGATCCCTAGTAGTTACTCTGTTGGGCTGAAGTCAGAGTAGCTCAGTGCTTGACCAAAAGTATGGGGTAGAGAAGGAGTAGGCACCCACATGAAAACCCTTTAGACTTTTAGTCAATTCATCACCAACAAATGTCCAAATCCTATAATAGATTCTTTCTAACAATTTCTGAAACACTTCATGGTTCCCTAGAGTGTGTATTCTCCCTCAGTGCAACAAATAGTAAGCCAAACTTGTCAATTATAGTAATGCTCCTCATGGGCTCTGGTTGAAGGACTGACAGCAAAAAGATATATTCCAGACTTCTGTGTGTATGTGCTAAGTCACTTCAGTCTTATCTAACTCGGTGCAACCTGCCAGGCTCCTCTGTCCATTGGATTCTCCAGGCAAGAATACTGGAGTGGGATGCCATGCTTTCTCCAAGGGATTTTCCTGACTTAGGGACAGACCCTGGTCTGTTATATCTCCTGCAGTAGGAGGGCTCCTTTTCACTAGTGCCACCTGGGAAGTCCCATTCCAGCCCTTCCACCTCTCCTTAACTCTAATTGTTTTCTCAGACAGTGAGAAATCTGCTCTCATTATACACAATGTATCTGTTTATTTGCTTGACTCTAGAATACGTAAGGGAGAAGGCAATGGCAACCTACTCCAGTACTCTTGCCTGGAAAATCCCATGGATGGAGGAGCCTGGTGGGCTGCAGTCCATGGGGTCGCTACGAGTCAGACACGACTGAGCGACTTCACTTTCACATTTCATTTTCATGCATTGGAGAAGGAAATGGCAACCCACTCCAGTGTTCTTGCCTGGAGAATTCCAGGGACAGGGGAGCCTGGTAGGCTGCCATCTATGGGGTCGTACAGAGTCGGACACGACTGAAGCGACAGCAGTAGCAGCAGCAGCAGCAGGAGCAGAATACATACTAAAGAATTTCGGAATTACTTACTTATACACTTCTGAAAAACAATTCTCCTAACTGGAATTCAATATTTGTGTACAGGTTTTTTGTTTTTGTTTTTGTTTTTTTATCTTTAGCCTTAGAGTATATTTAGTCAAAATACTGTTGTTTAAAGTTACTTAGGTTGATTCTTTTCTTCCTCTTTCTCTCTCTCACTATGGTTATGGCATTTATTGTAATTATAATTAGGGCCAATTGTTTCCATTTGTTTTCCTTGTTGGGTTCCTTATATCAAAATCTAATTTATTTTTGAGTACATATGAACAATGATACATTTCTAAAGGCCAGAACTGAATAAAAAAATACATTCAAAGAAGTGTCACCCCTATGCCTTCCACACTACTTTAATTGTCCCTTCCTTCTATGCCACTTTCACCTACTTTCTAGGAAGTCTATAACAGTAGTTTTTGTTGTGTCTTTAGTGTTTCTTCTTCCTCAAATGAAATAAACACATGCACATATATATTTTTTCTTTTCCCCTTTCTTTCTTATATGCATGATAGCCTACTAATTTGTATAGATGCCAACTTAATAATATATCCTGAAAAGAATTTTTTATAATAATTTGATAATAAACCCTGCAAATTGCTATACAGCAGCTTTAGAGAGCTATCTCTTTTTTTATACTGTGCTGATATATGAATATTCATTTACCTAATTTCTTATGTTTCCATAATCTGCAATTTCAAACAATGCTAAATAACTCCGTACACATGTATCTTTATATTATTGGGTGTATACCTTTCAAGGAAAAGTCCTGTAAGTGGGATTATTGAGTCCAAAGGTAAAAAGGATATATATTTTTGTTCAGTGTTGCCAAATTTCCATCGGGTAGGATTATGATCATTTGAATCCTGCCCTCCAGCAAAATATGTGAGTGCTGGTTGCCTCACAGCCTTGCCAACAGAATCTGGTCATACTTTTTAATTTTCACTAATTGGAAAAAGTTATAAGGTATCACAGTGTAATTTTTAACTTTCTAATTATGTCTAAAGTTGGATGCCTTTTTGTATTTTTATTTTGATCTGTTTTATTGTTTTTAAACAAGTTTACTGAGGCATGATTGAGATACAAGAAACTGCATGTATTTAATGTTTACAATTTGATAATGAATATGCACAGAACTATAAGCACAATTAAGGTACTCCTCCATATCCATCACCTCCAAAATGTCCCTGTGTCCCTCTGGTTTTCTTGGTTCTGTTTTCTTTTGTGTTAAGAATATTTAATAAAAGATCTATTCTTTTAATAAGTTTTAAGTGCATATTACATACTGTTGACAATAAACACTATGCTGAATAGCAGATTTCTAGAATTAATTATTTGAGCCCCTTTTTGGGGGCTGGGGGACAAGAATACTGGAGTGGGTTGCCATTCCCTTCTCCAGGAGACCTTTCTGACTCAGGGATTGAACCAGGGTCTCCCACATTGTAGGCAGACACTTCACTGTCTGAGCCACCAGGGAAGTCAGCTTGTATACCTGAAAACATATATATTGAGTAACAACTGCCCATTTCTCTCTCCCCACATCCCTTGTAACCAGTGTTTTATTCTCTGCTTCTATGAGTTTGACTATTTTAGGTATCTCATAAAATTAAATTGCACAGTATTTATCCTCCTGTGACTGACATATTTCGCTTGTCATAATCTCCTCCAGGTTCACTCAGTACAACTCAGTAGCAATAATAATAATAATATGAGGCCACCATCACCCTAATACCAAAACCTGACAAAGATCCCACAAAAAAAGAAAACTACAGGCCAATATCACTGATGAACATAGATGCAAAAATCCTTAACAAAATTCTAGCAATCAGAATCCAACAACACATTAAAAAGATCATACACCATGACCAAGTGGGCTTTATCCCAGGGATGCAAGGATTCTTCAATATCCACAAATCAATCAACGTAATACACCACATTAACAAACTGAAGAATAAAAACCATATGATTATCTCAATAGATGCAGAGAAAGCCTTTGACAAAGTTCAACATCCATTTATGATAAAAACTCTCCAGAAAGCAGGAATAGAAGGAACATACCTCAACATAATAAAAGCTATATATGACAAACCCACAGCAAACATTATCCTCAATGGTGAAAAATTGAAAGCATTTCCTCTAAAGTCAGGAACAAGACAAGGATGCCCACTTTCACCATTACTATTCAACATAGTTTTGGAAGTTTTGGCCACAGCAATCAGAGCAGAAAAAGAAATAAAAGGAATCCAAATTGGAAAAGAAGAAGTAAAACTCTCACTGTTTGCAGATGACATGATCCTCTAAGTCTAGAAAACCCTAAAGATTCCACCAGAAAATTACTAGAACTGATCAATGAATATAGTAAAGTTGCAGGATATAAAATTAACACAGAGAAATCCCTTGCATTCCTGTACACTAATAACGAGAAAATAGAAAGAGAAATTAAGGAAACAATTCCATTCACCATTGCAATGAAAACAATAAAATACTTAGGAATATATCTTCCTAAAGAATCTAAAGACCTATATTTAGAAAACTATAAAACACTGCTGAAAGAAATTAAAGAGGACACTAATAGATGGAGAAATATACCATGTTCGTGGATTGGTAGAATCAATATAGTGAAAATGAGTATACTACCCAAAGCAATTTATAGATTCAATGCAATCCCCATCAAGCTACCAACGGTATTCTTCACAGAGCTAGAACAAATAATTTCTCAATTTGTATGGAAATACAAAAAAACCTCAAATAGCCAAAGCTATCTTGAGAAAGAAGAACGGAACTGGAGGAATCAACCTGCCTGACTTCAGGCTGTACTACAAAGCCACAGTCATCAAGACAGTATGGTACTGGCACAAAGACAGAAATATAGATCAATGGAACAAAATAGAAAGCCCAGAGATAAATCCACGCACATATGGTCACCTTATCTTTGACAAAGGAGGCAAGAATATACAATGGATTAAAGAGAATCTCTTTAACAAGTGGTGCTGGGAAAACTGGTCAAACACTTGTAAAAGAATGAAACTAGAACACTTTCTAACACCATACACAAAAATAAACTCAAAACGGATTAAAGAGCTAAATGTAAGACCAGAAACCATAAAACTCCTAGAGGAAAACATAAGCAAAACACTCTCTGACTTACATCACAGCAGGATCCTCCATGACCCACCTCCCAGAATATCGGAAATAAAATCAAAAATGAACAAATGGGACCTAATCAAACTTAAAAAGCTTCTGCACAACGAAGGAAACGATAAGCAAGGTGAAAAGACAGCCTTCAGAATGGGAGAAAATAATAGCAAATGAAGCAACAGACAAACAACTAATCTCAAAAATATACAAGCAACTTCTACAGCTCAATTCCAGAAAAATAAATGACCCAATCAAAATATGGGCCAAAGAACTAAATAGACATTTCTCCAAAGAAGACATATAGATGGCTAACAAACACATGAAAAGATGCTCAACATCACTCATTATCAGAGAAATGCAAATCAAAACCACTATGAGATACCATTTCACACCAATCAGAATGGCTGCGATCCAAAAGTCCACAAGCAATAAATGCTGGAGAGGGTGCGGAGAGAAGGGAACCCTCTTGCACTGTTGGTGGGAATGCAAACTAGTACAGCCACTATGGAGAACAGTCTGGAGATTCCTCAAAAAACTGGGAATAGATCAGTTTTTTGATCCAGCAATCCCACTGCTGGGCATATACACTGAGAAATCCAGAATTGAAAGAGACACGTGTACCCCAATGTTCATAGCAGCACTGTTTGCAATAGCCAGAACGTGGAAGCAACCTAGATGTCCATCCACAGATGAATGGATAAGAAAGCTGTGGTACATATACACAATGGAGCATTACTCAGCCATTTGAATCAGTTCTAAGGAGGTGGATGGAACTGGAGCCTATTATACAGAGTGAAGTAAGCCAGAAACAAAAACACAAATACAGTATACTAACGCATATATATGGAATTTAGAAAGATGGTAAAAATAACCCTATTTACGAGACAGCAAAAGAGACACTGATGTATAGAACAGACTTTTGGACTCTGGGACCGGGAGAGGGTGGGATGATTGGGGAGAATAGCATTGAAATATGTATAATAATATATCTGAAATGTATTAATTGTTCAAACTAATCACTGTCATGTTACAATTTGTTCATATTAGATGTTTGTAATGTTTCTGATAATCAATAAAAGAGATTCTTGATACCTATAAAAAATAATAATTTTTAAATAAAGAATTTGAATAGACAACTCTCAAAAAAATGCCATATAAATTAGTATATGTATGTGAAAAGATACTCAATGTAACTAATCATTAGGGAAAAGCAAATCAAAACCACAAGGAGGTATCATCTCACAGCAGTTATCAAAACAATAAAAGATAAATGTTGGCAAAGATGTGGAGAAATTAGAAACATTTTTATGTTCAAGGGCTATTTTTATTGTGTATTATCTGTTTATATCTTCTCCCTAATTTCTACTGGTTTTTTCCCCATTCTAATTTTAAAAGTTTATTATGAATTAGTGATGTTAACCCTTTATGGGCTTCCCTGGTGGCTCAGCTGCTAAGGAATCTGCCTGCAATGCGGGAGACCTGGGTTCGATCACTGGGTTGGGAAGATGGAAGATGTGATGTGTCTTGAAAATATATTCTCCAAATTTATCAAGTGTTTTTGATTTTGCTTATGAATTTTTTATGCATTTGAAGAATTTTGTATAGTCAAATTTGTTATTTTTTTTAATCATCTCTGATTTTATAATTGTTTGACCCACAAAAGTCAGGATACCTGACACCTTGACCAAAACTATGAAGTAGAGAAGGAGCAGGGAGCCAAATGAAAATATATTGGGCAGACAGGAACAGCAAATATCTATTACAGAAAAGTCTCTTGACTGGGGAGTTCCACCACCTCTCTTCCTTTCCTAATCCACACGCATTCCAGTCCCCTGTGGTTACTTAATTCTTCACAAGTGAAAATTTCTAAGACCAACCTCCCATTTGTGCCAAATGGTAGCATAGTATTTACACTGCTATGCAAAGAGATTCATCATTCCCTAGAGCAAAACTTCAATGGGAAACAAAACCAACCCAGAATTTATGTTGATGCTCTTATTATTTGAAGTGTTAAACAAACAGCTAGTGAAACTGACACTTTGGTTCTTTCTCACTACCCATGAACCGAAAATGTTCTCAATTCTGAGTCATTCAGGCCCCATTTTCATGTCCCTTGCACACTTTTATGATCTCAAAAAAATCTCCTCCAGAAGAGAAAACAGCACAATATCAGTTTGATATCTGAAACTTGAAGGAGATATCAGACTTGTAACGGCTAATGCATTCTGAAAAGTGAAAGAGTATGTGTTGTAAATACCCTGACCTTTCAAAAGTTAGATTTGTTGGTATTTATTTTCTCTCTTGATCTCTAGGTATAAGCCCTTAAACAAAAGACAGTGAGGAATGAGTGTTCAAAAAACCAAAAGGAAAAGAAGATATTTAATAGAAATTTTAAAGCTTACAATCAACAATACTCCCATTGCAGTAAATGGAAGTAGAAATAGTTTGGATTTCTACTCTAGGGTTTTTTACATCACATAACAAGAAAAATTAGGCTGTGTTATATGAATTTTTTAGTACAAAATTTAGAGAAGATGATATTTTTCTTTGTTCATGTAATTTTTCATTTTTTTCTTAACTTAAATACTAAAATTACGCAAAGAAGTCCAATGTTCTTCATTTAATCTAATAGAATTTTATATGACTTTTGTTCAATTTTTTCACCATCAATACTAATCAGCATATGTCTCTACTTTGCATTCAAAAAGGAAGAAAGGAGCTCAGGAATAAAAATAAATTAAATGCAATTTTTCCAAAGAAGGGAAAGCTAACAATTATTAAGTACCTAATTCAAAATACAAGAGATAACAAATGTTAGTAAAGATGTAGAAAAAAAGGAACATTTGAGTACTGTTGGTGGGAATGTAAATTGATACAGCCACTGTGGAAAACAATATAGTGATTTTTCAAAAAATTAAACATGTAAGTAACATATGATCCAGTAATTCCACTGCTGGATACATAGCCAAAGAAAATGAAATCACTATCTTGAAAAGATATGTCTGTGTGCTCAGTAGCTTAAGTTGTGTCCAACTCTGAGACTCCATGGACTGAAGCCTGCCAAGCTCCTCTGTCCATGGGATTATCCAGGCAAGAATACTCTAGTGGGTTGCCATCCTCTCCAGGGGATTTTCCTGACCCAATGATCAAACCCACATCTCCTGTGTCTCCTGCCCTGCAGGTGGATTCTTTACCACTGAGCCACTGGGGAAGCCCTGAAAAGATATTAGCACCCCCATATTCACTTCAACATTGTTCACAACAGCCAATACATGTTTCCAGGAAACAACTGTGTCTGTCAGTGGATGAGTAGATAAGGAAAATGTAATATATGCATTTATACCATGGAATATTTTTCAATCACTAAAAAAAAAGAAAATTCTGCCATTTGTGAGAACATTATTGGAGGATATTATGCTAAATGAAATAAACAGTAAAAGACAAATACTATGTAATCTCTTTTATATGTGGAGTAAAGTCTAAAAAAACAAACTCATGGACCCAGAGCACAGACTTGTGGTTGGGGGTAGGAGATGGACAAAATGGATGATGGCCATCAAAAGGTACCATATAGTTATAAAATGAATAAGTTCTGGGCATGTAACATACAGCATTGGAAGGAAATGCCAACCCACTCGAATATTCTTGTCTGGAAAATCCCATGGACAGAGGAGCCTAGTGGGCTATACTCCATGGGGTTGCAAAGAGTCAGACACGGCATAGTGGCTAAACAACAGCAATGTACAGCATGATGACTATAATTAACAATACTGTATTGTATCAGAGAAGGCAATGGCACCCCAATCCAGTACTCCTGCCTGGAAAATCCCATGGGCAGAGGAGCCTGGTAGGCTGCAGTCCATGGGGTCGTGAAGAGTCAGACATGACTAAGCGACTTCACTTTCACTTTTCACTTTCACGCATTGGAGAAGGAAATGGCAACCCACTCCAGTGTTCTTGCCTGGAGAATCCCAGGGATGGTGGAGCCTGGTGGGCTGTTGTCTATGGGATTTTGCAGAGTCGGAGACTACTGAAGTGACTTAGAATCAGCAGCAGTAGCAGTATTGTATATTTGAGAGTTGCTAAGAGAATAGAGCTTAAAACTTCTAGTCTCACGAAAAAAACATTTGTAACCATATTGGTTATGAATGTTAGCTTAGAACTTATTATAGTAATAATTTTGCAATATATGCATATCAGATCAGATCAGATCAGTCGCTCAGTCGTGTCCGACTCTTTGCAACCCCATGAACCACAGCACGCCAAGCCTCCCTGTCCATCACCAACTCCCAGAGTTCACTCAGACTCACGTCCATCGAGTCAGTGATGCCATCCAGCCAAAGCAAAAAGAATACGTAGCTGTGGATGTGACTAATAATAGAAGCAAGGTCCAATGCTGTAAAGAGCAATATTGCATAGGAACCTGGAATGTCAGGTCCATGAATCAAGGCAAATTGGAAGTGGTCAAACAAGAGATGACAAGAGTCAATGTTGACATTCTAGGAATCAGTGAACTGAAATGGACTGGAATGGGTGAATTTAACTCAGATGACCATTATATCTACTACTGCATGCAGGAATCCCTCAGAAGAAATAGAGTGACCATCATGGTCAACAAAAGAGTCTGAAATACATGCATATAATAAATAGTTATGTTGTACACCTCAGACTATTACAATGCTATGTAGAAATTATATCTCAATAAAACTGGGGGTGAGGAAGCAAACACTCTCTCTTATCTGGCCATAACTGGAGGCAGCCATTGTCATTATATTACATTTTACAAGTTTGGGCTGATCCTTGAGACCTGAGTCAATGTCTTGAATCCACCAGAACAAACATCTTTGGTGAGAAAACATCAGCTGTCATGATCTAAGGAAAATCACCATCATCACATATAGACATTACCCTCTCACTTCTGACAATCCTGAATCCCCTTATCATGGTCAGTTTTTTCCCTCTTTTTACCTGGTACTTATCACTAGTCAAGGTTGGTAGAAAACAAACGTTATGCTCAAATAAGGAGTGAAAGGACGAGGGAGATTAACTAAGAATGTTGAAACACATCAAGGCTAGAAACAGCAGAATTCTAGGGCCAATCTCAGCTAAAAGGGTGAGGAAGGGAGAAGCAGTTTGCTGGAATCTTGAGAAACCTGTAGGAGAGAGCATCTTACAGAAGTTGAGCCTACTGCTATATAAGCCCACTCATCATCAACACTTACATTATAGGAGGAGAGAACAACTCTTTCTCCTCTGAGATTCTGATTTCCTTCTGTTGTCTCTCATTGGTTAAACTTAATTGGAGGCCTGAAAGCAAAAAAGCCCATTGATTCATCTGTAAAAGTCAGACTTCCTGTGCTCTGGGCAGGAAGAAGAAAATATAAAATAAATCTAGAGAGGCAAGTAGAAAATGAATACCAGCCATATTGACTTCTAATATATTACATGTTATGTGCCACTGTTATTTGCTTATCATCTGTATTCAGACTTCACTGATAGCTCAGTTGGTAAAGAAGCAACCTGCAGTTCCAGAGACCCCGGTTCAATTCCTGGGTCTGGAAGATCCCCTGGAGAAGGGACAGGCTACCTCTCTAGTATACTTGGACTTTCCTTGTGGCTCAGCTGGTAAAGAATCTGCCTGCAATGGGGGAGACCTGGGTTCAATCCTTGGGTTGGGAAGATCTCCTGGAGAAGAGAAAGGCTACCCACTCCAGTATTCTGGCATGGAGAATTTCATGGACTGTATACTCCATGGGCTCGCAAAGAGTTGGACACACTGAGTGCCTTTCACTTTTTCACCTGTATGTAGCCCTAAAAAGTAAACTACAAGACGAGGAATCATTGCTTTGTCCACTAATACTTCCCAAGCATATGGAACAATGTCAGGCTCATAGCAAGTACTCAGTAAATTTTGTTGAAGAATTGAACATATGAAAATATCTAAAAATTTCCTGAAATATGGTAAAAGCTTAAAATATTGATTTTCTTCCCCTTTTCCATTGTTTAAAATCTCAGCCTCCAAATATCCCTGCATAGTATTTACAGTTGATTATAAAAATATATAAATGTTCAGTTCAGTTCAGTTCAGTCATTCAGTCGTGTCCAACTCTTTGCGACCCCATGAATTGCAGCAGGCCAGGCCTCCCTGTCCATCACCAACTCCCAGAGTTCACTCAAACTCATGTCCATCGAGCTGGTGATGCCATCCAGCCATCTCATCCTCTGTCATCCCCTTAAATGTTACCTCTGTAATAACTCGTACATGCTTATCCTCTTTTCTATTCATTCTTACTGCTAATTTCATTATTCTAGGCCCTTAGGACAACATTCCTTTGTTAAAATAGCTTCCTAAGGGAATCCCTATCTCCAGTCCTTCAATTCCTCTTAAATAACCTGTCTAGACGTATGTGAAAAAGAAAAAAAAAAAAAACACACACACACACAAAGGAAAAGCATCATAGCTAAACTATTTTTAAATTGTTGAATTCATTATGTAATAAATATAACTGAAAAATTTAAAGTACAATAATGCGCTCAGAAGAATGAAAGTCAAGTATAATTCTATGATGAGCTAATATCTTCATGATATGAAAAGTCAATATGAATTGATAATAAGGACTGTAATTTAAAAAGGATTCAGTGGACAAAACTTGTGGTGACACCAAGCAGGACCCTGTGGGGTTTTTGGACACAAAAGCCTTTCTGTATCCTGCATTTCTTAATTACAGGAAATAGGCTTCTTTTAGCCTCCAAGACACCTGCTGAGTTGCAGTGAGCAGATTCAAACAGTTGCAATGAGAAAGGCGACCCAGGGAAAAGAAACAATAGAGTGGCCTTGGGGCAAAGTCCAGATTCCCCATTAAGAGATACATAAAACAATATCTTTGAACTGTTTTGCAGATACTGAAACCCCAACCTGATGATAGTGAAAGACAGAGAAGCCTGGCTTTCTGCAGTCCATGGGGTCTCAAAGAGTCAGACATAATCCAAGCAACTGAAGAACAAATGAACACCACCACTGGGTGGGAGAAATTAACTGTATGCTGCCCATAAGCTCCTAGACCTCAGACCTGTGGGAATCAATTCCATTGAGAGTGGCTCTGCTATGTCCAACTATTTGCGACCCCATGGACTGCAGCATGCCAGGCCTCCCTGTCCATCACCAACTCCCAGGGTTTACTCAAACTCATGTCCAATGAGTAGGTAATGCCATCCAAACATCTCATCCTCTGTCATCCCCTCTCCTCTTGCCTTCAATCTTTCCCAGCATCAGGGTTTTTCAAATAAGTCAGTTATTCATATCAGGTGGCCAAAATATTGGAGTTTCGGCTTCATCATCAGTCCTTCCAATGAATATTCAGAACTGAGTCCTTTAGGATGGACTGGTTGGATCACTTTGCAGTCCAAGGGACTCTCAAGGGTCTTCTTCAACACCATAGTTGTAAAGCATCAATTCGTCCGTCCTAAGGTTTCTTTATAGTCCAACTCACATCCATACACGACTACTGGAAAAACCGTAGCTTTGACTACATGGACTATTGTTGGCATAGAAATGTCTCTGCTTTTTAATATGCTATCTAGATTGGTCATAACTTTTCTCCAAGGAGTAAATGTCTTTTAATTTCATGGCTGCAGTCTCCATCTACAGTGATTTTGGAGCCCCCCAAAATAAAGTCTGACACTGTTTTCATTGTTTCCCCATCTATTTGCCATGAAGTGATGGAACCAGATGCCATGATCTTAGTTTTCTGACTGCTGAGTTGTAACCCAACTTTTTCACTCTCCTCATTTACTTTCATCAAGAGGTTTTTTAGTCCTTCTTCACTTTCTGCAATAAGGGTGATATCATCTGCATATCTGAGGTTATTGATATTTCTCCTGGCAATCTTGATTCCATCTTGTGCTTCATCCAGCCCAGTATTCCTCGTGATGTAGTCTGCATATAAGTTAAATAAGCAGGGTGACAATATACAGCCTTGATGTACTCCTTTTCCTATTTGGAACCAGTCTATTGTTCCATGACCAGTTCTAACTGTTGCTTCCTGACCTACATACAGATTTCTCAAGAAACAGGTCAGGTGGGCTGGTATTCCCATCTCTTTCAGACTTTTCCACAGTTTATTGTGATCCACACAGTCAAAGGCTTTGGCATAGTCAATAAAGCAGAAATAGATGTTTTTCTGGAACTCTCTTGCTTTTTCCATGATCCAGCGGATGTTGGCAATTTGATATCTGGTTCCTCTGCCTTTTCTAAATCCAGCTTGAACATCAGGAAGTTCATGGTTCACATATTGCTGAAGCCTGGCTTGGAGAATTTTGAGCATTACTTCATTAGCGTGTGAGATGAGTACATTTGTGTGGTAGTTCGAGCATTCTTTGGCATTTCCTTTCTTTGGGATTAGGATGAAAACTGACCTTTTCCAGTCTTGTGGCCACTGCTGAGTTTTCCAAATTTGCTGGCATATTAAGTGCAGCACTCTCACAGAATTATCTTTTAGGATCTGAAATACCTTAAGTGGAATTTCATCATCTCCACTAGCTTTGTTTATAGTGATGCTTTCTAAGGCCCACTTAACTTCACATTCCAGGATGTCTGGCTCTAGGTGAGTGATCACACCATTGTAATTATCTGGGTCATGAAGATCTTTTTTGTAAGGATCTTCTGTGTAGAGCAAAATGTGTATTTTCAGTGTTAGCATATTACTCTTCAATCAGAAGGCCACACAAACTGTGTATCTTGAAAATGTATAAAGTTTATATTCTTGCCACCTCTTCTTAATATCTTCTGCTTCTGTGAGGTCCATACCATTTCTGTCATTTATTGTGCCCATCTTTGTTGCATGAAATATTCCCTTGGTATGTTTAATTTTCTTGAAGAGATCTCTAGTTTTTCCCATTCTATTGTTTTCCTCTATTTCTTTGCATTGGTCTTTGAGGAAGACTTTCTTATGTCTCCTTGCTATTCTTTGGAACTCTGCATTCAAATGGGTATATCTTTCCTTTTCTCCTTTGCTTTTCACTTCTTTTCACAGCTATTTGTAAGGCCTCCTCAGACAACCATTTTGCCTTTTTGAATTTCTTTTCCTTGGGGATGGTCTTGACCCCTGCCTCCTGTACAATGTCATGAACCTCCATCCATAGTTCTTCAGGCAGTCTATCAGATCTAATCCCTTGAATCTATTTCTCACTTCCACTGTATAATCTTAAGCTATTAGATTTAGGTCATACCTGAATGGTCTAGTGGTTTTCCCCACTTTCTTCAATTTAAGTCTGAATTTGGCAATTAGGAGTTTATGGTCTGTGCCACAGTCGTCTCCTGGTCTTGTTTTTGCTGACTGTATAGAACTTCTCCATCTTTGCCTGCAAAGCATAAAATCAATTTGATTTCTGTATTGACAATCTGGCAATGTCCATATGTAGAGTCTTCTCTTTTGTTGTTGGGAAAGGGTGTTTGCTATGTGGGAATCTGAAGGATGACAATGCTAACTCCCACTTACCTCTCCACCAACCAATCAAAAGAATATCCACAACCTGATCACTCCTTTAGTTTTTGTTGTCCAGTTGCTCAGTCATGTCCCATTCTTTGCAGCCCCATGGATTGTAGCACTCCATGCTTCTTTGTCCTTCACCATCTCCTGGAGCTTGCTGAAACTTATGTCCATTGAGTCAGTAATGCCATCCAACCATCTCATCCTCTGTCTCCCCCTTCTTCTCCTGCCTTCAACCTTTCCTAGCATTGGAGTCTTTTCCAATGGGTCAGCTCTTTATATCAGGTGGCTAAAGTACCAGAGATTCAGTTTCAGCATCAGCATCAGTCCTTCCAATGAATATTTAGGGTTGATTTCTTTCAGGATCGACTGGTCTGATCTCCTTGCAGTCAAGGGACTCTCAAGAGTCTTCTCCAACACCACAGTTCAAAAGCATCAGTTCTTCGGCCCTCAGTCTTCTCAATGGTCCAACTCTCACATCCATGAATAACCACTAGAAAAACCATAGCTTTCACTAGATGGACCTTTGTCAGCCATTTCATGTCTCTGTTTTTTAATATGCTGTCAAGGTTTGTTATAGCTTTTCTTCCAAGGACTAAGCATCTTTTAATTTCATGGCTGCAGTCACCATCCACAGTAATTTTGGAGCCCAAGAAAATAAATTCTATCACTATTTCCATGTTTTCCCATCCATTTGCCATGAACTGATGGGGCCAGGTGCCACAATCTTACTTTTTTGAATTTTGTGTTTTAATCCAGCATTTTCTTTCTCTTCTTTCACTTTCATCAAGAGGGTCTTTAGTTCCTTTTCACTTTCAGCCATAAGGGTTGTTGTCACCTGCTTATCTGAGGTTTTTGACATTTCTCCAGATCAGATCAGATCAGATCAGTCGCTCAGTCGTGTCCGACTCTTTGCGACCCCATGAACTGCAGCACGCCAGGCCTCCCTGTCCATCACCAGCTCTTGGAGGTCACTCAGACTCACATTCATCGAGTCAGTGATGCCATCCAGCCATCTCATCCTCTGTCGTCCCCTTCTCCTCCTGCCCTCAATCCCTCCCAGCATCAGAGTCTTCTTCAATGAGTCAATTCTACGCATGAGGTGGCCAAAATACTGGAGTTTCAGCTTTAGCATCATTCCTTCCAAAGAAATTCCAGGGCTGATCTCCTTCAGAATGGACTGGTTGGATCTCCTTGCAGTCCAAGGGACTCTCAAGAGTCTTCTCCAACACCACAGTTCAAAAGCATCAATTCTTCGGTGCTCAGCCTTCTTCACAGTCCAGCTCTCACATCCATACATGACCACAGGAAAGACCATAGCCTTGACTAGGCGAAACTTTGTTGGCAAAGTAATGTCTCTGCTTTTGAATATGCTATCTAGGTTGGTCATAACTTTCCTTCCAAGGAGTAAGCGTCTTTTAATTTCATGGCTGCAATCACCATCTGCAGTGATTTTGGAGCCCAGAAAAATAAACTCTGACACTGTTTCCACTGTTTCTCCATCTATTTCCCATGTAGTGATGGGGCCAGATGCTATGATCTTCGTTTTCTGAATGTTGAGCTTTAAGACAACCTTTTCACTCTCCACTTTCACTTTCACCAAGAGGCTTTTAGTTCCTCTTCACTTTCTGCCATAAGGGTGGTGTCATCTGCATATCTGAGGTTATTGATATTTCTCCCAGCAATCTTGATTCCAGCTTGTGTTTCTTCCAGTCCAGCATTTCTCATGATGTACTCTGCATATAAGTTAAATAAACAGGGTGACAATATACAGCCTTGACGTACTCCTTTTCCTATTTGGAACCAGTCTGTTGTTCCATGTCCAGTTCTAACTGTTGCTTCCTGACCTACATATAGATTTCTCAAGAGGCAGATCAGGTGGTCTGGTATTCCCATCTCTCTCAGAATTTTTCACAGTTTATTGTGATCTACACAGTCAAAGGCTTTGGCATAGTCAATAAAGCAGAAATAGATGTTTTTCTGGAACTCTCTTGCTTTTTCCATGATCCAGTGGATGTTGGCAATTTGATCTCTGGTTCCTCTGCCTTTTCTAAATCCAGCTTGAACATCAGGAAGTTCACGGTTCACATATTGCTGAAGCCTGGCTTGGAGAATTTTGAGCATTACTTTACTAGCGTGTGAGATGAGTGCAATTGTGCGGTAGTTTGAGCATTCTTTGGCATTGCCTTTCTTTGGGATTGGGATGAAAACTGACCTTTTCCAATCCTGTGGCCACTGCTGAGTTTTCCAAATTTGCTGGCATATTGAGTGCAGCACTTTCACAGCATCATCTTTCAGGATTTGGAATAGCTCCACTGGAATTCCATCACCTCCACTAGCTTTGTTCGTAGTGATGCTTTCTAAGGCCCACTTGACTTCACATTCCAGGATGTCTGGCTCTAGGTCAGTGATCACACCATCATGATTATCTGGGTCATGAAGCTCTTTTTTGTACAGTTCTGTGTATTCTTGCCACCTCTTATTAATATCTTCTGCTTCCATTAGGTCCATACCATTTCTGTCCTTTATCGAGCCCATTTTTGCATGAAATGTTCCTTTGGTATCTCTGATTTTCTTGAATAGAGCCTTAGTCTTTCCCATTCTGTTGTTTTCCTCTATTTCTTTGCATTGATCGCTGAAGAAGGCTTTCTTATCTCTTCTTGCTATTCTTTGGAACTCTGCATTCAGATGTTTATATCTTTCCTTTTCTCCTTTGCTTTTCGCTTCTCTTCTTTTTGCAGCTATTTGCAAGGCCTCCCCAGACAGCCATTTTGCTTTTTGCATTTCTTTTCCATGGGGATAGTCTTGATCCCTGTCTCCTGTACAATGTCACGAACCTCATTCCATAGTTCATCAGGCACTCTATCTATCTATTCTCCAAGCAATCTTGATTTCAGGTTGTGCTTCACCCAGTCATGCATTTTGTATGATATACCTTGCACATCAGTTAAATAAGCAGGATAACAATATACAGGCTTGACATACTGTTTTCCCAATTTATTACCAGTCCATTGTTCAATGTCCAGTGCTAATTATTGTTTCTTGACCTACATCCAGGTTTCTCAAGAGTCTGGTAAGGTGGTCTGGTATTTCCATCTCTTTGAGAATTTTCCACAGTTTGTTGTAATTCACAGAAAGACTTTAGTATCATCAATGAAGCAGAAATAACTGTTTTTCTGGAATTCTCATGATTTTTCTATGATCCAATGGATGTTGTCAATTTGAACTTTGGTTCTTCTGCCTTTCCTAAATTTAGCTTGAACATCTAGAAGTTCTCAATTCATGTACTATTGAAACCTAGCTTGGAAGATGTTGAACATTACCTTGCTAGTATATGAAATGAGTGCAATTGTGCAGTAGTTTCAACATTCTTTGGCTTTGACCTTCTTTGAGATGGGAATGAAAACTGACTTTTTCCATTCCTATGGCCACTGCTGAGCTTTCCAGATTTGCCGGCATATTGAATGCAGAATCATTTGAACAGAATCATCTTTTAGAATTTGGAATAGCGCAACTGAATTCCATCACCTCTACTAGCTTTGTTTGTAGTGATGATTCCTAGGGCCCACTTGACTTTGCATTCCAGAATATCTGGATCTAGGTGAGTGATCACACCATCATGGTTATCTGTGTCATGAATCTTTTTTGTATAGTTCTTCTGTGTATTTTTGCCACCTCTTCTTAATCTCATCTGCTTTTGTTAGGTCCATACCATTTTCTGTCCTTTATTGTGCCCATTTTTGCACGAAATTTTTCCTTGGTATCTCTAATTTTCTTGAAGAGATCTCTAGTCTTTTCTGTTCTTTATTTTTCCTCTATTTCTTTGCATTGTTCACTTAGGAAAACTTTCTTATTTCTCCTTGCTATTCTTTGGAACTCTGCATTCAGATGGGTAATATCTTTCCTTTTCTCCTTCACTTTTCGCTTCTTCTCTTTGAACCATTACTATAAAAGTTCTCTTGGGCTTCCCTAATGGCTCAGAGGTTAAAGTGTCTGCCTCCAATGAGGGAGACCCAGGTTCAATCCCTGGGTTGGAAAGATCCCTTGGAGAAAGAAATGGCAACCCACTCCAGTACTCTTGCCTGGAGAATCCCAAGGATGGAGGAGCCTGGTAGGACTACAGTCCACAGTGTTGAAAAGAGTCGGACATGATTGTGTGACTTAACTCATAAAAGTTCTCACTATCCTCTTCAGATTGGAACATACAATTCTGAGAGCATTAACCCACTCTGGTCCCCTTTGCCAGGCAAAGTAATAAAGCTGTTCTTTTCTACTTTACTTAAGACTATGTCTTTGAAAAATTAACTTAGTGTTGCAGAACAGAGGCCAGATTAAGCGTCAGTGGAGATAATATTTTATCTAAATGCACTTATCCAACAAATATTTTTGACTCTTCAACCCTGATTCATCTTTTTGCCTTGATGTTTGCTCTTTGCCTCTGCTTTCTTCTCCTTCTGCCTCTTCCTCCTCTGTTTGACTTATTTCCCAACCCTCTGTTTCTGGCCCTGATTCATTCTACACATGCTCTCTCAGTGATGTCATACACATAAATATTTTCAAATCCCATGTGTACAAATGACTTTAAAATCTTTGGTTCTCTTCTGAGTCTGCAAGCACATAAAACTCAATGTGCCCAAAGCTCCTTTTACCTCCTATTGGAACTATCAACACAAGTGTAGTTTTCTCTACCTTCAGCAACTTGTCACTCTCAAATCTCTACTCCTTAAAACTTACCAAAGGGTTCTTTTATAGTAGAAAACTATGTTGGATATTTAATCTACCTAAAACCCTTCATTAAATCCATCACTGCCTACATGTCCAGTTCCTAAACCTGGTATATAAGGCCTTTCATCATCTGTGTCCCATTTAGCATTGCTCAGCCTCCTTCATACTGCCCTGATGCTAATGAGTGGAACAATTCAGGAAAATCCAGTTTACCAGACTTCCATGTCCTTGCACAAATTCTTTCTTATGTCTGTAATCCTTTCTGTGTTCACAAAACTAGTTAAAAATAACACATTTTTCGAGACTTGGTAATAGCATCAGGTCCCTTACATATTAAAAAAAATATATATGACCCTTTAGGAATTTACCATTGTCATTCTCTCATTGTACCCAGCTGCTATAGCAACTGTTGCCCAGTTATTTCATGTCTATCATCACTAAAATGTAAATTTTAGGCAATGGATCATCTCCTCACTGTGCTGCTTTTAAAAGAAGGAAAAAAAATCATATATGTTGCTCTATTATATATCTGCTTGTCTCAATGCTTTTAATCATAGAAAACCTTGGAAACTTTCTAAATAAGCATCAACTATTACAGAAAATTTTAAGATATAACATATCTACCGAAAGGATATAACCACAAATATGATAATTTATGCAAATGATTCAACAAAGAAAATATATATGACATCAATTTTATCATAAAATCAGACATAATTCTATCTGCACCTTGATTAACACTATGTAGTATTTGTATGAACACAATGTCTATACGAAAAATGAAAATTTAAGATATTTTCTATAATTGAGTGGTGATATTTCAGGCAACTTCATTCTTTGTTCTTTATGTCTTGGTTGTTATTTTATGCTAATTGCATAATAAAAAAATAAAGAGAAGAAAAAGTGCTGATAAAAGCACAACAAAAAATATACTTCGTGGGTATGGAGTAGGGAGTAGGAGAATTTCAAAATGCCCTTTTTTCATAAAGATATAAACTTTATATGGCAGTTTTGAAAATATTCGTCAGATCCCTAAAAGTAAGTGAACCCAGGAAAATTATTGTTCTCCAAAGCCACATATTAAATGGTAGATTGATTTGTCAATATCCAAGAATCCATAATGTCTTAGAGTCACATCCCCACAATTATACAAGGACAAGAAAACAAAAAAAAATCAATTTTGAAAGTTCTGGTGTAAACTGCATCCAATCCAGAGCAAACTTGGGCATTTGCTTCATATTGGTAAGTTACTATTTTAAAAAATATCCTTCCTTCCTTCATTACTGCCCAAAGATATTACCACAGGAAACAACTTCTGAAGTGCTGAGTGGGAAGATCAGTGACTGAGTAAGGTTGGCCCCGGGTCTGTGCCCCATGTTGCTTCTGCCACAGCCATCCTAGCTTCTGCCCAGGCTACCAGAACACAAATCTGGGAAAATTGTTCTTTGGCAGCCATTCCTTGGGGTAAAATCCAATAGAAAGGCTAGGAAGCCAAAATTCACTCTGCCACTGACTTGTCATTGCTTCTCATCAAGCTATTTAGAGAATTAAAGCTCTCTACTGTATCAAAAACCACATTTGTTCCACAAATATTTGTCAAGAACCCACTGTGTGCAAGGCCTTATGTTGAGCATTGATTATTTAATTTAGCTGAATGAAAGGGCATGAGTCAATGATCGCTGAATATCATGTACACTGCCAAACTACTTCTTGATATGCAGGCAGAGAGCCCTTCCTGGAATAGCAAAGCTGAAGTAATGTCATAAAAGCTACCCTCTGCCCTAAGGTAAATCCATTCTGGCCAAATGATGATCTGGCTCATTGTTTTGCACTCAGACTATGCTTTTGGGATTCAGGGACCCACAGGTACGGGGATTCTAAGTCTACTTCCACTTCCTGCTGATTTATATAATGGGCTTCCATCCATTCGAACAGGTGGTTTACAACTAAACATACACACATACACACCTAGATATCTAGATTATTTTTCAAAAATATCTCAGTGTTTTTAAAAAATATGGGTCTATGTTTTTTTTTTCCTGAAATACGTTTCTACATTTATTTCCAGGGAATTTTTTATACCTCATCCCAAAACACCATGGTACAGTTCAGTTCAGTTCATCGCTCACTCATGTCCAACTCTTTGCAACCCCATGAATTGCAGCACGCCAGGCCTCCCTGTTCATCACCACTCCTGGAGTTCACTCAGACTCACGTCCATGGAGTCAATGATGCCATCCAGTGATCTAATCCTCTGTCGTCCCCTTCTCCTCTTGCCCTCAATCCCTCCCAGCATCAGAGTATTCTCCAGTGAGTCAACTCTTTGCATGAGGTGGCCAAAGTACTGGAGTTTCAGCTTTAGCATCATTCCTTCCAAAGAAATCCCAGGGCTGATCTCCTTCAGAATGGACTAGTTGGGTCTCCTTGCAGTCCAAGGGACTCTCAAGAGTCTTCTCCAACACCACAGTTCAAAAGCATCAATTCTTCGGTGCTCAGCCTTCTTCACAAGTCCAACTCTCATGTCCATACATTACCAAGGCCCACTTGACTTCACATTCCAGAATGTCTGGCTCTAGAGGAGTGATCACACCATCGTGATTATCTGGATCATGAAGATCTTTGTTGTACAGTTCTTCTGTGTATTCTTGCCACCTCTTCTTAATATCCTCTGCTTCTGTTAGGTCCATACCATTTTTGTCTTTATCAAGCCCATCTTTGCATGAAATGTTCCCTTGGTATCTCTAATTTTCTTGAGAAGATCTCTAGTCTTTCCTATTCTGTTGTTTTCCTCTATTTCTTTGCATTGATTGCTGAGGAAGGCTTTCTTATCTCTTCTTGCTATTCTTTGGATCTCTGCATTCAGATGCTTATATCTTTCCTTTTCTCCTTCGCTTTCACTTCCTTTCTTTTCACAGCTATTTGTAAGGCCTCCCCAGACAGTCATTTTGCTTTTTTGCATTTCTTTTCCATGGGGATGGTCTTGATCCCTGTCTCCTGTACAATGTCACGAACCTCATTCCATAGTTCATCAGGCACTCTATCTATCAGATCTAGGCCCTTAAATCTATTTCTCACTTCCACTGTATAATCATAAGGGATTTGATTTAGGTCATACCTGAATGGTCTAGTGGTTTTCCCTACTTTCTTCAATTTAAGTCTGAATTTGGCAATAAGGAGTTCATGGTCTGAGCCACAGTCAGCTCCTGGTCTTGTTTTTGTTGACTGTGTAGAGCTTCTCCATCTTTGGCTGCAAAGAATATAATCAATTTGATTTTGGTGTTGACCATCTGGTGATGTCCATGTGTAGAGTCTTCTCTTGCGTTGTTGGAAGTGGGTATTTGCTATGACCAATGTGTTCTCTTGGCAAAACTCTATTAGTCTTTGCCCTGCTTCATTCTGTATTCCAAGGCCAAATTTGCCTGTTACTCCAGGTGTGTCTTAACTTCCTACTTTTGCATTCCAGTCCCCTATAATGAAAAGGACATCTTTTTTAGGTGTTAGTTCTAGAAGGTCTTGTAGGTCTTCATAGAACCTTTCAACTTCAGCTTCTTCAGCGTTACTGGTTGGGGCATAGACTTGGATTACTGTGACATTGAATGGTTTGCCTTGGAAATGAACAGAGATCATTCTGTTGTTTTTGAGATTGCATCCAAGTACTGCATTTCGGACTCTTTTGTTGACCATGATGGCTACTCCATTTCTTCTGAGGATTCCTGCCTGCAGTAGTAGATATAATGGTCATCTGAGTTAAATTCACCCATTCCAGTCCATTTTAGTTTGCTGGTTCTTAGAATGTTGACATTCACTCTTGCCATCTCTTGTTTGACCACTTCCAATTTGCCTTGATTCGTGGACCTGACATTCCAGGTTCCTATACAATATTGCTCTCTACAGCATCGGACCTTGCTTCTATCACCAGTCACATCCACAGCTTAGTATTCTTTTTGCTTTGGCTCCATCCCTTCATTCTTTTTGGAGTTATTTCTCCACTGATCTCCAGTAGCATATTGGATCCCTAGTGGCCTGGGGAGTTTCTCTTTCAGTATTCTATCATTTTGCCTTTTCATACTGTTCATGGGGTTCTCAAGGCAAGAATACTGAAGTGGTTTGCCATTCCCTTCTCCAATGGACCACATTCTGTCAGATCTCTCCACCATGCCCCAAGGGCATGGCTTGGTTTCACTGAGTTAGACAAGGCTGTGGTCCTAGTGTGATTAGATTGACTAGTTTTCTATGATTATGGTTTCAATGTGTCTGCCCTCTGATGCTCTCTTGCAACACCTACCATCTTACTTGGGTTTCACTTTCCTTGGGCATGGGGTATCTCTTCATGGTTGCTCCAGCAAAGCGCGGCCGCTGCTCCTTACCTTGGACGAGGGGTAAGTCCTCACTGCCGCCCTTCCTGACCTTCAACATGGAATAGCTCCTCTAGGCCCTCCTGTGCCGGAGCAGCCACTGCTCCTCGGACATAGGGTTGCTCCTCCTGGCTGCTGCCCCTGGCCTCGGGTATGGGGTTGCTCCTCCCGGCTGCCACCCCTGGCCTCGGGCGTACATGGTACAACTTAAATCTAATTTGTTCTTTTTATGCCTTCAATCAATATTGCTGGTCATTACAATTTTTGCTGTAAGAACTGTTTTATACCCTTAAATGCAGCTAGCTTTGAATTTCCCATTAGCGTATTCTTGTCCATGCCAAATACTTACAAATTCTAGATTAGGTCTAATTTTCCACCATTTAGTTCTCTCTGGGCTCACTCTGCTTTAGGTTCTCCCCATATCCAACATGTTGTGATTTGTGCATGTGCATGCTCAGTCGTATCTGACTCTTTGCGATTCCATGAACTGTATTCTGCTAGGCTCTTCTGTCCATGGAATTTTCCAGGCAGGAATACTAGAATGGGTTGACATTTCCTTCTCTAGGGGATTTTCCCAACCCAGGGATTGAACCTATGCCTCCTGCATTGGGAGGCAGATTCTTTACCACTGGAACACCTGGGAAGCCCAACATGTTAGAGTTACACTAATCAGACATGGGTTTGATCCCTGGTTCAGGAAGATCCCCTGGAATATGAAATGGCAGAGAGTCAGAAAAGCTAGGTTCTCAGTCCAGTGGTGGGGACTCTGTCCTTTCACAGTAGGGGCCATGGGTTCAATCCCTGGTCAGGGGACTAAGATCCTTCATGCCACACAGCTTGCCAAAAAAAAAAAGAGCCAAGTTCTGCTATGTATTTTTATATAAATTTGATGTGAGGCATTTGGCAACTCAAAACATATATGGCTTTAGATTTCCTACTTTGTTAAGTACAAGTGGAACAGAGCAAGATCCCTGAAATGCTTTTATCAAGCTTCTGGTTAGCTGTGAATATGAGAGAGGCTATGCACCTATCCATAAACAGTGATACTAAGACAAATAATTTAGCCATTTGCAGATTAACACTAAATTCCCTTAGTAAAACCCAATACCTCTACATTTATGTAAGACTTCAGATTTATTATCCCTGGAAGAGAGAAATAAAGTTGACTTCTATTCACAGTTGAGAATATATGACTTATTGCAATTCCATCTCTAAAAGCAGTTTGAGAAAGCTATAAAACCACTGGAGGACTAGGGTGGTACTGAGTATATTATAGATACTCAAAAATATTTGTTCTGTGAGTGATGACTCAAAAGAGCAAAAAAAGGTGTGATGATAAAAAATGAAAAAAAAAAGCTATGATGAGGCTGACATACCGGTATCTCTGTTCACTGATGTATCTCAGTGAGTAAGATGGGAATACTGAATGAGTAAGAAAAGGGGTCACACAGAGTCAGACATGACTGAAGTGATTTAGCAGCAGCAGCAGCCATAAGAAATGTACACATATTTGTGAATTGTGGGATCTTAGTTCCCCGACCATGGGCTGAACCTTGGGCCTAGGGCTGTGAAAGCACCAAGTCCTAACCACTGGAATGCCAGGGAATTCCCTGCCATAAGAAATTATAAGTATTTTCATTTCTTGGTTTCAACTGGAATGGCAAAAAAAACCAAAAAAGTGCAATTTAAAAGGTTAAAAGTGTGAATTTCTTTGGAACAAACATATCATGATATTTGCCTTTGTAAGTATTAAATTTAGATTATTTTGAAGATATTTTATATTTTTCTGACTTTCACAACCCTATGGTCAGGTAAACATGAGTGCACAGCAAAGTAGCCATTCACTATCTGGTAATTACACAATTGTTATAGGGCTCAGAGAAGATTCAAAGTCAGACAGCTTAATTTTTATATGAGGTCCACTACATGGTGAAAAATGTTATGGCAAGGACAATTCAAAGATCTGTGTAATCCTGAAAACTGGAAACAAAACTTTTCATTAGTATCGACCAAGAGGCATCTTGAACAAGCATTTTTAAAGAACAGCATTCCTTTTCCAAAGCCTGGAATGCTTTTTGCTGACTTTCTCCAATGACAAAGTCTGTCTAAATGACTGTGGAACATGGAACACTGGTGCACTGTCCTCCATGTATGGGATCACTAAATTTTCATTATTGGGCCAGGCTTTGATAAGCATGACTACTATCATGTCCATATGTCTGGTCCATGGCTATACCAGCACTCCTGGTGTGAAGGTCTGCTTGAGTTAACCTGGTAGCTACAAGGGACCTAAAATTTTTTTTCACTGGGTTGCTACTGTTTAGCACAACATCTGGATGACAATGTGTTAGAGAAAAGCGTAAGAACAGAAGGGGAATATGATAGGAAAGACAAGAAAATAGGTTATAAACCTGTATAGAAGTGCAACCACATAAGACTTACATGACCTTGGCAAAACAGACAGTAGACTTTGTGCTCTTACCAAAGTAGCCTAGACAACATTGGTCACATTTCAGTGAAGACAGGAAAGGATAATGTGGAAGACCAACATGAATCCCTCAAAAGCAGAATATTCTGTAATTAGGGCTACGAGAACAAGACATCCAAAGGCCATGGAACTTCCCTTTGTTCTTTCAGTTTCCCAGGATGACCATGAGGTTTAGAAGGACTTTACAGACCCACAGAGAAACCCTTTGATACTCCCTTTCTTCTGCAAACACTGGATGAAAAGCATTGAGGAAACATATACTCCCCAGCTGTCCATACACTCTCTTACCTGCCTGCCATGCCAAACTCTACTTAGCCAATCAGAAATTCCCATCCACTTAGATGCAAAAAATGTAGCTAAGGAAATCCCCTGGTAGTCCAGTGGTTAGGACTCCATGCTTCCACTACAAGGGGCACAGGTTCAATCAGTGGCCAAATGCAACCAAGCTCTAGCAAAGCAATATTCAGTGCTTGGGCACTAGACTCAGAATACCTGGGTCTGAATCCCAGTTCTATCACTAGGCTATGTAGCCTTGAAAAAATTATTTAAATCTCTTTAAATCAAATCCCTTATGATTATACAGTGGAAGTGAGAAATAGATTTAAGGGCCTAGATCTGATAGAGTGCCTGATGAACTATGGAATGAGGTTCGTGACATTGTATAGGAGACAGGGATCAAGACCATCCCCATGGAAAAGAAATGCAAAAAAAGCAAAATGGCTGTCTGGGGAGGCCTTACAAATAGCTGTGAAAAGAAGAGAAGCGAAAAGCAAAGGAGAAAAGGAAAGATATAAACATCTAAATGCAGAGTTTCAAAGAATAGCAAGAAGAGATAAGAAAGCCTTCTTCAGTGATCAATGCAAAGAAATAGAGGAAAACAACAGAATGGGAAAGACTAGGGATCTCTTCAAGAAAATCAGAGATACCAAAGGAACATTTCATGCAAAGATGGGCACGATAAAGGACAGAGATGGTGTGGACCTAACAGAAGCAGAAGATATTAAGAAGAGGTGGCAAGAATACACAGAAGAACTGTACAAAAAAGAGCTTCAAGACCCAGATAATCATGATGGTGTGATCACTGACCTAGAGCCAGACATCCTGGAATGTGAAGTCAAATGGGCCTTAGAAAGCATCACTACGAACAAAGCTAGTGGACGTGATGGAATTCCAGTGGAGTTATTCCAAGTCCTGAAAGATGATGCTGTGAAAGTGCTGCACTCAATATGCCAGCAAATTTGGAAAACTCAGCAGTGGCCACAAGATTGGAAAAGGTCAGTTTTCATCCCAATCCCAAAGAAAGGCAATGCCAAAGAATGCTCAAACTACCGCACAATTGCACTCATCTCACACGCTAGTAAAGTAATGCTCAAAATTCTCCAAGCCAGGCTTCAGCAATATGTGAACCGTGAACTTCCTGATGTTCAAGCTGGATTTAGAAAAGGCAGAGGAACCAGAGATCAAATTGCCAACATCCGCTGGATCATGGAAAAAGCAAGAGAGTTCCACAAAAACATCTATTTCTGCTTTATTGACTATGCCAAAGCCTTTGACTGTGTAGATCACAATAAACTATGGAAAATTCTGAAAGAGATGGGAATACCAGACCACCTGATCTGCCTCTTGAGAAATCTGTATGTAGGTCAGGAAGCAACAGTTAGAACTGGTCATGGAACAGCAGACTGGTTCCAAATAGGAAAAGGAGTACGTCAAGGCTGCATATTGTCACCATGTTTATTTAACTTATATGCAGAGTACATCATGAGAAATGCTGGACTGGAAGAAACACAAGCTGGAATCAAGATTGCCGGGAGAAATATCAATAACCTCAGATATGCAGATGACACGACTCTTATGGCAGAAAGTGAAGAGGGGCTAAAAAGCCTCTTGATGAAAGTGAAAGTGGAGAGTGAAAAGGTTGTCTTAAAGCTCAACATTCAGAAAACGAAGATCATGGCATCTGGTCCCATCACTGCATGGGAAATAGATGGGGAAACAGTGGAAACAGTGTCAGACTTTGTTTTTCTGGGCTCCAAAATCACTGCAGATGGTGACTGCAGCCATGAAATTAAAAGATGCTTACTCCTTGGAAGGAAAGTTATGACCAACCTAGATAGCATATTCAAAAGCAGAGACATCACTTTGCCAACAAAGGTTCGCCTAGTCAAGGCTATGGTCTTTCCTGTGGTCATGTATGGATGTGAGAGCTGGACTGTGAAGAAGGCTGAGAGCCGAAGAATTGATGCTTTTGAACTGTGGTGTTGGAGAAGACTCTTGAGAGTCCCTTGGACTGCAAGAAGATCCAACCAGTCCATTCTGAAGGAGATCAATTCTGGAATTTCTTTAGAAGGAATGATGCTAAAGCTGAAACTCCAGTATTTTGGCCACCTCATGCGAAGAGTTGATTCATTGGAGAAGACTCTGATGCTGGGAGGGATTGAGGGCAGGAGGAGAAGGGGGACGACAGAGGATGAGATGGCTGGATGGCATCACTGACTTGATGGGTGTGAGTCTGGGTGATCTCCGGGAGCTGGTGATGGACAGGGAGGCCTGGCGTGCTGCAGTTCATGGGGTCGCAAAGAGTCGGACACGACTGAGCGACTGATCTGATCTGATCTGAAGCTTCAGTTTCCTCTTCTATACAAGCTTCCTACAGCATTCAGTGTTCTGCTTGCAGTAGATTCCTAAGTATTAACTGCTGCTGTCATTAATGAAAGGTTCTCACTGTGTAACAGGGAAGAGCAAACTCTGATTCCATGTTGGATCTGTTTCTTTCACTTTCAGATCAGATCAGATCAGTTGCTCAGTCGTGTCCGACTCTTTGCGACCCCATGAACCGCAGCACGCCAGGCCTCCCTGTCCATCACCAGCTCCCGGAGGTCACTCAGACTCGCATCCATTGAGTCAGTGATGCCATCCAGCCATCTCATCCTCTGTCGTCCCCTTCTCCTACTGCCCTCAATCCCTCCCAGCATCAGAGTCTTCTCCAATGAGTCAACTCTTCGCATGAGGTGGCCAAAATACTGGAGTTTCAGCTTTAGCATCATTCCTTCCAAAGAAATTCCAGGATTGATCTCCTTCAGAATGGACTGGTTGGATCTTCTTGCAGTCTTTGCTTTTCCTTGCTTTTGTTATTATAATCACCAATAGGAAGCTGTCTATAGGATCTGCTATGGGAAAACTGCCCCCTTTGCCTGAATGTTAAAGTGTCTTTGTTCAGCTCAGAAGGAGACATTTTGACTCTGCCCACATGTGAACTGGCTGCTGAAAAGAAAACATTAACATATCCTCTCCCTAATGCTGGCCAAGGCCAGAGATAGTTTAAAAGACTAATGGACTTCCCAGTTGACACAGTGGTAAAGAATCTGCCTGCCAATGCAGAAGACATAAGAGATGATCCCTGGGTTGGGAAGATCCCCTAGAGAAAGAAATGGCAACCCACTCCAGTATTCTTGCCTGGAAAATTGCACGGACAGAGGAGCCTAGTGGGCTACAGCCTATTGGGTCACAAAGAATCAGACACAACTGAGTGCACATATACACACATTGGCCTTTTTACTTTACTTGCTCACCTCTTCTGCATCTCTATTTTATAAAAGAAACTGGTATCTAGACCACCCCTTCTAAGATGGTACCTAGGACATCAGTCTGCCATCTTCTCGGACCTCCAGCTTTCTGAATAAACTCACTTATTTCTTGCCTCAACGTCTTGTCTCCCAATTATTGGTCTGTTGTGTAATAAGCAGACAGTTTGGATTCATTAACAACTGCATGCAGACATTATTTTCCAAAGAAAAGACTTTAAAAGTAATTAAATCAAAGCAGACAAGGGCTCAGATATAAACTGCTTCACTCATATTGTAAAAGTAAGATAAAGTATAATTTGGAATTGTTTAAATTTATGTATTTAGAGTTAGGATTAAACGAATAAAAAGAAAATAGAAGCCTTTAGGGGCAGGTAAAAAGTGATTCTGCATTAGGGAAAAATGTCAATCAGAAGCTGAGTTCATGTCACTCAGCAGTAACAACACTTTCAGAGTGTCTTAGGCAAATCATTTGAATTATCTACAACACTGAACCCACTTGAAAGCAAAAATATCTTCATATGAAGATACATAAAAGAGATGTATCGATAACAACACGTAATATATGACATTTATCTGAACAAATAACACTTAAAAAATATCACAGTAGAAATATTATGAGAGTCATTTTTCATTGGTCATTAGATTTAAAAAATTAAAAAAATAAAGAAGTGATTTCAGAAGGGAAGACACATACATTTCCCAGGTCACTGAAGGGACCTGCTGGTTTTCTGTAGCTTATAGTTTGCAAGACATTTTGGATGATAATTCCTTCTATGGGCCACATGGAAGCATCACTTTGGCATTATCACTATGCAAATATGATCTCAGCTAGGTGTGCCACACTAATTGCCACAGTTGTAGACTTTTGGCATCTTATAGAAAATGATTATTGCTTTTCTTGCTTTCATAATTATATGTTTTCCATATTGTAATTTCAGAGTATATTGAGCAAAATTGTAACAAAAACAAACCTAGCACATTCATCCTTCAAAAGAAACAGAACAAGTGAGAACAACAAAGAGCTCAGAAGATTTCTGTGGACCCCTGAGGTGATAACAAGAGAATCTAAAGGAAAATTGTTTTGCCTTTCAGTAAATGACTAATCAGGCACAGTGATTTTGACTCCATTGTGCCGGAAATTTAGTGAACCTTTCCAGCTTACCCATCTCCTCTCAGTGCTTGCTTGTGGATATATATTGGCCACAGTACTCTCTGGCTGGAGGAACAGTGGCAGAAGAGAAGAATAACGATACCAAGAAATAAATCAAAAGGAATCAATAAACAATCTGGGAATAGCTTTAGGTTATTTGAGACTATGAAATCACTTGATTATAATACTTCAAACTCCTGGGTGAGACTCATAATGTAGAACTCTAGTTTATTTTTAATTTTTTTTAAATGTATAATAGAAAATGAAATTCTATGCTGGGCCAAATAAATGGGCCATCCTGCTTATATATATATATATATATGTAATATATGCCAACTGGTTTAGCTACAGACGTTAAAATATTTTGTTAGGGGTATGAGTTTTTGTGACAGAAAACTCAGTGCCCCTATAATAAACTCATTTTATAAATATAATCTGAGCACATTATTCCCCTTTAATAAGTGATTATTTCTTGGATCACTGTCAGTTTTTTATTTTTCTCATAAGAACTTTCAGAGGCTACTGGATAAATGTCTTCTATTTACTACCCACTATGTGAAAAAGCTATTGTTACTGCAATTTGAGTCAGGCAGTATTTGTAGGTCATTAGCCAGCTGTTGATGTTTCCTATTGCTGGCTCTGGCAGATGTTCAGGTTCCCTCAGCTCAATTAGCACCATCCCAAATCCACATCCTCACTGCTTCAAAGTGATTCCCAAGAGATGACACAGGATCCAAACTGGCCAAATGCACAGTCGTTACCACTTCCACAGCCTCTGTTCTAAATACTTGTCTGCTCCCTACCCACCTAAGCTGAGCAGTATAGAATTTAAAGAGCCCTGAGGCCTGACCCAGAGACAGTCAAGCAGCCCTTCTTGCTTCCTTTCACCATATCTCCACCCACCCACAAGGCTTCACCTTGGCCCAGGTTAACCCTCCATTAATCCCTACTTGGCAAAAGACACATTCAGACCTTTAATTACCACCACTGCTTCCCTGATGAAAGTGAAGTCACTCAGTCGTGTCCGACTCTTTGCGACCCCGTGGACTGTAGCCCACCAGGCTCCTCCGTCCATGGGATTCTCCGGGCAAGAATACTGGTGTGGTTGCCATTACCAGGGGATCTTCCCGACCCAGGGATCGAACTCAGGTCTCCCACATTGCAGGCAGACGCTTTAACCTCTGAGCCACCAGGGAAGCATGTCTGCCTGCAATGCAGGAGATCTGGATTCAACCCCTGGGTTGGAAAGATCCCCTGGAGAAGGAAATGGCAACCCAGCCCAGTATTCTTGCCTAGAGAATCCCATGGACGCAGGAGCCTGGTGGGCTACAGTCCATGGGATCGCAAAGAGTCAGACATGACTGAGCAACTTCACTTTTACCTGAAAGAGAGGGCCAAAAAGTACAAGCAAGCAGTCTTTTTTCATCTTCTCTCAAAGGCTCAGTCCTCTACAATAATGGCCCCTCGCTTTGGTCCTTTCTGAAACCCTTTCTGCTAATGTAATTGTAGGTGACTTGATTCCTCTGCTCTACTCTATGGTGCTTTTTAAATAAATCACTCAGACAGTTCAGATATTAAGAACTGAGTCTCTGAAGATTCCACACTTACTCTCCTTGCTTCCTTCCCATTGGAGTCTAACCTTTGGGCTCTGCCACCTTATAGTCTCTGCTGCAACTATTCAACTCTGCCACTGCAGCACAAAAGCAGTCATAGACAATAAATGCATTAAACAGATGCATGGAGATATGTTATCAACAAAACTTTATTAAAAAAAATAACAAAACAGGGAATGGGTTGAATTTGGCTGGCCAACTACAGTCTGTAAACCCCTGGGCTGGAGGGAAGACTCACATAATTACAAAAGTTTGGCTACAGTGAAGGTGTGCAAAACTCTCAATGAGCATTAAGAGAAAACACATCTCATTTAGCTCCTGTCATTAGTGATTTGTGCCATTGGTTAGTACTTCCTACAAGGTGGCAGAAAAGGGAGCAAAAAAAAAAAAAAATACCCCTAAAATTAATGGATAGAGGGACTTCCCTGGTGGTCCAGTGGTAAAGAATCCACCTTCCAATGCAGTGGATGAGGGTTTGATCCCTGGTCAGGGAACTAAGATCCCATGTGTCTCAAAGCAACTAAGCCTGTGAGCCTTAACAACTATCATACTAAGCCCCCATGCCACAGCTAGAGAGTCTGGGTGCCACAGTGGAAGATCCTACATGATGCAACAAAGACTTGACACAGCCAAATAAATAAATACTTGAAAAAAATAAAATAAAATTAATGGATAGATGGATTCAGTAAGAATGTCATTTCTCAGATTCCTCTGCTTTGTAGCATCCTTGATTTTGAAAACTTACCTATAATCTTCAGAAAGACTGAAGACAAATATCATAGAAGACTCTATTTACCATAATTTCCAAAATCCAGTCTTCTCCTGGTGGATGAAGACAACAGGGTCTTGAGAACAGTAATAAAGCATTTAGACATATTATAAACCTGAGTTTTGGCTACAATAAGCTCTAACTTAGGAATCAAAATATGTTCTGAAAGAAATGTGGTAATGCTAGCAGATAGTATAAAAACATTTTTGAAGATGCTTACACACAAAACCTCTTATTTTTTTAAAATGAGCATCTTTAGCTCATTAAAATGAATATCTCAGAGAGAATAAGACTTGGAACATAATTCACAATAGTAAATACAATTGCTGACTGCTTTAGGCTTTGAATAATTATACTGGAAAAATAGTTTGTCCCAGCGGCTGTCAGAACTGTCTGAAGTGTGGGCATATAAGACTTGTGCATAATGCTGTGTACATACAACCCAGATGCCCCATCCTACTCCCAAGCTGCACGCACTTCCAGTGCTCCAGTCCTGAGCCTAAGGAGCACAGGAACAGCAAGCAACACTGTGTGAACTGCAATGAAAACAGTATATAGTGTTTCCCCCTTATTATGTATTTTTCTGTTCTCTCCAGAAAAAACTGCATCTTCTCACAGAAAGACAGAACGAGTGCATATCACCTAGGGGAGGTTGGTCCAGTCTCAGGGAGAAACTGCACATTGGATTTTCTTCTTTCTCCTTCCATCTCTCTCCGAGAGGCCTGGGCAATTCATTGCTAGCTAATGCTTCAATGCTTAAAATCCTTCATTTAAGTGGATTCAAGGGAAATGAAATATAATTAAGCCAGAATCGGTCTCATTTTAGCAACTTGCTAACCCCTCTAATAAAGGTTACTAATAGATAAGACAGAAATGACTGCCTAAATGAATATGCTTAATGCCTCTGGACTTCATTGCTTGTGTGAGCTCAGAATCTCAATAAAATAATCATAAGTTTGACATAAAACTTCAACACTGCAGAACTCTCAGAAGCTAGATGAATCATGAATCTTTAAGAACCATCAATATCCATGGTAAACAGACACTCTAATATTTTTAAGAGTCCATGTTGGTACCAGGCTACATATCAGAGCTCAAAAATGCCCGTCACTGAGGGGTAGGAGGTCATTACACCCTTCTGAATGAAGGTTAAACAAACAACAACAAAAACATGTAAAACTGCCTCATATTTTTTTCATGTTCCAACAACTCCTAAGAAAGAGACAAACATATTTTTTTTAAAAAAAGTAAGGAATTAATTGGACTTTGCAGGTGGCTCAGTGGTAAAGAATCTGCCTGTCAATACAGGGATGCAAATTCAGTCCCTGGGTTGGGAAGATTCTTCTGGAGAAGGAAATTGCAATCCACTCCATAGTCTTGCCTGGGAAATCCCCTAGACAGAGGAGTCTGGAGGCTACCGTCCATGCGGTTACAACAGAGTCAGACACGACTTGGTGACTAAACAACAACCAAGGACTTAAATAAGTTACTTCCTAGAGCCAAGAGTCGGACACGACTGAACGACTTCACTTTCACTTTTTACTTTCATGCGTTGGAGAAGGAAATGGCAGCCCACTCCAGTGTTCTTGCCTGGAGAATCCCAGGGACGGGGAAGCCTGGTGGGCTTCCGTCTATGGGGTCGCACAGAGTCGGACACGACTGAAGCGACTTAGCAGCAGCAGCAGCGGCAGCAGAGGTAAAATGGTGTCTCCTGTTTTTATTTTGTTGCTAATTTTCTTCAGTCCCATCATAACTCTAGGAAAAATTATGAGAATCATTAATAAAGCTGGCCAAAATAGTGACCTTTGTTTATTCTAACTCTGCTTCTTTAAGGATTAAAGGCATTCCATAGCGAATGTAAAGGAAAAAAAGTGAAATTTCTTAGTGAATGTAGGAATCCTTTGTGAAGAGGAAAAGTCAGAAAACCTATCAAGTTTACCCAATTCTTTCCATTGGGATTGTTTTCTTTCCTAGTGTTACTACTTGAACTCACAATGTTGTAGTCTCTGCTTCTTTCTGTTTTGCTTCCACCATCAAATCTAACAGATAATAATTTCCTTCTTGCTAACAGGGAAAAAAATCATTTAAATTAGGAACCTGAGATATATCAATTCTGTTGATAGAAACTCTCCTACTAAATAATGATGCCAGTAACTACTTACTGAATCTAAGCTCAGAAAATTCCTAGGAGTGAATTTTTTTTCCCCCTACATTAATGCTGCATAGTATCTTGACAGGTATTTAATTCCTTTGGCTAAAACAATCCCTCATCCACATCTCTTTGACAAAAACACTAAGACTGAAATACCAGTTCCCAATTCCTTGCAGGTGACCTAATAGCACTTGCACAGGCAGAGTCCCTGGCTTTACAACCAGGAGATCTCCTGGCAAGACCCTAGCCGGAAATTATATCCTGCCACCCACCTGAAGATAATTATCAGCCAACAGAACACAGGAAAGAAGAATGCTCCTTAGACAGAAGGTGCTTTTCTTATTCACAGGAAACCAAAAATTCAATTTCAGGCTTGCTGCTATCTGGAGGATCCAATAGACAAAACAAAACATAAAACAGGATATAAACAAATGCCCATATGAACCTTCAGCTCACATTTTCCACCTGTCTGCTTGTAGAAAGAAGGAGAACTAGAGAAGAGCCAAAGAATGAGGTGCAATGATTCCAAGGTCTGTGTTGAGACAGAGGGAGCAGCACACACAGAGGACTGGAGCTAGTGGAGAACTAGATGGCACGGAGCTTGAAAGAATCTAGTTTAGCTGGGGCTGAGAGAAGGAAGAATCACATGGCAAGTGACAAAGTGAAAGGAAGTAGACAGGTCTATTTGAAGAGCTTGGTGGTTACCTTAATGGTAATCGATGCCATGGGAGTAGGGAAGTGACATGATTGGACCTACCTTTCTCAAAGCTTATCCTAAGTTCAAGTGGAAGATAATATTGAACAGGAACAAATCAGGAGTTGAGCAAAACTTTGAACAGAATACTGAAGTCACACTGCCTTCCCACATCCTCTGAATCTTAGAAAAACTTGGATAGTATAGGAGTAGAGAAAAGTTATGCCAAGAGAGACACTCAATGATGACAAGAAAAGTGTCTGTCTAGGTTATGGTCTGAAGCATCTGAAAGGCCTGAAAGTTTCTCCATCTGTAGCCACTCAGACAGAATAGAATCAGGAGCCATTATCAGAATTTCCAGGAATTTAAGGCATTTGAATTGAAGGCACTGGAGAAGAACCAAAGGGATGATTGGAAGAGTAAAGAGGAGAGGGAAAAAATGAAATGGAAGAGTTTCTCAAATTTTTATGTGAAGCCAACTCTTTGTGAACTGAAATTTGATCATAACAGAAACTTGAAGAAATGCTGTGGCCCATCCCATGGAGCCTTGTTTTATTCTAGTTTGGCTAACGTCAAGACTTTCTTGATAAAAATGACAGCGTTGGTCCTCTCTTCCAAATGTTGCAAATTTAAATAAAGACTTAATCTGGGGAGAAATATTCATACTCAGATTGGGGTAAGGAAGGAAACAGGGAAAAAGAAGCGTGTGAACATATTTTAAAATGTTTCTTAGTTAAAACTCATAGAACTTGGTAATTAGTTGAGTGTGCAGAGGAGAAAGATTTAACCATGCCACCCATACCTGGCTTATTCTATGGGTTGGATTTTAGTGCCATTCAGTGAAAAAATTGACAGATGAATCAAATTTGTGGGAGAAGACTGGTTTCTCCATGATTATACTATAATAGAAGTATCTGGGAAACAGCAAAGAGAGCCATCCATGGGGCAATTTGATATATAGAGTGGTGTCCAGACATAAAGATTCAAATGAAAGCATAAGTTTAAGAACACATATATAAGGGGCTTTACAGTAGAGATGGGATTAGGGATTACAAAGCCACTGGAATGACTCTCATAACTCAAGGAGGTTGAGTAGAAAGAAAAGAGGAGAAAGGGGAGGGGAGGGGAAAGGAGAGGAGGGATCTAGAGAACCCTGATAAATACCAACATTTTGGGGATTAGCAGAGGAGGGGGAAACATGCTAAGGACCTAAAATAAGGCATCAGAGAGAAGTAGTAGAAAAGCCAGGTAACATGATATCCCATTGGCCAGGAAAGAGGCTGTTTAAGAAGGGGACGCTAGTCAAACCCGTAGAATGCTCTGGAAAGGTCAAATAAGATAAGGACTGTTTATTGATTTCCTCAACAAAGGGGTCATCATTGACCTTGCCAAGAGAACTTCCACTCAGCTGATATGGCAAGAGGTTGAGGAGTCAAAGAGGGACAAAGAGACAGCAAAGCACCAGGGACTATTTCTCCAGACACTGTTTAGGTTCTCCAGTGCCTAGTACATACACAATCACACACTAAATGATCAACAGATACTTATAGTAAAGTTACACTGTATTTCAAGTCAAGTCAATTCATGTGTGTTTAATAATTGATATTAACAAATATGAAAACCCCCAAAAGAAAATATAGATTGCTTGATAAATTTCTGGTTAATCATAACCCTGGGTAAATTAATTTTTAAATAAGCAATCATATTTCCAAAGTTCCTAGAAGGCTATAGAAGTAGAAAAGAAGAAAGAGAAGGTTTACTTCCTTCTCCTCCTCCCTTTAGACAAATATTTGGTTTTCTTCTTCCCTCTGCATGGTTGAAGGTAGGTGATAAATGAGACCAAATCCCCTAAGCATCCCATCCTGATCTGAAATCTGGATACATTGATTCAAGTCTTAAAGTGCCAGAGGCTTTTCACTCACGAGCATCATACCTCAAGGGGTTTCCAGTCTCGTAATTTTCAGCTGCTATGAAAAGAAGCAAGTGTCTATGGGCTCCTTCTCTAGTAATTGCATTTATATGCCTTCTGGAGAAAAAAAATGTAAGATGAAATAAGTAGAGGCATACCAATGTAGATAGAAAAGTCTATTTTTTCTTTTTTGGCTGTGCCATACAGCATGCAGGATCCTAGTTCCCCCACCAGGGATTGAACTCATGCCCCCTACGATAGCAGCTCAGAGTCTTAAACACTGGACCACCAGGGAAGTCTATTTTATTTTAAAAGTTTCCCCTCTGGTGATCTGCAGTAGAATGGAAGACTATCCTGTCATCATTTATATCCCTACTGTCTTTATGGCTGCCCTGCTGTTAAAATAGGCTGCCTAAGACTCCCACTCATTATGAGGGTACAAAGAGAGACATTTATACTCCAATCATACCAGACTGGAATTATGTATAATTCTGTTTTTCTCTATTTTTGGATTTTTTTTTCTCCCCATCATCAACTTGCAATTTTGTCCACACAAGGCCAAGTGTCTCAGTGATGAATGGGAGATGCAGTCAACCACCCAGCTGCTTTGTTTACACTGTGAATATCAGCAAGCATATGGACTGTCAGCTGAAACATGCCCTTTTCCATCTTTTGCTGGTTGCTATGCAGGCACAGCCCCTGTCTGTTTTAAAACAAAACTAGGCAGTTGCATTTTCCTTATTCTCTTTAAAATGTGCATGATCGTGGTACAAGGTAAACTGGGACATGGTTTGAAAGAAAAAAAAAAAAAAAGAAAGGTTTTTGTTTTGTTTTTCTCTAGTTCTCCCCTTGGTATTGTTCTCTTATCTCTAGACATGATACAACTATAAAGCTATCCCTTCCACATTAGTAGAGTGTCTGGGTTTTTCACAATAATATGTGAAGAGAAGGAGGAAAAGGATTATGCACTTACTGATGTAAAATCTTAAGGTCAAAGAAGTTAAGTGATTACCTTAAAATTACAGCCCTATAAGTGGAAGAATTAAAATAAACACACACACACACGCACAACAGGAGAGGCCCAGCTGCAAGTTTCTTTTCCCAGGTTTTCAGAAAAGGAGCATGACAATAAACCCCAGGTTTTCAGAAAAGGAACATGGGAAAGGTCTTTCAAATAAAGATTTAGATTTTACTTATATTTAGCTAGCACCTCGTAGCCTGGATGGTTCAATTGCTAGGATAAGTCAGACCCTAGTCTTTATGGGGTCTGATCCCTGGATATTCTTCACAGTATATGGCTGTGAATCTCATTGATTGAATTAGGTTTTTTCACACTGGAATGGGCAGCAACTCAACCTGAATGGAATCAGCATATTTTCCAGTTTGGGTTGGTTTTTCCTGCCTGCACTGCCTATCTACCTTAAGGTTTAAAGAGCTTCCACAGTGTTTGATCACCTGATACAGGATACTGTAGACTTTAAAATGGTCACAGGACCACACAATCCACTGCTGCTATCACTTATGATGCCATCTAGAAGATGCCAGCACAGGAGAGTGATGCCAAGACGTGATGAAGGCTCAGCTAAAGCCCCAGAGGTTAAGTAACATCCTGAGAAAATGGGTCTCTTCCTCCAAAATGTTATAGAACACTCTAAATCAATGATCTGCTCATGGTGCATCTTCTTAAAAGGTAGAAACGGATGTCCAGGAAACAAGGAGTGAAAACAGGAGTGGCCCAGCTTACCCTCACTCTCAGTGATGCACCTGAGGAATGTGTGTTTCTCTTCCACTCAACAGGGCAGGTTTAAAACTTCTGGTTTCCCAGGCAGGAATGCTTCCATCACAGGATGCAGCAAGAATGCCACTGAGCTTTAAGCTATGGGTGCTGCCCATTCACTTTATGCTTCTTGTGCCAAGACCAGTTGGCAAAGAAAGGAGTTACATCCTGGGAGGCATGACTGGCCTGCTGCTAAGTCACTTCAGTCGTGTCCGACCTGGCCCCCCAGGTAATCACTTGCAATAAGTAGGTGAGCTATTGCACAATGAAAGTATGGAAGAACCTGCTGGTGCTTAGATAAACTTGACAAGCTTCTCCTTGGCACCATTTTGATTGTAAAGGAGCAAATTCATAGCCATATACCACGTTATCCAGGGCTCAGACCCCACAGAGACTAGGGTCTGAGTTATTTTAACAAGTAAACCATCCAGGCTGAGGTGCTAGCCAAACATAAGTGGAATCTAGAAAGGTTAGTAGAAAACAGAAATGTTAAGTTGTAGCCCTGTGACCAGCTGAATCAGCCAGAGTTACAGCTCATCCTATTAACCTTCTCTTGTAAATTTTCTAGGAAAACCCTGAGAGGATTCAGAAAGTGCTGTTCCCTGAGCATATTATGTGAAACTTATAGATGTGACCAGTATAAATGGGGGTTGATGTGATGCTGGGGTGTCCTGTCCAGATCAACTTTAGGATTCAACGTACCACTCATTACCCTACCTCTTGTAAGTGTTGGCTGCTGATAGCTTTCACCTGAGCCTATGTCTGGGCTTCACCTTGGCTAAGGTCCATGGTCCATGGGGTCACCTTTGTGTAGCCCGCCAGGCTCCTCTGTCCATGGAATACTCCAGGCAAGAAACTGGAATGGATTGCCATTTCCTTCTCCAGGGTATCTTCCCAACCCAGGGATTGAACCCATGTCTCCTGCGTTGCAGGAGGATTCTTTACTGCTAGGCCACCAGGGAAGCCCAGGGTATACCTCCCACCCTTAAGTTTCCAGAGGCAACACATATTGGTCAGTGTGAGACTATGAAGACCTAGCTCTCTTGCCTCTGATTTCTCCCTCAGGCCATCCTAATTCCTTCATTCTGTCACAGGTGTGGTTCCCAAGAGCATTCTTAATAAACTCCCTACAAAACCTCAGTCTGAATACTTTCCCCAGGGAATACAATATGCAACACAGAGTATTACTTTAGAAACATATACATTAATAAAGTTAAAGTATGTTGCTATATCTATTGTCTTTATGCAAGACATCCTTATGTAGGATACTTCAAGTCCCAAGGCTGCTCAGAGTAGGATATTGAGATGAGGGCTTGAGCAGGGTAAACTGGTTCAGAGGAATGGATGTCTTCTGAATCAGATGAAAAAAGTCAAGTGAATCACCTTAAGATTTGAAAGCAGTGCAGATCACAGTCATAAGGGGAAAAATGAAGATAATCTGTGAAATATGCACGATGATGCGTTTAATTAGAGAATCAAGTTCTTCATGTTGAGCAGAAGTCTATTGGATGATAACCTCTTGACTTCATAAGCTTCTGTCAAGCTAATAAGGAGCACGGAGGGGACATGGTGGAAAAAAGCTCAATAGGGAACAGATGAGTAAGCACATAGCTGAGTAAGCAGGGATACACATGTGCAGATGTCTTCTCTTTGGTTTCATACCATATATTTCTTCAAGATGACTCTCATTGTGTAGATTTTCAGTTTTTCAGGTCTTTAGTAAATTTTCAATATTTTTTCAGATGTTAAATAAATCATCATAGTGTCTCATGTATAATGAATGTGGAAGTTAAGGCTGACTTTTATTAGTGAAATGTGATTTTTTTTTTTTTGAAATGTGATTGTTTTGCACATTTTAATTTCATATGTTCCTTGAGAGTCCCCTGGACAGCAAGGAGGTCAAATCAGTCAATCCTAAAAGGAAATCAACCCTGAATATTCATTGGAAGGATTGATGCTGAAGCTGAAGGTACAATACTTTGGCCACCTGATGTGAAGAACTGACATTGGAAAAGACTCTGATGCTGGGAAAGACAGAGGGCAAGAGGAGAAGAGGGTGACAGAGAATGAGATGGTTGGATGGCATCACTGACTCAATGGACATGAGTTTGAGCCAATCTGGGAGACAGTGAAGGACAGGAAAGCCTGGCATGTTTCAGTCCATGAGATTGCAAAGAGTCAGACATGACTTAGTGACTGAATAGCAACAACAACAATTTGATTTGTGGATTTATTTATAACAAGTATTTGATGTTTTAGAGTGCTTTAAGAAAAACATTTCCCCCTTTTTATTGGAGGTGGGAGTAAGTCAATCTAAAGATGTACCAAGGGCTGGGACTCAAAGATGCCTAATCCTGTCTGGCTCTGAAACCTTGGGTAAGGCATCTCATACTTTGAGACCTCACCAACTTCATCTATGAGCCAAATGATAGGGCTGGATGATTCCAAAACTCCCTTCCTCTAAGATATTATGAGTGTGATGTTACAAAGTCACTAAAATGTCCTGCTAGAAAAGTATACTAACCTAGTTTGCGTATAAAGTCATAAAATGTTAGTTGCTCAATCATGTCTGACTCTTTATGACCCCATGGACTATAGCCCTCCAGGCTACTCTGACCATGGGATTCTCTAGGTAAGAATACTGGAGTCGGTAGCCATTTCCTTCTCCAGGAGATCTTCCCAACCCAGGGATCAAATCTGGGCCTCCCGCATTGCAGACAGATTCTTTACTGTCTGAGCCACCAGGGAAGCTTCTAGTCTGTGTATATCCAACCGTAAGGATTTACTTTTGAGGAGACCTGATCATGAATTAACATAGCACATGGGATATGGAGAAGGGAAAGGCTACCCACTCCAGTATTCTGGCTTGGAGAATTCCATGGGCTACAGTCCATGGGTTTGCAAAGAGTCAGACATGACTGATAGTCTTGCACTTTGGGCTATCAAGCTCAGTTGGTAAAGAATCTGCCTGCAACACAGGAGACCCCAGTTCAACTCCTGAGGTCAAGAAGATCTGCTGGAGAAGGGATAGGCTACCCACTCCAGGATTTTTGGGCTTCCCTTGTGGCTTAGCTAGTGAAGAATCTGCCTGCAATGTGGGAGACCTGGGTTCAGTCCCTAGGTTGAGAAGATTCGCTGAAAAAGAGAAAGGCTACCCTCTCCAGTATTCTGGCCTGGAGAATTCCATGGACTGTATAGTCCATGGGGTTGCAAAAAGTCGGACACGACTGAGCGACTTTCACTTTCGCATGGGATATGGAACATTTAAACTGAACATGAGGGAGATAATAGCTTGATATAATCAATAGATATCTACAAGTTCAAAGACACAAGTCTGTTAAAGAACAGCATGGGTTTCTAGTGACCTCCTCTCATAAAGTCCCTGGTGTGTGTAGCATGCCAGTGGTTTTGATAAAGGCCAAACCAGGGTAGCCACTAGCTATGCCTTAAATGCCTGGGGTAAGAGCAACAAGAATCCCTTCCTTTTGGCCCTCTCCAAAAATATCACCTTAACTGATTCATAATCTTCCCTTTCCACAACTTTCTGTCTCCTATTCTCAGCCTACTCCCCACTGGAGCACAGGACCCTGAAATTCAGAGATGAGAGTTACAGACATTAAGAAAGGAGGCAGGGGAAGAACCTCTGGATGAGAGAAGAGAGTTTGGCTTTAATGAATCCAAAACTCAAGCCCCTCAGACAACTCAAGAAGACTCCACAGTGGTTCAGCCTGGCTTCAGGTAAAAATAAGCCCATAGCGAAACAAATACCATATATTAATACATATATGTGGAATCTTAAAAAAAAAAAAAGTACAGATGAAACTATTTGCAGGGCAGGAATAGAGACAGAGATGTAGATAATGGATATGTGGACCTGGGGGTCAGGCGAGGGAGAGCAGGATGAACTGGGAGATTAGAACTGACATATATATATATATATATACACACATACACACACATAATACGTATATACTACCATGTGTAAAACAAACAGCTAGTGGGAACCTGCTATATAGCAGAGGGAACTCAGCTCAGTGCTCTGTGATGATCTAGAGGGGTGAGATGGGGTGTGGGGTGGGGGAGGCAGAGATCCAAGAGGGAGATGATACATGTATATATATAAATGATTCACTTCATTGTACAGCAGAAACTAACACAACTTTGTAACACAATTATATTCCAATTTAAAAAAAGTCCATTAAAGACTTTTAGAGATGGTTAGCAAAGATGCTTTCCTCTCTTTCTGACTAAAAAGTAACAACGCTGTGAGCCATCTGTTCTTCACTGCACCCACATCAACAGTACACAGAGTTAATGAGATTTTCAGACCTGGTACTTAAAGTAGAATTGTTTGTGTCTGGTGTCCCAGCCTCTCTCTTCCATGACCTTCTTTTCTGCTCCCGACATTAGCTATCACAAATCCTCCTGCAGTCTTTTCCCCTACTCAGTCTTCCTCTTAGATCAACTTACTTGAAATCCTTAATATATGATATGTTTACATATCAAACTGAAGACCTATGCACCTTTTAACACTGATCAAAGGGCTCAAAAGAAACAGATGAATCCCCATCACACAGAACAAAATGTTTACAGTCATTCTTTGGTGTTGTGAGAGCCCTGAAATCACATCACACAGTCACCAACTAAACTTACAAACCTGCTTTAGATCATTTGTATCTCTTTCCGCTTATTTGAATCATAATAGGAATTCTGTACCTCTTCATATCAAAGATGTTTTTAGAATCTAAGAAATTTTACCAATATGAGTCAATCTCTCTTTTGCCACATAGAAGACACAGTGAAGAGTGAAATTTGCTGCAGACATGTGTTGAAAGTTTTAGGTCATAGAAATTGAGAAGAGAGCACATTGAAATTATCTTTTGTATAAAATAAAATACTGGTAGGCAATCTGTAATTTAGACACAAAACTTAGCAGGTATGTAGATAAAGCAGAACACTAAGCTGCCAAATGACAGAATAACCCAACTTCTGAGAATCCTCACATTGTTAAGCTGATTTTGAATATGTGGGAGGAAAAAATAGAAAAATAACTTTAAAATTTCCTTCAACTAAGCATTAAGAAATGGGCTATTTAAGGAAAATCTCAGACCAGAAGAACGGTGACAGTTTAAATTCCCTAACAATATCAGGAGCCATGACAAAAGAGCATAGAGCTTCAAATTTATTATAGGCATCACCATACTTGTATTAAGCCTTCAGAACATGAGCCGCACTTAGTGCTCACAGGAAAAAATGCCTCTTTTTTTTTTTTTTTCCCATCCGCTGATTGCAGAGCCAAAATAATCATTGCCTGAGGGTGGGCAAATTGCATGGCTTCTAGAGCCAGCCATCATATCCAGATTGGCTCTGTGGTTGAAATTTTGGACAGAGTCTACAGACCATAATAAAGCTTAACCATTATGCACTGTACCTCTGATAATTAGCAAAGCTCTAGTCAAGCAAATGCAGAGCAGCAACTTGGTTAACAGGTCCATGATAGCATCACTTCCAAGGTATAGTAATTTTATCAGTTAGTTATGAAGCCTCTAACTAAAATCATAAAATGTGTTATTCCTATACCAATAAAAAGTGATAATAAAGATTAACTTTCTAAAGTATAAATTCATTTTGATATAATGAGAGATTTGGCTATAAGTCGTTATTAATAAATTATTCTTTTTTTTAATGTCCAAAGATATGCTCTTGTCAGTATTTCCCAAATTTATTCTACTAAACAGATATTCTATAGGGGAAAAATAACTTCCATGGCCAAAGAAGTTTGTGATATATTTCCTTCTGGTATATTGACCATCCTAATTAGAATATGAACTAGCTCTAGGAAGACCTCTGGTAAAAAAAGAAAAAAAAGTACAGTATTCATTTTTTTAACTCCAATATTTGCATACTAATTGCTCACGCTAAGTTTTTAGACATTTGTTTGCAGATGTACACTCTTTGGAAAATAATTTCTCAATTTGTATGGAAATACAAAAAACCTCGAATAGCCAAAGCAATCTTGAGAAAGAAGAACGGAACTGGAGGAATTAACCTGCCTGACTTCAGGCTCTACTACAAAGCCACAGTCATCAAGACAGTATGGTACTGGCACAAGGACAGAAATATAGATCAATGGAACAAAATAGAAAGCCCAGAGATAAATCCACGCACATATGGTCACCTTATCTTTGACAAAGGAGGCAAGAATATACAATGGATTAAAGAGAATCTCTTTAACAAGTGGTGCTGGGAAAACTGGTCAAACACTTGTAAAAGAATGAAACTAGAACACTTTCTAACACCATACACAAAAATAAACTCAAAATGGATTAAAGAGCTAAATGTAAGACCAGAAACCATAAAACTCCTAGAGGAAAACATAGGCAAAACACTCTCTGACTTACATCACAGCAGGATCCTCTATGACCCACCTCCCAGAATATTGGAAATAATATCAAAAATGAACAAATGGGACCTAATCAAACTTAAAAAGCTTCTGCACAACAAAGGAAACTATAAGCAAGGTGAAAAGACAGCCTTCAGAATGGGAGAAAATAATAGCAAATGAAGCAACTGACAAACAACTAATCTCAAAAATATACAAGCAACTTCTACAGCTCAATTCCAGAAAAATAAATGACCCAATCAAAAAATGGGCCAAAGAACTCAATAGACATTTCTCCAAAGAAGACATACAGATGGCTAACAAACACATGAAAAGATGCTCAACATCACTCATTATCAGAGAAATGCAAATCAAAACCACTATGAGATACCATTTCACGCCAATCAGAATGGCTGCTATCCAAAAGTCTACAAGCAATAAATGCTGGAGAGGGTGCGGAGAGAAGGGAACCCTCTTGCACTGTTGGTGGGAATGCAAACTAGTACAGCCACTTTGGAGAACAGTATGGAGATTCCTCAAAAAACTGCGAATAGAACTGCCTTATGATCCAGCAATCCCACTGCTGGGCATATACACTGAGAAAACCAGAATTGAAAGAGACACCTGTACCCCAATGTTCATAGCAGCACTGTTTGCAATAGCCAGAACGTGGAAGCAACCTAGATGTCCATCCACAGATGAATGGATAAGCAAGCTGTGGTACATATACACAATGGAGTATTACTCAGCCATTAAAAAGAATACATTTGAATCAGTTCTAAGGAGGTGGATGGAACTGGAGCCTATTATACAGAGTGAAGTAAGCCAGAAACAAAAACACAAATACAGTATACTAACGCATATATATGGAATTTAGAAAGATGGTAAAAAATAACCCTATTTACGAGACAACAAAAGAGACACTGATGTATAGACCAGACTTTTGGACTCTGGGACCGGGAGAGGGTGAGATGATTGGGGAGAATAGCATTGAAATATGTATAATATTATATCTGAAATGTATTAATTGTTCAAACTAAACACTATCATGTTACAATTTGTTCATACTAGATGTTTGTAATGTTTCTGATAATCAATAAAAGAGATTCTTGATCAAAAAAAAAAAAAAAGAATCAGTCACAGAAAAAAAATGCTTTTTTTTCCTCAAATAACTACATTCACTTTATTTCATTAAAAGTTTTTATTCAATTTCCAAGATTTTCATATGAAAGCAAAGAACTGTCACGATAGATTCAAGTTGGAGGCATTTATGCTAATCTAAAACCAATGAGGAAACCAGGAGAACTAAAGGGCTGTCAGTACCCATTCTGCTCTAGAAATTATTCACCTCAGGGTGATGAGAACTTCTGAAGTGGGTTCCCATTTCCTTATTTAGAAAATGGAGAAATCGTGTCATCCTACTTGGTTATAATAAATCCATAGAAAAATAGAATCCACTTAAGATGGTTGAAACTAGGGCCTTGTTGCAACAGAATTAGCACAATAATTTATTTTGTGAAACTTTGCTCATTAAATGGTGGCTATACAAAATTGATTTGAGAAAAAAGGGAAACAGGTAACACTTTAACTTGGTGATGAATTAATTTTCAAGTTCTTAATAACATTATTAATTCATGGCTGGATAAACTGTATTCTTCTGGCTTATGTTTGATTTGTATTTGAATGTACAATATTTCTTAAATAATAGTTCTACAAAAAGGACTGAATGAGAATTGTTCATATATTTTTAAAATTCTGAAAACCACAGTGAAATAGGTACAAGTATGCAGAGATTTAAGATAATTGTTTTATTCTGAAAGAACAGCTATAGAAAATTAATCATGAAGCTAAAAAAATACAGTAAGTTGTAAAAGTCCACTGTTTTTAAATTAAAGACTATACTTATATTAGAATATGGCACTGGAATCCAGTGGAATGGCAAACTGAATAATTTAGCTTACATGTTTTATGCTAGTAAAGTAATGCTCAAAATTCTCCAAGCCAAGCTTCAGCAATATGTGAACCGTGAACTTCCTGATGTTCAAGCTGGTTTTAGAAAAGGCAGAGGGACCAGAGATCAAATTGCCAACATCCACTGGATCATGGAAAAAGCAAGAGAGCTCCAGAAAAACATCTATTTCTGCTTTATTGAGTATGCCAAATTCTTTGACTGTGTGGATCACAATCAACTGTGGAAAATTCTGAAAGAGATGGGAATACCAGACCACCTGATCTGCCTGTTGAGAAATCTGTATGCAGGTCAGGAAGCAACAGTTAGAACTGGACATGGAACAACAGACTGGTTCCAAATAGGAAAAGGAGTTTGTCAAGGCTGTATATTGTCATCCTGTTTATTTAACTTATATGCAGAGTATGTCATGAGAAACACTGGACTGGAAGAAACACAAGTTGGAATCAAGATTGCTGGGAGAAATGTTAATAACCTCAGATATGCAGATGACACCACCCTTATGGCAGAAAGTGAAGAGGAACTCAAAAGCCTCTTGATGAAAGTGAAAGTGGAGAGTGAAAAAGTTGGCTTAAAGCTCAACATTCAGAAAACGAAGATCATGGCATTCGGTCCCATCACTTCATGGGAAATGAATGGAGAAACAGTGGAAACAGTGTCAGACTTTATTTTTCTGGGCTCCAAAATCACTGCAGACGGTGACTGCAGCCATGAAATTAAAAAGTTATTACTCCTTGGAAGGAAAGTTATGACCAGCCTAGACAGCGGTATTCAAAAGCAAAGACATTACTTTGCCAACAAAGGTTCGCCTAGTCAAGGCTATGGTCTTTCCTGTGGTCACGTATGGATGTGAGAGCTGGACTGTGAAGAAGGCTGAGCGCCGAAGAATTGATGCTTTTGAACTGTGGTGTTGGAGAAGACTCTTGAGAGTCCCTTGGACTGCAAGGAGATCCAACCAGTCCATTCTGAAGGAGATCAGCCCTGGGATTTCTTTGGAAGGAATGATACTAAAGCTGAAACTCCAGTATTTTGGCCACCTCATGCGAAGAGTTGACTCATTGGAGAAGACTCTGATGCTGGGAGGGATTGGGGGCAAGAGGAGAAGGGGAGGACAGAGGATGAGATGGCTGGATGGCATCACTGACTGGGTGGATGTGAGTCTGGGTGATCTCCCAGAGTTGGTGATGGACAGGGAGTCCTGGTGTGCTGCAATTCATGGTGTTGCAAAGAGTTGGACACGACTGAGCGACTGATCTGATCTGATTAAAAAGTTACACAATGAACTGCATTATTTCAAAATACCTATCTCCAAAACATAATGTTAAATTCATATAATACTCTTAAAAACTAACAAAAATTGATTTTATCAGAAGTCAATATAATGCATTTAATTATGTACATTGCAGTCTTTATATTCCCTTTTCTTTTCCCTTTATATTTAATCTGATGACTTTTGAAATAATCAACTATTATCTTAGAACACACTTATTACACTTTGCATTAAGTGAACATTACTGCATTATCAAAAAACTAAGATTTTGGCTTCTGGTCCCATCACTTCATGGCAAATAGATGGGAAAACAATGAAAACAGTGAAAAGCTTTGTTTTTGGGGGGCTCTAATGGTAACAGCAGGCATGAAATTAAAAGGCACTTGCTCCTTAGAAGAAAAGTTATGATCAACCTAGATAGCATATTAAAAAGCAGAGACATTACTTTGCCAACAAAGGTCCATCTAGTCAAAGCTCTGGCTTTTCCAAGAGTTATGTATGGATGTGAGCATTGGACTATAAAGAAGCTGAGCCCCGAAGAATTGATGCTTTTGAACTGTGGTGTTGGAGAAGACTCTTAAGAGTCCCTTGGACAGCAAGGAGATCCAACCAGCCCATCCTGAAGGAAATCAGTCATGAATAATCATTGGAAGGACTGATTCTGATGCTGAAACTCCAATCCTTTGTCCACCTGATGAAAAGAACTGACTCTTTGGAAAAGACCCTGATGCTGGGAAAGATTGAAGGCAGGAGGAGAAGGGGACGACAGAGGATGAGATAGTAGGATGGAATCATGGACTCAATGGACATGAGTTTGAGCAAGCTCCGGGTGTTGGCGATGAACAGGGAATCTTGGTGTGCTGCAGTCCATGAGGTTGCAAAGAGTCGGACTGAGCAAATGCACTGAACTGAACTGCAGTGTTAACAGATACATTCTGTTAGAAATTCCCTGCTTTTTTCAGAGAGACAGTACATTTGTGCAGTACATTTGTGTATATTTTAGGTCCTTTATTCACATGATAATATAGTTTGGATATTTTTCCAATCAATTAAAAAATCAGCTTCATTTTATACAAAAGTTTTCAGTATACTTTAGGATTTGTGTGAATTGTAATTGATACATATTTTGATTGTTTCCAGAATTTGTGTGTGTGTGTAGTTACAAATGTGTTGTAATGGTCATCCTCTTAAGCTACCTCTTTATGTTTTTGTCCATATCTTACCTGGTTGTGTTATTTTTTTCTTATTAATTTATGAATCCTTTTTAAAAATAAAATTAGCCCTTTCTCATATGCTTTTTCAATTACTGTTTCCCATGGCTGCCATTCATGTTTTGACTTCAATTTTTTGTTTTAACTGAAGGATTTAATCTTTATGTCCTCAAATTTTTCAGTCTCTCTTTTACGACGTCCAAATTTTGTGTCATGCTTAGAAGGCCTTTACTACAGCAATATTCTAATGTTTTACTCCATTGCTTTTATGATTTTATTTTTTATGTTACACCATTAGATTCATCTGATATTCATTTTAGTACAAGAAATGAAGTAAGGATCTCAGATTGGTTCTCCAAATGTTAAGGCAATTTATTGAACACAGTTCATTAAATCATCTGTTCCTTTCCCATTTATTTGAATCCTGCCTTAATCATATATTAAATCTTCATATATTTTGACTTTTATTTCCATACTCTTCAGTCTTTCCTTAAAATCAGTAACAAATTATTTAACATTCTCTAGCTTTATACTTTATGTTAACATCTGGTAAGGCTTCTTTTCCAACATTAATCTCATTTACAATCTTTCATTTTAATCTCACTATTTATTTTTCCAAGTGAAATTTATTATCATTTTGCAAATTTTCTTAAAAGCAATTTTTCTGGTATTTATTTTGAAAGGAATATATTAAATGTACAGATTTGAGAAAAATATACATTTTTAACATAGATTATTCTTATCTAAAGTACATCTTATTTCTTTATTTAATATTTCTTTACTATCCTTAGAAAAGATTTCACATTTTTCATAATAGTTCTACATATTGATTATTACTTGTAGAATTGTATTTTAAACATTTAATTCCATTATGTTTTTATTTTACTTTTTGCCATGCCATGCAGCATGTGGGATCTTAGTTCCCCTAGAAGGGATTGAATCTGTATGCCTTGTATTGCAAACCCAGAGTTTTAACCACTGGACCAGCAGGGTCCTTGTTTTAAATTTTAATAATACATTTTATTCAACCCAAGATGTCTAAGCATCATTTTAACATGCAATCAACATAAAACATGATTAATGAGATTAAAAAACTCCCACTAATACTGAGTCTTCAAAATCCAGCATGTATTTTACACTCAGAGCCCGTCTCAGTTTGAGCTAGCTACATTTCAAGAGCTCATAAGCCATAGATAGTTAGTGGTTATCATATTGGACAGTACAGACAATTCTCATTTATAGTTGAGTATGGAGTGCTGCTGTGCAGAATTTTGATGTCTGTCTGAATTTTTTCTCTTTTGGAAATGATTAGCTTCTTCTAATGCCTGAATATTTATTCATTCTTGAAATTCATAAACTTAACAAGGACATATATCCATGTAAGGAATTCTGTACCTAATATGCATGTTCATTCACCATGCAGATGCAGATCTTCATTTCAAGAAGAACTTCTTAGTTTAATAATGTATTTCTGTAATACTGTTTTTCTTATTCTACATGTTGCATAGAACATAGAGAAACCATGTGGTTCTAGAGTGATAGCTTTGTCTATAGAAAACTGTTTGGTTATGCATTTTTAATGTTAATTCACTAAATTATTTTTATAATAGTTTTAAGTTGATTCTTTTAGGGTTTTCAAGTTTAAAATTGCTATCGCTTACAAAATAAAAATTTAGTCCATACTTTCCAGTATTCATAAATATAAATTTATTTTTGTCTAATGAATCAAATGGCTATATTTTCAGAAAAATAATAAATAATAATGATGCAGAAGAGCATCTTTGTATTTTTCCTAAATGTAAAAGGAATATCTTAGTGTTCCATTATTTAGCCTGATGCTTCGTTTTGAATTAGACATGCATTTATCTCATGCGAAGGAAATTTCTATTTTCATTTTAAAAGTTTTATATTAAAGATAAATACTGCTTTAAAGCAAATCCTTTTTTATCAATTATTAAATTGAATCTTTTAATGCATCTTTTAATATGGTAAATTATATAACTAGTTTTTCCAAATGTTAAGGCATCCTTCACATAGATCTAATTCTACTTGCCATTAATTTGTTTTGCATTTTTGTGTTTATGGTTTAGTAAAGTGATTTTTGTTTTTCTCTTTCTATTATAATTAATCTGATTGTGATATCAGTTTAAGCCTTTTATGTAAGAAAAGTTATTTAAAATAATTAGAATTATTACTTTCTAAAGCTTAAAATTATTTGGAAGACTTAACTTGTACAATCTTCTAAGTGTGATGTTTCTGGGGAATGAAGTTTTTCTTAATTTCTACCTTGGATTTTGGGGCTTGTTTTCCTACATTTTTTTGAGTTAATTCTAGCATTTATGGGATTTTTTTAATCAGAAAAACTTTTCTTTTGTCTAAGTTTTCAAATAGTATCAGAATATGTAGGATACTCATTTATACCTAACTTTATTTTTTTCTCTATGTGTAGTTGTTTATTTCCTAAACTTTGTTTCAACTTAATATATTTTCTATTATCAAAAGCTCTATGAACAATAAATACTGGCAAGGATGTGGAGAAAAGAAAACTTTTCTGCTTTGTTAGTGCAGATGTAAGTTGGTACAACCATTATGGAAACCAGTATGCAGGTTCTTTAAAAAACTAAAAGTAGGAAGGAATTACCAAACGATCCACAAATCCCACTCCTGAGCATATGAAACTGAAAGTTGCTGAGTCGTGTGCCACTTTTTGCGACCCCATGGACTATACAGTCCATGGAATTCTCCAGGCCAGAATACTGGAGTGGGTAGCCTTTCCCTTTTCCAGGGGATCTTCTCAACCCAGTGATCGAACTCAGGTCTCTCAGATTGCAGGCGAATTCTTTACCAGCTGAGCCAAAAGGGAGGCCCAAGAATACTGGAGTGGGTAGCCTACCCAGATAAAACTGTAATTCCAAAAGATACATGCTCCCCAATGTTTATAACATTATTTACAATAGCCAAGACATGGAAGCAACCTAAATGTCCATCAACAGATGAATGGATAAAGAAAACGTGGCACTTATATACAATAGAATATAATTTAGCCATAAAAAGAATGAATTAATGCCATTTAATGGATGGCCATTTAATGCCAGTAAATGTACTTAGAGATTATCTTAACACTAAGTAAGTCAGACAGAGAAAGACAGCTACCATATGATATCACTTATATGCAGAATCTAAAAAGAAATGATAAAAATGAACTGAGAGGATATAAACAGAATCACAAATGTTGAAGACTAACATGGTTACCAGAGGAAAAGGGGAGGGGAGGATAAATTGGGAGACTGGGATTGATATGTACACACTGCTGCTACTGCTAAGTCATTTCAGTCGTGTCCAACTCTGTGTGACCCCATAGATGTCAGCCCACGAGGCTCCCCTGTCCCTGGGATTCTCCAGGCAAGAACACTGGAGTGGGTTGCCATTCCCTTCTCCAATTCAGGAAAGTGAAAAGTGAGAGTGAAGTCGCCCAGTTGTGTCGACTCTTAGCGACCCCATGGACTGTAGCCCACCAGGCTCCTCTGTCCATGGGATTTTCCAGGCAAGAGTACTGGAGTGGGTTGCCATTGCCTTCACTACTATGTATAAAATAGATTATTAATGATGACTTAGCATACAACAGAAGGAACTCTATTTAATACTCTGTAATGACCTATATGGAAAAAGAATATAAAAGAAAGTGGATATATGTATATGTATAACTGACTCACTTTGCTGTATAGCAGAAACTAATACAACATTGTAAATCAACTCTACTCCAATAAAAATTTTTTAAAAAGAAATAATCAAACTCCTTATTAAAGAAAATAGATTCATAAAAAAAGCTAATTTAATATATTTTATCTCTTTTTCTTTTTTTAAAGAACCAAGTCCTGAATTCATTTACAGGCTCTATCTTGTTTTATATAAATTGATGCTTTCATTTTGTTAAATCATTTCTTCAACGTTCCTTAGTTTCTATTTGTTGATTTGAATGATTTATTCATCTTATTAATTTTTCTTATTTAAGACTTCAAGGCTATGGGAATTGTGCTGTAATTAACTGTAGATAAAGCCCATTTGTTCTGAGCTTATTGTTTTTATTTTCATTATTTTACGTATATTGTACAATCAAGTTGTGAATTTTCTTTTTTTACCAATGAGTTATTTAACAGAAATTTGTTATCAAAGTCATCTGTCTTATTTTGTTGGTTTGATTTTATATTCTGGGATGATTGTACTATTTTAATTCAAATATATCACAGATACCCTAACCAAACCAAACTCTTGTTGAACCATTACTGAATTTCATATAGCCACTGGCAAGCTTTGTAAGTGGAAGATTTCTATTCTGCAAAATGAAAATGATAATGATAACCTCATTGGTATTCTGTGCAGAACTTATTTAAGACTAAAGCCCCACAAATAATGCTTCACATCCATCTATCATAATTAACTTTTCTCCAGAGCACTTTTTAACACCTAAAATTTCTATATTTTTCTTTTATGTTTCCTTATTTTGTGTCCCTCCCAACAATAATAGAAGCTCTATTGGATTTAAGAACAGACTCAAATGTTTATATTTCTTCCTTAAACTTAATATCATTTTGTTGGATGTGTCAAAACATAGGTATTTTATGAGGACTCAATTAGTTACATACCTTATTTAGGATTTACAATCTTTGAAATAAAAATTATGAATAGCAGATATCCAATGTGTATTTAAAAATATATTTCTTTAATGAAATATATGAGAAGTATCAGAGAGACCTATTATGAAGACATAGCTTGCTGCTCACCTATTCAGATACAGAGTCTATTAGTGTACAACCTGGTCTATATCTGTTCATCTCACATATCATTTAGTGAAGAGCAATAGCTCAATATATGTTGGTTTCCTCTCTATCAGTAAAAGGAACAGAACTGGCCTCAAGTGGCTCCCATCCCTTAAACAGATAGTTTTATGTTTATATGCTCATTATCAGACTGGAGGGGATAAACAGATTTTTTTTATTTTTTCAAACAGAAAATTCTAAATAGTCAAATTTTATTTTGACCTTGAGCAAGTCCTTTATAGAGCCTCATATATATGTATATAAATATACATATTATATATATAATTATATAGGACTTCCCTGGTGGCTCAGGCGGTAAAGTGTCTGTCTACAATGAGGGACACCTGGGTTCAATCCCTGGGTTGGGAAGATTCCCCTGGAGAAGGAAATGGCAATCCATTCTACTACTATTGCCTGGAAAATTCCATGGACAAAGGAGCCTGGTAGGCTACAGTCCATGGGGTCTCAAAGAGTTGGACACAACTGAGCGACTTCACTTTCCCTATATAATATATAATAATTTAAATAATATATACTTATAATAATATATATTTGAATAATATATTTAAATAATTAAATATTTATAATATATAATATATCCACAATATATATTTATATGTGTAAAATATATATAAATGTATATTTATATATCTTTAAATAATATATATTATATATTTTAATATTTTATTTATATATAAATGTATATATTTATATAATATATATTATATTGATTGGTTTGACGGTTTATATATATATTTATATAATATATATTTATATATTATATAAATTGTCAAACCAATCAAGTCAATCAGATCAAGCTTCATTACCTTGTCATTTCACTTAAGTAAATGGAAAGTCAATGAGAAGAGTAAATCTTATAATGAATGAAATAACATATATAATGGTAACTTGCTTCTAACTGTGATTGATGCAATTGTGTAGGTGAGCTCAAGCTAATTTCTCTGGATTCATTTGATTTGAAGTGAATAATTCTATACAAGGCTCATGTAAAATCAATACTTAAGGATCTGAGTGATACTGATTGGCTTCTCAGATATGTATTTAAGCCAAGGTTTCTGAATATAGGCTCTCAGTCTCATCTGCCCCTCTGCAGGCAGTCATATTCTGTGGAGCTGATTCATAATAACCAAACTCAGAAAGCAGCCCTGGTAAAAGGGGGAAAATATATTCGCTTTGGATAGGATTGCCCTATCTCAAAAATACAGTGGCTGCAAACCAAAAACATTCATGTTATTCAACAGTATGTTTCTTCTGAGTTCAAGAAACTGGTTCTTATAGAATCTATATGCATATTTTATTGTTCGTTTACTGTTGATTAGATTGAGAAACATCACGCTTTCTCATTAGATTTAGGAGATACCTCTGCAGTACACATTAACAAAATATTTCTTGGAGTGATCTGCTTCAAGCTTACTTATCCATCCATTTATTTTTCCTTCATTTTTCCCTTATTTTTTCTGTTCATTCACTCATTGAAGAATAATAATCTGCTGCATGACAGAACTTATGCCAGGAACTGATGAAACTGTAGTAAAGCACAGTCCCTGTTTTAAGAAGGTCACAGTCTGGAGGGGAAGACAGACATATAAAAAGATAATTTATAATATGGTGTGACAAATGCTTTTACAGGGTGCTAGAGAGCATATTGTACCTGCATCATCTAATCAGTTTTTGTTTTGTTTTGTTTTTTTGCTTCAATTTAAGTGGAAGTCTTTCTAGGGGAAAAGGTCAAGATTGAAACCATCTGAACACTAAACTGTACCATGCACTTTTAGGGGCAAGAAGAACTATTACCCACCAAACTTTATATTCAGCTATAGGAATCATTTTCACCTTGGCAAAATAATAATATTAATAATAACCTAAAGGTAAAAGTAGAACTCAAAGCTGGAAAACTCATATCCAATAGGCTGTATTTCCAGGTCCCTGTTACCCAACTGGAAATCACCACCATCTCTGATAACTTAGAACTAGTATTCACATTTCACATTTCATGATGAAAATCAACATTACCCTGTCTGGTCAGTTGTCTACACATCAATTGTCTAGTCCACTTGCCTTTAATACCAAACGCTGGCAATACTCTAAGACCTCAATATCAAAGATTGAGGAGCTATCCAAATTTTTATATACTATATGACAAACAAGGAAAAATGTGAGGACAAAATATTAAAGAAGTGATTATGAATAGGCCAACACTTGGTGCCATACATGGCAGCAGACTTTCACTTACCCTGAAGGCCAGTGTTCACAGTCTGCCCAGGTAAAGCAAGGAACCAAATAGTAAGTAAAGACTTCAAAGGCAAGGTGCAATGAAAGAGTAAAACTCATTTTATATCTGAGAATGTATCTGTGCTGAAAACTAAACTTTTGTCTATCTTTTTGACTTTGACATAAAAGAACAGGCTCGTTTGAAAAGGTGTTGTTCTACCAAGTTTCTTACCAGGGTCAGCATTTTGAAATTGCTCTCCGAAGAGAGCAAGTGTGATGTATTGTAGAACACAAACATTTTAAATTTCCTTTTGGAAATAACCTTTTTTTTTTTCCCTTCAGTGTAGTTGGGAATTATGCTCCATTATTGTTCAATAACCACTAAAAAGAACAGAGCAGCAATAATTCCTTTGAATTTTAAAGCTTCAAAGTAAAATTTCTTCCTATCATCTTTAGATACTTACTTCCTCATCAGCAGACCGTGTCCTCATTCTAAAATATTGCCTTTGTAAGCATAAAAGTTCGCAAAGGAGAGTATCAATGGTTATTGACTTCAAACCACTGACACAGCAAATGACATTCATCTGTTAAGAAGGAAAGGTTGAGAGACCGACACAAGGTCAGTTTCTTTTCAAAGCTTATGTATGCACCCTGTCTATTCACTTCTATTTACCCCCAAGAGATTGACTAGCATTCTTTTTCATACATTCTCAACAATAATTAGAAAACTAAATTATTTCCCATTTTGTAATTTCATTTTTAAGAATTATGAATTTTAGAAAATAATATGCCTTTTATGAAAAGCTAGAAAAACATTGTTCCTAGTTACTTAAACTTGGCCATTTCATTCAAGTTTAAATAACCTTTAATATTCTTTGAAGGATTAAAATGCAAAATAAATGTGAATATACATTAAAAATGGAAATTGTTTATCTTCAAAAGACTAATTTTAAAACTATCTTAATGAATTCTAGGAGGATTAAAGCACAGAGCTATCTGTGCAGCTGCATTAACTCTTCCTAGACACTCGTTCCCATTAAAGCTATTCATATATTCAAAATAAATAGCTATATTTGTCTGAAATTGAAATATTTTGAACAACAAAAAGAAAACTTTTTGCAGATACATTTTTAAGATTCTTCATGTATTGAAGAGATCCTTTTTTTTTCTTTTCAAAGTTCATTTCTTCGATAAGCTAGGTTGATGGATATTCTCCAAAATGAAATATTTAGTAGAGGCAAGCATTTAAAGATTTTAGAACGCAAGAGTATTAGTTTCTTAAGGGCAGGAATGTTGTCTTAGTCTTTGTTTGCTAATCCTTAATATAGCATGGTTCCTGACACATAGTTGGATGATTAATAGATGTCATATAAGTGGCTTAAAATAATTTTCTTTTTGTCCACTGTTAATAATAGCCGACAATTTTTGAGTGCTTGTTATGTACCGGGCACTGTAATCACTTAATATATATTAACTATTTTAATCGTCACAACAGTCCTATGACATCTGGACCACTATTATCTCCGTTTTATAGATGGGAAAACTAAAGTGGAGACAAGTTAGGTAACTTGCCCAAGATGTACAACTACTGTAGTAGACCCAGGATTCAAAGTAGGTAAACTATCCCTAGTCCTCTTATATAATCAAGACACTACACTATTTTCAATAGTAGCCAGTTACTCACTAAAAAGATTTCATGTGTGTCTAGTTTGTTCTGGTGGTCTTAAAATAATTTTAAGATAAGTTGTTGCATATTGTAAAGCTAGTTTAATATAGATAAAATATTTTAAAAATAAATAAAATTGTAAAACAGTCAAAAAGTTATTCTAAAGTTACAAGAAAATATTTGAAGTTTTTATTTTAATGTATTTACTAAGTTGTTACTTTATTGTGTTTACTAAATTGTTACTTTTGTTCTAGAAGTAATCAGGTTATTTGGCTTAACTAAATTGTTTTTAAATATCATTTTTCTGAAGGCAAAAAAAGTAGAATGCACTGTAGGATTGATAAAATATACTGAAATGTATAGTGCAGAGGTTTTGACTTGAACTCTATGAACTCAGTCCACTAACTCACTTAATACACAGACAGCTAAAATTAAGATGTTATGTGTAGAAAGTGAAGGACAAGATGGTTCCTTCCAATGTGCAGGTTCATAATGACCAGTAGAGGGAGGTAACCGAAGTTGTTACACAGATCAAATCAGATCAGTCGCTCAGTCGTGTCCGACTCTTTGCGACCCCATGAACCGCAGCACGCCAGGCCTCTCTGTCCATCACCAGCTCCCGGAGGTCACTCAGACTCATACCCATTGAGTCAGTGATGCCATCCAGCCATCTCATCCTCTGTCGTCCCCTTCTCCTCCTGCCCTCAATCCCTCCCAGCATCAGAGTCTTCTCCAGTGAGTCAACTCTTCGCATGAGGTGCCCAAAATACTGGAGTTTCAGCTTTAGCATCATTCCTTCTAAAGAAATCCCAGGATTGATCTCCTTCAGAATGGACTGGTTGGATCTTCTTGCAGTCCAAGGGACTCTCAAGAGTCTTCTCCAACACCACAGTTCAAAAGCATCAATTCTTCGGCGCTCAGCCTTCTTCACAGTCCAGCTCTCACATCCATACATGACCATAGGAAAGACCATAGCCTTGACTAGGCGAACCTTTGTTGGTAAAGTAATGTCTCTGCTTTTGAATATGCTATCTAGGTTGGTCATAACTTTCCTTCCAAGGAGTAAGCGTCTTTTAATTTCATGGCTGCAGTCACCATCTGCAGTGATTTTGGAGCCCAGAAAAACAAAGTCTGACACTCTTTCCGTAGTGATGGGACCAGATGCCATGATCTTCGTTTTCTGAATGTTGAGCTTTAAGCCAAGCTTTTCACTCTCCACTTTCACTTTCATCAAGAGGCTTTTTAGCCCCTCTTCACTTTCTGCCATAAGAGTCGTGTCATCTGCATATCTGAGGTTATTGATATTTCTCCCAGCAATCTTGATTCCAACTTGTGTTTCTTCCAGTCCAGCATTTCTCATGATGTACTCTGCATATAAGTTAAATAAACATGGTGACAATATGCAGCCTTGACATACTCCTTTTCCTATTTGGAACCAGTCTGTTGATCCATGACCAGTTCTAACTGTTGCTTCCTGACCTGCATACAGATTTCTTAAGAGGCAGATCAGGTGGTCTGGTATTCCCGTCTCTTTCAGAATTTTCCATAGTTTATTGTGATCTACACAGTCAAAGGCTTTGGCATAGTCAATAAAGCAGAAATAGATGTTTTTCTGGAACTCTCTTGCTTTTTCCATGATCCAGCGGATGTTGGCAATTTGATCTCTGGTTCCTCTGCCTTTTCTAAAACCAGCTTGAACATCAGGAAGTTCACGGTTCACATATTGCTGAAGCCTGGCTTGGAGAATTTTGAGCATTACTTTACTAGCGTGTGAGATGCGTGCAATTGTTCGGTAGTTTGAGCATTCTTTGGCATTGCCTTTCTTTGGGATTGGGATGAAAACTGACCTTTTCCAATCTTGTGGCCACTGCTGAGTTTTCCAAATTTGCTGGCATATTGAGTGCAGCACTTTCACAGCATCATCTTTCAGGACTTGGAATAGCTCCACTGGAATTCCATCACCTCCACTAGCTTTGTTCGTAGTGATGCTTTCTAAGGCCCATTTGACTTCACATTCCAAGATGTCTGGCTCTAGGTCAGTGATCACATCATCATGATTATCTGGGTCGTGAAGCTCTTTTTTGTACAGTTCTTCTGTGTATTCTTGCCATCTCTTCTTAATATCTTCTGCTTCTGTTAGGTCCACACCATCTCTGTCTTTTATCGTGCCCATCTTTGCATGAAATGTTCCTTTGGTATCTCTGATTTTCTTGAAGAGATCCCTAGTCTTTCCCATTCTGTTGTTTTCCTCTATTTCTTTGCATTGATCATTGAAGAAGGCTTTCTTATCTCTTCTTGCTATTCTTTGGAACTCTGCATTTAGATGTTTATATCTTTCCTTTTCTCCTTTGCTTTTCGCTTCTCTTCTTTTAACAGCTATTTGTAAGGCCTCCCGAGACAGCCATTTTGCTTTTTGCATTTCTTTTCCATGGGGATGGTCTTGATCCCTGTCTCCTGTACAATGTCACAAACCTCATTCCATAGTTCATCAGGCACTCTATCTATCAGATCTAGGCCCTTAAATCTATTTCTCACTTCCACTGTATAATCATAAGGGATTTGAGTTAGGTCATACCTGAATGGTCTAGTAGTTTTCCCTACTTTCTTCAATTTCAGTCTGAATTTGGCAATAAGGAGTTCATGGTCTGAGCCACAGTCAGCTCCTGGTCTTGTTTTTGCTGATTGTATAGAGCTTCTCCATCTTTGACTGCAAAGAATATAATTGATCTGATTTCGGTGTTGACCATCTGGTGATGTCCATGTATAGAGTCTTCTCTTGTGTTGTTGGAAGAGGGTATTTGCTCTGACCAGTGCATTTTCTTGGCAAAACTCTGTTAGTCTTTGCTCTGCTTCATTCCGTGTTCCAAGGCCAAATTTGCCTGTTACTCCAGGTGTTTCTTGACTTCCTACTTTTGCATTCCAGTGCCCTATAATGAAAAGGACATCTTTTTTGAGTGTTAGTTCTAAAAGGTTTTGTAGGTCTTCATAGAACCGTTCAACTTCAGCTTCTTCAGCGTTACTGGTTGGGGCATACATTTGGATTACTGTGACATTGAATGGTTTGCCTTGGAAACGAACAGAGATCATTCTGTGGTTTTGAGATTGCATCCAAGTACTGCATTTCAGACTCTTTTGTTGACCATGATGGCCACTCCATTTCTTCTGAGGGATTCCTGCCCACAGTACTAGATATAATGGTCATCTGAGTTAAATTCACCCATTCCAGTCCATTTTAGTTCGCTAATTCCTAGACTGTCGACATTCACTCTTGCCATCTCTTGTTTGACCACTTCCAATTTGCCTTGATTCATGGACCTGACATTCCAGTTTCCTATGCAGTATTGCTCTTTACAGCATCGGACTTTGCTTCTATCACCAGACACATCCACATCTGGGTATTCTTTTTGTTTTGGCTCCATCCCTTCATTCTTTCTGGAGTTATTTCTCCACTGATCTCCAGTAGCATATTGGGCCTCTACTGACCTGGGGAGTTTCTTTTTCAGTATCCTGTCATTTTGTCTTTTCATACTGTTCATGGGGTTCTCAAGGCAAGAATACTGAAGTGGTTTGCCATTCCCTTCTCTAGCGGACCACACCCTGTCATCTCTCTCCACCATGACCCACCCATCCCAGGTTGCCCCTCGGGCATTACTTAATTTCATTGAGTTAGACAAGGGTGTGGTCCTTGTGTGATTAGATTGACTAGTTTTCTGTCAGAACGGTTTTAGTGTATTTGCCCTCTGATGCCCTCTTTCAAGACCTACTGTCTTACTTGGGTTTCTCTTACCTTTGGCGTGGGGTATCTCGTCCCGGCTGCTCCCTGCTGCTCCCGGCCAGCGAAGCACAGCCATCGCACCTTACCTTGGACGAGGGGTCTCTCCTCACCGCCGCCCTTCCTGACCTCAGTCGTGGGGTAGCTCTTCTCGGCCGTGCTTAGTGCGTGGGACCTCAGCGCTGTCCTTCCTCGGTCATGGGGTAGCTCCTCTCGGCCGCGCTCTTAGTGCGCGACGACGCAGCCGGCGGGGCGCTCTTAGTGCGCGAAGCAGCCGGCGGGGTGCTCTTAAATTGTGCGCGGCGGGGAAGGGGGGTTTGCGCGGGTCACGGGAAGGCGAGGTCGCTCTTAAATTGTGTGCGGGTCGCGGGAAGGCGAGGTCGCTCTTAAATTGTGCGCCGGTCGCGGGGAAGGCGAGGTCGCTCTTAAATTGTGCGCGGGTCACGGGAAGGGGCGGGCGCCTGGGGAGGGCTTGTGCGCGGGTCGCGGGAAGGCGAGGTCGCTCTTAAATTGTGTGCGGGTCGGTGGGGCACGGGAAGGCGAGGTCGCTCTTAAATTGTGTGGGGTGGGGGAGGGGGGTCGCTCTTAAATTGTGCGCTGGTCGCGGGAAGGCGAGGTCGCTCTTAAATTGTGTGCGGGTCGCGGGAAGGCGAGGTCGCTCTTAAATTGTGCGCCGGTCGCGGGAAGGCGAGGTCGCTCTTAAATTGTGCGCGGGTCACGGGAAGGCGAGGTCGCTCTTAAATGTGTGCGGGTCGCGGGAAGGCGAGGTCGCTCTTAAATTGTGCGCCGGTCGCGGGAAGGCGAGGTCGCTCTTAAATTGTGCGCTGGTCGCGGGAAGGCGAGGTCGCTCTTCGATTGTGCGCGGGTCACGGGAAGGCGAGGTCGCTCTTGTGGGGGGTCTTAAATTGTGCGCTGGGTCGCGGGAAGGCGAGGTCGCTCTTAAATTGTGTGCGGGTCACGGGAAGGCGAGGTCGCTCTTAAATTGTGCGCGGGTCACGGGAAGGCGAGGTCGCTCTTAAATTGTACGCTGGTCGCGGGACACGACTAGACTCAATTTTAGACTGCTGCTGCTGCTGCTAAGTCGCTTCAGTCGTGTCCGACTCTCTGGGACCTCATAGACGGCAGCCCACCAGGCTCCGCCGTCCCTGGGATTCTCCAGGCAAGAACATTAGAGTGGGTTGCCATTTCCTTCTCCGAATTTTGGACTAGACCTTCCCTTTTCTCCATTCAGGTTTCAGGTCCTACTGGTTGATTTTCATGAGGTGAGGAGCGCCCATAAAATGCTAAGTTTTGATTCATGAAAGCCTGAAAGAGAAATGAAAACGAAAGAGATCTTGAGCCACCTTGACTCTAACATGTGTCAAGAAAAGCGCTTGAACCAAACGCAAGCAGGAGCTTTCTCTCCATTTCTCTGATAAGTTCACAATGCCATTGACTCTTCTGATGATCCCTGGATTTTCAGATTTTGAGAATTACATGTTTAATACTCAGGGAAAGAACCTTAGAATAGAGAAGCAGCAGCAGAAGATACTGTGGGTAATATTAGATATGAATGTTTATGGAACACTTAACACGTCAGGCACTCTCCAACTACTCCAAATGCACTAGGTCTTAAAACAATCTCCACTTCCCAGCTAACAAGCTAAAGTTTAAGGAAGTTAATCAACTTGCCCAAGATCACACAGCTGAATAGTGGCACTAACATTTCAAACCCAGGTGGGCTTAGCTTCAGAGTCTACTCTCTTAAAACCAAGAAACCTGGTGGAGAAATGGATCTCTAGAGGAACAGAGGCTTTAGGAACCCATATGAAAATACTCCCTGGGAATTCTCAAGAATATTTAATGGGTACTGAAATGGTAAGGGGATTTTCTGAAATGCTGAGTTCCTACTTGAGTAGGGAAGACAACGTCTAGGCAGAAATTGAGAATAAATTCTAATGTCAACTCCATATTTCCACATAGTGATGAGCCCTGAGGGTCCCTGGGCAATACATGATTTCATGTATTTTATATTTAGGGAGAAAAGCATGTGAGGATTAGCAGAAGTTAGTCAATACTGTTGTACATGTATAAAGTTTCAGTTCTGAAGTAATGAACTAGCTAAAAAACTGAACAATATGATTCATCTAAACCAAGGATCTGGGTTGGAAAAAGGGGACCAAATGCTTATTCAATAAGGCATTTGTACAAATATAATAAGAAAATCAAACATAGAATGCCCAGTGCAATTCAGTTAGTCATTGACATGAAAAGAATTAAAGGCAATTCCCTGTAAGTCTGATGAGATTGTGTTCAAAAAGTAATTTTTCACTTGGGACCCATGCCCCTTAGAGAAAATGTTAAAAATGGTGATTGGACATTAGCAAGACCATCTATAGAAATCTATTTAACTTATAAAATACACAAAATACAGTTTAAGATGCACTTTGAGGCCCACTGCCATACACAACAATTTTTCTTTTCCCTTAAATCATATTTGGAACAAGGCTGAACTTAAGTAAGTATAAATAAGAGAAAATGCATTTGAAAAATCCAACTTAACCATGGCCCAAAGACACATCTTCTCCATCTTTTCAGTAGTGAGTATGGAGATTCTGGCATATGTGAGGGCAGATGAGCTTGTTCAATAATGACCAAAGGGAAAGTGAATTCTTTTCCCTTTGTGTGTTAAAAAGAAGGAAACAGCCTGTTTCACCAAGTTCCACAGCCAAATTTTAAGATTTCTGTAATAAGAACATAGATTTGGAGAAAGGCAGATTTTCAATGACAGAATATGACATGGATCAAACCGGCCTTAAGTCATATACTTCTGGACCTTTCAGTTCTGTGGCAGTAAATGAAATACTTGGTATTGTTCATGGGTTTGCTTTAAGGCATTTAATTTTCAGTTGAAAGGTTCCCAACTAATTAATACATGAGATTCCCAAGGTGTTAAGACACTGGGTGGGAGCTTGTGATGGGGTGAAGAACAAGGATGGTTTGGGAAGAGAGAGCAGGATGACAGGTGTTAATCCAGCCTTCAAATGATTTATGGAGGTAGATCAGAGGAACAAATGGGAACTAGGGAAAGTTACACACAGTGGCACATGCATTCTTTCTTCACTTTTCTCTTTTTCACCACTGGGGCACTCCAGGAAAAACCGGCATTGGAAAGAAGGGAGCCTAGGACTAGCTCAGCAGTCAGTCAGTCAATGTGTTCCGGCCAAGTTGCTTTAGTCGTGTCTGATTCTTTGCGACCCCATGGACTATAGCCCGCCAGGCTCCTCTGTCCATGGGATTCTCCAGGCAAGAATATTGGAGTGGATTGCTATGCCCTCCTCCAGGGGATCTTCCCAACCCAGGGATCAAACCTGTGTCTCTTGCTGCTCCTGCATTGCAAGTGAATTCTTTACTGCTGAGCCACCAGGGAAGCCCCAGTATGCTGTAGGGGGTGGTTAATAGGTATTTCTCCAAACATCAGGATAAAGTATATAGCTACAGCAGTAAAGTGGGTGAAGCCTGGTAAGAAAAGTCCTTTACATTTACATTCTTTGCAAAGATTTTTTATTACAGAAGTGCACAGATACTAATTATTAAAAAGATGAAAATTTGTCTAGGATGAATTAAATAATTAAAGACAGAACAACAGAATCTCAAGACCTGATTTTCAGAATTTGCAGCATTCTAACTAGATAGCTATATCTGGTGTCACTGACACAGTCCAAAAGTCCTGAGAATGCATTTGAATTTCACAGAGAACTCTGACTTCCCAAAACTCTAGAAAGCAAATAAAGGTCGTGTCACACATTTATCCAACAAGAAGTCATTAGCTATAAGCACAGAAGAAAATAAGTCAACAGCAAAGATTAATTAAATTTGTTGCACTAGGAACAATCATTGGAGAAGCATTTTCCAGCTACAACAAAGCACCCTGGGGGTAGGTAGGGAAGTTGCTCTATAAAGTAGACTTATAATCATCCAGTAAAGAACAGAAATTTAAGAAAGGATGGAAAATTATCAAGGACCTTTATAATGATGGCCCAAGATAAAATAGTAATAAAATAGACAGTTGATGGCCTTCGTGTGTGCTTAGTCATGTCCAGCTCTTTGCGACCTCATTGACTTTAGCCCACAAGGCTCCTTTGTTCATGGGATTTCGCAGGCAACAGTACTGGAGTGGATTGCCATTTCCTCCTCAAGGGCATCTTCCCAACCCAAGGAACCCACATCTTTTGCGTTGCAAGCAGATTCTTTACCACTGGCCACCTTGGAAACCCATAAAATAGTACTCACAGACAAACGAGAAAGGAATAATCTAAATAATCAGAGGAGCTTTCATATTAAAATATTCTATGAAGGAATTTTCCAAAACCAGAGAAAGATATTCAAGAGGAGAACCTACAAATATATTTTTTATGCATGCAGATGAATAGGGAAGAAAAAAAATAATTCTCAGTATTGAATTTCATAGACTTACCAGTTTACTGAATTTACTAATAGGATTTTACTTTTTAAGTAATAATGAGAGTCTTCTGAAATTACAAATTAAATCTCCTCAGTATGAGGACATTGCAGCATTTTTAATAGGGAACATGTGATATGTATGAAGATGAAAAGTCCGTGTGCCTCTGTGTTTAAGTGCTAATTTGATTTGGGAAGCTTTTATGCACTTAATAATTACCCCCTTTCTCCTTGTTAATTGGTTCCCTACCCCCACCAGCACCTCCCAGCAGAGGAGTAAAATGAATTTCTTTAGCACTATGTTTAGAATTGTTAACACCTCCTGTGAAGTTATACTGTCCTTCACAATAGGAGCAGCTGGAGGAAGGTCTAACTTTGGCACTCGCTGGGTGGTGAGAAAGAATCCCTGGATTAAAAACAAATGACATTTTATTAAATTTCAGGCATGGTTTTGAATTAAGTAAAATCTAACAACTAAACTTACTACACAGATAACTATAATCTCAGGAAGAGGGCAAAGTATTTGTCAACTGAAAAGAAATAAGAAAGATGAACTCAAAGTTGTGTATTTTTGCATGTTTAGAAGCTCAGTGGTGTCTGACTCTTTGTGACCTTATGGACTGTAGCTTCCTAGGTGGCGCTAGTGGTAAAGAACCTGCCTGCCAATGCAGGAGACATAAGAGATGCAGGTTTGATCCCTGGGTTGGGAAGATCCCCTGGAGGAGGGCATGGCAACCTATTTCAGTGTTCTTGCCTGGAGAACCCCATGGACAGAGGAGCCTGGTTGGCTACAGTCCGTGGTGTAGCAGAGTTAAACATGACTGAAATGACTTAGCACACATGCACACATGCATGAACTATAGCCAGCCAGACCTCTGTCCATGGGATTCTTCACACAAGAAACTGGAGTGGGTAGACATTCCCTTCTCCAGGGGATCTTCCTGACCCAGGGATCAAACCTGTCCCCTGCATTGCAGGCAGATTCTTCACTGTCTGAGTCACCAGAGAAGCCCAAACTCAAGGTCAAAGATAAACAGTTCCAAAGACGATATTTTTACTGCCCTAAATGTTGATAATCAAAACATTTTAAAACTAGTATAGATGATGTCAGCAAGGTGGCAGAATAGGAGTTTTACACTGTCATCTCCCCATAGTGCATCAATTTTGACAACTATCCCCAAATGAGAGTATTGTGGGAGTCCAGTAGGTCAGCAGAAAAGTTCCAGCAAAACAATGAAACAACAAATGCACAGAAGAGACTCATTGAAGGGGATAAGATGACAGCTTTGGTGGAGGGAGGAGGACGGGAGGGAAGGGTAAGCAGACTGTAGAGGTGGTTGTGGATGCTTTGAGCACTGGCTGTGCTGTGCATGTGCAGGCTCTGGTGGTGGCTGGGGCTGGCGGGGCAGCGGCACCTTTTTGAACAACATACAATGTCTCAGCATGGCATTCCAGTATGACTGGAGATCTGATGAAAGAAATCAAAGACTATGCAAACAGATGGAGAGATATACCATGTTCTTGGACTGGAAGAATCAGTACTGTCAAAATGACTATACTATCCAAAGAAATCTACAGATTCAATGCAGTCTCTCAAATTACCAGGAGTATTTTTCACAGAATCAGGACAAAACAATTTACAATTTCTATGGAAACACAAAAGACCCAGAATAGCCAAGGTGGTCTTGAGAAAGAAAAACAGAGCTGGAAGAATCAAGCTCCCAGACTTCAAACTATACTACAATTTACAGTCAAAACACTATGGTACTGGAACAAAAACAGAAATATAGATCAATGGAACAGAATAGGAAGTCCAGAGATAAACCTGTGTTCATCTCTGTGTATTATATTTGGTGTACAACAAATATAATAAAAGATAGTTTCTTCAATAAGTGGTCTTGGGAAAACTGGACAGCTATAAGTAAAAGAATGAAATTAGAACATTCTGTAATACCACACACAAAAAATAAACTCAAAGTGTATTAAAGATCTAAATGTGAGTGAAAGTCACTCAGTCATGTTCAACTCTTTGTGACCCCATGGACTATACACTCCATGGAATTCTCTGGGCCAGAATACTGGAGTGGGTAGCCTTTCCCTTCTCCAAGGGATCTTCCCAACCCAGGGATCCCACACTGCAAGTGGATTCTTTACCAGCTGAGTCACAAGGGAAGCCCAAGAATACTGGAGTGGGTAGCCTATCCCTTCTCCAGGGAATCTTCCCAACCCAGGAGTTGAACCAAGGTCTCCTGCATTGCAGGTGGATTCTTTACCAACTGAGCTATCAGGGAAGCCCAAAGATCTAAATGTAAGACTGGATAATGTAAAAGTCTTGGAAGAAAACATAGGCATAACACTCTCTGACATAAATCATAGCAAGAATTTATTTGATCTGCCTTGGAGAGTAATGAAAATAAAAACAAAAATAAAATTTAAAAAATGGGACCTAACTAAAACTTAAAAACTTTTGCAGCTCAAAGGAAATCATCAAAAAAAAAAAAAAGAAAGAAAGAAAGAAAGCCCACAGGAGAAAAATATTTCTAAACTAAGTGATCAACAAGGAATTAGTCTTCAAAATATACAACAGCTGATATAGCTCAATATAAAAAGAAAAAAAAAAAGTGGATGGAAGATCTGAATGACACCTCTCCAAAGAAGACATACAGATGACCAAGAAAGACATTCAATATTGCTAATTACTAGAGAAACACAAATCAAAAGCATACAATGAGGTATCACCTCACATCAGTCAGAATGGCCATCATTAAACAATGTACAAATAACAAAAGCTGGAGAAGGTGTGAAGAAAAGTAAACCATCCTACACTGTTGGCCGGAGTATAAATTGGTACAGCCACTACAGAGAACAGTATGGAGGTCCCTTTAAAAACTAAAAATAGAGCTACCATATGATCCAGCATATGATCTGAGAGTTAACTCATTGGAGAAGACTCTGATGCTGGGAGGGATTGGGGGCAGGAGGGGGAGGGATTGGGGGCAGGAGGAGAAGGGGACAACAGAGGATGAGATGGCTGGATGGCATCACTGACTCCATGGATGTGAGTCTGAGTGACCTCCAGGAGTTGGTGATGGACAGGGAGGCCTGGCGTGCTGCGATTCATGGGGTCGCAAAGAGTCGGACACGACGGAGCGACTGATCTGATCTGATCTGATGATCTGAGAAGGCCTTACGAATAGTGGAAGAATGAAGAGAAGTGAAAAGCAAGGCAGAGAGGGAAAGTTACATCCAACTAAATACAGAGTTTCAAAAAATAGTTAGAAGAGGCAAGAAGGCCTTCAGTGAACAATGCTTTATAATATAAGAAAACAACAAAATGGGAAAGACTAGAAATCCCTTCAGGAAAACTGGAAACATCAAGGGAACATTCCACCCAAAGATGGGCACAATAAAGGATAAAAATAGTAGAAACCTAGTAGACACTGAAGAGATCAAGAAGGGATGGAAATAATACATGGAAGAACTGTATAAAAAAGATATTAATGAACCAGATTACTATGATGGTGTGGTTAGTCACCCAGAGCCAGATATTCTGGAGTGCGAAGTCAAGTGGACCTTAAGAAGCACTGCTGTTAATAAAGCTAGTGGATGTGATGAAATTCCAGCAGAGCTATTCAGATCCCTAAAGAATGTGTCATCAAAGTCAGCATATCTAGAAGACACAGCAGTGGCCACAGGACTGGAAAAGGTCAATCCTCATCCTAGTACCCAAGAAATGTTAGTCTTGGGTAGTCATGTCCAACTCTTTGAGATACCATGGACCGCAGCCTGCCCTGCTCCTCTGTCTATGGAATTTTCCAGAGTACTGGAGTGGGTTGCCATTTCCTTCTCTGGGGGATCTGCCCAAGCTGGGGACTGAACTGGGGTCTCCTACATTGCAGGCAGATTCTTTACAAACTGACCCACCAGGGAAGCAATCCCCAAGAAGGGTAATGCCAAACAATGTGCAAACCATGCTAGTAAGGTCATGCTTAAATCTTACATGCTAGGCTTCAGCATATGAGAACCAAGAACTTCCAGATTCCATGGACTGGGGTTGCAAAGAGTCAGATATGACTAGATAACTGGATAACAACAACAATGATCCAGAAATTCTACTCCTGGGCAAATATCCAGAGAAAACCATAAATTGAAAGGATACATGCAACTCAATGTTCATTGCAGTACTGTTTATAATAGCCAGAACATGGATACAACCTAAATGTCCACTGATATAAAAATGGATAAAGAAGATGTGGTATATAAATACTATGGGGTATTATTCAGCTATAAAAAAGAATTAAATAATGCCATTTGTTGCAACATTGATGTAACCAGAGATTGTTATACTGAGTGAAGTAAGAGAGAGAAAGACAAATATCATATGATATCGCTTTTATGTGGAATCTAAAACAATGATATGAATGAATCTATTTACAAAAGAGAAATTGAGTCACAGATTAGATATTAAATCTATAACTAGCAAGAGGGGAAGGGGAGATAAATTGAGAGGTTGAGATTCACATATACACAATAGTATATATTTTATATATTGTATAAATAATAATAATAAGAATCTATTGGATAGCACAGGGAACTCTACTTGGTGCTCTGTAATGATCTATATATGGGCTTCCCTATTTGGAGCCAGTAAGTACTGGGTTTTGTATCTGCCTGAGGTTTTAAGAAATGAATGTCTATGAAAAAATTAAGAGAATGACAGCAGTTTTGTGTTTATCACTTAACCAGAGATTATAATGGAGAAGGCGACGGCACCCTACTCCCGTACTCTTGCCTGGAAAATCCCATGGATGGAGGAGCCTGGTGGGCTGCCGTCCATGGGGTCGCTAAGGGTTGGACACGACTGAGCGACTTCACTTCCACTTTTCACTTTCCTACATTGGAGAAGGAAATGGCAACCCACTCTAGTGTTCTTGCCTGGAGAATCCCAGGGACGGGGGAGCCTGGTGGGCTGCCGTCTATGGGGTCGCACAGAGTCGGACACGACTGAAACGACTTAGCAGCAGCAGCAGTGGCTCAGACGGTAAAGCGTCTGTCTGCAGTGTGGGAGACCCGGGTTCAATCCCTGGGTTGGGAAGATCCCCTGAATAAGGAAATGAAAACCCACTCCAGTACTCTTGCCTGGAAAATTCCATATACTGAGGAGCCTGGTAGGCTACAGTACATGGAGTTGCAAAGAATCGGACATGACTTCACTTTCACTTTCAATGATCTATATGGGATGGAGTCTAGAAGACAGTGAGCGAGTGAGCGAGTGAGCGAGTGAGCGAGTGAGCGAGTGAGCGAGTGAGCGAGTGAGCGAGTGAGCGAGTGAGCGAGTGAGCGAGTGAGCGAGTGAGCGAGTGAGCGAGTGAAGTCGCTCAGAGTGAAGTCTTTGCGAGTCCATGGACTGTAGACCACCAGGCTCCTCAGTCCATGGAAGTTTTCAGGCAAGAATACTGGAGTGGGTTGCCATTTCCTTAGAAGACAGTAGGTGTATTTATATATATGATTGATTCACTTTGCTGTACAGAAGGAACTAGCATAACATTGCAAATCAAATATGCTCCAATAAAATCAATGAAAATAAATAAAAATAAAGAAAACAAACAGTTTTATGTTACCTGCATTCCCCCTGCCCCAAGCTGGCACAGTTTAATGACAACAGAGAACTTTCAGCCTCTAATACCTCCGATGCGGGAATGTGAGAACACAGGGACTCAGTGCCTAGCTCCCCTAAGTTGTCTGGAACACTGGCTAAGAGATCCACCTCTTTCTCACTCCACCCAGAATACTGAGGAGCATCAGCATGAGCGAGTGGCTGAGAGAGGCTAGAATCAGAGAAGAGCAGCAAGGACTTATAACAAGGAGGGCTTGGAAATCAACAAAGGACCAAGTATTCTACTAACTGTGGTAGTAGACTGTGTAACTTCTTGACTCCATCAAGAAGCCTGCCTATGAGCTACTGCAGATACCTCGCTAGTGGACTGCAGAAATAATCTTTGATATTTAGAAAGGAATAATTTGCTGATCTTCTTTAGAAAATAATCCTGCAATGAACAATATGCCAACAAATTTGATAACTTAAATGAAATGGAAAATTTCTTTGAAAAGCACCAATCACCAAAACTAACTCAAGATGAAATAGAAAATCTGAAAGGAAAATACAGATCTGAAAGCCTTCTTGGTGAATTCTAGCAACTATGGAAAGAGGGACTAATGCTACTACTTTGCAAGCTCTTCAAAAAAAAGAAGAGGAAGGAATACTTTCCAATGCCTTACCAGAGGACAGAAATTACCAAAACCAAACACACAGAATAAAAGAAAACAACAGACTAACTCAGGAAAACAGATGCAAAAATCTTCAACAAAATTACTAGCAAACAACCCAGAAACATATAAAAAGGATGACGCACCATAACCAAATGAGTTTTATCCAGGGAATGCAAGGCTGATGCAGCATACAAAAATCAGTTACTATAATTCAACATATTAATAGCATAAAAGATAAAAACCACAATCATCTTGATAGATATAGAAAAAAAATTGACAAAAATTCAACACCCCTTTATTAAAAAAAAAAAAAAAAAAAACACACTAAGAAAACTAGAAATAGGAACTTTCTTAACCTAGTAAGAGATATCTATTAATACAAAATAACCATAGTTAACATCATCTTTTACAGAGAAGAACTGAGAGCTTTCCCCTTTAAATCCCCTTTAAAATCCCCTTAATATCCGATTTTCCTTAAAATCAGATAAGATATCTGCTCCCAGGTGGCACAGTGATAAAGAATCTGCCTGCCAATGCAGCAGACTCATGAGATACAAGTGACGTGGGTTTGATCCCTTGCTTGGGAAGATTCCCTGGAAAAGGAAATGGAAACCCACTCCAGTATTCTTGTGCGGAAAATTCCATGGAAAGAAGAGTCTGGTGGGCTACATTCAATGAGGTCGTAAAAGAATTCAACATGACAGAGCAACTGAGCACCCATGCACTTGCCACTTATATTCAACACAGTACTGAAGGTTCTACAAAGGGAAATTAGTCAAGACAAATAAATAAAAGTAATCCATATTGAAAAGAAGAAGTAAAATTATCTCTAGTTGCAAGCGATCTTACATATTAAAAATTGTGACAAATGAAGAAAAATTTTATAATACATTAGATCAGCAAATTTTAGAATACAAAGTTAATGTATAAACACAATAAGCAATCTGATAATAATATTACAAAATCAATTTCATTAACAATGCCATCAAAAGAATAAAATATTTAGGGATAAATTTAACAAAATAAATATAAAACATACTAAAAATACAAAGTATCATAGAAAGAAATTAAAGAAGATCTATGGCACCCCACTCCAGTACTCTTGCCTGGCAAATCCCATGGATGGAGGAGCCTGGTGGGCTGCAGTCCATGGGGTCGATAAGAGTCGGACACGACTGAGCAACTTCCCTTTCACTTTTCACTTTGATGCAATGGAGAAGGAAATGACAACCCACTCCAATGTTCTTGCCTGGAGAATCCCAGGGACGGGGGAGCCTAGTGGGCTGCCGTCTATGGGGTCACACAAATTTGGACACGACTGAAATGACTTGGCAGCAGCAAACAAATAGAAAGACACTCAGAGTTCAAGGATTGGAAGCCTTAATATTGAGATGAAAATCCTCCTCGCATCCCAAACTGATTTGTAAATTCAATACAATTTGTCTAAATCTGTTTTATTTTGTTTTGATTTTGCAAAAACTTTCAGACAGAACCTACTGTTTGTATGAAATTGCAAGAGAACCAGGGTAGTCTAAACAACCTTAAAAATGAAAATCAAATTTGGAGAATTCATACCTCCTGATATCAAAACTTGGTCAAATCAGTCACTCAGTTGTGTCCGACTCTTTGAAACTCCATGGACTGCAGCATGCCAGGCCTCTCTGCCCCTCATCAACTCTGGGAGTTTACTCAAATTCATGTCCATTGAGTTGGTGATGCCATCCAACCATCTCATCCTCTGTTGTCCCCTTCTCCTCCCGCCTTCAAACATTCCCAGCATCAGAGTCTTTTAAAATGAGTCAGTATTTCGCATCAGGTGGCCAAAGTATTGGAGTTTCAGCTTCAGCATCAGTCCTTCCAATGAATATTCAGAATTGATTTCCTTTAGGATGGACTGGTTGGATCTCCTTGCAGTCGAAGGGAATCTCAAGAGTCTTCTCCAATACCACAGTTCAAAAGCATCAATTCTTCGGCACTCAGCTTTCTTTATAGTCCAACTCTCACATCCATACATGACCACTGGAAAAACCATAGCCTTAACCAGAATGAACTTTGTTGACAAAGTAATGTCCCTGTTTTTTAATATGCTGTCTAGGTTGATCATAACTTTCCTTCCAAGGAGTAAGTGTCTTAATTTCATGGCTGCAGTCACCATCTGCAGTGATTTTGGAACCCCCCAAAATAAAGTCTGACACTGTTTCCTCATTGATTAGCCATTAAGTGATGGGACCAGATGTCATAATCTTAGTTTTCTGAATGCTGAGTTTTAACCTAGCTTTTTCAGTCTCCTCTTTCACCATCATCAAGAGACTCTTTAGTTCTTCTTCACTTTCTGCTATAAGGGTGGTGTCATCTGCATATCTGAGGTTATTGCTATTTCTCCTGATAATCTTAATTCCAATTTGTGCTTCATCCAGCCCAGCGTTTCTCATGATGTACTCTGCAACGTACTCCTTTCCCTATTTGTAACCATTCTGTTGTTTTATGTCCAGTTCTAACCGTTGCTTCCTGACCTGCGTATAGGTTTCTCAAGAGGCAGGTCAGGTGGTCTGGTATTCCCATCTCTTTCAGGATTTACCACAGTTTATTGTGATCCACACGGTCAAAACCTTTGGCATAGTCAATAAAGCTAAAATAGATGTTTTTCTGGAACTCTCTGGCTTTTTTGATAATCCAGTGGATGTTGGCAATTTGATCTCTGATTCCTTTGCCCTTTGAAAATCCAGCTTGAACATCTAGAAGTTCACGGATCACATACTGTTGAAGCCTGGGTTGGAGAATTTTGAGCATTCTTTTACCAGTGTGTGAGATGAGTGCAATTGGGTGGTAGTTTGAACATTCTTTGGCATTGCCTTTCTTTGGAATTGGAATGAAAACTGACCTTTTCCAGTCCTGTGGCCACTGCTGAGTTTTCCAGATTTGCTGGCATATTGAGTGCAGCACTTTCACAGCATCAACGTTTAGGACTTGAAATAGCTCAACTGGAATTCCATCACCTCCACTAGCTTTGTTCATACTGATGCTTTCTAAGGCCCACGTGACTTTGCATTCCAGTATGTCTGGCTCTAGGTGAGTGATCACACCATCGTGATTATCTGGGTAGTGAAAATGTTTTTTGTATAGTTCTGTGTATTCTTGCCACCTCTTTTTAATATCTTTGGCTTCTGTTAGGTCCATACCATTTTTGTCCTTTAATGTGCCCATCTTGGCATGAAATGTTCCCTTGGTATCTCTAATTTTCTTGAAGAGATCTCTAGTTTTTCCCATTCTATTATTTTCCTCTATTTCTTTTCACTGATCACTGAAGGGGACTTTCTTATCTCTCCTTGCTATTCTTTGGGACTCTGCATTCAATTTGGTATAATTTTCCTTTTCTCCTTTGCTTTTCACTTCTCTTCTTTTCACAGCTATTTTTAATGGCCTCCTCTGATAGCCATTTTGCTTTTCTGCATTTCTTTTTCTTGGGGATGGTTTGTTCCCTGTCTCCTGTACAATGTCATCAACATCCATCCATAGTTCTTTAGGCACTCTGTCTACCAGATCTAATCACTTGAACCTATTTCTCACTTCCACTCTATAATCATAAGGGATTTGATTTAGGTTATACCAGAATGGTGTGATCACTGACCTAGAGCCAGACATCCTGGAATGTGAAGTCAAGTGGGCATTGAAAAGCATCACTATGAACAAAGCTATTGGAGGTGATGGAATTCCAGTTGAGCTATTCCAAATCCTGAAAGATGATGCTGTGAAAGTGCTGCACTCAATATGCCAGCAAATTTGGAAAACTCAGCAGTGGCCACAGGCCTGGAAAAGGGCAATTTTCATTCCAATCCCAAAGAAAGGAAATGCCAAAGAATGCTCAAACTACCACACAATTGCACTCATCTCACACGCTAGTAAAGTAATGCTCAAAGTTCTCCAAGCCAGGCTTCAGCAATATGTGAACCGTGAACTTCCTGATGTTCAAGCTGGTTTTAGAAAAGGCAGAGGAACCAAAGATCAAATTCCCACCATCTCCTGGACCATGGAAAAAGCAAGAGAGTTCCAGAAAAACATCTATTTCTGCTTTATTGACTATGCCAAAGCCTTTGACTGTGTGGATCACAATAAACTGTGGAATAGCCAAAGCAATCTTGAGAAAGAAGAATGGGACTGGAGGAATCAACCTGCCTGACTTCAGGCTCTACTACAAAGCCACAGTCATCAAGACAATTAGGTACTGGCACAAAGACAGAAATTTAGATCAATGGAACAAAATAGAAAGCCCAGAGATAAATCCACGCACATATGGACACCTTATCTTTGACAAAGGAGGCAAGAATATACAATGGATTAAAGACAATCTCTTTAACAAGTGGTGCTGGGAAAACTGGTCAAACACTTGTAAAAGAATGAAACTAGAACATTTTCTCACACCATACACAAAAATAAACTCAAAATGGATTAAAGATCTAAATGTAAGACCAGAAACCATAAAACTCCTAGAGGAAAACATAGGCAAAACACTCTCTGACATACATCAAAACAGGGTCCTCTATGACCCACCTCCCAGAATATTGGAAATAAAATCAAAAATAAACAAATGGGACCTAATTAAACTTAAAAGCTTCTGCAAAACAAAGGAAACTATAAGCAAGGTGAAAAGACAGCCTTCAGAATGGGAGAAAATAATAACAAATGAAGCAACAGACAAACAACTAATCTCAAAAATATAAAAGCAAGTCCTACAGCTCAATTCCAGAAAAATAAATGACCCAATCAAAAAATGGACCAAAGAACTAAATAGACATTTCTCCAAAGAAGACATACAGATGGCTAACAAACACATGAAAAGATGCTCAACATCACTCATTATCAGAGAAATGCAAATCAAAACCACTATGAAGTACCATTTCATGCCAGTCAGAATGGCTGGGATCCAAAAGTCCACAAGCAATAAATGCTGGAGAGGGTGTGGAGAGAAGGGAACCCTCTTACACTGTTGGTGGGAATGCAAACTAGTACAGCCACTATGGAGAACAGTATGGAGATTCCTCAAAAAACTGGGAATAGAACTGCCTTATGATCCAGCAATCCCACTGCTGGGCATACACACTGAGAAAACCAGAATTGAAAGAGACACGTGTACCCCAGTGTTCATAGCAGCACTGTTTACAATAGCCAGGACTTGGAAGCAACCTAGATGTCCATCCACAGATGAATGGATAAGAAAGCGGTGGTACATATACACAATGGAGTATTACTCAGCCATTAAAAAGAATACATTTGAATCAGTTCTAATGAGGTGGATGGAACTGGAGCCTATTATACAGAGTGAAGTAAGCCAGAAACAAAAACACAAATACAGTATACTAACGCATATATATGGAATTTAGAAAGTTGGTAACAATAAACCAGTTTACGAGACAGCAAAAGAGACACGGATGTATAGAACAGTCTTTTGGACTCTGGGAACGGGAGAGGGTGGGATGATTTGGGAGAATAGCATTGAAATATGTATAATATCATATCAGAAACGAGTTGCCAGTCCAGGTACAATGCCTGATACCGGATGCCTGGGGCTGGTGCACTGGGACGACCCAGAGGGATGGTATGGGGAGGGAGGAGGGAGGAGGGTTCAGGATGGGGAACACATATATACTTATGGTGGATTAATTTTGATGTATGGCAAAAGCAATACAATATTATAAAGTTAAACAAAATAAAATTTAATAAAAAATAAATAAGTAAATAAAATATACAAGTAAAAAAAAAAAAAGAAAGAAAATTCTGAAAGAGATGGGAATACCAGACCACCTGATCTGCCTCTTGAGAAATCTGTATGCAGGTCAGGAAGCAATGGTTAGAACTGGACATGGAACAACAGACTGGTTCCAAATAGGAAAAGGACTTCGTCAAGGCTGTATATTGTCACCCTGTTTATTTAACTTATATGCAGAGTACATCATGAGAAACGCTGGACTGGAAGAAACACAAGTTGGAATCAAGATTGCTGGGAGAAATATCAATAACCTCAGATATGCAGATGACACCACCCTTATGGTAGAAAGTGAAGAGGAACTGAAAGGCCTCTTGATGAAAGTGAAAGTGGAGAGTGAAAAAGTTGGCTTAAAGCTCAACATTCGGAAAACGAAGATCATGGCATTCGGTCCCATCACTTCATGGGAAATAGATGGGGAAACAGTGGAAACAGTGCCAGACTTTATTTTTATGGTCTCCAAAATCACTGCAGATGGTGACTGCAGCCATGAAATTAAAAGACGCTTACTCCTTGGAAGGAAAGTTATGACCAACCTAGATAGCATATTCAAAAGCAGAGACATTACTTTGCCAACAAAGGTTCGCCTAGTCAAGGCTATGGTCTTTCCTGTGGTCATGTATGGATGTGAGAGCTGGACTGTGAAGAAGGCTGAATGCCGTAGAATTGATGCTTTTGAACTGTGGTGTTGGAGAAGACTCTTGAGAGTCCGTTGGACTGCAAGGAGATCCAACCTGTGCATTCTGAAGGAGATCAGCCCTGGGATTTCTTTGGAAGGAATGATGCTAAAGCTGAAACTCCAGTACTTTGGCCACCTCATGTGAAGAGTTGACTCATTGGAGAAGACCCTGATGATGGGAGTGATTGGGGGCAGGAGAAGGGGACGCCAGAGGATGAGATGGCTGGATGGCATCACTGACTCCATGGATGTGAGTCTCAGTGACCTCCAGGAGTTGGTGATGGACAGGGAGTCCTGGCGTGCTGAGATTCATGGGGTCGCAAAGAGTCGGACACGACTGAGCGACTGATCTGATCTGATCTGATACCTGAATGGTCTAGTGGTTTTCCTTACTTTCATCAATTTGAGCCTGAATTTGGCAATAAGGAGCTCATGATCTGAGCCACAGTCAGCTCCTGGTCTTGTTTTTGCTGACCATATAGAGCTTCTCCATCTCCTGAGGATTGACACATATATCCACAAAATACAATTGGGAGTCCAGAAATGAACATTTACATTTATGTTCAACTAATTTTCTACAAAGATACAAAGACAATTCAAACAGGCATAAAGAGTCATTTAATTTTTTTTTAATTAATTAATTAATTTGGCTGTGTTGGGTTTCAGGCTTCTCTGGTGGCTCAGCTGGTAAAGAATCTGCCTGCAATGTGGGGAACCTGGATTTAATCCCTGGGTTGGGAAGATCCCCTGAATAAGGGAACTACTACACACTCCAGTATTCTGGCCTGGAGAATTCCATGGACTGTGTAGTCCACGGGCTCAGAAAGAATGGGACATGACTGAGTGACTCACTTTCACTCTCACTTGTCTCTCAGCTGAGGCATGTGGGATCTTTCATTATGGCCTGTGCAGTCCAAAGTGTGGGCTCTTATTTGTGGCTTATGGACTACTTGCCCCATGGTATCTGGGCTCCTAATTTTCCCCACAAGGGATTGAACCTGTGTTGCCTGCATTGGCAGGTAGATTCTTAACCATTGGACCACCAGGCAGAAGTCCCATGAAGATCCTTTTTAAAATTATTGAAAATATTCTAAAATTATGAGGATGATTGAATAACTCCATAACATTACTAAGAATCACTTAATTGTACACTTATAAGTGAATCAGAGAAGACAATGGCACCCCACTCCAGTACTCTTGCCTGGAAAATCCCATGGATGGGAGGAGCCTGGTGGGCTACAGTCCATGGGGTCGCTAGGAGTCGGACACAATTGAACGACTTCATTTTCATTTTTCACTCTCATGCATTGGAGAAGGAAATGGCAACCCACTCCAGTGTTCTTGCCTGGAGAATCCCAGGGACGGGGGAGCCTGGTGGGCTGCTGTCTATGGGGTTGCACAGAGTCAGACACGACTGAAGCGACTTAGCAGCAGCAGCAGCAGCAGCAGCAGCAGTAAGTGAATATCTTGGTATGCAGATTGTTACTTGATAAAAATGTTGAACAATCAACCGATTTGACTTCAAACATAAAGATATTCCTTTTTAGAATAAAAAGACAACAACTGATGATTTTTAAGGGTGGAGAAAAGAGAGGGATATTTGGGTGTTTCAAATTTTTGATAGTTGAAATCATATATGTAAATGCATGTTTCATTTTACAGATTGAGAAACTGAGGGAGATTTTCAGTAAATTCCTTGTGCACCAACGAGTTCTAATGATATTTTGGTCACTGCCAGCATTAACTGACTGAGGAAGTCAAAAAGAGGATCACTCAAGTCATTGTGGGAAGCAAAGGCAAAGATTAGAGGGAGGCCTTCTAGATTTGTTTCAGATCAGCACACATTTGGATGCTTTTAATACTGAACATTTATTAAATGCAAGCAGTCCACTGGGGCAGAGAGAATCTCGAGCTATTTGTGGTCTCCAGCTCCCTGGTCTGAAAAACTGGATTGAGTATCAGTGTATTCTACTCGAGGCTTAAGAACTCTGAATTTATGAAATTGGAAACAGATATTTGCATCACTTTGCACAATTATTCATCCATAACATGGATATAAGTGTTTTCAGTATAGTCTCCATTAGAGTGGTATAATGTAAAAGATAAATCCCTAGCATATTCTAGAGAGATTCACCTTTTTATGAACCAAATATAGATTTGTGAGTTAGTGTCAATTACCTTATCTCTAAGTCCCATGAACTCTGAGCTTTATATAATAGAAGCAGCATAATGTTACCAGAACCTGAAATCATGCTTTTCTGGGATGTTCTGATGGCAGAGAGTACAAAGAAATGACTTCTCTGGAATTGTTCCAGGATAGCATGCTGTCAGGGCAATCTGAAGATAATATGCACAGTCCAGTGAAGGCTGCATAATTGCCCATGTGCTATTTTTAACTTACTCTCATGAGTTACATCATTGGCAGTGATAAGCTATTACAATGTGCTCAGATACACATTAAAAATGATTAACTGAGTGTCATAGACTCAGTGATATGATATATTTAAAATTTTGAAGGTTGAGCATTGTCTCCAGTGCTCTTGCCTGTAGTGCTCTTTGTTACTTCTCATGTCACGCCATTATTAGGAGAGATGACAGAAAATGGAATGCAGGGAGAAATCAAGTCACTCAGATCATTGCTAGATGCCAAGGTCAGTGCAAGGTGAGTGACTGCCAAGGGTTCTTTATATTCTGATAAACATAAAAGTGCTTTCTCCCCTTCAACTCTAAACAGCTCATTGATATGTGCTTTTCTTACACCTGCAACAGTCATGGTGATATTTATTTTCTTCAGAGACTTTCCTCCTATGACTATTAAAACAAAGCTTCACTTAATAATCAATACAATGTTCATTATCTGAGAATAAATCGTCAATGGCATAGAATCATGAATGAGCAAGATTGTTAATATGTTACATTCCTGTTGTCCCAGCCTGTCTAGTGTCCTCAGTTTGTTTTTCTCACCTAAAGAACTTCCCCTTCTACTTCATCTTCTCCCTTCAAGCTGGAGGAATTTCAGATATAAGCCAAGTAGATGAGCCTTTTATTTTAAGTGTGTGTACATTCTCGGCTTCCTTGAAATAATTCATGAGTCTGGATAAGAGTGAAAGAGAGAGGTAATGAAATGCCCACATGATGTTAGAAGTGAAAGGTTGAAAATGAAGGTCTCCATCATGAGCTGGAGTCTATACTTTATAGCTCCTTAACAGGTCTTCAAATCGGGGATTAACTTGAGGGGTCCATTCCAGCACAAACTAATTTTTGAACTGACCCATGCTTCTCTTCACTGAGCTTTCATTAGGCTTTATAAGACTCTTTAAAGTACCATTTTAAAACTGCTTAGAAGAATTAAACTGCCTATTTAAAATACTGTTTAAGAACTGTTCAGAAGAATTAAACTGGGCATCATTTCATGGTAAATAGATGAGGAAACAGTGCCAGACTTTATTTTGGGGGCTCCAAAATCACTGCAGATGGTGACTGCAGCCATGAAATTAAAAGACGCTTACTCTTTGGAAGGAAAGTTATGACCAACCTAGATAGCATATTGAAAAGCAGAGACAGTACTTTGCCAACAAAGGTCCATCTAGTCAAGGCTATGGTTTTTCCAGTGGTCATGTATGGATGTGAGAGTTGGACTGTGAAGAAAGCTGAGTGCCAAAGAATTGATGCTTTTGAACTGTGGTGTTGGAGAAGACTCTTGAGAGTCCCTTGGACTGCAAGGAGACCCAACCAGTCCATTCTGAAGGAGATCAGCCTTGAGTGTTCTTTGGAAGGAATGATGCTAAAGCTGAAACTCCAGTACTTTGGCCACCTCATGTGCAGAGTTGACTCATTGGAAAAGACTCTGATGCTGGGAGGGATTGGAGGCAGGAGGAGAAGGGGACAACAGAGGATGAGGTGGCTGGATGGCATCACTGACTTGATGAACGTGAGTCTGAGTGAACTCCTGGAGATGGTGACGGACAGGGAGCCTGGCGTGCTGTGATTCATGGGGTTGCAAAGAGTCGGACACGACTGAGAGACTGAAACTGAACTGAACTGAAAGTTGTGTTAACTAGGATATCCTTGCAACACTGTGATTCTGGGCTAAAATGAGCCTTTTTAAAATACATTATTCTAGGTTAGGTTAATTTCAAGGCCTAACTGGTCCTAAGGACAACTCCAGGCTAACAATCTGGAATTCTCTATGTGCTCTGAAGGCGTTTTGGACCCGAGTGTATGAAGCTCTCAAGGAAGCCAGGACATCCTTCATCGCTGGTCTGGTGCCCTCAGGTCTGCACTGAGGAGCTAGCCAGATTAGTTCAATTCCAAGTGGTGTCAGTGACCTGCAGCAAAAGGAAGTAAATTCAGGTATTTTGATTTCTAAGAAAGAAACCTCACAATGTTTGCAAAGGCAGTAATTGAATACTATCCACTCTGAGATCATATTCATAGATTCCATCCTACCTCCCTGACTTTCTGACCTTGAGAAAGTATCTAACCTTTCAATGGCTCAGTTTGCTGTGCTATAAAATGATGATAACAATATCCTCCTTCAAAGAGTGATATTTTTTTTCTTTTTTGGCCATGCTACATGGCTTGTGGGATCTTAGTTCCCTGACCAGGGACTGAACCCAGGACCTCAGCATTGAAAGCACAGAGTTCTAACCACCAGACCACCAGGGAATTCCCTTCAGAGAGTGATTTTGATGATTAAATGAAATTATGCATATATGCCAGAGTCTGGCACATAAGTTTGCAACAAAGGCTTATATGTGTTAGTGCCAGGACAAATATTTGTGTCATTTATATTGTTTTTGGTGATGGTTTAAAGCATGAGATTCAAGATTCAAAAGAACAGATTAGCAGACTCAGAGGAGTCTATGACCTATATCTCAGATAAACCTTATCTGCCTCATTGGGAAGTAAATCCTGTTGCCGTGCAGTCCGAGGCTTGGCTGGCTGCCCTCCGAGAACAGCTTGTGTCCTGTAGCTCTCACTGGTTAGCTCCCTGCAGCTCTCAGGGAGACGAACGTCTTGAGATGCATTTGTTCACCTGGGGCATTCCAAACTGAGTGAAACAGCACAAAAGTGGTACTTCTTAGCCAAGACATGGAAACAACCTAAGTGTCCCTATCAGTGGATGAGTGGATAAAGAAGACATTCAGCCACGAGAAGAAAACCCAGTCATTTGTGACAAAACATGAAACTTGAGGGCATTTTGCAAAGTGAAGTAAGTCAGAGAAAGATAAATATTGTAGATCTCACTTATATTCGGAATCTTAATTAAAAAAACAAAACAAAATTCTTAGAAACAGAATAGTTAGTGGTTGTCAAGGGCAAGACGTAGAGGTTAGTAGGGGAAATAGTTGAATGTGGTCAAAGGGTACAAACTTCCAGTTATAAGATGAATAAGTCCTGTGGATCTAATGTGCAGCATGGTGACTATAGTTAATATTGTCTAGTATATTTGGAATAAGTTCTTCCCAGGTGGTGCCAGTGGTAAAGAACTTATTTACCAATGCAGGACACTTAAGAGATGTGGGTTCATTCTCTGGGTGGGGAAGATCTCCAGGAGGAGAGCATGGCAACCCATTCCAGTATTCTTGCCTGGAGAATCCCATGGACAGAGGAGCCTGATAGGCTATAGTCCATAGGGTCACAAGAGTCAGACACAACTGAAGTGACTTAGCAGCAGCAGCATATGTGAAATATGAGAATAAATTTTAAAAGTTCTTGTCATACAAAAAAGTCTGTAACTATATGAGTTGATGAATGTATTAACTCACTTGCTGTAATCATTTTGCAACATACACATGTATCAAATAATTACATTGTATACCTCTTTAATTAAAATAGAACTGACATACAACATTATGTAAATTTAGGTATTGATTTGATACATGTATATATTGCAATAAGATTATTACTGGAGCATTAACACCTCTATCATGTCAAATAATCATCATTTCTCTTTTTGTAATGAGAACATGTAAGATATAAATTTAAGTCTCTTAACAACTTTTATAATGCTAAGTATTGTTGATAATCACAATGCTGTGCATGAGATCTCCAGAATTTATTCATCTTCTAACTGCAGTTTGTATCTTTTGACCAGCATGTCTTCAAAGCCCCCTGAACCCAACGCCCTGTTAACCATCAATCTACTCTGTTTCTATGAGTTCTGACTTTTTAGATTCTATATCTAAGTAATATAGTACCATATTTGTCTTTTTCTGTTTGATTTGTCTCACTTAGCATACTGTCCTCATGTTTTATCCATGTTTGCAAATGACTGGATTTCCTTCTTTCTCGTGGCTGAATAATATTCCGTTCTCTACATACATACCACATCTTCTTGACCCATTCAGCCACTGAATGAAGTCAGTCAAGGTTATTGTGAAAAAATGCTGCAATAAACATGAGAGTACAGACATCTTTATTTTTAGATATTCTTTTTCATTTCCTTTGGATATATATCACAAGTGGGATTGCTGGATCATATGGGAGTTTTGTTTTAAATTTTTTTGCGGAAACTCCATACTGTTTTCCATAGTGGCTGCACCAACTTACAATCCTACCAATAGTGAACAGAAGTTTTTTTTTTTCTTTCACATCCTCATCAATATTTGCTATCTCTTGTCTTTCTGATGATAGCTATTCTAACAAGTGTGATTTAATATCTCATTGTGAGATATACGTGTGTATATATATATATATTCTTATATATAAGATCACATCATCTAAAAATAAGGATAATTTTACTTTTTCTTTTCCAATTTGACTGCCTTCATTTCTTTATTTTACCTAATTGCTCTAAGTAGGACTTCTAGTACCATGCTGAATGAGAGAGAGAAAAGGAGAGGTGAGAATTTTTAAGATCTACTCTCTCAGCAACTTTCAAGTATATAACACAGTATTGCTACATATAGTCACTACACTGCACATTAGATTCCCAGAACTTGTCTTATATATTTGTACTTTTTGAATACCTTTATCCATTCCCTTCAACCTCATCCCTCAACCCTAGCAACCACCAATCTATTTTCTATTTCTGAGTCCTGGGTTTGTTTTTTTGTGTTTTTTTTTTTAGATTCCACATACAAGTGAGGCGATATGGTATATGTCTTTTCTGTATCCTGCAATTTTACTAAATTTGTTTATTGATTCTGTTTTTAGTGGAATCTTCAGGATGTTTTGTGTATAAGATCATGTCATCTGCTAATGGAAACAATTTTGCTCTTTCCTCTCTGAATTGAATGCCTTTTATTTCTTATTCCCTGACTAGTCTAGCTAGGGCTTCCAATAATACACTGAACAGGAGTAATAAGAGTGGGAACCCTTGTCTTGCTCCTGATCTTAGAGGGAAAGCTTTGATCTTTCACAACTGCGTATAGTGTTACCTGTGGTTTGTCATATATGACTTTCATTATGTTGAAGTATATTCCTTCTATGTTAGTTTGCTGAGAGTTTTTGATCATTAAAGGATGCTGACTTTTGTCATATACTTTTTCTGTATCTACTGATATGATCATATGATTTTTTCTTTCATTCTGTTAATGTGGTGTATCATACTTATTGTTTCGCATATGCTGAATCATACTTGGATGCCAAGAATGACTCCCACTTGCCCTGATGTATGATCCTTTTAATGCATTATTTAATTCATTTTGTTGTATTTTGCTGATAATTTATATTCATCAGGGTTATCAGCCTATAGTTTTCTTCTCTTATGGTGTCCTTGTTGTTGTTTAGTCACTAAATCATGTCCAACTCTTTTTCATCCCCAAGAACTGTGGTCCACGAAGCTCCTCTTCCCATGGGAGCTCCCAGGCAAGGATACTAGAGTGAGTTGCCATTTCCTCCTCCAGGGTACCTTCTCAACCCAGGGACTGAACCCACATCTCCTCCATTTCCTGCATTGCAGGTGGATTCTATACCACTGCGCCAACAGACATTCCTTACTTGACTTTTATATCAGGATAAAACTGGCCTAGAAAAAGCAGTTTGGGAGTATGTATTACTCTTCAATTTTTTTGAAGAGGGTGATAAGGACTGACATTAATCATTCCTTAAATATTTGGTGGAATTCACCAGTAAAACTTTCTGATCCTGGTTAGTATCAGGACTTTTAAAGCTCCCGAGGTGGTGCAAATATCAGCCAGGATGGAGAACCACTGTTTGAGAGCTTCGATACCTCTATCTAGAATGTGACAGAGGTGTCCCTCCAGTTCTTTGTTTACCCTACTGGTAGAATAACCTTTCTTAAATATAAACTTTTTGTGACATTCTAATACTTTTAATATATCCCTATGGAAGGCAATGGCACGCCACTCCAGTACTCTTGCCTGGAAAATCCCATGGGCGGAGGAGCCTGGTAGGCTGCAGTCCATGGGGTCGTTAAGAGTTGGACACGACTGAGTGACTTCACTTTCACTTTTTCACTTTCATGCATTGGAGAAGGAAATGGCAACCCACTCCAGTGTTCTTGCCTGGAGAATCCCAGGGATGGGGGAGTTTGGTGGGCTGCCATCTATGGGGTCACACAGAGTCAAACACGACTGAAGTGACTTAGCAGCAGCAGCATGGCTCTCTATCACTGCAATCCCAAACATGGATGGTCTTCATTATCTTTCCCTCCAACTCTACATTTGTCACTTTCTTCTCAAACTACCATACTGGGTAGCCATATTGACCTTAGTGTCATTTCTAAGATGAGTCACTCTCCCTCATAATTCTATGCCTGATATAATAACTTCCTCAGCTTAGAATACTTGCTCCCATTGGTGTATCTGGCTAACTCTAACTTGTTCTTCCAAAGAGTTCCTCCACATAGGGAGAAAATTGAGAATGAGAAGGCTAGAAATGGCCTGTAATTGTGTCTTACAGGCTGTACTGCATTTTTATTAAAAAAAAAAAAAAAAAAAAAAAAAATATATATATATATATATATATATATAAAAAAAGTTCAACTCAGTCACCATCTCAACTGGCCCCATCTTTTATTTACACTGTGCAAATTTTAAAAATCAAATAATTATAAGAATAAATTAATCATACTATAATATGTGGTATTTAGTATTTGACACTTCATGGAAAATAAATGGGAAAACAATGGAAACAGTGAGAGACTATTTTCTTGGGCTCCAAAGTCATTGCAGGTGGTGACTTCAGCCATGAAATTAAAATATGCTTGCTCCTTGGAAGAAAAGGTATGACAAACCTAGACAGTATATTAAAAAGCAGAGATATTTCTTTGCTGACAAAGGTCTATCTAGTCAAAGCTATGGTTTTTTTGGTAGTCATGTATGGATCGAGAGTTGGACCATAAAAAAGGCTGAATGCTGCAAAATTGATGCTTTTGAACTGTGGTTTTGGGGAAGACTCTTGAGAGTCCCTTGGACCACAAGGAGATCAGTCAGTCCTAAAGGAAATCAACTCTGAATAGTCATTGGAAGGACTGATGCTGAGCTGAGGCTCCCATACATTGGCCAGCCGATGTGAAGAGCCAATTCATTAAGAAAGACCCTGATGCTTGGAAAGATTGTAGGCAGGAGGAGAAGGGGATGACAGAGGAAGAGATGATTGGATGGCATCCCTAACTCAATGGACACGAGTTTGAGCAAATTCTTGGAGATGGTGAAGAACAGGGAAGCCTGTTATGCTCCAGTCCATGGGGTCTCAAAGAGTCAGACACAACTGAGAGACTGAACAACAACAGCAACAAGTAATATGTGGTAAGTTTGTCTATCCTAACCTTGCAAGGTTAGGATCAGTCTCTAATTCATCTTTTTTATCTCTAACACTTGTCAGAATCTAAGCTATATAGTAGTTATGGGAAAGTATAACTTTGACTATTGAATGAATGAAGCAAGCACAGACATGTTAAAGCAACTCTTCAAAGGTGTCATTTCTTTCCTCACAAAATCTTTTCCCATCCATGGTTTGCTTTTGTGGCATAATTTAATACATAACAGCTTTAGACTACTTTAAATACATTTGGGGTGTCAGAATCACTGCGGGGGAAAAGAATAGAGTTCTCAGCTCTAAAGGTCTCCATCCATCTATGGCAGTCAAGGGCAAAAGAAGCTAAAGTTCCACCAAGAATCTTCGCAAAGACCGCACCTCATAGGTGATGGTAGGATTGTGTATCTACTTTGGAATGAAATATACAGATGTTTTTTAAATGCTTCACTTTCTTCTTGGAATTATATATTTGTCGCAGGATATTCTGTGCCATTTTCTGCCTGTCTTTATAATCAGTCTGAAATTAGAGACATTACTGCACTCCAACCAAGAGTAAACCCCATATCCAGATAGTGTGATCACACCAGCCCTCTCAGGGGTAATGCGTACACAATAGGAAATTAATCAGACTAGTGGCCATACTCAGACTACATCTATGCTTTTTCTCTCCTGAGTGAATTGCTCCTCTGGGAGCTATAAGCACAGTTAAAAGTGACCCATGTCTGACAGAGAAGTTTCTTTTAAAACGAAAATGTAGAAAGGCATGATCAGTTTCCTTCTCAGTGAATGTGATCGCCCGATGAATATTTTATCATAAACTTTGAAGGTCAAAGCCCCAAACACATCTGGTCCTAATAGAAAAGAAACAGACAAATCATTGGACAAGTCTGATATTTTAAAGGTGATAATTTCACATTATACATTTTGTTCCTTTATCCTTTAACCTCAAATTACCAAATGAATCTTTGTTTTCAGTCCATTATTTCCAATCAAGTTAGAGGCAAATGTCATAGCCTTGAACTCAAATTCTTTGAATTAAACAGAACTTTTCTTCAAAGATCATTCCTAGGCTTGATTTGTTAAATGTTTATCTGTGCCCCATCGTCTCTAACCCTTGCATGCATCTTCTCTCACCTATATCCTTCCCCTAAGAAAATCAACAGACTCTAAAATCTCAAGGTCATAGGACCAGAGAACTTAGTCTTCAGTAACACTTTACACCGTTAGAATGGTAAGAGTGGAGGCTAGGTGCCATAGGTCAGGGTCAAAGCTCCAGACTGCCTTCTTGACTCTTGAGTTCTGCATCTTCCCTGCATTATGAGCCATGGTTAATGGTATCACCTCTTATCTTCATACTGTCCATGTCTAGAAGCAAGGACTCTCCAGAAATTAGTGTTTTGCATAAGGACTCAGTCAAGCTAGAATCTACTGAAGAGATTTTGAGAAGACTTTCATCAAGAGAGACACAGGCCATTGGTTCACTGACAGGCTCAGTTTCCCAGCACTACTCTTGATGCTTTTTTGACAGTTCAGCCCATGAATAACAACCCGACCACCACCACTGCTGAATGGCAAGAAAAGGACACATAGCTACCACCTGCTGACCTCAAATTATCACAGTCATACTCTGAATGCATAAAAAAGTAACATTCAACTTGATTCAATCCATGTTGAGCAGAAGAAAGAGCATTGGTTTGGAGTACAGGGTCCTAGGTTTAAACCTTAGTTTTGTTACTTTCTATTGCCTTTAATTTTAGGTACATCCACTAGCCTTTTTAAACTTATGCTCCTATTCCATAAAATATATAGCCTGTCTAGAATATTCTATGGGCACATATTCAATAGGAGCATCCTCACTCCACCACTCCGGCTCTCTCTCATACTCCTAGCACAAGAACATCACAACTCTGTATTCATCTGTAAACACGCTTTCATACATACTCAAATATATCCTCCTGCCAATACAGGAGATGCAGGAGATATGGGTTTGATCCCTGAGTTGGGAAGATCCCCTGGAGTAGGAATTGGCAACCTGCTCCTCTATTCTTGCCTGGGAAATCCCATTGTTTATGAAGCCTGGTGGGTTGCAGTCTATGGGATCACACGACCCAGACACAGCTGAGGGACTGCCTAACTAATTGATCAATGTGTAATAAACCTTGTTGATAAGGGAAGAAAGAGGGAAAAATGTTCTGAGGAAGAAATGAAGACTAGTGCTCTATAGATAAGCTGGTGATCTTTGCAGCTTTGTTGAGATCAGAAACAGGGTATGTTGGCATTCCCTGGGCAAGTGGGAAGGTTTTTGGAAGATCTAGTTAGAAACCACCTAATGGGCTCTCTTCAGACTCAAGAGAGCCCTTAGGCAATCATCCCTAATCCCATATTTCAGATAGTGCATAAAATCAGAATCCCTTTAAGTGCTTCAGGAGGGTTATCTCTATGTTCTTTTCATGGATAAATAAATGATGAGAAGGTTGCCTGGGAGACTGGGAACTCAAGTAACCCAAGAGCTTTGTCAACTCCAGAGGCAAACAGACCAAAGACTATAGATACAGAAAGACCAGTTCTTCCCAAAATGGAAGACACTAAGCCTGGGCAGCTCAGCAGACAGAGGGCTAAACTGGCATGCAAGCAGAGGAAATGCATTTTTTATTCCTGTAACTGGGATTCCTGCTGCAAAAGGTTTGAGGCAGCCTTGTTTATGCTTTTGTCTTTAACTGCAAAGACATGCCAAGTAGGAGATGCTAGCCAGGATCAAAATGTAGAATCAGTTTACCTAGGCAAAGTTGTAGTCTTCCCCCAGTGTACAATTAGCCCTTCCTAAAAAGTGAGTAGAGAGGCATTTGAGAAAGGGAGGGAGAAAGGAAAAAAAAAAGCAGGGAGAGAAAAGGAAGATGAGGAGTTGGGTGAGGTTCTTCAGTACTAAGAGCTGTTTGAAGTGTTACTTACCTACTAGTCATGATAAAAGAAAACATCCTTCTATGTAAGCTTATATTTAATTTTATTTCTAGTTTCTTTACATTCTGTTTGCTGTAGCTTTCAAGAAAGAATTCTCATTTCTGTTTATGAAAATGCCTTTCTGGGTCCAAGTTAAACACAGAAAACCTGATCCAAGCTTTGGGAACTAAGCTTATATGGGCTCCCAGCATGGGATCCTTTATGAAGTCTAGGAGGGCCTTTTTTACAACCATCTATGTCATATTAATGCCTCTGTCTCACAGAAATCTCTTGAGAAGCAAAACAGTTGAGAAAGCAATAAAATCTGGTGATTTTTGGCTTAATGGGTAGCCAGGGAGTTTGGCTCTCTATCCATCTTCATGAGCTTTAGCACAAAGCTGTAATAAAGACATGGGTAGGAGCTAACAGGAGGGCTCTTCTTGTCTCTCAAAGTAGAAATCACTAGGTCTTCAAACAACAATCCTGATATCAATCTCATAGTTACATTGAACTTCACAGTACACAAAGACCATCATATACCTGTGTGTGTATATATGTATCTTCATGTGTGGATATGTATATGTGTATGTACGTACATATTTTTGTGGATATATGTGTGTGTGGATACATATATGTGTGTGGATACATATCACTTCATGGGAAATAGATGAGGAAACAGTGGAAACAGTGCCAGACTTTATTTTTTGGGGCTCCAAAATCACTGCAGATGGTGACTGCAGACATGAAATCAAAAGACACTTACTCCTTGGAAGGGAAGTTATGACCAACCTAGATAGCATATTCAAAAGCAGAGACATTACTTTCCCAACAAAGGTCCGTCTAGTCAAGGCTATGGTTTTTCCAGTGGTCATGTATGGATGCGAGAGTTGGACTCTGACGAAAGCTGAGCACCAAAGAATTGATGCTTTTGAACTGTGGTGCTGGAGAAGACTCTTGAGAGTCCCTTGGACTGCAAGGAGATACAACCAGTCCATTCAGCCTTGGGTGTTCTTTGGAAGGAATGATGCTAAAGCTGAAACTCCAGTACTTTGGCCACCTCATGCGAAGAGTTGACTCATTGGAAAAGACTCTGATGCTGGGAGGGATTGGAGGCAAGAGGAGAAGAGCACGACAGAGGATGAGATGGCTGGATGGCATCACCAACTCGATGGACGTGAGTTTGAGTGAACTCCGGGAGTTGGTGATGGACGGGGAGCCTGGCGTGCTGCGATTCATGGGGTCGCAAAGAGTCAGACATGACTGAGCGACTGAACTGAACTGAATACATATTTATCCATTGTTTAATCCTCATGGACAATAAAAACTGGGAAATAGTGCTCCTTATTCCTTTTCATACAGGTAATAAAGGGGGAGGCTCAAAGTGATAAAGTGATTTTTTCCTATGCCAATGAGACAGTAACAGGCTAAGCTGGCATAGGAGCTCCGAGCCTGTGACTTCAAGTCTGATATACTTGAACTATGCATTTAAATTATACAGGGAAACTGAGGCACCAGAAGAGATTCAGCAACTTACCTAAGGACACATGGCTGGTGAGAAGCGGAACCCAAACTAAACAGATTGCTCTGAAATTACCAAGAACCATCACAGGGAGAGAGGAAGGGACGGATTGGTAAGGTCTGGTGGCCTGCCTTACATGACTCTATGACACGTCATCCCTTTGGAAACTGCAAGACACACAGTAAAGGCCTTACAAGAGGAGGAAAGGGCCTTGTGTGTGTGTGTGTGTGTGTGTGTGTGTGTGTGTGTGTGTGTGTGTGTGTGTGTGTGTGTGTGTGTATGTGTGTGCTCAGTCATGTCCAACTTTGCAATCCCATGGACTATAGCTCACCAGGCTCTTCTGTCCAGAGAAAAGTGCCTTAAAAGAGGAGAAAAAGAGAAAATGTTCATTTGTCCCCTGCCCACAGCCTCTTCATGTGACCTCGAGTTCTTCCGAAGATTTGTAATGTCTCAGAGTAAGAGCAAATAAACACAGCAGAAGGTTTAAGGTGAAACTGAGCTTCCACCCCACCACAACAGTTTCAAAGCCTATCTTTCTTCATCAGCATCCGCAGTGGGGTCGGAGGCCTCAGCCATCGCCAGCAGGGGGAGCCACAGTGCTCCCTCAGTCCCACCCCTGTTGGTTGGCTTAGCCGCTGTGAAGCACACAGTTCCATTTCAGCTGCTAGATTTAAATTGTGTGTGGAGAGGGCGGGGGTGTGCGTGTGTGTAGAGAGGGTGGCTCTGGAAGGCTTCCATTTAATTTATGAACCTTCACGGATAGCCACACTCATAACTAAGGTGCTATTTCCGGGATCTGACACATTTAATTTTGTGGTTGCCAGGTTTCTTTCATTTTTAGGAAAAGTAGTTACAGCCCTATTTGGAGTTTCCAAATTTAAAGCGGAATCCAAGTTTTTACTCTATCCTTGCTATAAATGGAATCCTAATCATTTTGAGGGCCTCACAGAAAAATGTGTAAGCACAAGACTCCTTTTTTCCCACACATTTTTGTTTCCCCTATATACAATGAGAACAATGGTACCCACTACAAACACTTGTGGGGGTAGAGTGAGCAGCATCTGAATATTACTGATCTTGGCCTGAGATTAGCCTACAGAAAAGAACCTCAGAGTCCCTGTCCGGAAGCTGGAAGGCTATGGAGAGACAGGATGTGTTCAGTTGCTCTGTTGTGTTTGACTCTTTGCAAGCCCATACACTGTAGCCCGCCAGGCTCCTCTGTCCCTGGGATTCCCCAGGCAAGAATACTGGAGTAGCTTGCCATATTCTCCTCCAGGGGACCTTTCCAACCCAGGGATCAAATCTGCGTGGCATCTCCTGCATTCGCAGGTGGATTCTTTACCACTGAGCCACCCGGAAAGCCTCTGGCCTCATGGTAAAAAGCCCTCTGTGGATCCTTTGTTTCTCTTTCGGTTTCTTTCCCTGTATAACTTAAGTGTTAGTTTCTTCCACATAGGATTGTTCAGAAGATTAAGTTACTTATGTTAATTACAGAGGCCCTTAAACTTATAAGTGTCTGATAAAGTTTAGCTATTGTCACTGCTATTATTGTCTTCATTAGGTAGCTTCTGTGAGGAGGAGACAGCAAGAGTTTACATTCGTAAGACAAAATGCTCTGTGAAGTTCTGATCCATAAAAAGAAAAAAGCACCTGCTCTTCTAGAAAATGTATGAGGTGTGCATGCGTACGCAGTCGGTAAGTCATGTATGACTCTGTGACCTCACGGACTATAGCCTGCCAGGCTCTTCTGTCCATGAGATTTTCTAGGCAAGGATTCTGGAGTGGGTTGCTGTTTCCTTCTCCAGGGGATCTTCCCGTTGGGCTTGAATGCGTGTCTCCTGCGTCTCATCTGCATAGGCAGGCAGATTCTTTACCAGTGGGGGGCCACCACAATTTGATTGTAATAAACTCAGACTACATGTTTTCTACAGTTCAACTCCCTTTCAGCAAAGAATTTGTTTGCTTTAGGCCAGTAAAAAGGATTTGGTTTGTGATGTGTGCTTTGCTTGCAGGAAAAAGACCAAGCTGTATGAAGACACTGTTCTCTGAGCAGAAACAAGTAGAGAATCTTACTCTGTATCTTCAGGAATGGGAATGATGGCTATTGAAGATCTGGTCACTTGGTTTGTGAGTCACTGTGAAGATTTAATGGGGTCAGCAATAGTGGTGTCACACTCTGGCTATGGTCTGGGTGATAATCCTTTGGAAATATCAGTGGAGCAAGGGAGGGGTGGCCCATGGCGACTTGTCCAAAGTCACACAACCAATAGGTCCTGCAGTCAGGCAAGTGGTCTTATTTCAGAACCTATTGAGACGTAGCCCAACTTGGACTTTTGAGACATGGTTTATGTTGTTGTTTTTTTAATAGAAAAATATGAGGAAAGTAAAATTCTAATTGTCGTCTTACAGAAGAGAGGAGGGAATTTGCAATGATCCTGTTGTGAATATGGGGTGCATCATGATGCAGGAATTACTTGGTAGAATATTCAATGGGTGCATTCTAAAGGAATCCCCAAGGATGTTTCTCTCAGCAGACTGTATGAGAATCCCATCAGAACAGGGATGACTTGGTATCATTCTCAAGTTGGTCTCTGAGGTTCATAGGGTTTCCTGAGGAAAGATATACTATGAAGAGTTTTCAGTTATCAATAAAAGCTTGAACTAATCCCAAAGTGTGGAGTTAGACCACTGTGCCCGGCACTGTGGTAGTCCAGCAATGGCAACCTGGTAGCTAACAAAGAAATAGTCTATTGTCCAGGGACTTCCCTGGTGGGCCAGTGACTAAGACTGTATGCTCCCAATGCAGGGGGCCCAGGTTTGACCCCTGGTCAGGGAACTAGATCCCACATGCTGCAACTAAAACTTGGCACAACCAAATAAATATTAAAAAAGAAACAGTCTATTTTTATTGACATCATTTGCCACAACATCACTTTGTCAAAGTGAAGAGTATTTTGCTCCTCAAAAAATTATTTATGAAAAATGCATGAATTTGGTTGCTTATTTATGGTGGGAAGTTATTCTAGAATTATGACACTCTCCCTGCAAGTCCCACCCTTCCTCTTCACAGAGGCAAAAGAATAGATTTTCAAAACAAAGCAGTCATGGGAAATTTTGCAATGATTTCCTATCTTATTTTCTGAAGCAGAAGAGCAAAAGAATATATAAAATCATAAAATTTATCACCATCTTCCAAACTGTCAAAATCAAAGCCTCTTGGCAAATGTATTTAATGGAGTTCAGAAAAACCTCACCATGTCCAGCCACTAAAGTAATTGAAGTATTCTTCATCTGCGGTGTCAGGGAGTGCACATGTTCAACAAAGATAACATGGATTTTCCTGCCCTTCCTCCCTTTGGAGAAGGGCAAGGAAAGTGTCAGGCACAGTACAGTGGGTGCTGGGTGACTGTGACCACCCTCCTCACCCCACTCCCAGAACCAGGGCTTGGGCCACAGGACAGAGGTTCTCAACATTATGGAGCCCCAGTCAATGCAGCCTGGGCAAATGCACTATTTCTAGAGCCCGTGGAGGAACTCTGTGCCAGTCTTCGAGGGGTTTGTGTGGCAAGAACAGGATTAATTTATTCTAGTTACATTTCAAGACACGGCCTTCCCACATCACAATACCATTGTGACCAAAAAGTTCTTTTGGGTTTTTCTGTAAGATGTTATGGGCTTCCCTGGTAGCTCAGCTGGTAAAGAATAGGAGACCCAGGTTCCATTCCTGGGTTGGGAAGATCCTGTGGAGAACGGATAGGCTACCCATTCCAGTGTTCTCAGGCTTCCCTGGGGGTTCAGATGGTAAAGAATCTGCGTGCAATGTGGGAGACCTGGGTTTGATCCCTGGGTTGGGAAGATCCCCTGGAGGAGGGCCTGGCAACCCACTCCAATACTCTTGCCTGGGGAATCCCCATGGAGAGAGGAGCCTGGTGGGCTACCAACCGTAGGGTCGCAAAGAGTTGGACACGACGAAGGGACTAAGCACACAAAAGATGTTACAGATGTACATTACTCGTCCATTGGCTGGGAAACTCTGGAGAGTTTTTCAATGCTGGCCTCTTAGTCTTTACATCTTCCAAGCTAAAGGATACCCTCGGTTACATGAGCTTACTCTTTTTCTGTCTGCCATATGCCAAGCAGTTGTAGCTGTTGCTGGTTTTTCCTGACAGGTCTGCTTCCAGTAACAGAATTTCAAATTCACCCCCTGAAATTCCATCTCTTCAAGAACCAAGCAATGTCTCTTTATAAATATTAATGCTGCTTCTTGAAATATAGAATGTTTCACTGGGAAAGGGGTCTCACATTATATCCCATAGACCCTTGGGTTCTCCTGGAATCTCAAGAGTATTTTATGATCAAATAGGTTCCAGTTTGTGTTGCAGTATTTCATTCAGCACTTAAATCTGCCTCTTGGCTTTCAAAGTCATGTATTGCTTTACAGTCTATTTTCACACTTTCATAGCCTTCTTTCTCCAATCACTCAATTATTTATTTAACCTGGATCTAATCCTCAGGGGTCAGGTTAGCATTGTCCTCATTTTTGAGGCAGGAAAATGAAATGGTGACGGTGCATGAGAGGACAGAAAGAGGCACTGTGCTCATCACAGAACCAATTCAGAACGTGGAGTTAGAATACATAGCCTTTCTCATATAGTCCTGTACTATGTCCCTATGTGGACACATACACACACACACACATGTAGATTCTATACTGACCATATAGAAGGTAAGCTGTGAAAAAGTGGAGGTTTACAAAATTATTCCATCTGGTCATATACCTTAGAAATTCACGAAAGAAATATTTAGTTCTCTGTAGATAAATCTTTTCTCCTAACCTTCTTTTATTCTTAGATTTCTTGAAGGACATTGATAGGTGAAAAGCAAGTCGATACTAAGTCACTGTAGGAGTTTATTGTCCCAGTATTAATTCTCCTGGGGTTTAAGCTTAGTGGTCTTTTCTTTTCTTGTTTGCTTTTTTTTTTTTTTTTTCCTTTGACGTTACAGGCACAGAACAATATGGAGTGGTAGCTTGCCTGCATTTTGAAAAATCACTTGGATTAATAATTCAGTCAGATACCTTCTTCATCTCTCCTCTTATCCTCAAATACAGGCAAATCCAAATCATTATATAAAATAATTAGGCTAATGATGCCTCCATCCTATAATCACTTTGACTAACTGCACTTAATTTTAATTTTTTGAGACTCTCTTAGGTAACAGTTATTCTATATGATATATAATTCAGCATCTGCTTTAATGTTCCTTTTTCTTTGACTTTTGCTCCCCATGCAAGGCAAACCTTAGCAGCTAATTGTGTTGAGTGAATTGAGTCATGCACAATTTATCACAGAAGCAGCAAGGCTACTCCCAGAGAGGTGAAATGATACTGGTGACAAAAACCATCTCAAATGATCCAAAGGAGGGATTTCTTTTTCAAAAGTTACATGAAGATGTGATTAATTGGAATAGCAGATAAATAACATTCTTTTTTTTAAAAATTTTAACATTTTATTCTGGGAATCAGTTAAAATCTTCTCTATCCAATCAACTTAGAAAGGATAAATAAAACATCAAATGTTACATGGTGCTGGCAGTTGAGTTGCTAAGTCAAGTCCAACTTTTGTGACCCCATGGGCGTAGCCTGCAAGGCTACTCTGTCCGTGGGATTTCCCAGGCAAGAATATTGGAATGGGTTGCCATTTCCTACTCCAAAAGAACATTCTTAAAAGAAACCAGATAAACCTTATTTCAGTTCATAAAAATAATCATCTCTATTTCCATTATCCTATATCTTTGTTACATCTCTCTGTGCTACCTCTCTTTTCCTTAGGAAGAGAAGAAGCACAGGGAGGGACAGGTCCAAGAAGAGACTATGAGAGGAAGGAGGATCTGAGAATGGCTGGATTCGGGGATAAATCTGTAGTCTGTGGAGGACAATGGTAACTGCTGGTAAAGAAGCAGAGATGGGATGAAGAAGGAGCACATGGAAAGCTATAAAGTGCTGGTTATGTTCTAGTCCTTGGGACGAATGAAGGAGTCATACATAAAATATACGTATATGGATATAGTGGCACTAGTGGTAAAGGATCCGCCTGCCAGCAGGAAACGCAAGAGATGTGGATTCGATAGCTGGGTTTGAAGATCCCCTGGAGTAGGAAATAGCACCCCACTCCAGTATTCTTGCCTGGAAATTTCCATGGGCAGAGCAGCCTTGTGGGCTACAGTTTGTGAGGTCACAAAGAGTTGGACATGACTGAGCACACTGTGTGTGATGGGTATATATATTAATATATTACATTTATTTTTATTTTATCAAGTTTTAAACTTCAAATTATATTGGCAGCAACACAATTGCCACAAACTGGAGTTCAGTCTTATATATAATATTTTGACTGCTTTTTAAAAATTATTATTATTTTTTAGCCAGGATTATGAAGTAGAAGAATCTCAGGAACAAAGAATCTACAGCTGGATAAAAGCATCCTAGTATCCCTGTAATTCTCAAATGGAAGATATTTCCCAGACATTTAGCATAGACATTATATTTGCTTCATCAAGAAGGTCTACTTATATAGATTCTTATGTCTTCCTCTCAGTTATTACTTCTACTAGCATGTGTCAATGACAAAATATTACACATTAGAAACGATGGCATTTTTTCCATCTATCATATACAAGAGGTTTCCATCTGTTGTATACAAATGTCAAGAACAATAGTTCCAAACAAGTCTATCCAAATTCATCTAGCCCAGCCTTTCTATTTGATGTCCACCTGAAGACAATCACACACGGTCATCACCAGATGGTCAACACTGAAATCAGATTAATCATATTCTTTGCAGCCAAAGATGGAGAAGTTCTATACAGTCAGAAAAAACAAGACTGGGATCTGACTATGGCTCAGATCATGAACTCCTTATTGCCAAATTCAGACTGAAATTGAAGAAAGTGGAGAAAACCACTAGACCATTCAGGTATGACCTAAATCAAATCCCTTATGACTACACAGTGGAAGTGAGAAATAGATTTAAGGAACTAGATCTGATAGACAGAGTGCTTGATGAAATATGGATGGAGGTTCGTCACATTGTATGGGAGACAGGGATCAAGACCATTCCCAAGAAAAAGAAATGTAAAAAAGCAAAATGGCTGTCTGAGGAATCATTACAAATAGCTGTGAAAAGAAGGAAAGTGAAAAGCAAAGGAGAAAAGGAAAGATATATCCATTTGAATGCAGAGTTTCAAAGAATAGCAAGGAGAGATAAGAAAGCCTTCCTCAGCAATCAATGCAAAGAAATAGAGGGAAACAATAGAATGGAAGGACTAGAAATCTCTTCAAAAAAATTAGAGATACCAAGGGAATATTTCATGCAAAGATGGGCTCAATAAAGGACAGAAATGGTAGGGACCTAACAGAAGCAGAAGATATTGAGAAGAGGTGGCAAGAATACACAAAAGAACTGTACAAAAAAGATCTTCATGACCCAGATAATCACAATGGTGTGATCACTCACCTAGAGCCAGACATCTGGAATGTGAGGTCAAGTGGGACTTAGGAAGCCTCAAAACAAATAAAGCTAGTGGAGGTGATGGAATTCCAGTTGAGCTATTTCAGATCCTAAAAGATGATGCTATGAGAGTGTTGCATTCAATATGCCAGCAAATCTGGAAAACTCAGCAGTGGCCACAGGACTGGAAAAGGTCAGTTTTCATTCCAATCCCAAAGAAAGACAATGCCAAAGAATGCTCACACTATTGCATAATTGTACTCATCTCACACACTAATAATGTAATGCTCAAAATTCACCAAGCTAGGCTTCAGCAATACATGAACTGTGAATTTCAAGATGTTTAAGCTGGTTTTAGAAAAGGCAAGGGAACCAGAGATCAAATTGCCAACATCCACTGGATCATGGAAAAAGCAAGAGAGTTCCAGAAAAATATCTATTTCTGCTTTATTGACTATACCAAAGCCTTTGACTGTGTGGATCACAAGAAACTGTGGACAATTCTTCAAGAGATGGGAATACCAGACCACCTGACCTGCCTCTTAAGAAACCTGTATGCAGGTCAGTAAGCAACAGTTAGAACTGGACATGGAACAATAGACTGGTTCCAAATTGGAAAATGAGTACATCAAGGTTGTATATTGTCACCCTGCTTACTTAACTTCTATGCAGAGTACATCATGAGAAACCCTGGGCTGGAGGAAGCACAAGTTGGAATCAAGATTGCTGGGAGAAATATCAATAACCTCAGATATGCAGATGACACCACCTTTATGGCAGAAAGTGAAGAGGAACTAAAAAGCCTCTTGATGAAAATGAAAGAAGAGAGTGAAAAAGTTGGCTTCAAGCTCAACATTCAGAAAACTAAGATCATGGCATCTGGTCCCATCACTTCATGGCAAATAAATTGGGAAACAGTGGAAACAGTGTCAGACTTTATTTTTTTGGGCTCCAAAATCAGTGTAGATGGTGATTGCAGCCATAAAATTAAAAGACGCTTACCCTTTGGAAGGAAAGTTATGACCAACCTTGACAGCATATTCAAAAGCAGAGACATTACTTTGCCAACAAAGGTCCATCTAGTCAAGGCTATGGTTTTTCCTGTGGTCATGTATGGATGTGAGAGTTGTACTACAAAGAAAGCTAAGCATTGAAGAATTGATGCTTTTGAACTGTGGTGTTGAAGACTCTTGAGAGTCCCTTGGACTGCAAGGAGATCCAACCAGTCCAGCCTAAATGAGATCAGTCCTGGGTGTTCATTGGAAAGACTGATGTTGAATCTGAAACGGCAATACTTTGGCGACCTGATGTGAAAAGCTGACTCATTTGAAAAGACCCTGTTGCTGGTAAAGATTTAGGACAGGAGGAGAAGGGGACGACAGAGGATGAGATGGTTGGAGGACATCACCGACTCAATGGACATGGGTTTGTGTGGACTCCAGGAGTTGTTGATGGACAGAGAGGCCTGGCATGCTGCAGTTCACAGGGTCACACAGAGTCAGACACGACTGAGTGACTGAACTGAACTGAAGACAATACTCCTTAAAAATGGAACTTGAGATAAGTAAGCTTTTTGTGTGTCTCCTGAAGGCAAGGGAAGAATGGAAAGTTAATAAATAAACTCCAAACTGAAGCACTTCTCTGGGACACAGTACTGGATTATGACATGGACTCTTCAACTATCTAACCCATGTGAGCCCCAGCAGTTGGGGAGAGCAAGATCCCCTGAAATCATGGCAACTTGGGCTATGTTGTGGTAGGCCCACTGTTGAGAGATGGAAACAAAAACATCTAAGTATGTTAGACACCAACAGTGAGCATCATCCTAAAAGATGATGCTGTGAAAGTACTGTACTCAATATGCCAGGAAACTTGGAAAACTCAGCAGAGGCCACAGGCCTGGAAAGTGTCAGTTTTCATTCCAATCCCAAAGAAGGGCAATGCCAAAGAATGTTCAAATTACTGCACAATTGCACTCATCTCACGCACTAGCAAAGTAATGCTCAAAATTCTCTGAGCAAGGCTTCAATAGTATGTGACTTGAGAACGTCCAGATGTTCAAGCTGGATTGGAAAAAAGGCAGAGGAACCAGAGAACAAATTGCCAACATCTGCTGGATCATAAAAAAAGCAAGAGTGTTCCAGAAAAACATCTACTTCTGCTTACTGACTATGCCAAAGCCTTTGACTGTGTGGATCACAATAAACTGTGGAAAATTCTTAAAGAGATGGGATACCAGAACACCTGACCTGCCTCCTGAGAAATCTGTATGCAGGTCCAGAAGCAGCAGTTAGAACCAGATACGGAAAAACAGACTGATTCCAAATTGGGAAAGCATTATGTTAAGTATATATATTGCCACCCTGCTTATTTAACTTATGTGCAGAGTACATCATGTGAACTGCTAGGCTGGATGAAGCACAATCTGGAACCAAGATTGCCAAGAGAAATATCAGTAACCTCAGATATGCAGACAGCACCACCCTTACAACAGAAAGCAAAGAAGAACTAAAGAGCCTCTTGATGAAAGTGAGAGAGGAGAGTGAAAAGGTTAGCTTAAAACTCAACATTCAAAAAACTAGATCATTGTATCTGATCCCATCACTTCACAGAATATAGATGGGGAAACAATGGAAACAGTGAGAGACTTTATTTTCTTGGGCTCCAAAATTACTTCAGACAGTGACTACAGCCATGAAATTAAAAGACACTTGCTCCTTGGAAGAAAAGCTATGACCAACCTAGACAGTATATTAAAAAGCAAAGACATTACTTTGCCAAGAAAAGTTTGTCTAGTCAAAGCTATGGTTTTTTCCAGTAGTCAAGTATGGATGTGAGAGTTGGACTATAAGTAAAACTGAGCAGTGAAGAATTGAAACTTTTGAACAGTCATATTGGAGAAGACTCTTGAGAGTACTTTGGACTGCAAGGAATTCAAACCAGTCCAGCCTAAAGGAAATCAGTCCTGAATATTCATTGGAAGGACTGATGATGAAGCTGAATCTCCCAATACTTTGGCCACCTGATGTGAAGAACTGACTCATTGGAAAAGACCCTGATGCCTGGAAAGAATGAAGCCTGGAGAAAGGGACACAGAGGATGAGATGGTTGGATGGCATCACCAACTCGATGGATATGAGTTTGGGCAAGCTCTGGGAGCTGGTAATGCACAGGAAAGCCTGGTGTGCTACAGTCCATGGGGTCAGACACAACTGAGCAACTGAACTGAACAGAACTGCAGCACCCAGAGACTACCAACAGCTATAAACCATCACCAATCCAGATTGAAGGAGCAAAGGTAAGAGCATTACAGAAGCTCAGTGAAACTTGTCCCTATTGAGAGGATAGGAGTTGTGCTGGTTAAGCGATATACTTGTAGAAATTCAGCCCAAAGCAAGCACCCAACCCCAACTTATCTTTCCTCTTGCCTGTCTACATCATCAGGTGCCTCCTCTTGGCAGAACTGAGCAAGTCAACAATAAGAGGGCTGAAGTGATGCACACTTGGAAATTTAGCTTTCTGGGGTCCAGAACAGAGTGATAAAGGCTAGAGAATCAAACTGAGGTATGTGATGTGAGAGGTCAAATGGAGAGTAACCAGCACATCATCTAAAATATCATATCATCAAAGAATGTGTGAAGAATAAGAATAGACTTCAAAGTCAAGAACTGATCAAATAAGGGAAAATTATAGCCTGGAGAGAATCCTCATGGAACCACACACATCAGTGAAGAGGGAGCTATTGGGGCAGGTGGGTATTTGACCACTGACCACACCAGATAATTTTAACCATCACTGACATGGACATGCATCCCAGTCTCACTGACTTCCCAAATTTTCTTTTCAAAATTCTCAAAGAGGACCTTTACATAAGCTATTCCCTCTGCACAGGCACCAACTCTGCACTCTTCTTTCAAACACAATTAAATATTTCAGGGAACCCTTGACCTCACTAACAAGACCATCTTCACCCCAACACATGCTCTTACAAAACTCTCTACTTTCCCTTCATTGCTGTTTTCTCATAAGCCGTTTTATGTTTAGTTGCATGACTATTTGTTTTCCTCTCATACAATAAAGAGCAGGTATCATGCGTATCTTTGTAACCATTGCATCAACAGTGCTTAGTAAATGGTAAGAACCCAAAAGATATTATTTTGAGCAAAAAAAAAAAAAAAAAGAATCTCAGAACCAGTGCATGTTCTTATTCAGCATGGGAAGTATTTGCTATGAGTCAGTGGGAGCATAAGATTATAGGATGATAGCAAAAATCCCCTTAAAGAAAGAGAAAATAATCTGCTTCTGTGGTTTCCAATTATACCCTCTCAGCTATTGCACTGAAAATAGAATCATGCTTGGTAATTATGGAAGAGATACCTTGGAAGCAGGAGGTATTTACACTAAATGCCAACTCAGCAAGCAATAGCACAGGAAAATTATTCTACCCCCTTTTGCTGACTTGTGCCCTGGAGTCTGACATGCTGACTGCACACCTTCCTGCCCCCCCAGTCCGGAAATCCAAAGGACTGCAGGGAGTCAGCTGCAAGCCCACAATTTACTGCAGAATGGAGGAAAGAAAAAAAAAAAAAAAGATATCAAATCAAGCAACAAAACAGGGAAAGCTTTCACAGAATCAAGTGCACCTAACAATGTAGGTCATCAGCTGCTCAGACTCTCATGAAATAATTGTTTCAGGTAGAGGGTCCTCTAAAAATGAACAATGGGATGAATAAAGTAGCATATCTGAGGCAGGTGTGGAGATGCAAAGGGCTTCCCTGGTGGCTCAGTGGTAAAGAAGCCCCCTGCCAAATGCAGGAGATGCAGATTTGATCCCAGGGTTGGGAAGATCCCCTGGAAAAGGAAATGGCAACCCACTCCAGTATTCTTGCCTGGGAAGTCCCAGGGACAGAGGGCTCTGGTGGGCTACAGTCCATGGGTTCACAAAGAGTCGGACGCGACTTAGTGACTAAACAACAATAACATGGAGATGAAAAACTGGTGTGGATGATGTACACTGAATCTGCATTGCTGCTCCAGTCATCTAGAAAGTTCACTCAGATATGTGGCCTAAAAGTGGAGATGTGCCCCACAGATGCACTGTCAGCCCTCCCAGGACAGGCAACTCCACCCCTCAGCTCTAGCTCTTCTGCAGCTGCAGCTGGTTCTTGGCCTTTTTGCTTTCCACTTGGCAAGAGCAAGTCTGTTCATTAGTCCTGGTGCTCTGAGCTCCTGCTTATGGAGACTAATTAGCTTCCTGCCTCTGGTGAGAAAAGGCCGTGAGGACCAGGTTCATGCCTCTCATCTTCCCACTCCTTTCTTGGAAAATACATATCTAATTTCTTTTCTTTTCTCCCCCTTTATTTTATTTTTGCAGAGCTGTGGAGATTGATATGCTGACAATTCAGCAATTTTAGTGTCCTGAAAAATGTAATGAAGAGGAGAGGAGATAATACTATTCACTAAGGTGATATGATTTTCCAGTGGTCATGTATGGATGTGAGAGTTGGACTGTGAAGAAAGCTGAGCACTGAAGAATTGATGCTTTTGAACTGTGGTGTTGGAGAAGACTCTTGAGAATCCCTTGGACTGCAAGGAGATCGAACCAGTCCATCCTAAAGGACATCAGTCCTGGGTGTTCATTGGAAGGACTGATGCTGAAGCTGAAACTCCAATACTTTGGCCACCTCATGCGAAGAGTTGACTCATTGGAAAAGACCCTGATGCTGGGAGGGATTGAGGACAGGAGGAGAAAGGGACGACAGAGGATGAGGTGGCTGGATGACATCACCGATTTGATGGACATGAGTTTGAGTGAACTCCAGGTGTTGGTGATGGACAGGGAGGCCTGGCGTGCTGCAATTCATGGGGTCACAAAAAGTTGAACACGACTGAGTGACTGAACTGAACTGAACTGAATGTGACTTCAGCTTCTGTCACATTGAGGGTCTGCAAGGCAGGGTTCCTGTCACTGCTTAAATGACCACTAGCCCAAAGCATAGGTTGTGCTCTTGAGTGTCTGGGTCTTCCTTGCCTCTCTGGCTTTGCTTCCCCGCTCCTCTTCCTACAGTAGATGATGAGTTTATCCTGCCTCCCTGTCTGCCCCAAATCCTTCTAGCTCTGGATGAAGCCCATTAATTCCTTTGACTCCCAAGCCACTCAGTGAGTTAATGATTGAGTTACAAGGGATCCTGGTTGCCTCAAACCTCCTCTCCACTGACAGCAGGGCATGTGGGGGGCATGCCTAAGCACCCAGTTCATCCTGTGGTTCCAAAATGGACAGTTCATCTTCTTGCTTTAGAACTTCCAAAGATTTTAAAGAGGCTGCATCAGCATCTCCTAAAGTCCCTTTTGTTTCACTGACAGCTTTAAAAGATCGTCTTCCCTGGCTGCAAAATTACAGATGTCATCTTTAATGATCGATGTTATTTGTCATCCCCGAGGATGATCTCTGGTGAGAATTACCAAGATGCCTTTATGAGACAGGGCTAGGAGCCCAGAGTAAATCAGCGGCTGGTTTTATGGCGACCCAAGTGACAGAGCTGAAGTAATCACGTGGAAAGTGACACCAGACTCTAAATAACACTCCCTTCCATGTCGCCTCTGACCTGAGGCTCATTTGTTCATGTTGCTTTAAGCCAAATATGCCTTCAGTCTATTGTGTGGGAGAGGAACATGCAGGGAATCATTATCTGATGGACAATGGCCTTTAACTCCTGCTGTCAGTAAGCAGCTGAGGACTTATCCTCACCAGTTACTTTTCTGAGCCTCAGTTTCCACAATTGTGAAGTGATCTCTATTTTAGTGCAAAGGTTCTGTGATGCTATGGTATGTCCTTAATGAGAAGCATCTTATGGACCACTAACTGCATCCTTCATTACCAGAATGAAAGCTGGCTGAAAACCACATGCTAAAGAGCTTCAGTGTCAGAAACTATACAATAATACCCTCTGGAAAATATAACCTTGTGATCGGTTTAAACAACTATTCCTGGCCTAGTCAAGGAAGCCTGACAAACACTAATTATGGTCATTAAGTTTGTTTGGTTTCCCAGACTTTTCTTGACATTCAGAAATCAAAGGCTGATACTCTACCTGTGAGTCTTTTGGGAGGAAACCCATAAATAAAAGGTTTTGAGGCCCAACTACACATAGCAACCAAAAGAAGAGTTTTTTCACTTTCCTTTTATATGATGAGAATATACAATATGAGGAAGTGGGTCAGACCAGTCATAGCGCTGTGCGGGCCTGCCCATGACATTTGTAGGGCCTGGGACATAAGTAAAAATGAAGATCTACTGACTATAGATACCAGTGTTTGTGCTCTTCAGACCCTGTAAAGCCTGGGGCTCATAACTGGGGCCTCTCCACACAGACCTAAAAGGTTCCCTGTGTCTGTGTGACCTGCATGGTCCTTGGAGGGTCAAAGGGAGCTAGAGCCTCATCCCTAAGGAGTTGCTTCACTCATACCTGGTGTGGTAGGCTGGATCTTCCAATAAATAAAGGGATGTCAGGACAAGACTAAATGTGCAGGATATGTATTAGGGGGAAATTCCTAGGAAAAAAAGTAGAGAATGATAAAAAGAGGCCAGGAAAACTTTCAAACAGCAGTCCAGGTCTGACGGCAAGGAAGGATCAAGGCAGGCAGGTTGGTGGGAAGAGTTTTACACTCCAGGGCAGTTCTAAGAAAGTCTGTGTGGCCATTAGTCATGCTGAAGATGGTCTCCCATCAGAGGGGAACAGCATCTCGAAGGAGTGCCTCTGCCTGAGCATCACTCAGTCATTGGCTGGAGCAGGATAGAAAGCGTGGCACCAGGTCAAGGCTGTGATGGGTTTCAGAGAACAGCACCTAGAGATTAAGCTCAGCTTTGCCTCCTGCAGTCACACAGCTGCAGGGTTCACCAGGGCCTGCTTCGTTCTCACAAACCTTCTCTCTGGTACTAACTGCATACACGCATGTGTGCTCAGTTGCCCAGTCGTGTTCAACTCTTTGCGACCCCCTAGACTGCAGCTCATGGACGGAGGAGACTGGTAGGCTGCAGTCCAGGGGGTTGCTAAGAGTCAGGCATGACTGAGCGACTTCACTTTCACTTTTCACTTTCATGCATTGGAGAAGGAAATGGCAACCCACTCCAGTGTTCTTGCCTGGAGAATCCCAGGGACGGGGGAGCCTGGTGGGCTGCCGTCTGTGGGGTCGCACAGAGTAGGACACAACTGAAGTGACTTAGCAGCAGCAGCAGACTGCAGCCCGCCAGGCTCCTCTGTCCACGGAATTCCCCAGGCAAGAATCCTGGAGAGAGTTGTCATTTCCTCCTCTATGGAATCTTCCTGACCCAGGGATCCAACCCGCATCTCCTGCATTGGCAGATGGATTCTTTACCCCTGAGCCACCCGGGAAGCTGCGATTTAACTGCAGAGGAAGCTGTTTATCCCTATTGCCAAGCAAGCTACTGGTGTGTGTGGCACTATCTCAGCCTCCAAATGTCAGCAGTGCCACCATGTGGCAAACTGCCTACATTTTCAGAAGATGACCTAGCCCTATTTAGGTTACAGAGCTGCTTATTAAAACAATAGAAACCTACGGAGGGGATGTCATTGGCCACATCGGCCAGTGTCCTCCTGCCTCACTGACCTCTCTGCACTGCAGTGACTGGGGAGGTATCTCCTTTGGAGAAGACACTGGCTCCAAATCAGTCTGCCCCACTTCCCACTGTGATGTGTGCCTTTGTGAAAGTGGAAGTCTTGACATGGGTACTGGATGAAGTTTCTACTAGTGCCAAAACAACTGATCACAAATTCAGTGGCTTAAAATACTCCACTTAATATCTCAGTTTCTGTGTCCCTGCATAGCATCTCACAAGGCCAAAATCACAGTATCAGATAAGTTGCACTCTTAACCAGAGGCCATGGGGAAGAATCCACTTACTTCCGATCTCACTTAGATTACTGGCTGAATACAGTCCCTATAGTCACAAGGTTGAGGTCTCCACTCCCTTACTAACCATCACTTGGGAGTTGCTTTTAGTTTCTAAAGGCCACCTGCATCCCTTAACACATAGTTCCCACGTTTTCAAAGTCAGTATGCCTCAACTCTCCTTCATTCTTCAAACCTCTGACCTCCCTTTTCTTGTTGGCCAGACAAAAAGTTTGCACTTTTAAAGGGTTTGTATAACGAGATTTTAAGGGTTTGTATAACACAACCAGATAATTCAGGATAATCTCCTAATCTTAAAGTCAATTAATTAGTATCTTAATTACCTCTTTAGGTGGCTCACAGGTGAATGCCTCTGCCTGCAATGCGGGATACCTGGATTTGATCCTTGGGTGGGGAAGATCCCCTGGAGAAGGAAATGGCAACCCACTCCAGTATTTTTGCCTGGAGAATCCAGCGACTTCACTTCATTTACCTCTTTAAAGTCTCTTTTGACAGATAACAACATGTTCCTGGGTATGATATCTATTGTACTCACAGTCATAGGCTTTAAGGCAGACAGTCTTTAATGGTGGTAAGTAAGTAAGTGTTAGTCACTCAATTGTGTCCAACTCTTTGGGATCCCATGGACCATAATCCCCCAGGCTCTTCTGTCCATGGGATTCTCCAGGCAAGAATACTGGAGTTGGTAGCTTTTATCTTCTCCAGGGGATCTTCCCAACTCAGGGATCAAACTCAGGTCTCCAGCATTATAGGCAGATTCTTTACCATCTGAACCACCAGGTACGCCTTAATGATGTTGGGGGAATGTGTTTTTTGAACTCTACCCACAGAATAGGTACCTGGACCTAAACGTTCTTCAAAGTTATGTTCCTGTGATGAATGGAAACAGTGACGGACTTTATTTCCTTCGGCTCCAAAATCACCACAGATGGTGACTACAGCCATGAAATTAAAAGACACTTGCTCCTTGGAAGAAAATCTATAACCAACCTAGACAGCATATTAAAAAGCAGAGACATTATTTTGCCAACAAAGGTCCATCTAGTCAAACCTACAGTTTTTCCAGTAGCCATGTGTGGATGTGAGAGTTGGACTATCAAGGAATCTGAGCACCGAAGAACTGATGCTTTTGAACTGTGGTGTTGGAGAAGACTCTTGAGAATCTCTTGGACTACAAGGAGATCCAACTAGTCCAACTAAAGGAAATCAGTCCTGAATATTCACTGGAAGAACTGATGCTGTAGTTGAAGCTCCAATACTTTGGCCACCTGATACAAAGAACTGACTCATCAGAAAAAATCGTGATGCTGGGAAAGATTGAAGGCGGGAGGAGAAGGGGATGATAGAGGATGAGATGGTTGCATGACATCACCAACTGGATGGACATGAGTTTGGGTAAACTCCAGGATTTGGTGATGGATAGGGAAGCCTGGCGTGCTGCAGTCCATGTGGTTGCAAAAAGTCGGACATGAATAAGCAACTGAACTGAACTGATGAAAACCTTAGCAACATAACTCTTAAACAATAGATGAGGATATTAGATACTCGGGGGCCTATACACATGCCTGTCAAGGTGATGGATAAAGCTGCTCCAGGAAGCAGATGCCAGAAGAGGACTGGAACCCCCACCAACTCCATCACTCTGCAGGACAGATCTAGAAGCATCAATAAAACCACTTCACAAGACATTCTGCTAAGCTGAGAAAAATGCAGGACAAAGGAAGTGGGATTACATTTTCAAGACTGCTACTTTAGAGGAATTTAAAGGAGCTACTCAAGTTGATAAATAAGGAAAAATCATGACAATTCAGTAAAATGGAAAATAGTGCAGTGCCAGCATATCCCTACAGCACAGACATGACGCAGACATGAAAAAAGATACTAAAGATGGAGCAGACTCAAATGCAATCTACTTATATACAAATAAAAAGCAATCCACTGTCTTAACTATGAATTTAAGCTACATAATGTGGGGAAATGTATCTAATAAAATGACAAATAAAATATAAGTGATACATATTTTTTCTCAAGCCGACAAAAGGCATTTTTAAGATGAAAAGCAGAGGAGGAAATCCAAAACAAAGCATGACATTTTTTACTATATATATTTTAAAACTTCTATACAGCTAAAAACAACTGTAAAGGAAATGAATATTTTCTTGTTTTGCACTTTCTTATTTCTTTTCAGCTTAATTGAGAAGCTAATTTAGACAAATCTACCTTCTGGTCTCTATCTCTACCATTTTCTATATGTCTCAAATTCCCAATAGCACAAAAAAAAAAAAAAAAAAAAAAAAGGACTCACCACTACATATTCCACTGGTTCTGAGTTTTCATATCTAACTCCTTTTGCCTTTGGGATACGTGATAGGTACCTTTTCTATCAGGCCTTTTCTGTCCTTGAGAATAGGATTCCCATAGTGTAAATTTGTGTTGGGAGGAGGCAGTGATTGGCTTAAGCTTGAAGCCTAATCCATGTACCCAGTTTTGAATGACAGCCTTGATTTTGGAGTTGTGGGCTTTAAGAACCATGAAACACAAAACCTCACTTTGATTCTATTGTTTCCACAGTAACCTCTAACCTCCCTCCTCCACACGAAATTTCAGGTTTCCACAATTTTCCATATATTTTCATGACTGGTGAAATATAGATTGTAGTGGATAAGAGATCTTTAAACACTTATGTTCAGCTTTAGTTTTGATACATGTTTAATTTATTTTATTTGTTCTCACAGTGCTGCAGTTCATTTATTAAAGACTGATTGATAATATCCCTCTAAGATGTTCTCAGGCATGTTAAGACCTCAACTCCCTCGAGGCAGAGATTGTCCTGTATTTTGTTTGTGGCTGTATGGCCAGTGCACACAACCCTGTGCCTGACACACTACAGATGTAAAGTAACTATTTGTGGCATGACTGAACTGTGGCCTCTAAATTAAAAGCTTTCAGAAGCTCGGTAGTCAGCCACATGGCTACCCAATACTTGACATTATCAATCACCTTCATCCTCAACCATTTAAAATCCTTCTGAATGACCTTTAAAACTGTTAGAACTATTCAGGAAGTTGTCTTTATTTTACAGCCACCAAAATGAGCTGATATCTATCTTCCCTATCAGTATTGGTTGTGCGCTTGCAAACAATCTAGGTTATTATGAATAATATGAATAGTACATACATGAATGTAATTTAGTGTCTTTTCACAGTGATTTTTTTTTCCCTGACCGTTCCTCATTACTATCATGGTAAACATGTAAGAGTTACAATGCCAAGCAGTTAGCAAATAAGGTCACATGAACATTTAGAGAGAATTTTGCTAGTTCCATTAATAATCACCCCACAGATGGCGGTACTTCATAGCCTTTCTTTGGCAATTCCTTTCACTCTGTGTTCTTGAGAGTATCTTCAGTCTCTTCAATTTGTCTCTGGGATTTTATCTAGGCCCTACTGCATATGTCATGCAGTGCTTCCATGTTAAAGATGTCATCTTTCCACAGCACTGTCTGTTATATATTCACATCCACTTCTCATTTTTCTCATGGCTCCTTCCCATCTTTCTTGGCCAGAGTTTTGATGCTTCCCACTCTTTGGAGGAATTGACTAAAGCAATTTCCACTTCTCTAAATTGTGTTCACTTATCCCATTATCTGTGCTTAGATCCCAAGGTCCAAAATTTTCTAAGTTTACTATAATTCATTTATTCCCAAGTGTGTGTGTTTACCACCAGGTTAGCAAACTTGGGAAACAACAAGAATAGTCACCAAACATGCTATGAATTTTGTGCTTCATCTCAATTTCCTTGTAACATTGGGACAAATCCTCTTCCAGGGAATCCCTCTGTCTCTCATCAGAATGAATGAATGTTCTGTTGCAAACTCTTATACCTTCAGACATGACTGAGATTCTTACATAGGAGTCTTCATAGTCCCCATAGGGGGAATGGAGGGAAGGAAGTCTAGGAATAGATCTGGGAGATGTCAAATTCTGTAACGAAATCTCAGTTCAGATTTATTTTGGTCTCTTGTCATATCATTCAGTGTGCAGCTCTGTATAATTATTATTAATTATACATATCTATCTATCTATACACCTATCTCATTATATTTATGAATTTATTTATCATCTATCTATATGATCTATCATCTAATCTGTCATCCATTTATCTATATCTATTATCTCCTTATGAAGATTTGCCTTATTAGCTTTTGCTTCACTACTGATCAAAAGTAATATAAGCTAAATTGGAGATTTATGTTTAACATAAATTCTGCAAAGGTTCTTGTCCAGGATCTCCTTTTAAAATAATTATTTTTTTCCACTGAGCTTCCCAGTGTACTCAATCTAAACATAAGAAAGAAAAAAATGGCATTTAGGCCATTTAGCCAGAAATTCATTTTTTTTAAATTTAACATGAATGTGTTTTGAGGTAGCTCTAGCTCTCTTATTTTGTTTATTAATCTTTATACTAGATATTATTTTTCATTTAAGGATTGTGTATATACAACAGTCATGACAATGATAGTATAGAGATTAATTTTATATATTTACATTCCTCAGGGTAAGTTAATAAGATAAAATTTCTGTAGAATTGATTTTTTAAACTTTACTTTAGAGTATGACTCCATAAACCTGATTTATAGGACAATTATGCAAAAATCTTTTTACTATCACTTTGGATTAGGAGTGCTCTAGGAAATAATCTAATAAAATGGTGATTAAACCACAGCAACTCCTCCAAATGAGAGCGTGAGAGCTCTGTTTTTTTTTTTTTTCATAGAACACTATGTCCTATGCATAGAGTTTCACTGAGAGCTGGAAAAATTTCTCTTGGGCCCTAAATGATTCTACCACTAATAAACATACTTCACACACACAGACAAAAAGTATGGTGGTTGCTAAGGCTTTGAAAATGCATTCTAATCAGAGTCTCTCAATCGATTCATGTGACATCTGGTTTTAGAAGGCTTCAAATATATGGACAATAGAGAACTCTTCAAAATTCTCCTCTGTTGTTAATTTTGAAACATTGCAGAGTCTTCAAACAAATTTGCATGAATCTGAACCTCTGCAACTCAACAGCTGTCTAGTTAAGGAAAGTGGGACTGAAATCTTCTTTCATTCAGTTTAAGCCAACTCATTTCTTTGGAAGGAATGATGCTAAAGCTGAAACTCCAGTACTTTGGCCACCTCATGCAAAGAGTTGACTCATTGGAAAAGATTCTGATGCTGGGACAGATTGGGGGCAGGAGGAGAAGGGGATGACAGAAGATGAGATGGCTGAATGACATCACTGACTCAATGGACATGAGTCTGAGTGAAGTTCGAGAGTTGGTGACGGACAGGGAGGCCTGGCGTGCTGTGATTCATGGGGTCACAAAGAGTCGGAAACGACTGAGTGACTGAATTGAACTAAACTGAAGCCAACTCAACTAGTCATTTTCTAACTGAGCTTTTTCTTCTGAATGTTTCTGTGACAAAAGGCTTGATTGGCCTATGAAAAGTTTTTTGGGAGCCATGTAACTCAGAACTTTTATATATTTGAAATCTTTTTGTTTGCATATCTTTAAAAATAATTTTTAAAATGTATGTACCAGGACCATTACATCTACTACTGCAGGCAGGAATCCCTCAGAAGAAATGGAGTGGCCATCGTGGTCAACAAAAGAGTCCGAAATGCAGTACTTGGAAGCATTCTCAAAAACAACAGAATGATCTCTGTTCGTTTCCAAGGCAAACCATTCAATGTCACAGTAATCCAAGTCAATGCCCCAACCAGTAACGCTGAAGAAGCTGAACGGTTCTATGAAGACCTATAAGACCTTTTAGAACTAACACCCGAAAAAGATGTCCTTTTCATTACAGGGGCCTGGAATGCAAAAGTAGGAAGTCAAGAAACACCTGGAGTAACAGGCAAATTTGGCCTCAGAGTACAGAATGAAGCAGAGCAAAGGCTAATAGAGTTCTGCCAAGAGAACACACTGGTCATAGCAGACACCCTCTTCCAACAACACAAGAGAAGACTCTACACATGGACATCACCAGATGGTCAACACCGAAATCAGATCGATTACATTCTTTGCAGCCAAAGATGGAGAAGCTCTATACAATCAGCAAAAACAAGACCAAGAGCTGACTGTGGCTCAGACCATGAACTCGTTATTGCCAAATTCAGACTGAAATTGAAGAAAGTAGGGAAAACCACTACACCATTCAGGTATGACCTAAATCAAATCCCTTATGATTATACAGTGAAAGTGAGAAATAGATTTAAGAGCCTAGATCTGATAGATAGAGTGCCTGATGAACTATGGAATGAGGTTCGTGACATTGTACAGGACACAGGGACCAAGACAATCTCCATGGAAAAGAAATGCAAAAAAGCAAAATGGCTGTCTGGGGAGGCCTTACAAATAGCTGCAAAAAGAAGAGAAGTGAAAAGCAAAGGAGAAAAGGAAAGATATAAGCATCTGAAGGCAGAGTTCCAAGGAATTGCAAGAAGAGATAAGAAAGCCTTCCTCAGCAATCAATGCAAAGAAATAGAGGAAAACAACAGAAAGGGAAAGACTAGGGATCTCTTCAAGAAAATCAGAGATACCAAAGGAACATTTCATGCAAAAATGGGCTCGATAAAGGACAGAAATGGTATGGACCTAACGGAAGCAGAAGATGTTAAGAAGGGGTGGCAAGAATACACAGAAGAACTGTACAAAAAAGAGCTTCACGACCCAGATAATCATGATGGTGTGATCACTGACCTAGAGCCAGACATCCTGGAATGTGAAGTCAAGTGGGCCTTAGAAAGCATCACTAGGAACAAAGCTAGTGGAGGTGATGGAATGCCAGTTGAGCTATTCCAAATCCTGAAAGATGATGCTATGAAAGTGCTGCACTCAGCAGTGGCCACAGGATTGGAAAAGGTCAGTTTTCATCCCAATCCCAAAGAAAGGCAATGCCAAAGAATGCTCAAACTGCAGCACAATTGCACTCATTTCACACGCTAGTAAAGTAATGCTCAAAATTCTTCAAGCCAGGCTTCAGTAATATGTGAACCGTGAACTTCCTGATGTGCAAGCTGGTTTTAGAAAAGGCAGAGGAACCAGAGATCAAATTGCCAACATCCGCTGGATCATGGAAAAAGCAAGAGAGTTCTAGAAAAAACATCTATTTCTCCTTTATTGACTATGTCAAAGCCTTTGACTGTGTAGATGACAATAAACTCTGGAAAATTCTGAAAGAGATGGGAATACAAGACCACCTGATCTGCCTCTTGAGAAATTTGTATGCACGTCAGGAAGCAGCAGTTAGAACTGGACATGAAACAACAGACTGGTTCCAAATAAGAAAAAGAGTACGTCAAGGCTGTATATTGTCACCCTGTTTATTTAACTTATATGCAGAGTACATCATGAGAAACGCTGGACTGGAAGAAACACAAGTTGGAATCAAGATTCCTGGGAGAAATATCAGTAATCTCAAATATGCAGATGACACCACCCTTATGGCAGGAAGTGAAGAGGAACTAAAGAGCCTCTTGATGAAAGTGAAAGTGGAGAGTGAAAAAGTTGGCTTAAAGCTCAACATTCAGAAAACGAAGATCATGGCATCTAGTCCCATCACTTCATGGGAAATAGATGGGGAAACAGTGGAAACAGTGTCAGACTTTCTTTTTCTGGGCTCCAAAATCACTGCAGATGGTGACTGAAGCCATGAAATTAAAAGACGCTTACTCCTTGGAAGGAAAGTTATGACCAACCTAGATAGCATATTCAAAAGCGGAGACATCACTTTGCCAACAAAGGTTCGCCTAGTCAAGGCTATGGTCTTTTCTGTGGTCATGTATGGATGTGAGAGCTGGACTGTGAAGAAGGCTGAGCGCTGAAGAATTGATGCTTTTGAACTGTGGTGTTGGAGAAGACTCTTGAGAGTCCCTTGGACTGCAAGGATATCCAACCAGTCCATTCTGAAGGAGATCAGCCCTGGGATTACTTTGGAAGGAATGATGCTAAAGCTGAAACTCCAGTATTTTGGCCACCTCATGCGAAGAGTTGACTCATTGGAGAAGACTCTGATGCTGGGAGGGATTGGGGGCAAGAGGAGAAGGGGACGACAGAGGATGAGATGGCTGGATGGCAACACTGACTCGATGGATGTGAGTCTGAGTGACCTCCGGGAGTTGGTGATGGACAGGGAGGCTTGGCGTGCTGCGATTCATGGGGTCACAAAGAGTCAGACACGACTGAGCGACTGGTCTGATCTGATCTGATACATATAGTTGTACAGGAGACAGGGATCAAGACCATCCCCATGGAAAATAAATGCAAAAAAGCAAAATGGCTGTCTGGGGTGGCCTTACAATAGCTTTGAAAAGAAGAGAAGCGAAAAGCAAAGGAGAAAAAGAAAGATATAAGCATCTGAATGCAAAGTTCCAAAGAATAGCAAGGAGAGATAAGGAAGCCTTCTTTAGCGATCAATGCAAAGAAATAGAGGAAAACAACAGAATGGGAAAGACTAGGGATCTCTTCAAGAAATACAGAGATACCAAAGGAACATTTCATGCAAAGATAGGCTGGACAAAGGACAGAAATGGTATGGACCTAACAGAAGCAGAAGATATTAAGAAGAGGTGGCAAGAATACACAGAAGAACTGTACAAAAAAGAGCTTCACGACCCACATAATCACGATGGTGTGATCCTGACCTAGAACCAGAGATCCTGGAATGTGAAGTCAAGTGGTTCTTAGAAAGCATCACTAGGAACAAAGTAGTGGAGGTGATGGAATGCCAGTTGAGCTATTCCAAATCCTGAAAGATGATGCTGTGAAAGTGCTGCACTCAATATGCTAGCAAATCTGGAAAACTCAGCAGTGGCCACAGGACTGGAAAAGGTCAGTTTTCATCCCAATCCCAAAGAAAGACAATGCCAAAGAATGGCTAAACTACTGCACAGTTGCATTCATCTCACACACTAGTAAAGTAATGCTCAAAATTCTCCAAGCCAGGCTTCAGCAATATGTGAACCATGAACTTCCTGATGTGCAAGCTGGTTTTAGAAAAGGCAGAGGAACCAGAGATCAAATTGCCAACATCTGCTGGATCATGGAAAAAGCAGGGGAGTTCCAGAAAAGCATCTATTTCTGCTTTATTGACTATGCCTAAGCCTTTGACTGTGTCGATCACAATCAACTGTGGAAAATTCTGAAAGAGATGGGAATACAAGACCACCTGATCTGCCTCTTGAGAAATTTGTATGCACGTCAGGAAGCAACAGTTAGAACTGGACATGGACCAACAGACTGGTTCCAAATAGGAAAAGGAGTACGTCAAGGCTGTATATTGTCACCCTGTTTATTTAACTTATATGCAGAGTACATCATGAGAAACGCTGGACTGGAAGAAACACAAGTTGGAATCAAGATTCCTGGGAGAAATATCAGTAATCTCAAATATGCAGATGACACCACCCTTATGGCAAGAAGTGAAGAGGAACTAAAGAGCCTCTTGATGAAAGTGAAAGTGGAGAGTGAAAAAGTTGGCTTAAAGCTCAACATTCAGAAAATGAAGATCATGGCATCTGGTCCCATCACTTCATGGGAAATAGATGGGGAAACAGTGTCAGACTTTCTTTTTCTGGGCTCCAAAATCACTGCAGATGGTGACTGAAGCCATGAAATTAAAAGACGCTTACTCCTTGGAAGGAAAGTTATGACCAACCTAGATAGCATATTCAAAAACAGAGACATTACTTTGCCAACAAAGGTTCCTCTAGTCAAGGCTATGCTTTTTCCTGTGGTTATGTATGGATGCGAGAGTTGGACTGTGAAGAAGGCTGAGCGCGAAAGAATTGATGCTTTTGAACTGTGGTGTTGGAGAAGACTCTTGAGAGTCCCTTGGACTGCAAGGATATCCAACCAGTCCATTCTGAAGGAGATCAGCCCTGGGATTTCTTTGGAAAGAATGATACTAAAGCTGAAACTCCAGTACTTTGACCACCTCATGCGAAGAGTTGACTCATTGGAGGAAATGCTGATGCTGGGAGGGATTGGGGGCAGGAGGAGAACGGGACGACAGAGGATGAGATGGCTGGATGGCATCACTGACTCCATGGATGTGAGTCTCAGAGACCTCCGGGAGTTGGTGATGAACAGAGAGGCCTGCCGTGCTGCAATTAATGGGGTGGCAAAGAGCCGGACACAACTGATCGACTAATCTTATCTGATCTGATACATATATTTTAAGATGGCTCAAAACTTTTATTAAAGTTTTAAATAGCAGGAATGCATATATAATTTGAAACAATATTATATCAGTTAAAAAATACTCTCTGTCAAAAATGCTATAGCTTTTGAGGCCTTCTATTATTGATTTAAATATACATAAACAGAATGTTTTTTTTTTTTTTTTAAACATTGAGCATATTTGCCTAAAGCTTTATTCTAACTTTTTAAAATTGAAGTATAGTTGATTTACAGTGTTACGTTAGTTTCAAGTTTACAGCAAAGGGAGTCAGTTATACATATATATATAAATTAAAAAAGAACTTTTAATTTTGTACTGGGGTATAGCCAATTAACAATGTTGTGATAGTTTCAGGTAAACAGCAAAGAGACTCAGTCATACATATTCATATATCCGTTCTCCCCCAAACTCCCCTCTCATCCAGGCTGCCACATAACACTGAGCAGAGTTCCGTGTGCTATAATATACGTATTCTTTTTCAGATTTGTTTCCATTATTGTTTATTACAAGATATTGAAGATAGTTCCCTGTGCTATACAGTATGACCTTGTTTATCTATTTCTACATAGTGGTGTGTGTCTGCTAATATACTCTTAACATTTTATTTATTTATTTTTTTTGAAACACTTTTATTTTTTTTATTTTATTATTATTATTATTTTTTTAATTTTTCTTAACTTTACAATATTGTATTACTTTTACTATACATCGAGATGGATCCGCCACCAGAATACACGTGTTCCCCATCCTGAACCCTCCTCCCTCCCCCCTTCCCACACCATCCCTCCAGGTCATCCCAGTGCTCCAGTCCCAGGCATCTGTTATAGGGCATCGTACCTGGACTGACTTGTTTCAGATATGATATTATACATATTTCAATGCTATTCTCCCCAATCGTCCCACCCTCTCCCAGTCCCAGAGTCCAAAAGTCTGTTCTATACATCAGTGTCTCTTTTGCTGTCTCATAAGCAGGGTGATTGTTACCATCTTTCTAAATTCCATATATATGCGTTAGTATACTGTATTTGTGTTTTTCTTTCTGGCTTACTTCACTCTGTATAATAGGCTCCAGTTCCATCCACCTCATTAGAACTGATTCAAATGTATTCTTTTTAATGGCTGAGTAATACTCCATCGTGTATATGTACCACAGCTTGCTTATCCATTCATCTGTGGATGGACATCTAGGTTGCTTCCAGAATGTTTTAATAATGATGTGTTTTACACAGCTCTTCTTCCTTCTGTAACATATTTTATGTACACTTAGTCAACAGAAGCTTGTTCCAATCTATTATATTTTGAACTTCAAAATCATTCTTGATAGTCCTATGATATTCCTTTGCAACCAAAGTATGCATATAAACTTGGATTTACTATATTAAATGAACCCCGAGTTCTGAATATTATGATTTTCTTAAGAAGTGTTTCACCACCGAATATTAGAACACATCTCATTACATAACAGAAATATACAACATTTAAAAAATAATTATTTAATATAAAGGTAGAATTTTACTAGAAGTGTACCTCTTTATCTCTCTGAGGTCGATGTAGAGTTATAAAAAAATGATTACATGTATCTGTGGTTTATTTTTAAATGAAGACCACATGGCTAAATATTAACTCTTATATTTCTTAATTATTATAAACTTTGAAAATCTTGTCAAAGGTAGAATTTTACTAGAAGTGTACCTCTTTATCTCTCTGAGGTCGATGTAGAGTTATAAAAAAATGATTACATGTATCTGTGGTTTATTTTTAAATGAAGACCACATGGCTAAATATTAACTCATATTTCTTAATTATTATAAACTTTGAAAATCTTGTCAACATAAACCAATAGATAAGAATAGAGAAAAATTCTATGCCAAATATTACACAGTGATCAGTCATCAAAAATTACTATTAATGATCTATATGCTGAAAGCTCAATTAAACCCTGAACTAATTTTGCTAAAAACAAAACATCACTAAGGCCTTCCTCAGTGATCAGTGCAAAAAAATAGAGGAAAACAATAGAATGGGAAAAGGCTAGAGATCCCTTCAAGAAAATTAGAGATACCAAGGGAACATTTCATGCAAAGATGGCCACAATAAAGGACAGAAATGGTATGGATGTAACAGAAACAGAAGATATTAAGAAGAGGTGGCAAGAATACACAGAAAAACTGTACAAAAAATATCTTCATGACCCAGATAATCACAATGGTGTGATCACTCACCTAGAGCCAGATATCCTGGAATGTGAGGTCAAGTGGGCCTTAGGGAGCATGACTGTGAACAAAGCTAGTGGAGGTGAAGGAATTCCAGTTGAGCTATTTCAAATCCTAAAAGATGATGCTGCAAAAGTGCTGCACTCAATATGCCAGCACATTTGGAAAACTCAGCAGTGGCCACAGGACTGGAAAAGGTCAGTTTTCATTCCAATCCCAAAGAAAGGGAATGCCAAAGAATGCTCAAACGATTGCAGAGTTGCCCTCATCTCAGGCAGGTATACTGCAGTGAGTTGCCTTGCCTTCTTCCAGGGGATCTTCCCAACCCAGGAATCAAACCCAGATCTCCCACATTTCATCTGGATTCTTTACCATCTGAGCCACAAGGGCAGCTCATTGGGCCTCTTATTTCCTATCTATAAATCTTCTTTGGTAAGATATATGTTAAGGTCTTTGACTAATTTTTAATAGGGTTGTTAATTTTTCTTTTGGTGTGTTATATGTTCTTTGTATGTTCTGGATAACGAGATGTGTCCTTTGCAAATAATTCCTTCTAATCTATGGCCTGTCTCTTCATTCTCTTGAAAATGCCTTTTGCATAATAGGCTTTTTAAATTTTAATGAAGTCAAGTTTATTATTTCTTTCATAGATCATTCCCCTGCTATTGCATTTAATCATCACCATACATAAGGTAATTCAAGTTTTCTTGTATTTTATCTTCTTGGAGTTTTGTAGTTTTGTATCTTAAATTTAGGTCTGTGATCCATTTGAGCTAACTTTTGTGACCAATATAAGATCTGTGTCTAGATTTATTTACATGTGCATGTGGATATCTAGTTCTTCCAGCACTGTTTGTTGAAAAGACTACACCTTTGTTCTATTTCACTACCTTTGCTCTTTTGTTAAAGATTGATTGACTATATTTCTAGGATTTATATTCTATTTCATTGATCTATATTTGTTCTTTTGCAAGGATTATACTGGCTTTGAATAGTATAACTTTAGAGTAAGTCTTTGGAGAAGGCAATGGCACCCCACTCCAGTACTCTTGCCTGGAAAATCCCATGGACGGAGGAACCTGGTAGGCTACAGTCCATGGGGTCGCTAAGAGTCGGGTCGCTGAGTCTGGTCGCTCAGAGTCGGACATGACTGAGCGACTTCACTTTCACTTTTCACTTTTGTGCATTGGAGAAGGAAATGGCAACCCACCCCAGTGTTCTTGCCTGGAGAATCCCAGGGATGGGGGAGCCTGGTGGGCTGCTGTCTATGGGGTCGCACAGAGTCGGACACGACTGACGCGACTTAGCAGCAGCAACAGCAGCAGAGTAAGTCTTGACATTGGGTAATGTCAACCCTCAACTTTGCTCTTACACTTTAATATTGTGTTAGCTATTCTGGATATTTTTTTTTTCCTCTCTATATAAACTTTAGAATCAATCTCGGGGGAGGCAATGGCACCCCACCCCAGTACTTTTGCCTGGAAAATCCCATGGACGGAGGAGCTAGTAGGCTCCAGTCCATGGGGTCGCTAAGAGTCGGACACGACTGAGCGGCTTCACTTTCACTTTTCGCTTTCATGCATTGGAGAAGGAAATGGCAATCCACTCCAGTGTTCTTGCCTGGAGAATCCCAGGGACAGGGGAGCCTGGTGGGCTTCCGTCTATGGAGTCGCACAGAGTCGGACACGACTGAAGCGACTTAGCAGCAGCAGTAGCAGCAGCAGCAGAATCAATCTGTCAATATCTATAAAAATAACTTACTAGGATTCTGATTTGGATTGCACTGAATCTGTAGATCAAGTTGGGAAGAACTTACATCTTGACAATATTGAAACTTCTTATCCAGGAACATTGATTATCTCTCCATTTATTTAGTTTTCCTTTAATGTTTTTCATCAGAGTTTTATAGTTGTCCATCTTATACATATTTCATTAGTTTTATGCCTAAGTATTTTATTTTGGAGGGTGCTAAAGTAAATGCTACTGTAATTTTAATTTCAAATTTCACTTGTTTACCACTGGTATATAATAAAGTGATGGAATTTTGTATATTAATCTTATATCCTGACTGCTATCATCACTTATTAGGGATGTTTTTTTCTTTTTGGCCAATTTCATTATATTTTCTACATAGAAAACACATATAAACATAATTGAATATATTATTGCTATTATTATTTTGAGCAAACTATTATCTGTTAGATCAATTAAGTATAAGAAAAATACAAAAGATTTTATTTTACCTTCACTTATTCCTTATCCAATGGTCTTCTTTTCTTTATATAGATCACTTTTCTGACATATAATTTTTCTTCTAAAATATGTCTTTGAACTTTTATTATGAGGCAGGTTAATTGGTAACAAATTACCTCAATTTTTCTCTGTCAGAAGAAATCTTTATTCTTTAATTTTGACGAATAATTTTGCCAGGTACAGTATTGTAGTTTGGTGGATGTGTCCCTCCAAACTTTAAATATTTCATGCTGCTCCCTTCTTGCTTGCATGATTTCTAAGAAAAATTTAGGTTTAATTCTTATCTTTGCCACTCTGTAGGTAAGGCCATTTTTTCTGTCTTCTGACTTCTTTTAGATTTTTTTCTTTATCCTTGTTATTCTATTGTTTGCACAAATGCCTAGGTGTTTTTCTTTTTTTGCCTTTATCTTGCTCATTATTTTGGGAATTCCTGGATCTATGGTTTGGTTTCTTGCACTATTTTGATCAAATTCTCAGTTTTGTTCCCAGCATATCTACTGTGCCCTTCTCTCTTTCTTCTTTTTCTGATATTCCTATCACATGGATGCTATTTCTTTTATTGTTTTCCCACAGGTCTTGGATATTCTGTTCTGTTGTTGGTGGGATTTTTCCAGTCTTTCTTTTCTTTGCTTTTCAGTTTTGGAGATTTCTACTGAGGTATTCTCAAGCTCAGATTCTTTCTTCAGCTTTGTCCAGTTTACTAATAGGTCATCAAAGGCTTTCTTCATTTCTATACAGTGCTTTTGACCTCTAATCTTTTATTTTTGGTTCTTTTGTAGAATTGTAGTAAAGTAATGCTCAGAGTTCTCCAAGCGAGGCTTCAGCAATATGTGAACCGTGAACTTCCTGATGTGCAAGCTGGTTTTAGAAAAGGCAGAGGAACCAGAGATCAAATTGCCAACATCCCTGGATCATGGAAAAAGCAAGAGAGTTCCAGAAAAACATCTATTTCTGCTTTACTGACTATGCCAAAGCCTTTGACTGTGTAGATCACAAGAAACTGTGGAAAATTCTGAAAGAGATGGGAATAACAGACCACCTGATCTGCCTCTTGAGAAATCTGTATGCAGGTCAGGAAGCAACAGTTAGAACTGGTCATGGAACAACAGACTGGTTCCAAATAGGAAAAGGAGTACGTCAAGGCTGTATATTGTCACCATGTTTATTTAACTTATATGCAGAGTACATCATGAGAAATGCTGGACTGGAAGAAACACAAGTTGGAATCAAGATTGCTGGGAGAAATATCAATAACCTCAGATATGCAGATGACACCACCCTTATGGCAGAAAGTGAAGAGGAACTAAAAAGCCTCTTGATGAAAGTGAAAGTGGAGAGTGAAAAAGTTGGCTTAAAGCTCAACATTCAGAAAATGAAGATCATGGCATCTGGTCCCATCACTTCATGGGAAATAGATGGAGAAACAGTGGAAACAGTGTCAGACTTTCTTTTTCTGGGCTCCAAAATCACTGCAGATGGTGACTGAAGCCATGAAATTAAAAGACGCTTACTCCTTGGAAGGAAAGTTATGACCAACTTAGATAGCATATTCAAAAGCAGAGACATCACTTTGCCAACAAAGGTTCGCCTAGTCAAGGCTATGGTCTTTCCTGTGGTCATGTATGGATGTGAGAGCTGGACTGTGAAGAAGGCTGAGCGCCTAAGAATTGATGCTCTTGAACTGTGGTGCTGGAGAAGACTCTTGAGAGTCCCTTGGACTGCAAGGAGATCCAACCGGTCCATTCTGAAGGAGATCAGCCCTGGGATTTCTTTGGAAGGAATGATGCTAAAGCTGAAACTCCAGTATTTTGGCCACCTCATGCGAAGAGTTGACTCATTGGAGAAGACTCTGGTGCTGGGAGGGATTGGGGGCAGGAGGAGAAGGGGACGACAGAGGATGAGATGGCTAGATGGCATCACTGACTCGATGGATGTGAGTCTGAGTGACCTCCGGGAGCTGGTGATGGACAGGGAGGCCTGGCGTGCTGCAGTTCATGGGGTCGCAAAGAGTCGGACACGACTGAGCGACTGATCTGATCTGATCTTGTAGAATTTACATCTCTCTATTGTAATTCCTTGGTTGATTCTTACATTTTACTTTATCCATTAGAATCCTTAGCATATTAATTATAGTTATTTAAAAATCCAGTGGGATAATTCCAACATCACAATCATATCTGAGTCTGGTTTTGATGTTTGCTTTGTCTTCTGAACCATGTATTTAGCCTTTTAGTATGCCTTGTAATTTTTTATTGATAGCTGGACATGATGTCTTGGGTAAAAGGAAGTGCTGCAAATGTGCCTTTAGAAATGTGGTGATAAGGTATGGGGGAAGGGGTTGCCTTCTATAGTCTGTGATTAGATCCCAGCCTATGCCTCTGGACTGCGAACCTCACAAGTGTTTTCAGTTTGCCACTTCCTACTCATGTGGAACAGAATGGTTCTAGTAGGCTGGGATTGGTTATTGACATGCCTATGCATGATGGCTAGAGACATTTTGAGTTTGATATTTACCTTCCCCAATGTTATTTAAGTTCTGATAAAATCCCAACCGCTTAGGCTCTGGTTAAGTAGTTTCTCTTGAGGATAGATAGACTTTGTTAAGAAGAAAACTCTGCTGCATTTTAAAATGATTCCTTTAACTCCTCCTCTTCAGAAACATAAAGGGATGTTTCTCTGCTTATTCACTGTGACAATTTGCTAGAGCTTCAGAAAGTAAAACACAAAAGTTTGCCTACCCCTTCACCACCAACCCCTGCTACAACTGGGTCACTCTGGAGTTTTTATGTGAAACTTGACCACACTGAACCTCCAGCAATTCCTCAATTACAGTTCATTGGTACTCTTTCCCATGGAATTCCTGGTAGCTCAGCTGGTAAAGAATTCGCCTGCAATGCAGGAGACCCTGGTTCAATTCCTGGTTGGGGAAGATGTGCTGGAGAAGGGATAGGCTACCCACTCCAGTATTCTTGTGCTTCCTTGGTGGCTCAGCTGCTAAAGAATCCACCTACAACATAGACCTGGGTTCGATCCCTGGGTCGGGAAGATCTCCTGGAGAAGGGAACAGCTACCCACTCCAGTACCTTGGCCTGGAGAATTCCATAGACAGTATAGTCCATGGGGTCACAAGGAGACAGACACAACTGAGCAACTTTCCCTTTCCCATGGAAGTTTTCCCTTGTGGATTTCTGTTCTGGTAAATTGTGATGCTCTGCATTTGCCTGTTTGTCTCTCCAATTTTGAGAATAGTTTTGGCCCTGTTACCTCATCCTCTTACGTATTTAAGAATCATTATTAATTTAATTATTATTTTTTCTGTTTGCTTAGCTTTTTACTTGTTAGGATAGTCTGGTGATTTCCAAGACTCTTACATACTGTACTGGAAATTGAAAGTCTTTTTAATTTTCTAAATTCACTTTAACAAGAAAAATATCTGTGTCTAATTATAGATAAAAAGGAAAACTTGTATTATATATTCAAGATATATATATATATATATATATATATATATATAAACATCATAGGAAACAAATTTGGAGCTACCTTCTAACACACACTTCTATCCCTCAAAAGTAGAGCAAAGACATCTAACTAGTGCTGCCTATGCCATTTTGCTTCTATCAGTTTCTTTATCAAGAATGCTCATCTATAAAAGAAGTGTAAAAGATACAAGTGAGTAATAAAAGATTATGCTTTATACTGACATCTATTGCTCAGATTTATTGTTAAAAGTGCTAGCAGGGCATAAGAAACTTGTAGATAACTACAAGTGAAATGGATGATCTTTATACACTTTGACCAAACCTGTTTTAAGAGAGAATTGAATTTGGAAGGATGGGGTATATGTAATTGCTCTTCTGAGCACAATTCATCTCATCTAATAGTGCAGTTAATTCTATCGCATTCCCTTAGCAATAATTAGTGCTGCGTATTGAAGAAATCCCAATCTCCCATGCATAATTCAGGAAAACAAACAGGGACTTTTAGAGTTTCTTTAGTATGAAGTCTAGATCTAGATTTACTTTTATAAACTCAGTGTTTTCACTTCATTGATAAATAAGAAATACATTCATCTATCTGCAGTGCAAGAACTAGGTGCTTTATCCTTTATTTTTCTGCTTTATGATTTTGTAGTATTCCTTTTATAGAAATACCAATACCCAGCACAGATGGAGAATCCAAATTTTTATACCAGCAAACACATTCTTCTAGGTATTTATTAGATGCATTTACAATAAAGCACATTAGATTTTTCTCTTCTAATGTAGTGAAATTAAGTCTACCAATTCCTTCACTGCCAGAATAGCATAGTAGACATACAGTGGAAGTAGGATTAAGTAAATCTGTTTCAAATGCTGCCTTTTACTCTTTATGTAATTTTGGACAAACTATACACCTTCTCTCAGGACATCATTGTTAACTGTAACTAAGTCCCTATGTGATTTACCCCATAGGATGATTATAATTTTCAACAATTTTGAAAATAAGTGAAAGCCTTTGCATTTGTTCCTGACCTTTTATTACTCAGCGAGTTGATCCTAAAACTCAGAAAGTAATCTCACCATTTCATTGGTCATTAAGGATGTGGCTTTTGACCATGGGCAGCAATAGTTTCCTTCTCTGTGTCACTGTCTTCAATCTCATCTATTCTCTCTGCTTATTAGCTAATTAGCTACTCACAAGCTGCTGCCGTCCTTTATGTTTGGCACCTGGCCTCTCATAGTAAGATGCTTAGGGCTAAGAAACTAGGCAGGCCGACTCCTCATCAGTGTTCATCTGGGCATGGGATTTTTCTCTTGCACATTTCTCAGTGTTAAGTGTTTCTCACGCTCCCAAGGTCATAAGGTCTATCAGTATGGTTACTTTGTTGTCACACTAGAAAAGTTGTCCTTGACCTCAACGGAGCTTTAAAAGACTTATGCACCCTCCCCGCAGACTCTGATTCATTGATCTGAAGTGTTTTGTAAAACTCTCTGGGACATTTTAATGCACTTATAAAGGTTGAGAACCACTAATCTAGAAGACTCTGGAAGGTCTGAGGACAAGAGATACTATGCTATCATTTCTTAAAGAAATAAAATATATTTTTATATTTGCATAAAATTTCCAGTCTTCAAGCACAGGAGATTATTGAAAGATGCCTACTGCTTTCCCCACAAACTGAAGTGGATAGAAACTATTTTGTTTTAGTAACTGTTCACCCTTTGATTCACTCAATAGCAGTAATTGATTATAACTGGTATATATAAGCCTACTCATAAGTTATATTTAGGCCTACTGTGATTTTTGAGATCCCTAGAGAAAGAGAGGGCTTCCTTTGTGGCTCAGATTGTAAAGAATGGTTGGATGGCATCACCAACGCGATGGACATGAGTTTGAGTAGGCTCTGGGAGTTGGTGATGGACAGGGAAGCCCAGCATGCTGCAGTCCATGGGATTGCAAAGAGTTGGACAAGACTGAGCAACTGAACTGAACTCAAGAGAAAGAAAAACACTACATGAGATAAAGTTGATTTCTGCACTGCTAACATTGGAAACTAAGATAGGATGTGGCATAATACATATATATGTGTGTGTTAATAATGACATGAAATAGTAATATTCTTTGCTAATGTTTGTTGGAGATCAGAGCTGAGGAGGCTTGTGAAGAGACTTTGATTAAATAGCTTTTACCATAGTTTTCATTCATGTACTAAATATTGATATATCCAGTTCCTCATTGGTATGTGAGGCACATTGTGCTGTGTGTGCTGTGCTAAGTCTCTTCAGTTGTGTACGACTCTTTGCGATCCTATGAGCTGTAGCCACCAGGCTCCTCTGTTCATGGGATTCTCTAGGCAAGGATACTGGAGTAGGTTGCCATGCCCTCCTCCAGAGGATCTTCCTGACCCAGGGATCTAACCTGCGTTTCTTATGTCTCCTGCATTGGCACGTGGGTTCTTTACCATTAGCTCCGCCTGGGAAGCCCTGAATGGTAAGTCACAATGTTCTTAAAAAACAAATATAAGTGCATATAGGGCATGAGGCTGACCATATGATGAGCTTGAAGAATGACAATATGATATGATTAGTCTGAGACCTACCTGGGCCTAGATGTCCTTCTCATCTTGAGAAAAAGTAAAATCTAAAATGGGAGATTTTCTACTTGAAGATTTTTCTCAGAGAGATTCAGAGTAGACATGTGTCATGTGGGAACATTGATTAACCCATCAGTACCAATTGTAATGTTACACTTTAGTTTTTAATCTAACAGAACCCTGGAACATGAGGGAATAGAGCCTAGTAGGGAGATACTTGGATTGGGAGTTTGGATATAAGAAAGGCTCAGAATAGAGGCCATACTTCAGAGAGTACCAGACATTACTTGACAGCAGTGGGCAGGGTGGGTAGGAGTAGGGAGTATGTCAAAGGAGATGATTAGGAACTCTGGGATCTGAGCAAGCAAATCTCAGAATAAGAGTTGGGGGTACAGAGTAGGAGAGAAGGAAAGAATAACCTCCTACTTTATATTTAAAGGCAGTAATCCATTATAAGGGAGAAAAATAATGTAAAAGTTCACTATCTAATAACAGTTCTTGGTATCCATTAATGCCTGTAATTATGAGTAAGAATTTTATGACAGAGAGAGAGAGAGAGATGGAGAGGAAGATTGAGAGAATATGAATATAGGCACATCTCAGGGATAGTTGACTTGGGGTTAAGAAAAAAAAATGTACACTTCCCTTCAATTAAAAAATGGCTTTTCCTCTCTTTGAGTCAACATTATCCCATCATTGTCTGCTTATTCATTCTCATCCTAATGTCTATTCTAGCTGATATTGGATCCCAGCTCTAAACTATACTCTCCTTGAGAACAGTGGAATTTCATTCATCTTTTATTTCCCAGGCCTTACATAGTCCCTGACCTATAAGAGGCTTTCAGGAAATACTGACATTAAGTAAACTGAAAGTGCTCTATCTGCAGCTAATCTCCTGGTTTTTCAAGCTGAGTAAAATTAGCTATAATCATTGTTTTCCTATAAGAGCACGCATTGCAGGTAAGCCTCAGGCAAAGCACTGTCATTCCACAAAGAGCCACCGTTTCAGTTACCAACTGTATTTGCATCTATTAATTCAAGATGGCCTAATTAAAGTAGCAAATATGTTTGAAAGCATAGTAAAGTAACAACCATGAATAATCATTTTGCTTCCTGTCATATTCATATAGAGAAAAGGTGACACATTATTTTTTCCTGAGATAAAATGCTTGATCTCAATGTCAGTGGTTTCATGTATTAAAAATCTCAACATTAATATTGAAAAACAGCATCATTGAATGTATTAGTAATCTGGACCACAGGAGAACTTACAAGTTGCTGCTAAATATATGATATGTTTTCATAATTATAATCAGCTAAACTGCTTAAGTGAGTGATTCTGCTTAAATTAGGAAATTAAAAATTTGAATTATTTTTCTGCAAATTTGCTGCTGCTTCTAGAAGAAGCTAAAGGCTTGTTGGATGCCAAAATTCAGCATAACCACTGATTGTGTGCTGTTTGCAGTCAATCTATAATTTGCCTAGCTGCTTCCAGTAAAATATTAATGCAATCAAACTAAAACTGTTTTCTCTCACATTCATTTCTCATCCTGGGTCAGGCTGTAAAGCTCTTTAAAAAAAAAATAATAAGCCAAGCTGTTTAATTGTCTAAGTTTGAAATTCCATCCTAATGTGGTCAAGAGATTTTTCTGGGGGAGGATTGGGACTTCCTCATCTATATGATTTACAGCAAAGTATGTTTGTTGATATACTTTTATGTTCTAGCACACTCGTACTAGGCAAGTGTAGATAAAGCGTACAGAATAAAGTGTCTGACACTTATAGTATGATTGGAGAGACAATAATACACTTACAAAGAATAATAATATGAAACAGCACACTCTTTAAAAAGTACGACCAGCCATCATTTTCTCACGAGGAGGGGTTTTCACTAGAGACTGGGGCAGTGTCAGAGTGCATGGGGTAAAAGAGCAAGTAACTGATGAAAAGAGGTAGGATTAAACTCTCCTCCCCTTCAAGTGACTCTGATACTGCCCCTTAATCAAAAGAAGAGAGTTATTGTAAAAGCAGTTTAATAAGAGGGCAATATCATTTACATTGAAAAGACCAAGTATCAAATTAGAGAATTTGGTTGTAGTTGAGCTGAAATTATTGAGAGTAGAAATCAGATAGGTGGAAAACTTAACAGCAGGACATTCCAGCTGCAGGGGGAAAAAAAGGAGAACAAAAACCAGAATAACAGCAATTACAAAACCAAGAAGAAACATTTGGGTATGGTTATGACCTAGAATAAAGGAGCAGAGGCAGGTAAATAAAAATGATGAAAGTAGTTTGGCACACATAGATTTACAATATTATTGATATTCAAAGATAAGAAGTTTTATCTCAAAAATAAATTCCATGAAGGCCTAGGTGGTAATGGTGGAACTTCGGTTCTCAGACATCACAGAGATTAGACAGGATCTAGGAATTTTTCCTGGATGTGGCTAGAGCAGTCCTAAACTTCCTTGGTGGTCATCAGAGATTCCACATTTAGTATCAAGAGAAACCCAAAACTCTCTTCATACTCTGTCCCACCATGTGCAATAACTAACTAAGGTACTGGCTTCTCCATTCTGTGTAGCACATAGATCTCACTAGATAAAATATCTTCTCACTTCATTCACACAAATAGTCTAATCAAACATGATGCACCAATGTCTTACCAAACATCTTTTTGGTTTAAACCTCACTTGTTAAATCAAAATAAAACAATCACCATAACTGAGGAAACAAAACTGAGAACACTGATTGTTTGGCAAAAAAGAGCTATATCATTTAAGAAACAAATTCTATGGGTCTCCCCAAGCAGAAATGTAAAAGGCTAGCTTAGTGTGTTCCAACAGTAAAGCTAAGACATTTTGAACAAGATAATTTTTCATCGTGTGTGTGTGTGTGTGTGTATGTGTGTGAGGGGGTGTCCTGTATACTGTATGATGCTGAGCAGTATCTCTGGTCTCTATCTAGTAAATGTGTTACTCCATACTGCCACTGTATGACAATCAAAACTGTCTCCTAATATTTGAAAATGTTGTTGCATGCATAAAATCACCCTGGCCGACAATCACTGGGCAAGATAAAACATCAATCTAGGCAATATTCCGGGGAAGGCGATGGCACCCCACCCCAGTACTTTTGCCTGGAAAATCCCATGGACGGAGGATCCTGGTAGGCTCCAGTCCATGGGGTCGCTAAGAGTCGGACACGACTGAGCGACTTCACTTTCATTTTTCACTTTCATGCATTGGGGAAGGAAATGGCAGCCCACTCCACTGTTCTTGCCTGGAGAATCCCAGGGACGGGGGAGCCTGGTGGGCTTCCTTCTGTGGGGTCGCACAGAGTTGGACACGACTGAAGCGACTTAGCAGTAGCAGTAGCAGTAGGCAATATTCTGAGTTTAAGTGTTTCGTCATTCCTGAAGTAGATTGTAAATGTTTTTCTATTAAGGTTGGTGCAAAAGTAACTGCGGTTTTGCATTGCCGAACACTGCTGTTTAACACTGGAATACAGTCTTAAATAAATATGGTAATGTTCCACATCATTTTAATGTGCATTTCTTGCTTTGTATTTTTTGCTAATGACTTTTTACTTGCTATTTATTTTGTATTTATTTTAGACTAGGGAAACGATGTTAGACAAAGATCAGATCAGATCAGATCAGTCGCTCAGTCGTGTCCGACTCTTTGCGACCCCATGAACCGCAGCACGCCAGGCCTCCCTGTCCATCACCAGCTCCCGGAGGTCACTCAGACTCGCATCCATCGAGTCAGTAATGCCATCCAGCCATCTCATCCTCTGTCGTCCCCTTCTCCTCCTGCCCTCAATCCCTCCCAGCATCAGAGTCTTCTCCAATGAGTCAACTCTTCACATGAGGTGGCCAAAATACTGGAGTTTCAGCTTCGGCATCATTCCTTCTAAAGAAATTCCAGGATTGATCTCCTTCAGAATGGACTGGTTGGATCTTCTTGCAGTCTAAGGGACTCTCAAGAGTCTTCTCCAATACCACAGTTCAAAAGCATCAATTCTTCGGCGTTCAGCCTTCTTCACAGTCCAGCTCTCACAAGGACCACACCCTTGTCTAACTCAATGAAATTAAGCCATGCCCGAGGGGCAACCTGGGATGTTAGACAAAAAGTAAAGTCAAATGATTTTCTTAATCAAGTTCAAACTGGGTTGTAAAACAGATAACTCACAACATCAACAACACATTTGGCCCAGGAACTGGTAATGGATGTACAGTGCAGTGGTTCAAGAAGTTTTGCAAAGGAGACAAGAGCTTTGAACATGAGGAGTACGGTAGTGGGCTATCAGAAGTTGACAATAGTTGAGAGCCATCATCAAAACTAATCCTCTAGCCACTACATGAAAAGGTGCCAAAGAGCTCAATGACAACTTTGGCATTTGAAACAAATCGGAAAGGTGAAAAAGCTTGATAAGTGGGTGCCTCATGAGCTGTCTGGAAAAAAAAAAAAAAGTCACGTAGAAGCATCATCTTCTCTTATTTTATGAAACAACAACAAGCCATTTCTTGATTGGATTATGACATGTGAAAAAAATGGATTTTATATTACAACCAGAGATGCTCAGCTCTGTGGTTAGACCAAGAAGAAGCTCCAAAGCACTTCCCAAAGTCAAACTTGCACCAAAAAAAAAATCATGGTCACTGTTTGATGGTCTTCCTCCCTTGTGATCCACTATAGCTTTCTAAATCCTAGCAAAACCATTATATCTGAGAAGTATGCTCAGCAAATCAATGAAATGCACTGAAAACTGCAATGCCTGGAGCCGGCATTGGTCAACAGAAAGGGCCCAGTTCTCCGTGACAACTCCCAACCATGTGTCCCACAACCGATTCTTCAAAAATTGAACAAATTGAGCTATGGAATTTTGTCTGATCCTCCATATTCACATGACCTCTCACCAACTGACTACCACTTATTCAAGCATCTCAACAACTTTTTGCAGGGAAAATACTTCCATAACCAGCAAGAGGCAGAAAAATGCTTTCCAAGAGTGCATCAAATCCTGAAGCACAGATTTTTACGCTACAGGAATAAACAAAGTTATTTCTCATTGACAAATATGTGTTGATTGTAATGGTTTCCTATTTTGATTAATAAAGATGTGTTTGAATTTAGTTATAGTGATTGAAAACTCATGGTCTGAAACCTCAATTACTTTTTCACCAAACTAAAAACAAATGATCTTTATATAATTTCAGCCTCCAAAGAGGAGGATACAGTTCTCAAAGAGGTCCAGGATGGGATGAATGACTCTTGTCACCATCTGGAAGTGTGTGATAGAGGCTTGACAGAGTTTTTTCTTTAACAATCCACTTTACAGCCCCCTATTACCCTTAAAAATACAGAAGAGCTTAGCAATGGGCTCTGCGTTAATAGCTTCCATGTCTTCAGCACCATCTACGTTATTAGAGCAGATGTTCTATGAAATGGATTTAGATGAATGTTCTGGTATGCAGCTAAGCAGAGCAGAAGCAGTTTATTTTCCTTTTGTTGAAGAATGAGTTCTTGTGTCATCTGACAAGAAAGCAGTTATGCAGCATCATTTAAGACTTTGGAGACCAGACAGCTGATGATATGAGATGAATAAGAATAACTGCAGCCATATGAAATGGAACTAAGATGGCACTGCAGAGCCAGCACTGACAATTCCCTGATCTTTACAAGAAGAACAGATCCCAGATACTTCTAGTGTCTATGTTCAGTAACCAAGTTGGTCTTTAATTTGCATATAGATTACTCAACTGTCTCTCCAGTATTACTCCATGTGCAACAGGAAATGTTAGCCATAGCATGTACTTTCCCTTGGCGCACTAGTAGAAAAACACAGATAATCTATTATTATTCTGAAGTACCTAGGCCAATGTACTCAGTCTGGTTCATTGTTCTTTTAGGGCTTACGCAGTGGGATTTACCACAAGCCAATATAAAAGTACGGACAAGGCAATGGCACCCCACTCCAGTACTCTTGCCTGGAAAATCCCATGGAAAGAGGAGCCTGGTGGACTGTGATTCATGGGGTCGCTAGGAGTCGGACACAACTGAGCGACTTCACTTTCACTTTTTGCTTTCATGCATTGGAGAAGGTAATGGCAACCCGCTCCAGTGTTCTTGCCTGGAGAGTCCCGGGGATGGTGGAGCCGGGTGGGCTGCTGTCTCTGGGGTCGCACAGAGTCGGACACGATTGAAGTGACTTAGCAGCAGCAATATTAATGTAACATTTGAATTGATAGCTTTCTTTTAGTATCTGGGGTTTCCCCATTCATATGTAACAACATCATCTTCATGAGATAAGGAAATAGAGTATAAAGTTAATATAATATGCAAAACTGACATTATGAGTTTCCCCACTGTTTGAAAAGATGTCACGATAAATCTCAATATTATAAAAGGATTTCTGGATGTATCTGGTGTAAATGAAGTCTTTTCATGAAAGGTGAGATGGCTTAGATAGCATCTGAAAATTGGATTTAATCCATCTTGTTCTCAAATACTGATACAAATTTGTATATGTAATATATTTGCATATTACCATAGGCACTGTGGAAATTGTTAAAACTAGTTGATCACGTTTTCTCTCTTCTTGTTAATATATACTTATATATAATATAATCTTTAACTTCCCTCCTAGCCTCCTACACCCAGTCATCCATCCTGGCCAGCCTAAAATAAGAACCACATCTAGTAGATCTCTTTTCACAAACTTTCATCTCTGTCTTATTTACCTTCTTCCTTTTCAAGACATGGTACCCTAATCTAAATTCTATTCAGCCTAAGGATTTCTTTCTCCATCATGCACAAATTCCTTCTCTATCTTCTGTCTCTCCCTTAATTCCAATGTCACTTGACATGAACAGATACTTGGCTTTCTCTCTTGAGGGTACTTCCTATCAGGACTCTGATGGAAAGAATCCTATTCACTTCTGTGAATCAGTATAGAATTTTATTGTTGCCCATCTAAATTTCCAGTTTGGGTATTAGTTCATTTACACCATGCTTTCTGCATTCTTGTTTTAATCACACCCAAAACTTCAATGAAAGATCTATTTCAATAACAATTATTAAGGAAAGGAAAAAAGTTCTATGAGTTCTTTATTGCAAATTTAATAGTAGCAACAACATAGGATTGCTACCTCCATAAAGCTAATTTGTTTGGAGAGTGCAAAAACAGACATAAGGCATCAAGAAATGGGGGAGATTTTATCTCCCAAATTATATTGAATTTCACTGTCCGAAGTTGCTATTGCTCTGGCAACCACGTTTTAAAGAACAGATGTCAAAACCTAAAGACTATAGAGAAGAGGTGAATCAGAATGTAGTTGTATCTAGAACATATGTCAAATAAGAAAACTGTTTTCAAGGGTTATGCTTTTTTCTATTTAGTTGTATTTCTATCTATAAAGTTTAGATATGTATTTCTCTGTGTATAAATAGGAAAGAGCACTACCAATAATTAGGGAAAATTTTTTTTTTTTTAAAAAAAGAAGCTTTATCAAGAGCAGGAAGGAACTGGAAGTTGGCTAAGAATAGTAACCAGGTAGAAAAGGGTTCAAGAAGGAGCTCCATGTGATGGCTCATCTACATGTAATAAGAAGAGAGTTTACAACACAGATCAGATCAGTCACTCAGTTGTGTCTAACTCTTTGTGACTCCATGAATCGCAGCTTTCCAGGCTTCCCTGTCTATCACCAACTCCTGGAGGTCACTCAGACTCACATCCATCGAGTCAGTGATGCCATCCAGCCATCTCATCCTCTGTTGTCCTCTTCTCATTTTGCCCTCAATCCCTCCCAGCATCAGAGTCTTCTCCAATGAGTCAACTCTTCGCATGAGGTGGCCAAAGTACTGGAGTTTCAGCTTTAGCATCATTCCTTCCAAAGAAATCCCAGGGCTGATCTCCTTCAGAATGGACTGGTTGGATCTCCTTGCAGTCCAAGGGACTCTCAAGAGTCTTCTCCAACACCACAGTTCAAAAGCATCAAGTCTTTGGCGCTCAGCCTTCTTCACAGTCCAACTCTCACATCTATACATGACCACAGGAAAAACCATAGCCTTGACTAGACGGACCTTTGTTGGCAAAGTAATGTCTCTGCTTTTGAATATGCTATCTAAGTTGGTCATAACTTTCTTTCCAAGCAGTAAGCGTCTTTTAATTTCATGGCTGCAGTCACAAACTGTAGTGATTTTGGAGCCCAGAAAAATAAAGTCTGACACTGTTTCCACTGTTTCCCCATCTATTTCCCATGAAGTGATGGGACCAGATGCCATGATCTTCGTTTTCTGAATGTCGAGCTTTAAGCCAACCTTTTCACTCTCCTCCTTCACTTTCCTCAAGAGGCTTTTTAGTTCTTCTTCAGTTTCTGCCATAAGGGTGGTGTCATCTGCATATTTGAGATTACTGATATTTCTCCCAGCAATCTTGATTCCAACTTGTGTTTCTTCCAGTCCAGCGTTTCTCATGATGTACTCTGCATAGAAGTTAAGTAAACAGGGTGACAATATACAGCCTTGACGTACTCCTTTTCCTATTTGGAACCAGTCTGTTGTTCCATGTCCAGTTCTAACTGTTGCTTCCTGACCTGCATACAGATTTCTCAAGAGGCAGATCATGTGGTCTGGTATTCCCATCTCTTTCAGAATTTTCCACAGTTGACTGTGATCCACATAGTCAAAGGCTTTGGCATAGTCAATAAAGCAGAAATAGATGTTTTTCTGGAATTCTCTTGCTTTTTTGATGATCCAGTGAATGTTGGTAATTTTATCTCTGGTTCCTCTGCCTTTTCTAAAACCAGCTTGAGCATCAGGAAGTCCATGGTTCACATATTGCTGAAGCCTGGCTTGGAGAATTTTGAGCATTACTTTACTAGCGTGTGAGATGAGTGCAATTGTGCGGTAGTTTGAGCATTCTTTGGCATTGCCTTTCTTTGGGATTGGAATGAAAACTGACCTTTCCCAGTCCTGTGGCCACTGCTGAGTTTTCCAAATTTGCTGGCATATTGAGTGCAGCACTTTCACAGTATCATCTTTCAGGATTTGGAATAGCTTAACTGGAATTCCATCACCTCCACTAGCTTTGTTCATAGTGATGCTTTCTAAGGCCCACTTGACTTCACATTCCAGGATGTCTGGCTCTAGATGAGTGATCACACCATCATGATTACCTGGGTCATGAAGATCTTTTTTGTACAGTTCTTCTGTGTATTCTTGCCACCTCTTCTTAATATCTTCTGCTTCTGTTAGGTCCATACCATTTCTGTCCTTTATCGAGCCCATCTTTGCATGAAATGTTCCTTTGGTATCTCTGATTTTCTTGAAGAGATCCCTAGTCTTTCCCATTCTGTTGTTTTCCTCTATTTCTTTGCATTGATTGCTGAAGAAGGCTTTCTTATCTCTTCTTGCTATTCTTTGGAACTCTGCATTCAGATGTTTATATCTTTCTTTTTCTCCTTTGCTTTTCACTTCTCTTCTTTTCACAGCTATTTGTAAGGCCACCCCAGACAGCCATTTTGCTTTTTTGCATTTCTTTTCCATGGGGATGGTCTTGGTCCCTGTGTCCTGTACAATGTCACGAACCTCATTCCATAGTTCATCAGGCACTCTATCTATCAGATCTAGGCCCTTCAATCTATTTCTCACTTCCACTGTATAATCATAAGGGATTTGATTTAGGTCATACCTGAATGGTCTAGTGGTTTTCCCTACTTTCTTCAATTTCAGTCTGAATTTGGCAATAAGGAGTTCATGGTCTGAGCCACAGTCAGCTCCTGGTCTTGTTTTTGCTGACTGTATAGAGCTTCTCCATCTTTGTCTGCAAGGAATATAATCAATCTGATTTCTGTGTTGACCATCTGGTGATGTCCATGTATAGAGTCTTCTCTTGTGTTGTTGGAAGTGGGTGTTTGTTATGACCAGTGCATTTTCTTGGCAAAACTCTATTAGTCTTTGCCCTGCTTCATTCCGTATTCCAAGGCCAAATTTGCCTGTTACTCCAGGTGTTTCTTGACTTCCTACTTTTGCATTCCAGTCACCTATAATGAAAAGGACATCTTTTTTGGGTGTTAGTTCTAAAAGGTCTTGTAGGTCTTCATAGAACCGTTCAACTTCAGCTTCATCAGCATTACTGGTTGCGGCATAGACTTGGATTACTGTGACATTGAATGGTTACATACTAATAAAAAGAATAGCTGTAGAGGGCCATTTACTGCCCTGCCAATCAGTTGGGCTTGCCATGTCTGTGAACTGAGAGAGTGGTGCCATTCACCTCACATCTCTGGTGCCATCCCACTGTGGAGAGGAGCCTACTGCCTGCATGGAATTCAGCGAAATGTGTGAGCTCCAGGTTCATGTGGGTAAGGAGCCACCAGACTGGCCTCACCATCTCCAGGGGTACATCTGAGCTGTGGCCATAGAGCTGTAAGATCCTTTTTATAGATCCTCCTCTTCTGAAAGATAGAGCCTCTGGATGAATGTGCTAGCAACAGTGAACTGCTAATAAGTCACACCAAATAAAGGGGAACATTCTTAGGATATATTTAGGAGGAATCTGGCCAGGTACCAAATAAGAAGTTGGAAGTGGAGGGAAGAGTAAACAAAAGGAAAGTTTTCCTAAATTTTGTGTGAAGACTGAAGACTTATGGTGGTTTACTTACTTACTGAAAATTCTAGGTCACAGTGTAAAGGAAGCATTTTCAATAGAAAAGTTGAAGTTAGCAATTTTCCACTATGAAAATCAAAGACATTAATAGCCATCATCAAAACCAAAGGTCTGTCATAAGGAAGCTAGATCATCCTTAGATCCATTCAAGGAATTTCCCCTGAATTGAGCCATGTGATTTAGGAAGCCCTGCGAGAATCCCAGGGACGGCTGAGCCTGGTGGGCTGCAATCTATGGGGTCGCACAGTCGGACACGACTGAAGCGACTTAACAACATAGCGACTTAGCAACATAGCAACAGCAACAGCACATCACACACACAGAAGTACTAGAGAATACACAGGCACTCTTGTCACTCAGAATCTGGCGTGCAGTGCTGGCACAGTTCAACCCATAATTGTTTTGTAACTCTCTCCTTCAGGTCTCTAGGAAATTCTTCACCATATTCTTGCCGTATATTTTCAAAACAAAAGTCAACTGTGGCTAAAGGTTCTGAAGGTTTAGAATGTGTTACCAACCCCATTGTAGGTCACTTTGTTGCTGTTGTTCAGTACCTCAGCCGTGTCTGACTGTTTGCAACCCCATGACTGCAGCCAGGATTCCCTGTCCTTCACCATCTCCCAAAGTTTGCTCAAACGCATGTCCATGGTTTAGATTCTGTTACCAACCCCTTTGTAGATCACTGTGTATGTGCGTTAAGTTGCTTCAGGAGTGTCTGACTCTTTGCAACCCTATGGACTGTATTGTAGCCTGCCAGGCTCCTCTGTCCTAGGGATTCTCCAGGTAAGAATACTGGAGTGGGTTGCCACGCCTTCTCCTTTGTAGATCACTCAGATCAGATCAGATCAGTCGCTCAGTCATGTCCGACTCTTTGCGACCCCATGAACTGCAGCACGCCAGGCCTCCCTATCCATCACCAGCTCTCAGAGTTCACTCAGACTCACATTCATCGAGTCAGTGATGCCATCTAGCCATCTCATCCTCTGTCGTCCCCTTCTCCTCCTGCCCTCAATCCCTCCCAGCATCAGGGTCTTCTCCAATGAGTCAACTCTTCGCATGAGGTGGCCAAAGTACTGGAGTTTCAGCTTTAGCATCATTCCTTCCAAAGAAATCCCAGGGCTGATCTCCTTCAGAATGGACCGGTTGGATCTCCTTGCAGTCCAAGGGACTCTCAAGAGTCTTCTCCAACACCACAGTTCAAAAGCATCAATTTTTCGGCGCTCAGCCTTCTTCACAGACCAGCTCTCACATCCATACATGACCACAGGAAAGACCATAGCCTTGACTAGGCGAACCTTTGTTGGCAACTGCTTTGAACTAAAAATGAGAATTTCAGCTATGAAAGCACTGGAACAACCCAGAGGGATGGTACGGGGAGAGAGGAGGGAGGGGGGTTCAAGATGGGGAACATGTGTATACCTGTGGTGGATTCATGTTGATCTATGGCAAAACCAATACAATACTGTAAAGTAATTAACCTCCAATTAAAATAAATAAATTTATATTAAAAAATAAATTAAAAAAAGAAAGCACAGGTAAAAGCAGAAAAATTTTAATCTGTAAATCTTTCTCCAATAGAAAGAATGCAATAAAGTCTTACAGGATGAAGTAACTTTTACTGGTTAAATATTTTTTGTTTTGTTTTGCTCATTTTTTTTTCCAAATGTGGTTCCAGAGATAATCATCAAAATAAAACAATTAGATTTATTTTAGACAAGATATGAGATTCAATAGAAAAAAAATTAATCAAGAATTATCATCAAAGAGTGAATCATTCAACTTTGGCAGAAACTAAAGTTTAAATTTGCACTATTCACATTATTTAGTGTAATCCTAATTTACTTTTAATAATATCATTAAAAGCTTAGCAAAAACAGTTATCAGACTGAATGAAAAAAAATGCAACATACACAATGTTCCAATAAAAGCAAGATAATTAGAACAAGGAAATGAACACCATACCCATGACTATGAAGAATAAGATTAATGTACAAATAATCTCAACACTGATTTCTATAGAGAATAATCTTTTCTGGCAATTATAGATCAAAGTATATGAAGAGAAACTGGAACAAATTGGGCACCATACTGCTATGTTCATTTTCATCATAATATCTTAGTATTAAAATTTCAAAACAAGAATGCAAGCAATAATCTATGAAACTATATACCGCTTGAAGAGATGGTAAAAATGGCAAACCAAGATAAGCAATTTGTAAGATGAAATTTAAATGCTTTTCAATATTTTCTATGATGATGATGCTATACTATTTGCTACAGCATCACAATGTTTGAGCATATTATTTAAAATCTATAATTCCTTTTTAAACTTAATATTTAATTTAAGAATTTTATTACCAGTTCCACTGACCACTGTCTCAGTAGGTTACAGTTTTCCATGTTGGTTTATAAAATAACTAAGAACTATAATAACTTCCCTGGTGGCTAAGACAGTAAAGCATCTACCTACAATGCGGGAGGCCTGGGTTCCATCCCTGGGTCAGGAAGATCCCATGGAGAAGGAAATGGCAACCCACTGCAGTACTCTTGCCTGGAAAATCCCCTGGACAGAGGAGCCTGGTAGGCTGCAGTCGATGGGATCGTAAAGAGTTGGACATGGCTGAGCGATGTCACTTTTCACTTTCATAATAACTTAATAAGAGCCTTTAGGGGCTGCGGGCAGACAAACATGAGAGTATGTCTTAGAGCCATCAAATAACTCATCTTCTTGGTGATTCCATGACTCTACATTTGTCAAACTCATCAAGCATATTCATAAAAGTGTATCACTTTTTGCAAAGTCTACCTCAATAAAATGGACTTTAAAAAAGACTGCAACATCTGTTCTTTGAACTATAGCACAAAAATGTAATAATGCACTTTTATTTCAATAAATGATCTAAAGATCATTTCAATGTTTTTAAAGTGCCTAATGTAGTATTAGACAACACAGAAGAACTCTACAAAAAGATCTTCATGACCCAGATAATCATGATGGTGTGATCACTGACCTAGAGCCAGATATCCTGGAATGTGAAGTCAAGTGGGCCATAGAAAGCATCACTGCCATAGAAAGCATCACTACGAACAAAGCTAGTGGAGGTGATGGGATTCCAGTTGAGCTATTTCAAATTCTGAAAGATGATGCTATGAAAGTGCTGCACTCAATATGTCAGCAAATTTGGAAAACTCAGCAGAGGCCACAGGACTGGAAAAGGCCAGTTTTCACCCCAATCCCAAAGAAAAGCAATGCCAAAGAATGCTCAAACTACCACACAATTGCACTCATCTCACACGCTAGTAAGATCAGATCAGATCAGATCAGTCGCTCAGTCGTGTCCCACTCTTTGCGACCCCAAGAATCGCAGCACGCCAGGCCTCGCTGTCCATCACCAACTCCCGGAGTTCACTCAGACTCATGTCCATCGAGTCAGTGATGCCATCCAGCCATCTCATCCTCTGTCGTCCCCTTCTCCTCCTGCCCTCAATCCCTCCCAGCATCAGAGTCTTTTCCAATGAGTCAACTCTTTGCATGAGGTGGCCAAAGTACTGGAGTTTCAGCTTTAGCATCATTCCTTCCAAAGAAATCCCAGGGCTGATCTCCTTCAGAATGGACTGGTTGGAACTTCTTGCAGTCCAAGGGACTCTCAAGAGTCTTCTCCGACACCACAGTTCAAAAGCATCAATTCTTCAGCACTCAGCCTTCTTCACAGTCCAGGTCTCATATCCATACATGACCACAGGAAAAACCATAGCCTTGATTAGATGAACCTTTGTTGGCAAAGTAATGTCTCTGCTTTTCAATATGCTGTCTAGGTTGGTCATAACGTTCCTTCCAAGGAGTAAGCGTCTTTTAATTTCATGGCTTCAGTCACTATCTGCAGTGATTTTGGAGCCCAGAAAAATAAAGTCTGACACTGTTTCCCCATCTATTTCCCATGTAGTGATGGGACCGGATGCCATGATCTTCGTTTTCTGAATGTTGAGCTTTATGCCAACTTATTCACTCTCCACTTTTCACTTTCTTTTTTTCCACTTTCACTTTCAGCAAGAGGCTTTTTAGTTCCTCTTCACTTTCTGCCATAAGGGTGGTGTCATCTGCATATCTGAGGTTATTGATATTTCTCCCGGGAATCTTGATTCGAGCTTCTGCTTCTTCCAGCGTCACAAAGAGTCTGACACGCCTGAGCAATTGAACTGAACTGAACTGAATGTGGTATTACTGTCAAGAAAAAAATACATTACAATTGTTTATAAGAACAGTTAATGATGTTGATAAAATTAAGGCTAAGTCTACATTGAATAAACATTATATTTTATGAATTATGTCCATCTTAATTTATTAATCAAACACCACTGAGCCATCAATAATTATATATCCAGAGAAGCATATGAAATTAAGTTTGCTTGTATTAGTTGTTCACATTTGTTTTCAGTACACTAAAAATAGTATCATAATACCTACATTTCCATTTTCCTTTATGTAGACATCCTTTTCATAACAAAATATTTTGTGTATCAATTGTGCCATTATATTGTGTTTTTCAGACAAAGGGCATGTGATCCTCCATGTGTTTTCATGCCACAGGTCCTGCAGAAACATTAGAAGTGGGTCTGAGGCTATTGATTAATGAACTATCAATAAATAATGATAAATATATTAAGATATATTTATCTTAATAAAACCTATGAGGATAGATTATTATTAGTGAAGTAATTTCAATTCCAACATCAAAAAGAACATGTTAGCCATTACTGCTGTCCCAAATTAGAAAAGACAAACTTTTAGGCTGTGTATGCACTGTAACTAGAAGGGTTCAAGTTCAGATTGAACAGTTGCCCAAGAAAGGTGGTTTACAGGAAATTTCTTGCACTAGAAAAGGTTGATAAATAGAATATTTTAAATACAAACTACCTTTTGTGTGCATTAATATTTATTATTTATTGATCACTAGATACTGGTGTTGGAGAAGACTCTTGAGAGTCCCTTGGACTGCAAGGAGATCCAACCAGTCCATTCTGAAGGAGATCAGCCCTGGGATTTCTTTAGAAGGAATGATGCTAAAGCTGAAACTCAGTACTTTGGCCACCTCATGCGAAGAGTTGACTCATTGGAAAGAACTCTGATGCTGGGAGGAATTGGGGGCAGGAGGAGAAGGGGATGACAGAGGATGAGATGCCTGGGTGGCATCACTGACTCAATGTATGTGAGTCTGAGTGAACTCTGGGAGTTGGTGATAGACAGGGAGGCCTGGCATGCTGCGATTCATGGGGTCACAAAGAGTCGGACATGACAGAGTGACTGAACTGAACTGAACTGAACTGTGATACTGTTGTAAACACTTCTTGGTAATTCTCTCTCTCTCTCTCTCTTTTTTTTTTTTTTTTTTACAAATTTTAAAGTAAGTGCTCCCTTTCCATTCTATAGAGAAGGAAGCCCAGGCTGAAAGAAATTAAATCAATTGCCCAAGATTAGCCTGCCAGGATATTCAGAGTTTGGATTTGACTTCTGGTCTATCAGATCCAGTAGCTATGCTATTATTCACTACATAATACTGCCTTTCATTTATTTCTCAATTTGAAACTGATGTTTCCTCTAGAAGACATCATAGCTTACTGTCAACACCTTACCATATCCTCTGAGTGCTTACCAGTTCCCTTCATGCCACCGCAACTTCTAGCGCATCTTCCAACATATAGCACCTGCCTCTTGTCAAATAAATTTGCATATATGGGTGGCAGGTTAGAATTACCAGGGAGCTAATGCCCTCTGAGGCTATTGATATTTCTGCCAGCAATCCTGATTCCAGCTTGTGCTTCATCTAGCCCAGCATTTCTCATGATGTGCTCTGCATATAAGTTAAATAAGCAGGGTGACAATATACAGCCTTGACGTACTCCTTTTCCTATTTGGAACCAGTCTGTTGTTCCATGTCCACTTCTAACTGTCACTTCCTGACCTGCATACAGATTTCTCAAGAGGCAGGTCAGGTGGTATGGTATTCCCATCTCTTTCAGAATTTTGCATAATTTATTGTGATCCACACAGTCAAAGGCTTTGGCATAGTCAATAAAGCAGAAATAGATGTTTTCCTGGAACTCTTTTGCTTTTTCAGTGAAACAGCGGATGTTGGCAATTTGATCTCTGGTTCCTCTGCCTTTTCTAAAACCAGCTTGAACACCTGGAAATTCATGGTTCACGTATTGCTGAAGCCTGGCTTGGAGAATTTTGAGCATTACTTTGCTAGTGTGTGAGATGAGCGCAATTGTGCGGTAGTTTGAGCACTCTTTGGCATTGCCTTTCTTTGGGATTGGGGTGAAAACTGACCTTTTCCAGTCCCTCAGCAATTTGGCCACTACTGAGTTTTCCAAATTTGCTGGCATATTGAGTGCAGCACTTTCACAGCATTATATTTCAGGATTTGGAATAGCTCAACTGAAATTCCATCACCTCAGATATGCAGATGACACAACCCTTATGGCAGAAAGTGAAGAAGAACTAAAGAGCCTCTTGATGAAAGTGAAAGAGGAGCGTGAAAAAATTGGCTTAAAGATCAACACTCAGAAAACCAAGATCATGGCATCTGGTCCCATCACTTCATGGCATGTAGATGGGAAAACTGTGGCTGACTTTATTTTTGGGGGCTCCAAAATCACTGCAGATGGCAACTGCAGCCATGAAACTAAAAGACACTTACTTCTTGGAAGGAAAGTTATGACCAACCTAGACAGCATATTAAAAAGCAGAGACATTACTTTGCCAACAAAGATCTGTCTAGTCAAGGCTATGGTTTTTCTAGTAGTCATGTATGGATGAGAGATTTGGACTGTAAAGAAAGCTGAGTGCCAAAGAATTGATGCTGTTGAACTGTGGTGTTGGAGAAGACTCTTGAGAGTCCCTTGGACTGCAAGGAGATACAGCCAGTCCATCCTAAAAGAGATCAGTCCTGAATGTTCATTGGAAGGACTGATGTTGAAGCTGAAACTCCAATCCTTTGGCCACCTGATGTGAAGAGCTGACTCATTTGAAAAGACCCTGATGCTGGGAAAGACTGAAGGCAGGAGGAGAAGGGGATGACAGAGCATGAGATGATTGGATGGCATCACCGACTCAATGGACATGAGTTTGGGTTAACTCCGGGAGTTGGTGATGGACAGGGAGGCCTGGCATGTTGCAATCCATGGGGTTGCAAAGGGTCAGCCACAACTGAGCAACTGAAGTGAACTGAACTGAATGCTCTCTGGAAACAGCCTCCTGACCAAGCACTGAAAGGTATTATATAGTAAAGAACCTACCTCTTTACATCTTAATTAAGAAAATTCTGAGGTTTGTGCCCCTAGATTTTCCCAGCAGAACTGACCATCCATCAATTTACTTGGAAAACGATATCTTAGTTTATCTTATATAATAAAATATATTCCATAAAATGTATTATAAATATATAAATGTGATGCCTTTATATAAAAGGATATTAATTAACTGGTCAGTATGTATCATACAGTTCCTAGTTAGAACTTATGTAAATTTGCAATAATTCAAATTATTAATTTTCTATTGTCAGTCTACAGTGTGGTCAGGAATATACAATATAAAATCTCTAACCACTCAAGTTAAAATTAACTAGGAAAATATCTTATGTTAATGAAGTTACTCATAGCCTAATTGAAAAATACTTGAAAATACAACTTTGGGTATAACTGAAAAATAGATCATCCATTAAAAATTTAAGCCATAGGTTGAAATATAATAATTGAATGATGGTAATTCTCCTTATTATAGGCATTGTATTACAGGTATGAAGTATTTTAAGCTTTTTATTTCTTATATGCATAAAATTATTTCCCTTTCAAATATGCAGTATTAACTAACTGCATATTTATCAACTGCTACTTCTAAGTCACTTCAGTAGTGTCCGACTCTGTGCGACCCCATAGATGGCAGCCCACCAGGCTCCCCCATCCCTGGGATTCTCCAGGCAAGAACACTGGAGTGGGTTGCCATTTCCTTCTCCAATGAATGAAAGTGAAGTTGCTCAGTCATATCCGACTCTCAGCAACCCCATGGACTGCAGCCTACCAGGCTCCTCCGTCCATAGGATTTTCCAGGCAAGAGTACTGGAGTGATGTGCCATTGCCTTCAATCGCATACTTATCAAATAATACCTAAATTTTAGAATAAAGGAAAGAGGTTAAAATTTCTAGTGTAGGGCTTCCCTGCTTGTTCAGTGGTTAAGAATCCAGCTGCAAGTGCTGGGGACACGGGTTTGATTGATCCCTGCCCCCAAAAGATCTCACAAGCTGCAGAGTAACTAAGCCCAAGAGCCAAAACAAATGAGACCACACACCACAACTACTGAAGCCTGTGCACCTAGAGGCTGTGCTCCGCAACAAGAGAAGCCACCACAGTGAGCAACGTGTACCCCAACTACAGGGTAGCCCCTGCTCGCTGCAACTAGAGAAAACCTATGCACAGCAATGAAGATCCAGTGTGGCCAAAATAAATAAACAAATAAATAAATCTTTAAAAACAAAAAGTGTCTAGAGTAGTGCTTGGTATAAGCTAGTGCTGAACAATCATTACTTTCCTCCTCTAATTTCTGCTGATTATTTTTGTCAGTAAATAAACATTTTAAAAAGAGCTATAGTTAGAAAATGAGATTATGTAATGAAACATGTTTGAATCAAAATATCTTTATATGCTCAGAGATTTCAAGAAAAGAAGTATTGAAAGAATCACAGAATTGTTGTACTGGACCCAGTGAGTTCTCATTTTCCTAAAGGAGATGATGTATGGTTCATAACTCTCAGGAGCTCCAGACAATGGCATCGAGAGCCCGGGTGGCTGAAATAATGGAAGCAGAAATAGCAATAGAAAAAAAAGTTAAACGAGATTATCCAGATGGATATGTTGGTAGGGCTCCAGATGTCCTGATCCTTCAATTTTCAGTGCTCACCAACATACCTCCATGCTGAATAAGGATGTGTCTCTTGGTTAAACTAGGTATTTATTTTTCATTAGATATTTTTAAATGCATCTTTTTAATGGTAGCCTTTTAATTTCACATTTATCCATTGTCTATAAGCATTTTTGTAACACTCACCTTAGGGGTTAGCCCAATGTTTTGCATGAGACATATACATTGTATTTGGGAAGACCAATTCTGTGGTATGTTAAGAGAATCATGAGAAAGTACAAAGTTCTGTACTTTGTACTTATTTGGAAATAAGTACTTTGGACACATATTTGGAAATGCTGTGATAAGCAAATTCAGTCCATCTGTTATTTAGTAATGATAACAAATTGAGAGGAAGAAATGAAACATTCACAAAAGAGGAGAAAAGACAAAAAAAAAAAGTGGAGGAAAGCAACATAGAACCAATATAAATAAGACTCTCTCAAGACTTGTGGTCCACATATCATACTTACATACCCTGAGAAATGTATACTAATGCTTCAGCATAAGCTTTAATATAATGTGGTAATTATCTTAGCTTCCAACTTTTTACAATGAAGAAAATGGAAGAGTAAAAAGAAAATTATTCCCCCTATTGAGTGGACTTGGTAAAGAACTAACAATATTGTAGGTTTTATCTCCAAAGCTGCGACCCCATGGGCTGCAGATTATTCAGGGCTTATTTCCTTTAGGATAGACTGGTTTGATCTCCTTGCAGTCCAAGGGACTCTTGAGAGTCAAAAGCATCAATTCTTCAGCGCTCAGCTTTCTTTATAATCCAACTCTCACATCCATACATGACTACTGGAAAATCCATAGCCTTGACTAGACTGATCTTTGTTGGCAAAGTAATGTCTCTGTTTTAATATGTTGTCTATATTGGTCATAGCTTTCCTTTCAAGGAGCAAGTGTCTTTTAATTTCATGGCTGCAGTCACCATCTGCAGTGATTTTGGAGCCCCAAAAATAATGTCACTATTTCCATTGTTTCCCCATCTATTTGCCATAAAGTGATGGGACTGGATGCCATGATCTTAGTTTTCTGAATGTGGAGTTTTAAACCAACTTTTTCACTCTCCTCTTTCACTTTCATCAAGAGGCTCCTTAGTTCTTTTATGCTTTCTGCCATAAGTGTGGTGTCTGCATATCTGAGGTATCTTCTTGTTGATATTTTTCCCAGAAAACTTTATTCCAGCTTGTGCTTCATCTAGCCCATCATTTCACATGATGTACTCTGCATTTAAGTTAAATAAGCAGGGTGACAATATGCAGCCTTGACATACTCCTTTCCCAATTTGGAGAAGATGAGTGCATGTCCTTCTATTCCACCATCTTGAAACTTTTCCAAGCAAGATTAGGGATGTTTACAAAAAATTACTGAACAACTTAAAGCCTTCAGAAATAGATATTTAACCTATCAAATTGGCTTTTTCAAGTGACAGATAACTTTAGGAACATGTAAAATTCTGGAAAGAATTCCTATCAAGTTTCTATCAAGAATTGGAAAAATATCTCCTGGCAAGGTACTTCCAGAGTTCCACGCTAATGCCTTTGGCTTTAGCTAGCTACATGTGGAGGTGCTACACAGAAAAAGTTCACATGGGATTAAAACCATTACTTTGCCTAAGATGAATTTTTCATCTTTCTGGTTATTTTTCATTGGGTCCATTTCTCAAGGATTGAGTATTATGATAGCTGGGGGATTTGAAATAGGGTGTTTAACATCATTATCTGTTATTTACAGAATGATGTTGGAGCAATAGCCTATAATGAAAAATAAAATGGATGATTGAGTCCCCTGGGCCCACATGTGTTCATATTCCATAGATCTATATCAAACAACATCCTCAACATTTTTCTCGACTTGCTTAATTGCACCACCACACAGTCTTACCAGGAAAAAACAAAACAAAAACCATAGAGTGCTACCCTAGAAAAGAAAGGAGGAGTTAATCTAAAATATAAAGAAGTAGCCAAAAGCTTAAGAAATTAAATGAGATAAAAGTTGGCAAATGACATTAAACTTTAGAGGGACATTGTTAGTGATTCTGAAGACTATAAAATCAATAAATAGACTGAGGAGAAAACAAGGATGAAGATATAAAGATAAATACCAAGTATATATTCTTTAAAATATTTTTGATGATGGTGAGGGGTGAGATAGAGCCCTACCTACAAAGAGTAACAAGATTGAGCATAGTGTTTTTGTTTCTTTATTTTTTAATATTTTGTGCACAGAAGGCACATAAGCTGCAGAGAAAAGAGATCAATTGAGACAGAGAAAGGACAGTGTTGGGACTGTTATCTATAGCACAGGTTCAGGGTAAGTTTTGGATGGAAAGAGGGGCATTATTTCCAAGTAAACCAAAGCTAAGCAAAGAAAGGTTGTCTGGATGGAAATATACAGGGATGTTTGTGAAGTGAGAATATTTAAGGGACTTTACACCTAATGGACTCAATAGTCACCAGGAAGCAAAGAGTTAAGACATTTGCTGAGAGTGGAAAGGGGGTGGGGTAAAAGGCTGAAAGGGTTGTCAATAATATAAATTACCAATTGAAGGGAAAGGTTTCTAAGGAAATATGAGCATACAACCAAGGTCAGCAATAATGAATGTGCCATGGCTTCTGGACAAACAGTTAATCTCTTCCTCTAGGACTCAGCAACACCGGTCTAGGGACTGGAGAGATGAAAGGTTGAATGTATCCAAGGTTGTTACTTTTCTGAACCAAAACGGGTAAGCAATTTTTGGTAATTTGTGCTAAATTTGATAAAGAAAATGAATAAGAAAATAAATTCAAAGTATCTGCAGCTTTGATTTCTATTGAAGGCTTCTGGGTCAGAGGAGCATTCCTGGCCTCTGAAATCACACCTTGCACCCATATAACTAACAAGCCAGAAACACAGAGTGGAGCTTGCATGGGCACTTCCGTCAGAATGCTTGGCTGACACTTTCCAGCTGTATAACAGGGGACCAGTTTCTAAATTGTTCAGTTTTAATATATTTAAAATGGAAATTAAAGTAATTGATTCACTGAACTAATACTTAAAACAGTGCCTGCCTGGTCATATGAAGCATTCTATAAATGTTTGTACTAATTAGATTCTATGACAGGCTCTTCCTCAAAATTAATGCAATCTCCAAATGATGAAAGCAGAGAGTTAAACCTATGCAAGGGATAAAGCCAAGAAGAAATTATTTTATTTTTCTATTAATGTTATAAATAATATATGAAGTATTTAATCTCTCAATTCCATTAACTACTGAATGAGGATAAGGGTCAAGGTTAATTTTTAAAAAGCAGTTAGTTTGCTCCACTAGCAACAGAATCTATTAACTTATTGCCACTTATTCCAATTCTTTACACATGACAAAATTCTTAATTTAACTCTGAATATAGCTGTTTCAGTGGCTAAGACAGTATTTTTATCACTAGCTCATTAGAAGGCCATGCTTTGATATTTCCTTACAAATATGATATTTTACTAACAATAGGTCTATATAACCTAGGTAGAGAAGAGTAGTGAAATTTGAAGAGAATATTTTTTTCTTCTCTAACCAGAGGAAATAAGGTGCTTTATTAATGATGATCAGCAGATTACTATACGCACTTACAGGGCAAGAAAATAAACAATCAAATCCTAAATGTCCAATGTTCCCTTTTGTTTCATTTGACTACTAGTCTTGGGAAAGTAGGTGGGTCAAAGGTGGGCTGAAGAGGCAAATTTGCACAAAGACTATATTCAGATGTTCTGTATTGAGTTATTCTAAGGACCAGCAACCTTAGAATCGTCTGTTAGAAATATAAGCTCACACGTACCATTTTTAACCTATCAAAACAGTTCCACATTTCAACAAGATGCCTGGGGATTCACATACATGTTTATGTTTGAGAAGCACTGTCTAAAGAAGCTCATATTCTCTGATAAAATTAAGCCTGACTTCTCACTATTTTGCCCTTTTCTATTACTCTGGTTTCTGAACAACTAGAAAAAGCTGATCTGGAAACTTGAGAATAAGTCAAAGAGACACCCTACCCATACTGGCCTGCACATCTCCTTTCCTTGCCCAAGTCTGAGTGAAAAAGACTCTATATTCACCTAACCCTAGACCTTGACTCTCCTCATACAATGATGGATTTTTAGTTGAAGAAATAGGATGCTCATGTGGTGGGTATTAGTACAGCTCATCAATTTTAGCAACCACAGCTTTTGAAAAGAAAATCATAAAATATGACTGAACATACAGTTAGAAAACGAGGGATAAATTTTCCTATGACAAGAACATTTTTTAAATCCACAAGTTTGTCCAGGGTAATATGTATTTTATCAATAAAGACAGTTGTGTCAAGTTGTCACACTAAGTGGATTTAAGAGAATAAGAAGGGATGGGACATCACAAACCAAACATATTTGTTTAAAGATAGAAATTAAGTATTCCTTGTTTTATTTCTTTCACTGGCATATAGGAGAGAACATTTAGGAGAAAAGAGGGAATAATGAATTTGGTTCTCAGAACAAGATTTAAGATAAGAATTGAGTTTGAAGTTGCACTAAATCACCTCTGATGTCTTTTTAAATAGTAAATAAACTATTTTGAAAGTTTTTGATAAAGCTAACACCTTACAATTGAATGTGAATTAAAATTTTCTTTATGGATTCTAAGTAGCATATGTCCAAAGTAATATTTAAATGATAGTTCCTGAGGAGTGGGATCTTCAAACATAGCAAATTGTGGGTTTTCCATAACTATATACCATGCCAATTTCTAGACCCAAATTGTATTCTCTGTATTACATACAGATGAATTGAACATTTTTCAGAAGCTAACCCATTTTCTTGCCTTGATATTTCTTCTGTGAATTAATCTCCAACTCAAAGTTTACTCTGAAGTTCAAGGTTAAGGAACAAGTTGAGAAATGCAAAGAAAGTCAGAGTGAATGATTTGTAGCAGTTAATCTGCAGTTTTGCTATACTATCTACTAGACTTTAAACAATATTAGACAATCAGACTTTGGGGATACAAGAGATATTTGAGGCTTGAGGTTAAATGTTCACTTTAGAAGGGTAACCCAAATAACCATATTAAAGTGTTTCTCCACGCTAGGAGAAATGTGATGTCTAGGCCACCCCAGATCAAATGAATGAGAATCATTTAGGGTATGTGGTCTGTTCATCTGCATGAAAAGCAAACAATAAACTGTCCAAATTATGCAAACTGCAGTTAGGGTTGAGATCTCTTTCCACCTATTAGAGGATGCTAATGGACTTTGTAGGGAAAACCACTAGACCATTCAGGTATGACCTAACTCAAATCCCTTATGATTATACAGTGGAAGTGAGAAATAGATGTAAGGGCCTAGATCTGATATATAGACTGCCTGATGAACTATGGAATGAGGTTCGTGACATTGTACAGGAGACAGGGATCAAGACCATCCCCATGGAAAAGAAATGCAAAAAAGCAAAATGGCTGTCTGGGGAGGCCTTGCAAATAGCTGTGAAAAGAAGAGAAGCGAAAAGCAAAGGAGAAAAGGAAAGATATAAACATCTGAATGCAGAGTTCCAAAGAATAGCACGAAGAGACAAGAAAGCCTTCTTCAGCGATCAATGCAAAGAAATAGAGGAAAAGAACAGAATGGGAAAGACTAAGGATCTATTCAAGAAAATCAGAGATACCAAAGGAACATTTCATGCAAAGATGGGCTTGATAAAGGACAGAAATGGTATGGACCTAATGGAAGCAGAAGATATTAAGAAGAGGTGGCAAGAATACACAGAAGAACTGTACAAAAAAGAGCTTCACGACCCAGATAATCATGATGGTGTGATCACTGACCTAGAGCCAGACATCCTGGAATGTGAAGTCAAGTGGGCCTTAGAAAGCATCACTAGGAACAAAGCTAGTGGAGGTGATGGAATTGCAGTGGAGCTATTCCAAATCCTGAAAGATGATGCTGTGAAAGTGCTGCCCTCAATATGCCAGCAAATTTGGAAAACTCAGCAGTGGCCACAAGATGGGAAAAGGTCAGTTTTTATCCCAATCCCAAAGAAAGGCAATGCCAAAGAATGCTCAAACTACCGCACAATTGCACTCATCTCACATGCTAGTAAAGTAATGCTCAAAATTCTCCAAGCCAGGCTTCAGCAATATGTGAACCGTGAACTTCCTGCTGTGCAAGCTGGTTTTAGAAAAGGCAGAGGAACCAGAGATCAAATTGCCAACATCTGCTGGATCATCGAAAAAGCAAGAGAGTTCCAGAAAAACATCTATTTCTGCTTTATTGACTATACCAAAGCCTATGACTGTGTGTATCACAATAAACTGTAGAAAATTCTGAAAGAGATGGGAATACCAGACCACCTGATCTGCCTCTTGAGAAATCTGTATGCAAGTCAGGAAGCAACAGTTAGAACTGGACATGGACCAACAGACTGGTTCCAAATAGGAAAAGGAGTACGTCAAGGCTGTATATTGTCACCCTGTTTATTTAACTTATATGCAGAGTACATCATGAGAAATGCTGGACTGGAAGAAACACATGCCGGGACAAATATCAATAACCTCAGATATGCAGATGATACCACCCTTATGGCAGAAAGTGAAGAGGAACTAAAAAGCCTCTTGATGAAAGTGAAAGTGGAGAGTGAAAAGGTTGGCTTAAAGCTCAACATTCAGAAAACGAAGATCATGGCAATTGGTCCCATCACTACATGGGAAATAGATGGAGAAACAGTGGAAACAGTGTCAGACTTTATTTTTCTGGGCTCCAAAATCACTGCAGATGGTGACTGCAGCCATGAAATTAAAAGACGCTTACTCCTTGGAAGGAAAGTTATGACCAACCTAGGTAGCATATTCAAAAGCAGAGACATCACTTTGCCAACAAAGTTTCGCCTAATCAAGGCTATGGTCTTTCCTGTAGTCATGTATGGATGTGAGAGCTGGACTGTGAAGAAGGCTGAGTGCCGAAGAATTGATGCTTTTGAACTGTGGTGTTGGAGAAGACTCTTGAGAGTCCCTTGGACTGCAAGGAGATCCAACCAGTCCATTCTGAAGGAGATCAGCCCTGGGATTTCTTTGGAAGGAATGATGCTAAAGCTGAAACTCCAGTACTTTGGCCACCTCATGCGAAGAGTTGACTCATTGGAGAAGACTCTGATGCTGGGAGGGATTGAGGGCAGGAGGAAAAGGGGACAACAGAGGATGAGATGGCTGGATGGCATCACTGACTCGATGGATGTGAGTCTGGGTGACCTCCGGGAGTTGGTGATGGATAGGGAGGCCTGGCGTGCTGCGGTTCATGGGGTCGCAAAGAGTCGGACACGACTGAGCGACTGATCTGATCTGATCTGATCTGATTGCTTTTACTATACATCAAGATGGATCCGCCGCCAGTATACACGTGTTCCCCATCCTGAACCCTCCTCCCTCTCCCCTCCCCACATCATCCCTCCAGGTCGTCCCAGTGCTCCAGTCCCAAGCATTTGTTATCGGGCATCGTACCTGGACTGACGGCTCGTTTCAGATATGATATTATACATATTTCAATGCTATTCTCCCAAATCATCCCACCCTCTCCCAGTCCCAGAGTCCAAAAGTCTGTTCTATACATCAGTGTCTCTTTTGCTGTCTCGTAAATAGGGTTATTTTTACCATCTTTCTAAATGCCATATATATGCGTTAGTATACTGTATTGGTGTTTTTCTTTCTGGCCTACTTCACTCTGTATAATAGGCTCCAGTTCCATCCACCTCCTTAGAAATGATTCAAATGTATTCTTTTTAATGGCTGAGTAATACTCCATTGTGTATATGTACCACAGCTTTCTTATCCATTCATCTGTGGATGGACATCTAGGTTGCTTCCACGTTCTGGCTATTGTAAACAGTGCTGCTATGAACATTGGGGTACACGTGTCTCTTTCAATTCTGGTTTTCTCAGTGTGTATGCCCAGCAGTGGGATTGCTGGATCGTAAGGCAGTTCTATTCCCAGTTTTCTGAGGAATCTCCATACTGTTCTCCATAGTGGCTGTACTAGTTTGCATTCCCACCAACAGTGTAAGAGGGTTCCCTTCTCTCCGCACCCTCTCCAGCATTTATTGCTTGTGGACTTTTGGGTTGCAGCCATTCTGACTGGCGTGAAATGGTACCTCATAGTGGTTTTGATTTGCATTTCTCTGATAATGAGTGATGTTGAGCATCTTTTCATGTGTTTGTTAGCCATCTGTATGTCTTCTTTGGAGAAATGTCTATTTAGTTCTTTGGCCCATTTTTTGATTGGGTCTTTTATTTTTCTGTAATTGAGCTGTGAACAGGCACAGGTTTATGATAGTGGTTTTCAATTTAATTGCCTCCAGCAGTGTGCTGTGGATCCTGTGCCATGTTACTTAGATATCCCCTTCAGGACTGAAGGATAGTTGAACCCAGGTTTGGGGACTGCTGCTCTCAAATTATCTTCAACCGTCAATCCTTTGGATATTGCCCTCAGCTCAAGAAAGCCTTGTTCAAGGTCATATTCCCATACCAAGCACAGCCTGAGTCCAGTAACTGATTAATACAAGGATTTAAGAGTCGGCTCAACTCTGAATACCCATGCCAGAGCTTGAAAGAGGTGAGGCAGAGCCCAAGTTCTCCCTCTGCCTACACCTGATCTATTCCATTCCCTTCAGGCATTATAACAGTACTGCCCACTGAACCTCCTATAGGAAAAAAATCTCCCTTAGTTTCTGCTTCATGGGTAACTTGACCCGAAACAGTTTTATCTAGTAGAGCAGATGGACTGGATCACTTACTAGCCAGCCCACAATGAGTATGCAAATTCCTGGTGGTAGATGGAATGTGGAAAGCTTCTGTAACCAAGTATCAGTGAAATTGTTAAAAACTTTATTTAGTGAATTGGAGAGGTAAACTGGTAGATGTAAACTTATTAGCAGGTATAATATATACAGCAGATGTTTGAGAAATATGAGAGATACAGTTTTTATAAAGATAGTGGAGTTGGATAACTATTGTTAGGGGTTATTATGATACTCTAAAGAAAGTACATGAAGGTCTGGGAGTTATTAACTGTCAGTGAGAAGCAAACTGTGAAAGCTAGAGAGGCTCCTTGACTGCATAAAATAGCCCTTATTCCCAGATACTAAGGACAGAGAAAACCCAGGACCTAATGGTAAAAAGTAGCCTGGCTCCTGGAAAGGTTAACCTAAACAAATCTGATGTGCCAAGTTTAGAGCTCTGATTGGGAAAAAATTGCATCCTCATATATGAGATCATCTGTATTCATGCTCTTGATTCCCTAGATTCCTCTGAATTTTTTGGATTCCTCGAACTCACCCACTTCTCTTTGTTAGCAGTTAGGGTTCCCATTTGTCTTGAAGAAAACCTCTCTCCTCCAAGACATGTCCCCTTCTACATCTGCTCTTAGGAAAAAGGTCAACAGCTAGAATTACTGGCTACCATAATCTGGCCTTGGAAGTGATGGGATTGCAAAGGGAGAAAGGGATTATATCCCAAGAATATTCAGACCCAAGCTCAATAGTCTTGAAAGGAACTTGGAAAATATATATGGAACTCAATTCAGAAAGAATATGCAGTTTTATAAGGGGGAGTTTATTGACACAGGGGAATTGCTTTTTGGAAAATATATATGGAACTCAACTCAGAAAGAATATGCTGTTTTATAAGGGGGAGTTTATTGACACAGGGGAATTGCTTTTTGGAAAATAATCTGGGAGAAAACATTCAAAGAAAGACCGAAGGAAATGGTTCTAATATTTTCTAGGATATCTCACAGAAGCTTGCAGAAAATGGTGACCCCGAATAAGTGAAAGAATGGCTATAGCAAATGATAGTAAAAGAAGAAATGGTTTAAAGAAAGAAGAATGCCAGAGTGGTTGCATGATGTAAGGCTGGGGAAATGCTAGAATAATATGTTCTGCAGGAGGGCCAGAACTTTATTTAACAAAGTAATAAAAAATATGCTGGTGAGAGAGCCATCAGTGTTAGAGCCTACAGTCTAATTGTAAGCTAGGATTCATGCAAAGATGTTGAGAACTGGTCTCATGATAAGAATGGGGATGGTAAGTTCTGAAAAAGTGGGGTCTAGATGGTTGCTCTTAACAGTTTAAAGGTAGGATAACTAATTCTCATGGGCAGCAAGGTTGGAATGACAATCAGAGGAACATGATAAGCAGAGAACTAAAGATATGGCTAATATATCAATAAAGCAGCTTTCTTGGGCGTGAGAAAGATATGTACCCATGAGGGTATCACTCAGTCTAACAACAACAATAACAACAATCAATGAATAATGTTCAAAGAAGGTGACTTCAGGCAGTCATCTTAGTAAAATGTCTCAGTCTCTTGTCTAATATCCAGATGTGAGCCACCTTTCCAACTATGAACCCATTAAATGAAAGACAAACTTGATCCCCAAGAAGAAGTACCCTGTAGCATTCTGGCTATAATGATTACTTAATCTTTTCCAAAGAAACCTACAGTCATTGACTTGAGTAACTATGCACTAGGGAAATAGAATACCTAAACATTCTAAGGATTGTTGCACTCAAGAGCTAAGTAGGCATTGATACCGAAGACCACAGATTACCTTCATAGTTTCCTGTGAGAGCAGGAACACAAGGATTTTTGTTTTGCCAGGAAATAAAGTCGTAGTGTAAGTTCAGCTCAAAATGCATCCACTGGTCCCATGGTTTACATGGGGTCTTTTTCCCTGTTGTCAAATGTATAATTTTAGCTAATATTTCTGGCAATTAATGCAATTTCTATATTAGTTTTTTGGCCTATAAAGTAAAATCTATTATGGTGGAAAAGGCTAAATGGAAGCCTCTAAAACATCCCCCCACCACCAACTCAAATAAGACGGTGACAATATTGTAGGAGAAATGGCAGAGATTTGCACTACCTTAAAGATATAAAGGAGGCAGAGGTGGAGTCTCCAAAATATCTGCATTTAGCTCACTAGGCTGACCTAGAAAACCAAACTGAGCCTGGAAAATAATGTAGACTACCACAGACTCAACCAAGAAGCAGCCTAATTAAACCTGCTATGGGGGAGATAACATCTTAGCTAGAGAAGATTGACATCATTTTATGTAGATGGTATTTGGCCATTTATCTCCCAAACATGTTCTTTTCCATCCCTATCAGCAAGGAAGAACAGAAACAGTTCACATTCATTTGGGGGATTTCCTTGGTGATCCAGTGGTTAAGAATGTTCCTTCCAGAGTAGGGGACATGAGTCCCATCCCTGGATGGGGAACTAAGATCCCACATGACAAGTGGCAAGTAAGCCTGAGCACCACAACTGGAGAGAAGGCTGAATGTCAAAATGAAGAGCTCACGTGCCACAGCTAAGACCTGATGCAGCCAAATAAATAAATATTTAAAAGATAATTTTAAAAATATTCATTTGGAATGGACATCTCTATTCAGTTTTGGTTTTGCAGCAAAGCTTTGCTAACTTTCCCACCTCTCTGTTATAATATTGTCGGAAGAAACCCAAACCATATGTGCTTCCTATAGAACATCAAAGGCATTCACGATGTTGAAGACATCGTGCTGATAAACCTGTATAAACAGGAATTGTCAAGGACAAAACCTTTATAAACAGGAAATGTCAGGAAAGCTTGGTAAGGCATGTGTGACCCAGGAGGTTAAAAAGAAGCCCTATGATTTATAGGTTTGCTATCACTGAATCTGTAGGAACTGGTCATCTGGAACATGTTGGAACAACACATCTAAAATATAGGACAGATCATTTCATCTCATTTTATCCCAACACAAAGAAGGGAGTTCAACCCCTGATAGGTCGATAGGTTTACTCGGGTTGTAGGGGTAGTATAGTCTATGCCTGCTACCATATTCCATCATTAAACCATATAAACCTAGTGACATGAAAAACTTGTGCAAAGCTGAATGGGATTCATAGGACACAGTAGATTCTAAGCATAAGTAATGCCTGTGGTGGAAAACAATATCACATGGAGTTTGTAACAACCCTCAATATTACAATGACAATATAGACTAGGGATTCTGGAGAAAGACTATGCCACCTGCATAAGACTTTTTATAAAATTTTTAATTTATATTCACTTTAATATAAACAATGTACATTATATATTTTAGCATAAACACAGCTCTAGACCTAGATAAATCATAAATAAATATCTATGCCTATACCAACATCTGTACCTATTATATTTCTATACCTGGCAGGCTCTGTTTAATCCCTACTAAAACGTAAAAAAAAAAAAAATCCTTTAATTCAAGTTCAAAACCCCTCTAGTTTACCAGTGCTCCCACACTTTAGAATAGTTTAGAGATCTTCAGAAACAATTAGTTCAGAATACTGACCAGCATAAAGACTGATAGCTCATTAGAAAACACAAAAATTGAGGTACATGAAGGCCTTGTACATAACACAACCAGATGAATCTATTAAAGAAGGTTGTTCAGCAAGTTCCTGTAAACCTGGGTGTGGTCCTTCTACAGGCAATATGTATGCTATTTCCTATGCAACAGCCCCATCTTTTGGACCAATAGCTTGGTTAGTGAACCTTGAGTTTCTGTATCTTACCTGTCTTTTCTCCATTATATATTTTTTCCTACATCTTCACCGGTCTCTACATAAAATCGTTCTGCTCTTCATTCTGTCCACAGTCCTCCTCGTGCTGTATGTGGAGTTCAATGTCATTATTAACAACTGAGAACTAGCTCTGCTTTGATTTTAAGTCAAACAAGGATCGTCCCCTAAAAACACAGCTTCTCAAACCTGCTGTGAGCAAGGTGAGGTGATACATTTGCTTTCCATCGTGGGGAGGCTTTCTCATCCCATAAACATTCACAATGAGTTAAACAAGTCCTAATACAGCAAAGAAAATGAATATAGAACAATCTTTTGGATGCTGTGGGAGAGGGAGAGGGTGTGATGATTTGGGAGAATGGCATTGAAACATGTATAATATGATATATGAAATGAATCACCAGTCCAGGTTCAATGCAGGATACAGGAAGCTTGGGGCTGGTGCACTGGGATGACCCAGAGGGATGGTACAGGGAGGGAGGTTGGAAGGGGGGTTCAGGATGGGGAAAACGTGTACACCTGTGGCAGATTCATGTTGATGTATGGCAAAACCAATACAATATTGTAAAGTAATTAGCCTCCAATTAAAATAAATAAATTTATATTAAAAAAAAGAAAATGACTAAAAAGCACAAGAAGTGGGAACAACCATTTAGCTACACTCTTCCTGCAAATACCTATTTTTATTACACAAAAATAACTTAAATACATCATTACAGAGTTTTCCCCCAACCTTTAAATTTATAATCCTCTGCTCTATCCAAAAAGAGAAGGTGGTATATTACCTGTGACACAAAGGACCCAACCCAAGGTGGCAACGACTGTTCATCTTGATTTTTCTCTTACCGCAAAGCATGATCATTCAGGTAGTCACTATTTTAAGCAGACACCTGTGCTAGTTTTCTTTCACTACTTACAACAAATTCTACAAACCTAGTTGCTTATAACAACACAAATTTATAATTTTACAGAAGTCTGAAATGCGTCAGCAGATGGGAATAGGTTAATCGGTTCTAACTCTGGTGGTCCAATGGTTAGGACTCTGTGCTTTCACTGTCGGGAGCATGGGGCAGGGAACTAAGATCTTGCAAACCGTTTATTGCAGTCAAAGGAGATAAAATGAGTCAACAGAAGAATAAGGCTTCTGGAGGCTCTAGGGGAGAATCGGTTTCTTTTCTTTTTCTAGAGGCCATGTGTATTCCTTGACTCACAGCCCTGCATCATCCCAGCTTCTGCTTCCATGGCCACATATCTGACTGACACTGAAAAAGTGTTGGTCACTCAGTTGTGTTCAACTCTTTGTGACCCTATGAACTGTAGCCCACCAGGCTCCTCTGTCCATGGGGATTCTCCAGGCAAGAATACTGGAGTGGGTTGACATTCCCTTTTCCAGAGGATCTCCCCAACCCAGGGATCAAACCCTGTCTCTCTCACTGGAGGCAGATTCTTTGCTGTCTGAGCTACCAGGGAAGACTTTGACATGTCTCCCTCTTAAAAGGGCCCTTGGATTATACTGCTGCTGCTGCTGCTGCCAAGTCCCTTCAGCCCTGTCTGACTCTGTGCGACCCCATAAACGGTAGCCCACCATGCTCCACCGTCCTTGGAATTCTCCAGGCAAGAACACTGGAGTGTGCTATTCCCTTCTCCATTGGATTATACCTGGCTCACTTAAATAATTCAGGATAATCTTCCCATCTCAAAAGCCTTTATTTTATTATATCTGTTAAGTCCCTTTTATCATGTAAGGTAACACATTCGTAGGCTCTGGGAGTTAATTTGTGAACGCCTTTGAGGGCTATTATTCTGCCTGTGATCCCACCCTCATCCCCCACTCAATATCTCAAGATGAGTAGCATTCAACCTGGCTACATGTGAGAAAGACCTGTGGAATTTTAAAAATACCCATTCTGGATCCCATCTCCAGAGACTTTGGTTTAACTGGTTTATAGTTGAGGCCCAGGGATTTATAGTTTTTAAAAGATTCCCCAAAGCACCCTATGTTAAGATCCATGTTATACAGTATTGAGTGATTCTCAAATTTTCTGCACCAGATTTAATCCCTAAGAATAAAATATATTCAAATATAATCAGTTTTGCCTCAATTACTCATTTATTCTAACCAGTCCAACAAGTTAATCACTCTTAAAGGTGCCAAGATAAACTCAGCATACTTATACATCCTTGGTTTAACATATTAATTTTCAAATCTAGTTTGGCCCCATCTTCTTTGCAAAAATGTCTTTGTAGAGACTTTTACAAGTATTATATTTTTCTTCCAAACCAATACCATTTATTATGTATATCTACTAATTCAGCTTACCTAACTCAAAGGAATTTGGTTACATCGCTGCTTTGACACTTTACAGGAACTGACTTGTATGTATCTTGGTTTCCTGTTCTTCCTGAACAGATGTGCTTGCAATTCTGGGTATGGCTATTTGTTACCACAGTACATAGTTTACTTCCCTAAAATATAAATTTCCCTGAATATTTGGGAGTAATATTAATGCTACTAATAAATTTCATAAAAGATTGTTAAAATTAAAATTATTTAAAATAAAATTAGAGTTCCATTAAAAACCAAAGGAAGTGCTATGAACACATTTTCTTCAGACTCTATGTCATTCCTTATGAATACTATTGTACTTTAGGATTCTTTTGAAGAAAAACATGAGATTTAGAAAAAGTGAAGTCGCTCAGTCGTGTCCGACTCTTCACGACTCCATGGACTGCAGTTCACCAGGCTCCTCCATCCATGGGATTTTCCAGGCAAGAGTACTGGAGCGGGGTGCCTTCGCCTTCTCTATAAATAAATAGAAGTTATTTAGAAAGATAACTTCTATTTATAGATTATGGAATAACAAGTATAGAGGGTGAGCAATCTAAAGAAAAGAGCAGAGAAGAACTTTGGTAAAATGAAGAACTGTAAAATATAAAAATGGTTGAGAAATCAAGAACAGATGCTTTCAAATTATGGTGCTGGAGAAGACTCGAGAGTCCCTTGAACTGCAAAAAGACCAAACCAGTCAATCATAAAGTAAATCAATCCTGTATATTTAATGGAAGGTCTGTTGCTGAAGCTGAAACTCCAATACTTTGGACACCTTATGAAAAGAGACTATTTTTTGGAAAAGACCCTGATGCTGGGAAAGATTGAAGGCAAAAAGAGAAGGGGGCAGCAGAAAATTTAATGCCTGTTTCTCTCACCCTCACGTCCTCGTCATTTTTTCCCCTACAAGGCTTCATTTCCTCCTTCTCTCAAAATATTCTTAAAAGACATGAAAGATATTTGTTTGTAGGCAATCTCTGCTTTCATCCCTGCAACCAAGATGTCCTTGGGGGAAAATAACAAACAAACGAAAATGATAGCTTCAATCTTTGTAAAGGGAGAGAAAAATGTACACAAATTAAAGTCTCAATAAACTTTGTGCTGACACATTATATAAAGTACTTCTTAATAATACTCTCAGGGAAGTATCATCATGAAATACAGGTTGCCTGGTCCCCAAACATTTAGTGAGTGTAAATATAAATGAACCCATTTATGGAAAAACTAGCTTCGTGACCTGGGGTCCCTTCTCTAAGCCTTATATTTTCCATTTTTAAAATAAAGATGTTAGATTAGGTGATCTCTAAGGACACTTCCAAGCCCCAGGTCTGCTTGGATGTTATTGAAACTATGTGAAGAAAAACAACTCACTGGAACAGTAACTTATAAAAAATTTAACTTATTCCTGTCAGAGATTCTTCATCTTAGTGGATTTTATGTCATAATGGGAACAGATGCCGTTGGACGTTGTAATTCTAGTTTAATTGATTTACAGGCTTATGGTGCCCTTCAGTGCAGTGGCTTTTCCAAGCAGGAGAGAATTGCTACTCTAGAAGATCTTTAAATTCTCTGATGTGAAATTGTATTTATGTTCTGTGCTGAAATTGTAATCGCCTTCCTGATTTTTCACAGGGACCTTCCCTTGGCCTGCACTTCTCTTATTCACTGTCTCTTGTCAAGCCCTTTCCTGGAGTTGTCCATCACCCCCTTTTGGAAAACTCTAAAGCATGTCTCTCCATATCCTTCCCTAGTTCATCCTGCATTTCCATCTGCTTGCTGGACATCACCACTTTTATAATCCAAAAGGACTAAAACTCAAAATGTCAAAACCAGACTCACTTTGTCTCCCTTTATTCCACCATATCATTTTTTCTGTAATTGTCATCTGCATTTTCTCAGTCACTAAGGCCAGAATACTTCGGCTGTGTTGTCAGATTTCTGCCTTTCACATACTACCCTATGAGTGATGGGGTTCTATAATAGCACAACTGCTGAGTACCAGCCTTAGAGAGAGATGATATGGTTCAAATCTCTGCTCCCCTGAGTCCCCAGCTCTGTGGTCTTTGGTTTCAGTTATCTCTCCTTGAAATAGAGCCACAGCTCTTGTCTTAGACTTGTCATGAAGATAAGATTAAATTATATATGTGATATTTTTGGCACTGAGTAATCACCTAATAAATGAGTATGATTATCCTAGTTGAGTTCCAAACTTAGTATTTTTCTCAAACCCCCACTCCTACTTGTACAATGAGATAACTTGAACTTTCCTTGCTTCAAACTATAGGATAACTCGAACTTTCCTTGACTCAAACATAACCTTTTCACCTCCAAACTTTTTTGGGTCATTTTAACCTCTTATTTATCATACCAGTTTTCACTTTCCATTTTCTTCAGAATAGCTTTCCATTTCTCATTTTCCATGGAATTAAATCAATATTATTTAGTCTAACATTCAAGCGCACTCATGATCTAGACCAGTGTTCTTTCCCAAATTTATTTGCTGCATTTCTATTAATATGATCTATAATTTAAATAAATCCAAGTGACATTAAATGGCTATTTTCTTCCAACAGGAACATGTTGGAACATGTGTGATTGCACTGTGTCATTTGCCCATATTCATATTTATTCTTGCATGTTTTCCCTGCCAATAGTTCCACACCCATGATGGAACTTAAGCAGTACTTTGGTCTTTATTTCTGTTATCGTCTGGGAGTTTTATGTATATTGTCTCATTTTTCATCTTCACAATGATATGGCATCTGTATTTTTGTTATTAAACACAGAGATCTGGATATCAAGAAGGATTACATTGCCCATCTATTTTCCTTAGTAATATAGGATCTTATAATTTGTAATCTAGATTCTTTCATTTTTTGTTTTGTTTTTGTTCTTGCCCAGTATAGGGTAGATGGTATATATTCAAATTCAGCAAAATAAAGTGACAATCCTATATATTAACCCTCTGAAAATCTACTCTTGCTATGATCAATGGTATTTTTAAATAAAATAGTAAGTTCAATTTGTCTGGGCTGAATATCAACCTTTTACATGCTGCTCATGCTACCCTTGACCAGGCATAATGGCTCCTCTACAATTTCTCACCAGACTGTAATAAGCCTGGCATGTAGAATCCATGCTGCCAACTTGCACTGAGGAATTGTGTCGTTCCTCTATAATTTGTTTACTTTCTCCCTGGAGTCTATTTTCTCTGGATGATTTTGGTACTGAAAAGAAGACAGAGGCAGAAGCAGGAATATGAATGTTTGCTGACAGATGTTGCTTTATTGTTCTGTGACACAAAAAATAATACATAATAGAGAGCAGCATACTGCAGTATGATGAAAAGAATCACTCTTTTTTAAAAATAAAGAACACTGAGAAATACGAAAAGATGATTTACAGTTTTTAGTCTAGGTAAAGCAGACAGTAATTTCCTAATGAATTTGACCTACTTTATTTAAAATTATATACTCTATTTAGTTGCCAAAAGAACTGAATTATGAGTTATAAGTGTATTTATAAATTTTTTCTCTCTGTTCTAAATATATAAAATAAAATTATATTAACTTTATATAAATCATATATAGTTATATATTTATTATCAGAGAAAGTAATCTAAATTAAATGTAAAATTGAGCATGGAAATTAATGATTTTGGAATCTCAAAAAAGGTGACAAATAAAATGCTTCACAAACCTGTTCATAAAAATAACTCCAAAAAGTATATGACCAGTAGTGAAATTGCTGGGTGATATGGTAATTTTGGGCTTCCGTGGTGGCTCAGTTGGTAAAGAATCTACCTGAAGTGCAGGAGACCCTGGTTTGATTCCTGGGTCATGAAGATACCCTGGATAAAGAAATGGCGACTCACTCCAGTATTCTTGCCTGAGAAATCCCATGGACAGAGAAGCCTGGTGGGCTACAGTCTTATGGTGGCAAGAGTCAGACACGATTAAGCACCTAAACCACCACCACCACCATCAGGGTAGTTTTATTCCTAGTTTTTTAAGGAATCTCCACACTATTCTCCACAGTGGCTGTATCAATTTATATTCTTATCAACAGTGCAAGAAGGTTCCCTTTTCCCCATACCCTCCCTGTCATGTATTGTTTGTAGGTTTCTTCATGATGGCCATTCTGACCTATACAAGGTGAAGCCTCCTTGTAGTTTTGACTTGCATTTCCCCAATAATGAGTGATATTGAGCATCTTTTCATGTGTTTATTAGCCAGTTTGGAGAAATGTCTGTTTAGATCTTCCACCCATTTTTTGATTGGGTTGTTTGTTTTCCTGATACTAAGCTACATAAGCTGCTTGTATATTTTGGAGATTAATCCTTAGTCAGTTGCTACATTTACAATTATTCTCTCCCATTCTGAGGGCTGCCTTTTCAATTTATTTATAGTTTCCTTTGCTGTGCAAAGCTTTTAAGTTTAATTAGGTCCCATTTGTTTACTTTTATTTTTATATCCATTACTCCAGGAGATGGGTGAAAGAGGATCTTGCTGAGATTTATGTCAGAAAATGTTCTGCCTACGTTTTCCTCTATGAATTTTACAGTATTTGGCTTTACATTTAGGCTTTTAATCCATTTTGAGTTTATCTTTGTGTATGGTGTAAGCAGGGCTTCCCTGGTAGCTAAATTGGTAAAGAATCCACTTGCAGTGCAGGAGACTCCAGTTCAATTCCTGGGTCAGGAAGATCCCCTGGAGAAGGGACAGGCTACTCATTCCAGTATTCATGGGCTTTCCTGGTGGCTCAGACGGTAAAGAATCCACCTGTAATGCAGGAGACCTGGATTCAATCCTTGGGTTGGGAAGATCCTCTGGAGGAGGGCATGGCAACCCACTCTAGTATTCTTGCCTGGAGAATCCCCATGGTCAGAGGAGCCTGGTGGGCTACAGTCTATGGGGTTGCAAAGAGTCGGACATGACTGAGAGACTAAGCACAGTACAGTATGGTTTTAGGAAGTGGTACTAGGCATATACCCTCAGAAAACTATAATTCAAAAGACCCCGGTACCCCAATGTTCATAGCAGCACTATTTACAATAGCCAGGACATGGATGTAACCTACCTATCTATCAACAGATGAACAGATAAAGAAGTTGTGGTACATATATACAATGGAATATTATTCAGCCATAAAAACAATGAATTTGAGTCCCTTGTCATGAGGTAGATAAACCTAGAGCCTGTTAAACAGAGTTAAGTCAGAAAGAGAAAAAAAAAATATCGTATATGAATGCATATGTACATATAGAATCTATAAAAATGATACTGATAAACTTTTTTGTGGGGTAGCAATAGAGACACAGACATTGAGAACAGACTTGTGAACACAGTGAAGTGAGGAGAGGATGGGATGAATTGAAAGAGTAGCACTGACATATATACACTGCCATGTATAAAATACATATCTCATAGAAAGCAGCTGTATAACACAAGGGGTTCAGCTTGGTGCTCTGTGCAAACCTAGAGAAGTGGGATTGGGTGTGCAAGGGAGGATCTAGAGGGAGGAGTTATATGCATACTTAGAACTGATTCATGCTGTTGAGCAGCGGAAATCAGCACAACACTGTAAAGCAATTATTCTCCAATTTAAAAAAAAGTGCAACTCATATCACAAAGAGCTAATATGTAAAAAGTTTCTAATTTTTTTTAAAAAGGTCATCTTGATGGAAAATAGGTGATGAATCGACAAAGAAATAAAATTCAAATAAAAAGAAACAGAAAAAGGTAACTATAAAGGACAGACCAAGACAAAATTGCAAAAGATATTTGGGGGAAAAAAAAAATCAACCTGAAAGTAACTATTAGCGAACAGTTCACCAAGTAGTAGATGCATGGAACTGAAGTTAAAATCACATTTAATGGGAAACATTTATTTTGTTCCTGAGATGATTCAGAATTGCCAAAATTGAAAAAGTCCTACTGGGAAACTTGGTTTCCTCCATCTGAGTCTCCCAGCTTACAGTCGTAGAATCATCAGAGAACTGAACAACCATCCCTTTCCTTCATTTTAATTCAATAAGAATCATATACTTTTCTCTACTCTCACCCATTTGACATCCATAAAAATCTCTACATCAGTATTCACCTTTAGATTGCAATATACATGCATGCACACACACACACAAGAAATTAAAAGTAGATTTTGATGTTACTTATATCTTAAGAGAATGAGGGACATGAAATGCTGATTCTTAAAGTTTCATAGTTCAGAAAGAATAAAAGAAATACAACTGATAATAGTACTTGATGAGAAATGTAGATCTTGTTTGTGCAATCTGGGCAGTTTTTTAGTGATCATCTATCAGAAAAGAGCTTTGCTGAACAAGCAAAAGTACTCTAGTTGAAGTATTTTTTATGGAAATGGTTTGGAAATGCTTCTTATTAAATTTCCTGTATTTTAAGGTGAATTGGGACTAATGCAAATATGGAAGATAAAAGTGATCAAGGCTTAAGAGAAGCCTAATTCTTGATAGCAAACATGGGTATGGGATAGACCTCAGATTGTTCAACAATCAGTAAATAAATGACCTAAATAATCCAAAATGAGACATATGAAAAATACTCGGCACAAGGAAACATTATATATTGTCCTCAATACTCAAAGAATAAAAATGCCACTAAAATTTATTTTTCTATAAGAAATTAATTAAAAATATTTGTTTAATAGTTTCAATACAATGCAGTTGTACATGAACAACAAATAATACTTGCTTAGAACTGTGTCTGGAACATAATAAGCATTCAGCAAATTGTAACTATTGTTACTGCTGCTGCTGCTAAGTCGCTTCAGTCGTGTTGGACTCTGTGCGACCCCATAGACGGCAGCCCACCAGGCTCCCCCGTCCCTGGGATTCTCAAGGCAAGAATACTGGAGTGGGTTGCCATTTCCTTTTCCAATGCATGAAAGTGAAAAGTGAAAGTGAAGTCACTCAGTCGTGTCCGACTCTTAGCGACCCCATGGACTGGAGCCCACCAGGCTCCTCCATCCATGGGATTTTCCAGGCAAGAGTACTGGAGTGGGCTGCCATTGCCTAGAGAGAGACAAATAAAATATTCTATAATGTGAAAAGGGTCAATCCATCATGACAGTATAGCTATCATGGGCATACGCACATGCGCTTAACAGAAAACAAAAATGTATGAAGCAAAACCTCACAGAATTAAGAAGGGTGAATACACAATTCAATTGTAATACCTGAAAACTTCAATATCTCACTTTTAATATGGAATATGTAAATGGTCCCCGAAAGGTACATAAAGCAACTTAGCTGCCAATGGGAAACTGGCTAATAAAGTAAAAGCTACTCATGATTTCCTGTTCGGAGAGAAACAATACTAGCTTTGATTAAAGATGACATTACTGGTTAAATCCACTGAGAAAGGAACCACACACGACAAAATGCGGACCAGGGACAGAGGGAGTCTCTTTTACCTAATATTATGATGCCATCTGAAAAAAGCCACACTAGGGTCACAATTTTTATTCTTTTTCTCTTTTATTTACTCCTTCCCAGTGGTGAATTTGAGGAGATGTGTTAGATGTAACAATTCCTTCCAAACATGTCCACATTCTAGTCCCTGGAAACTATGAGTGTGTTGCCTTATATGTCAAGAGGCACTTGACATATATGTTGAAATGTAATTAAGAATCTTGAGATGGGAAAACCATCCTGGATGATCCTGATTAGTTTAATATAAATCACAAATGTCCTCATAAAAGGTACGCAAGCTGTGTCAAGGAGGCAGAACACAACACGACAAAAGTGGTAGAGGATGAAACGATGAATTTCTGAAGATGAAGGAAGAGGGCCATGAGCTAACGCATGCATGTGGCCTGTAGAAGCTAGTAAATGCAAGGACACATATTCTCCCTAGAGCCTCCACTAAGAACACAGCCTTGCCAACACCTTGATTCTAGGAACTCTGAACGCCAGAACTGTAAGATAACAAATAGGTAATGTGTTCATCTAATAAATATGTGGTGATTTTTACAGAAATAGGGCTTCCCTGGTGGCTCAGATGGTAAAAAAAAAAAAAAAAAAAAATCTGCCTGCAATGCAAGAGACTCAAATTAGATCCCTGAGCCAGGAAGATTCCCTGGAGAAGGGAATGGCTACCCACTCCAGTATTCTTGCCTGGAGAACTTCATGGACAGAGAAACCTGGCAGGTTACGGTCCACGGGGTCACAGAGTTGGACATGACTGAGTGACTTTCACTTTCCCTTTAGAGAAATAAGAAACTAATACTGGAAGATGGTAGCATGTGTGCCCTCTCTCTCTTTTCTTTTTGTTCTTTTTTCTTCTATCTAATCTACCTTCCTGCAAAGAACCTATGTTCTGTTCTGCTCTTTTATGACATGTTTTTAGGCAGATGACCCTGGAAATCATTGATTTTTAAACCACTGCCAGGGGCAGTGACTAGACTAGTGTGTCCAATTTAGGGTTAAAATTTTTGGCAAACAAGCAAAATTTTGGCAAAAAATCTTTGGCAAACAAACTTAATGCTCCTGTTCTTCCCCATAGGCACTATGAGTAACAGGTTACGTTTTGGCCATTTGACTCCAACATCTCTTTCTCACTTTGTTTACAATTCAGAAAGGTGAAAAAATTACGCTATATGTTTTAGCTCTCTCAAAGTCTTGCAGTGACCTCATTGGCTGGCTAACTGTTAACACAGTTAGTGTCCTTGAGCAAGTCACTCAAACTACCTGTACCTGTTTGTCCTTATTTCTAAAATGTGACTAATAATACTTGCATCTTAGGGTCGTTATGATTATTAAACATATTAATACTTGTAAAGTACTTAAATTGGTGCCTGCCATAGTCACGAAGAGTAGGACACAACTGAGCAGCTTCACTTTCACTTTTCACTTTCATGCATCGGAGAAGGAAATGGCAATCCACTCCAGTGTTCTTGCCTGGAGAATCCCAGGGACGGGGGAGCCTGGTGGGCTGCCGTCTATGGGGTCGCACAGAGTTGGACACGACTGAAGTGACTTAGCAGCAGCAGCAGTGCAGACTAAGTACAATGTCAACTACTTTCCCTTTTAGCTTGTAAACTCTTACAGAGCTTCTTTAAAAACTATCTTTTACAGGCTTATACCAAACACATGTCCTAAGTACTCAGTAAACAATACTGAAAGATGATTCCCTTTAGCACCAAATATTTCTAACAGCTACTCTCAGAAATGCTTTTATTTTATAAAATGTTTTAGATAGATCTTTTTCCCATCTGCCAATTTAGCTCACTTGAGTGGAAAAGCAAATTCGAAAAGTATCAAACCTGAAACATTATCCAATTTTTGTTTCCTCTTCACTATCATAAATGTTCGGTCTGACTTCAAAATAATGATTCACTAAAAAATGGCCACTTTTAGCTTTTAGTATGTGGGGGGGGGGGATAAAAAATGCTAAACCTAGCTAAGAAATCATACCAGGAGAAGATATTTTGAAAAGAGAACAAATCAAGGTTTTCAAATAGTTATGAGCTCATTTATGTTCCAAAATAGTAACCAAAGCATTTAGAAAACCAGTTGTCCATTTACATGATAAACATGTTTATTTTTATTTTCTGCCTTAAATTTACTAACATATCACTTTGAAAATTATGAGGTGGAGGTAATAATCACTGAAATCATGATTTTAAAGTATTATTGGACACAGTGTGACAAATGGAATGTTTATGTCTAGTAAATCTGGTTAAAACTGTTGAAGAGTAGATTGTCTCAAAACAGTATAATTGCTCTGGGTAGCAGTCTCTGCATATAAATCACAGATGATAATCAACCTTTTTTGTCCTTGTCATGCTGACACTATTGATATCATAATATTAATATACACATCCTAGGTCTTGGGGTTTCTTGAAAGTGAATTATAGACCTAGAAGGACCTCACAGGGTCACCCTAAGTATAGCTGTTCTTTGATGTTGTCTATAGCACTTGCTTCCTTCAGAATGGACTGGTTGGATCTCCTTGCAGTCCAAGGGACTCTCAAGAGTCTTCTCTAACACCACAGTTCAAAAGCATCAGTTCTTCGGCGCTCAGCCTTCTTCACAGTCCAACTCTCACATCCATACATGACCACAGGAAAGACCATAGCCTTGACTAGGCGAACCTTTGTTGGCAAAGCGATGTCTCTGCTTTTGAATATGCTATCTAGGTTGGTCATAACTTTCCTTCCAAGGAGTAAGCGTCTTTTAATTTCATGGCTGCAGTCACCATCTGCAGTGATTTTGGAGCCCAGAAAAAGAAAGTCTGACACTGTTTCCACTGTTTCTCCATCTATTTCCCATGTATGATGGGACCAGATGCCATGATCTTCATTTTCTGAATGTTGAGCTTTAAGCCAACTTTTTCCCTCTCCACTTTCACTTTCATCAAGAGGCTTTTGAGTTCCTCTTCACTTTCTGCCATAAGGGTGGTATCATCTGCATATCTGAGGTTATTGATATTTCTCCCAGCAATCTTGATTCCAACTTGTATTTCTTCCAGTCCAGCGTTTCTCATGATGTACTCTGCATATAAGTTAAATAAACATGGTGACAATATAAGGAGATCAGCCCTGGGATTTCTTTGGAAGGAATGATGCTAAAGCTGAAACTCCAGTACTTTGGCCACCTCATGCAAAGAGTTGACTCATTGGAGAAGACTCTGATGCTGGGAGAGATTGGGGGCAGGAGGAGAAGGAGACGAGAGAGAGGATGAGATGGCTGGATGGCATCACTGACTCGATGGATGTGAGTCTGTGTGACCTCCGGGAGTTGGTGATGGACAGGGAGGCCTGGCGTGCTGCAGTTCATGGGGTTGCAAAGAGTCGGACACGACTGAGCGACTGATCTAATCTGATAGCACTTGCCTTAGCAAAAAGCTTTCTAAATGACTTTATTTTTTTTTTACTCTAATAAAAAATTTAATAAAATAATTAAGTAGAAAAAAATTTAGAATGTTTCCATCACCTCCAAAAGAAACCCTGTATTATGACTTTATTTCTCCTGTGTGGTAGAAGAAAATAAGCAGTGTCCTCTCCACATATTTATAAACAGAACTCTGGATCCTGATTTACAACTGAAGTTTTAAATTATCTTGACAGCTTTTCAACATAAGTTTAGGCATTTCGTGCGTTTGATACTCTAGAAATGATGCCATTATCTGGTGATTGTTTTATATAGTCTTTTTCAGGTTTTATTTCAGTACAACAAAATTTAAGAGACTAGCCAGACCTGAGATGGAACTAGAGTGTTTTGTTTCATCGAAAATTCATTTGAATAGAGGACTATGTATGTGTGTATGTATCAGATCAGATCAGATCAGTGGAATATCTCTTGCACTGACTTCTGATGAATTATATACTGGTTAAAACTGTCATGATTAACTGATGTTAAGAAATATACAGTGATTCAAATGAGGTATGTTATCTAAAGTATTTTTTCTTATTCATCTCTCCTTTTTTATCTATTCAACATATTTTTGAAATAAAGTCTCAGGCCCCAAATTTCATAATATATGGAAAGACAAAAAGCCCTGAATAGCCTAAGCAATTTTGAGAAAGAATAGAGCTGAAGGAATCAACCTTCCTGACTTCTGACTATAGTACAAAGGGCCAGTCAGTGCCAGCAAATAAGAAGTCTCCTTATTTACATTACTGACTTCAATTCACTCAGACTGATTTCTAATTCAAAATCTCCCTCTACACCCTCATGTCTACACTTTACTGTTATGTATGTCCCAATCAGACAGTATTTCCAACATCTTAGACTCTAAGATCCTTGACATCATTTCTTCAATATATATGGGGGTAGCATGGCACGACTTGAACCTTAGCATCATCTAGATTAACTAACCTCACTGTGTGAAAGAGCCTCTTGTAACTCTCCTTTCTGTGTATTTAATATAGCTACTCTTCCATGATACTGAGCCCCTTGATTCCCTTATCTATCCCTTTTCCTCAGTCTAATGCCTATCTCTTTTTATAAGCCCATTTTCTTCCTGCTAGTTTTTATATATTACCAGCTTCCACTGGTAATTATTCAGTGCAGGAGGCTCCACTCTTTTGCTCTCCTGTGTTTTATGCAGGACTCACTTTGAAAATCACAAAACATGAAACAGACAATCTACACTTCAATTTCCACATGTTGGCTAATCTCAAATCTATCCCTTTATCAAACTACACCCATGAGTTACAGATCTATATTTTCCTTAACCTACTGAACCATTCCACCTTTATGTTTGACAGACATCTAGAAATCAATATATTCAAAATGTTTCCCTTCCATACTTCCTTCTCTTTGTATATATCCATGCTTCCTTCTCTTTATATCCATGCTTTATTCTCTCTGTATATATCTATCTTTGGTTTAGGGAAGGAATCATCTCCAGTCATAATTGACCACAGAGTATTGCCTATCACAGTAAGCTGTTATTAACGAAACAGAATTTTAAAGTCTGCTTATGCTTTTATGTATAGTCAATTTCATTTGAATCCTCTATTCAAGCCCTTATAATACTTACATTATTATACAAATATTCTGAAATGTATGTAATTATATATTTATAATGAAAAACAACAAAAAATTAGAGCAACTTAACATTATGTATGTCTTAGAAATAAAAATACAGAACTGCATTTAAATAAGAAAGTCAGTTATATTAAGGAGCCTCTCAAATCATTAACATCTACTTGATGCTAAATAGTATATTTATCATAGATATTATTTGATATTATTTTCATTTTTTTCTTTTCTAATACAGTTTAGATGAGAAGCTTTACACTGAAATACATTTATTTTCTACAAAAAACATTTATTAGTTTTGACAAACCAGGCTGAAACATATTCAGAAGTTTAAATAACATGTATTAAATAATTTTTCTAAGCACATCATAAAAAATACATTCCTCAAATCTCATTGTCCTTGCTTAAGATTAGTCTTCTAAGATAAGAGATAAAACTTCTTGCTAAAATAATAATATAATTTTGATTTACTTCATATTTTGATAAATAGTCCTATACATGAAAAAAATCATTGCAAAAGAATCAGCCATTATCTTTAAAAAGAAGTCATACCATTAATGTATATACCAAATGTAATCATTAATTGCTATGGTATCAAACTTAGAAAATCTTAATTCTCATTCTGCCAAAAGAGACACAGAAAGAAATACGTGTCTCAAGTACTTCTTAGTTTTGCTTTTTAGTTTTCCTTATGTTCTGTAACTTTACTATCTGTCACAGTTTTATGTATCTGTATCTCCTATATCACTTTTCAGATAATTTATTTCTAACTAAAAGATGCATAGCTTTCATTAAAGAATAGCTTGAAGGCATGCTAACTTGGAACATGAGCAGTAAAGTTAAAAGCAGTAATATATGTTAATTTCCATATATACACGTGAGACGGAGAAGGCAATGGCACCCCACCGCAGTACTCTTGCCTAGAAAATCCCATGGATGGAGGAGCCTGGTAGGCTGCAGTCCATGGGGTCGCTATGAGTCGGACGTGACTGAGTGACTTCACTTTCACTTTTCACTTTCATGCATTGGAGAAGGCAATGGCAACCCACTCCAGTGTTCTTGCCTGGAGAATCCCAGGGACGGCAGAGCCTGGTGGGCTGCCATCTATGGGGTCACACAGAGTCGGACACGACTGAAGTGACTTAGCAGCAGCAGCAGCATACATGTGAGACACATAATGCATAAGATATATGATTGTGATCCCTTTCAGTTCTTGAGTTTTGTCATTCATGGAAACAACCTAACATGTTTTTGTGCAACACTTTTAAATCTACCAGCAATAGCCTGTTTTCTTTCCATGATGGATGCTTTCCTTCAAATATAATTTCTGATCTTCAAACAGGAAACATAATGTTGCCCTGGATATTATCTTGCACTCTAGAAATAGAAAATGCTGCTATCTTCATGTCCAGAAATGGTACAGCTTTATAACTATCATTTAAGGACCCTTTATTCAATTAGCCAGTGGCTTTTACTGTTCACTAGCTGGTCAACCTCTGGCAAGTTGATTAACTCTTCAATTTAAAATTGTGACAGAGGATGGTAAAGCAGGGGATTTCAGTTTAATAAATATGCACTACTATTTACAAAAGAGATGAACAGCAAGGACTTACTATATAGTCTAGGGAACTACATTCATTATCTTGTAATAAACTTTAATGGAAAAAAACTTGATAAACAATATGTATATATGTAAATGTGTGTATCAGATCAGATCAATCGCTCAGTCATGTCCGACTCTTTGCGACCCCATGAACTGCAGCACGCCAGGCCTCCCTGTCCATCACCAGCTCTCGGAGGTCACTCAGACTCACATTCATCAAGTCAGTGATGCCATCCAGCCATCTCATCCTCTGTCGCCCCCTTCTCCTCCTGCCCCCAATCCCTCCCAGCACCAGAGTCTTCTCCAATGAGTCAACTCTTCGCATAAGGTGGCCAAAGTACTGGAGTTTCAGCTTTAGCATCATTCCTTCCAAAGAAATCCCAGGGCTGATCTCCTTCAGAATGGACTAGTTGGATCTCCTTGCAGTCCAAGGAACTCTCAAAGTCTTCTCCAACACCACAGTTCAAAAGCATCAATTCTTCGGTGCTCAGCCTTCTTCACAGTCCAGCTCTCACATCCATACATGACCACAGGAAAGACCATAGCCTTGACTAGACAGACCTTTGTTGGCAAAATGATGTCTCTGCTTCTGAATATGCTATCTAGGTTGGTCACAACTTTCCTTCCAAGGAGTAAGCATCTTTTAATTTCATTGCTGCAGTCACCATCTGTAGTGATTTTGGAGCCCAGAAAAATAAAGTCTGACACTGTTTCCACTGTTTCCCCATCTATTTCCCATGAAGTGATGGGACCAGATGCCATGATCTTCGTTTTCTGAATGTTGAGCTTTAAGCCAACCTTTTCACTCTCCACTTTCACTTTCATCAAGAGGCTTTTTAGCCCCTCTTCACTTTCTGCCATAAGGGTGGTGTCATTCGCATATCTGAGGTTATTGATATTTCTCCCAGCAATCTTGATTCCAACTTGTGTTTCTTCCAGTCCAGCATTTCTCATGATGTACTCTGCATAGAAGTTAAATAAACATGGTGACAATATGCAGCCTTGACGTCCTCCTTTTCCCATTTGGAACCAGTCTGTTGTTCCATGACCAGTTCTAACTGTTGCTTCCTGACCGGCATACAGATTTCTCAAGAGGCAGATCAGGTGGTCTGTTATTCCCATCTCTTTCAGAATTTTCCACAGTTTCTTGTGATCTACACACTCAAAGGCTTTGGCATAGTCAATAAAGCAGAAATAGATGTTTTTCTGGAACTCTCTTGCTTTTTCGATGATCCAGCGGATGTTGGCAATTTGATCTCTGGTTCCTCTGCCTTTTCTAAAACCAGCTTGAACATCAGGAAGTTCACAGTTCACATATTGCTGAAGCCTGGCTTGGAGAATTTTGAGCATTACTTTACTAGCGTGTGAGATGAGTGCGATTGTGCGGTAGTTTGAGCACTCTTTGGCATTGCCTTTCTTTGGGATTGGGATGAAAACTGACCTTTTCCAGTCCTGTGGCCACTGCTGAGTTTTCCAAATTTGCTGGCATATTGAGGGCAGCACTTTCACAGCATCATCTTTCAGGATTTGGAATAGCTCCACTGGAATTCCATCACCTCCACTAGCTTTGTTCGTAGTGATGCTTTCTAAGGCCCACTTGACTTCACATTCCAGGATGTCTGGCTCTAGGTCAGTGATCACACCATCATGATTATCTGGGTCGTGAAGCTCTTTTTTGTACAGTTCTTCTGTGTATTCTTGCCACCTCTTCTTAATATCTTCTGCTTCTGTTAGGTCCATACCATTTCTGTCCTTTATCGAGCCCATTTTTGCATGAAATGTTCCTTTGTTATCTCTGATTTTTTGTATATATATATGTAACTGAATCACTGCTGTACACCTGAAACATTGTAAATCAACTATATGTCAATAAAAAATAAAAATTAAGACAATGACAATAAAAAGTTGGATGAGACAACTGAAAAAGAAAGAAAAAAAAAAGATGGCAAAGTATGACATGTAATTCACCACTTCCATGAACACATCATTATTCTATATGTGGGATAATTCTCAATGAAAACTAACTGGATATTGGCAGAAAGACTCAAGGACATTCAAGGTGGTAAGAAAGTTCCAAAAGGAATCAGGTAGGAAGAGAAAAGAAGCGATCAGGTCAGAACCTGTGCTCCTGGAGCAGGACTCAGAAGAACAAGGAGAAACAAGTAGAGTCAACTCTGGGGAGTAAGCAACCCAAGCCACATGTTGGATTGCTCTGATCCTTGGGTCCAACACAGAGAAGATAAACCCACTTTGCTGGTTGGGCAGCCATGGGAACTAACAGGAGGACAGTGAGAAGACTGGGTTCCTCCTGTGAGGAGCACATGAGTGCTTGCATGCTCCTGAGACAGAGAGATGAGGGTAGATGGAGCACTGCCCCAGTGGCTGCCAGTTTCTCATGACTACAACAGCACAAGCCTCAGCCTGAGCTCAATGAAATCTCCAGTTCTGCTAGCTTCCACTTGCAGGAAAGCAAGGACTGCCACTGGCAGAGAGAAAGCTCAGCAATGGGACACAAACAACTCAGACTCAGGGCTGCATTCAAGTGCAGTGAGGGTGGCCATTGCTGGCTCTTACACAGGCAGCACGTTAGGGAAGGTCCCAATCTCTGTCAGTAGCTGGACTGCCATAGCTCACACCCTGATAAGCTTGAAAAGACCACAAGGGCCCTGCAAAGGAGACTCAGAGGAGCAGGGCTATTGATCATGGAGTTCAGACTAGTAGCACGTTGGAAGCAGCTTGGACCTCCATCCATGGCCAGCCCACATCAGCCCACATACTGTGATGAGCCAAGAGCCTGTATAGGCTTCAGCATTGCTCCTCTTCCAGGGAAAGGTACTGGTATTGGGAGAGGGGAGAGCACAAACATAAAGGGAACAGAGCTAGCTCAGACTCAAATCTCAGGGCTTCTGCTCCAGCAATTTGGAATCTGACCCTGCACTCAATAGGGTGGTGATAGCACCTAAGCAGAGTGTAAGACCTTCCTCACACCTAGCTCAATATGCAGCCCCTCCACCTCCAATACTACCTCCTGACAAGGTGATAGCTGCCAGCACACCCTGATTAGAAATATGACTTCTGTTCAGGTCAAATAAAAAAAAGCCACTGGGCACATGTAGACTGTGTAGGTAAGGATGTCCCTTTAGGACCACAATAGGTAACTACTTCACCTAAACTAGGAGACAGAGAAAGTGAAGCAAAATACCAAGGCAGAGGAACTGGTCTCAATTGAAACAGTGACAGAATATCCCTGAAAAAAAAAACAAATAATGAAATAGAAATAGACAATTTAAAAGATAAAAATAATAAAAACAGGAGTAAGAATAATGTTAACTGAATTAGGGAAAAGAATAAATACAGAATTTTAACAAGGAACTAGAAAATATAAAAAAGAATCAACAGAATTGACAAAGTAACTGAAAGAAAAAAAAAAAAAAACACACTAGACAGAATAAATAGCAATCTAAGTAATACAAAAGAACACATAAATGACCTGGAAGACGAAATAATATATATCACCCAATCAGAATGGAACAAAGAAAAACACATTTTAAAAATGAGAACAATTTTTTAAAATATCTGGGATAATATCAAGCATAACATGTTTTCATTGTAGAGGTCTCAGAAGAAGAGTGAGAGAGAGAAGTGTGTGAAAAGTATATTTTAGTAAATTATGACTGAAAACCTGAAGAAAGAAACAGATATCCAGGTACAGGAAACATGTGCATGCATGCTCAATCACTTTCGTCCTGTCTGACACTATGTGTCTCCATGGACTGTAGCTGGCAGGCACCTCTATCCATGGGATTCTCCCAGCAAGAATACTGGTTGCCATGCACTCTTCCAGGGGATCTTCCTGACCCAAGTCTCTTATGTCTCCTGCATTGGCTGGTGGTTCTTTACCACTGAGCCACCAGGAAGAGGATCTCAGATAAGATGAACTCAAATGGACCTATATCAAGGCATATCATAATACAAGTGGCAAAAATTAAAGAAAGAATTCTAAAGGCAGCAAGAGGAAAACAAAGCGTCATATACAAGGGGACTCCCATAAGGTTATCAGCTGACTTTTCTGTGTGAACAGAAAAGCATATTCAAAGTGCCGAAAGGGAAAACCTGCAAACTAGGATATTCTACCCAGCAAGATTATCATTTATAATGGAAAGAGAGATAATCTCTTACACAAGTAATCAATACTTAGCCTACTCTAAAAGAAATAAGGATAATGAGCAATGTTGAGCATCTTTTCATGTGTTTGTTAGCCATCTGTATGTCTTCTTTGGAGAAATGTCTATTTAGTTCTTTGGCCCATTTTTTGATTGGGTCATTTATTTTTCTGGAATTGAGCTGTAGAAGTTGCTTGTATATTTTTGAGATTAGTTGTTTGTCAGTTGCTTCATTTGCTATTATTTTCTCCCATTCTGAAGGCTGTCTTTTCACCTTGCTTATAGTTTCCTTTGTTGTGCAGAAGCTTTTTAAGTTTGATTAGGTCCCATTTGTTCATTTTTGATTTTATTTCTGATATTCTGGGAGGTGGGTCATGGAGGATCCTGCTGTGATGTAAGTCAGAGAGTGTTTTGCCTATGTTTTCCTCTAGGAGTTTTATGGTTTCTGGTCTTACATTTAGCTCTTTAATCCATTTTGAGTTTATTTTTGTGTATGGTGTTAGAAAGTGTTATCAGAGAAATGCAAATCAAAACCACTATGAGGTACCATCTCACGCCAATCAGAATGGCTGCTATCCAAAAGTCCACAAGCAATAAATGCTGGAGAGGGTGCGGAGAGAAGGGAACCCTCTTACACTGTTGGTGGGAATGCAAACTAGTACAGCCACTTTGGAGAACAGTATGGAGATTCCTCAAAAAACTGGGAATAGAACTGCCTTATGATCCAGCAATCCCACTGCTGGGCATATACACTGAGAAAACCAGAATTGAAAGAGACACGTGTACCCCAATGTTCATAGCAGCACTGTTTACAATAGCCAGAACGTGGAAGCAACCTAGATGTCCATCCACAGATGAATGGATAAGCAAGCTGTGGTACATATACACAATGGAGTATTACTCAGCCATTAAAAAGAATACATTTGAATCAGTTCTAAGGAGGTGGATGGAACTGGAGCCTATTATACAGAGTGAAGTAAGCCAGAAACAAAAACACAAATACAGTATACTAACGCATATATATGGAATTTAGAAAGATGGTAAAAATAACCCTATTTACAAGACAACAAAAGAGACACTGATGTATAGAACAGACTTTTGGACTCTGGGACCGGGAGAGGGTGGGATGATTGGGGAGAATAGCATTGAAATATGTATAATATTATATCTGAAACGAGTCGTCAGTCCAGGTACGATGCCCGATAACAAATGCCTGGGGCTGGAGCACTGGGACGACCTGGAGGGATGGTGTGGGGAAGGGAGAGGGAGGAGGGTTCAGGATGGGGAACACGTGTATACTGGCGGCAGATCCATCTTGATATATTGTAAAAGCAATACAATATTGTAAAGTTAAGCAAAATAAAAAAAATAAAATAAAATAAAATAAAATGAAAAAAAAAAAAAGAAATCTACCTGGGCATTCTGGGTTAATCCCAGCAAAATTACAATAAAGTTGTTACTGGGAAACTTAAAAAAAAATAATAATAATAAAATTTAAAAAAAAAAAAAAAGAAAGAAGGAGCGTTATATGTCCAAAAATTGGACATGCTAGAAGAAACAGGGAAATTTCTTGAAATATACAACCTGCCAATGCTGGATCAGGAAGAAACAGACAATGAGAACAAACTAATCATGTGTAGTGAAATTGAATTTATAATAATAATAATAAAAACTTTCAGCAAACAAAGTCCAAGACCAGACAGCTTCACAGGGGAATTCTAAACATATAAAGAAAAGCTAATGCCTCATCTTCTCAAATGATTCCAAAACTGAAGAGGGTGGGATATTCTCAAATTCATTTTGTGAAGCCACCATTACTCTGATGCCAAAACCAGGCAAAGACACTGCAAGAAAAGAAAACAGCAAGCCAATACCTTTGATGAACATGGATGGAAAAATCCTTAGCAAAATGTTAGCAAACTAAAACCAACACTCTACAGGTATAATACAATCCTCATCAAAATACACATGACATTTTCATATAACTAGAACAAATAGTCCTAAAATTTTATTAAACCCCAAATTTATTTTGGAATCGCAAATACCCAACTTGCCAAAGAAATGTTAAAAAAAATCTGAAGGTATCATGCTCCCTGATTATAGATATACTACAAATATACAGAAATCAAAACAGCATGGTATTGGCACAAAGGCAGATGCACTGTCAATGTAAAAAATAGGGAGCCCAGAAGCAAACCCACACACTTATGGTCAATCAATCTACAATAAAGGAGGCAAGAATATACAGTTGAGAAAAGACAGTCTCTTTAAGATGTGCTTGTAAAACTACACAGCTACACGTAAAAGAATGATATTAGAACATTTCCTATCATATACAAAAATAAACTCAAAACAGATTAAGGACCTATGTAAGACCTGAAGCCATAAAACTCCTAGAAGGGAACATAAGAAGAACATTATTTGAAGTATATTGTAGCAATATTTTTTTTTTTTTTTTGGATCTGTCTCCTAAGACAAGAGAAATAAAAGCAAAAAATAAATCTAATTAAAATTAATGCTTTTAAAGCTAATTATTAGAGAAATACAAATCAAAACCATAATGAAATATTACCTCACACCTATCATAATGGCTATCATCAAATCTCTACAAATAATAAATGTTGGCAAGAATGTGAAGAAGGGGAATCCTTGTATGCTGCTGGTAAGAATGTAATTTTATGCAGTCACTCAGTATGGATGTTCATCAAAAATTTTAAAATAAAACTAACATATGCTTCAACAATTTAACTCCTGATTATATACCTGAAAAATAAAACTTACTAATAAGAAAAGATACATGCACCTAAATGTTCATAGCTGCATTATTTACAAGGCATGCATGCTAAATTGCTTCATTCAAGTCCGACTCTTTGTGACTCCATGGCCCCATGGATTGTGGCTGCCAGGCTCTTCTGTCCATGGGACTCTCCAGGCAAGAATACTGGAATGGGTTGCCATACCCTCCTCCAGGGTATCCCCGACCCAGTGATCGAACCTCATCTCTTACATCTACCTGCATTGGCAGGTAGGCATTGTACCACTAGTACCACCTGGAAAGTCCATTATTTACAACAGCAAAGATATAAAAGCAACCCAAGTGTCCACCAACAGGTGAATGGATGAAGAAGATGCAGTATATATGTACAATGAATTATTACTTGGCCATAAAAATATAATGAAATTCTGCCATCTGCAAAAATGTGGATGGACTTAGAAAATATTATCTTAGTGAAATGAGTCAAACAAACAAATATTTTATGTTTTCATTTATCTGTGGGATCTAAAAAATAAAACCAACATATTTATATAACTAAACAGAAGTAGACTCACAGATACAGAAAACAAACCAGAGGCTGCCAGTAAGGAGAGGGAAAGGGGAGGGGCAAGTTGGGATAGGAGATTAAAGAGATACAAACTGCTACATATAAATTAAATAAGCAACAAGGATATATTTTACAGCAGAATGAAATAGAGCTATTATTTTGTAATTGTTTTAAATGGAGTATAATCTATAAAATTATTCAATCAAAAAAAATTAATAAAAAATAAATAAATGTGGGATGATAGTATCTATTCCATAGTCTTCATAAGGATATATATATATATATATATATATATATATATATATACACATACATATTAATAGTACTTAGAATATTGCAGAACAAATAATGCTCAATAAATATTAGTCAATATTAAATTAAAAATGTACAAAAAGAAGACAAAGGAGCCAGAGATAGTCCAATTTCCATGATTTCTTATTTGTTTCATTCTAAAAAGGAACTTTAAATTAGATGGTTCAGCTCAAAATGCTTCTTTCCAATATATACAAGTTGTGGGTAATCATTCTATTCTTTAAGAGCCTCTTGATCAAAGTAAAACAAGAGAGTGAAAAAGTTGGCTTAAAACTCAACATTCAAAAAATGAAGATCATGGTATCTGGTCCCATTGCCTCATGGAAAATAGACAGGGAAACAATGGAAACAGTGACAGACTTTATTTTGAGGGGCTCCAAAATCACTGCAGATGGTGACTGCAACCATGAAATAAAAAGACACTTGCTCCTTGGAAGAAAAGCTATGACCAACCTAGACAGCACATTAAAAAGCAGAGACATTGCTTTGCCAACAAAGGTCTGTCTAGTCAAAGCTATGGTTTTTCCAGTAGTCATGTATGGATGTGAGAGTTGGACTATAAAGAAAGCTGAGCGGTAAAGAATTGATGCTTTTGAACTGTGGTGTTGGAGAAGACTCTTGAGAGTCCCTTAGACTGCAAGGAGATCCAAGCAGTCCATCCTAACGGAAATCAGTCCTGAATAATCATTGGAAGGACTTATGCTGAAGCTGAAATCCAATCCATTGGCCACCTGATGTGAAGAACTGACTCATTTGAAAAGACTCCCATGCTGGGAAAGATTGAAGATGGGAGGAGAAGGGGATGACAGAGAAAATGGTTGGATCATATCACCGACGCGATGGACATAAGTTTGAGTAAGCTCTAGGAGTTGGTGATGGACAGGGAAGACTGGAGTTCTGTAGTCCATGGGGTCACACAGAGTTGGACACGACTGGGGCAACCCAGGATGGGCGGGTCATGGTGGAGAGATCTGACAGGATGTGGTCCGCTGGAAAAGGGAATGGCAAACCACTTCAGTATTATTGCCTTGAGAATCCCATGAACAGAATGAAAAGGTGAAATGATAGGATACTGAAAGAGAAACTCTCCAGGCCAGTAGGGGCCCAATATGCTACTGGAGATCAGTGGAGAAATAACTCCAGAAAGAATGAAGGGATGGAGCCAAAGCAAAAAGAATACCCAGCTGTGGATGTGTCTGGTGATAGAAGCAAAGTCCGATGCTGTAAAGAGCAATACTGCATAGGAACCTGGAATGTCAGGTCCATGAATCAAGGCAAATTGGAAGTGGTCAAACAAGAGATGGCCAGAGTGAATGTCAACATTCTAGGAATCAGCGAACTCAAATGGACTGGAATGGGTGAATTTAACTCAGATGACCATTATATCTACTACTGTGGACAGGAATCCCTCAGAAGAAATGGAGTGGCCATCATGGTCAACAAAAGAGTCCAAAATGCAGTACTCGGATGCAATCTCAAAAATGACAGAATGATCTCTGTTCGTTTCCAAGGAAAATCATTCAATGTCACAGTAATCCAAGTCTATGCCCCAACAAGTAACGCTGAAAAAGCTGAAGTTGAACGGTTCTATGAAAACCTACAAGACCTTTTAGAACTAACATCCAAAAAAGATGTCCTTTTCATTATAGGGGACTGGAATGCAAAAGTAGGAAGTCAAGAAACACCTGGAGTAACAGGCAAATTTGGCCTTGGAATATGGAATGAAGCAGGGCAAAGACTAATAGAATTTTGCCAAGAAAATGCACTAGTCATAACAAACACCCTCCTCCAATAACACAAGAGAAGACTCTACACATGGACATTACCAGATGGTCAACACCGAAATCAGATTGATTATACTCTTTGCAGCCAAAGATGGAGAAGCTCTATACAGTCAGCGAAAACAAGACCAGGAGCTGACTGTGGCTCAGACCATGAACTCCTTATTGCCAAATTCAGACTTAAATTGAAGAAAGTAGGGAAAACCACTAGACCATTCAGATATGACCTTAATCAAATCCTTTATGATTACACAGTGGAAGTGAGCGATTTAAGGGCCTAGATCTGATAGAGTGCCTGATGAACTATGGAATGAGATGGTGACATTGTACAGGAGACAGGGATCAAGACCATTCCCATGGAAAAGAAATGCAAAACAGCAAAATGGCTGTCTGGGGAGGCTTTACAAATAGCTGTGAAAAGAAGAGAAGTTAAAAGCAAAGGAGAAAAGGAAAGATATAAGCATCTGAATGCAGAGTTCCAAAGAATAGCAAGAAGAGATAAGAGAGCCTTCTTCAGCAATCAATGCAAAGAAATAGAGGAAAACAACAGAATGGGAAAGACTAGGGATCTCTTCAAGAAAATCAGAGATACCAAAGGGACATTTCATGCAAAGATGGGCTCAATAAAGGACAGAAATGGTGTGGACCTAATGGAAGCAGAAGATATTAAGAAGAGGTGGCAAGAATACACAGAAGAACTGTACAAAAAAGATTTTCAAGACCCAGATAATCACGATGGTGTGATCACTCATCTAGAGCCAGACATCCTGGAATGTGAAGTCAAGTGGGCCTTAGAAAGCATCACTATGAACAAAGCTAGTGGAGGTGATGGAATTGCAGTTGAGCTATTCCAAATCCTGAAAGATGATGCTGTGACAGTGCTGCACTCAATATGCCAGCAAATTTGGAAAACTCAGCAGCAGCCACAGAATTGGAAAAGGTCAGTTTTCATTTCAATCCCAAAGAAAGGCAATGCCAAAGAATGCTCAAACTACCGCACAATTGCACTCATCTTACACGCTAGTAAAGTGATGCTCAAAATTCTCCAAGCCAGGCTTCAGCAATATGTGAACCATGAACTTCCTGATGTTGAAGCTGGTTTTAGAAAAGGCAGAGGAACCTGAGATCAAATTGCCAACATCTGCTGGATCAGGGAAAAAGCAAGAGAGTTCCAGAAAATCATCTATTTGTGCTTTATTGACTATGCCAAAGCCTTTGACTGTGTGGATCACAATAAACTATGGAAAATTCTGAAAGAGATGGGAATACCAGACCACCTGATCTGTCTCTTGAGGAATTTGTATGCAGGTCAGGGAGCAACAGTTAGTACTGGACATGGAACAACAGACTGGTTCCAAATAGGAAAAGGAGTTCATCAAGGCTGTATATTGTCACCCTGTTTATTTAACTTCTATGCAGAGTACATCATGAGAAACGCTGGACTGGAAGAAACACAAGTTGGAATCAAGATTGCCGGGAGAAATATCAATAACCTCAGATATCCAGATGACACCACCCTTATGGCAGAAAGTGAAGAGGAACTCAAAAGCCTCTTGATGAAAGTGAAAGTGGAGAGTGAAAAGGTTGGCTTAAAGCTCAACATTCAGAAAACGAAGATCATGGCATCTGGTCCCATCACTGCATGGGAAATAGATGGGGAAACAGTGGAAACAGTGTCAGACTTTATTTTTCTGGGCTCCAAAATCACTACAGATGGTGACTGCAACCAAGAAATAAAAGACGCTTACTCCTTGGAAGGAAAGTTATGACCAACCTAGATAGCATATTGAAAAGCAGAGACATTACTTTGCCAACAAAGGTCTGTCTAGTCAAGGCTATGGTTTTTCCAGTGGTCATGTATGAATGTGAGAGCTGGACTGTGAAGAAGGCTGAGCACCGAAGAATAGATGCTTTTGAACTGTGGTGTTGGAGAAGACTCTTGAGAGTCCCTTGGACTGCAAGGAGATCCAACTAGTCCATTCTGAAGGAGATCAGCCCTGGGATTTCTTTGGAAGGAATGATGCTAAAGCTGAAACTCCAGTACTTTGGCCACCTCATGTGAAGAGTTTACTCATTGGAAAAGACTCTGATGCTGGGAGGGATTGGGGGCAAGAGGAGAAGGGGACGCCAGAGGATGAGATGGCTGGATGGCATCACTGACTGGATGTACATGAGTCTGAGTGAACTCCAGGAGTTGGTGATGGACAGGGAGGCCTGGCGTTCTGGGATTCATGGGGTCGCAAAGAGTCGGACACGACTGAGCGACTGATCTGATCGGATCTGATCTGAGCCACTGAACTGAACTGATTCTATTCTTCACCTTTATTTATTTAAAAACAAGCTTTCTTTCTCTATTCTTATCTAGCTTGCAGACAAGTCAGTTAGGGATGAGGAGAAGGAGTATGAAATAAATACCCGTAGATTGAGCCAGAAATAGTATTATCACAAGTTTTCTGAACATGGGCTTTGTAAATTACCAAAGAAAACTTAAGCTCACCTCGTGGTCCTAGGTACAGATGGTACACATACTGAGGGGCTGAAAAAGAAGATTATACTCCAAATATTTAAATCTAGGAATATTTAAATCTAGGAGTGAAATAGAGTGGACAATGTAAAGCAGTCGGAGGCATTAATTTGCGGATTAGCAGGAATAAGATATTTGTGCCGTTTAAGTCCAACACATTTTACTAAGTGTTAAATTAACTTCTTTATTGCCTTAGGTCTTAGTAAATTAAAGTCTCTATCTCCTGTATGACAAAGCATATAATTAGAAGGGAAGCTCCTCAACTTAAACCATAAACTTTGCCACTGTCAACATAGAAAACAGAGGATCCAAGCAAAAGCAATAGCATAGTGCTCGGTTATAGTAACGTAATTAACAAGGAGGCCTTTACCCTGGATGCTCTGGCATCCTAGGTAAGCAAACAAAAAACATAAACATAAGCCACAGGCAAAGCACTGGTCTGCTTTTGAGAAAGTAAAACTTACAACTACCAGTCATGAAGAGTGTGGGGTATCACTTAAGCTACAGTCAATCAGATAAGTGTCTTGTTTGCTTCTGCATCTTCTCTATAGAAACCTTGCAGCTAGCTCCTGTAGGTGCAGGTGCTCCTAACCACTTTTGGTTCTGTGCTGCCTAACTGAAATCAACATTAGCTGAAATAAAATCTTCACAATTTTAATATGCCTATTTTATCTTTTAACATCAACCACAAGTCATTCAATCATGATTACCTCATCTTTGTTAAAGTTGTTATGCACAAAAACTTTGCTCTTGAGCATACCAAAAATCTAAATAGCTTTCCACTGGAAATAATAGAAAATTGACCAAGTGAAATGTTAAATATGTTTGTGACTTAGCTTCAAATAGCAGTGGCAAAACTATTCTTTCTTTCTTTCTTTCTTTGTGTATGTGTGAATTCAGAGTCTAAATTCATTGAGAATACCCTTTCTCTGCAAAATATCTTATTAACTTAGGTAGACTTGATCCAAGGAACCACTGTTAAGTCTAGATGTTGTTTCTGAAAAATGAGTTTAATTGATTTCTTCTACAAGTGAAATGTATAAAAGTCAGTATGGTTAGATGTGTATTAACAGTGTGTTCTCTATTTATGGCTGTTAAACTTTAAAACAATGCTTTCTATATATGTGTACAGTCAAGAATGTTTCATTAACATTCTGGCAAAGTAGACTGTATCACATATTGAACTGGATTTCAAGTTCACTAGATTTCGAATCTATCATTACAGCTTTGTTAAGATATAATTCACAAGCCATGTAATTAACACATTTAAACTGTATAATCCAGTGATTATTAGTATATTCACAGATAAGCACAAATATCACCACAGTTAATTTGAGAACATTTTAATCACCTAAATAAGCAAAATCCATACCATGTAACTATTACACCTCTATACTTATATCACCCAACCTCAAGCAAACACTAATCCACTTTCTGTCCACAGATGTCCCTCTTCTGGGCATTTTTTATATAAATGGAGTCACACGATACACAGGGTTCCATGACTGGCTCTGTTCACTGAGTATAATCTTTTCAAAGTTCATCCACATGTATCAGTGATCCACTGCTTTTTCATGGGCAAACTATATTCCATTGAATAATATATACATATATATATTTAAAGGTTCACATTTTGAAAAAAACTTTAATGATTTTATTTAGTTATTTATTCTTAGCTGTGTTGGGTCTTCACTGCAGCATGGAATTTTCTATAGTTGCAACGAGCTGGGGCTACTCTTCCTTGCAGTGCACAGTCTTCCCATTTTGATGGCTTCTCTTACTTTGGACCATGGATTTTAGGGGGTGTGGGCTTTAGTAGTTGCAGCACAAGGTCTCAGTTGTTGCAACCCCTGGACTCTACAGCACAGGTTCAGTAATTGTGGCACTTGGGCTTAGTTGATCTGTGGTATCTGGGATCTTTCCAGGCCACTGAATGAACACATATCTTCTGCATAGCCAGGTGGATTCTTTACCACTGAGCCACCTGGGAAACACAGAATATATTTTTATGTTGATAAATTAATGAATATTTAGGTTCTTTACGCATTTTGCTATTATAAATAATCCTGTTATAAACATTTATGTACAAGTTTTGGGTGAACATAAATTTTTCTCCTGGGTATTCTTTGGAACTCTGCATTCAAATGGGTATATCTTTCCTTTTCTCCTTTGACTTTAGCTTCTCTTCTTTTCTCTGCTATTTGTAAGGCTTTGTAATACAACCATTTTGCCTTTTTGCATTTCCTTGTCTTGGAGGTGGTCTTGCTCACTGCCTCCTGTACAATGTCATGACTTCCATCCATAGTTTTTCAGGCACTCTGTCTGTCAGATCTAATCCCTTGAATCTATTTGTCACTTCCACTGTATAATCGTAAGGGATTTCCACTCTCTCACATGCTAGCAAAGTAATGCTTAAAATTTTCCAAGCCAGGCTTCAACAGTACGTGAACCATGAACTTCCAGATATTCAAGCTGGATTTAGAAAAGGCAGAGGAACCAGAGATCAAATTGCCAACACTCACTGGATCATCAAAAAGCAAGAGAGTTCCAGATAAACATCTATTTATGCTTTATTGACTATGTCAAAGCCTTTGACTGTGTGGATCACAACAAATTGTGGAAAATTATTCAAGAAATAGGAATATCAGACCACCTTGCCTGCCTCCTGAGAAATCTGTATGCAGGTCAAAAAGCAAAAGTTAGAACTGGACATGGAACAACAGACTGGTTCCAAATTGGGAAAGGAGTATATGTCAAGGCTGTTTATTATCACTCTGCTTATTTAACTCATATGCAGAGTACATCATGTGAAATGCTGGGGTGGATGAAGAACAAGCTGGAATCAGGATTGCTGGGAGAAATATCAATAACCTCAGATATACAGATGGCACAACCTTTATGGCAGAAAGCGAAAAAGAACTAAAGAGCCTGTTGATGAAAGTGAAAGAGGAGAGTGAAAAAGTTGGTTTAAAACTCAACATTCAGAAAACTAAGGTCATAGCATCCAGTTCCATCACTTCATGGCAAATAGATGGGGAAACAATGGAAACAGTGACAGACTTTATTTTGGGGGGCTCCAAAATCACTGCAGATGGTGACTGCAGCCATGAAATTAAAAGACACTTACTCCTTGGAAGAAAAGCTATGACCAACCTAGTCAGCTTATTAAAAAGCAGAGACATTACTTTGTCAACAAAGGTCCATCTAGTCCAAGCTATGGTTTTTCCAGTAGTCATGTATGGATGTGAGAGTTGGACTATAATGGAAGCTGAGCGGCAAAAACTTGATGCTTTTGAACTGTGGTGTTGGAGAAGACTTTTGACAGTCCCTTGGACTGCGAGGAGATTCAACTAGTCCATCCTAAAGGAGATCAGTCCTGAATGTTCATTGGAAGGACTGATGCTGAAGCTGAAATCCAATCTTTTGGCCACCTGATGTGAAGAACTCACTCATTGGAAAATACCCTGATGCTGGGAAAGATTGAAGACGAGAGAAGGGGACGACAGAGGATGAGATGGTTGGATGGCATCACCCACTCAATGGACATGAGTTTGAGTAAACTCTGGAAGTTGGTGATGGACAGGGAGGACTGGCATGCTGCAGTCCATGGGGTCACAAAACATTGGACACAAACTCTGAACTGAACTGAAACATCTGTTCGGAGCATACCATATTACCCAACAATTCCAGTTCTTTCCTTATCTATACCCATCTGTTAATCCCCCAAAATTATTGGTTGGTTGTCTAGTTTACAACAATGATGTAATATGTAATTTGCTCACAGACTGATACAATCAAACCTGGACTCCTTTAAAGAGATAGTTCTATGGTTAGTGTTTGACATTTTTCTTCACCCAGAAAAGCTCCTCCTTGATGTCTCTTTCCTCATTTGTCTCTTGCAAATAACCCCGCAACAGTTTAACTTATATTTTCAATGATTCAATGAATCCATCTCACCTGAGATTTAAACCTCTCCAAACTCTGTGGCAAATTAAGTCACTTCTTTTGAAAAGAGATTAAGAACTCTCTGTAATATCTCCAGCTTCTTCCCTGTGCAAAAAACCTTGGGCCATGTCTTTAACACTGGGGGGTGGAACAACAGTGCACTTCTCTCCAAGTGACCCTCAATTTAGTAAGAAAACATTTTGTTTGAGTGGGAGGGCAACAGCCCTAGGCCTCCTTTGGCTTCCCACTCTTGATGTGGAATTTCTGCTCCACACATCAAGGCCAGAAAGAATAAGACCCTAGTATCTTCAGTGCTGTCATACCCAAGGTAGAACTTTCATTTCATGAGTGGGGGCCAGGTGGGAGAAAGCACTCCCAAGCTCACTGTTACACATTTCCTGAATTTAAACTCAGTAACAAGTAGCTGGGTACAGGGGGAGAACTTCTGATGCCCAACTTCTCCTAGGAAAACAGTCCTCTAACTAGGAGCTACAGGTGGTAAAGGGGCCTTGTGTTTCTGGCTGTCCTAGTCAGGAGTTGGAGTTTCTATCTCACTGATCTTAGAGAGCAGAGAGACAGATTTAAGTCTTGGTTCCACAATCACAGGCATAATTGCTCTCAACAAGTTTTAGATTTTCTTAAATAAATCTTCCCTTTTTTGCTGTATGCCCTCAAACCATTTCCAGAGATTTTAATGGTTGGGATTTTATTTTTACTGATTTTTTCTGGTTTTGCTGGACAGCATGATCACAGCTCCTCACACTGTCATACTATAAATCCTTTCAAGTTTTGGTACTTCGTACTAACAGAAAGTCTATAAGGAATTCATTGAAAATATTGTTGGCAAAGTGAGGCATTATACAATTTAATACTGTAAAAAGTGATTTAGATACCATTTTTCTATCAAAAAATTATTGTTAATTTTTCTTTATTGTCTATTTAATTTTAATATTATAATTGAACATGATCTAAGAGATGTTTTGTCATGCTTATTGTCTATTGTTTAACAGCATGAAGTAGTTGCCATTATGTCTTAAATATACTACTACTCCAGTCCAAAATATCTATCAATGCTCTTCATAAAAATACATTGCCTGGATGTATAATAAATCTGTTCTCTCTGTCCCCTTTTCAAAATAATCTACCTAGTATAGCATTTCCCAAACTGATATCTGTTTTTCTCACTGAACAGTCTTCAATGTTTCAAAATCAATTTAGCTACCTAATAATAGCATTGGGTTTCTTTGCTTTGGGATAAAAATTATTTTAATTAAGCTTACACATAGAAGATATCACATACTGAATGATCTGCTTAGCTATTAAATGAAAGTGAAGTGAACTTGCTCAGTCATGTCCGACTCTGCGACCCCATGGACTGTAGCCCGCCTAGGCTCCTCTGTCCATGGGATTCTCCAGGCAAGAATACTGGAGTGGGTTGCCATTTCCTCCTCCAGGGGATCTTCCCAACCCAGGGATTGAACCCAGGTCTCCCGGATGGCAGGCAGATGCTTTATCCTCTGAGCCACCAGGGAACACTGCTTAGCTATTAAGAGTGTTGTTCAAATTTCCAAAATTCATTGTGTGTGGTATGGGACAGCAAGGAGAGAAATATTTATATGGTTTATCATCCTAATTTTCTATTGTTTTTTCCATTATTGAGTAATATTTGTTATATAATATAAAATATAGATTTATAGGTTTTCCCTTGCTTTAATTTTGCAAAATATTTTTTTTAACGTAGTTTATTGAGAAATTTGGTCCTAACTGGTCAAAAGAGGAATTTTTTTTTAATATAACCACTTTAAAATATAAAATTTCTAGCACCATCTGCATTTCTTTTCAAAGAATGCAGTATGGAGAAAGAGCCTGGCAAGTGCTTTTTTTGAAGATGATTGCATTCTTTTTCCTGCCGACTTTATATTTCAGTGGGAATTATATTAGCGTTCTTTGGGAGAAAGTGATGGGGAAGATCAGAAAAGATTAAGTAATATAATCTGTTGACAAAAGGGGAATTGATATTAGATGATTTCTATTTTAAAATAATCTGAAAAAGGAGATATTTATCAGTGTTGTGCTCCAAAAAATCCAAATGGGTTGAGTTTTGAAACTGAAACTGGGTTCTAATCTATTTTAAGGGATATGTTTTGTGGATTCATTTTCTCCCGTTTTTTACATTAGAAATCATATTTTCACATTCTCACTCTCTTGTACATTGATATCAATAATTTATAATTAATTTTTATAGGGAAATGATTGCTGATTACTATTTTCTTTCCTATCCTGTCATCATTTTAAACCAGTTCATATGATACCAGATGACTTGTACTTGTTTACTCAAGAAAAGCATGCCTGTGAAGGATTTAGTTCTTCTTTAGTCTAAATTGATATCAGCATTAATCAAGAATTAGTGTGGAAAACTACTTTCAATTAATAAAATTCCTATTATTATTTTATTTAATTAATTTCTTACTGTTTCTTAAAATAATGAGAACTAACTTCCACATACACACGCACACACACACACTCACATTCACTCAGCTGTAGCCTCCATTTCATCACATTTATGGAAAAGTTTCAAAGTCACAGAACTGAAAGAAGTTACCATAATATTTTAAGATTTCCCTGACATTAAATATATGAGCTTTCAGAACTACTTTCTTTGATGTATGAACACTTCTGGAAATTTATATTAATATTAATATTTCAGTATTAAAATATTTGCTATCTTCAGTTACACCCACTGAAACTATAAAGACTGTCAATCAATTGGGGAGTGATATAATTCAGAGGAGATCCAGCATTCAAAGTGATGCACCTTTTCTCACCAAAGTAAGTAAAAGTGTTTCAGTAGCATCAAGCAAGGACTATTGGAGTGAGTGAACAGTCATTACAGTTAGCACTGCCATCATTTACAATTCATTTCAGGATGGATATTTACTTTTTAAAAATAATGTCTCCAGTTGTATTGGGTTCTTAGTTCCAGGGCTTTCTCCTACATTCTCCTGAATTCCAAATACCCTGTGTGTCTGCGGTTAGCCTAAATATAGTACTTCCAAGATAATCATTTCCAAGATAAACATGCACAAAGCTCTGTGATCAGGGCTAGAACACACAGTGACTTACGGTAGGCAATCTCTGAAAGAACAGATATGACACTTAGAGAAACAAGCTGTATATATCACAGTGAGAGAAAATGGAAATGCCAATAACAATAGCATTAATAAAAGTTATCCTTTGTAGCACATTCTAAATATTTCAGGAAGAAACTTACAGGTACCAAGGAGTGAGGGGAGGGATATATTGAGAGATTGGGATTGACATGTACAGACTACCATATATAAAATAGATAACTAATAAGGACATACTGTATAGCACAGGAAACTCAACTCAATATTCTGTAATGGCTTATATGGGAAAAGAATCTGAAAAAGAATGGATATACATATATGAGGGCTTCCCTTGTAGCTTAGCTGGTAAAAAAAAAAATCCTCCTGCATGCAGAAGACCCTGGTTCAATTCCTGAGTCAGGAAGATCCCCTGGAGAAGGGAATGGCTACCCACTCCAGTATTCTGGCCTGGAGAATTCCATGGACTGTATAGTCCATGGGGTTACAAAGAGTTGGACACGACTGGGTGACTTCCACACACAATTCACAATACATATATGAATAACTGACTTACCTTGCTGTACACTGGAAACTAAGCAACATTATAAATCAACTACACTTCAATAAAAGTAAAATATAAAATAAAAAAGAGGAGTAAAAGTGAAAAAGAAGAGCAAAGTTCTAATTTATCCACTCTCTTTTACAGTTCCTTTACTATTCTTGATAAAATTTTTGCTTTTTTTTTGAGAAAATATAATGCCACTCTGAAGCAAACACTATACAACATCTTTCCAGTCTCTACCCACATTCCCAAGAAGTTTATCATTTTTGCATGATATACTTCCTTCACATGTTACACACTTACCTAATTTACTTTCCCATGCATATCAGTTATGCCTTCTTCTTAGTTCTCTTAACTAGCAAGATTATAAATCCAAGTTAGAACATCAGATCAGATCAGTTGCTCAGTCGTGTCCAACTCTTTGTGACCCCGTGAATCGCAGCACACCAGGCCTCCCTGTCCATCACCAACTCCCGGAGTTCACCCAGACTCACATCCATCGAGTCAGTGATGCCATCCAGCCATCTCATCCTCTGTCGTCCCCTTCTCCTCTTGCCCTCAATCCCTCCCAGCATCAGTGTCTTCTCCAATGACTCAACTCTTCGCATGAGCTGGCCAAAGTACTGGAGTTTCAGCTTCAGCATCATTCCTTCCAAAGAAATCCCAGGGCTGATCTCCTTCAGAATGGACTGGTTGGATCTCCTTGCAGTCCAAGGGACTCTCAAGAGTCTTCTCCAACACCAACTAGCAAGATTATAAATCCAAGTTAGAACATCAAGTTAAATAATTTATAACTAGTGATCAGAATCCCTGGGCTCTATTAAAACACAAGATCATTTGTTCCAAAGTGTGTTTCAGAAGAGAAAATAATCATTTTCATGTAGTCTATCCGACCACTACTGTTCTCCCTCTCTGTTGCCTTTTACATTCGCCTCTTCCTTGACATTCTAACTGTCACCACCTCTTTCAGTCCATTATTATGTAAAACATGGATGGTGACAATTGCTATGAAACCAGATTCTTTTCATTTCAGATTTTTCCACAATGCAATCCTCCCTGAACACACCACCAAGGTAGTATTTCTGATGCGGTAACTGGAGGCCATCAATGATATTCTGTTTCTCTGCATTACCACTAGAAGGTTTCATGTCCTTCACTCAATAACAGATAAAAATTCACGTGTACACCTGTGGTGGATTCATGTTGATGTATGGCAAAACCAATACAATATTCTAAAGTAATTAGCCTCCAATTAAAATTAAAAATTTTATATTAAAATAAATAAATAATTCAAATGTTCAATTAGCATTAAAATAAAAGAAATGACTACTTAAAAAGCAGAGATGAGAGGGAGTAAAACTTTCTGGTTGGAAAAAAATGTGTGTCATATTTTTGAAATTTGACCAACAAAATTTAGCAAATAATCAATTGTACAAACCATTTGACCAAGATTGTTACAGACTGAATTGTGTTCCCTGCCCCAATTTGTACATTAAAATCCTAAGCTCTGGTGCCTTAGCTTGTGTTTCAAGATAGGATCTTTAAAGAGACAATCAAGTTAAAATGAGGTCATTAGGATAGACCCTAATGCAACATAACTGGTTTAGTTATCAGACAATGGGATCAGGACACAGACCTATACAGAAGGAAGACCATGTGAAGACACAAGGAAAAGATGTCTGTCTGCAAGCCAAGGAGCAAGGGTGGGGAGAAACCAGCCTGACCACACTTTGCTCTTGGATGTGTTACTTCCAGAATTGTGAGAAATACATTTCTTCTGTGTCAGCTACCTACTCTGCAGTTCCTTGTTATGGCAGCCATAACAAATTACTATTAATGTTCTCCTTCAAGGAATTCATTACACAGAAAAACAAAAATGGGAAATGGCAAGTGTATTAATGGTTGCCAATTGGATACTATGTATAATATTTAAAAAATAGAAGATATTCCAAATATAATTCATTTGTAGATTGAAGAGATATATTAAGTTGCTTCCATAAACAGAAAAAAAATGGAATATATAGAAAAGGGTTATTGTTAATGAGAAAAAACAAGCTTTAGAATAATATGTAAAATATAAATCTTATAATAATAATAAAAGGCCTTCTAAAGTGACTTTCCTTATTTTATTTAGATATCCTCTTGGATATTAGTTTTTAATGGTGACATAGCTTACAATTCATTTCAAAAAGAAATTTACTTTTTTAAAAAATAGTAGTTTTTCAGTTGAACGGATTCTCTTTTTAGCCTCTAGAAAGTTTATTTTTATTCTTTTTGCTGGTATACATTCTTTCTGGTTGTATGCTTTTACTATACTTAATCTTTTAAGTGACTTTATATACATTTATCATTATTTTATAAACTTTTACAAGTATTTTACCTTTCTGATCTTAAGTTCTTCATTTTGACCAAGATTAACCTATATTCCTTTTAATTCCAAAATTATCCTCCTTTATAACAAATAGGATGATAATAGGAAATGAACACAATCTGAGGAAAGTTGGAAGTGTATGCCTGTTTTACTGCATTGTAAGCGCTGTGGGTGATTGCTGATTTACTGGTACAATCAAAAAGCATTTCACAACCTCTTTACTTCTTGAGTAAAGCTGTAAACTCTCTTGAGCACACTGTAAACTCCACAAGGAAGAAGGCTCTGTCTTTACTACTCTATTTCTATTACATCTAACAATGTTGCCCATCAGATCAGATCAGATCAGATCAATCACTCAGTCATGTCTGACTCTTTGTGACCCCATGAATCGCAGCACGCCAGGCCTCCCTGTCCATCACCAACTCCTGGAGTTCATCCAGACTCACATCCATCGAGTCAGTGATGCCATCCAGCCATCTCATCCTCTGTCGTCCCCTTCTCCTCCTGCCCCCAATCCCTCCCAGCATCAGACTCTTTTCCAATGAGTCAACTCTTCGCATGAGGTGGCCAAAGTACTGGAGTTTCAGCTTCAGTATCATTTCTTCCCAAGAAATCCCAGGGCTGATCTCCTTCAGAATGGACTGGTTGGATCTCCTTGCAGTCCAAGGGACTCTCAAGAGTCTTCTCCAACACCACAGTTCAAAAGCATCAATTCTTTCGCGCTCAGCCTTCTTCACAATCCAACTCTCACATCCATACATGACCACTGGAAAAACCATAGTCTTGACTAGATGGACAACTGTTGGCAAAGTAATGTCTCTGCTTTTGAATATGCTATCTAGGTTAGTCATAACTTTGCCCCCCCCCCCCAAAAAAAAAAGTCTGCCACTGTTTCCACTGTTTCCCCATCTATTTCCCATGAAGTGATGGGACCAGATGCCATGATCTTCGTTTTCTGAATGTTGAGCTTTAAGCCAACTTTTTCACTCTCCACTTTCACTGTCATCAAGAGGCTTTTTAGTTCCTCTTCACTTTCTACCATAAGGGTGGTGTCATCTGCATATCTGAGGTTATTGATATTTCTCCCGGCAATCTTAATTCCAGCTTGTGTTTCTTCCAGTCCAGCGTTTCTGATTAAATAAATTTTGTGGATATTTTCCAAAACTTCCAAAAATTTTGTTAAGCAAATGCTATGTGCTCAAGACTAATAGAATTGATATGGCAATATTTTTAAGAGAAATTTTCATAATTTAAAACAGTAAGTTGCTACCTCTATGGGACATATTTTTAATGGACATAAAAAAAAAAGTGAAAAACATAAAAGGAAAAAATAAGTCATTCAGGTTTAAATGCTGAAGAAACCTGTGGTCCGTGGAGCCTCAATGCCAGAATTGTCTACAAGATTGTTAGAAAAGCAAAATCAGGCTTTACCCCAGATCTACAGAAATGGAATCGATATTTTCATAATATCCTCAGGTGACTTCCATGCACATTCATGTTTAAGAAACACTCCTAACAGATGTCAAATAAAGTAGACATTCAAAATGGGCCAAAGAACAGATGGCCAAGAGACACATGAAAAGATGTTCAACATCCTTTATTATTTTAGAAATGCAAATCAAAACTATAATGAGGCATCACCTCACCCTGTTTAAATGTCCATCATCAAGAAATCTACAAACAATAAATGCTAAAGAGGGTGTGGAGAAAAGGAAACCCTCCTATACTGTTGGTGGGAATGTAAATTGGTACAGTTACTATTGAGAACAGTATAGAGATGTTCTAAAAAACTAAAAACAGAACTACCATATGATCCAGAAACCCCACTTCTGAGCATATATCCAGAAAAAAATATATAATTTGATAAGATGTAGGCACCCCAATGTGCATTGCAGCATTATTTACAATAACTAGGACATGGAAGCAACCTAAATGTTTATCAACAAAGGAATGGGTAAAGAAGACATGGTGCATATATATAATGGAATACTACTCAAACATAAAAAAGAACAAAATAATTACATTTCCAGCAACATGGGTGAATCCAGAGATGTCATATTGAGTGAAGTCAGACAGAGAAAGAAAAATATCATATGATATGGCTTATGTGTGGAATCTAAAAAAAAAAAAAAAAAGGTACAAATGAATCTATTTACAAAACAGAAATTAAGTCACAGATGTAGAAAACAAACTTATGGTTACCAGGGTTAAAGAGGAGGGATAAACTGGGGGATTGTGACTGACATATATACACTATGATATATAAAAGATAGCAAATAACCTACTGTATAACACAGAGAACTCTATCTAGTGCTCTGTAATGAGCTATATCCCCTTCATGGATATCCTTGTCCTGGAAAAAGGGCTGTATAACTCCATGAAGCTATGAGCCATGCCCGTGTAGAGCCACGCAAGACGGATGGGTCATAGTGGAGAGTTCTGACAAAATGCAATCCACTGGAGGCAGGAATGGCAAAACACGCCAGTATACTAGCTGTTGAGAATTCCATGAACTATATAAAAAGGCAAAAAGATATGACACCAAAAGATAATCCCCCCAGGTAAGAAGGTGTCCAATATGCTACTGGGCAAGAGCAGAGAACAATTACTAATAGCTACAGAAAGAATGAAGCAGCTAGGCCAAAGCAGAAACAATGCTCAGTTGTAGATCTGTCTGGTGATGAAAGTAAAATCTGATGTTGTAAAGAACAATATTGCATAGGAACCTGGAATGTTAGATCCATGAATAAAGGTAAACTGGCCGTAGTCAAGCAGGAGTTGGCAAGAAAAACATCGATATCTTAGGAATCAGTGAACTAAAGTGGATGGGAATAGGTTAATTTAATTCAGATGACTATTATATCTACTACTGTAGGCAAGAATCCCATAGAAGAAATAATCAACAAACAATTCTGAAATGCAGTACTTGAGTGCAAACTTAAAAATGACAGAATGATCTTGGTTCATTCCAAGGCAAAACATACAACATGACAGTAATCCAAATCTGTGCCCCAACCACTGATGCCAAAGAAGCTGATCAGTTCTGTGAAGATCTAGAAGACCTCCTAGAACTAACACCAAAAAAGATATCTTATTCATCACAGGGGATTGGAATGCAAAAGTAGGAAGTCAAGACATACATGGAGTAATGGGCAAATTTGGCCTTGGAGTACAAAATGAAGCAGGGCAAAGCCTTTCAGAATTCTGCCAACCTGGTCACAGCAAACACCATTTTTCAACAGGGGATAACTCTACACATGGATATCACCAAACGGTCAATAGCAAAACAGATTGATTACATTATTCATAGCCAAAGATGGAGAGCTGTATACAGTCAGCAAAAACTAGACCTGGAGCTGACCGTCAGCTCCTTACTGAAAAATTCAGGCTCAAATTGAAGAAAATAGGAAAAAAAACCAAACAAACACTGGCCATTCACGTACGACCTAAATCAAATCCTTTATGATTATACAGTAGAGGTGACAAATAGATTCAAGGGACAAGATCTGATAGACAGAGTGCCTAAAGAACTACGGACAGAGGTTTCTGACACGGTACAGGAGGTGGTGATCAAAATCATCCCCAAGAAAAAGAAATGCAAGAAGAGAAAATGGTTGTCTGAGAAGGCCTTACAAGTAGCTGAAAAAAAAAGAGAAGCAAAAGGTAAAGGAGGAGGGGAGAGATGTACCCAACTGAATGCAGAGTTCCAGAGAATATCAAGGCGAGATAAGAAAACCTTCTTAACTGAACAACGCAAAGAAATACAGGAAAGCAATAGAATGGGAAAGATTAGAAATCTCTTTAAGAAAACTGGAGATACCAAGGGAATATTTCATGCAAAGATGAGCAAAATAAAAGACAAAAATGGCAAGAATCTAACAGAATCAGAAAACATTAAGAAGAGGTGGCAAGAATCCACAGAAGAATTGTCAAAAAAAAAAAAAAAAAAAAGCTCTTAATGATCCAGATAACCACGATGGTATCATCACTTACCTAGAGCCAGATATCTGGAGTGTTAAGTCAAGTGGACCTTACAAAGCATTACTACAAAAGAAGCTAGTGGAGGTGATGGAGTTACAGCTGAGCTATTTAAAGCCTAAAAGATGATGCTATAAAATAAATAAATAAATAAAGTTCTGCACTCAATATCTCAGCAAATTTGGAAAACCAAGCAGTGGCCACAGGGCTGGGAAAGGTCAATCTTCATTCCAGTTCTCAAAAAGGGCAGTACCAAAAAATGTTCAAACCACCAGACAATCACACTCATCTCCCATGCTAGTAAGGTTATGCTTAAAATCCTCCAAGCTAGTCTTCAGCATTATGTGAACAGAGAACTTCCAGATATTCAAGCTGGGCTTAGAAGAAGGAAAGAAACCAGAGATCAATTTGCCAACATTGGCTGGATCATAGAGAAAGCAAGGGAATCCCAGAAAAACATCTACCTCTGTTTCATTGTCTATGCTAAAGTCTTTGACTGTGTGGATCACAGCAAACTGTGGAAAACTCTTAGAGATGGAAATACCAGATCACCTGACATGCCTCCTGAGAAATCTGTATGCAGATTAAAAAGCAACAGTTAGAACTGGACATGGAACATACTGGTTCCATATTGGGAAAGGAGTACGTCAGGGCTGTATATTGTCACCCTATTTATTTAACGTATATGCAGAGCACATCATGCAAAATGCAAGGCTGGATGGGTTACAAGATGGAATCAAAATTGCCAGGAGAAATATCAACTTCAGATATCCAGATGATACCACTCTAATGACAGGAAGCAAAGAGGAACTAGAAAGCCTCTCTTAATGAGGGTGAAGAAGGAGAGTGAAAATGTCAGCTTAAAACTCAATATTAAAACAAACAAAAAAAACTCAATGGCCTCTGGTCCCATCACTTCTCGGCAAATAGAAATGGAAAACATGAAAGCAGTGACAGATTTCTTCTTGGGCTCTAAAATCATTGCAGATGGTGATTGCAGCCACGAAATCAGACGATGATTGCTTCTAATTGACAATGACAGGAAGGGTATGACAAACCTAGACAGTGTGTTAAAAAGTAAAGACACTGTTTTGCCAAGAAAGGTCCATATAGTCAAGGCTATGGTCTTTCCAGTAGTCATGTATGGATGTGAGAGCTGGACAGGAAAGAAAGCAGAGCACCAGAGAATTGATGCTTTCAAACTGTGATGCTAGAGAAGACTCTTGAGAGTCCCTTGGAAAACAAGGAGATCAAATCAATCAATCCTAAAGGAAATCAACCATGGATACTCTTTGGAAGAACTGATGCTGATGCTGAAGCTGAAGCTCCAATACTTTAGCCACCTGATACCAACAGCTGACTTATTGGAAAACTCTCTGACGCTGGGAAAGATTGAAGGCAGAAGGAGAAGAGCACAACAGAGGATGAGATGATTAGATGGCATCACCAATTCAATGGACAAGAACTTGGGCAAACTCCAGGAGATGGTGAGGGGCAGGGAAGCCTGGCATGCTGCAGCCCATGGGGTCATGAAGAGTCCATCATGACTTGGCTACTGAACAATAACAATGAGTTATATGGGAATGGAGTCTAGAAGAGAGTATACATATATCCATATGTATATGCATGGCTGATTTACCTTTCTATACAGCAGAAACTAACACAATATTATAAATCAACTTTGCTCCAATAAAAATTCATTAAAATTAAATTAAACTAAAAAGCGAACAAACAAAAAACACAAATGGGTTAAAGAGTGTTAGGAAAAACCTGATATAGAAGGCACTGGCGAAGTCATGTAACTATATAATTACCAGAAATAATGAGATGTTCCAAAACACTAAGAACCTTCTAAACATAAATGGAAATTGTACAAAATTGTTGTTTATTTCTTGTATTGAACTTGCATTAAAGAGTTTATATGCATTGAAAATAAAAGAAAAGAATTATCCTGGCTCCATGTTTTTAACGCTTGACACAGTTATTCTAATATCCTGAATACTCTCTTACCTGAAAATTTTAAAGGGATGTAAATGGACAGAGCCTCTACAGTCCATGTGGTTGCAAAAGAGTCAGACATGACTTAGCAGTTAAAACAACAACAACAGGATTGCATCAATCCAATGGTATAATTAGTTGATGTGAATTTAATGAAAACACAACAAAACAGAGGATTGATGGCCTTAAGGTTGGCACAGGTGAGTTAGTAATGCCAAGATCTCTGAAACTATTAACTGCACATTCATCTCTTATGAACATATTCTAAATGCAAGTAATATTAAATTTCTCTTTGTTCATTTGTTAGAGGCTCTTTAATCAGAGAAATTTTCAAAAGGAATAAACTATAGATGAAATTATAGTTAAGTATAATTTTTGGACTGACCTTATTTCTATATTCATATTATCTTCTCACAGATGGAGTAGTTTTCACAAATGACCTTAACACTAATAGCCATTTAAGAAACCTCTGCTCACTAGTTTAAAGACAGTATAAGGAATTAAAAATAACTTAACGAATTATCAGTTAACTAGAATAGGTGCTATTTATCTCCACATCTTGATGGCTCAGCAGTTCATAAAGCCAATATCCACTACGCATGTTAAATGTAGAAACACAAAATCAAGAATATGCCAAAATCCTTGTGGACTTTTCATTGAAATTCAGTGAATTTTTTAGATCTGACTTGCCTTCCCAATTTGCTCTGTAAAGTAGTAGTAAAACAAAAATTTAATTTCTAATTAATATAACACGATAGTTGGTAATGGAAATATTTCCCTTACTTATGATAACTGGAAATATTTAGAAATGCCTTACTAAAAAGCATAGAGAAGTTAATTTAGCATAGAACATTTTAAACACTATAATAACCACAACAATAACTTGGTAATTATATTATGATTATATATGTTTATAAGTTTAAAATAATCTCTAAGATTTTACCTGATAGAAATTACACTGAGAGTCTGCAAGGATATGAAATCTTTAGAAAACAGAAGAGCCAATTATTTTCCCAGCAAAATGAGTTTAGTTGAGAATAGCAGAGATTTACAATTTGGGGAAAGCAAATTATCCTAAACCATAGGCAAGTCCTAAAGATCTAGAAGAGAGGTTTACTTTTACAGAGGAAAGAGAAAATTGGATGGGGCTGTTTCAAAGAATCCCAGGATGATGACAGCTTCTCCTTGGCTGGTCTGTTGCTAGACAAGGAGAAGTTCTTTCTCCTGCTTGGCTCTGGTAGTGCGTGAGAGTTCCCTCTTCAGAGTTTCTTATTTTATTTTAAATGAGGTTTCCCTTATTTATTTTTACAAATGTTAATCTTAAGATGTGCAATTCCTGCATATGCTTTATACTTCATAAAACAATGATTTGTAATAAAGACATTTTTAAACAAGGTGTCTGAAACATTCCATAGTTAATATTTACTTATTTATCATAACAGCTTTTCTTTGAAACATAGTTTTTAAAGTTTAACTCTTGTTATTATAAATGAATATTCCTGAATATTCATTGAAAGGACTGATGCTAAGGTTGAAACTCCAATACTGTGGCCACCTAATGCGAAGAACTGACTCATTGGAAAAGATTCTGATGCTAGAAAAGATCGAAGGCAGGAGGAGAAGGGGATGACAGAGGATGAGATGGTTGGATGGCATCACTGACTTGATGGCCATGAATTTGAGCAAGCTCTGGGAGATGGTGAAGGACAGGAAAGCCTGGAGTGCTGCAGTCTATGGGGTCCCCAAGAGTCTGATATGACTGAGTGACTGAACTGAACTGATTATAAATGAATATTGCTTTGATTTATTAAAGCTTCTCTCTATACAATGAATTTTTAATGAAACTGAGCAGGACCCTATGGCCCTTGCCATTCATGTCCTCAGCCTCCTTAATGTCTGTGGAAAAACTTTAGGCAAAGAATAAGTTTTATCAGAGAAGTGGGAAAATGCAGAAAGAAAGGAGAACAGTCAAAAGAGAGCAATGTAGCCATTAAACATAGTCAAGGACCTTTAATTTCTTCTCAAGGGCCATAGATAATATTCTGAGCCATAACCTGTGTGATGCCTTACAGATATTGAAATCCCAGGTAGAAAAGTTATCTACATGATGACCAGACTGTGTAGCCATGACATAAGTTGCCATAATTCTGAGAACAGGCCTCAGGAAATGGAAGCAAACCAATCCTAGAACTGAAGATTAATTGTACTCAAGATGACACTGATCAGACCACCAATAACCAATGTCAAGATGACTGTCAGATGACTCTTACTGCATGTAGCCCCCTCCCTCAGCCTGTAAAAGCTCTTGCCCACTATCAGTGGGGGAAGGGGGTCACATTTGGGCCGGTGTCTGTCCATCATCTCTCCCAGTTGCTGGCATCCAAAATAAAGCAAACTCTCCATTTCACCAACCCAGCCCCTTAATGGCCTTTGGGCAGCAAGCAGCTGGACCCGGTTTTGACAACAATAGCACATATTAATACTGAAATTTAAAGCATTTTTAGGAAGAGATACATATGCTTTGGTTTTCTGCTCTTGGTTTTGTTATCACACAATTAATATTACTTCTTAATTAGTTATTTTATATTGAAATGGAATTGTGCTTAACCTCTGGCATTCAACTCTCTGCCACAATATTATATTGAAAGAGCAGGTATTAACTTTCTGAAAGTTGAGAGTTCCTCAATTGCTTTCATTGATATTAAATTGTATTATAATGTCATGACAACAGTTAAATGATAAACCATGAAGCATCTGATTACAAAACTGAGTCCAAAAGTAAGCTCATTGTAAAATAAATCTTTTTTTTAAAGCATAACTTCAAATGAAAAACAGACTGAACATAACATTATAAATTAACTTACCCTGCCCCTTTGCTTTGATATTTACAAATGTAAAATTCAATGACTTTTAATTTTGAAAAATTAGTGTAAGTTTTCCTATATAACCCAATCCTGGTGATTCCACAGAAGTAAGAAGTCTTTGGTATTTTAGAACCTTATGACAAATTAATTTTTTTTAATTTATTTATTTTAATTAGAGGCTAATTACTTTGCAATATTGTATTGGTTTTGCCATACATCAACATGAATCTGCCACGGGTGTACACGTGTTCCCCATCCTGAGCCCCCCTCCCACCTCAAGTATTTCAATTTTAAAAGCAATGGAAGGAGAATCCCTGTAGGAAGCAGAATGTGTGGAAGAAAACAGCATCTTAGGAAAGGAGAAAATGTTACTTATGGCAAAGGGGATGCAAACACTTTGCTTTACTCTCCGATGTTTTATTCCACATTGTCTACTGAATTGCCTTTTTGTTGTTCATTTGCTCAGTTGTATCTAACTCTTTGTGTTAGATCTAACACATGGACTGCAGCACGCCAGGATTTCCTGTCCTTCACCATCTCCTGGAGCTTGCTCAAACTCATGGCCATTTAACTGGTGATGCCATCCAACCATCTCATCCTCTGTCATCCCCTTTTCCTCCTGCCTTCAATCTTTCCCAGCATCAGGGACTTTTCTAATGAGACAGCTCTTCACATCAGGTGGCCAAAATATTGGAGTTTCAGCTTCAGCATCAGTCCTTCTGATGAATATTCAGGGCTGATTTCCTTTAGGATTGACTGGTTTGATCTCTTTGCAGTCCAAGGGACTCTCAAGAGTCTTCTCCAGCAAAACCGTCCAACAGCATCACTTCTCTCTCAGCCTTCATTACCTAATTAAAAGTTAAGAAAGCAGCAATGCCAGACCAGACAGCCAGGTTGACAAGGAAACATCAAGGCATCCCTGGATCCTAGCATAACTATAACAAATGCAGGAAAGCTGGGTTATGCCTAGGAATTTGTTTTTCTACATATTACATGGCTTGAAACAAAATACAATCTGTATCACTTACCTGGAGCTTTCTTGTCATCCATTTTTTAAACACCAGGAAGGGAAGCTAGGTAATAGGATTCAGCACTTTCCCTGAGGTACCATATATATAATTGGTCATGAAAACTGCAAATGACAAGGAAATATGAGGTGATGATGGAAAATAATGTGTCACCAGTGAAATCTCAAGCACTATGGAAGCAAACCAGAAACCAAGTAACATATTAATATAATAGAGTTCACTACAAAACAGAGCTTAGGGCAAAACATGTTCTAACATTACTGCAATGTGTAATCTCAGGGCAATGTGAGTGATGGCAAGCGGGAATGAGGTAGCTAAGTGTGGGAATCAAATACAATGTGATGCTTTACCATGCTGGCCATGTAGGTATATCCACTAACCCTCCATAAGTTCTTGCTCAACTCAGAGGACAAAAAAGGCATTTCATGGCTCTGATGTCAGTGTCAGTTCAGTACAGTTCAGTTGCTCAGTCGTGTCTGACTTTTTGTTACCCTATGATTCACAGCATGCCAGGCCTCCCTGTCCATCACCAACTCCTGGAGTTCACCCAGACTCACTTCCATCAAGTCAGTGATGCCATGCAGCCATCTCATCCTCTGTCGTCCCCTTCTCCTCCTGCCCCCAATTCCTCCCAGCATCAGAGTCTTCTCCAATGAGTCAACTCTTCGCATGAGGTGGCCAAAATACTGGAGTTTCAGCTTTAGCATCATTCCCTCCAAAGAAATCCCAGGGCTGATCTCCTTCAGAATGGACTGGTTGGATCTCCTTGCAGTCCAAGGGACTCTCAAGAGTCTTCTCCAACACCACAGTTCAAAAGCTTCAATTCTCCGGCACTCAGTCTTCTTCACAGTCCAATTCTCACATCCATACATGACCACAGGAAAAACCATAGCCTTGACTAGACTGACCTTTGTTGGCAAAGTAATGTCTCTGCCTTTGAATATGCTATCTAGGTTTGTCATAACTTTCCTTCCAAGGAGTAAGCATCTTTTAATTTCATGGCTGCAGTCACTATCTGCAGTGATTTTGGAGCCCCCCCCCCCCCCCCCAAAAAAAGTCTGACACTGTTTCCACTGTTTCCCATCTATTTCCCATGAAGTGATGGGAGCAGATGCCATGATCTTCGTTTTCTGAATGTTGAGCTTTAAGCCAACCTTTTCACTCTCCACTTTCACTTTCATCAAGAGGCTTTTTAGTTTCTCTTCACTTTCTGCCATAAGGGTGGTGTCATCTGCATATCTGAGGTTATTGATATTTCTCCTGGCAATCTTGATTCCAGCTTGTGTTTCTTCCAGTCCAGCATTTCTCATGATGTACTCTGCATATAAGTTAAATAAGCAGGGTGATAATATACAGCCTTGACGTACTCCTTTTCCTATTTGGAACCAGTCTGTTGCTCCATGTCCAGTTCTAACGTTGCTTCCTGATCGGCATTCAGATTTCTCAAGAGGCAGATCAGGTGGTCTGGTATTCCCATCTCTTTCAGAATTTTCCACAGTTTCTTGTGATCCACACAGTCAAAGGCTTTGGTATAGTCAATAAAGCAGAAATAGATGTATTTCTGGAACTCTCTTCCTTTTTTCCTGATCCAGCAGATGTTGACAATTTGATCTCTGGTTCCTCTGCCTTTTCTAAAATCAGCTTGAACATCAGGAAGTTCACGGTTCATGTACTGCTGAAGCCTGGCTTGGAGAATTTTGAGCATTACTTTACTAGCATGTGAGATGAGTGCAACTGTGCAGTAGTTTGAGCGTTCTTTGGCATTGCCTTTCTTTGGGATTGGAATGAAAACTGACCTTTTCCAGTCCTGTGGCCACTGCTGAGTTTTCCAAATTTGCTGGCATATTGAGTGCAGCACTTTCACAGCATCATCTTTCAGGATTTGGAATAGCTTAACTGGAATTCCATCACCTCCACTAGCTTTGTTTGTAGTGATGCTTTCTAAGGCCCACTTGACTTCACATTCCAGGATGTCTGGCTCTAGATGAGTGATCACACCATTGTGATTATCTGGGTTGTGAAGGTCTTTTTTTGTACAGTTCTTCTGTGTATTCTTGCCACCTCTTCTTAATATCTTCTGCTTCTGTTAGGTCCATACCATTTCTGTCCTTTATCGAGCCCATCTTTGCATGAAATGTTCCTTTGGTATCTCTGATTTTCTTGAAGAGATCTCTAGTCTTTCCCATTCTGTTGTTTTTCTCTATTTCTTTGCATTGATTGCTGAAGAAGGCTTTCTTATCTCTTCTTGCTATTCTTTGGAACTCTGCATTCAGATGCTTATATCTTTCCTTTTCTCCTTTGCTTTTCGCTTCTCTTCTTTTCACAGCTATTTGTAAGGCCTCCCCAGACAGCCATTTTGCTTTTTTGCATTTCTTTTCCATGGGGTGGTCTTGATCCTGTCTCCTGTATAGTGTCACGAACCTCATTCCATAATTCATCAGGCACTCTATCAGATCTAGGCCCTTAAATGTATTTCTCACTTTCACTGTATAATCATAAGGGATTTGATTAACGTCATACCTGAATGGTCTAGTGGTTTTCCCTACTTTCTTCAATTTCAATCTGAATTTGGCAATAAGGAGTTCATGGTCTGAGCCACAGTCAGCTCCTGGTCTTGTTTTTGTTGACTGTATAGAGCTTCTCTATCTTTGGCTGCAAAGAATATAAGCGATCTATTTCGGTGTTGACCATATGGTGATGTCCATGTGTAGAGTCTTCTCTTGTGTTGTTGAAAGAGGGTGTTTGCTATGACCAGTGAATTTTCTTGGCAAAACTCTCTATTTAAAATAAAGAAAAATAAAAACTCTATTAGTCTTTGCCCTGCTTAATTCCGTATTCCAAGGCCAAATTTGCCTGTTACTCCAGATGTTTCTTAATTTCCTACTTTTGCATTCCAGTCCCCTATAATGAAAAGGACATCTTTTGGGGGTGTTAGTTCTAAAAGGTCTTTTAGGTCTTCATAGAACCGTTCAGCTTTTTCAGCGTTACTGGTCGGTGTCAGATCAGATCCCATATCAAACAGTCCTCAAAATGTTCTGGCAAATGGCTGCAGATATTGGTGGAAGCAATAGAGCATGCATTTTCAGTGGGTGTGACAGTACCCCTAAGGAGGCATTGACTGGCTTGGGGGGAGGGGCTGCAAAAATTCTTGCATTTAAATAAGAGCACATATATACAGAACAGATACACATATGATTAGGACTAGCTGCATGTCCTGAAGAAAGTGAAAATGCAAGGCTCCTTATTCAAAAAGCAAGGAGGAAGTATCACTAAAAATACTAAAATACATGATTTTTTATTTTCAGCTGCAGTTTAGCTCTCTATTAATCAAGAGTTTTATTTGATATTTATTGTCATTTAAAATAAAGAAAAATTAAACATTTAAATTTGGGGTTGAATTTTTCTATTCATCTTTATATTGTGCAATCAGTTTGAAATGCAAAACGTAAGACCATTTAACTCTTTTGTCGAATCACAAAAATTGCATAATTTATATTTCAAAGCCCATATATACACATGTATTGTCCTATTTTTCCCTCAGAAAACTGAAATATTGGACAAATGGCTGTATCATTTTGCATTCTTGCTAGCAATGAGTAAGAATTCCTGTTGTTCCACATTCACTGCAGTATTTGATGTTGTCAGTGTTCCAAACTTTTAGCCATTCTAATAGGTGTGATGGAGAAGGCAATGGCACCCTACTCCAGTACTCTTGCCTGGAAAATCCCATGGACGGAGGAGCCTGGTAGGCTGCAGTCCATGGGGTCGCTAAGAGTCGGACACGACTGAGCGACTTCACTTTCACTTTGCACTTTCCTGCATTGGAGACGGAAATGGCAACCCACTCCAGTGTTCTCGCCTGGAGAATCCCAGGGACCGGGGAGCCTGGTAGGCTACCGTCTATGGGGTGGCACAGAGTCGGACACGACTGAAGTGACTTAGCATAGCATAGCATAATAGGTATGACCCCTCTAAAACTTGCCGTCCATCTATGCCTCATTTGAATCAACCACTTGTGAAAGCTTAAGAAATTGTGAAGTTACTGAATGCCAGATTACCATCCTATGTATCAGGGCATCAAGTCCCTGTTGCTCTCACATGTGTAAATAATAGGATCCCAAAATCTCAGCCTGAGATTCTGTTTTCTAGAAACACTTTTAATTGTCTTAGATCAAGCATCCAAGAAAACAGCCTGAATCAAAACTTACACACTGACTTCTTAATGGAAAGTGCAATTTCAATGCTGCAGGAATGAAGGAAGAGTAATAAGGTGGGTAAGCAAATCCAAGGTGGTGCATTTCTGCACTGGTCATTGTCTCACACAAATATGAAAGGGCTACACTTGGTACTTTCACACTCTGGGCCACAATATGAAGTTTCATATGGAGCATAAGTTGGAATATCTCATCAGAAAATGGAAGAGGGTGGGGGATGCATGCACTAGCTCTTTTCTATCTCCAACTAATCAAACATTTACCTATAGGAAGTCAACTCCCACATACTTTGCGGTTTCATCACGTGGTCTTTTCACCAACTACATAATCATACACTGCTGAACCATAAAGCAGTGGCAGCACATTTCAAAGTTTTGAATTCACACAGAATATATTTTCTGACCTCATGGAAATCAGGCTAAAAATCAATAAATATGTGAAAAGATCCCGATGCCCCAATGTTGGAAAATTAACAGAGGATACTTTCAGAAATTGAAGGTCATGATGTGTCCTAAACAAAGTGTGTTTTTGACTTGACTCTGTATAAAAGAGTAGGAGCAGAGTTGATAAAGAGGGAGGGAGACAGAGAGAGAGAGAGAGAAGCACAGATCTTTCAAAGTGGTTATATGGTAAGACGTATCAATTAAGATTAAGGATAAATGCTGCTCATTATTTCTTTTTTCTATCTCTGATTTTGTTCTTTTATTTATTTGCCTTTTCCCACTTTGATGATTTTAAAAATCTCTATAGGCAAAGACTCTCTGCACAGACAAACAGCAGGGGAGTCTTGGTATTAGGCAGGCTATTATTTTGAGAGACTTCATCTTACTTGACTGCCAGGATTTTCATGGACACAGATGCCCATTCATGTGGCAAGATAGTAAATGAAAACTTTTCTTTTCCTCTGAGATTTTTCAAATTGGGACCTCAAATTTCAGGTCTCTTAAGTGCTCTAAAAAAATTCCTTCATAAAATCAGTTATGGTTTTGCTTGGCCCCTAGATTTTGACACTTACATTCGAGTAAGTACCTATTTGGGTGGGTCCTCTCCCAAGATGAGAAATATCAATAACCTCAGATATGCAGATGATACCACCCTTATGGCAGAAAGTGAAGAGGAACTAAAAAGCCTCTTGATGGAAGTGAAAATGGAGAGTGAAAAGGTTGGCTTAAAGCTCAACATTCAGAAAACGAAGATCATGGCATCTGGTCCCATCACTACATGGGAAATAGATGGAGAAACAGTGGAAACAGTGTCAGACTTTCTTTTTCTGGGCTCCAAAATCACTGCAGATGGTGACTGCAGCCATGAAATTAAAAGACGCTTACTCCTTGGAAGGAAAGTTATGACCAACCTAGATAGCATATTCAAAAGGAGAGACATCACTTTGCCAACAAAGGTTCGCCTAGTCAAGGCTATGGTCTTTCCTGTGGTCATGTATGGATGTGAGAGCTGGACTGTGAAGAAGGCTGAGCACCAAAGAATTGATGCTTTTGAACTGTGGTGTTGGAGAAGACTCTTGAGAGTCCCTTGGACTGCAAGGAGATCCAACCAGTCCATTCTGAAGGAGATCAGCCCTGGGATTTCTTTGGAAGGAATGATGCTAAAGCTGAAACTCCAGTATTTTGGCCACCTCATGCGAAGAGTTGACTCATTGGAGAAGACTCTGATGCTGGGAGGGATTGGGGGCAGGAGGAGAAGGGGACGACGGAGGATGAGATGGCTGGATGGCATCACTGACTCGATGGATGTGAGTCTGAGTGACCTCCGAGAGCTGGTGATAGACAGGAAGGCCTGGCATGCTGCAGTTCATGGGGTCGCAAAGAGTCGGACACGACTGAGCGACTGATCTGATCTGATCTGATCTCCCAAGATGACAAACCATGACAAACCATTCATGGAGCCACCTCTAGCCCATGAGAGACTGCTTCTGGCTTCCTCTCTTAGTGAAAATAATATAATATATACTTTCATCCTATCTCTACTCTGCCAACAGAGGCTGCACTAGCCCTGCCTTGCCTTTAGACTTTTTGAACTGTGAGTCAGGTATATCCCCTATGGCTCTCAAACTCTAGTGACACTGGTCAAACTTTTAGGGTGGTTCTCTGAAGTCCTCTTCTTTGGCTTGGTTGAAGATAGAGGAAAAGGCTCAGCTTTCTGCAACACTTATTATATAAATTCTCTCTAACCCTCTTCTGACCCATCTTTGATTCAGAAAGGACCCAAAATGATGAGATAAGCTACGTGCTATAAAACTGATTTGACAACTGGATACCATGCTATAAGTAGATAATTAAACACTTTAAACAAAACATTCAAGATATTTGAAATTCTGAGACAAGGAAAATATAATATGTAACTTCCTATCAAAAATATTGATATGCACACATATGTTTACATGGCCAATACAGAAATGAGACTGATTATATTCTTTGCAGCCAAAGATGGAGAAGCTCTATACAGTCAGCAAAAACAAAACCAGGAGATGACTGTGGCTCAGATCATGAACGCTTTACTGCAAAATTCAGACTTAAATTGAAGAAAGTGGGGAAAACCATTAGAGCATTCAAGTATGACCCAAATCAAATCCCTTATGATTATACAGTGGAAGTGACAAATACATTCAAAGGATTAGATCTGATCCTGACAGAGTACTTGAAGAACTACTGCAGAGGTTTGTGATATTGGACAGGAGGTGGTGATCAAAACCATCCTGAAGAAAAAGAAATTCAAAAAGGCAAAATGGTTGTCTGAGGACACCTCATAAAGACCTTAGAAAAGAAGAGAAGTGAAAGGCAAAGGAAAAAAGGAAAGATATATCCATCTGAATGCAGAGTTCCAAAGAATAGCAAGGAGAGATAAGAAAGCCTTTCTCAGTGATCAATGCAAAGAAATAGAGGAAAATAATACAATGGGAAAGACTAGAGATATTTTCAAGAAAATTAGAGATACCAAAGGAACATTTCATTAAAGATGGGTACAATAAAGGACAGAAATTGTATGGACCTAAAAGAACCAGAAGATATTAAGAAGAGGTGGAAAGAATACAGAAGAAATGTAAAAAAAAAAAAAAAAAAAAAAAGATATTAACCCAAATAACCATGATGGTGTGATCACTCACCTAGAGCCAGTCTCCTGGAATGCAAAGTCAAGTGGGCCTCAGGAAGCATTACCATGAACAAAGCTAGTGGAGGTGATGGAATTCCAGCTGGGCTATTTCAAAACCTAAAAGATGATGTTGTTAAAGTGCTGTACTTAATATGCGAGCAAATTTGAAAAATTCAGCAGTGGCCACAGGACTAGAAAAGGTCAGTTTTCTTTCCAATTCCAAAGAAAGGAAAAGCCAAAGATTATTCGAACTACCTCACAATTGCACTCATCTCACATGCTAGCATAGTGCTCAAAATTCTCCAAGCCAGGCTTCAACAGTACATGAACCACGAACTTCCAGATGTTCAAGTTGGATTTAGAAAAGGCAGAGGAACCAGGGATCAATTTGTCAACATCTGCTGTATCATCAAAAAAGTGAGTTCCGGAAAAAAGTCTACTTCTGCTTTATTGACTACACCAAAGCCTTTGACTGTGTGGTTCACAACGAACTGGAAAATTCTTCAAGAGAAGGGGATGCCAGACCATCTTACCTATCTCCTGGTAAATCTGTATGCAGGTCAAGAAGCAATAGTTAGAACTGGACATGGAACAACAGACTGGTTCCAAATTGGAAGAGGAATATGTTGAGGCTGTTTGTTATCACACTTCTTATTTAACTTATATTCAGAGTAGATCATGCAGAATTCTGGATAGATGAAGCACAAGCTGGAATCAAGATTGCCGGGAGAAATATCAATAATCTCAGATATACAGATGACACCATCCTTATGGCAGAAAGTGAAGAAGAACTAAAGAGCCTCTTGATGAGAATGAAAGAGGAGAATGAAAAAGTTGGCTTAAAGCTCAACTTTCAGAAAACTAAGATCATGGCATCTGGTCCCATCACTTCATGGCAAATACATGGGGAAATAATGGAAAGAGTGAGATAATTTATTTTCCTGGGCTTCAAAATCACTGCAGATGGTGATTGCAGCCATGAAATTAAAAGACTCTTGCTCTTTGGAAGAAAAGCTATAACCAACCTAGACAGCATATTAAAAGACAGAGATATTACTTTGCCAACAAAGTTCCATATAGTCAAAGCTATGGTTTTTCCAGTAGTCGTGTACGGATGAAAGTGTTGGACCGTAAACAGAGCTGAACACCAGAGAATGGATGCTTTTCAACTGTTGCACTGGAGAAGATTTTTGAGAGTTCCTTGGATTACAAGGAAATCAAGCCAGTCAATCCTAATGGAAATCAGTCCTGAATATTCATTGGAAGGACTGATGCTAAAGCTGAAACTCCAATACTTTGGCCACCTGAACGGAAGAAATGCCTCATTGGAAAAGACCCTGATGCTGGGAAAGATTGAGGGCAGGAGGAGAAAGGGATGGCAGAGGATGAGATGGTTGGATGGCATGACTGACTTGATGGACATGAATGTGAGCAAGCTCTGGGAGTTGGTGATGTATAGGGAAGCCTGGCGTGCTGTAGTCCATGGGGTCACAAACAGTTGGACACAACTTACTGACTGAACTGAACTGATTTGTTTACATGCTATCACAATTACATAGGGATATATTATATATACCAGCATATGTAAATAAATACATATATACGAACATGCATGTAAGCACAATACACGTGCAGTTAATAGACCAGAATAATATTTGGGGGTTTATGTGTTATATACCAGTGTATCTCACAACCTATTAAACTGGTTTATTAAACATTAGACAGCATGTACAATTATAGAGGTGGAAACCATTTATCTTGTTATTCTGCTTACTCCTGAATTGGGGAGAATAGTGTCTAAAATGTAAAACTATGCATATGTAAAAAGGATAATTTATTATCATACTTATTTTAGAACATCAACATTGATAGACAATTTACATAATTTAATAAAGTTGGGTTTAGCTATCATAAAATTGGAATGCTAATTCAATTGCAATATATTTTCACTGGAAAAATTAGCCTGTAATTCAACCACTGGGTATATGTTGATTTAGGCATATAGCTTCTGACCTACATAAACTAAAATACATATAATACAAACTAATATCCCCCAAACCTAAACTTATAAGTAGCATAGTGTGCTCTGATCAAGTAAAGAAGCCCCAGGGTTTCTTTAATTATTAAACTGATTTTTCTTGAATTTTTCATCAACATTTAAGAAAAGATTAGGTTAATAAATAAACAAATAAAAAATAAACAAGATAACAGTTGACAAGAATTCTCTGGCAAAAGAAAAAGTGAAGTACATAATGGATACCAAATGTTAAAATATTCAACATCACTAGACACAAACAAAAAATTAAAACATAATGAGATGCCCTATTTTGCTACAAATTAGCAATGAGAGAATCAGATAAAGGTGGGCTGAGATGGATATTTTGATACACCGTTTGAAAGACTTTAATTTGCTATATCTCTTCTGAATAGCAATTTGACAGTCAAGGACTTGAGAATGCTTCATTATTTTCCCGGTAATTTTACATCCAACATGAAGAAAGATCTCTAAATAAAACCTCATAAATAAAGGCATCTATTGTGAAGTTATTTATAACAGTGAAAATAATCAAAAAGTTCAACAAGAAGAGAATTCTTAATTTAATTGTTATACTTATATTATGAATGTTAAACAGCCATTGAAAAGTATATTTATGCAGATGTAGTTATAATATGAGAAAGAACCAATGATAAAATTAATACCAGACAAAAATAATAAAAAGATAAAATCCCAAGTATGAAACAAATATGCCCCCTAACTCCTGGCAGAAACAAATACAGAACCTCTCTGTAGGAAGTCCCCTCAACTCAGACTCCTTAGCTAGCTAGTTTAGTCTCTAAATTAAGTCTGACTCCATGGACTGCAGCCCGTCATGCTCCTTTGTCATTGAGATTTCCCAGGCAAGAATACTGGAAGAGATTCCCATTTCTTTCTCCAAATGTTCCCAGCCCAGAGATCAAACCTAGGACTTCTGCATTGCAGGCAGTCTCTTTCCTGACTGAGCTACCAGGGCTCCCATAAGTAGATTCAATAAAACATGAACTAAAAAAGAATTACAAAATGCAAGAGGTAATCAACAAAATTATGAGGAAGAATATTCCAGATATAACTTCCATATATAAAACATAAAAATCACCTTAAGTATTTTTGAAGAAACAACAAAGGAAAGAAATGATGACCAACCAATAAAAAACTATTAAAGATGACAAGAAACTTTTGATAATGAATCAAATAGAGTTTCTGGAGTAAAAAATATGAAATATTAATATAATACATGATATATATAATACAAAATAAAACCAAATACATTTTAAATACTACTGAAGAATTAACTAAGAGTATGACAGAACTGAAATTTGGATGGTATACTCTTTCAAAGTGGCCTTTTATTTGCAATAATGTACATTCTTCTTATTTGAATTGAAAAGCAGAGAAGACATTCAACAAATGCCCATTTAAATAGGACTGACTACATTTGGGCTCATAAGAAGACATTCTGAAATATTCCTTTTTCTTTGGTCCTCATGAATTGTTTTAAAAGATTTCTCTTCCTTTTGTGCTACGGGCAGAATTGATATTAGAAGCTGTTCTATTTATATAAATGACTTGTACTAATGCATTCTCATTGCTGAAGGCCTTGTTTTGAGCCAATATGGATGTCAAAATTGATTCCATCAAAGAATGCCTTTAGAGGGTTCATCATGACCTCCACATGAAATACAAAAGTTCACAATATTGTCAATGCAAACTATAAAATTGTAGGGTTGGACTATAACAGGTCTACAGGGTAAGCAATAACCTCTGACCCAGTCACCTCTTTAATTTTGAAATGCAGATCTCTGAATCACAAGACGCCATGTTGGCAACAAGTGTGTTTCCACTTTTTCATGTATTCAAAAGAAACCTTGGATGAACAATTCAAATGACCTAGCACAGTCCTGACACATAGTAATTGTCTCTCAAAAATAATCATCAGCACCTTCTGGACCTAAACACAACATTAATTCAGACTTCTGTAATGCAATAAAACATAAAAGAAGGAAAAATCTAACTGAGTTCATTCTAAGTGCCCAAAACTGTGATAGAGGTTTTATTGTTTATTGTATTTTACTTCCACAAAGACCTTAACAATGATATTATTTTACACATTGGAAAACCAAGACTTAGAAGATAAATAACATAATAAGTCACAGAGAAAGCTGGAGTCTTGACTCCAGGACTGTGTCACATTAAACCCTATGTCCAATTTTAAAGAATATACTTTCTCACAATTTTAATGCAAGTCTTAAGCCCTTTATAATAACTTAAAAAAAACTTGTTTAATGTATTTCATTTTTTCCCTCACCTGTGTTTTATATTTTAACATCAAACAATTTTCTTGTATATGTTTTATTTTTTTTAGTCTTACAATGAAATTCTACTAAATTTTCCAAAGAAAAGATGATCATAAAATCACATAAAATGTTCAGATATTAGAAAAACAGTAAATGTTTCTCAACTAATTTGATGATATCAGAATAAAGTTTATACCAAAACCAATGACTAGATTAAGATAAAGTTGCATATCAATCTCATGCATGTAAACAGATGGAAAATGCTAAACAAAAATATGGCACTGTATAAAAAACAAACCCAGATCAAGTTGAATTTTTCTAAGAAATTCAAGGGTAGTTTTAAATTAGCAAAACTACAAATAAAAGCCGTGCATGCATGTGTGCATTAATCGCGTCCGACTCTTCGAGGCCCCATGAACTGCAGCCTGCCAGGCTCCTCTGTCTGTGGAATTTTTCCAGCAAGAATAGGGAAGTTGGTTGCCATTTCCTTCTCCAGGGGATCTTCCTGACCCAGGGATCGAACCTGCTTCTCCTGTGTCTCCTGCATTGCAGGTGGATTCTTTACCTGTTGAGCAATCAGGGAAGCCCAAATCACCATCTAAATAGATGCACAAAATTCATTTAATAAATGTCAATTTTAATTTGGGACAAAACTTCTGGGCAAATACTGAGACTTCCTTAAACCAGTAAAATTATATCTAGAAAAACAACTTAGAATAATAACTAATATTACTAGAAAACCGGAGAAGGAAATAGCAACCCACACCAGTATTCTTGCCTGGGAAATCCTATGGACAGAGAAGCCTGGCGGGTTACAGTACATGGGGTCTCAAAGAGTCAGACACAACTGAGCAACTAACACTTTCACACTTTACTGGAAAATAACACAGTATCACCTTTAAAATCAGACACCAGTAAAGGTACTCAGTAGCACTATTTTGCTACTTAATATATTGGTTATTCTAGCCATTATATTAAGTCAAAATTTAATTAAAATAATCATAACTATTTGAAAAAATTATTATTACATATAACCAAATTTTAGCACATCAGTATCTTTGTACAAAGAATTCTAGTGCTAGGATTTTATAATTTAGGAATACTTGTGTGTCTGCATGTAAATATATGATCAAAGATTATTATTTTTGCATTGTTCACAGTAGTGAAAAATTGAGAAACATATAAACATTAGTTAATAGAGTATTTGGCGAGTAACATTAAATTTTATATTGAGTCAGTAAAACCAATTGAATATTAAATGCAAAATCTTTGCAAAATAATGAAAGGGTATCACCTCATTATCAAATGCATTAATGTGTGTGCTTATGTGTGTACATATGAATATACGTATATGCAGGGAAATTAATGATTCCCAGGTGGTTCAGTGGTAAAGAATCTGCCTGCCAATGCAGGAGATGTGGGTTTGAGCCCTGAGTCAGGAAGATCTCCTGGAGAAAGAAATGGCAACCCACTCTAGTATTCTTGCCTGGAAAATCCCATGGACAGAGGAGCTTTGTGGACTACAAGCCATGGGGCTGCAAAGAGTTGGACATGATGGAGCACATACACAGAGAGGGAAATTAACCTAGAACACTGCAATAAGATGCACTTCAGTCGATAAAGCCTAACTGTGGAAAGCAGAGCAGTTGTCCACATATTTGGGGAGGGGCTGGAACTAAAGAGAGGCTTCCCTCTTTTGTTCAGTATAACAATTTACAAATAGAATGTGTTCGTATGTCAATTACTTCATTTGGAAAAGGGGGAATACAGAATAAAGAAAACAATAATATGCAAAGAAGACAAATGATATTACATAAAAGAGAAAATAAATTAAAGGCCAATAACCATATTAAAAGATGAGCAATCTCACTTCCCTTATGGCAGAAAGTGAAGAAGAACTAAAGAGCCTCTTGATGAGAGTGAAAGAGGAGAGTGAAAAAGTTGGCTTAAAGCTCAACATTCAGAAAACTAAGATCATGGCATCTGGTCCCATCACTTCATGGGAAATAGATGGGGAAACAGTGGAAACAGTGACAGACTTTATTTTTGGGGGCTCCAAAATCACTGCAGATGGTGACTGCAGCCAGGAAATTAAAAGACCCTTACTCCTTGGAAGGAAAGTTATGACCAACCTAGACAGCATATTATGAAAGTTATGAGAGTTATGAAAATGTGAAAGCATATTATTAAAGTTATGACCAACCTAGACAGCACATTAAAAAGCAAAGACATTACTTTACAAGGCTATGGTTTTTCCAGTAGTCATGTATGGACGTGAGAGTTGGACTATAAAGAAAGCTGAGTGCCAAATACTTGATGCTTTTGAACTGTGGTGTTGGAGAAGAGTCTTGAGAGTCCCTTGGACTGCAAGAAAATCCAACCAGTCCATCCTAAAGGAAATCAGTCCTAAATATTCATTGTGAGGATTAATGTTGAAGCTGAAACTCCAATCCTTTGTCAACCTGATGCGAAGAACTGACTCATTTGAAAAGACCCTGATGCTGGGAAAGATTGAAGCCAGGAGGAGAAGGGAACAACAGAGGATGAGATGGTTGGATGGCATCACCAACTCAATGGACATGAGTTTAGTAAACTGGGAGTTGGTGATGGTCAGAGAGGCTGCAGTCCATGGGGTCTTAAAGAGTCAGCCACTACTGAGCAACTGAACTGAACTGAATTTCACTAGTAATTAGAGACACATAAGTTAAAACTGTTAAATATACACTGTTCACCTAAAATATTTTCACCCATTAAAGTGGATGAAAGGGCTTGTTATTATCCTCTGTGGATAAAAAAGAACAAGGATAACAGATAATCTAAACTACTGTTTGTAAGAGTATAAACTGATAAATTTTTCTTTGAAAAATCACTTAGAAGCATCCATAAAAATTAAAAACTATGTACCATTTATGCAGCAAAAACATTTCTAGAAAACTTTCCAACACATATGCATAAAGGCATATGTGAAGAGATACTCATAGTATCACCAATGGGGAAGTGAAAATAAAATGCTTATACGTTGAGGAATAATTAAACACATTGAGCAATAAGTTAGCAGCAATTATGAGATATAAGAATGAGGTAGCTCCAAATACACTAATATTAAAGATTATCCAAATGCTTGTTACATTAGTAAGAGAAAACAATTATATAAAGCATGACCCCAATTGTGTTGAAAATATTAACTAAAATTGTGTGTATTCACCTGCACTTTTCACTTCTATCAATTTTCATGCAATAGGAAACACTATCATGAAGAATGTTGAATGCTCAAGGGGTAAGTTAGAATAAAGTAGTTCTATAATTCTTCCTGGTTCCAAATTTTATATTGCTTACATTTATTTATTAGCATTTACTCTAACATTATTTGGAGAATTAAAATAATTAATCAAAATAAAATTGCTATATAATCTCATAGAGAATAAACTAACAATTTCATTGGGGGGCAGCTGAGTTTTTATTGCATTGTGGGTGCAAATACATACTTTCAAGCATCTTTTTTTCCCATGAATCCAAATGCTTCATCTCCATTTTTTAAGTACACCACTCATTTATTTTAAGCAGTATTCCCCACGGTTTGGCACATCCATCTAATACTAATCTCTTCTATTTATGTTCTATTTCAGTTTAAAAGGGTGCAAGAGATAGAAAAGAAAGAGACAGGCAGGAAAAAGACCTGTGCAGACTCTGAGATTTTACCCTACTAGAAGCCATGATAGTCCTGGATAAGAGACAAAGGACTTTATTATTCACAATGATAGAACTGTCAAGTATATTAGTTTCTCTTTTTTTCCATTTCCCTAGGCTCAGCTTCTTACTGGAAAATGCAAAGAGGGCCAAATTATTCCTGCACATACAGTAGGTTACATTACAGGAAAGAAGCCCTGAGCTTACAATATAATTCTATTACAAATGGTCAGTTAACATGTCTGACACTATTTCTAAAGGCCAAGGTTTTATTACAAAAATATGCTTGAAATGTAGTTCAGAATAAAAAAGAAAATCAATGTTTTTGCTTGCAAGGCAGACATGCTGAAACACAAACTATCAAAAAAAAAAAATCATTTTGATGAGTTGCCGTCTAAGAGTGTTAAATGGTCTGTCATGCCACTACACTGTAGATGCATGTCTCTGATTGGTAAATATCTTGCATTACTTAACTGGATGAATTTGATAGTATCTTAACTGATGTGTAAAAATACAAAGAGATGAAACTAATTACGGAAAATTTTAGAGATGGTTGGGAGAAATTTTATTGAAATTTAAGATGAGGGACAATCCATTATTATTAGAAATAGTAAAACATAAAAAGAATTTCTAGGTAAAATATAAAAATATTTGAAAAAAATGAATTATATTACCCTGTATTTTGTGATCAGAGAAGGCAATGGCACCCCACTCCAGCACTCTTGCCTGGAAAATCTCATGGATGGAGGAGCCTGGTAGGCTGCAGTCCATGGGGTTGCTAGCAATCGGATATGACTAAACGGCTTCACTTTATTTTTTCACTTTCATGCATTGGAGAAGGAAATGGCAACCCACTCCCGTGTTCTTGCCTGGAGAATCCCAGGGACAGGGGAGCCTGGTGGGCTGCCGTACATGGGGTCGCACAGAGTCCGACACGACTGAAGCGACTTAGCAGCAGTAGCAGCAGCAGTATTTTGTGATACTACACTAAAAAGTTGAAAAGGAAAGGGTTAACAGTGTGTTTTGTTGTTGTTATTGTTGTTGTTTCTATACTGTCTTCCTTTTCCTGGAAAACTAGTTGATTTCAAGGCTCTGTTTAGGAAAAGATACATATTTTCAGAAACCTGGAAGACATCACCTCAACCAAGTGAGTAAGTTTAGTATTACAAGCACAGTATTACTTATCGACATCCTATACTACCTAACAGATACACTGAGAAGCACACAGTTTCACTTCTGTGATCAGTTGCTGAAAAATGCATGTTTAATTCAATCATGAAAAAGAATTAGACAAATCAAGATTAGGAAACATTTCACAAAATAACTGACTAGTCCTCTTCAAAGGTTTCAAAGTCATGATTGGAGAAAACTAAGAATCCTTGGTTGTATCCAGAAAGAGAAAAAAGATGTTAGTAGGAAAATTAATGAATCCTGAATAATGACTGCATTTTTGTTAATAATATTGCACTAATTATTATTTATTGTTTTGTTTTTTGTTTTTTTCAATTGTACTATGCCAGGAGACATAACAGATAAAGGTTTGATCCCTGGGTTGGGAAGATCCCTTGGAAGAGGGCATGGCAACCCACTCTAGTATTCTTGCCTGGAGAATCTCATGGATAAAAGAGCCTGACAGGCTACGGTCCATAGCATCACAGAGTTCGACACAACTATTTAACAAACTTAGCACAAAAGGGTATATAAGATGTCAACATTAGGGGAACTGACTGAAAAGTATATGGAAACTCTACATACCTTTTTGCTTCTTCCTTAAATGTAAATGTTTTTCCAAAAAATATTAAAAGATATATGAAACTAAGAGACTAAATGAGAAATTACTTATTGTAGATTGTTAAATCAATGGCCTCCAAAGAATTATACCTCCCAGTATCCACACCTCATTTCAAAACTTAGGGTTTGGTCATATGATTTGGGTTGGCCAATGGCAAATCAGCAAACATGAGGCAAGAGGAGACTTGTTAAGTGCTTGAGCAATGGTATTTACCTTCCCAGATTGCTGCTACCACCATATATACTAGCAAGCTGGAGGGGCCAAATGGAGGAGGATGAGACATCCCAGACAGTAGATGTAAGTGACCTTCAGACATATGATAGGGACTCTCTTGGACCACCTAGCCCCAGTGAAACTATCAGATGACAATAGCTATAAGAGAGACCTCAGACAAGACCAGAGAAGTACCATCCAGTTGATTTCAGTCCCAAGTTACAGAATTATAAACAAACAACTTGTGTTTGTCTTAAGCATAGATACAGATATTATTCATTGTGACAACTGCTCAAATAAGTACCTATAATTTGAGGTGCTACTATTGTTGAATAAAGCGAATATGGCAAGAGATAATTTTTAAAAAGTGAATATTCATAGGTTTTAATCTAACATATCTAAAAGTCAGAAAAATAGTCATGGCCTCTTAGATATCCCATACACCATGAGATTTTATGTCCTTTTCCTCTGAAGGTGAAGGTGAATGACATTTCTAAGCAACAGACCACTTCTTGTAGGTATTTGTTATCAGTAGGTATAAAAAGAAAAGCTCATCTCTGTGAAGGGGATATAGTGTCTGTTTGTCTACTGTCTACTTATATTTATAGCTGCTCTCCTGTATTCAGTGCAAACCTCTTTTCTGTAAAAGCCATGATAATTTAATGGAATATTCAGGGTTGTTGCTTAAAGATATGACCTCTTGCTTCTAACAATAAAAACAGGTTATAACAAATTTGCATGTTTCGTCAATATTTTTCTCTGGATTTACAAAACCTCTGAGGCAAAACCCATACCTGAAAGTATTTCCAATGGTTTTGTCTCCCCTTATAATATCTATGCAAGGTTTTTTTTTCTGACAGACTCTGATTCAGGAGAATAAATGAGGTGGGTTTCTTTCAAGAAGCAAACACAGCTCACAGCCTCTGAGTACAGCTTTCAGGTATTTGGACTGTTGCTCTTTTAGCCCTGTGCTGCTCATGGTCCTTATCTGCCTTCATCAGATCTTCCTGGAGGGGAAGCCTTCGATTGCTCTGAAGCCCTGATCTCAGGAGGAAACCTCAGATTGTCCTGACATCTGTTGTCCTTTCTTTTAAGGACACAAAGAATTATGCATTGGGTTATTCCATCAGGCCTTCCTAAGACATATTTTTTTTCATACCAACTACTCTTTTTTTCCTCTTCATTACATTTTTTTAAAGAAATTCTATCACCCTGATACATACACAATGAAAGGGGGAAATAAATTGCAAAGCATTTTTTTTTTCTAGATAATGTTTCAAATGCTGCAGTTTTCTAGTGAAGAAATCTTGTTTGATAAAATGAATATAGAGTAAAAGCAAAATATAAATCCATCATGATTCGCAGATGATATGATATTATACATTAAAAATCCCAAGGTATCTAGAGATATAACAGAATAATTAAGATAACTGAGTGATATTGTGGGATGTTGTTCAGTTGCTATGCCGTGTCTGACTTTGTGACCGCATGGACTGCAGCACGACAGGCTTCCCTGTCTTTCACAATCTCCCAGAGTTGGCTCACACTCATGTCCATTGAGTCGGTGTATGCTATCTCATAGTCTCATCCTGTGCTGCCCTCTTCTTTTGCCTTCCATCCTTCCCAGCATAAGGGTTTTCTACAGTGAATCACCTCTTCACATCAGGTGGCCAAAATATTGGAGCTTCAGCTTTAGTCCGTCCAATGAATGTTTAGAGTTGATTTAAGATTGACTGGTTTGATCTCCTTGCAGTCCACATTTTGTCAAAAATCTTCACTATGATCTGTCCATCTTGGGTGGCCTTGAATAGCATGGCTCATAGCTTTCTTGAATTATGCAAGCCCTTTCACCAAGACAAGGCTGTGATCCATGAAGAGGACTGTGGGATACAATGTCAATAAACAAAAATATATCACCTAATTGACTATAAAATAGCAAGAAAATTTTGAAAATGAGATTTAAGCAATTACACTTTACTCTCTAACCAGCAATTCTAAGAACTTTGAGAGCTTTAATTTTTCCACATTCTCACCAACATTTGATGTTTTTATTCATTTTAAGATCTAATAAATTTGAAATAGTATTTCAGTGTGGCTTTGCACTTGATAATTTTAAAGTTATTCTAAATGGTATGGTAAGCATCACTACAAACAAAGCTACTGGAGGTGATAGAATTCCAGTGGAGCTATTTCAAATCCTAAAAGATGATGCTGTGAAAGTGCTACACTCAATATGCCAGCAAATTTGGAAAACTCAGCAGTGGCGACACACTGGAAAAGGTCAGCTTTCATTCCAATTTCAAACAAAGGCAATGCCAAAGAATGCTTAAACTACCACCCAATTGACAATAGCATTACTAGCAAAGTAATGCTCAAAATTTTCCAAGTCAGGCTTCAATAGTATGTCAACTGTGAAATTCCAGATGTTCAACCTGGATTTAGAGAAGGTAGAGGAACCAGAGATCAAATTGCCAACATCTGTTGGATCATTAAAAAGTGAAAGAGTTCCAGAAAAACACCTACTTCTACTTTATTGACTATGCTAAACCCTTTGACTGTGTGGATCATAACAAACTGTGGAAAATTCTTAAAGAGATGGGAAAACCAAGCCACCTTACCTGCTTCCTAAAAAATCTGTATGCAGGTCAAGAAGCAACAGTTAGAAGTGGACATAGAACAACAGACTGGCTCCAAATTGGGAAAGGAATATGTCAAGGCTGTATATTGTCACCCTGCTCAGTTAACTTATATGCAGAGTATATCATAAGAAATGCTGGACTGGATGAAGCACAAGCTGGGATCAAGATTGCTGGGAGAAATATAAATAACCTCAGATATACAGATGACATCACACTTTTGACAGAACTAAAGAGCCTCTTAATGAAAGTGAAAGAGGAGAGTGAAAAAGTTGGCTTAAAACTCAACATTCAGAAAATTAAGATCATGGCATCTGGTCCCATCACTTCATGGAAAATAGATGGGGAAACAATGGAAATAGTGAAAGACTACTTTTTTTTACTCCAAAATCACTGCAGATGGTGACTGAAGCTGTGAAATGAAAAGGCACATCGAACCTGGACTGGCGAATCGTTTAATATATGATATTATACATGTTTCAATGCCATTCTCCCAAATCATCCCACCCTCTCCCTCTCCCACAGAGTCCAAAAGACTGTTCTATATATCAGTGTCTCTTTTGCTGTCACATATACAGGGTTATAGTTACCATATTTCTAAATTCCATATATATGCATTAGTATACTGTATTGATGTTTTTCTTTCTGGCTTACTTCACTCTGTATAATAGGCTCCAGTTTCATCCACCTCATTAGAACTGATTCAAATGTATTCTTTTTAATGGCTGAGTAATACTCCATTGTGTATATGTACCACAGCTTTCTTATCCATTCGTCTGCTGATGGACATCTTGGTTGCTTCCATGTCCTGGCCCGATACTGGATGCTTGGGGCTGGTGCACTGGGACCACCCAGAGGTATGGTATGAGGAGGGAGGAGGGTTCAGGATGGGGAACACATGTATACCTGTGGTGGATTCATTTTGATATATGGCAAAACCAATACAATATTGTAAAGTTAAAAAAGAAAAAAAAAAAAAAAAAGAAAAGGCACTTGCTCCTTCAAAGAAAAGTCATGACCAGCCTAGACAGCATATTAAAAAATAGAGACATTACTTTGCCAACAAAGGTGTGTCTTGTCAAAGTTATGGTTTTTCCAGTAGTCATGTATGGATGTGAGAGTTGGACTGTAAAGAAGGCTGAGTGCCAAAGAATTGATGCTTTTGAACTGTGGTGTTGGAGAACACTCTTGAGAGTCCCTTGGACTGCAAGGAGATCCAAGCAGTCCATCCTAAAGGAAATCAGTCTTGAATATTCTTTGGAAGGACTGATGCTGAAGCTGAAACTAATACTTTGGCCACCTGATGTGAAAAACTAGCTCATCTGAAGAGACCCTGATTTTGGTTAAGATTGAAGGTGGGAGAAGGGGACAACAGAGGATGAGATGGTTGGATGGCATCACCGACTCAAAGGACAGGAGTTTGAATAAACTCCAGGAGTTGGTGATGTAAGGCATCAGGGAAGCCTGGCGTGCTATAGTCCATGGGGTTGCAAAGAGCTGGACATGACTGAGCAACCAAACTGAACTGAAGATATATATAAATAATAAATGTATATAGAGAGACTTAATTTTGACAAAGTTACAATGAATTAGAATGGGTAAGTGATTTTTTTTCAAAAATGATGCTGTGACAATTGGATATCCTTTATGGAAAAAATACCTTATATCACACACAAAAATTAATTACAGCTAGATTTTGATCTTACATGTTAAAGTAAAAATAAAGTTTCTGAAAGAAAATATAGGAAACTATATGATCTCAGAGTAAATAAATATTTCTTGAACAGCAAACAGAAGCAGTCATTAAGAAAAAAGAACAATAAATTGAATTTCACTCCAAGTGAAACTTTTTGTTCTTCAATAAAAATTACCTCATCAATATAGAAGGCCAGCTATAATGTGAGAGAAAATTTTCGTAATATATTTGTCTTTAAAGAACTAAAATAATACAAATTCTTACAAATCAATGTAAATCAAATACCCAATTTAGAAAGCTGGCAAAAATATTTAATAGAACTTTAAAAATCTAAGAGGCCAAGAAAGATATGAAAAGGTCCTCAACTTCATTATTCATTATTACAGTGTGAATTAAAACTTCAATGAGATATCACTACACAACCACTAGAAGATAAAAACTGCAAAAGAATGATGATATCAAATGTTATAAAGAAAATTAAAAAATTTGTACTCTCATAGACTCTTTGCAGATATGTAAATAGGTGCAACTACTTTGAAATCTATTTGGCAATATATAATAAAGCTGAACATATGTTATGACCAAAGAGTTTCATCTCTGCAAATACACCCAAATGAAATATGTTCATGAATGCACTCAAATACATGTACAAGAATGTTGATAGAAATTTTTGTAGCCTCCATAAAAGTATCAAAGAAAATTAAATTGTGTCATAGTAATATACTGAACACTTCTCAGTAATAAAATCATAGAGCTTTTTTGTCTACATACAACAGTGTTCTTGAGTAAAACAAATATCAGATGAAAGTGAAAGTGAAAGCCAATAAGTCGTGTCCGACTCTTTGCAACCCAAAGCATTCTCCAGGCCAGAATACAGAAGTGGGTAGCCTTTCCTTTCTCCAGGGGATCTTCCCAATCCAGGAATCAAACCCATGTGTCCTGCATTGCAGATAGATTCTTTACCAGCTGAGCCACAAGAGAATCCCAAGAATACTGGAGTGGGTAACCTATCCCTTCTCTAGGGGGTCTTCCCGACCCAGGAATCAAACCGGGATCTCCTGCATTGCAGGCAGATTCTTTACCAACTAAGCTATGAGGGAATACCAATACCAGATAAAAAGAAGGGCATATACTGTATGATTTCATTTTATAAGAGTCAGAAATTGGGAAACTATTCTATAGTAAGAGAAGTTCCAGGAGTGATTACATTTTTCTAAGCACTTAGAAATGCATTAGAATTTTCTATGCTACCTGTAAGATTTGATTTTGGTCTAGGTGCTGCTTACATAGATGTTTTCACTCTGTAAAAAATTATATACATTGAACTTATGATTTGTAGACTTTTTGTACATATGTTATATTTTAATATGAGTTTAGTTTAAAAATAAAATGTCCACCAAAATATTGTTAGAACTAATGAACCAATTCAGTAAGTTGCAGGATACAAAATCAACATACAAAATCTGTATTTTATGTGAGTGTGTGTGTGTGTGTGTGTGTGTGTGTGTATAACTATTTTTCAGCCATTAAAAAAAGGAAATCTTGCCTTTTTTCACAACTTGGAGAAAACTTGAGGGCATTAAGCTAAGTGAAATAAGTCAGACAGAGAAAGACAAATATCACTGACCTCATTTATATGTGGAATCTATAAGTGAAGCAATGCAGCAGAAGCAACAGCAAAGCTCACTAATACAGAGAACAGACTGGCAGCTGGAGGTAGGGGAAGTGAGAAATAAGTGAAGTGTTTTAAAAAGTATAAACTTTCAGCTACAAAAAAGTAGGTCACCGATGTAACATACAGCATGGTAGTAGTAGCAGTGTTAGTCGCTCAACCGTGTTCAACTCTTTGCAACCCCATGGGCGGTAGCCCACCAGGCTTCTCTGTCCATGGGATTCTCAAGGCAAGAATACTGGAGTGGGTTGCTATTCCCTTCTCCAGAGGATCTTCCCAACCCAAGATAGAACCTGGGTCTTACATGTAGTGAGTACAGTTAATATGATAATGCATATTTGAAAGTTGCTAAGAGAGTAGATCTTAAAATTTCTCATCACAAGAAAAATATTGCAACATATATGGTGATAAACATTAACTGGACTTATTGTGTTCATCATTTCACAACATATATATAAATATTAAATCATTATATTGTACATCTGAAACTAATACAATGCTATATGTCAATTGTATCACAGTAAAAAAATAAAAAGCAAATAAAATGTTCACACCTTCCCAAGTCCATAAAGTATTCTCACTTGTAACTGTGTTATTGTATGGGAAATAGCTTCAGGAAGATATTTCTCAGCAATTTGAAACAGTATTAACAGTGAAATAAATACACAAAATGTGCTTCCTTGCATTAGAGCCCTCCAGAGCTCAGTTCCTTGTAGACTAAATGGACTTGTGTATATTCACTCTATCACAAACACCTAGTACTTCACTGCTTCTGAACAAAACCAGGCCATCACTTCATCAAGTGCACACTCACCCTGCTTTTTCTCTGACATAGCAGTATAGGAAGGTTCTAGCTTAAAGGTACATTTTATTTATATACCATCCTGTCCAAACAGGTTTCTCTTAATTCACTAACAAGAAACAATAGTAATCTCTGGAATCTCTTAATTAATGTTCTTCTAGATAACAAATTTCACAATTAATTATATTTTTTTGTCAAATATTGTGATGCTTTATTGAATTGCCCTTTACATTTTTATTGTTGTTTAATATTTTGTCCAAATACTGTGCCCTCAAATAGGGACTGTTGACTTCTTAAAGAGAGGAATAGATCTGAAAATATTTCATGTTCTTAATCATATTTCATATTGAAGGAGAAAAGATTCCTTGAAAAAAAGTCAGGTGAACCCTTGAATGTACAAAATCTGAATTACTGATTCAGTGGAGAAAAGTCAATTTCTATTATTTGTCCCATTATTAGTTCAGTTCAGTCACTCAGTCGTATCTGACTCTGTGCGACACCATAGATGGCAGCCCACCCGGCTCCCCTATCCCTGGGATTCTCCAGGCAAGAACACTAGAGTGGGTTGCCATTTCCTTCTCCAATGCATAAAAGTGAAAAGTCAAAGTGAAGTCGCTCAGTCGTGTCTGACTCTTAGCGACCCCATGGACTGCAGCCCACCAGGCTCCCCCGTCCATGGGATTTTCCAGGCAAGTAGCAGTCCTTATAATGAATATCCAGGACTTATTTCCTTTAAGTTGGACTGACTGGATTTCCTTGCAGTCCAAGGGACTCTCAAGAGTCTTCTCCAACACCACAGCTCAAAGACATCAGTTCTTTGGCAACCAGCTTTCTTTAAAGTCCAACTCTCACATCCATTATGTGACTACTAGAAAAACAATAGCTTTGATTATGTGGAACTTTGTTGCCAAAGTAATGTCTCTGCATTTTAATATGCTGTCTAGGTTGTTCATAGCTTTTCTTCCAAGGAGCAAGTCGTCTTTTAATTTCATGGATGCAGTCTCCACCTGTAGTGATTTTGAAGCCCCCAAAGATAAAGTCTTTCACTGTTTCCACTGTTTCCCCATCTGTTTGCCATGAAGTGATGGGACCAGATGCCATAATCTTAGTTTTCTGAATGTTGAGTTTTAAGCCAACATTTTCACTCTCCTCTTTTACTTTCATCAAGAGGCTCTTTAGTTTTTCTTCACTTTCTGTCATAAAGGTGCTGTCATCTGCATATGTGAGGTTATTGATATTTCTCCCGGCAATCTTGATTCCAGCTTGTTCTTCATCCTGTCCAGCATTTCATGTGATATACTCTGCATATAAGTTAAATAAGCAGGGTGACAATATACTCCTTTTCCAATTTGGAACAACTCTGTTGTTCTATGTCCACTTCTAAATGTTGCATCTTGACCTGCATACAGATTTCCCAGGAGGCAGATTTCCACAGTTTGTTGTGATACACACAGTCAAAGGCTTTGTCATAGTCAATAAAGCAGAAGTCGATGTTTTTCTGGAACTCTCTTGTTTTTGATGATCCAGTGGATGTTGGCAATTTGATCTCTGGTTCCTCTGCCTTTTCTAAATCCAGCTTGAACATCTGGAAGTTCACGGTTCCTGTACCATTGAAGCCTGGCTTGGAGAATTTTGAGCATTACTTTGCTAGTATGTGAGATGAGTGCAATTGTGTGGTAGTATGAACATTTCGATGGCATTGCCTTTCTTTGGGATTGGGATAAAAATTGACCTTTTCCAGTCCTGTGGCCACTGCTGATTTTTCCAAATTTGCTGGCATATTGAGTGCAGCACTTTAACAGCTTCATCTTTTAGGATTTGAAATAGCCCAGCTGGAATTCCATCACCTCCACTAGCTTTGTTCATGGTGATGCTTCCTAAAGCTCACTTGACTTCACATTCCAGGATGTCTGGCTCTAGGTAAGTGATCACACCATCATAGTTATCTAGGTCATGAATAACTTTTTTGTTTAGTTCTTCTGTATATTCTTGCCACCTCTTCTTAATATTTTCTGCTTCTTTTAGGTCCATAATATTTCTGTCCTTTATTGTGCCCATCTTCGCATGAAATATTCCCTTGGTATTTCTAATTTTCTTGAAGAGATTTCTAGTCTTTCCAATTTTTGCTTTCCTCTGTTTCTTTACATTGATCACTGAAGAAGGCTTTATCTCTCCTTGTATTCTTTGGACCTCTGCACTAAAATGGGTATATCTTTCCTTTTCTCCTTTGCCTTTAGCTTCTCTTCTTTTCTAAGCTGTTTGAAAGGCTTCCCCAGACAACCATTTTATTTTACCTTTTTGCATTTCTTTTTCTTGGGAATGGTCTTGATCACTTCCTCCTGTACAATGTCATGAACCTCTGCCATAGCTGTTCAAGAACTCTATCAGATCTAATCCCTTGAAATGCATTTGTCATTTCCATTGTATAATCATAAGGGATTTGATTTAGGTCATATCTCAATGGTCTAGTGATTTTCCCTACTTTCTTCAATTTAAGTCTGAATTTGGCAATAAAGAATTCATGATCTGAGCACAGTCAACTCCCGGTCTTGTTTTTGCTGACTGTATAGAGCTTCTCCATCTTTGGCTGAAAAGAATATAATCAATCTGATTTTGGTATTGATCATCTGATAATGTCCATGTGCAGAGTCTTCTCTTGTGTTGTTGGAAGAGGATATTTTCTATGACTAGTGTGTTCCCTTGGCACACCTCTGTTAGCCTTTGTCCTGCTTCATTTGGTACTCTAAGGCCAAATTTGTTTGTTATTCCATATATCTCTTGACTCTCTACTTTTGCATTCCAGTCCCCTATATTGAAAAGAACATATTTTTCAAGTGTTAGTTCTAGAAGGTGTTGTAGTTCTTCATAGAACCATTATTCAACTTCAACTTCTTCAGTGTTACTGCTTGGGCTCTAGGCTTGGATTACTGCAATATTTAATGGTTTGGCTTGGAAACAAACAGAGCTCATTCTGTCCTTTTTGAGATTGCACCCAAGGACTGCATTTTAGACTCTTTTGTTAACTATGATGGCTACTCCATTTCTTCTAATGGATTCTTGCCCACAGTAGTAGATATAATGGTCATCTGAGTTAAATCCACCCATTCCAGTCCATTTTAGTGCACTGATTCCTAAAACGTCGATATTCACTCTGGTCCTCTCCTGTTTGACCACTTCCAATTCACCCTCATTCATGGACCTAACATTCCAGGTTCCTCTGCAATATTGATCTTTACAGCATCAGACTTTACTTCCATCACTAGTCATATCCACAACTGGGTGTTGTTTTTGCTTTGGCTCCATCCCTTCATTCTTTCTGGAGTTATTTCTCCACTGATCTCCAGTAGCATATTGGGCACCTACCAACCTGGGGAGTTCATCTTTCAGTGTCCTGTCTTTTTGCATTTTCATACTGTACATAGAGTTTTCAAGGCAAGAATACTGAAGTGCTTTGCCATTCCCTTCTCCAGTGGACCACGTTTTGTTATAACTCTCCACCATGACCCACCCATCTTGGGTGGCCCTACCTGGCATGGCTCATAGTTTCACTGAGTTAGACAAGGCTGTGGTTCATGTGATCAGTTTGATTAGTTTTCTGTGATTGTGGTTTTAATTTTGACTGCCCTCTGAGGGATAAGTATAAAAGGCTTGTGGAAGCTTCCTGATGGGAGAGACTGACTGTGGGGAAAACTGGGTCTTGTTCTAATGGGCAAGACCATGCTCAGTAAATTTTTGATCCAATTTTCTGTTGATGGGTGGGGCTGTGTTCCCTCCCTGTTTTTTGACCTGAGACCAAACTATGGTGGAGGTAATGAAGATAACGGTGACCTCTTTCTAAAGGTCCCATGCACACACTGCTGCACTCAGTGCCCCCGAGCCTGCAGCAGGCCACCACCAATCCTACCCCTCAGCTGGAGACTCCTGGACACTCACAGGCAAGTCTGGGTCAGTTTTTTGTGGGATCACTGCTCCTTTCTCCTGGGTCCTGGTGTGCAAAAAGTTTTTTTTGTACCCTCCATGAGTCTGCTTCCCTAGTCCTGTGTAAGTTCTGCAATCAAATCCCACTAGCGTCCAAAGTAAAATTCCCTGGTGGGTTCTCAGTCCTTTTGCCAGGTCCCCAGGTTAGGAAATCTGTTGTGGGTCCTAGAAGTTTCTTAACAGTGAGCAAGTTTCTTTGGTATAATTGTTCTTCAGTTTGTGGGTCGTCTGCTCAGTGGCTCTATGGTGTGGTTAATGGCGACCTCCTCCTAGAGGACTTATGTCACACCCACGTCTACTATACCCAGAGCCCCTGCCCCTGCTGCAGGCCACTGCTGACCCATACCTCTGCAAGAGACACTGAAACACTCAAAGCCAGGTCTGGCTCAGTCTTTGTGGGATCTCCTGGTGTGAACAAGGTTTTGTTTGAGCTCTCCAAGCATCTCTGGTGGGTATGGGGTTTGATTCTAAACTCCAATTTAACTTTCAACTAATATAATCTAAACAGCATTGCAGAAGACAGTATTACATCATAAGATCTGGGTTTGCATCCTATGGGTTCTGTCTGAATTTACATTAATTCCCTTAGCTTTTTATTCATCTTAAAATCTTTATTAGCAAGAAGATGTTCAGATATCAGACTGTTAGATATCATTACATGAAATACTCTATAAAAAGTACATTAAAAATTTTTTTATTTCTCATTTAACATTTTGTGATTAGAAGAAAGTAAGAGCTGAGAGACACTGATTTGTTTTCCATTATTTCCATTTCATCCCCAATTCTTTCTACATTTCCCTCAGTCTCTCCTCCTCCATGCCTACACATACTATATTGGAACATGACTCTTTCATCAGGAACTAGAACCTTACTTCATGCAGGAGGGGAGTGGTCTCTGCAGCCAGAAAATAAGGATGGAAAATTCTGTTCCTTGCATCTAAGTAAGAACTAGAAACATAACTATCATAGAAACATAGTTTTCAGTTATCTTATATTTCCTGGCTGTAAATATAAACAAAAAGAGTTAACACCACTTTCTAAAGTCTACACTATTGAGAAGGCAATCTATCTCTCTTTTTAAATTTAAAATTGTCAATTCACAAATAAGCAATTTTCCAGGAAGTTCAGAGACCTATAGTACTGACACTATATCACTTTGTTTTCCGAAGAAACACAAGCACATGTAGGAAACAACAACAAAAAATAAAACAGTTTTATTGTTACTTTATAACAAGCACAACCAAAGAAAATCTAATGTATTGTTAAAATATGATGAGATTGAGCCAAATTGTTTTTCCAATTCCTTCATATCCATTCACATTCAAAAACAAACTCACAGTATTTGTGATAAACTGTCAAATAAGAAAGCATGCCTATACATAGTACATAAGAATATTATACTGTAATGGATTATAACAGATAAATTTATTTAAGTATTAAGTATGAAAAAATTTTGTGGCAACAGAAGTGTTTTTTCTTCATTCATATACATTTGATTCAAGATAGAAGACAAAAGATGTGTATCAATCAAAATTAGATGTGTATCAATCAAAATCAGTTCCCTTGAAACATTTTTTTTTTTTTTTTTGGCCAGTTTTTTTTTTTTTTTAATAAAAATACATGCATAAAACTGATAAGCTAAATAACTGGTGGCTACCTGAAATCTTTCCAAAATTTGGTCTATGATTCTAATTATTCTGCTGTTGCTGCTAAGTCGCTTCAGTCGTGTCCAACTCTGTGTGACCCCATAGACGGCAGCCCACCAGGCTTCCTTGTCCCTGAGATTCTCCAGGCAAGAACACTAGAGTGGGTTGCCATTTCCTTCTCCAATGCATGAAAGTGAAAAGTGAAAGTGAAGTCACTCAGTCGTGTCCGACTCTCAGCGACCCCATGGACTTCAGCCTTCCAGGCTCCTCCATCCATGGGATTTTCCAGGCAAGAGTACTGGAGAGGGGTGCCATTGCCTTCTCCAATGATTCTAATTATAATATCCTCTTTAATCACTTGCTTTATTATCTTTCATTTATAAAACTTAATTTTGTAATTACAGCCATTAATGAATATAATGTAAAGGATTTTCAGATATTATTGTAACAAAGGAGACTAACAAGAATTTGCTGAATGATGAGCAAGTGTTAATGTAGAAACTAAAATTATCTTAAGAACAAAGTAGAGGCACTCAAGAAATGAATTTTACTATTTATTTTTCATTTAACTTCATGTATAATTTTATTTGCATTCAAAGAGATGCTTTGTCTTTCAGTTTTTGACTTTATGTTTCTGATATAAGCCCAGTAATTGAGTACAAAATGTAGGTGTTTTTTAAACATTTCTAATTTGGAAAAAAAATATAAAACCTAATTCACATGGCCAAGATCTTTTTCCATGTTCTCGTCTTCAACAGACAGACTCAACACTTTGCATTCTTATTTCACAGACACATACTCTTTTATTAATCTTGAAGAAAATAAAACTGTTCTATTGTAACAATATAATATATATTTCTGGTTGGTCAAGTTAGAGAAATCATAAGATCTTACTTATAATTTATGTTTAAAAGACTTGCTCCTTAGAAGAAAGGATATGACAAACCTAGACAGCAGAGACATTACTTTGTCAACAAAGGTCCGTACAGTCAAAGCTATGTTTTTTCCATTACCTGTGTATGGATGAGAGAGCTGGACCATAAAGAAAGCTGAGTACTGAAGAACTGATGCTTTTGAACTGTGGTGTTGGAGAAGACTCTTGAGAGTCCCTTGGATTGCAAGAGATCCAATCAGTCAATCCTAAAGGAAATCAGTCCTGAATATTCATTGGAACGATGGATGCTGAAGTTGAACATGAATCTGTGTAAACTCTTGGAGTTGGTGTTGGACAGGGAGGCCTGCCATGCTGCAATCCATGGGGTCGCAAAGAGTTGGACACGACTGAGCAACTGAACTAAACTGAACTGATCCTTGCATTTTCCTCTGCATTTTCATTTTGCTCTTTAGTTGCCTATTTCTTCTTCTTGTTCTTTTTTTTTTTTTTGGTTTAGTTTTTCTGTTTTCTTTTCCAGTTGTCTAATTTCTCAGTAGATCATTCCATGAGAAATCAAATTACTCTCTTGACACTAATATCTTCACATATATAGTTCTTAAATACTAAAACATCTCTTTAAGTTCAGTTTATTAACTCAGTCGTGTCTGACTCTTTGCAAAACCATGGACTGTTGCATGCCAGGCTTCCCTGTCCATCACCAAGTCCCAGAGCTTACTCAAACTCACCCCCATAGAGTCAGTGATGCCATGCCAACCATCTCATTCTCTTTCATCCCCTTCTCCCACTATCAATCTTTTCCAGCAGGGTCTTTTCCAATGAGTCAGTTCTTTGCATCAGGTAGTCAAAGTATTGGAGTTTCAGCTTCAGCATCAGTCCTTCAAATGAATATTCAGGACTGATTTGCTTTAGGATTGACTGGTTTGATCCCCTTGCAGTCTAAGGGACTCTCAAGAGTCTTCACCACACCACAGTACAAAAGCATCGATTCTTTGCACTCAGCTTTTGTTATACTCCAAATCTCACATCCATCTTAAACACCAGATGTTCAAGCTGAATTTAGAAAAGGCAGAGGAACCAGAGATCAAGTTGCCAAAATTCACTGGATCATCCAAAAAGCAAGAGAGTTCCAGAAAAACATCTATTTCTGCTTTATTGACTATGCTAAACCCTTTGACTATGTGGATCACAACAAACTGTGGAAAATTCTTAAAGAGATGGAAATACCAGATCACCTGATCTGCTTCCTGAGAAATCTGTATGCAGGTCAAAGAGCAACAGTTAGAACTGGACATTGAACAACAGACTGGTTCCATATCAGGAAAGGAGTATGTCAAAGCCATATATTGTCACCCAGCTTATTTAACTTATATGCAGAGTACATTGTGAAAAATTCTGAACTGGATGAAGCAAGAGCTGGAATCAAGATTGCTGGGAAAAATAACAATGACCTCAGATACGCAGATGACACCATGTCTATGGCAGAAAGTGACGAAGATCTAAAGGGACTATTGAAAGTGAAGACGAGAGTGAAAATGTTGGGTTAAAACTCAACATTCAGAAAACTAAGATCATAGCCTCTGGTCCCATCATTTCATGGCAAATAGATGGGGAAATAATGGAAAAAGTGAGATAATTTTTTTGGGTTTCAAAATCACTGCAGATGGTGACTGCCACCAAGAAATTAAAAGACGCTTACTCCTTGGAAGAAAAACTATGACCAACCTATACAGCATATTAAAAAGCAGAGGCATTGCTTTGCCAACAAAAGTCTGTCTAGTCAAACCTATGGTTTTCCAGTAGTTATGTATGGATATGTTCAGTTCGGTTCAGTTCAGTCACCTAATCATGTCTGACTTTTTGCAACCCGATGTATTGCAGCACTCCAGGCCTCCCTGTCCATCACCAACTCCCGGAATTTACTAAAACTCATGTCTACTGAGTCTGTGATACCATCCAACCATCTCATCCTCTGTCATGCCCTTCTCCTGCCTTCAATCGTTCCCAGCATCAGGGTCTTTTCAAATGAGTCAGTTCTTCACATCAGGTGGCCAAAGTATTGGTGTTTCAGCTTCAGCATCAGTCCTTCCAATGAATATTCAGGACTGACTTCCTTTAGGATGGATGGTTGGATCTCCTTGCAATTCAAGGGACTCTCAAGAGTCTTCTCCAACACCATTGTTCAAAAGCATCAATTCTTGGGCACTCAGTTTTCTTTATAGTCCAACCCTCTCATCTGTACATGACTACTGGAAAAACTAGCTTTGACTAGACAGACCATTGTTGGCAAAGTAATGTCTCTAATTTTTAATATGCTAGGTTCATCATAGCTTTTATTCCAAGGAGCAAGCATCTTTTAATTTCTTGGCTGCAGTCCACATCTGCAGTGATTTTGGAGTCCAAAAAAGGTTTTCACTGTTCCCACTGTTTCCCCATCTATTTGCCATGAAGTGATGGGACCAGATGCCACTATCTTAGTTTTCTGAATGCTAAGGTTTAAGCCAACTTTCTCACTCTCCTCTTTTACTTTCATCAAGAGGTTCTTTAGTTCTTTAATATGCTGTATAGGTTGGTCATAGTTTTTCTTCCAAGGAGTAAGCGTCTTTTAATTTCTTGGTGGCAGTCACCATCTGCAGTGATTTTGAAGTCCAAGAAATATTATCTCACTTTTTCCATTATTTCCCCATCTATTTGCCATGAAGTGATGGGACCAGAGGCTATGATCTTAGTTTTCTGAATGTTGAGTTTTAACCCAACAATTTCACTCTCCTCTTCACTTTCAATAGGACCTTTAGGTCTTCGTCACTTTCTGCCGTAAAGGTAGTGTCATCTGCATATCTGAGGTTATTGATATTTCTCCCAGCGATCTCATTTCCAATTCGTGCTTCATCCAGCCCAGCATTTTGCATGATGTATTGTGCATATAAGTTAAATAAGCAAGGTGACAATATAGAGACTTGAGGTACTCTTTTCCCACTTTGGAACCAGTCTGTTGTTCCATGTCCAGTTCTAACTGTTGCTTTTTGACATGCATACAGATTTCTCAGGAGGTAGGTCAGGTGGTCTGGTATTCCCATCTCTTGAAAAATTTTCCACAGTTTGTTACAATTCACATAGTGAAAGGCTTTGATGTAGTCAATAAAGCAGAAATAGATGATTTTCTGGAACCTTCTTGCTTTTTTGACAATCCAGCAGATGTCGGCAATTTGCTCTCTGGTTCCTCCTCCTTTTCTATATCTAACTTGAACGACTGGAAGTTGATGGTTCATGCACTGTTTTGGCATGGAGAATTTTGAGCATTATTTCACTAGCATGTGAGATGAGTGCAATTGTGCAGTAGTTTGAACATTCTTTGGCATCTCCTTTCTTTGGGATTGAAATGAAAACCGGTCTTTTCCAGTCCTGTGGCCACTGCTGAGTTTTCCAAATTTGCTGGCATACTGAGTGCAGCACTTTCACAGCATCATCTTTTAGGATTTGAAATAGAATTTGAATTCATCTGGAATTCCATCACCTTCACTAGCTCTGTTCATAGTGATGTTTCGTAAGGCCCACTTGACTTTGCATTCTAGGATGTCTGGCTCTAGGTGAGTGATCACACCATTTGTTGTTATCTGGGTCTTGAGGATCTTTTTTGTATAGTTCTTCTGTGTATTTTTCCCACCTCTTCTTAATATCTTCTGCTTCTGATAGGAATTTGCATTAGTTAAGCCAAACATCTCCTTTGGTGAAATTAATAACTTACTCCTTTTCGATGCATTATAAAGAGTCTCTTAAATATATTCTATATTATGAAAATTCTGAGATCATTCTCAAGTCTTTCTAAGGAAATTCACAGGGATACATTGGATATACTGCTGGTGCAGTTCTAAACCACTACAATAAAGTGAACATTGTAATAATGAGAGCCACATCATTTTTTTTTTTGGTTTCCCAGTGCATATGAAAGTTATGTTTAATATACAGTCATATATTACCTGTGCAATAGCATGTCTTAAAAAGTGCACATACCTAAATAAAAAATGCCTTATTGCCCTGAGTGCTAACCATCATTGGAGCCTTCAGCAAGTTTTTGTATCAGCAATATCAAAGATCACAGATCATGATAACAAATATAACAATAATGAAAAAGTCTGAAATATTGCACAGGTCACCAAATGTGATGCAAAAACATAGAGTGAGCAAATGAAATGTTGTTGGAAAAAATGGCTGTAAGACACTTGCTAGACACAGGCTGCCAAAAGCCTTCAATTAAAAAAAAAAAAAAAAAGCAGTATCTAGAAAAGCAATAATGTGAGGCACAGAGAAATGGTATATGCTTGTACAAGGAAATGGTTTCTCAGGGATATTCTTATTTTTTCTTTGACTTAGGATGTTTACACAGATATAATTGGCATTTTCCTAATAATTATCATTAAATTTACAAATTGCTATTGTGTTTTGAATTAAAATATCTTTTCTTACAGCAGAGCCAAAATGTGTGGATGAAACATCATATCTATTAGCCTTGAGAAACAGGATTGATATTTGTAATCAAATAAGTGAAAAACTCCATGTCTTTTTGGTGGAGAATAATGGTAATTTGAGGTGGACCATGCTTCAGAATTTAGGTGGCCAGGCTTTGGACCATCTAAGAAATCAGCACATCTAAGAAAATTAAATTTTAACAGATAAAGAAGAATAAATAGATGTCATCAGGAAGGACTGTAACGGTAGCCCTGTTTTGTTGACTGTCACATCTCTACCTGACTAAAACTCTGGGCTGAAGAATTGACACCTATTTCATTTTCATGCATTGGAGAAGGAAATGGCAACCCACTCCAGTGTTCTTGCCTGGAGAATCCCAGGGACAGGGGAGCCTGGTGAGCTTCTGTCTATGGGGTCGCACAGAGTGGGACACGACTGAAGCGACTTAGCAGCAGCAGGAGAAGGCAATGGCAACCCACTCCAGTACTCTTGCCTGGAAAATCCCATGGGCGGAGAAGCCTGGTAGGCTGCAGTCCATGGGGTCGCTAAGAGTCGGACACGACTGAGAGACTTCACTTTCATGCATTGGAGAAGGAAATCACACCCCACTCCAGTGTTCTTGCCTGGAGAATCCCAGGGATGGGGGAGCCTGGTGGGCTGCCATCTATGGGGTTGCACCAAGTCGGACACGACTGAAGTGACTTAGCAGCAGCAGCAGCAGCAGCAGGCTTCTATGTAGAGCTTCCCTGGTAGCTCAGGTGGTAAAGAATCTGCCTGCAATGCAGGAGACCCGTGGTCATTTCCTGGGTTGGGAAGATCCCCTGGAGGAGGGCATGGAAACCCACTCCAGTATTCTTGGGCTTACTGGTGGTTCGACAGTAAAGAATCCACCTGCAATGAGGGAGACCTGGGTTCGATCCTTGGGTTGGGAAGATCCCCTGGAGGAGGGGGTGTCAACCCATTCCAATATTCTTGCCTGTAGAATCCTCATGGACAGAGGACCCTGGCGGGCTATAGTCCAAGGGGTTGCAGAGTCAAACACAGCTGAGTGACTAAACAAACAGCAATAGTGAAAATAGTTTATAAATTGAGAACTTCACCATGTGAAGTTTTGTTATAGATGTCACATCTTCCCAATTCATGAATCTGTTACTCGTGTATCTCCAAAATCCAGCAACAACCTATTCCTTTTGTGTGGTCATGTGCTCATTAATTCATTTGTTCATTCAGCAAGGCTTATTAGCCAGTTACAATAGTCCAGGCTCTGAGTTAATTTCTGGAGAATACACTTTCAGCTGTACACAAAAGAGAAGTGAATACATGTGTATCACAAAAGACTGATATGTAAATGATCATAGCAATTTTATGCACAAACAGACAAAAAACAAAAATGGGGCTAATGCTCATTAAGAAGTGAATAGACAAGTACCTTATGGAGCATCTGCACAAAGGTATACTACTAAAAAATTTAAAATTGGGCAACAATTAGACACATGGTTGAAAAGAATTGGAGATGAGGGAGGTTTGATGTCAACAGCCCTCCAGAATTACCAGAGCTACTGATAAAGCAAAAATATCTCACCATAGAATGCATAGAGACAAAATATAACCAAAGAGTCATGATGCCTGTTTTTGCTTTAACTGGAAAAATCAGCAGTGTCTAGAGTCGGACACGGCTGCTACTTAGCAGCAGCAGCAGCAGCATCCAAGACTAGATGTGGTTTACTCGAACACTATTCATAGTTAAACAGAAGCTGGTTGAGAATACTACTAACTGATATTTTAAAATAATTTCCTCATATAAATGGAAGAGTGAATGTAAATTTAATTATATTTCGCAGCTCTTGGATAATTTATTTAATAGAGTTGCATCAGATATTATTTATCATCTATTGCTGCTGCTGCTGCTAAATCACTTCAGTCGTGTCGGACTCTGCGTGACCCCATAAACGTTAGCCCACCAGGCTCTCCTGCCCCTGGGATTCTCCAGGCAAAAAAACTGGAGTGGGTTGCCATTTCCTTCTCCAATGCATGAAAGCAAAAAAGTGAAAGTGAAGTCACTCAGTCGTGTCCGACTCTTAGCGACCCCATGGACTGCAGCCCACCAGGCTCCTCCATCCATGGGATTTTCCAGGAGATCTCTGGTAATCCGTAAATTTTTATAGCATAATAGTAAATAAGACTCGATTTCTTATATTTTCAGTATTCTCATCTAATCAGGGAAACATGTTTTAACTAAGTTTCTCTTTCTCAACTTCTCTGTCTGTCTCTCATATGTACATACCCATGACACACACACACACACACACACACACACACACACACACGTGCTACTATCTGAACCACCAGGGAAGCCCCATATAAAAGGATATACTATTAAAATTCCTCCTTTGAATTGGGTGTATTTCAAACTCCAACCAAAATCTTATCATCTTCAGCATATTCTTGAATATAACTTTCATCCCACACCTATTGAACTTTCTTATTTTCCTACATGCACTGTAATGATGGACAAATAGAAATGAAAGCACACAGATCCCCTTTCATTGCTTAATGAAGTCACCATATCCAAAAAAAAAGTTTTTGAGGCAGAAACATCAGGTGCAGCTTGTAGGTCCATTTCAGGGCTGGCTCTTGATGGAAACATGAAAGATGAAACTTCAAACTCAAGACCAGGGGAGGGAACTGTTTCATGTTACTTCATCAAAATACAAACAAGGTGAGGTTTTTTTCATTAATGAGACATAGGTCTGATCTCTTTTCACACTCAGTTGCAAAATATTTGTAAGTCTTAATGAAACTAGTTTAATGGTATTTTTAAGACTTGCAAATGTATTGATCTACCAAGATCTAAGTTAATCAAAACCTCACTTGAAAGTACGAATTTTGGAATCATGCAAATTCTGGAATTCACCATGTATGACAAATAATAATGAATAGTTTGACCTTCCAAGTTGTTTAAGTTTTTCTTCCTCCAGAAAAGATAAAGTTGACGGACAAGCTCCTCTTTTTACCTACTCATTAGTCACAGTATATGACTGCTGCTGCTGCTGCTGCTAAGTCACTTCAGTCGTGTCCAACTCTGTGTGACCCCATAGACGGCAGCCCACCAGGCTCCCCCGTCCCTTGGATTCTCCAGGCAAGAATACTGGAGTGGGTTGCCATTGCCTTCTCCAATGCATGAAAGTGAAAGTGAAGTCGCTCAGTCCTGTCCGACTCTTAGCGCCCCATGGACTGCAGCCTACCAGGCTCATCTGTCCATGGGATTTTCCAGGCAAGAGTACTAGAGTGGGGTGCCAGAAATATCCAGTTGTTTTGCCCATTTGCTAATGCTGACCTGAGCTTTCTGCTTCCCTGCAAGATAAAAACTATTTTCAGCTTTTCTTTACAAAGTAACCACAGAGCTACAACAGGAAAACAAAAATATTCTGAATTTTATGGAATCTAAAATGTTTATAAGGTAATAAGTTTCAACATTAAAATACTTTGTGGAGAAACACAGAAGATCAAAATGGAGTGGAACTCATTTCCTCCCACGAATACATAAAAAATACATGTACATATGGAACAACTCTCACTTAAAACTACTTAGAAACTGGCAGAAAGACCCCTGTACAACCATGGCTTTAAGAAAGATCCACAGAGAATTGGGGAGAAAGGGAAGAGAAGTAGTCAGGTTGGGACCTGTGCCCAGGGAGAAGACTCAGAGGAAAAGGGAGATTATGCAGCTCTCCCAGCAAAGCCCTGGGCACATGAAGACTATGCAGGGATGCTCCTACACAGGGACACCACTTGAAGTCCATAATAGGTAATTATTTCATGAATTTCATAGAAACAGCGAAAGTCATGCAAAATGCATGCAAAAGAAGGGAGAAGAATCAGTCTCAATTGAAAGAATAACAGAAGAACCCTGAAAAACAAATAATGAAACAGAAATAAACAATTACCAAATAAAAAATCAAAGCCTAAGTAGTAAGAATGCTAATGGAGTTAGGGAAAAGAATAAATGAACACAGTGAGAACTTTAACAAAGAAACAGAAAATATGAAACAGAAACTATCAGAACTAATGAATACAATCATTGAAATGTAAAACACACTAGAAGGAGTTAATAGCAGAACCAGTGATAAAAAAAGAATGCATAAGAGATCTGGAAGATGGAATGATGGAAAGCATCCAATCAGAACAGAAAAAGGAAAAACAAATTAAAAAATCATAACAGTTTAAGAGCCCTCTGGGATAATATCAAGCATACCAATATTTGGAATATAGAGGTCACAGAAGGAGAAGAGGGAGAGAAAGGGTCAAATCAAATCTATTAGGCACCGTTGAAGATTTTATTAAGCAAATAATTTGCCACAGAACATTCTCAAATTGCTAGTGTAAACGTTAAAAACAAATAGATTCTGTATTCCAATAGACTTTAATTTAAAATTCAACCCAATACCTATTAACCACATTACCTCTTATTATCTTAGATAGTTTAAACCTAGAAACACTCAAAATGTTTCAATAATAAAATGGGAAAGCAATCTGTAATATACATTTTGGGGAGAATAGGAGATGAAGTAATCTACAAAACATTGAAAAATATCTTTATATAATAAATGTTTAAAAGTGGTTATGTAGAATTCCATTTTCTCCATAATGGAGTAAAGAGTGTCATATTTACACTCATGCTATAGAAAATCATAACTCTGGACAAGGTATATAAAGCAAAACTTTGCAGGCATGGGCAACATATCACATAGTGCTTTGATGAGTCAGAGAAGTGAAATACATTAGAAGAGCTACACATTTACCTCAATTTCCTACCTGAGGGATTTTCTAAACTTTAGCAAAATAAAAGTAAAGTGAAGTTGATCGGTCGTGTCCAACTCTTTGCGACCCCATGGACTGTAGCCCACCAGGCTCCTCCATCCATGGGATTCTCCAGGTAAGAATACTAGAGTGGGTTGCCATTGCCTTCTCCAGGGGATCGTCCCACCCAGGGATCAAACCCGGGTCTCCCACACTGCAGGCAAACGCTTTAACCTCTGAGCCACCTGAGCAAAGTAGAAGTATAGCACAAATAAACAGCAGTGGTTTCACTAGTTGGGAGGAAGAACACGTCAGAATTCATGCTCAGATAAAGCATGAATGTGAATGAAGGTGCATTCACAGACAAAGAGTTCTAGATATGGTCCATTAGGTCCCTTTGACTTTTTGGTCAAATGTTAGCTAACTTAACTGAGTAAACGTCTGTAGTTATGAGCACAAATAGAATTGTTCCAACTACAGAGGTTCACAATGTTAGGAGACTTTAGAGTTCTGACAAAGAGTGAGTTGAGTTGATTTTGAGACTGAAGTGGATTTGAAGATGACCCAAAGATAGTACAAATGTTGTAATAGGCAAAGGATTTATGCAATAACTATAAATACATAGAAGAAATGCAAATGAACATAAGTCATTGAACACATAGACAGTCTTAGGAGAAAAATGAAAATTATAACAAAAGAAAAGAAAAATTATAAATGCATAAATATAATATCTGCAATTAAGAATTCCCTGGATTAATCTACAGTAAGATTGTATGGTGACAGCCTGAGTAAAATACATAGAAAGAGAGACAATCCTACTTATAAAAACAAGAGGGAAGATATTTTTTAAAAAATCAACATAGCCTTACTGACTTGTACAAAATATTTAGTAGCAAGATATACATAACTAGAGGGCTTCCGTGGTGGCTAAGATGGTAAAGAATCTGCCTGCGGTGAAGGAGATCTGGGTTTGATCCCTGGGTCAGGAGGATCCTCTGGAGAAGGAAAGGGCTACCCACTCCAGTATTCTAGCCAGGAGAATTTCACGGACAGTGGAGCCTGGCAGGATACAGTCCATGCGCTTGCAAAGAGTTGCACATGACTGAGCAACTAACAGTTATTTAGCCTTTGACTGTGTGGATCACAATAAACTGTGGACAATTCTGAAAGAGATGGGAATACCAGACCACCTGACTTGCCTCTTGAGAAATCTGTATGCAGGTCGGGAAGCAACACTTAGAACTGGACATGGAACAACAGACTGGTTCCAAAAAGGAAAAGGAGTACATCAAGGCTGTATAATATCACCCTGCTTATTTAACTTATATGCAGAGTACATCATGAGAAACGCTGGACTGGAAGAAACACAAGCTGGAATCAAGATTGCCGAGAGAAATATCAATAACCTCAGATATGCAGATGACACCACCCTTATGGCAGAAAGTGAAGAGGAACTCAAAAGCCTCTTGATGAAAGTGAAAGTGGAGAGTGAAAAAGTTGGCTTAAAGCTCAACATTCAGAAAATGAAGATCATGGCAAGGTCCCATCACTTCATGGGAAATAGATGGGGAAACAGTGGAAACAGTGTCAGACTTTCTTTTTCTGGGCTCCAAAATCACTGCAGATGGTGACTGCAGCCATGAAATTAAAAGACGCTTACTCCTTGGAAGGAAAGTTTTGACCAACCTAGACAGCATATTCAAAAGCAGAGACATTACTTTGCCAACAAAGGTCTGTCTAGTCAATGCTATGGTTTTTCCAGTGGTCATGCATGGCTGTGAGAGTTGGACCGTGAAGAAGGCTGAGCACCGAAGAATTGATGCTTTTGAATTGTGGTGTTGGAGAAGACTCTTGAGAGTCCCTTGGACTGCAAGAAGGTCCAACCAGTCCATTCTTAAGGAGATCAGCCCTGGGATTTCTTTGGAAAGAATGATGCTAAAGCTGAAACTCCAGTATTTTGGCCACCTCATGTGAAGAGTTGACTCACTGGAAAAGACTCTGATGCTAGAAGGGATTGGGGGCAGGAGGAGAAGGGGACAAGAGAGGATGAAATGGCTGGATGATATCACTGACTCGATGGACATGAGTTTGAGTGAACTTCGAGAGCTGGTGATGGACAGGGAGGCCTGGAGTGCTGCGACTCATGGGGTCGCAAAAAGTCGGACACTATTGAGCGACTGAACTGAACTGAACTGAGCAACTAACACTTTCACTTTATATATAATTGGAATCCTCTGAATGAAAAGAAGATAGGGCTAGAAAAAAAAAAAAAAACTGAATTTCTAAGTTTGATGAGGAATGTCAACCCAAATATTTAAGATATTAAACACATCCCAAGTAAGATAAACACACACACAAATATTAGCAGGTACATCATAGACAATTGTGGAAAACCAAACATAAAGAGAAAATTATAAAACAAATAAGACAAAATGAAATGTTATATAGATTTAAATTTAGATATATACCCCAATGTTCATCGCAGCACTGTTTATAATAGCCAGGACATGGAAGCAACCTAGATGTCCATCAGCAGATGAATGGATGAGAAAGCTGTGGTACATATACACAATGGAGTATTTCTCAGCCATTAAAAAGAATACATTTGAATCAGTTCTAATGAGGTGGATGAAACTGGTGCCTATTATACAGAGTGAAGTAAGCTAGAAAGAAAAACACAAATACAGTATACTAATGCATATATATGGAATTTAGAAAGAGGGTAACAATAACCCTGTATATGAGACAGCAAAAGAGACACTGATGTATAGAACAGTCTTTTGGACTCTGGGAGAGGGAGAGGGTGGGATGATTTGGGAGAATGGCATTGAAATATGTATAATATCATATTTGAAATGAGTCGCCAGTCCAGGTTCAATGCCTGATACCAGATGCCTGGGGCTGGTGCACTGGGATGACCCAGAGGGATGGTATGGGGAGGGAGGAGGGAGGAGGGTTCAGGATGGGGAACACATGTATACCTGTGGCGGATTCATTTTGATGTATGGCAAAAGCAATACAATATTGTAAAGTTAAATAAAATAAAATTTAAAAAAATGCAGTGAACAAGAATAACTGCTGAATTTTCATCAGAAACAACTCAAACCACAGAGAAATGCAATGGCATATTTAAGGTGCTGAAAGATGAAACATATATCAATTAGAAATCCATATCAGTAAAACATCTTTGAAAAAAATGAAGGTGAAATAAAGGATTTAAAATGAAACAACAGCCAAGAGAAGTTATTACCAGAAGCCTGGCTCTCTCTCCAAGTAATATTAAAGAATATCATTAAGGCTGATGGGATGTTATACGCAATGGAAATATAAGCCTACATGATGCAAAGAACACTAAAAATAACAGATAAATTGGTTAATTTACAAATTGGTAGTAGATTTATAAATAAATAGATTTATTTCTTCTTAATTTATTTAAAAGATACTTATTTACAGCAAAACAAAAACAATATATTATAGGGCTTATATCATATATTGAAATAAAATGTGTGACAATAAAAGTTGGGAATTATGTGAATTCTAAAGTATAAAAGAATAGCAAATAATTTATATTTTAAAGAAAAACAATTGTTATAAGGACATGATTAAAAGAAGCTATATCTCCACTAAATGTGCACAATCCTAATAATAAAATATTAAATTACATAATGCAAAAACTGAAAGAACTAAAGGGAGAATTAGACAAAGTCACCATAATAGTGGTACATTTCAACACATTTTCTCAGTAATTGACAAAAGCCATGAGTCAGAAAAGATCTACCCCTATCTTACATCATGAGATGAGATTAATTTGATGAAGCTCACAGACTTAAAAGTAAAAGCTAAAGTAAAAGCTAAGATTATAAAAAAAATTAGAGAAAAATAACTAGAATAGGCAGAGTTGTTGTTGCTGTTGTTTTTCAACAGAATAAAGAAAGGAATATTCATAAAATTTTATTGATAAATTTGACTTCATTGAAATTAAAAACTTCTCTGAAAAAAATATTGTTAAGAAAATAAATAGGCAAGAATCAGACTGGGAAAATCATTTTCAGTACATATATCTGACAAAAGGATTGAAATGATATTTTTAGGCATCAAGGCCAAATTAAACTAAAAAGAGATATCATTATATACTCACTACATGTACAATAGAACTTCTAAGATATAAATATGATAGGACCAAATGCTGACAATTATATGAAACAAAAGGACCTTTCATACATTACTTCTGAGAATGCACATTGTTGTAATCATTTGGGAAAACAGCTTGCCAGTGACTCATAAATTTAAATGTGTGCCTACTCTATACCAATGATCCAACCATTTCACTACTAGATTTAGGCTAGAAAATCAAATTCAAGTATAGTCCATACAAGACGTATATAAAAATCTTCATAGAAGTCCTATTCCTCATAGAATCAAACTGGAAAGAGTCCATCAACTGAAAAATGTATTAACACATTGTCGTATGTTTGAATAATGATATACTACTCAACAGTGAATGGAATAAAGAGGAATAAATTCATAGAATATTGATAAGCAATAAAATATATCATGGTACTATCACAGATAAGATGCTAAATCCAAAAACCAAAGTACACAAAAGTACATATGCTATGATACATTTACATAAAGTTCTAGAACAGACAAAGCTAATCTATGGTGATAGAAATCTGGTTGCTTCCATGAGTGTGAAAGGGTAGGAGGTTATTTTTTTCTGAGTGATAAAAACGTTCCATATCTTGATAGATTTCTGGATGACATAAGTGTTTGGGTTTGTCAAAATTTATGAACTATAAACTTTATTGTATGAATAGCACACAATGCTGCTGCTACTGAAAAAATGGTATGTTTTTTTCTCTCTCCTCCTTCTCCTTCAATTTTCTGGCTGCCTCTTGCCAAACTTCCTTCCATTGACACTATTTTATTCATAACTTTTCAAATATGACCTAGAGCCTAGCTGCTTTTAAAGGATTAATCATTTCTCTTTCTTCCAGAAATATGATTATGGATTTAGGATTGTTACTTATCTAATATTTATATGCTTGCTAACATGCCAGTTCATTTTATTTTAAGAAATATTTTAAGGATTTATACAAATGGATATGCTTCTTTGACTTTGAGGAGAATTTTTCACTCATTTCAGTTTTAATGTTATTGTTCAAAGTATTTTTTAAAATAAATAATAAAATTACTTTGATATTCTCTTTGGATTATGTTTTAAATTCACAATAGAAAATAAGTCTCATAACGTAATGGTAATCTGTGTTTCAAGGGGAAATGCTATTGTGGTCTTAGAGTTCCATATTATTTACCAGCACTTGTAATAATTGGTTTATTTATTTATTTTATAATAGCCATCAATCAAGTCCACTATTAAAATCGGGAAATTCTCTGCACCAATAGTGTTCAGATGACTATACATGGAAGCCAGGAGTTTGAGTCCCTGTTGTGCTTATGAAGGACACATAGATTTTAAGTCTTTTATACATTTGCATACACATGCTAATACTATCAAAAAAGGGTAGAATTTATAAAGTTAAATGTAGATAACAAATGAAGCTGTGATAGCAGAAATACTAAAACAGAATAATTAAATTTGTTTCAAATATGCTATATGTATAACATTAAGTCAAGCATTTTGTCTTTTCATACTGTTCATGGGGTTCTCAAGGCAAGAATACTGACGTGGTTTGCCATTCCCTTCTCCAGCAGACCACACCCTGTCATATCTCTCCACCATGACCCACCCATCCCAGGTTGCCCCTCGGGCATGGCTTAATTTCATTCAGTTAGACAAGGGTGTGGTCCTTGTGTGATTAGATTGACTAGTTTTCTGTGAGAATGGTTTTAGTGTATTTGCCCTCTGATGCCCTCTTTCAAGACCTACTGTCTTACTTGGGTTTCTCTTTCCTTGGGCGTGGGGTATCTCGTCCCGGCTGCTCCCTGCTGCTCCAGGCCAGCGAAGCACAGCCATCGCACCTTACCTTGGACGAGGGGTCTCTCCTCACCACCGCCCTTCCTGACCTCGGTCGTGGGGTAGCTCTTCTCGGCCGTGCTTAGTGCGCTGGCCCTCACCGCCGTCCTTCCTCGGTTGTGGGGTAGCTCCTCTCGGCCGCGCTCTTAGTGCGCAGCCGGCGGGGCGCTCTTAGTGCGCGCGGAGAGGCGAGGGCGCTCTTAGCCTGTCGCGGGAAGGCGAGGTCGCTCTTAATTGTGCGCAGGTCGCGGGAAGGCGAGGTCGCTCTTAATTGTGCGCCAGTCGCGGGAAGGCCAAGTCGCTCTTAATTGTGCGCAGGTCGCGGGAAGGCCCCCAGGTCAGTAGAGGCCCAATATGCTACTGGAGATCAGTGGAGAAATAGCTCCAGAAAGAATGAAGGGATGGAGCCAAAACAAAAAGAATACCCAGCTGTGGATGTGTCTGGTGATAGAAGCAAAGTCCGATGCTGTAAAGAGCAATATTGCATAGGAACCTGGAATGTCAGGTCCATGAATCAAGGCAAATTGGAAGTGGTCAAACAAGAGATGGCAAGAGTGAATGTCGACATTCTAGGAATTAGCGAACTAAAATGGACTGAAATGGGTGAATTTAACTCAGATGACCATTATATGTACTACTGTGGGCAGGAATCCCTCAGAAGAAATGGAGTGGCCATCATGGTCAACAAAAGAGTCCGAAATGCAGTACTTGGATGCAATCTCAAAAATGACAGAATGATCTCTGTTCGTTTCCAAGGCAAACCATTCAATGTCACAGTAATACAAATCTATGCCACAACCTGTAACGCCGAAGAAGCTGAAGTTGAACGGTTCTATGAAGACTTACAAGACCTTTCAGAACGTACACTCAAAAAAGATGTCCTTTTCATTATAGGGGACTGGAATGCAGAAGTAGGAAGTCAAGAAACACCTGGAGTAACAGGCAAATTTGGCCTTGGAACACAGAATGAAGCAGGGCAAAGACTAACAGAGTTTTGCCAAGAAAATGCACTGGTCATAGCAAATACCCTCTTCCAACAACACAAGAGAAGACTCTATACATGGACATCACCAGATGGTCAACACCGAAATCAGATCGATTATATTCTTTGCAGCCAAAGATGGAGAAGCTCTATACAATCAACAAAAACAAGACCAGGAGCTGACTGTGGCTCAGACCATGAACTCCTTATTGCCAAATTCAGACTGAAATTGAAGAAAGTAGGGAAAACTACTAGACCATTCAGGTATGACCTAAATCAAATCCCTTATGATTATACAGTGGAAGTGAGAAATAGATTTAAGGGCCTAGATCTGATAGATAGAGTGCCTGATGAACTATGGAATGAGGTTCGTGACATTGTACAGGAGACAGGGATCAAGACCATCCCCATGGAAAAGAAATGCAAAAAAGCAAAATGGCTGTCTGGGGAGGCCTTGCAAATAGCTGTGAAAAGAAGAGAAGCGAAAAGCAAAGGAAAAAAGGAAAGATATAAACATCTAAATGCAGAGTTCCAAAGAATAGCAAGAAGAGATAAGAAAGCCTTCTTCAGAGATCAATGCAAAGAAATAGAGGAAAACAACAGAATCGGAAAGACTAGGGATCTCTTCAAGAAAATCAGAGATACCAAAGGAACATTTCATGCAAAGATGGGCACGATAAAGGACAGAGATGGTGTGGACCTAACAGAAGCAGAAGATATTAAGAAAAGGTGGCAAGAATACACAGAAGAACTGTACAAAAAAGAGCTACAAGACCCAGATAATCATGATGATGTGATCACTGACCTAGAGCCAGACATCTTGGAATGTGAAGTCAAGTGGGCCTTAGAAAGCATCACTACGAACAAAGCTAGTGGAGGTGATGGAATTCCAGTGGAGCTATTCCAAGTCCTGAAAGATGAAGCTGTGAAAGTGCTGCACTCAATATGCCAGCAAATTTGGAAAACTCAGCAGTGGCCACAAGATTGGAAAAGGTCAGTTTTCATCCCAGTCCCAAAGAAAGGCAATGCCAAAGAATGCTCAAACTACCGCACAATTGCACTCATCTCACACGCTAGTAAAGTAATGCTCAAAATTCTCCAAGCCAGGCTTCAGCAATATGTGAACCGTGAACTTCCTGATGTTCAAGCTGGTTTTAGAAAAGGCAGAGGAACCAGAGATCAAATTGCCAACATCCGCTGGATCATGGAAAAACCAAGAGAGTTCCAGAAAAACATCTATTTCTGCTTTATTGACTATGCCAAAGCCTTTGACTGTGTAGATCACAATAAACTGTGGAAAATTCTGAAAGAGATGGGAATACCAGACCACCTGATCTGCCTCTTAAGAAATCTGTATGCAGGTCAGGAAGCAACAGTTAGAACTGGTCATGGAACAACAGACTGGTTCCAAATAGGAAAAGGAGTATGTCAAGGCTGCATATTGTCACCATGTTTATTTAACTTATATGCAGAGTACATCATGAGAAATGCTGGACTGGAAGAAACACAAGTTGGAATCAAGATTGCTGGGAGAAATATCAATAACCTCAGATATGCAGATGACACGACTCTTATGGCAGAAAGTGAAGAGGGGCTAAAAAGCCTCTTGATGAAAGTGAAAGTGGAGAGTGAAAAGGTTGGCTTAAAGCTCAACATTCAGAAAACGAAGATCATGGCATCTGGTCCCATCACTACGTGGGAAATAGATGAGGAAACAGTGGAAACAGTGTCAGACTTTGTTTTTCTGGGCTCCAAAATCACTGCAGATGGTGACTGCAGCCATGAAATTAAAAGACGCTTACTCCTTGGAAGGAAAGTTATGACCAACCTAGATAGCATATTCAAAAGCAGAGACATTACTTTACCAACAAAGGTTCGCCTAGTCAAGGCTATGGTCTTTCCTGTGGTCATGTATGGATGTGAGAGCTGGACTGTGAAGAAGGCTGAGCACCAAAGAATTGATGCTTTTGAACTGTGGTGTTGGAGAAGACTCTTGAGAGTCCCTTGGACTGCAAGAAGATCCAACCAGTCCATTCTGAAGGAGATCAACCCTGGATTTTCTTTAGAAGGAATGATGCTAAAGCTGAAACTCCAGTATTTTGGCCACCTCATGGGAAGAGTTGACTCATTGGAGAAGACTCTGATGCTGGGAGGGATTGAGGGCAGGAGGAGAAGGGGACGACAGAGGATGAGATGGCTGGATGGCATCACTGACTTGATGGGTGTGAGTCTGGGTGACCTCCGGGAGCTGGTGATGGCCAGGGAGGCCTGGCGTGCTGCGGTTCATGGGGTCGGGAAGAGTCGGACACGACTGAGCGACCGATCTGATCTGAAGTCATGCATCTTTCAGACTAGGTTCAAAAGATACAACTCAACAAAATAAATAAATTATTATATAAAATATATTTATTAATATCTTCAATAATTTGTCCTTCTTTTAAGGACAAATACAAATTTAAAATTTTTCTGGTGAAAAAAAAAGAAAGAAACTCTTCTCAAATCCTGTTTTTTAGAGGATTGCCTTAAGAAACTTGTAACTCTGTATTCCTTCTCTGCCCCTTTGAAATATCTGCATATCTTTTTAAAAGCTAGATAACATCTTGTCAACTTTATAAGCCTTTCCTCAAGGAACTGGAAAACATTTCTTTAAAAATGTAACCAAGGAAGACAGTGCCCCTACCCACCAATTTCTGTGGGGTCATATGAACCTAATTCAGCTGGCCCCCTGGCTACAAACCTACCTCCTTTCAGAGATATAAGAATGTAAGTTTTCTTTGGATAAAGGCAATTAGCAAACACAAGTACTCTAATTATCAGGTGAATTTAGGATGAACTATGTGTGAAAAATGATGCTGTCAAGACCTCTTATTTGATGACTAACTACTGTTTATTTTGAAAACTGTATACAGTGAGCTGTATCAGCTTGACAATATGAAGTGATAAGACTTCTTTTTGTCTTCTACCTTTAATGAGTTTCACATTCTTGTTTAATGATTATTCAATAATAAAAATTTTTTCATCCTCTGCTACTTTTTGCAGAGATTTTTCTGGTATGACAAACAATTTTATTTTTAATTGTATTTCCCCTACACTCTCTGTACCAGCTTTTGTGCTTTTCACAGACTTGATAGGCTAATATTATCTTACTACAAATACTTTGGAACTTGGAAACAGAATCAAACACTGAATTTACATGGTCTCTATAATTTTAATTGTTTGACACAAATCCATAAAACATTTTAGAGTTTTATGTAGAAGCAGTGCAGTGTTTCTACCAGTGCTATGATTCAATTCATTTAATTACTACCGCTGCCTGTGGAATCTTCCCAGACCAGGGATAAAATCTGTGTCTCTTGCATTAGCAGGTGGATTCTTAACCACTGGACCACCAGGGGAACCATCTATGATTTTGTATTGAACCAAGAAAATGTGTTTATAATTCTCATTATGGATTATTTCAATGTGACACCTATTAATTCAATCATCAAAATCCGAAGGGTTCTTTTCCCCCCTAAGTTAGAATCTATTGAGTGAACAAACTGTATATTTATAGAAATGTTTCATAGACTGTTGCAGGGAATCTTTATTTTTTTTTTGTCTGAGTGCACACTCAGGAAGGATTAAACTTTGTTTCCCAAAAAGTATATGGATAGGACATAAATGATAAAGTCATGTTCATAAGCATTCATGACCTCTTTATTAGATTTCAGAAGATGATATGAATCCTAAAATTTATACTTGAATAAGATCTTCAAAGTAACCTCTTTGGGTCTGGATGAGAAGTCTGGTGTTCAGTATGATTGAATTATATGATAAAAAGGAACGACATCAATCTTTTTGGGACAATTTTTTCCGGACTTGGTTTTTAAAACATTTCTAGGTATTGCCTCTTCCAAGAAGTTTGAAGTTTTATAACTGAGTGGAAATGTCTTCAAGCTAAAGAATGCAATTTGTATCCACAGATGGCAAAAATACCAGTGGACTTGAATTTAGAAAGGTCATGTATTCCTTCTGCCTTTACAGCTAAGAGTTATTATGAGTCTGTGAAGGTAATTGCATTTCATGTACCTTTATTACTTCATGTGTAAAATAAAAGCACTGCATCAGAATTGCTTTCCAATTGCCTGTTTTTAAAGTATTCTTGAGATGCCATTCCAAATTAGTAAAAGATCAATGAGGAAGAAATAACAGTGACAGAAATTTTAACACACACTGTAGTGTGATGATTCATTGTTTAAGTGACATACCTGGCTAATCAAAGGAAAACAAATTTTCCTTTTGATTGGTTTTCTTTTGTTGCATCCACTCAGATATTAATATAGAAATAATATGAGTCTATATTTTTATTTTCCTTTCATTTAGTTGACCTTTGATACATTTCTTTTTTTCTTAACTTTCCTAAAGACAAAGTCAACGAATTTATAAATTGGCATGAGGACATGTGCAACTGAATGTGCTTTTCCATTTTCAGTGACCTTACCTTGTGAGTGCATTAAAGTGCGGACACTCAGGAGGTGCTGAGTTCAGGAGAATCAGTGAGTCCAGAAATTTCTGAAAGGTCATAGATTTTATTGCAATTCATTTGACAGTTTTGTTTTGTTTTTCTAATTTTGAAGCTGCTCCATAAAACTCATTGTTAGTAAATGGTTTATATAAATTCACTTATATAGTTGGGATCTTCAGATCTATTATTTACCATTGCAACTGAAAACATTTTACCATTAAAATAACTTTGGAAAATTATATTCCATTATTAAAAATAATAATTACAACAAGGGGAGACCTGTTCAGAGGCCAAACACTTGAGACAAGTCAATTATCGTCTAAGTAAATCTAATCTGCTTTCTATTTTGCCTAACACGATCCTGGGTGTAATTTGATTATACATTTTTTTTTTCTTATTTAAAACAACTGATTGATTTGTGTTAGCCCGAATTTTTTAATAATTAATGTATTTACTTTAATTAGAGCTACTTTACAATATTGTAGTGGTTTTTAACATACATTAACATGAATCAGTCACAGGTATACATGTATTGCCCATCCAGAACCTCCCACCCTCTTTCCTCCCTATCCCATCCCCCAGGGTCATCACAGTGCACCAGCCCCGAGCACCCTGTCTCATGCATTAGACCTGGACCAGCGATCTGTTTTCACATATGATAATGTACACATTTCAGCACACACTCTCAAATCATCCCATCCTCGCCTTCTCCCACAAGTCCAAAAGACTGTTCTTTACACCTGTGTCTCTTTTGCTGTCTCACATATAGGATCGTCATTACCATCTTTCTAAATTCCATGTATATGTGTTAGTATACTGTATTGGTGTTTTTCTTTCTGACTTACTTCACTCTGTATAATAGGCTCCAGTTTCATCCACCTCATTAGAACTGATTCAAATGCATTCTTTTTAATGGCTGAGTAATATTCAATTGTGTATATGTACCACACTTTCTTATCCATTCATCTGCCGATGGACATCTAGGTGGCCTCCATGCCCTATCTATTGTAAACAGTGCTGTGATGAACATTGGGGTACACGTGTCTCTTTCCATGTTGGTTCCCTTCGTGTGTATGCCCAGCGGTGGGATTGCTGGGTCATATGGCAGTTCTATTTCCAGTTTTTTAAGGAATCTCCTCATTGTTTTCCATAATAGCTGTACTGGTTGACATTCCCATCACAGTGTAAGAGGGTTCCCTTTTCTCCCCACCCTCTCCAGCATTTATTGTTTGTAGACTTTTTGATAGCAGCTATTCTGACCAGCATGAGATGTTACCTCATAGTGGTTTTGATTTGCATTTCCCTGATAATGAGTGATGTTGAGCATGTTTTCATGTGTTTGTTAGCCATCTGTATGTCTTCTTTGGAGAAATGTCTGTATAGTTCTTTGGCCCATTTTTTGATTGGGTCATTTACTTTTCTGGTATTGAGCTTCATGAGCAGCTTGTATATTTTTGAGATTAATTCTTTGTCAGTTGCTTCATTTGCTATTATTTTCTCCCATTGTGAAGACTGTCTTTTCACCTTGCTTACAGTTTCCTTTGTTGCGCAAAAGCTTTTAAGTTTAATTAGGTCCCATTTGTTTATTTTTGCTTTTATTTCCATTATTCTGGGAGATGGGGCATAGAAGATCTTGCTCTGACTCATGTCAGAGAGTGTTTTGCCTATGTTTTCCTCTAGGGGTTTTATAGTTTCTGGTCTTACATTTAGCTCTTTAATCCATTTTGAGTTTATTTTTGTGTATGGTGTTAGAAAGTGTTCTAGCTTCATTCTTTTACAGGTAGTTGATCAGTTTTCCCAGCACCACTTGTTAAAGAGATTGTCTTTTCTCCATTGTATATTCTTGCCTCCTTTGTCAAAGATAAGGTGTCCATAGGTCTGTGGATTTATCTCTGGGCTTTCTATTTTGTTCCATTGATCTATATTTCTGTCTTTGTGCCAGTACCATATTGTCTTGATGACTGTGGCTTTGTAGTATAGTCTGGTGTCAGGCAGGTTGATTCCTCCAGTTCAATTCTTCTTTCTCAAGATTGCTTTGGCTAGTCGAGGTTTTCTGTATTTTCATACAAATGGTGAAATTATTTGTTTTGATTCTTTGAAAAATATTGTTGTTAACTTGATAGGGATTGCATTAAATCTATAGATTGCTTTGGGTTGTATACTCATTTTCACTATATTGATTCTTCCGATCCATGAACATGGTATATTTCTCCATGTATTTGTGCCACCTTTGATTTATTTCATCAGTGTTTTATAGTTGTCTATATACAGATCTTTTGTTTCTTTAGGTAGATTTATTCCTCGGTATTTTATTCTTTTTGCCACAATGGTGAATGGGATTACTTTTCTTTCTTTCTGTTTTTTCATTGTTATTGTAGAGGAATGCAAGGGATTTCTGTGTATTAATTTTATATTCTGCAAATTTACTATATTCATTGCTTAGCTCTACTAGTTTTCTGGTGGAGTCTTTAAGGTTTTCTATGTAGTGGATTATGTCATCTGCAAACAGTGAGAGTTTTACTTCTTCTTTTCCAATCTGGGTTCCTTTTATTTCTTTTTCTTCTCTGATTGCTGTGGCTAAAACTTCCAAAACTATATTGAATAGTAGTGGTGAAAGTGGGCACCCTTATCTTGTTCCTGACTTTCAATTTTTCAAATGCTTTCAAGTTTTCACCATTGAGGATAATGTTTGCTGTTGGTTTATCATATATGGCTTTTATTATGTTGAGGTATGTTCCTTCAATTCCTGCTTTCTGAGGGAGGGTTATTATAAACAGATGTTGAAGTTTGTCAAAGGCTTTCTCTGCATCTATTGAGATAATCATTTGGTTTTATCTTTCAATTTGTTAACGTGGTATATCACATTGATTGATTTGTAGATATCAAAGAATCCTTGCATCCCTGGGGTAAAGCCCACTTGGTCATGGTGTATGATCTTTTTAATATGTTGTTAGATTCCGTTTGCTAGAATTTTGTTAAGGATTTTTGCATCTATGTTCACCAGTGATATTGGCCTGTAGTTTTCTTTTTTTGTGGTATCTTTGTCTGATTTTGGTTTTAGGGTGATGGTGGCCTCATAGAATGAGTTTGGAAGTTTATCTTCCTCTGCAATTTTCTGGAAGAGTTTGAATAGGATAGGTGTTAGCTCTTCTCTACATTTTTGTTAGAATTCAGCTGTGAAGCTGTCTGGTCCTGGGCTTTTGTTTGTTGAAAGATTTGTGATTACAGTTTTGATTTCTGTGCTTGTGTTGGGTCTGTTAAGATTTTCTATTTCTTCCTGGTTCAATTTTGGAAAGTTATACTTTTCTAAGAATTTGTCCATTTCTTCCAAGTTGTCCATTTTATTGGCATATAGTTGCTGATAATAGTCTCTTATGATTCTTTGTATTTCTGTTTTGTCTGTTGTGATTTCTCCATTTTCATTTCTAATTTTTTGATTTGATTTTTTTCTCCTTTTTTTCATGATGAGTCTGGCTAATGGTTTGCCTATTTTATTTATATTCTCAAATAACCAGCTTTTAGCTTTGGTGATTTTTACTATGATCTCCTTTGTTTCTTTTTCAGTTATTGCTGCCCTAATGTTTATGATTTCTTTCCTTCTACTAACCCTGAGGTTCTTCAAGTCTTCATTTTTTAGTTGCTTTGATGGAGAGTTAGGTTGTTTATTTGACTTTTTTCTTATTTCTTGAGCTAAGCTTGTATTGCTATGAACCTTCCCCTTAGCACTGCTTTTACTGAGTCTCATAAGTTTTGGGTTGTTGTGTTTCATTTTCATTCATTTCTATGCATATTTTGATTTCTTCTGTGATTTTTTGGTTATTCAGAAATGTGTTGTCTAGCCTCCATATGTTTTTATTTTTAATAGTGTTTTTTTTTTTTTTTTTTCCTGTGCTACTACATTGCTTCCGTCGTGCCCGACTCTGTACGACCCCATAGATAGCAGCCCACCAGGCTCCCCCGTCCCTGGGATTCTCCAGGCAAGAACACTGGAGTGGGTTGCCATTTCCTTCTTCAATGCATGAAAGTGAAAAGTGAAAGTAAAGTCGCTCAGTCATGTCCAACCCTCAGCGACCCCATGGACTGCAGCCCACCAGGCTCCTCTGTCCATGGGATTTTCCAGGCAAGAGTACTGGAGTAGGGTGCCATTGCCTTCTCAGTAGTTGACATCTAATCTTACCACACTGTGATCAGAAAAAAATGCTTGGAATGAATTCAATTTTTTTTAATTTACCAAGGCTATATTTATGGCCCAGGATGTGATCTATCCTGGAGAAGTTTCCATGTGCACTTGAAAAAGGTGAAATTCATTGTTTTGGGGTGAAATGTCCTATAGATATCAATTAGGCCTAACTGTTCCATTGTATCATTTAAAGTTTGTGCTTGCTAATTTTCTGTTTAGTTGATCTATCCATAGGTGTGAGTGGTATATTAAAGTCTCCCACTCTTATTGTGTTACTGTTAATTTCCCCTTTCATACTTGTTAGCATTTGCCTTACATATTGCCGTGCTTCTATGTTGGGTGCATATATACTTATAATTGTTATATCTTCTTCTTGGATTGACCTTTTGATCATTATGTAGTGTCCTTCTTTGTCTCTTTTCACAGCCTTTATTTCAAATCCTATTTTATCTGATATGAGTATTGCTACTCCTGCTTTCTTTTGTTTTCCATTTGCATGAAATATCTTTTTCCAGCCCTTCACTTTCAGCCTCTATGTGTCCTTTGTTTAGAGGTGGGTCTCTTGTAGGTAGCATATATAGGAGTCTTATTTTTGTATTCATTCAGCCAGTCTTTGTGTTTTGTTTGGGGCATTAACCCACTTACATTAAGGTAATTATTGATAAGTATGATCCCATTGCCATTTACTTTAATGTTTTGGGTTCGAGTTTATAAATCTTTTCTATGTTTCTTATCTAGAGAAGATCCTTTCACATTTGTTGAAGAGCTGGTTTGGTGGTGCTGAATTCTCTCAGCTTTTGCTTGTCTGTAAATCTTTTGATTTCTCCTTCATATTTGAAGGAGATCCTTGCTGGGTACAGTAATCTGGGTTATAGGTTTTTCTCTTTCATCACTTTAAGTATGTCTTGCCATTCCCTTCTGGCCTGAAGAGTTTCTATTGAAAGAACAGCTGTTATCCTTAAGGGAATCCCTTTGTGTGTTATTTGTTGTTTTTCCTTTGTGGCTTTTAATATTTGTTTTTTGTGTTTGACCTTCATTAATTTGGTTAAAATGTGTCTTGAGGTGTTTCACCTTCTGCTTATCCTGTTTTGGACTCTCTGGGTTTCTTGGACTCGGGTGGCTATTTTCTTCCCTATTTTAGGGAAGTTTTCAACTATTATCTTCTCAAGTATTTTCCAGCCCTTCACTTTCAACCTTTCTTTTTGTCTTCTTCTTTTGGGACTCCTATGATTTGAATGTTGGGGCATTTGACATTGTCCCAAAGGTCTCTGAGGTTGTCCTCATTTATTTTAATTCTTTTTTCTTTTTTCCTCTCTGCTTCATTTATTTCCACCATTCTATCTTCCACCTCACATATCATATCTTCTGCCTCAGTTGTTCTACTGTTGGTGAGAGTCAATTCCTAGGCAGATTGATAAGAAGTTCTGGGTCCCCAAGGAGGAGAAAGGGGTCTGGGGCTCTCGAAGTGAAAATTGGGGTTCTGGAATTCTCAAGGAGGAAAAAAGGACAAACTTTTTTTTCCCTCTGCATTCTTTAGTCCTAGTCAATTACACAACTCAGTTTAAACTCTGTACTAGGGAGTATACACAGAGAAGGCAATGGCAACCCACTCTTATACTCTTGCCTGGAAAATCCCATGGACGGAGGAGCCTGGTAGGCTGCAGTCCATGGGGTCACTAGAGTCAGACATGACTGAGCAACTTCACTTTCACTTTTCACTTTCATGCGCTGGAGAAGGAAATGGCAACCCACTCCAGTGTTCTTGCCTGGAGAATCCCAGGGATGGTGGAGCCTGGTGGGCTGCTGTCTATGGGGTCACACAGAGTCAGACACTACTGAACGACTTCACTTTCACTTTTCACTTTCATGCATTGGAGAAGGAAATGGCAACCCACTCCAGTGTTCTTGCCTGGAGAATTCCAGGAACAGGGGAGCCTGGTGGTCTGCTGTCTATGGGGTCACACAGAGTTGGACACAACTGAAGTGACTTAGCAGCAGCAGCAGGGAGTATACAACAGCAATGTATCCAGCTGGAGGACAGTTTCTCCTTCCTGAAAATCTGAATAATCCTGATATTTTAGAATGTATATTATGGGAGTAGGTCTGGAGGATCTTTCTATTGTTAAATTCTAATCTTTTTATCCTACAGTGTAAATTGTGGGAATAGATCTGGTAAAATTTTCACAAAATTGAGACATTCTTTTGATTCATTGTAATAAGTAATTAAAAAGTATATAACTTCATTGCTAACACTAGCAAGGGGGTACTCTTTCTGACCCCCTCTGATGTCTATGTCAGAAGTTTTCTCTATCCCTTTTATACTTTAATAAAACTCTATTGCACAAAACCTCTGAGTGATCAAGCCTCGTCTCTGGCCCTGGATTGAATTCTTCTCTTCCAGAATCCCGGCATCTTTTAGTGGGTCAGCAACAACCTTTCATCTGTTCTCTCAAGAGTGCTTTTGATCTCAGTTATTGCATTATTCATTATTGACTGACTCTTTTTTATTTCTTCTAGGTCCTTGTTAAATATTTCTTGCATCTTCGCAATCCTTATCTCCAGACTATTTATCTGTAACTCCATTTTGTTTTTTAAATTTTGGATCATTTTTACCATCATTATTCTGAGTTCTTTTTCAGGTAGACTCCCTACTTCCTCCTCTTTTGTTTGGTTTGGTAGGTATTTATCATGTTCCTTTACCTGCTAAATATTTCTCTGCCTTTTTATCTTGTTTAGATTGCTGTGTTTGGGGTAGCCTTTCTGTATGCTGGAAGTTTGTGGTTCCTCTTTATTGTGGAGGTTCCTCCCTGTGAGTGGGGTTGGATAACTTATCAAGGTTACCTGATTAGGGAAGCTTTCATCCATGTCCTGGTGGGTGGAGCTGGATCTCTTCTCTCTGGAGTGCAATGAAGTGTCCAGTAGTGAGTTTTGAAGTGTCTATGGGTTTGGTGTGACTTTGGGAATCCTGTATATTAATGCTCAGGGATATATTCCTGCGTTGCTGGAGAATTAGCATGGTATGTCTTGCTCTGGAACTTGTTGGCTCTTGGGTGGAGCTTGGTTTCAGTGTAGGTATGGAGGCTTTTGGATGAGCTCTTGTCAATTAATGTTCCCTGGACTCAGGAGTTTTCTGGTGTTCTAAAGTTTTGGATTTAAGCCTCTTGCCTCTGGTTTTCAGTCTTATTCTTACAGTAGTCTCAAGACTTCTCCATCTATACTGCATCAATGATAAAACTTCTAGGTTAATGGAGAAAAGATTCTCCAAAGTGAGGGACACCGAGAGAAGTTCAGAGTTACACAGAGAAGAAGGATGAGGGAGATAGAAGTGACCAGGAGGAGAAGAGAGGGAATCAAAAGGGGAGAGAGCAATCTAGCCAGTAATCAATTCCTTATGTGTTCTCCACATTCTTGAATACCCAGAGGGGTTCAGAGAGTTAAATAGAGAAGAGAAGAGAGAGGAAGAAGGTAGAGGTAACCAGGATGAGAAAAGGGGGGGTCAAAAGGAGAGAGACAGATCCAGCCAGTAATCAGTTCCCTAAGTGTTTTCCATAGCCAAGAAAACCCAAAGAGATTCACCACATTTGGTAGAGAAGAGAAGGGGGAGGGAGGTGATAGAGGTGACCTGGGGGAGAAAAATGAGAGTGAAAAGAGGGAGAGGGCAATCAAGCCAGTAATCACACTCCTAAGTAAAAATGGGTACTGAAGATTGGATTCTTAAATGTACAAAATTGATAACAAGTACCAAAAAGCAAAGATTAAAAATCTAAAGTAGAGGTTAGACTCTCAAAAATACAATATTAAAAATACAAAACAAAATCACAAAAATTATAAAAAATATATATGATATTTGCTTTAAAAAATAGAATCTTTTTTTCTGCAAGGTAATAGTAGATTATAAAAATAAAAATTAAGCCAGTAATAAAAGGCTTTAAAAATTTAAAAACAATAATAGTAAAATATATCTAGGAATTTCTCTGGAGCTATTGCAGGTAGTGTTGTGTCAGTTCAGTTTCAGATAGTTCCTTGTTCCAGCTTATACTTCTTCTTGAGGTCTATAGGCCCCTTCCAATGTCTAACTACAGGGTTTTAATCTGTCACTTCCCAAGTGGTTCCCTCTGTTTATTTTTACTTCTTCTATTTGCAAGTCTCTTCATTGTCTAATTTCCGGCCTGACATGAGGGGGCGGAGTTGGTCACTTATTTAGGCTCACTTGTTCATTTGTGCTGTGGGGAGGGAGGAACACTGCAAACATGTATCACTGGCATGTGTGGGGAGTGCTCACAGTGTCTGGGCCACACTTGGTTTGCCCCCATTCACGGCGTGTGTGCTTTCCCAGTCTACACTGCTTAAGCTCCTGGTTGCTCTGCAGAGGAACTGTCTAAAGTGGGCCCTGGGTTGCATGCATTTCCCAGGTAAGCCGCTCAAGTTCAGGTCCTCAGGTACTCCACAAAGGCACAGACTCGGTTGGGCCTGCGTTTTGTGCCTTCCCAGGTCCAAACAGCAGGCGAACACGTGCTTAGTGAGTGCACTTTCCCCTGTGGGGCGGTACATCTTATCACCTCCCCAGTCCCAGCTGCTTGGTGTCCTGGGTGTGCAGTGGGAGCACTGTCTCAGATGTGCCCTGTGTCTCCTCTGGGGAGGTGATCTCTGGCTGTGGCCCTCTTGATGGATGTCAACCGTCCAGGATACCAGGAAGACTTGGTTAGAAACTAGAAGCCTGCTTGCAGTTTGGTAGAGGTTGCCATCTCTGGGGCCAAGATTGCCCCTCACCTTCTGGCTCTGGCTGTCGCCTGCCTACCTCTCTGCTTCCAGCGGGGGATGGGCCAGTCCATAGCCGGCTAGCTCTCCTCAGGTGTTCGCTCAGTCTTTTGTTCTGTGAACAGGCCTGGCAGTGCCTTAGGTTAGAGCTTTTCATGGGAAAGTTCTCTCTCTCTCTCTTTCTTCATTTTTCACTCCGGCTGTCCCACAGTTTGGGTTGCTGTCTCACGTTGGCTCCCTCAGATTGTCCTCATGGCATTCAGGCACTGTCCTTACCCTAAGCAATGCAGCCCAGACTTCCCTGTTCAGCCCTCGCATGCTGGTGGAGTGTCTGGGCTACTTCTCCACTGAGAGTTGTGGTTAGGCGTGTAACCTGTGGGTTTTATTTATTTATTTTTCCTCCAGGTTATGTTGCCCTGTGAGATTCCAAAACTCCCCACAGACCCGCTGGTGAGAGGGTTTCCTAGTGTTTGGAAACTTCTTCTCCTTCACAACTCCCTCCCTGGAATGGGTCTCCATCCCTAACTCTTTTGACTCTCTTTTTTATCTTTTTCTCTTTTCTCCTACCTCTTTTTGAAGACAATGGCTGCCTTTCTGGATGCCTCGTGTCCTCTGCCAGCATTCAGAAGTTGTTTTGTGAAATTTTCTCAGTGTTCAAACGATCTTTTGATGAATTTTGGGGGGAGAAAGTGGTCTCCCCATCCTATTTCTCTGCCATCTTTGCAAAAGTTCTCTAAGCTACTACATTGATTGTGAGGTATAACACAGACCTTAGAGAGAAAATGTTCATTTTATGATCATCTGGTGATGGTATTTATACTTTCCATTTTACACATTAAGTAACTCTCACTGTTTGCAGATGACATGATCCTCCACATAGAAAACTATAAAGACAATACCAGAAATTTACTAGAGCCAATCAGTAATATAGTAAGATTGCAGGATATAAAATTAATACACAGAAATCCCTTGCATTCCTCTACAGTAACAATGAGAAAACAGAAAGAAAGAAAAGTAATCCCATTCACCATTGTGGCAAAAAGAATATAATACCTAGGAATAAATCTACCTAAAGAAACAAAAGACCTGTATATAGACAGCTATAAAACACTGATGAAAGAAATCAAAGGTGGCACAAATAGATGGAGAAATATACCGTGTTCATGGATTGGAAGAATCAATATAGTGAAAATGAGTATACAACTCAAAGAAATTCCTATTAAGATAACAATGATATTTTTCACAGAATCAAAACAAATAATTTCACCATTTGTATGAAAATACAGAAAACCTCAACTAGCCAAAGCAATCTTGAGAAAGAAGAATGGAACTAGAAGAATCAACCTGCCTGACTCCAGACTATACTACAAGGCCACAGTCATCAAGACAATATGGTACTGGCACAAAGACAGAAATGTAGATCAATGGAACAAAATAGAAAGCCCAGAGATAAATCCACAGACCTATGGACACCTTATCTTTGACAAAGGAGGCAAGAATATACAATGGAGAAAAGACAATCTCTTTAACAAGTGGTGCTGGGAAAACTGATCAACTACCTGTAAAAGAATGAAGCTAGAACACTTTCTAACACCATACACAAAAATAAACTCAAAATGGATTAAAGAGCTAAATGTAAGACCAGAAACTATAAAACCCCTAGAGGAAAACATAGGCAAAACACTCTCTGACATGAGTCAGAGCAAGATCTTCTATGCCCCATCTCCCAGAATAATGGAAATAAAAGCAAAAATAAACAAATGGGACCTAATTAAACTTAAAAGCTTTTGCGCAACAAAGGAAACTGTAAGCAAGGTGAAAAGACAGTCTTCACAATGGGAGAAAATAATAGCAAATGAAGCAACTGACAAAGGATTAATCTCAAAAATATACAAGCTGCTCATGAAGCTCAATACCAGAAAAGTAAATGACCCAATCAAAAAATGGGCCAAAGAACTATACAGACATTTCTCCAAAGAAGACATACAGATGGCTAACAAACACATGAAAACATGCTCAACATCACTCATTATCAGGGAAATGCAAATCAAAACCACTATGAGGTAACATCTCATGCTGGTCAGAATAGCTGCTATCAAAAAGTCTACAAACAATAAATGCTGGAGAGGGTGGGGAGAAAAGGGAACCCTCTTACACTGTGATGGGAATGTCAACCAGTACAGCTATTATGGAAAACAATGAGAAGATTCCTTAAAAAACTGGAAATAGAACTGCCATATGACCCAGCAATCCCACCGCTGGGCATACACACGAAGGGAACCAACATGGAAAGAGACACGTGTACCCCAATGTTCATCACAGCACTGTTTACAATAGATAGGGCATGGAGGCCACCTAGATGTCCATCGGCAGATGAATGGATAAGAAAGTGTGGTACATATACACAATTGAATATTACTCAGCCATTAAAAAGAATGCATTTGAATCAGTTCTAATGAGGTGGATGAAACTGGAGCCTATTATACAGAGTGAAGTAAGTCAGAAAGAAAAACACCAATACAGTATACTAACACATATATATGGAATTTAGAAAGATGGTAATGACGACCCTATATGTGAGACAGCAAAAGAGACATAGGTGTAAAGAACAGTCTTTTGGACTTGTGGGAGAAGGCGAGGATGGGATGATTTGAGAGTGTGCGCTGAAATGTGTACATTATCCTATGTGAAAACAGATCGTTGGTCCAGGTCTGATGCATGAGACAGGGTGCTCAGGGCTGGTGCACTGTGATGACCCTGGGGGATGGGATAGGGAAGAAGGAGGGTGGGAGGTTCTGGATGGGCAATACATGTACACCCGTGGCTGATTCATGTCAATGTATGTTAAAAACCACTACAATATTGTAAAGTAATTAGCCTCAAATTAAAATAAATAAATTAATATTAAAAAATGTAGAAGCTATTCATCAGCTTTATTTTCTTTTTTAGTGGCACATAGAAATGGTATATTTTAGGTCTTATAATCAATGATACAGTTTTACTTCTTCTTTTTCAATCTGGATTCCTTTTATTTCTTTATCTTCTCTGATTGCTGTGGGGTTACCCAGAATTTTCAAGATAATCACATAATGGTCTAAATGGAGAAAATGCATCAACTTCTTTTCAGATTGTAAATCAAATTCACGTTTATTTTAAAGTATAGAAAATGATCTAGCTTAACTTTCTATATGCTCTCTCATGAGTTTCCAAAGATTGGTTGAATACTTTAGCTCACCAAACTTGCAATTCTCAACACATTTTTTACAGTTTAGAAAAAATAATTTTATCATTAGTGATTTTTTCAAGATTAATAAACCATCCTTAAATTTATGGCCTAAAAGATATTTTATTATTGACTCAGTATTGAAATTTAAAAATCATACTTCATTTCAAATGCTAATTATAAATATCCTATAGCTAAGTATAGCTATCACCTTCATTCAGATCAGATCAGATCAGTCACTCAGTCGTGTCCGACTCTTTGTGACCCCATGAATCGCAGCACGCCAGGCCTCCCTGTCCATCACCAACTCCTGGAGTTCACTCAAACTCACGTCCATTGAGTCAGTGATGCCATCCACCCATCTCATCCTCTGTCGTCCCCTTCTCCTCCTGCCCCCAATCCCTCCCAGCATCAGAGTCTTTTCCAATGAGTCAACTCTTCGCATGAGGTGGCCAAAATACTGGAGTTTCAGCCTTTAGCATCATTCCTTCCAAAGAAATCCCAGGGCTGATCTCCTTCAGAATGGACCGGTTGGATCTCCTTGCAGTCCAAGGGACTCTCAGGAGTCTTCTCCAGCACCACAGTTCAAAAGCATCAATTCTTCGGCACTCAGCCTTCTTCACAGTCCAGCTCTCACATCCATACATGACCACAGGAAAGACCATAGCCTTGACTAGACGAACCTTTGTTGGCAAAGTAATGTCTCTGCTTTTGAATATGCTATCTAGGCTGGTCATAACTTTCCTTCCAAGGAGTAAACATCTTTTAATTTCATGGCTGCAGTCACCATCTGCAGTGATTTTGGAGCCCAGAAAAATAAAGTCTGACACTGTTTCCACTGTTTCCCCATCTATTTCCCATGTAGTGATGGGACCAGATGCCATGATCTTCGTTTTCTGAATGTTGAGCTTTAAGCCAACCTTTTCACTCTCCACTTTCACTTTCATCAAGAGGCTTTTTAGTTCCTCTTCACTTTCTGCCATAAGGGTGGTGTTGTATGCATATCTGAGGTTACTGATATTTCTCCCAGCAATCTTGATTCCAGTTTGTGTTTCTTCCAGTCCAGCATTTCTCATGATGTACTCTGCATAGAAGTTAAATAAACATGGTGACAATATACAGCCTTGACGTACTCCTTTTCATATTTGGAACCAGTCTGTTGTTCCATGTCCAGTTCTAACTGTTGCTTCCTGACCTGCATACATTAGTTGTCCAATTTACACTTTAAATCTTCATTAATGCTACTAATTAGAGCCTGAATCCCTCAGTGATACTGTTGTAAGAATACCTTCAGAAATGTTCTTTTTCTAAGAGTTTTGTCTTTGCTAACTTATTCCTACAATTTTTAGAAATCCACAGAACTATTTATTTTTAAAAGCAGTTCTCTTATGACTCAAAAGAGAATAGTATATCCGCCCAAAAATTAAACTTAATTTGGATTTAAGAGTTCTTTTAAATTTGTAATTGTTTTTAATAGATCTTAATGATGGATTGAAGGTGAGAAAATTTCTACTAAATCTCTCATTTATCCCCACATCAGTACTATCAATAATAAAAATACTTAAAGCTAATCAATGTTCTAAGCTCATCATCCTCTCTTTCTCTATTTAAACAACATCACTCTAGAAAGTATGTAACTTTATAACTTATTTAATCTAAGATATAACTGTAACATTGGTTATAAGACTTAAGATATACCATTTCTATGTGCCACTAAAAAAGAAAAGAAAGCTGATGAATAAACTACTACATTGATTGTGAGGTATAAAAGACATTAGAGAGAGAAAAAAATATGTCTTTATGATCAATTAGTGATGGTATTTATCACTTCCAGTTTACACATTAAGTAACTGTGGGAGAAACAGCAGGATTATATAACGTCTAACATCACACAACTAGAGACTGTCAGAGCAGTACTTTAGCTTCAAGATCCTCAGGCATTAACCACTACTCAATACTCTCTCAGATTAGGAAAAAACAAACAAAAAAACTAAACCTAAGACAGGAGTTCAAAATGTCTGGGAGAGAACAATGAGCCAAATATTGCTGTGCTAGTATAGAGTGTAGTATAGTTCTAGTGTCTGACATCTTAAAAATCATAAACAAAACTTTTACAGGAGTTCAAAAATTTTCACACAGCATATGGTTTTCATGCTTAGCTCTATATAAGCAGGTACAGAGATATTTTATGTCAATTAAAAATGTTTGATATGGCTGATGATCTGAAATTTTATTTAAATGAAATGGTAGAAATAATTGACCAAAACCAGCAGGTTGCAAGATCGGATGTATATTTATGATACAGTTTTGGTATGCACATGCATGTGCAGATAAATTTCTAGAAGGGTATAGAAATGTGCTGGTAAACTACCTTGTTGGGGGGCAGCCTTGATTTATAGCAGGGGTTGATTACACTCCAACTATGGCAATCTGTCCTTTTTTAATTAACTTTCTTAATGGTCCAGCTCTCACATCTATACATGACTACTGGAAAAACCACAGCTTTGACTAGACAGACCCAGCAAAGTAATGTCTCTTTTTTAATACGCTGTCTATGTTGGTCATAGCTTTTCTTCCAAGGAGCAAGTGTCTTTTGATTACATGGCTACAGTAACCATCTGCAGTGATTTTAGAGCCCAAGAAAATAAAGTCTCTCACTTTTTTCACTATTTCCCGTGAAGGGATGGGACCAGATGCCATGATCTTAGTTTTCTGAATGTTGAGTTTTAAGCCAACTTTTTCACTCTCCTCTTTCACTTTCATCAAGAGGCTCTTAAGTTCCTCCTCACTTTCTGCCATAAGGATGCTGTCATCTGCATATCTGAGGTTATTGATATTTCTCCCAGCAATCTTGATTCCATCTAGGGCTTCATCCACATTCATCATTCCACATGACGTAGTTGTTTCATTTCCAGTTCTAACTGTTACTTCTTGACCTGCATACAGATTTTTCAGGAGGCAGATCAGGTGGTCTGGTATTCCCATCTCTTGAAGAATTTTCTACAGTTTGTTGTGATCCACCCAGTCAAAGCCTTTAGTGTAGTAAACGAGGCAGAAGTAGATGTTTTTCTGGAATTCTCTTGTTTTTAATATGATCCGATGGATGTTAGCAATTTGATCTCTGGTTCCTCTGCCTTTTCTAAATCCAGCTTAAACATCCGAAATTTCTCTTTTCACATACTGTTGAAGCCTAGCTTGGAGAATTTTCAGCATTACTTTGCTAGCATGTGAGATGAGTGCAATTGTGTGGTAACTTGAACATTATTTGGCATTGCCTTTCTTTGTCAATGCCTGTAGCAGTCTTGTGGCCAATGCTGAGTTTTCCAAATTTGCTGGCATAGTGAATGCAGCACTTTCACAGCATCATCTTTTAGGATTTGAAGTAGCTCAAGTGGAATTCTATCACCTCTACTAGCTTTGTTCGTAGTGATGTTTCCTAAGGCTGATTTGACTTCACAGTCCAGGATGTCTGGCTCTAGGTGACTGATTACAGCATCGTGGTTGTCTGGGTTATGAAGATCTTTTTTCTATAGTTCTTCTGTGTATTCTTGCCACCTCGTTTTAATAGTCTCTGCTTCTGTTAGCTCTGTACTGTTTCTATCCCTTATTGTGCCCATCTTTGAGTTAAATTTTCCCTTGGTATCTCTAATTTTCTTAAAGAGATCTCTAGTCTTTTAGCTAAGACCAAATGTCCTGCAAGGGACAGGGTGTTGGGTGCAGATGCATCAGTGTTCCTAGCCAAGGCCAGAAGATTTGCCCAGTGGAGTTGAACTTAAATTATTAACTTGTTAGTAATAATTTTCAAATGGTCTGTGATATAAATGTAAAGCATAATTTCACTTATATGGACTATCTAAAATAGTCAAATTCATTGTACTTCCCTTGTGGCTCAGACAGTAAAACGTCTGCCTACAATGCGGGGGACACAGGTTCGATCCCTAGGTTGGGAAGATCTCCTGGAGAAGGAAATGGCAACCCACTCCAGTACTCTTGCCTGGAATATTCCATGGACAGAGGAGCCTGGTAAGCCACAGTCCATGGAGTTCCAAAGAGTCGGACACAACTGAGCGACTTCAATGTCATGGCAATGTCATGTCATTGAGTCAAAGAGTGGAAGACTGGTTGCCATGTGCTATGGGGAGACAGAAATTGAAATTTACTAATCAAAGATTATTCCTATAAATCATAAAGTTTCAATTAAGCAAGATGAGTAAGCTCTAGAGATGTGCTGTACAATATTCTACCTATGCTTTAAAACACTGTATTTTACACTCAAGGTTTTATTAGGACAGTATGCCTCAGGTTTTGTTCTTACCACAGTGTAGATAGATATAGATATAGGCATAGGTATAGATATGTATTTAAATGTAAAGCAAAAACAATATTAATTTATAACCTGGGAAGGGAAGTGATTTTAATATTTTGTTAAAATTTAGAAGCAATAAAAGAGAAGATGGATAATTTAGCCACTTAAAAAAAGAACTTTTTGTAATAAGGAAAAAGGAACACGTGAAAGGAAAATATTTTCAACAAATATCACACGAAAAATAGGTTAACATAATCACTTTCCTAACATAAAATGAGTTTTTAAAAAAATAAACACTGACCAAAATCCAAAATTATTTTTCAAAAGTAGGCTCTCAGACACTCAAAATAGTTAAGACAGTTCACCAAATAAGATTTACCATCATAACATGTGAGAAGACTTTTTTGCTCATAATAAAATGTGCAGATAAAATTTCTCTTGAAATTAGTCAAATATGTAAAGCTAAACAGCATACTCGGTTGGCAAAGCTATGAAGAAAGCAGTAGTCTAATTTATTCCTGTGGGAGCACAAAATTGGACTATACCTAAGAAAGGGATTTGACAATTGTTAGGGAAATTATATAAATAGTCCTGTTTAGGCTTCAGAGACCAAGCAGAGTAGACCTCTGACCTTGCTTCTAACCTACCTAGACACTACCCTGATGGTGAGTTGACAGTGAGTATTTGCCTGCTGTGAGTGCAAGACCTGTAGCAGCTTAGATAAGATGGAGGAGGAATCTTGAGATGTTGAGCCCCTGGAGGGGACCTGGGCTACCAAACTCCAGGCTTACTAACATTCTGAGTTTTACATGACAAAATCAAAAGCATTAACATGAAACCAGAGCTGCAATTTGGTCACGGATTGTTGATGAAATTAGTTTGTGTCCTGGGATTATAAGCAGGAAGCCTGAACTGCAATCTTTGAGGTCTTACCCATGCAGTGGACGCACTGCCTGGGACTTTTTCCCAATTGAAACTCCAGATGTGCTGTGACATGGGACTTCCCATTGCTGATTAAATCTGGATGTTGGTCGAAACCCAATTTGGTGATGTATCTTCTGCTCTATTTCTCTTCTTTGAATGTTAGTATATTGAAAGTAAGCTAGATAATTCTCTAATAAATATTTGTATTATTTATCTGTAAATAGTGAGTGGCTTATTTTGTTAACAAATTCTTTGAACCTGAGATGAAAGTGAAAACTTTAGGCTAAACAATAATCAGTACAAACATATCTTTTCTTGTTCTGAATTCATCCTAAAATATATACTCCACACTATAAAATATGTGTGCACAAGGTATGTGTGATGACATTATTATGTAAAAACAAATGCTGGAAAATACCAATACCCACCCACTGGAAATTGGGTACAAATATTCAGTGGATATCACACAGCTGAGACTTAGGCAGTCATTAAAATAACTGAAAGGATCCACTTGATCTGACATGGACTGACTTGCAGGATGTTCTGTTAAGTAAAAAAAATATTTAAAAGTAAAAGAAATCTTAGGTTTTTCTCTATGTTTTGGTTCAGTGAGACATTTTCTGTAAGTTTAAACAAATTTCTCTGCGTGTGTGTTAGTAGCTCAGTCGTGTTCAAATCTTTGTGACTCCATGGGTTATAGCCCACCAGCCTCCTATGTCCATGGGATTCTCCAGGCAAGAATACTGGAGTGGGTAGCTATTCCCTTCTCCAGGGGATCTTCCCAACTAGAGTCTCCTGCACCATAGGTAGATGCTTTACCATCTGAGTCAACAGGGAAGTCCTAAATGAGTTTTAATTATTTCACATGGGTTTTGATACTTACACTCAAAAGAATATCAATCAGTACACTAATTGTATAGGATGCTATGCTATGCTAAGTGAAGCATAGCATTGCCTGGGATTTTCCAGGCAAGAACACTGGAGGGGGTTGCCATTTCCTTCTCCAAAGCACGAAAGTGAAAAGTGAAAGTTGCTCAGTCGTGTCCGAATCTTAGCGACCACATGGACTGAAGCCTACCAGCCTCCTCCGTCCATGGGATTTTCTAAGCCAGAGTACTGGAGTGGGGTGCCATTGCCTTCTCCGATTGTACAGGATAACATCCACTTTTGTCTTTATCCTTCTCCACGGTAAGATGAAACCAAAAATATAGCTTTTAAGAAATCAACTGCTCAATCTGATACAACTCCAACACCCTCAAAGGAATTTCGTTTTGCAGGAACAAGTTTTCTTCTTTTTAAATCCTATTTTCTCTCATTTTCTTGTCAGTTCCCTTGTGTACTCTATGTCCACCTTGCCAAATGCCACATTTATATGACTGAGTTTCAGGTGATGAGAGCAAGGTCAATAAACCTCTATCCTCTCCAACAAGCATGCTGCTGCTGCTGCTAAGTCGCTTCAGTCGTGTCCGACTCTGTGCGACCCCATAGACGGAAGCTCACCAGGCTCCCTCGTCCCTGGGATTCTCCAGGCAAGAACACTGGAGTGGGTTGCCATTTCCTTCTCCAATGCATGAAAGTGAAAAGTGAAAGGGAAGTCGCTCAGTCGTGTCCGACTCTTAGCGACCCCATGGACTGGAGCCTACCAGGGTCCTTTGTCCATGGGATTTTCCAGGCAAAAGTACTGGGGTGGGGTGCCATCGCCTTCCCCGCCAACAAGCATATCTCTACATTAATATTGGAAGAAGTAGCAGGGACTTTTAAGAAATGAATATAAACATTTCCTAAAATATAAGGCTTCCTGATATAACACCGGGGAAGAAAAAATTAAACACACCTTGCTATTTTTTAAAAAATAAGCTACACTATCCTGATAGAAAATTGAATATTTTTAACAATTATAATGTGAACTGTCTCAAAATGCTTATGGCAATGATGGCATTGAGCATGGATCTACCACGTCTAGACTGGAAGCATGGGTCAAATGGGATAGATGATTATAAAGGGATCATTTACTCTGACCTTTTAATGTCTAATGAGACATTAATGAGGTAGTTCGAATATCTAGGCTAAAAACCACTTGGATTCTATCACAGAGTTGGCAGAGACAAACCAACTAGACAGTTCTTAAGAAGTTAACTCCTTTCATATGACTTCACTCAGTCAAGGTTATATTCAAGTCACTTTTTTAAAGTAAATTCTCTGTTTTCCCACTCCACAAATCTATTCTGCTTTTCCAGTGTAGTATTTGCATTTCTTAAAAATAATCAGGGGAGATTTTAAATTTATGAGTTTGGAAAGGAATTTTAACTCCCATATATTCTTAAGAAACTGATTCTGAATAGATTTCATGTCTCTTCACAGTTTCAAATCTTTCTGAAAATATCTGGAGGATACTACTCAATCACATTTAACTTGTATACAGCATTCACCCTTTTGCTCTGTCAACTGAAAAAAAAAAACCACCCACAAAGTAAGAGCTGTGAGTTTCTGTTTTTTCTTTCCTAAGGACTTGCTGAGGACTGTAGTCCAGGAGACAGGGTTGCTGCTCCAAAAAAGTGTGTGTGTTGCAGGGTGAGGATACCAGTAAAGGGCCATGTACTGTCAAGCACACATCTTGGTAGGTTACTGGTAGTTAGAAGGAAAAGATATCTCAATCAGTGATTTTACTATTGTTCTGAGTTTGGAAAGATAGAAGAATCCAGGTTCATAAACATTTTCTCCTGAAATGTTTCTAGTTATCTATGGGCTAGTAATACCTGCTTTCCCAGAGCCTCATTCTTATCTTTGTCTTTAATTCCTTTCAGGGTGTCTTAGAGATCAATAACTATAGGGACTAATTACTTGATTCTTATAGAACTGGATGGTGGGCAATATTCTTTGCTTTACAGTTTCTACAGGCTATCCATATAAAGGAACTTCCTTGGGAAATAATTCTACTGGTTTCTTAGCTATTTCCCATTTGGGGGAGCGACAGTAAGAAACAGATTTCCCAAAGAACATAGGGTAGTAAAAGACTTCCAGAGGGAAATGAACAACTGTGTTATATTTTGCAAATGCTGTCTCTTGGCAAGCAGAGTTTTCAGAGTTTTCAGCTTGAGATTCACACTTACTTGTTCTATGATAGTTTAAAAAAGAAAAAAAGAGAAAAAGAAAAATTCTATTTGTTGACCAAAAAAAATGAAAAAAGGATGTGGTTTAGGTATAAAAAAATTATCTTTCTCATAATCTCAGACATTTCAAAAATTCAAGACACTATTTCAAATAAATGCTATTTATTTTCATGATAGTCAACTTGAGGGTATTTGTGTTGAAACATTTTATCAAGGAGGAAGGAAATTTCCTCCACTCTCTCAGGTTCTTCTGGTGATCTAAGAATTAAAATGACATGAGACAGCTTAGCAGGAAAAAAATCAAATAGATGTTTAATAATATGTTTACATGGGAGAGACCCAGAGGAACTGATAGCTTGCCAAAATGTCTGATGCCATCACCTTAAAACCATCTTTGGCTGTTGGGGGTAATGGTTTAGGACTGCAAAGGGGAAAAGGAAATTCATATGAAGATGGAAAATCAACTCAGTGGTAAACAAGTGTTTGCTGGCCCATGCAGAGATAATGGGGCACAGAGATGAATTCTAACAAAGAGACTTTTCTGGTTTCATCCCTATCTACATACCTAGTTCATACTCTTGCCTGGAGAATCCCATGGATGGAGGAGCCTGGTGGGCCGCAGTCCATGGGGTCACTAAGAATCGGACAAGACTGAGCGACTTCACTTTCACTTTTCACTTTCATGCACTGGAGAAGGCAATGGCAATCCACTCCAATATTCTTGCCTGGAGAATCCCAGGGATGGGGGAGCCTGGTGGGCTGCCGTCTATGGGGTCACACAGAGTTGGACACGACTGAAGCGACTTAGCAGCAGCAGCAGCATGGTGATCATCATAAAAAAGTTGGCTTAAAAGTCAACATCAAAAAACCTAATATCATAGCATCTGGTCCTATCACTTCATGGCAAATAGATGGGGAAACAATGGAAACAGTGACAGAATTTATTTTGGGGGGCTCTAAAATCACTGCAGATGGTGACTGCAGCCATGAAATTAAAAGACGCTTACTCCTTGGAAGAAAAGCTATGACCAACCTAGACCGCATATTAAAAAGCAGAGACATTACTTTGCCAACAAAGGTCCATTTGGTCAAAGTTATGATTTTTCCAGTAGTCACGTATGGATGTGAGAGTTGGACTATAAAGAAAGTTGATCGCTGAAGAATTGATGCTTTTGAGCTGTGGTGTTGGAGAGTCCCTTAGACTGCACGGAGATCCAACCAGTCCATCCTAAAGGAAATCAATCCTGAATATTCATTGGAAGGACTGATGAAGCTGAAATTCCAATAATTTGGCCACCTGATATGAAGAACTGACTCATTTGAAAAGACCCTGATGCTGGGAAAGATTGAAGGCAGGAGGAGAAGGAGACAACAGAGGATAAGATGATGGTTAGATGACATCACTGACTCAATGGACATGAGTTTGAGCAAGCTCTGGGAGTTGGTGATGGACAGGGAAGCCTGGCATGCTGCAGTCCATAGGGTCAAAAAGAGTTGGCCACAACTGAAACATTGAATTGTTAGTGATCATCCTTGTCCTTTGTGTTCTTTTAGGCAGATAGAGGGAAGGTCAAATTGTTGCCTTGAGTCTTTCTCTGAGTTCTGATTGTTTTCAGCTAAAATAATCTGCATGCTAGAGACATTTTGGGGTGGCAGATTTTGTTCTCCTACAGTGTTCTATCTTCTCTGATTAAAACAGCTATTTGTTAAATTATTATTCCTAAGCAGAAAATACTACTTACAGTTTGCAAGAAAAGCCAATTTTCTATATTAAAAATATCACTAAACCTCATCAAAATTTGATTTTGAATATGTAATTATTTTCAACACTTCAGAGTTCCACATATTAAGAAAACATTTGTAATTAATTTTTTAAAAAGATTCTTCTTTTTAAACTGAAACTTGCAGACTATTCCTCTGCAATATTTACATTTTTAAAAATGAATAAGCTGATGGCTCCTTTGGTAAAGAATCCACTGGCTACGCAGGAGACACAGGAGTTGCAGGTTCAATCCCTGGGTCAGGAGGATCCCCTGGAGATAGAAATGGCAACCTCGCCAGTATTCTTACCTATAAAATCCCATGGTCTGAGGGGCTTGGCAGATTATAGTCCTTAGAATCACAGAGTTGGACACAACCAAGCACACGCACACAGTCAACATCCTACAGAAACCTGAAAGCATATTTATTCAATGCAGAGTTTCTGCAATGACTGGTATAAGTAGATTCAGACTCATCTCACATGCTAGTAAAGTTATGCTCAAAATTCTCCAAGCCAGGCTTCAGCAATATGTGAACCGTGAACTTCCTGATGTTCAAGCTGGTTTTAGAAAAGGCAGAGGAACCAGAGATCAAATTGCCAACATCCGCTGGATCATCGAAAAAGCAAGAGAGTTCCAGAAAAACATCTATTTCTGCTTTATTGACTATGCCAAAGCCTTTGACTGTGTAGATCACAAGAAACTGTGGAAAATTCTGAAAGAGATGGGAATAACAGACCACCTGATCTGTCTCTTGAGAAATCTGTATGTAGGTCAGGAAGCAACAGTTAGAACTGGTCATGGAACAACAGACTGGTTCCAAATAGGAAAAGGAGTACGTCAAGGCTGTATATTGTCTCCATGTTTATTTAACTTATATGCAGAGTACATCATGAGAAATGCTGGATTGGAAGAAACACAAACTGGAATCAAGATTGCTGGGAGAAATATCAATAACCTCAGATATGCAGATGACACCACCCTTATGACAGAAAGTGAAGAGGAACTCAAAAGCCTCTTGATGAAAGTGAAAGTGGAGAGTGAAAAGGTTGACTTAAACCTCAACATTCAGAAAACGAAGATCATGGCATCTGGTCCCATCACTACATGGGAAATAGATGGGCAAACAGGGGAAACAGTGTCAGACTTTATTTTTCTGGGCTCCAAAATCACTGCAGATGGTGACTGCAGTCATGAAATTAAAAGACGCTTACTCCTTGGAAGGAAAGTTATGACCAACCTAGATAGCATATTCAAAAGCAGAGACATCACTTTGCCAGCAAAGGTTCGCCTAGTCAAGGCTATGGTCTTTCCTGTGGTCATGTATGGATGTGAGAGCTGGACTGTGAAGAAGGCTGAGCACCGAAGAATTGATGCTTTTGAACTGTGGTGTTGGAGAAGACTCCTGAGAGTCCCTTGGACTGCAAGGAGATCCAACCAGTCCATTCTGAAGGAGATGAGCCCTGGGATTTCTTTGGAAGGAATGATGCTAAAGCTGAAACTCCAGTATTTTGGCCACCTTATGCGAAGAGTTGACTCATTGGAGAAGACTCTGATGCTGGGAGGGATTGAGGGCAGGAGGAGAAGAGGATGAGATGGCTGGATGACATCACTGACTCGATGGATGTGAGTCTGAGTGACCTCCGGGAGTTGGTGATGGACAGGGAGGCCTGGCATGCTGCAGTTCATGGGGGTCGCAAAGAGTCGGACACAACTGAGTGACTGATCTGATCTGATCTTAAAGGTCATCCTAAATGTAATGATGAAGAGTTATACAGCTTTACCAGGATTAACATTCCCCAGTATTTGATTTAGGATAGGAATCAAATCTAATTTAAAGTTTGGTAAGGAAAATCTGGCTACTGTAGAGGAATAAACAAATACTTAAATGAGACTGAATCCCACGGCATCCTTTATTCTCAATGACACTGAGCACAACAAGGTATTGTCTACTCTCCATGTTTCCACTTTCATTTGTGATGAACATGGCATGGGGAGAGAACTACACTGAGGGTCAAAAGGTAAATTTTGGCCTCAACACCAATTGAAACTTTCTAGTTTTGCTTAGTCTTATGTTGTTTCTTTGAAAAGTATGTAGTAGCTCCAGGCAACACAATCCCAATTGTTCTCTAAAGTGTTAACTAGTTTCATATTGAACATTGTAAATTATAAACCAACATAAACTTTATATAAATAAATCTGTTGAATCTTCTGACTGCCATAGGTTGATGGAAGAATCTAAATAATGTTGATGCCACTTACTTGAAATTTCAAATTAATATGTAGTAACACAAAAATTATATTAAATCCTTATTATCTGAATTCTATGCCAAAGTTTCTGATAATTTCTGAAGATAGCTCTCAGGATGCTGCTTTTAAGCTGCTAAATTGTTGTTATAATATAAATTTTTATTAAACCTGGGAAAGTTTTAGTGAGGTAAGCACTCTCCAGAAATACTGTAGATGAGAAAAAAAAAAAAAAAAGGTGAGATACTACCCTGATGGCTTATTGAGTGCAGTATAAGTAAATTAATCATCCTTGCTGTGTCTGACATGATAAAGTTGTTTGGCACAAATAAGGACATATATAAAATTGATGGGCAATTTCTTTGGAATTACAATTGAGATGGGATGAGCTGCCAAGATTCCTTTTATGAAGCAATTTCACAAGCATTCTCTTGGGCTGAGAGTCTTGTCAGATAATGTTAAAGTCAGGTTTTTTTAAAACATGCATACCCAGGGTACACACCAGCTGAAATCAGACAGGAAGTGTCAAAATCTAACCCTAATTATCCAGAACAGAATCAATTCAAGTAATTCAGAAAGACTTCTGGGGTGGGAATTAGGAACCTTGATTTATTAAATTAGCTAGAGCTATATCATTCACTGGGGATCTTCGCTAGTTCCTCAAGCCTTCTTGGGCTCTATTCTCTCATTTATGAAATACAGACTCTGGTGTAAGTCAGTGGTTTTCCACCTCACAGTCTGCTATCAATTGAATTACGTGTCCCTCAAAATCATATAATATATATAAGGCTTCACTGGTGGCTCAGCTGGTAGAGAATCTGCCCAAAATGTGGGAGACCTGAGTTCAGTCCCTCAGGTCGGGAAGACCCCTGGAGAAAGAAACAGCTATCCACTCTAGCATTCTGGCCTGAGGAATTTCATGAACTGCATACATAATTCATGGGGCTGCAGAATTGGACATGATGACTTAAAGCTCAACATTCAGAAAACGAAGATCATGGCATCTGGTCCCATCACTTCATGGGAAATAGATGGGGAAATAGTGGAAAAAGTGTCATACTTTATTTTGGGGGGCTCCAAAATCACTGCAGTCACCACTGCAGCCATGAAATTAAAAGACTCTTACTTCTTGGAAGTTATGACCAACCTAGACAGCATATTCAAAAGCAGAGACATTACTTTGCAACAAAGGTCCGTCTAGTCAAGGCAATGATTTTTCCAGTGGTCATGTATGGATGTGAGAGTTGGACTGTGAAGAAAGCTGAGTGCAAAGAATTGATGCTTTTGAACTGTGGTGTTGGAGAAGACTCTTGAGAGTCCCTTGGACTGCAAGGAGATCCAACCAGTCCATTCTGAAGGAGATCAGCCCTGGGTGTTCTTTGGAAGGACTGATGCTAAAGCTGAAACTTCAGTACTTTGGCCACCTCATGCGAAGAGTTGACTCATTGGAAAAGACTCTGATGCTGGGAGGGATTGGGGGCAGGGGGAGAAGGGGACAACAGAGGATGAGATGGCTGGATGGCATCACTGACTCGATGGACATGAGTTTGAGTGAACTCAAGGAGTTGGTGATGAATAGGGAGGCCTGGCGTGCTGCGATTCATGGGGTCGCAAAGAGTTGGACACGACTGAGTGACTGAACTGAACTGAACTGAGCGATTTTCACTTTCACCTTCTTTCATATATGTATATTAAGTGCTAACCCTCATTACCTCAAAATGTGATCTTATTTGGAAATAGGGTCTTTGCAGATGTAATTAACTATGGTTTGGATGAAATCATAGTGGAGTAGGGTGGCCAACATAATTAGTTTAAATTTGAAAAGTCACTGAAAAATTGGACAGTTAATTAGGTATTGAGAAGAGACATGTCAGTAACATGCCAGTTCCACTTTGGTAAGTTAAGATCAAATTTTATAAAAAAGCATGATTAGCTATTCTATATAGATAGTACAAATTTTAAAATGTGTTTTGGGGATTAGACTTATTTTAACTACTAAATAATCACAGGTCATGTTATATAAATAATTTTTATTGAAGAAAAGTCCTACCCAATTTAGGCAAAGATAGAACTATACTGTTGTAGGCTGAATATTGGTCTCCAAAGTTATCCAAGTTCTAAAATTTAAAGCTTGTGAATCTTATTGCATGGCAATTGAGATTTTGCAGATAGGATTAAATTAAAGATCTTGCAGAAGTTTAGCTTGGCTTATCTGATGGGCTTTAATGTAACTACCAATGTTCTTATAAAAGTATTGAAGAGGGAGATTTAACTATAGAAGAGATATAGAAAATATGATGATTGCACAAGAGGCTGGTGTGATGCCAGAAAGAGGTTATGAACCTGAGAATGCAGAATCCTCCAGAAGCCAGAAAAAGGGAAAAATCAGATTCTCTTCTCCAAGCCTCCTGAAGCAACCAGCTGACATGCTAACTTTAGTCCAGTGAAACTGACTTCAGTCTTCTGACCTCCAAAATTGTAAGATAATAAATTGGTGTTGCTTTAAGCTACTTTAAGTTGCAACAGCAAAAGGAAAGTAATAAATACAACATTTTTCACATTCTTCTCTCTTAATTAGCATTCTTTTCTCATTCTGTGTAATTCCCTCTCAGTCTAAGACAATCTAGGCAGTCTTCAACTAGTTAACACCAATTTTTTTTTAACCCAATGGACTGCTTAAGAATGAATGATTCATTGATAGATAAGGTGGCATTTCTTTTCTGTTTTACTGTGAAGGAAACAGTTTTCCACTTATTGAAACCAACGTGGGAGGGCAGATACATATTGCACATGTCAGGTATTATGTACAATGAATAAGCACCATGAATAAGAAATATGGGAGTTATTGATACATCCAGTATAGGTGACACACTACTACTATTAGAGCTGTCATTTAGGTGGTTTTGTGGGGGCCTTTCAAATCACACTACCTATATTTGGTGTTGTAAACAGATGCTTTACATCTGTTCAAAGCATAAACAGATGCTTTAAAATTCTCTGAACATTTTGAAATACATAAATTGCAATAATAGTGTTCATTCTCTTTTCCAACCTAAAATTGAAAATCTCTTGCATTTTAAGAGATCTCAATACATTTGAAATCAGTAAAAAACACAGGTCATCCACCTGGTGATTGTCATTAATTAGAGTCAAATTATGAATAAAGACATAAAATCTCCCAAAATAAAAAGCTATTTTCTGGCTTGACTCATTCTTGGTGAAATGGCCACTGTAGCACTTAATTCTAAGAAAGGATAAAAGGATATTCATTTTCTTTGAGGAATTCAAGGTCATGCTATAATGTTGTGAAGTTTTTTTTTTTAATCAGAAGAAGACTTTTATTCTATTATTATAATAATATCACCATATTATGCTAGTAAAGAGACCAAAATGTTAAAGGAAAAAAGAACAGATCAAATGAATAAAAATTGATGATAAAGAGAAAGTTTAAAAAATAGGGAGAGGAAAAAAGATACATTCCTTACAGAGAAAAACATAATAATTGCAAACTTCTTGGGAACAAAACAAGTCAAAAGTCAATGGAACAATATTCTTAAATGATAAAACTATACCACACAAACTCAACAAATCTCTAAAGGATTCATTAATCTTTTGAAGGGAAAAATAATGTGAAAATTCAAACATATTTATTCAAGCAGTATATGCATTTCTTTTAGATGAACATGTAACATTCACAGGAAATATAGACTAGTTCATGGAACAAATCTCAAAGTCAGACCAAAATAGAATCAAATTATAACCTATAACAAAAAATTACCTGGAAAATCTTCAAACATTTGGAGACTGAATAAGCACTTGTAAGAAAGCCCAAGGATCAAAGTAGAAATCACTAAAGATACAAAAAAATATGCTGAATTGGACAATATTGAAACACAAAATATCAAAATTGTAAGATGAAACTAACACACTGATTAGAGGGAAATTTATAATTCAGAATATTTACATTGGGAACAATAAAGTTCTAAATTTTTCATCTATGTGTCTTCCATGTGAAACTAGAAAAGGAAGAGCAAATAAAACATTAGTTAGTAGAAGAATGTAAATAATAACACTAAAATGGAAATCATTAAAATAGTAGACAAAAGACAAAAAACAATGAAACTAAAAGCTGTTTTTAATAAGATCAATAATATGATATATATCTATCTAGTCTAAGAAAAATAAAATAGAGAAGATCCAAATGACCATATCAAGATTAAAATCAGAACATCATCCTAAATTATAAGGATAACAAGAGAATATTAGAGAATATTAAAAACAACTTCATGATAATGTAAAATAACAAAAAACAGTCAAAAGAAGCAAGGAACACAAAATATAAGTAACAAAGAATACTGGGAACAAGGAATATGTATTTAAACCCAAGGTGATCACTGGCCTAGAGCCAGACATCCTGAAATGTGAAGTCAAGTGGGCCTTAGAAAGCATCACTACGACCAAAGCTAGTGGAGGTGATGGAATTCCAGTGGAGCTATTCCAAATCCTGAAAGATGATGCTGTGAAAGTGCTGCACTCAATATGCCAGCAAATTTGGAAAACTCAGCAGTGGCCACAGGATTGGAAAAGGTCAGTTTTCATCCCAATCCCAAAGAAAGGCAATGCCAAAAAATGCTCAAACTACCGCACAATTGCACTCATCTCACACGCTAGTAAAGTAATGCTCAAAATTCTCCAAGCCAGGCTTCAGCAATATGTGAACCGTGAACTTCCTGATGTTCAAGCTGGTTTTAGAAAAGGCAGAGGAACCAGAGATCAAATTGCCAACATCCGCTGGATCATCGAAAAAGCAAGAGAGTTCCAGAAAAACGTCTATTTCTGCTTTATTGACTATGCCAAAGCCTTTGACTGTGTAGATCACAAGAAACTGTGGAAAATTCTGAAAGAGATGGGAATAACAGACCACCTGATCTGTTTCTTGAGAAATCTGTATGCAGGTCAGGAAGCAACAGTTAGAACTGGTCATGGAACAACAGACTGGTTCCAAATAGGAAAAGGAGTACGTCAAGGCTGTATATTGTCTCCATGTTTATTTAACTTATATGCAGAGTATATCATGAGAAATGCTGGATTGGAAGAACCACAAGCTGGAATCAAGATTGCTGGGAGAAATATCAATAACCTCAGATATGCAGATGACACCACCCTTATGGCAGAAAGTGAAGAGGAACTAAAAAGCCTCTTGATGAAAGTGAAAGTGGAGAGTGAAAAGGTTGGCTTAAAGCTCAACACTCAGAAAACGAAGATCATGGCATCTGGTCCCATCACTACATGGGAAATAGATGGGCAAACAGTGGAAACAGTGTCAGACTTTGTTTTTCTGGGCTCCAAAATCACTGCAGATGGTGACTGCAGCCATGAAATTAAAAGACGCTTACTCCTTGGAAGGAAAGTTATGACCAACCTAGATAGCATATTCAAAAGCAGAGACATCACTTTGCCAACAAAGGTTCGCCTAGTCAAGGCTATGGTCTTTCCTGTGGTCATGTATGGATGTGAGAGCTGGTCTGTGAAGAAGGCTGAGCACCGAAGAATTGATGCTTTTGAACTGTGGTGTTGGAGAAGACTCTTGAGAGTCCCTTGGACTGCAAGGAGATCCAACCAGTGCATTCTGAAGGAGATCAACCCTGGGATTTCTTTGGAAGGAATGATGGTAAAGCTGAAACTCCAGTATTTTGGCCACCTCATGCGAAGAGTTGACTCATTGGAGAAGACTCTGATGCTGGGAGGGATTGGGGGCAGGAGGAGAAGGGGGACGACAGAGGATGAGATGGCTGGATGGCATCACTAACTCGATGAATGTGAGTCTGAGTGACCTCCGGGAGTGGGTGATGGACAGGGAGGCCTGGAGTGCTGCGGTTCATGGGGTCGCAAAGAGTCGGACACGACTGAGCGACTGATCTGATCTGATCTGATCTGATATACTTAAACCCAAACATATAAAGAATTTTCATTTAACAAATTTGTTCTAATTCACTGAGATTTGATCATCCTATAAGAAATAGAAAAATTTCTGGAAAGACTCCATTACTAAAATTTACTGAAGTATATATATAAATATTAAGGACCTATAAATATTTTAAAGATATTGAATTACAATGAAAGACTTTGGCATCAAGTTAACTCCAAACTCATAGCTTAACTAGAAATTTCTGCTAAATATTTTCACCAAAGATAATACTAATCCTACCAAAATTTTTTTCAGAAAAAAAGTAGAGAGAACACTTTCTAACTAATTTTAATAGGCCAGCATTACTCAAATGTCAAAATCAGACAAAAATACTACAAAAAGAGAAAATTTTAAACTAACTTATTCATAAATATAGATTAAAATATCCTTAGCAAAATAATAGCAAATTGAACCCAGCCATGTGGAACTAATCTTAGCAATGAAAGGTCAGCTTGACATTAGAAAACCAAATCAATTTAACACATTAACAGAATATGTGATAAAAATAATATGATAATTTTGATTGACGAGGAGAAAGTATTTATCAAAATTATAAAGTTATTTATGATAAAAAGTCTCAGAAAACTGGAGAAACAAGTGACATCAACCAAGATAAAAACAATGAACATCTACTTAATGATAATGGAGCAGGAAATGGCAACCCACTTCAGTATTCTGGCCTGGAAAATTCTATGGACAGGGCACCTGGTGGCTGCAGTACATGGGGTCACTGAGAGTCAGACACAGCCAAGTACACACATATGCACTTAATGATAAAACACTGAAAAATTTTCTCTCTCTGTCTGGGAGTAAGGCAATATTTGTATATCCATTTGAATACAAATATCAAAGAAAAATACTTTATTTCAGATGGATATACAAATTGTATATTTGTTTGAAATTGAAAAAACAACATTGATCTTTACCTCTTGTAGATCCCTTCCCCACAAAAATTTTAAATCATATAAGAGTATAGTAAATAAAACTGTAAAACTTCTATTAGAAAACACAGGATATTATTTTTGCAAAATCAGGTTAATTTGTTAAATAGGGTGAAAACTATAAAGGATAAAGTAATGTTAAACTGAATATCAAAATTTTAATTTCTGCTTAATAAGGCCAATATTAAAAATTAAGATCCAGGAATTAATAATATTTATTTAAGTAGAAAGTTTGAATATATATATATATACACACACACACACGTATGTGCTTATATATATATATGCTTTATATTCTACCACTCAGAAATTGGAAAGAAAGCAACCCAATTAAAATAGGTCAAAATTACAATCAAGGGATATAATGAGGATATTTTTACAGTGATTCAATTGTTCTACATATTGCTTCTAGTATTGATTACACAACTGTATGCCTTCAAAATTCATTGAACACTATAGCAAAGCAATTACATTTTACTATATATAAATTCATCAATATTTTTGAATAGATACTTCAAAAAGAGATATATAAGTCAATAAGTACATGAAAAGATGTTCAACACAATTACAATTAGGGCAATGGGAGTTAAAGTCCCTATATACCTACTATAATGGCTAAAATTAAAAGGACTAAAAGCACCTAGTGTCAAGAATGTTGCGAAGCAACTGGAATCTGCATTCACTGCTGTTTAAAATATAAATGGTGCAACTACTTTAGAAAACAGAAAGTGTCACATAGAATTGAGTATACAATTACCACGTTACATAGTAATTCAATGCATGGGTATTTACTCAAGAGAATAAAATAGATTAAAACTATGTTCATAGAAATTCTTATACTTAAGCATAGCACCTTTATTTATATTGACCCCAAAACTGGAAACAACTCAATGTCCACAGACTAATGATTTGATAAACAATTTCTGATATATCCATATAATAGTACACAACTCAGCAACCAAAAGAAACAAGCTACTGTAAAAGCACAACATGTTTGATTTGCTAAAACACACTCATAGATGCCAGATGCAACGGAGCCTATATTGTAAAATTTCATTTGTGTGTTAGACCAGAACTGGAGAAATTAATTTGTGGTGATACAAAGCAAATTAGCGACTGCAGGTAGAGAAGCAGGTAACAGGATGAGATGGTTGGATGGCATCACTGACTCAATGGACATGAGTTTGAGCAAGCTCCAGGAGATGGTGAAGGTCAGGGAAGCCTGACACACTGCAGTCCATGGGGTCACAAAGAGTTGGGCACGACTGAGTGACTGAACAACAACATCTGGAGGCCAGTGGTGGAGGAGCAAAGTATGAAGTGGCCTTTGAGGGATAGCAGAGGGCACAGGAAAACTCTCTGGGGTGATAAAAATATCCTATAATGTACACTTTGTCTAAACTCTCTGCTTAAAACAAATATATTGTATGTATATTATATACCTTAATAATATTAATTAAAGTGACATTTTTGTTTTTAGCCTGCTTTATATGTTTAGATAGAAATATCTGTATAAATATGCAAAAGATAGAACCAAAATGCTATTTTAATCAATATTACTTCAGCAGTATATAATTTTTATTTCCAATGCAGAAAAATTAACTAGATTTTTACATTTAATGATACTGAAACTTTGCTTCTAAGCTTGTTAATTTAATTTTCAGTATTTCCATAAAGGGAATTTTGAACAGCTTCAGTCCCTTTTATACCACTTTTCCCTCTCTCATCTTCTCTAGCAAATAGGATGATGTTTAACCAAAATGCTCTCTACAGTAGCTCCAGCATATGGTCATTCGAGACTAAAGTGTGATTGAGTATGAGGCTTTAAAATCTTTCACTGGATAAAATATCACAAGTAAGTTCTGTTATAAGCAAGTTCATATATAAAATGGGATACAGAGAGTTTTTCATGTGTCAATATTATTGTCTCAAAGGAAAACCAAATACAAAGACCTCTAAAGTCCCCAGGAAATCTTGTAGACTGCTTTGTTTTGAGCAGTACATGCTGTGATCTTTTAACCTGTTTCCATGGACTTAATCTTTCCCAACCTTCAACTTATTGAGTTGAAGCTGTATTGAAACTGGATGAAAATCAGTGCCACCTGACAACTAAAAAGCTGTTAAGAAAAAAGAGGTATGGCAATGGAGCAGGGTGATGACAGCCAGACAGTCATATGTCAAGTGTATTTAAGTGTTTGTTTTTTAAGATTGAAGCTTGCTATAGGCGTCTGCACTAGCACAGGTACTGGGACACATTTGTTCAATTTCTAATTGTGTTTTTAGAAACTATACTACCATTGGAAAAAAATATGTCCTAGATTTAGTGACTAAAGAGCAAAAAAAAAAAAAAAAAAAACAGAAAGAAAGAAAAGTCAGGATTGTGTTTATTTGGGGGCATTGTGTGTATACATAATTTTTAAACATTATGGAGATAATCTTAGATATCAACCCTTATATGAGAAATGTAAAAAAGAAGAAATGTTACAAGATGATTTATAAAAGCATTACTAATAATATTAAAAAGAAATGGAAAAATCTAAATGTCCACTAGACATTTAGTTTAAATCAGCTACATTTACTGATATGGAGAGTTTGTAAGATATAACAAAGATTGAAAAAGATTAAGAAGAATAATTACATTATAATGAATTAAAAAAAATACCAAGCCTTACTAAACAATACTCACAGATATATATATGATACAAAACTATAAAGACAGTACTAAATTCATTTATGAAAATTATAACCAATTAATTTATTACAGTTTTTATTAACACTGGTAAAGTAGAAAATGAGACTTCAATGATTTTATGCAAATAAATGAAGATGACCTAAATGACCTTGCTATAGAAAGAAAGTCAGACACCATTACTTGCATTTGACAGAGACTCAAAGGAAGACAGAGGAGTGGGAAAGATGTATAGTAGATAAAAAAGAGAGATGGATTCAAGCATGCCCTGAATGGAAATTGTTGGCATGAGAAGCTGGAGGAAAGCTAACTAAAATTTGGACATAATACATGTAATTGTTTAGGGGAGTATATATGATTTTTTCCAGTTGGTCTTACATTGGATGTAGAAGCATAAATTAGGGAAACTGTTGGTTATTCATCAAGTCCTGGCCGTTTGGGACCACTTGCTTCAGAGGTTACTGCCTGTCTTCTTGGGCTGGTTGCTACAGATAACGATTTGGCTTTGTGGGCTGCCTGCTAAAGCTAATTGGTTAGAGTTCTATTTTTATATATAATCTGACCATCATCCATTCATCTATTCAGTCTATCAATTTGTAAGGCTTTATTCCTTAAGGAAGACTCACACTATTGATATAAGTTAAAATGTAATTCCATGTACAAATACTTAAAAGTGGCAAGAAGTATAAATTTATATTAATAAAAATATAAAATTAAGATATTATAATCATGTATATTTTGCTATTTCTTCACATTTGTTGAAGGTTATCACTATATGCTTCTATATATAAGCATGATTCCTAAATTAAAACTCTACATGTGCTTCCAAAATGTTGATTCTTAAAACATACAACTCAAGATAGCTCTGACACACTATTATGGGACTACAAATGAAATTTTATTAAGATATGTTTTCATAACTGAGCACTGAAATAGGAGCTGAACAATGCAAGTCATGTATTATATTTATCAACATTATTTATTTTCTATTAATATTTTATCTTCAATATTTCAATTTATGGGAAAGAAATGCATGATAAAAAATATTTTATCTCTGTTAAGGCAAATGATCCTTCTGCTTCTCAGCTAGTAGAGTATGGGTGTTAATACATAGTATTTTTCATGAAAAGAGAAACAGAGACAATTCTTGTGTTAGAAATGCTACTTTCATGGGCCAAAGTTATCTACTTGTAAAATTGGTGTTTCCTTGAAAGAAGTCATTTTATCAAGCTGAGGAACAAGTTTAACTTCATATCTGGTAGAACATTACAGCCCATTTTGATTTCTTACTTGATTTCATTTTGATGTTGCAAACTTTCCTTAGAGAAGAAATAGCAGGGATTGTTGTTGAGGAAATCATTATATTTTACAGAGGAGCTGACTGATTTGAGGAAGGAGCATAAGGATTTACTAATGGTCTGGCTTTTATTTATTTATTATTTATTTCGTATAAGCTATCTCTGAGACTTGATATGATAGAAAAGGTAACTGTGGTTGATTGCTACTAGGATTTTGTAAAGTTTCATTGGTTCAATTTTTAGGGGGATAGTGCTCTAGTTATCCAAATGGCATTAACAGGAATTGAAAATGACTTCCTTTCCACTCACTTAGCTTCAAAAATCAGGTCAGGTTGTTCTGTAAATGAAAACTTAACTGAAGCAGTTTCTCTCATCCTCTTCTTTGGCTAAATCAGGATCTAGACTTCAAAGCTAAAAATGTAGTCTTTTCAGGAGCAATACAATCAATGCAGACAAAAGTAAAACTCACAGATCAGCCTCTTCAAACTTTGAAACTAAGATTAAAAGACTCATTTAAATTTCATGGGCAGTGAAATGTCATGTTAATCATAGAAATTTGACCCACAGGTACAACCTTCTCTGACATATTTGTTTTAAGAGCAGTGGGCTTAGCCATGCAAGCATTAAACTGAGATAACCTGAATGAATTTTGTTTTAATAAAGACTATATAGATAATGCAGGTCCACGCTAAAGTTACAACATATCTTCATGAATATGCATCCTTTATGGGTTAAGTGTTGGCCAGTAAAAATCTTCTAAAATCTATTTTAAGGAACAATTTACATTCTTCTGCACCATTGCTGAGGACTTGTCTTGTAAATCTAAAGACTGACTACATTTCTGTTTTATCCCTCATGTAGAAAAAAGAGAGTTTTTTTTTTAATTAATATGTTGATCATATTTTTTTTAATTTCAGGAAAACATGAGAAATAATATTTTAAAAATGCCCACATCCTTAAAACCTCAAGTTTAGTATGGAAAACAAATTTATAAATTCACAGTTCATAACCTATATGCCACAGATTTCTAAATGGTGCCCTGGAGTTTAGAGCCCCACAGATAACAACATAAGCAACTCTACTAGAATTGATTAATGGGCTTCCCTGGTGGCTCAGAGGTTAAATCATCTGTCTGCAATACAGGAGACCTGGGTTCGATCCCTGGGTTGGGAAGATCCCCTGGAGAAGGAAATGGCAACCCACTCCAGTATTCTTGCCTGGAGAATCCCGTGGACAAAGGAGCCTCGTGGGCTACAGTCCACGGGGTCTCAAAGAGTCGGACACGACTGAGCGACTTCACTTTCACTTTCATTTTCTGTAGGGAAACCAACCTTTAACATGAATTTAGAATTATGAAAATGAGCACAATAGACAAAGAAGAGGGAGGGAAAAAAAGAACCTTTAGGCGAGGCAGGAGAATGGTCTAGAAAGTGTGAAAGGACACAGTGTATTTTAGGAAGTTCAGTTAGGCTGGGACATAGAAGCTATCGCTGAAGATATTTCATGATGGACTTTCCCTGACAAGACAAAGAATCTGAACACTGGCTTTAGGCAATAAGCAGTCAGTAAACATGACCATATTTAGAAATTATCTATTTGCCTTTTAAAAGATAATTGACAGCAGTTCTATGAGCTACAAGTGGAGAATGAGGTATGAGAAGGAGAAACAAGTGGCAGGAAGTTGGTAATGAGGCTGTTTCAGGATGAATAATCTAATTCAAAAGCCTATTAAATAGAGAGGAAGTGAAGAATCCAGCCTTCATTTCCAAAGTAGCAATCAATGATTGATTAGTCATAATTGGGAAAGACAAAACTGAAGATTAAGATACCAGTTTAGGTTAAGGGCAGTGGTACAACTTATCAAGCTCAGGAATATTATAGGAGAAGCAGATTGAGGAGGCTGGGATAGAGAATGAAAGTAGAAATAAGTGAGATCTTTGTACCAGTGGTGATTTTGAAATTCCTAAAGGATGCTCATTAGACATACAGGTTTTTGGGTCTTGACCCTTAAACCCATAAAATCAATAGCTGATGTTCTATCAGTTGAGGAGCTCACCCAGGAACAGTATAAAAAATGAGAAATAAAACCCTAAGGAACTATGTAGCATTTGAAGGGGTATGAAGAAAGAGGATTCAAAGAGGAGCACTAAGAAAGTGCCATACAATTGTACATTGTTGCTGGTGATGAAAGTGTTCTAAAAACCAAAAGAGATCATTTCCAAAAATTCAGTCAACTCTGTCAAATGACAACACATGTATTATAAGGCCACCATGTTAATACTTTCATGGATGATTTGTTAATTTTTTGTTATCTTTTCAAACAAACAGGTGAAGATCATGTACTTAATTAAATGCTATTACTTTGAAAATACCTTTTTCCTTTATCTTGCACGCATAAAGAAATGAATGTTGCATTTAACATTTTTGTTTCTTTTTGTTTTTAATTTAGCTCTTTGGATTGTATTTGACTGAGTGACAGAATATTTTAAAAAATGGTTTAATCACTCAAAGATTCAATTTCTCATGTTAAAAAAACAAATACAGCCCTCTTTGGGCTCCTACCTTAGCTTTGTAGCCTCTTGAGTCTGTCTCTTTCATCTAAGAGCCTACTTCACCTTCTTACCATGTGGCATCCATTCTAAGGGTCATGGTGACTGCTGAATCTCTGGTATCACATCTGAATTTCCAGTCTAATAAAGGAAAAAGAGAAAAGAAGAGATGGGTAAAAATGTCCCTGTCATTTGAGTCAGATCCTCTGAAAGAACCTTCCCGGAATTCCTTCCCAACACTTAAGATTTCTGGACCACATCTAGGTTTAACAGAGATTGGAAATGTAGCATTCATTTCTAGCAACAATAGACCAAGAAAAAACCTAGGAGTCTGCTAAATAGAAAGGAATGTTTTATAGGTTATTAGCTATCTTTGTCATGAGTTCCTAATATATGGAAGGGTTTGGCTGATTAAAAAAAAAATATATATATATATATATTTAAAAATTTAAATGTGGTCCCTTCTTTTCATTAATAGTCCATAGAAAAATCATATAAAACACAATATGAAAAACAGTAATTTTTGCCATTAAGAAGGTAGTATTAAGTAAAATGGGTTATAGTGGAGAATGTAATCCCTGATGGAATCCAAATTTTCCAGGTTGCTAAGACTGGGGAAGGACACAAGGGAATGGAAAACTCATGGGCAGAAAAAAATGATATATTTTGGTTAAAGCACCCAAAATAGTATGGGGAGAATAACACTGGGCCTTAGAAATTCAAACAGCAAATTCAAACCAACACTTAAAACTTAAAAATATTTACTTATAAAGAGAAGGTCAGGCACTTAGGAACATGGAAACTTCTAGGTCCTAAGTATCAATTACTGAGCAATGTTACATGAAAGCTACCGCCCCAAACTGCAAGACAAATTCTTTAGATTCTGTAGTAAAGGTGTGAATGTCACCTACATGCAATTTGTTAATTTTTAAGAAATTCTCATGCTTCTTTAATGGAATGAATTTCTATCAATATTGTATAAAAGAAGAGAAAGAAGTTTACTGTTTTATATATCTTCAAATATTCGGTTTAGGGAAGTTTAATATTTGAAAAGGGAAAAATACAAAATGTATTTTTGGTGTATATTAAATTTTATCCCAAATGAAGATATGAAATGTGTGTTTAGAAAAATTTAATACACCTGATTGAAATGACTGATATTCAATCAAGAGAGACTTTTGTACAATGTGCAATTTGGTTTTCTGAATTATTTTTTTAGAGACATTTGCCCTTTCATAACTGTTGCTATCTTAAGAATTATATTAAGTTATTGGTTTTTTTGATGTTATTTCATGTATTATGTATTTTGAGCAGATAATTAAACTAGCATTTAGATTTTTCTTTATCTTGCTTAACCTTACAACCCTCTGTAATAGATACCATTATGAATAAAATTTTATGGACAAGAAAATGCAAACATTGTTATAGCCATTCCCTTCAAGGAAAAAGGAGAGATCACTTTCTACATCTGGTAATTATTAGCTATTTTTAAACCCTGTAAACTCACCACATAGACAGCATCAGAGTATTATATGAATATGAAAGTTATCTCTTTGCCTATGTTCTCCTCTAGGAGTTTTATAGTTTCTGGTCTTATGTTTAGATCTTTAATCCATTTTGAATTTATTTTTGTGTATGGTGTTAGAAAGTGTTCTAGTTTCATTCTTTTACAAGTGGTTGACCAGTAAAACTCCTAGAGGAGAACATAGGCAAAACACTCTCCGACATACATCACAGCAGGATCCTCTATGACCCACCTCCCAGAATATTGGAAATAAAAATAAACAAATGGGACCTAATTAAACTTAAAAGTTTCTGCACAACAAAGGAAACTATCAGATCAGATCAGATCAGTTGCTCAGTCGTGTCCGACTCTTTGCGACCCCATGAACTGCAGCACGCCAGGCCTCCCTGTCCATCACCAGCTCCCGGAGGTCACTCAGACTCATATCCATCGAGTCAGTGATGCCATCCAGCCATCTCATCCTCTGTCGTCCCCTTCTCCTCCTGCCCCCAATCCCTCCCAGCATCAGAGTCTTCTCCAATGAGTCAACTCTTTGCATGAGGTGCCCAAAATACTGGAGTTTCAGCGTTAGCATCATTCCTTCTAGAGAAATTCCAGGGCTGATCTCCTTCAGAATGGACTGGTTGGATCTCCTTGCAGTCCAAGGGACTCTCAAGAGTCTTCTCCAACACCACAGTTCAAAAGCATCAATTCTTCGGCGCTCAGCCTTCTTCACAGCAAGGTGAAAAGACAGCCTTCAGAATGGAAGAAAATAATAGCAAATGAAGCAACAGACAAACAACTAATTTCAAAAATATACAAGCAACTCCTACAGCTCAATTCCAGAAAAATAAATGACCCAATCAAAAAATGGGCCAAAGAACTAAATAGACACTTCTCCAAAGAAGACATACATGGCTAACAAACACATGAAAAGATGTTCAACATCACTCATTGTCAGAGAAATGTAAATCAAAACCACAATGAGGTACCATTTCACACCAGTCAGAATGGCTGCGATCCAAAAGTCTACAAGCAATAAATGCTGGAGAGGGTGTGGAGAAAAGGGAACCCTCTTATACTGTCGGTGGGAATGCAAACTAGTACAGCCACTATGGAGAACAGTGTGGAGATTCCTTAAAAAACTGGAAATAGAACTGCTTTATGATCCAGCAATCCCACTGCTGGGCATACACACTGAGAAAACCAGAATTGAAAGAGACACATGTACCCCAATGTTCATCACAGCACTGTTTATAATAGCCAGGATATGGAAGCAACCTAGATGTCCATCAGCAGATGAATGGATAAGAAAGCAGTGATACATATACACAATGGAGTATTACTCAGCCATCAAAAAGAGTACATTTGAATCAGTTCTAATGAGGTGGATGAAACTGGAGCCTATTATACAGAGTGAAGTAGGCCAGAAAGAAAAACACCAATACAGTATACTAACGCATATATATGGAATTTAAAAAGATGGTAACAATAACCCTGTATGCGAGACAGCAAAAGAGAACTGATGTATAGAACAGTCTTTTGGACTCTGGGAGAGGGAGAGGGTGGGATGATTTGGGAGAATGGCATTGAAACATGTATAATATCATATATGAAATGAGTCGCCAGTCCAGGTTCGATGCACGATACTGGATGCTTGGGGCTGGTGCACTGGGACGACCCAGAGGGATGGTATGGGGAGGGAGGAGGGAGGAGGGTTCAGGTTGGGGAACACATGTATACCTGTGGCAGATTCATTTTGATATATGCCAAAACCAATACAATATTGTAAAGTTAAATAAAATAAAATTTAAAAAAATATAAACAATATAAAAAAAAAGAAAGTTATCTCTTTCTGTGGATTAGTTGTATTTCTAAAACCAATTTCAATAATTTTTTCCATATCCCACCCCCTCCAAAAAAAATGAAATCAACATGCCCTTTTAAACCTCAGAGTTAAAAACAGTACTTTCCAAACTGGTTTATGGAGTCCTAACTCCTTGCTCCCATGTGCCTTTCTCCTAGAATGCTTTGCCTGTTTGGGCATCCCTCTTTTATGTGGTAGAAAGAGTCCTGAGACTCTGCTTATAAAGCAGCACACATTGAATACAATAGGCTGTTTTTATCAATGATACATGAGCAGCTTCCAAGAAATTGATGTCAAATCTAGAGAATGAAGATACATATAATATTCACAATTGAACTGATCAACATCTTGAGACACCTGCAAGTAAAGATGAAGAAAAAACACAATCAAAAGAGATTAAAAAAAAGAAAAAGTCACTTTCATTAACAAAGCCTTTTAGGAACAACTCTTAGTCTCTAAGAGGTTGTGGGCACTTTATCTATAGCTGCCAATTCTACTTTCTTGCTTTCTTTTTTGATTCTTTTACAAATCCAGGGAGCTCTAATGCTTCAAAGAAAATTGTCTTATTGGCCTTAGGTGTGATATGGCAGGAGAGTCAACAATAGATCTTTATCCTCCCACTGTTGGGACCATTAAAACTTCAAAATCAAAACTGCTTTAAATAGAACACATCAATTTTCAAGATATATTTCAAGTGTGTTGGAACATTATTGAAAGGAGTTACCTTAAACCAGGGTATGCTAAAAGAGTACATTTTTTTTAATCTCCATCCCAAGAATGTTAGTTAATTAAGAACTTGAAAGGCAGCTAGGTGCAGAAAATGATTTTAGACTTAAAGCATGAGCATGGGTCAGACAGGTGTGCAAACAGATTTTTGCTTAACTGAGTATTGTATGCACTTGAACCCTTTCCAGGTCTGGAGCTTGATAAAGTGCAAATGACACTTTGCATGACAATTAAGAGGATTAAAATAGGTCATGGACAAAGAAAGTTGATTACATTGATTCTCTATGAATAATACTTATTGTGCTTGTTTAAAGTGCTATATTATTGTGGTAACGCTAGATAAATTTTGAAAACTACTCAGGATACTTCAAATAAGCATCTATGTACTCTTTTACCCTGTGCCAGGCTTTGTATTACCTCCTAGAATTCCAGAGAAAATGAAGACTCAACCCCTAATTTGAAAAGTATCCACTCTAGTGGATAAGCAAATATATAAACAGATTGTTTACCATAATTTGGTAATTTGGACCCCTATACCTAAAATGTCATTTTTTTTATCTAGTTATTTTCATTTTTTTATTGTATTTATTTTTGTTGTTGTTTAGTCACTAAGTTGTGTCTGATGCCTTGTGACCCCATGAACTACAGCACACCAGGCTTCCCTGTCTTTCATCATCTCTCAGAGTTTGCTCAAACTCATGACAATTGAGGAGGTAACTCCATCCATCCATCTCATCCTCTATCATCCCCTTTTCCTCCTGTCCTCAATCTTTCCCAGAATCAGGGTCTTTTCCAATAAACCAGCTCTTTGCATCAGGTGGCCAAAGTATTGGAGTTTCAGCTTCAGTATCAGCCCTTCCAATGAATATTCAGAGTTGATTTCCTTTGACTGGTTTGATCTTCTTACTGTTTAAGGGACTCCCAAGAGTCTTCTCCAGCAACACAGTTTGAAAGCAGCAATTCTTCAGTGCTCAGCCTTCTTTCTTGTCCAATTCTCACATCCTTACATGACTGCTGGAAAAACCACATCTTTGACTATATGGATCTTTGTTGGCAAAGTGATGTCTCTGTTTTTTAATATGCTGTCTAGGATTGTCATAGCTTTTCTTCCAAGGAGCAAACGTCTTCTAATTCCATGGCTGCAGTTACCATCCACAGTGATTTTTGAGCCCAAGAAAATAAAACCTGCCATTGTTCCCATTTTTTCCATCTATTTACCATGAAGTGATCGGATTGGATGCCATGATCTTAGTTTTTTGACTATTGAGTTTTAAGCTAGCTCTTTCACTCTCCTCTTTCACCTTCATCAAGAGGCTCTTTGCTTTCTGCGGTTAGAGTAGTAACATCTACGTATCTGAGGTTGGTGATATTTCTCCTGGCAATCTTGATTCCAGCCTGTGATTCATCCAGTTCTGCATTTTGCATGATGTAGTCTGCATAGAAGTTAAATAAGCAGAGTGAAAATATACAGCCTTGATGTACTCCTTTCCCAATTTTGGAACCAGTCCATTGTTTCATATCCAGTTTTAGCTGCTGCTTTCTGACTTGCACACATGTTTCTCAGGAGGCAATTTTTTTTTTTTTAAATAATTTGATTATGATGTGTCTGAGCATTGTTTTCTTAGAATTTATCCTGTTCGGGGAAGATTTTCAATTTCTTGAGTCTGTATATTGTGTATATTTATATATTTTGTCGAATTTGATGTTTTCAATTGTTATTTCTTCACATATTTTTTTCTCCTGCATTTGGAACAGCAATTATCTACTTGTTGGCTTTTAAAAATTCTCCTACAAGTTACTGAAGATCTGTCCATTAAAAAAAAAAAAAAACAACACAATTTTCCCCTTTATAAATGTGATGATTTCTATTGCTATAATGTCAAACCTACTGTTTTTTTTTTTTTTTTTTGGTTTTGTTTTTGACTTTTCAGAGATTCTAGGAATAAGAACTATAAATCTGTGGGGGACTTTGGTAACAGCTTTTAGAGATATAATTCACATATTATGATGCAACTTATCCATTTAAAGCATAGAATAAATATTTTCGTTGTGCAACAATTACTTCATCAATTGTAGAAGATTTTATCATTCCAAAAAAAAGTCATATGTGCAGCCAGCACAGCAGGTAGGGATCGAAAGTGATCGATGCACAGTTTGGGAAAAATAAACTAGAGACAGAATTAAAGTTTTAAAGATGGGACTAGGGGACTCAAGACCTCTTGGATCAAGAGCCCTGTTCCTTGGAGCCACATCACTTTTATTTAGTGTCTTGGCAGGAAGAAAGTATCTGTTGTGTTACAATGAAGTCAGTCTCCTGTGTCCTCGGTCATATCTCCATTTTATTGACTACTTTAAACTATCTTTGCTATTTTCTTGGACAAGGGCTATCCCTTAGCTGGAGGTCATAGACTGGCATATGCCTTGGAAAAACATCTTAGTATGTGCACAAGCAGTGTTCTGAACTTGTGCTGATCCAGCTTTCCAAGGTCCACATTATGTTTTTCCTTACTTTAGCAGGACATGACAACCTGAACTGATCAACCCGATGTACTTTTATTTGAATTATGCTGTTTGTCATGTTTTGCTTTTATTATTTTCCCATGGTGATTTCTCATGGCTTAGCCAGAGCAACAGGTGGGGAGAAACCTTGGAAGAATATTGGCCAGATCAGATCAGATCAGATCAGTCGCTCAGTCGTGTCCGACTCTTTGCGACCCCATGAACCGCAGCACGCCAGGCCTCCCTGTCCATCACCAGCTCCCGGAGGTCACTCAGACTCACACCCATCAAGTCAGTGATGCCATCCAGCCATCTCATCCTCTGTCGTCCCCTTCTCCTCCTGCCCTCAATCCCTCCCAGCATCAGAGTCTTCTCCAATGAGTCAACTCTTCGCATGAGGTGGCCAAAATACTGGAGTTTCAGCTTTAGCATCATTTCTTCCAAAGAAATCCCAGGGCTGATCTCCTTCAGAATGGACTGGTTGGATCTCCTTGCAGTCCAGGGGACTCTCAAGAGTCTTCTCCAACACCACAGTTCAAAAGCATCAATTCTTCAGCGCTCAGCCTTCTTCACAGTCCAGCTCTCACATCCATACAAGACCACAGGGAAGACCATAGCCTTGACTAGGCGAACCTTTGTTGGTAAAGTAATGTCTCTGATTTTGAATATGCTATCTAGGTTGGTCATAACTTTCCTTCCAAGGAGTAAGCATCTTTTAATTTCATGGCTGCCATCACCATCTGCAGTGATTTTGGAGCCCAGAAAAACAAAGTCTGACACTGTTTCCACTGTTTTCCCTTCTATTTCCCATGCAGTGATGGGACCAGATGCCATGATCTTCGTTTTCTGAATGTTGAGCTTTAAGCCAACCTTTTCACTCTCCACTTTCACTTTCATCAAGAGGCTTTTTAGCCCCTCTTCACTTTCTGCCATAAGAGTGGTGTCATCTGCATATCTGAGGTTATTGATATTTCTCCCGGCAATCTTGATTCCAGCTTGTGTTTCTTCCAATCCAGCATTTCTCATGATATACTCTGCATATAAGTTAAATAAACATGGTGACAATATGCAGCCTTGATGTACTCCTTTTCCTATTTGGAACCAGTCTGTTGTTCCATGACCAGTTCTAATTGTTGCTTCCTGACCTGCATACAGATTTCTTAAGAGGCAGATCAGGTGGTAGATCTTTGACTGTGTAGATCACAGTAAACTATGTAATATTGGCCAGACATACACAAAAATATCAGAATATACTGCTGCTGCTGCTGCTGCTGCTAAGTCGCTTTAGTCGTGTCCAACTCTGTGTGACCCCAGAGACAGCAGCCCATCAGGCTCCCCCGTCCTGTTCCAGGGAGCCCAAAAATATGGAGGGAAAGATTGAAGGCAGGAGGAGAAGATTGGATGGCATCACTGACTTGATAGATACGAGTTTGAGTAAGCTCCGGGAGTTGGTGAAAGATAGGGAAGCCTGGCATGCTGCAGTCCTGCAGTCAATGGTTTCGCAAAGAGTCAGACAAGACTGAATGACTGAACTGAAATGAATCTTGCTTGATTTCTAGGCTGAAATATCAGCCGCATATAGGTCTCTTAGAAAGAGAGTGAAAGTTGCTCAGTGCTGTCTGACTCTTTGCGACCCCATGGAGTGTATAGTCCGTGGAATTCTCCAGGCCAGAACACTGGAGACTTTCCCTTCTCCAGGAGATCTTCCCAATCTGGGGATTGAACCCACGTTTCCCGCGTTGCAGGTGGATTCTTTACCAGCTGAGCCACAAGGGAAGCCCAAGAATACGGGAGTGGTTAAGCTATCCCTTCTCCAGGGGATCTTCCCAACCCAGGAATCGAACTGGGGTCTCCTGCATTGAGGGAAGCCCATATGCCTCTTAAGGCAGCTTTTAAAAGCCGAGGAACAAAAGTAAGTGAAGGCAGGCTATTGGAGCTTTTACACACCATTGAGAAACATTGCTCATGGTTCCCTTCTTCCTTATTTAGATTTATGAACATGGGAGAAGGTAGATAATAAATTAGACAAGCTTCTTTGCAAGGGAATGCCCTTGCCTGTACCTATCTGGTCAATTTGGACACTGATAAAATCTATTTTAGAACCTCTTCAGACGCAGAAAGCTCAGAAGGGAGTAAAGATGAAGGTGAAACCCCCATCAAAGGGAGAACCTGAATTTGCAAAGCCTGAGGGGATAGAACAAAAAACGCAGGAGACTATTAAAGCTACAGGCCTTCTGCACCTTTGTTTGGGGAAGACAAATTTCCTTTGCCTCCTCTTCCTCCCTCTCCTGGCTTAACCACTAGAGAGGCTTAAGCTTTTCCTTCCTTACAACAGGCAGCAGTTCTGTCACTTCTCCAGAAAGGCATTTGTCGGACTCGGCAGGAGGGTGACTTGGATGCTATGACTATGGCATTTCCAGTGACGATACATGAACGGATAGCTCCTGGGACAGATCCTAATAATCCTAAAGGGGTATATTAGGCTGTACACAAACAAGTTCCCTTCAAAATACTGAAGGAACTTAAGGAAGCTGTTCAGAATTATGGAGTAAATTCTCCTTTTACCTTGGGAATAGGGCAAGAACTAGCTGAGGGTTCCCATTTAACTATGGTGGCTCATGGCTTAGCCAGAGCAACAGGCAGCTGACTATTAAGCCCTGCAGTCATATCCTTTAGCCCCAGTTTTATCTCTCAAGTATCCTCTGTGCCCCATCCCTGGGTAATGACCACTAAGCAAATGTCTATTTCCATTGAGTTGCCTATTCTGGATATTTTACATAATATATGTGATCTTATATTGTTTTCAAGGTTTATCCCTCATAGCATGTACAAGGATCAAGATTCATCCCTTTTGTGGTATCTATCTTATTTTATGTTTATGTAGCACATTTTAATTATCTATTCATTAGTTGATGGGCACTATTCTATGTGTGCTGCATTTCTCAGATATTTATTGACAGTAAGATTCCTGGGTTTTATTATACATTTCCATTTGGTGGCATCCTTGGAAGAAACAGGCTGTCTATTTCATTTTATCTTTTTGTGCACACACTGGGTGGTATGGGGTTGTATAGAAATGTTTGTCATATAAAGGAAAATCACAAGGGAGAACACAGGCGTAGGCCATATATGATTGTTGTTCAAGCCAGAGCACTTCCTCTTGAGTTTTTTATTCTCACCACATTTGGAAAAACTCTGCTATAGGTCAGCACTAAAACAAGATGTGACTGTAAGTCATGTAAGACCAAATACTATATGATTCCACTTATTAGATATTCAAATAGTGAAAGTCACTCAGTTGTGTTTGACTCTTTATAACCCATGGACTATACAATCTCTGGAATTCTCCAGGCCAGAAGACTGGAGTGGGCAGCCTTTCCTTCTCTGGGGATTTTCCCAACCCAGGGACCAAACCCAGGTCTCCCACATTGTAGGCAGATTCTTTACCAGCTGAGCCACAAGGGAAGCCTAAAAATACTGGAGTGGGTAGTCTACCCCTTCACCAGTGGATCTTCTGGATCCAATAATCAAACTGGGGTCTCCTGAATTCAGGCGGATTCTTTACCAGCTGAGCCACAAGAGAAGCCATATTAGGTATCTAAAATATTCAAATTCATGGAATCAAAGAGTAGAATGGTAGTCACCCCTTCCATTTTCCCCACATCCTCAATCTAGACTTAAAGGATCTAACTTTCCCTCTCTTATTCAGTTCTGAAATAATATGTACATATTCTACATTGTTTAGAGAACATAGAAGCCTGTAGAAAAGATTCCAATTGTTTTTTTTTTTTCTCATTCTTATCAGAAAAGGAATATAAAGTCTCAAAAGATAAATTACAATTTTGTCAAAACAGTTAAGTATTTATAGATTGACTTATCTAAGGAGAGAAAAGCACTCTCTCCTAACAGACTAAAAACTATTTAAACTTATCACATACCCTGCACACACACACACACACACACACACACACACACACACACAATTGTTACCCCTTACTCCAAAAATTATACTTTCTTTACCACCAACAATCTTCTGAAAATATTGGAAGGACAAATGTGCTGTGCTGTGCTCAGTCTCTTCAGTCATGTCTGGCTCTTTTCAACCCTATGGACTGTAGCTTGTCAGGCTCCTCTGTCCATGGGATTCTCCAGGCAAGAATACTGGAGTGGGTTGCCAGGCCCTTATCCAGGGGATTTTACCAACCCAGGGATTGAACCTGCGTCTCCTGCATCTCCTGCATTGCAGGCAGATTCTTTACCCACTGAGGGACCTGGAAAGGACCGATAGCATACTTAAATTCAAACCAGTAAAATTTTCAGAAGGCCTTGAGTTCTCTTGGCCAAAGATACTAGTAGTATATTTTAAAGCCATTTGAACCATGGTTAAAAGGACATGTCAGTTTTCTATTTATGAATTGGCAACTGGAAAGCCACTCCTTTAGGGAAGTTATCTTTGATACTAGACTCTGCCCTACTGCATGCAGACATGGCAAAACATTGAAAGGAGTTCATGTACTATATCCCTGTACTATACACATTAAGGCTGCCTTACCACATATTTCTAAACTGACTCTTCATGATTGTCAACTAGGAGATTTCATCTGTTGGAGGAGAGATCAGAGAAAATATGCTCTTGAACCTTATGAAGAGAGATTTTATCAGATATTGTAAAGAACAAATATAGAAGGTAAACTCCAGGGAATTAAACCTTGAGTTTGTATTTCACAGCTAAGAAGAAATTTAAATTTCTTCACACCTGGAAGTCTATTCCAGTGGGGAACCTCAAACTGAAAATTGGCAGAGATCCCCGAGAAGCAGCTGATCTTTAACAGAAGACAGCTCATCCAAGGTCTTTGGAATAAGTGATCGACTTCAAATAGTAAACAGCTTCTTCCCAAGGATGTGACCAACACTCATATCTAATTCCTTTTTCTCTTTGATATGCATAATCATAACTATTCTCATTTCCTGTGGATCCCTGGAGTGACCCTTTTCCCCTTTTCTTCCCTCCTTGCTGTAATTGTTAATTGAGAACATTCTCATTCTCATGCCACTGCCTTCAGTCCTGCTGACAGCTGAACTTGCCATCTATCATAAGGCCCTACTAATTAAATAAAAATCTCTGGGCTATGCTGGACTCATCAAATGAGACCACCAGGAAGGAATTACAGGCAATTGCATTTCTATTTTCACTTAACATGTACAAGCAATGTTAAACTAATCAAACCATTGTTTTGTTAGTCTCTCTCTTCCAGAGAAAGAACAAACTATTACAATCTATTGATTAGACCAGAGGCATTTCTAAATTTGATTCAACAACCTTCAGAGAACAACAGGCAAATACTTGTCATCTAGAAAAAAACTAATGGAAGTCTATATATGTAACCCAGCTAATGTAAGATCTTTGTTCCAATTTTGCATTGTGCACATCTCATTTTCCCCTGTTTCTCCACAGGGCTCTACCAGATACTTTTTTTTTTTTGAGGCCAGGGCACCAAAAAAAACCCATAATAACACCTCATGCCCATTAAGAATAATATTCCAAGACTTAACTAGTCACTAAGATCCTAATTTCATAAGTCACTAAGTCTAGAAATTGCAGTTCATATGTAGGCTCCATAATGAGGCTACCTCGATTATTCAGCCAGTTTACTTGGGGGAATGACTGACATTATTTATACAAAGAATCAGAGAAATGATCCCATTGGTAGTACTCATCCAAAGAGAAAAGGCTATAAGAAATTTATCACTAACTCTGCGAGATGTTATTGATGATATCATCTCTGCAAAATAAAAATTGCAAGGGTTTATAAAAATTACAAGTAGAAACAAATTTTAAAACTTTGAAAATAAAAAGTTTCAGTTCAGCTTGGTTCGGTCGCTCAGTCGTGTCCGACTCTTGGCAACTCCATGAATCGTAGCACGTCAGGCCTCCCTGTCCATCACCAACTCCTGGAGTTCACTCAGACTTATGTCCATCGAGTCAGTGATGCCATCCAGCCATCTCATCCTCTGTCGTCCCCTTCTCTTCTTGCCCCCAATCCCTCCCAGCATCAGAGTCTTTTCCAATGAGTCAGCTCTTCACATGAGGTGACCAAAGTACTGGAGTTTCAGCTCTAGCATCAGTCCTTCCAATGAACACCTGCAAGTCCCTGCTTGCAGTTCAAGGGACTTTCAAGAGTCTTCTCCAACACCACAGTTCAAAAGCATCAACTCTTCAGGTGCTCAGCTTTCTTCACAGTCCAACTCTCACATCCATACATGACTAAAACAGCTATGGTCAAAACAATAGCCTTGAGGTTATGCTGTATGGAAAATGGTATATCTAATATGGAAAGAGGTAATGAAGGTTGCTAATTAGCTGATCTGAAAATCAGAGTTTATTCTGTATTCCAACTGGATCCATAATCATAGTTCATCAATAAAAGTTAGAGGCATACTAATATTCAGTTGCTTATTACTTTTTTTATTTATTTCTCCTTTTACCGTTTCTCCCAAAAAAGAAAGGCAAAGAACAGTTGGGACCCCGTTTGGTCGTATGTAAAAACTGAAAATTACTTATAAAAAAGTATACTAAAAAGCATATCGATGGGGGCTTCCCACAACATAAAAACAAAAGAGGGGTGTCCATCACCAACTCCTGGAGATTGTTCAAACTCTTGTCCATTGAGTTGGGGATGCCATCCAACCATCTTATCCTCTGTCATCCACTTCTCCTCCTGCCTTCAATCTTTCACAGCCAGTCAGAGTCTTTTCAAATGAGTCAGTTCTTCCCATCAGGTGGCCAAAGTATTGGTGTTTCAGCTTCAGCATCCTTCCAATGAATATTCAGGACTGCTTTCCTTTAAAATGGACTGGTTGGAATTTCTTGCTGTCCAAGGGACTCTCAAGAGTCTTCTCCAACACCACAGTTCAAAATAATCAATTCTGCAGCTCTCTGCTTTATTTATATTCCATACATGACTACTGGAAAGACCATAGCTTTGACTAGACAGACCTTTGTTGGCAAAGTAATGTCTCTGCTTTTTAATATGCTGTCTAGGTTGGTCATAACTTTTCTTCCAAGGAGCAAGCGTCTTTTAATTTCATGGCTGCAGTCACCATCTGCAATGATTTTGGAGCCCTCAAAAATAAAGTCTCTCATTGTTTCCAAGAGTCCTTTAAATGTGGAAGATGGAAACAGAAGCATTACCATCAAAGTAAATGCAAGAAAGACCTGATTGGCTGTTACAGCCTTTGGAGATGGAAAGGGGCATAAGCTGAGGGATGAGGGTAGCCTCCACGGACTTGAAAGACAATAAAATAGGTTATCCTACAAAGTCTCCAGAAAAGCTCAACCAACATCTTGATTTTAGCTCAGACTTTCCAACCTGCAAATCTGTAAGATAACCCACATGGAATTGCTTTAAGCCACTAGGTTTATGGTAATTTGTTATGATCAGTAATAGGAAATTAATACATGACCTGTCTACTAGATATGCATGATCTTTGGCAAATTACTCAGCTTTCTATTTCCCCAAATGTAATATAAGATAAGAACATTATCCCATTTGTCTTCCAGGAAAACTGAAATAATGTACATAAAGCACTTTGCCTAGTGTTGGTGTTATATATATATATATATATATATAGTAGGAAGCAGCAGAAGCAGTAGCATTATCTTTATTTTCTTCATTATTGAACATTCTGTAAATTAAATGTTATATTGATAAAAGAAGACAAATTTAAATTTTTTTCAGTCTATCTTATTAGACATGAGTTAGGTTCTACGCAAAAGTAGTGGCAGTGGGGTTGGTGAGAAAAGGATGATCTGTGAAGCATTTCAAGGAAGAATCAAAGATTTTTGGTGGTAAGAAAGGAATAGCAATGGAAAGGGAAGGCTTTTATCTTCAGTCTTGAGTGACTGAATATATTTCACAAATGGCAAAATGGTTTAGTAAATCATGTCACACTCTGATACATGAGAACCTATATAATTTAAGCTGAGAGCCATGAGAGGCTATTTCAAATGCACAGTCTTTTTCTACTTTGTTAAAGTATATTAAAGACACTAAATAACCCATTAAGCTGTAAGAAAAATTGATCCAGTGTCAGATAAACCCTGATATCCATTGCACATACTCTATAAGACAAGACCTTCAATAGCATCTTCAAATCTACCCAGTAACTCCATTAACAACTTTTTCTCTCCAGTAGCCTAACCCCTGTCCACCAACTTTAATAAAATGCTTATCCCCACACTGATCACGCTGCCTTCTACAACTATCGGGTGCCTGAATCTTCTACTCTTTCCCAAATAGTTTCCTTTTGGACTTCCCTGGTGGCTCAGATAGTAAAAGTGTCTGCCTACTAGAAGACCCAGGTTTGATCCCTGGGTCAGGAAGATCCCCTGGTGAAGGAAATGGCAACCCATTACAGTACTCTTGCCTTGAAAATCCCATGGAAGGAGAAGCCTGGCAGGCTACAGGCCATGGGGTCACAAAGAGTCAGACATGACTGAGCGACTTTACTCTCACCTTCATAGCTTCCTTTTTAAGCTTGGATTTGAACAACAGAGTTTCTGTGTTGCTATGGATTCTGGACATATATCATTTTGTCCACTCTTGAACCTAAACCTCTCCTTTCCATCAACAGTTTACCTAAGTAAACATTTTCCTTTACCTTGTTTCCTTATTAATAGACAAATGCTTATATATTGAGAACATATCTGGAGTCTTGCTGAAATTAGTCCTTGGACTTCTGCTGATTTTAATCTGTACCAATGATATAGAGAAAGAAACTGACTGTGAACTAGTTGGAATTATTAATCAGCCAAAATTGCAGGGGAGAAGAGAAGTAGAGGAAGCTGCAACCACACACAGGTGGGATTCAATATGCCCTGTAGCTAAGTGGGTATGTGGTAAACAAAACATAAAAGGGAACCTCATGAAGAGCTCTGTGCACTGGGCCTCAATGATTAAGAAATAAGTAATGCCATTCAGTTGAGATGCAAAAAGTTTGGGGCATAATTATGGATCAGTCACTCCAAAATGGTATGAACTGTGTGAAGCTTCAAAGAGACCAGAAAAATATGTAAGACCCACTTATCTGGCTCACTTGGAAACAGTTTTGGATTTCAGTTTAACTTTCATAAAAAATACTACTGAGGAAAGATATAGAAATATGATATAAGGATTTGCTGTCAGACTCACTAATAAATTGGAGTGTGTGTGTGTGCATGCATGTGTATGTTCAGAGTCAAGTTTACCATTTTGTAAATTTTGAGATTATATATATATATATATATACACACGCACCCATGTAACTAGTACTTGTGTGTATTTGTGTGTGTGTATATATATATATATATATATATGTAAAATATGCATAGCCATCAACCTAGAAAGTGTTCTTGAGGCCCCTTAAAAGCAATTTCCCTTTTTCCATAGGCAACCATAGTTCTTATTTCTACCACTATAGACTAGTAAGGAACATTCCAAAATTTCATATATAAAGAATCCTACAGTATACACTCTGTGTTTGGCCACTTACACTTAGTTTTAGGCTTCTGAGATGCATCTACACTGTTGGGTTTATTAGTATTTCATATCACAATTTGTCCATTTCCTGATTTATGGACACTTAGACTCTTTCCTGTTTGTGGTTATTGTTTAATAAAATGAAAACATTATATGAACTTTCTTGCACAAGTCTTATTTCCTTAAGGACTTATATTTTCAGTTATCTTACAATTGGGCTGGTACACATGTAGCACTATAAAAAACAAGAGAGGGACTTCCCCAGTGGTCCAGTGGCGAAGGCTCTGTGCTCCCGCTGCAGGAGGCTTGGGTTCCCCCAGTCAGGGAACTAGATCCCATGCCACAACTAAGAGTTGGCATACCGCAGCTAAAGATCTTGCATGCAACAACTAAAAGACTCCCATGCTGCAAAAAAGATCGAAAATACCGCATGTCACAAGACCTAGCATGTCACACACCCAAATCTGTACAATAAATAATATACGTTAAAAACACAGAACAAAAAGTTGGCCAAGTAATTGTATTAATTTATATTCCTACAGAGGATGAGATGGCTGGATGGCATCACTGACTTGATGGGTGTGAGTCTGGGTGACCTCCGGGAGCTGGTGATGGACAGGGAGGCCTGGCGTGCTGCAGTTCATGGGGTCGCAAAGAGTCGGACACGACTGAGCGACTGATCTGATCTGATGAGCAAAGATAGAGTTCCAACTAATCCATGTCCTTGCCAACATTTTGTGCTGCAAGTTTTTGTATTTTTTAACTACTCTGACTTGATGTAAAATGATTTCTAATTTAAAAATGATTTTTCATTTTAAAATTTAATTGTATATCTATGGGGACTCCCTGGTGGCTCAGAGGGTAAAGCATCTGCCTGCAATGAGGGAGATCCAGGTTTGATCCCTGGGTTGGGAAGATCTCCTGGAGAAGGAAATGGCAACCCACTCCAGTACTCTTGCCTATAAAATTACATGGACGGAGGAACCTGGTGGGCTACAGTCCTTGGGGTCACAAAGAGTGAGACACAACTGAGCAACTTCACTAATGAAGACTAAACATGTTAAGCACCTTTCCCATGCTTTGCGGCAACAAGGCTTTTGATCAATATAATTATGTTGTCTTTACATTATTTATTAAAAGGGAGAGAAAACATATATGCAGTATTTAGATATAATTATTACAATTTTTTCTCATCTGCAATTTGCATTATGATATTTTTAACAATGTTTTTAGATAAGCAGGGGTTTTATGTCTAATGTAATTTTTTCCTTCTAAAAGTTCATTTTGTATTCTAAGAAATATTTGCCTATCCAAGGTCACAAAGATATTCTCTTATAAAGGTTTTCCATTACAAGATTTATATTTAATTTGTACTTATAACCATGATGTATCAGGAATTAATTTTTATGATATAATGGTTTTTTGTATTTCTCCCTTAAGTTTATTTAATATTTCCATTTACATCTGTTGAGCAGACTACCCTACCTCTTTCAATTAGTTTAGTACCCAGGAAAAAAAAAAAAAAAAATCAATCTCAATCAACAGGTACATGTTGGTCTATTTCTGAAGCCTCTATTCTATTCTATTCACCACTTTGTCTATCTTTGTACCAACAGTACACTGTATAAGTTTACCTTTGTTATGCTTTTGAATTGTGGTGTTGGAGAAGACTCTTGAGAGTCCCTTGGACAGCAAGATCAAAACAATCAATCCTAAAGGAAATAAGTCCTGAATATTCATTGGAAGGACTGATGCTGAAGCTGAAACTCCAATCCTTTGGCCACCTGATGAGAAAACTGACTCATTGTAAAAGACCCTGATGCTGGAAAGATTGAAGACATGAGGAGATGGAGATGACAGAGGATGAGATGGTTGGATGGCATCACCAACTCGATGGGCATGAGTTTGAGCAAGCTTGAGGAGTTGGTGATGGATTGGGAAGCCTGGCATGCTACAGTCCATGGCGTTGCACTGAAGTGTAAGCCCTTTAACTATAATATTATTTTCGAATTTGCATATAAAATTTTGTTTTATTTTTCCTTTGTTTTCTCTTTTATGTAAATTCTAGAAATAACTTGACAAGTTCTATTTTTTTAAAGACTGGATTTTTATTGAGATCATGTTGAATTCATAGATCAATTTATAGAGACCAGCATTTTAATATTCAGTCTTCCAGTCTATAAATGTAACTATTTACTTGTCTTCTTTAATTTCTTATAGTAATGATTTGTTGTAGTTTTCCATGTAGAAATTTCACATATTTAAAAACTTCATTTCTAAGTATTTTGTGTTTTATGATGCTAGTATAAATAGAATGTTTTAATTTTATTTTTAAAATTTTATTCTTGATATATAAGTTTCAGAACAAAGTACTATAAATTAGGTGACTTAAAACACCAGGAATATATTCTCTCACAGTTTTGGAGCCTAGAAGTCTGAGATCAAAGTGTAAATAGGGCCAGACTCCCTCTGAAGGCTCTAAGGAAAAACTCTTCCTTATCTCTTCAAGGTGGATGGGGACAGTGGGTATTCCTTGTTTGTGTGTGCTTAGTTGCTTAGCTGTGTCCAACTCTTTGCAACCCCATGAACTATAGTTCACCAGGCTACTCTGTCCATGGGGATTCTCCAGGCAAGAATACTGAAGCGGGTTGCCATGCCCTCCTGCAGGGGATCTTCCCAGGGATCAAACTCAGGTCTCCTGCATGGCAGGCAGATTCACCATCTGAGCCACCAGAGAAGCCCAACTCCAATCTCTGCCTCCATCTTTACATGGGCTCTTCTCTGTGTATCTTTATGCCCATTCATCTCCTTGGAAGGAAATTAATTGTAGGATTTAGAGTCTACAGTAATCCAATATGACCATCTCCTAACTACAAATGTTTTCATTCCAAATAAGGACATATTCTGAGGTCCTGAGTGGCATGAATTTGGGGTGAAGGACACCATTCAATACACTGCATTGAGTATATGGAAATATAATTTATTTTGTTTAATGAAATAGGGTCATACAACCTTGTTAATTCATTGATAAGATGCAGAAGTTGCTTTACAGATTTTTATGGTTTTCTTTTTATAGCTGTGTCTGGTCATCTGTGAGTAAAGACAGTGTTACATCGTTCTTTTTCTTGCTTTGTTGTTCTCAAGAAGACTTTCAATACAATGCTAAGTTGAAGTAATAAGCACCATCATTTCCTTTATGCAATTTTAGGTAGAGAGCATTACACATGATTTTTGTCATATTAGAAAAGAGTCTCTGTATTCTTACTTTGCTGAATTTTTTTAAAATGATGAATGTCTGTTGGATTTTGTCAAATGATTTCATTTAACACATTTATGATTATAATCATTATTTTTGCTTTACTTTGTTAATTAGGTAAAGTACATTGACTAATGTTTTTGTTATTAAAGCACCTTGCACTTCTAAGATAAATCCCACATGCTCTATTATGTTTTATCAGTTATTCTTTGCTGAATTCATTTTAATAATATTTTATTGAAGACTTTTCTGTTCTGCCCATGAGAAATGTTGGTCTATAATTTTATTTTATTGTCCAATTTGGGCTACTAGGGTTATGCAGGCCTTGAAAAACAAATTAAGAGATGTGTCCTCCTCTTCTATTTTCTGAAAGAGTTTGTATATGATTGGAATCACTGGCTCTTTGTTAATAAAGAAATTCACCAACAAGATTATATGTACCCAAACTTTTCACTGAGAGGTTTTTGATGATGAGTTCAATTACTTTAATAGACTTATTCAGATTTTATATTATTCTTTGTCAGTTTTTTCTCACATATAGTAATATACATGTTTCAATGCTATTCTTCCAATCATCCCACCCTTCCCTTCTCTCACAGAGTTCAAAAGTCTGTTCTTTACATCTGTATTTCTTTTGCAAGAAAAAGTGAGTCAGCTCTTAGCATCAGGTGCCCTAAGTATTGGAGTTCAGCATCAACATCAGTCCTTCCAATGAATATTCAGGACTGATTTCCTTTTGGATGGACTGGTTGGATCTCCTTGTAGTCCAAGGGACTCTCAAAGAGTCTTCTCCAACAACACAGTTCAAAAGCATTAATTCTTCAGCACTCAACTTTCTTTATAGTCCAACTCTCACATCCGTACATGACTACTGGGAAAACCATCACTAGATCTGATAGAGTGCCCCATGAACTATGGATGGAAGTTTGTGACATTGTACAGGAGGCAGTGATCAAGACCATCCCCCCAAAAAAAGAAATGCAAAAAAGCAAAAATGACTATCTGAGGAGGCCTTACAATATCTGTGAAAAGAATAGAAATGAAAAGCAAAGGAAAAAAGGAAAGATATACCCATTTGAATGCAGAGTCCTAAAAAATAGCCAGGAGAGATAAAAAAAGCCTTCCTCAGTGATCAGTGCAAAGAAATAGAGGAAGTCAAAAGAATGGGAAAGACTAGAAAGGAGTATGTCAAGGCTGTATATTGTCACCCTGCTTATTTAACTTATATGTAGAGTACATCATGAGAAACGCTGGGCTGGAGGAAGCACAAGCTGGAAATAAGATTGCCGGGAGAAATATCAATAATCTCAGATATGCAGATGACACTACTCTTACGGCAGGAAGTGAAGAAGAACTAAAGAGTTTCTTGATGAAAGTGAAAGAGGAGAGTGAAAAAGTTGGCTTAAAGCTCAACATTCAGAAAACAAATATCATGGCATCTGGTCCCATCACTTCATGGCAAATAGATGGGGAAACAGTGGCTGATTTTATTTTTCTGGGCTCCAAAATCACTGCAGATGTTGATTGCAGCCATGAAATTAAAAGACACTCCTTGGAAGGAAAGTTATGACCAACCCAGATAGCATATTAAAAAGCAGAGACATTACTTTGCCAACAAAGGTTCGTCTAGTCAAGGCTAGGCTATGGTTTTTCCAGTGGTCATGTATTGATGTGAGAGTTGGACTATAAAGAAAGCTGAGTGCCAAAGAATTGATGCTTTTGAACTGTGGTGTTGGAGAAGACTCTTGCAAGTCCCTTGCACTGCAAGGAGATCCAACCAGTCCATCCTAAAGGAGATCAGTCCTGGGTGTTCTTGGAAGGACTGATGTTGAAACTGAAACTCCAATACCTTGGTCACCTCATGCAAAGAGTTGACTCATTGGAAAAGACTCTGATGCTGGGAGGGATTGGGGGCAGGAGGAGAAGGGGAAAACAGAGGATGAGATGGTTAGATGCCATCACCAACTGGATGAACATGGGTTTGGGTGGACTCTGGGAGTTGGTGATGGACAGGGAGGCCTGGTGTGCTGTGCTTCATGGGGTCACAAAGAGTCGGATATGACTGAGCAACTGAACTGAACTGAAGAGATCTCTTCCTTTTTTGTTAGACTTCCCAGGTGGCGCTAGAGGTAAAGAACCCACCTGGCAATTCAGGAGACATAAGAGATCCAGATTCAATCCCTGAGTAGGGAAGATCCCCTAGAGGAGGGCATGTTAACCCACTCCAGTATTCTTGCCTGGAGAATCCCATGGACAGAGGAGCCTGGTGAGCTACAGTTCATGGGGGTCACAAAGAATCAGACATGACTGAGTGACTTAGCACATTCGTTTGTTAGAAGAACTTCTCTTGGTTGTGGTGTTGTTTTCTGAATTCTTTGTTCCCTTCTATAATTTCTCCAGGGTTAACTTTTAGGGAAGCAATGACTATCCATTCTAATTCTTATCCCAAGCAAGTATCAGATCTATCATTACATATCTTTATGCTAAAATTAGCACATTTCCTGTAGTATTAGTATAATAGTTATATAATAAGTCCTTTCCAGTGAGTTCCCTTTCATCTCATTCTCCAGTGAGATTTTTCAGGCTTTTTTCTAACTTTGCTGCTTTTCCTAGTCAATCCAAGCCTCCCTCAAGCTTAATGCATAGTTTCTAAGCTAGGTTTCATAAATTTTATACATATTATGCTTGCCTCACTGGTTTTATAGCACAAGATTTACTGTTTATTCCATTGGGCTTCTATGGAGGAACAAATTACTTTAGAGAAAATGTGATTTTGATCAATTAGGTCAATTGATTGCTCATGTTGAGTTTTGCAACAGAGGAAATTTGATATTTATTGTTAATTGTCGAAAATTGCAGTTAGGATTAGAGAATAAAATGTAGGTTCCGTGTGTTTGAGTATGTGTGTATGCGAAAGGGACAGTTTATTAAGACAACAAAACACATATCTGATGTTCCTTGAAATTAATTTATGGAAGGATAGTTGCTTCTAATATATTAACAACTTTGAGTGTCAGAGACTATATTTTTATTAGTTAATTGTGAAATTAATTGGCTGTAAAAAAGACCATGAAAGTGAAACTGTTAGTTGCTCAGTTGTGTCCGACTCTGTGAGACTCACTGGACTGTAACCTGCCAGGCTCCTCTGTCCATAGAGTTCTCCAGGCAAGGATACTGGAGTGGATTGCCATGCCCTTCTCCAGAGGATCTTTCTGACCCTGGAAATGAACCCGGGTCTCCTGCACTGCAGGCATTCTTTTACCATCTGAGCCACCCGGGAAGCTCCCTAAAAAGGCCATAGACTGAAAGTAATTTAACCTACTCAGACAGGTTAAGACAGAAAATTATTAATATATTTAGATGTTCCTTATATTCTTCTTAATCTTAAATCCTTACCTATCCTCTCTATGTTAAATGGTGTCTTAAATTTAGTGTCAATTATTTCCTGTGTTACTTTATAGTTTTCTACTTATTTCTATTCTGCTGCTGCTGCTAAGTCGCTTCAGTCGTGTCCGACTCTGTGTGACCCCATAGACAGCAGCCCACCAGGCTCCCCCATCCCTGGGATTTTCAAGGCAAGAACACTGGAGTGGGTTGCCATTTCCTTCTCCAATGCATGAAAGTGAAAAGTGAAAGTGAAGTTACTCAGTTGTGTCCAACACTCAGCGACCCCATGGACTGAAGCCTTCCAGGCTCCTCTGTCCATGGGATTTTCCAGGCAAGAGTACTGGAGTGGGGTACCATTGCCTTCTCCGACTTATTTCTATATCCCTAAGCAATATTTTGCAAGGAGATCCAACCAGTCCATTCTGAAGGAGATCAGGCCTGGGATTTCTTTGGAAGGAATGATGCTAAAGCTGAAACTCCAGTACTTTGGCCACCTCATGCGAAGAGTTGACTCATTGGAAAAGACTCTGATGGTGGGAGGGATTAGGGGCAGGAGGAGAAGGGGACGATAGAGGATAAGATGGCTGGACGGCATCACTGACTCAATGGACGTGAGTCTGAGTGAACTCCGGGAGTTGGTGAGGGACAGGGAGGCCTGGCATGCTGCAATTCATGGGGTCACAGAATCAGACATGACTGAGTGATTGAACTGAACTGAAGCAATATTTTCTTTTAGTTTTGATGCTTATAAAATTCAAATTCATGAAATCATATTGTAAGTATTCTTGTATGAGTTGCATCTTTAGCTCAATATTATGTTTTTAATAATTCATATCAATGCAACAGTTGCAGTTTTCTCATTTTTATTTAAGTAGACTGTTTTCATATATGAATATATTATTTATGTATCTATTCTGTTATTTATGAACATTGATTGCTGGCATTTTGTTAAAATGGACCATACTACTAAGTATTCCTCTATGTGTCTTCTATATAAACATAAGGGAAAACTCCTAGGTCATAAGTTATAATATCTTCATAGTCTACAGAAACAATTATTCCATGATTTTCTGTAATAACTTCTGATTTTCCAAGCCATCTCGTCTGTCTTTATTCTTAGTCTAGAATGACCCAGATGAATCATTAAAATAGAACTCATTCCTTATCACTCTTAATTATGAATGCTATTCCCAAATCAAAGTTCTATCAGGGAAAAGTACTGTATAATTAGACATGATTCTAAAGATCAATGCATGGCTAATTTGATCATTTTGGCATTCTTTACAGTAAATACGCTTCAGTGCTCAATTTATCCAATTAGAGCATTTGATTCTGATAAAATAGATAGCTAAATTAGATTTCCAAATATATCTAAATGCTTCAATCTCATTTATCTTCTGTGGACCCATAGACATCTAGTCTCTATAAGGCAGAACAGAAAGAATATTTTACATTTGTACACAATTATAATTTTTTATAGATTTTCACACTGAAGGAGGATAGCTGAAAGCAAGGAAGATAGCTGACAGCAAAGAGATTTTTTTACCTAGCTATCAGTTTCAGAGAGTTTATGGGGAAGAACAAGTTAGTTTTGCAAATTCATTAGGAGAGCTATAAACCTAACTTTTATCTCCTCATAACATGCTCAATCTATGTGTCTCTGAATATTAGTTGTATACCATATTAATACCATACTTCCTTCAAGTCGCTCAGTCATGTCTGACTCTTTGTGACCCCATACAGTCCATGGAATTCTCCAGCCCAGAATACTGGAGTGGGTAGCCTTTCCCTTCTCCAGGGGATCTTCCCAACCCAGGGACTGAAACCAGGTCTCCCTCATTTCAGGTGGATTCTTTACCAACTGAACCACAAGGGAAGCCCTTGCTTTCGGAGATATAACCAAAAAAAAAAAAAAGTGCTACGCTTTATGTCAGAGAGTGTTCTGCCTACGTTTTCCTCTAAGATTTTTATGGTTTCTACTCTTACATTTGGGTCTTTAATTCATTTTGAGTTTGTTTTTATATACTGTGTTGAATCTTAAAATGTCCTTGGGTATTATGGTCATGTTAACAGTACTAATTCTTTCAATCCATGAACATAATATGCTTTTCCATCTGTTTGTGTTTTCTTCAATGTTTTTTATCAGTGTCTTATAGTTTTACAAATACAAGTCCTTTACCGCTTTATGTAGGTTCATTCCTAGGTATTTTATTGTTTTTGTGTGATAGCAAATGTGATTGTTTCATTAGTTTATCTTCCTGATACTTTGTTGTTTGCGTAATGACATGCAATGGATTTCTGTATGTTAATTTTGTATCCAGCTGCTTTACTGAGTTAATTGATGAGCTCCAGTAGTTTTCTGGTAGTGTCTTCACAATTTTCTATGTATAGTATGTCATCAGCAACCCACTACAGTATTCTGCCAGGAGAATCCCCCACAGACAGAGGAGCCTGGCATTATATTCAACATATCAGATCAGAGATCAGATCAGATCAGTCGCTCAGTCATGTCCGACTCTTTGCGACCCCATGAACTGCAGCACGCCAGGCCTCCCTGTCCATCACCAGCTCCCGGAGGTCACCCAGACTCACACCTATCAAGTCAGTGATGCCATCCAGCCATCTCATCCTCTGTCGTCCCCTTCTCCTCCTGCCCTCAATCCCTCCCAGCATCAGAGTCTTCTCCAATGAGTCAACTCTTCGCATGAGGTGGCCAAAATACTGGAGTTTCAGCTTTAGCATCATTCCTTCCAAAGAAATTCCAGGATTGATCTCCTTCAGAATGGACCGGTTGGATCTTCTTGCAGTCCAAGGGACTCTCAAGAGTCTTCTCCAACACCACAGTTCAAAAGCATCAATTCTTCGGCGCTCAGCCTTCTTCACAGTCCAGCTCTCACATCCATACATGACCACAGGAAAGACCATAGCCTTGACTAGGCGAACCTTTGTTGGCAAAGTAATGTCTCTGCTTTTGAATATGCTATCTAGGTTGGTCATAACTTTCCTTCCAAGGAGTAAGCGTCTTTTAATTTCATGGCTGCAGTCACCATCTGCAGTGATTTTGGAGCCCAGAAAAATAAAGTCTGACACTGTTTCCACTGTTTCCCCATCTATTTCCCATGCAGTGATGGGACCAGATGCCATGATCTTCGTTTTCTGAATGTTGAGCTTTAAGCCAACCCTTTCACTCTCCACTTTCACTTTCATCAAGAGGCTTTTTAGCCCCTCTTCACTTTCTGCCATAAGAGTGGTATCATCTGCATATCTGAGGTTATTTATATTTCTCCCGGCAATCTTGATTCCAGCTTGTGTTTCTTCCAGTCCAGCATTTCTCATGATGTACTCTGCATATAAGTTAAATAAACATGGTGACAATATACAGCCTTGACGTACTCCTTTTCCTATTTGGAACCAGTCTGTTGTTCCATGTCCAGTTCTAACTGTTGCTTCCTGACCTGCATACAGATTTCTCAAGAGGCAGATCAGGTGGTCTGGTATTCCCATCTCTTTCAGAATTTTCCACAGTTTCTTGTGATCTACACAGTCAAAGGCTTTGGCATAGTCAATAAAGCAGAAATAGATGTTTTTCTGGAACTCTCTTGCTTTTTCCATGATCCAGCGGATGTTGGCAATTTGATCTCTGGTTCCTCTGCCTTTTCTAAATCCAGCTTGAACATCAGGAAGTTCACGGTTCACATATTGCTGAAGCCTGGCTTGGAGAATTTTGAGCATTACTTTAGTAGCGTGTGAGATGAGTGCAATTGTGTGGTAGTTTGAGCACTCTTTGGCATTGCCTTTCTTCATGGGATTGGGATGAAAACTGACCTTTTCCAATCCTGTGGCCACTGCTGAGTTTTCCAAATTTGCTGGCATATTGAGTGCAGCACTTTCACAGCATCATCTTTCAGGACTTGGAATAGCTCCACTGGAATTCCATCACCTCCACTAGCTTTGTTCGTAGTGATGCTTTCTAAGGCCCACTTGACTTCACATTCCAAGATGTCTGGCTCTAGGTCAGTGATCACATCATCATGATTATCTGGGTCTTGAAGCTCTTTTTTGTACAGTTCTTCTGTGTATTCTTGCCACCTCTTCTTAATATCTTCTGCCTCTGTTAGGTCCACACCATCTCTGTCCTTTATCGTGCCCATCTTTGCATGAAATGTTCAACATATGTGAACAATTTTCTATGCATATTATTATGCCAACAGTGACAGTTTCACTTCTTCCTTTCAAATTTGGATTCCGTTTATATACCTCCCTTGTCTGATTGCTATGTCTATGACTTCCAATACTTTGTTGAATAAAAGTGGAGAGAGCAGGCATCCTTGTCTTATTGTTGATCTTAGAGGAAATGCTTCTGATTTTTCACCATTGACTATAATCTTAGCTGTGGGTTTGTCATATACAGCCTAATTATGTTGAAGTATGTTCCCTCTATGCCCACTTTCTAGAGAGTTTTTATCATAAATGGATACTGGATTTTACAGAATAATCACTGATTTAAAAAAAAATAAAAGAGACCAGAATCCATCTGGAAAGATTCTCTACAACTGAAGACAAAGAGAAACAATGACAAGTAGACAGGTAGGAGAGGCATACTTTTGATATAGTCAAGTTCCATATGTCCCAGGTAGGAGACTTACAAGTTGTAGAATAATTTTATTGGAGAGGTTCTCCCACAGGAATGAGAATTTTGAATCTCATGTGTGTCTCTCCATCCTGGGGGTCTTACACTGGGAAGACAAGCCCCCAGAGTGTTTGCATGGCTAGTCATTAGGGAAATGAATACCAAAACCACAATGAGATAACACTTCATACCTTTCAGAATAGTTATCATCAAAACACCAAAAATAACAAATGTTGGCCAAAATGTGGAGGCAAGGAAGCCTTTTTACACTGTCGGTGGGAATGTAAATTGGTGCAGCTGCTGTGAAAAACATATGGAAGTTTCACACAAAAATAAAACTTAAATTATCATATGACCCAGAAATGGCTTCCCTGGTAGCTCAGCTGGTAAAGAATTCACCTGCAATGCAGGAGACCCCAGTTTGATTCCTGGATTGGGAAGATCCCCTGGAGAAGGGATAGGCCACCCTCTCCAGTATTCTTGGGCTTCCCTGATGGCTCAGATGGTAAAGAATCTGCCTGCATTGTGGGAGACCTGAGTTTGATCCCCAGGTTGGTAAGATCCCCTGAAAGAGGGCATGACAACCCACTCCAGTATTCTTGCCTGAAGAATCCCCCATGGACAGAGGAGCCTGGCAGGGTACAGTCCATGGGGCTGTAAAGAGTCAGACATGAGTGAGCAAGTAAGCATAGCAAAACAGCATGATGTAGAAATTCCACTCTTGAGTATTTGTGTGTGTGTCACTTAGTTGTGGAAGTAACCTAAATTATGGAAATAACCCAAGTGTTTATCAGTGTACATCAATAGATGAATGGATAAAGAAGAAAAATAGATGTGCAATGTGTGTGTATGTGTATATATATATATATATACACATATTTATATGTATATGTATGTATGTATGTGATGGAATACTACTCAGCTATGGAAAATAATGAAATTTTACCATATGAAAAAGAATGAAATGTTGCCATTTGCAGCAACATGGATGGACTTTGAGGGCATTTTGATGAGTGAAATAGCAAGATAGAGAAAGACAAATACTATATAATATCACTCACACTATATGATACACTCATACAAATATTATATGATTATCACTCATATGGAATTTAAAAAATACAGTCAACTTATGAATATAAGAAAAAGAAGAGGACTCACAGATATGATGACAGACTAGGGGTTACCAGTTTGTGGTAACCACCAGTTTGGGGAGATGGAAAGGGGAAGGAGCAATATAAGCTTAGGGGATTAAGAAGTACAAAATATTACATATAAAATGAGCTACAAGAATATATTGTACAGTACAGGGTATATAGTCAATATTTTATAATAACTATAAAAGAAACATAACCTTAAAAACCATGAATCACTGTATTATACAAATGTAACTGTGTATAATATACATTATACAATATATACTATATTATACATTTGTATATAGCAATGTACATAAATTATACTTCAATAAAAATAGATTCGACCATTCTAGTTTGACTATTAGTGGATAGCACATTTGTCAAAATATGTGTGTGCATACAGATTCTTATTATAGATGTCAGTAAAATATTGCCTGTGGGCCATACTTGACATGCAACCTGGTTTTGTAAATAAAGTTTTATTGGAACACAACTACATCTATACATTAACATATTGTCCATGGTTGTTTTTACATTTTAATAGAGTTGAGAATTAAGATAGAAGCCATCAGATCAGATCAGATCAGTCGCTCAGTCGTGTCCGACTCTTTGCGACCCCATGAACTGCAGCACGCCAGGCCTCCCTATCCATCACCAGCTCTCAGAGGTCACTCAGACTCACATTCATTGAGTCAGTGATGCCATCCAGCCATCTCATCCTCTGTCGTCCCCTTCTCCTCCTGCCCTCAATCCCTCTCAGCATCAGAGTTTTCTCCAATGAGTCAACTCTTCACATGAGGTGGCCAAAATACTGGAGTTTCAGCTTTAGCATCATTCCTTCCAAAGAAATCCCAGGGCTGATCTCCTTCAGAATGGACCGGTTGGATCTCCTTGCAGTCCAAGGGACTCTCAAGAGTCTTCTCCAACACCACAGTTCAAAAGCATCAATTCTTCAGCGCTCAGCCTTCTTCACAGTCCAGCTCTCACATCCATACATGACCACAGGAAAGATGATAGCCTTGACTAGGCGAATCTTTGTTGGCAAAGTGATGTCTGTGCTTTTGAATATGCTATCTAGGTTGGTCATAACTTTCCTTCCAAGGAGTAAGCGTCTTTTAATTTCATGGCTGCAGTCACCATCTGCAGTGATTTTGGAGCCCAGAAAAATAAAGTCTGACACTGTTTCCACTATTTCTCCATCTATTTCCCATGTAGTGATGGGACCAGATGCCATGATCTTCATTTTCTGAATGTTGAGCTTTAAGCCAACCTTTTCACTCTCCACTTTCACTTTCATCAAGAGGCTTTTTAGTCCCTCTTCACTTTCTGCCATAAGGGTGGTATCACCTGCATATCTGAGGTTATTGATATTTCTCCCAGCAATCTTGATTCCAGCTTGTGTTTCTTCCAGTCCAGCATTTCTCATGAGGTACTCTGCATATAAGTTAAATAAACATGGTGACAATATACAGCCTTGACATACTCCTTTTCCTATTTGGAACCAGTCTGTTGTTCCATGTCCAGTTCTAACTGTTGCTTCCTGACCTGCATACAGATTTCTCAAGAGGCAGATCAGGTGGTCTGGTATTCCCATCTCTCTCAGAATTTTCCACAGTTTATTGTAATCTACACAGTCAAAGGCTTTGGCATAGTCAATAAAGCAGAAATAGATGTTTTTCTGGAACTCTCTTGCTTTTTCCATGATCCAGTGGATGTTGGCAATTTGATTCTAGTTCCTCTGCCTTTTCTAAATCCAGCTTGAACATAAGGAAGTTCACGGTTCACATATTGCTGAAGCCTGGCTTGGAGAATTTTGAGCATTACTTTACTAGTGTGTGAGATGAGTGCAATTGTGCAGTAGTTTGAGCACTCTTTGGCATTGCCTTTCTTTGAGATTGGGATGAAAACTGACCTTTTCCAATCTTGTGGCCATTGCTGAGTTTTCCAAATTTGCTGGTATATTGAGTGCAGCACTTTCACAGCATCATCTTTCAGGATTTGGAGTAGCTCCACTGGAATTCCATCACGTCCACTAGCTTTGTTCATAGTGATGCTTTCTAAGGCCCACTTGACTTCACATTCCAGGATGTCTGGCTCTAGGTCAGTGATCACACCATCATGATTATCTGGGTCTTGAAGCTCTTTTTTGTACAGTTCTTCTGTGTATTCTTGCCACCTCTTCTTAATATCTTCTGCTTCCGTTAGGTCCATACCATTTCTGTCCTTTATCGAGCCCATTTTTGCATGAAATGTTCCTTTGGTATCTCTGATTTTCTTGAAGAGATCCTTAGTCTTTCCCATTCTGTTGTTTTCCTCTATTTCTTTGCATTGATCACTGAAGAAGGCTTTCTTATCTCTTCTTGCTATTCTTTGGAACTCTGCATTCAGATGTTTATATCTTTCCTTTTCTCCTTTGCTTTTCACTTCTCTTCTTTTCGCAGCTATTTGCAAGGCCTCCCCAGACAGCCATTTTGCTTTTTTGCATTTCTTTTCCATGAGGATGGTCTTGATCCCTGTCTCCTGTACAATGTCACGAACCTCATTCCATAGTTCATCAGGCACTCTATCAGATCTAGGCCCTTAAATCTATTTCTCACTTCCACTGTATAATCATAAGGGATTTGATTTAGGTCATACCTGAATGGTCTAGTGGTTTTCCCTACTTTCTTCAATTTAAGTCTGAATTTGGCAATAAGGAGTTCATGGTCTGAGCAACAGTCAGCTCCTGGTCTTGTTTTTGCTGATTGTATAGAGCTTCTCCATCTTTGGCTGCAAAGAATATAATCGATCTGATTTCGGTGTTGACCATCTGGTGATGTCCATGTATAGAGTCTTCTCTTGTGTTGTTGGAAGAGGGTATTTGCTATGACCAGTGCATTTTCTTGGCAAAACTCTGTTAGTCTTTGCCCTGCTTCATTCCATATTCCAAGGCCAAATTTGCCTGTTACTCCAGGTGTTTCTTGACTTCCTACTTTTGCATTCCAGTCCCTTATAATGAAAAGGACATCTTTTTTGGGTGTTAGTTCTAAAAGGTCTTGTAGGTCTTCATAGAACCGTTCAACTTCAGCTTCTTCAGCGTTACTGGTTGGGGCATAGACTTGGATTACTGTGACATTGAATGGTTTGCCTTGGAAACGAACAGAGATCATTCTGTCATTTTTGAGATTGCATCCAAGTACTGTATTTCGGACTCTTTTGTTGTCCATGATGGCCACTCCATTTCTTCTGAGGGATTCCTGCCCACAGTAGTAGATATAATGGTCCTCTGAGTTAAATTCACCCATTCCAGTTCATTTTAGTTCGCTATTTCCTAGAATGTCAGCATTCACTCTTGCCATCTCTTGTTTGACCACTTCCAATTTGCCTTGATTCATGGACCTGACGTTCCAGGTTCCTATGCAATATTGCTCTTTACAGCATTGGACTTTGCTTCTATCACCAGACACATCTACAGCTGGGTATTCTTTCTGCTTTGGTTCCATCCCTTCATTTTTTCTGGAGTTATTTCTCCACTGATCTCCAGTAGCATATTGTGCCCCTACTGACCTGGGGAGTTTCTCTTTCAGTATCCTATCATTTTGCCTTTTCACACTGTTCATGGGGTTCTCAAGGCAAGAATACTGAAGTGGTTTGCCATTCCCTTCTCCAGCGGACCACACCCTGTCATATCTCTCCACCATGACCCGCCCATCCTGGGTTGCCCCACGGGCATGGCTTAATTTCATTGAGTTAGACAAGGCTGTGGTCCTGGTGTGATTAGATTGACTAGTTTTCTGTGAGTATGGTTTCAGTGTATTTGCCCTCTGATGCCCTCTTGCAAGACCTACCGTCTTACTTGGGTTTCTCTTACCTTGGGCGTGGGGTATCTCTTCCCGGCTGCTCCAGCAAAGCACAGCCATCGCACCTTACCTTGGATGAGGGGTCTCTCCTCACCGCCGCCCTTCCTGACCTTGGGGGAGGGGTATCTCCTCACCGCCACCCTTCCTGACCTCGGTCAAAGCCAAGCCTAAAATATTTTCTATCAGGTTCTTTATTTTAAAAAAGTTGATGATACGTGCACTAGTATCAATACACCAGAATTGAGAAATATAATTTTCAAAGAAAAAAATGGAAGAAAAATAGAATTATTTCTTAATTTCTTTCTTCATTTTGTTGCTTCATTGTTCCTTTAACTTTCTTCCCTTAAGTTAACTGTGTATCTCCGAATGTTAAACTGTCCTTTTTAAAAATTAGTGGGATTTTAATTAATAGATGTTTGGAATATGTAAAATTTAATAATTGATTTCACTGTTGTAGCATTCATTTGAGCTGTACATAAAAGTCTTCTGATTCTTTCCACTCTGGACACATAACAAGAGTCCACTTCTTCATTGGCTTGAAATAAGGTATAGCAATATAACTTGAGTTGGCCAAGAAAATATGAATAGAAATAAGACATTTTTTTTTCCAGACAGAAGTATAGAATTCCCAGCTTTATATTTTCCCACTCTAGGGGCAACTGAACTGCCACTAAAGTCAGAGCCTCCTTGCCTATATGGAATGATACATAGTAAGAAATAAGTCTTGCTGTTTTAAGCCACTGAGATGTTAAGACAATTCATCACCAGAAGCATAAGCAAATTTACCTTGATTGTTTTAAAAAAAAATTTGTTCAAGCCATGGGATGTAGTCAGTATAAAGAATGGTGGTTGGTGAAACAGTTTTAGAGAATGGGAGGAAGGTAATGAGTGACAGGCAGTTACAAAACACTTGGTAAAACTCTCACCTATAATAACTTGAGGTAGACAATGTAAAGTTAGAGCTTTAGGTGAACATATTGGAAAGAGCATGTTAATATCATAAGTTAGTGATTACAGGATTCTTTTAACAAAATATTAACAGATACATGCAAATTCAGAATATAAATTCTCATTTTCCAAACAGTATTGAATAGGAATAGAAGAAAATCCAGAGATGCAGGGATTTACAGAGTTATCAAAGACAAAGTGAAAGTCGCTCAGTTGTATCCGACTATTTGCATGAACTATACAGTCCATGGAATTTTCCAGGCCAGAATATTGGAGTGGGTAGTCTTTCCCTTCTCCAGGGAATCTTCCCAACCTGGGAATCGAACCTAGGTCTCCCACATCACAGGCAGATTCTTTGCTGGCTGAGCCAACAGGGAACTGGCAAAAAGATAGGGAAAAAGTGGAAATAGTGATAGATTTTATTTTCTTGGACTTCAAAATCACTGGACGTGACTGCAGCCATGAAATTAAAAGACACTTGCTCCTTGGAAGAAAAGCTATGACAAACCTGGACAACACATTAAAATGCAGAGACAACACTTTGTTGACAAAGGTGCATATAGTCAATGTTATGGTTTCCCCAGTAGTCATGTATGGATATGAGAGTTGAACCATAAAGAAGGCCAAGTGCTGATGAACTGATGCTTTTGTGTTGTGGTACTGGAGAAGACTCGTGAGAGTCACTAGGACAGCAAGGAGATTAAACCAGTCAGTCCTAAAGGAAATTATTCCTGAATGTTCACTTGAAGGACTGATGCTGAAGCTGAGGCTCCAATACTTTGGCTACCTGATGTGAAGAGCTGACTCACTGGAAAGACCCCAATACTGGGAAAGATTGAGGGCAGAAGAAGGGGTAACCAGAGGATGAGACTGTTGGATGGCATCACTGACTCGGTGGACATGAATTTGAGCAAGCTCTGGGAGACAGTAAAGGACAGGGAAGCCTGGTGTGCTGCAGTCCATGGGGTTGCAAAGAGTCAGACACAGCTTAGCAACTGAAAAACAACAGAGTTAGGAGGGAGAAAAGAAAAAAAAAAACATATTTTGAGCAATTTTTGAACAATCAATGAAATAAAATTCAAATATAAATCCAATACATCCAATAAAATTCATCATCACAGTAAAAGCAAATAAAAAATTTAAATGCCAGACTTAGTCTCCCAGTGTTAGTTAAAAATTCTGAATGGGTTTAGATATTTCCAAGTTAGTCTTTTGAATCTGACAAAATTGTTCAGAGACAAAGAGATTAAGTGTGAAACTCTCTCATGTAATCTTGAAAGGTAAGGAATGTCACCACTGGGAAGAAGATTTAGGGGCCACTGCATATTTCACAGTGTCCTATTTTCCTGACCTCAGTAGCCACAGAAGCACGTGTCAAAAATGAGTCTCCATTATCCTGGGTCCCTAAATGACTACACTGAATAAAATTCCCTGTTGATTCATAAAAAACAAGCAGGATGAGAAGGGTAAACATTATGAAGATGCTGAGATTCTGGATTTTCTTTGTTTCTTCAGGATAATGTATCCTATCCTGACCCCAAACATTACTTACCTTAAATATCTAACATAATATATATAGTGATTCTTTTTTTTAATATAAATTTATTTAATTGGAGGCTAATTACTTTACAATATTGTATTGGTTTTGCCATACATCAACATGAATCCACCACAAATGTACACGTGTTGCCCACCCTGAACCCCCCTCCCACTTCCCTCCTCATACCATCCCTCTGGGTCATCCCAGTGCACTAGCCCCGAGCATCCTGTATCAAATCTGGACTGGAGATTCATTTCACATATGATATTATACATGTTTCAATCCCATCCTCCCAAATCATCCCACCCTCTCCCTCTCCCACAGAGTCCAAAAGACTGTTCTATACATCTGTGTCTCTTTTGCTGTCTCACATACAGGGTTATTGTTACCATCTTTCTAAATTCCATATATATGTGTTAATATACTGTATTGGTGTTTTTCTTTCTGGCTTACTTCACTCTGTATAATAGGCTCCAGTTTCATCCATCTCATTATAACTGATTCAAATGTATTCTTTTTAATGGCTGAGTAATACTTCATTGTGTATATGTACCACAGCTTTCTTATCCATTCATCTGCTGATGGACATCTAGGTTGCTTCCATGTCCTGGCTATTATAAACAGTGCTGTGATGAACATTGGGGTACACGCGTCTCTTTCAATTCTGGTTTCCATGGTGTGTATGCCCAGCAGTGGCATTGCTGGGTTGTATGGCAGTTCTATTTCCAGTTTTTTAAGGAATCTCCACTGTTCTCCATAGTGGCTGTACTAGTTTCTCACCAATAGTGTAAGAGGGTTCCCTTTTCTCTACACCCTCTCCAGTGTTTATTGCTTGTAGACTTTTGGATAGCAGCCATTCTGACTGGCGTGAAATGGTACCTCATTGTGGTTTTGATTTGCATTTCTCTGATAATGAGTGATGTGGAACATCTTTTCATGTGTTTGTTAGCCATCTGTATGTCTTCTTTGGAGAAATGTCTGTTTAGTTCTTTGGCCATTTTTTGATTGGGTCCCACTATTATTGTGTTATTTTTAATTTCCCCTTTCATACTTGTTAGCATTTGTCTTACATATTGCAGTGCTCCTATGTTGGGTGCATATATATTTATAATTTTATATCTTCTTCTTGGATTGATTCTTTGATCATTATGTAGTGTCCTTCTTTGTCTCTTTATACAGTTTTGTTTTAAAGTCTACTTTATCTTATAAAGATAAAGAAGAGAAGGCCATGGCACCCCACTCTAGTACTCTTGCCTGGAAAATCCCATGGATGGAGGAGCCTGGTAGGCTGCAGTCCATGGGATTGGGAAGAGTTGGAAATGACTAAGTGACTTCACTTTCACTTTTCACTTTCATGCATTGGAGAAGGAAATGGCAACCCACTTCAGTGTTCTTGCCTGGAGAATCCCAGGGACAGGAGAGCCTGGTGGGCTGCCGTCTATGGGGTCGCACAGAGTCAAACACGACTGAAGTGACTTATATTTATCTTATATGAGTATTGCTACTCCTGCTTCCTTTTGATCTCTATTTGCATGGAATAGCTTTTTCTAGCCCTTCATTTTCAATCTGTATGTGTCCCTTGTTTTGAGGTGGATCTCTTGTAGACAACATATAAAGGGGTCTTGTTTTTGTATCCATTCAGCCAGTCTTTGTCTTTTGATTGGGGCATTCAACCCATTTATGTTTAAGGTAATTCTTGATAAGTATGATCCTGTTGCCATTTACTTTAATGTTTTGGGTTCGAGTTTATACTCCTTTTTTGTTTCCTATCTAGAGAAGATCCTTTAGCATTTGTTGGAGAGCTGGTTTGGTGGTGCTGAATTCTCTCAGCTTTTGCTTCTCTGTAAAATTTTTGATTTCTCCTCCATATTTGAATGAGATCCTTGCTTGGTACAGTAATCTGGGTTGTAGGTTTTTTTCTTTCTTCACTTTAAGTGTGTCCTGCCATTCCCTTCTGGCCTGAAGAGTTTCTAAGGAAAGATCAGCTGTTATTATTATGGGATTCCTTTGCATTTCAGTTCAGTTCAGTTCAGTCACTCAGTCATGTCTGACTCTGCGACCCCATGAATTGCAGCAAGACAGGCCTCCCTGTCCATCACCATATCCTAGAGTTCACTCAAACCCACGTCCATCGAGTCGGTGATGGCATTCAGCCATCTCATCCTCTGTCTCCCCCTTCTCCTCCTGCCCCCAATCCCTCCCAGTATCAAAGTCTTTTCCAGTGAGTCAACTTTTTGCATGAGATGGCCAAAGTACTGGAGTTTCAGCTTCAGCATCATTCCTTCCAAAGAAATCCCAGGGCTGATCTCCTTCAGAATGGACTAGTTGGATCTCCTTGCAGTCCAAGGGACTCTCAAGAGTCTTCTCCAACACCACAGTTCAAAAGCATAAATTCTTCAGCACTCAGCTTTCTTCACACTCCAACTCTCGCATCCATACATGACCACTGGAAAAACCATAGCCTTGACTAGATGGACCTTTGTTGGCAAAGTAATGTCTCTGCTTTTCAATATGCTATCTAGGTTGATCATAAGCATTTAATTGTATACAAAAATGGTAGGTGATCCAGGGTACCATAATTTCATTTGAATATTGTTGTTTACATCAGAACATTTTTTTTAATATTTCAAATAACAATTGTCAATATTCTTTAGACAAAGATGTACAGGAACACATGCTGTTATGCAAGTTGGTTTTTTTACTCATTGCAGTGAGAGAACACACATGTGGGGGACCATGAGGTCTCAGTAAAAAAAAGTATTACAATACTTATTATACAGTTTAGGCTTTGATTGGTGATTTGGGGAGGGAGGGTATACAGAAGATGTTATCTCTATATTCATTGCTATCAGAAAGCAGGAGTAATTCTATGTGGAGTTACATAATAAATCTTATCTATAGGAAGAAAAGATTAGAAAGAGGATAAAAGTATCATTGGTAAATAAACAACATGTATTCATTTTGGCCAAGAGAGGAGGCATCTGGTATTTTCTGAGTAGAACAGTGGCTTTGTGCCTTGGTGGCACTTGGCCAAAAATAATGAAGTGGTCTTGCTTCGTCTCATTTATTTTGGTCTCAGGGTAAATTTCTCTGATATTAGTACTCTCTGAAATTATTTATATAAAATATTAATAGAATGACATAGTCTGGTTGTAAGTGCTAGGAAAATTTTTAAATGCCACAGATTGTTTTTTTCTTTTCAACCTGAAAATACAAATTCAAACTTGAGATACCACTTGGCATCACCAAGAAAATGTGGTTCTAGTAGGATAAAAATATTTTTACATGTGTTTTAAGTGTGCACATGTACATATAAGATGACTATATTATAATGCACTTTTTATGGAAGGAAACAGCTTTCCTCTTAATATTAATAATGAGATATCTAAATTTCAGAAAAAATATAATTTTATATCTTAGAATAAAATACTACATATTTCTAGAAAATTCATGAATGTTTGATGAGACAATCATTGAGTTGATTGTGTTGAGACGTTAGAAATGTCCTACCTGATGTTTTCTGTAAGAACTACTATGTTTAGTTAATAATATACTTGAGTCCTAGACTACTTGATTTCAGTCCCCAAGGCATCACTATTATGATGAAAGCCACATCTTCCATTCTGAAGATAAAATGAGAAAGACTAAACCAAATGGAATTATATTCTTTTAAAAAAATAGATGATTTAGACTTCAGGGATATAATAGTGTCAAAATCACACAGGGATTATTAATACATGAAAATTTTAAACATTTAAAATTTTTGCAGTGTGAGTAGTCCTACTTAGTATTTTGGGAGGTTGTTTGAAAGCATTTATGTTTCAACATTAAAGTCTACACAAATACATTTACTTTTCTCTTTTCCCTGAATCTCATTTAAAGGGTAATAAGGGATAAAAATAAATCATAAGCTGGCAAAAATAAAGGCAATCTGAAGGGAGCTTTCCATGAATAAGACATTTCAATAAATTTCTTGAAGGTATAAAGTAAATTGAAAAGGAAACTGAAATATCTCATGGTTAGAGAGAAGGTTACCAAATAAAATAAACTCTTTAGTTAAATTTAATTTTAAATAAGCAATTTTTTTAGTATAAGTATGTCCCATAAAATACTGGGAGTTCTGCATTTAAAAAAATTTTTCTTTATCTACTTATTTTTACTTTTTTGTTAATCTGACAAGCCTAGACACACAAAAGCTATTATTGCTAGAATGATTTGTAAAGATAGATGATTCATAAATCCCAAATAAGATGGCATCAAAAAAATAACAGTTACAGAAAGTAATCTTCAAAACATAATTGCAATTGAAAATAGAAAGCAGAATAATCAGATCAGATCAGATCAGTCGCTCAGTCGTGTCCGACTCTTTGCGACCCCATGAACCGCAGCACGCCAGGCCTCCCTGTCCATCACCAGCTCCCGGAGGTCACCCAGACCGCATCCATCGAGTCAGTGATGCCATCCAGCCATCTCATCCTCTGTCGTCCCCTCTCCTCCGCCCTCAATCCCTCCCAGCATCAGAGTCTTCTCCAATGAGTCAACTCCGCTGAGATGCCAAAATACTGGAGTCAGCTTTAGCATCATTCCTTCTAAAAAGAAAGCATCACTACGAACAAAGCTAGTGGAGGTGATGGAATTCCAGTGGAGCTATTCCAAGTCCTGAAGAGAAACACTCAATATGCCAGCAAATTTGGAAAACTCAGCAGTGGCCACAAGATTGGAAAAGGTCAGTTTTCATCCCAATCCCAAAAAAAGCAGAATAAAGGACAAATGAATATAAAAAAGAAATCCTTTCAGAAGAAAGAAATTGTATATAGGAAAAAGAAAATGAAGGTTTGGTGGAAAAGGTGGCAGACTATTGCCTTTTGCCACTTTCTGTTGCCTTTGGACACTGTTCAAGGAGGTTACCACTGTGAGTTCCAGAACCAAGCCAGGATATCTCGCTCTGGTCCTATTCCTGCCCCATCTCCAGTTCTGGCCTGCATCCCCAACTAGCAACCACAACGATGCTCAAGCTACAGGATAGTCATACCACTGCATGTAGGGGACACTGCAGTTGGCAATTACCAAGCACCAAATGGTGGAATTTCATTTGGAAACACAGTTCAGTTCAGTTGCTCAGTTGTGTCCCACTCTTTGCAACCCCATGAACTGCAGCACACCAGGCTTCCCTGTCCATCACCAACTCCCAGAGCTTACTCAAACTCATGTCCATTGAATCGGTGATGCGATGTGACTATTTCATCCTCTCTAGTCCCCTTTTCTTCCCACCTTCAATCTTTTCCAATATCTGGGTCTTTTCCAGTGAGCCAGTTCTTTGCATCAAGTGATCAAACTATTGGAGTTTCAGCTTCAGCATCAGTACTTCCAGTGAACATTCAGGACTGATTTCTTTAGGATGGACTGGCTGGATCTTTTTGCAGTCCAAGGGACTCTCAAGAGTCTTCTCCAACAGCACAGTTCAAAAGCATCAAATTTTCACTGCTCAGCTTTCTTTGTAGTCCAACTCTCACATCCATATGTGGCTACTGGAAAAGCCATAGCTTTGACCAGATGGACCTTTGTTGGCAAAGTAATGTCTTTGCTTTTTAATATACTGTGTAGGTTGGTCATAACTTTTCTTCCAAGGAGTAAGAGTCTTTTAATTTCATGGCTGCAGTCACCATCTGCAGTGATTTTGGAACCCCCCAAAAAAGTCTCTCACTGTTTCCATTGTTTTCCCATCTATTTGTCATGAAGTGATGGGACCAGATGCCATAATCTTAGTTTTCTGAATGTTGAATTTTGAAACAACTTATTCACTCTCCTCTTTCACTTTCATCAAGGGGCTCTTTAGTTCCTCTTCACTTTCTGCCATGAACGTAGTGTCATCTGCATATCTGAGGTTACTGTTATTTCTGCTGGAAATCTTAATTCCAACTTGTTTCATCTAGCCTAGCATTTCACATGATGTATTCTGCACATAAGTTAAATAAGCAGGGTGACAATATACAGCTTTGACATACTCCTTACCCAATTTGGATCCAGTCTGTTGTTCCATGTCCAGTTCTAACGGTTGCATCTTGACCTGCATACAGATTTCTCAGGAGGGAGGTCAGGTGGTCTGGTATTCCCATCTCTTTCAGAATTTTCCACAGTTTGTTGTGATCCACACAGTCAAAGCTTTGGCATAGTCAATAAAGCAGAAGTAGATGTTTTACTGGAACTTTCTTGCTTTCTTGATGATCCAACAGATGTTGGCAATTTGATCTCTGGTTCCTCTGCCTTTTCTAAATCCAGCTTGAACATCTGGAAGTTCACGGTTCGTGTGCTGTTGAAGCCTGGCTTGGAGAATTTTAAGCATCACTTTACTAGCATGTGAGATGACTACAATTGTGCAGTAGTTTGAAGAGTTTTTAACATTGCCTTTCTTTGGGATTGGAATGAAGACCTTTTCCAGTCCTGTGGCCACTGCCGAGTTTTCCAAATTTGCTGGCATATTGATTGCAGCACTTTCACAGCATCATCTTTTAGGATTTGAAATACCCTAGCTGAAATTCCATCACCTCCACTAGCTTTGTTTGTGGTGATGCTTCCTAAGGCCCATTTGACTTCACATTCCAGGATGTCTGGCTCAAGGTGAGTGATCACACCATCGTGGTTATTTGGGTCATGAAGATCTTTTTTGTACATTTCTTCTGTGTATTTTTGCCACCTCTTCTTAATATTTTCTGCTTCTATTAGGTCTATATCATTTCTGTCCTTTATTGTGCTCATCTTCGCATGAAAAAATGCAAAGATCTTGGTATCTCTAATTCTCTTGAAGAGATCTCTAGTCTTTCCCATTCTATTGTTTTCCTCTACTTCTTTTCATAAAGATCTTTTTTGTACATTTCTTCTGTGTATTTTTGCCACCTCTTTTTAATATCTTCTGCTTCTGTTAGGTCCATACCATTTCTGTCCTTTATTGTGCTTATCTTTACATGAAAAAATGCAAAGATCTTGGTATCTCTAATTCTCTTGAAGAGATCTCTAGTCTTTCCCATTCTATTGTTTTCCTCTATTTCTTCCTCAGCGTTGATCACTGAGGAAGGCTTTCTTATCTCTCCTTGCTATTCTTTGGAACTCTGCATTCAAATGGGTATATCTTTCCTTTTCTCCTTTACCTTTTGCTTCTCTTCTTTTCTCAGCTATTTTTAAGTCCTCCTCAGATAACCATTTTGCCTTCTGCATTTCTTTTTCTTGGGGTTTGTCTTGATCACTACTTCCTGTACAATGTCACAAAACTCCATCTATAGTTCTTCAGGAATTCTGTCTATCAGATCTAGTCCCTTAAATCTATTTGGGGACACAGAGAAGCAGCAAATTTCCTCATCTCCAGCCAACTTCCCAACTTGAGAGAGCTTGGCTCTCCTGAGGAACAGAAAGATTAAGTATCACTGAGGCAGTGAATGAAACTGACCCAGGTGGCTTCCTGTTCCATCCTCACTTACCTCATCCACCCTATTTCTCCCTCTGTGAGTACTGGCTCTTTTTTCTTCATCTTCAAGTGTCTCCAGTGTTTAGCAACTGGGTGCAAAGCATGCCTACCATTTAGTGGGATCTGTCACAGGTGAACAGGACAGGCAGAGCCAGAGTTTCCCTCTTATTGTGTAAATACCACACAATATTCTCCAAGTTCCCACTTCACTAACAAAGCCTGAAGTATTCACTACCTGGCATTTTGCATGAAATATCTGCAAACCCCAAGTCTAGTCCAAACTTGCTGGCATATTGATTGCAGCACTTTCACAGCATCATCTTTTAGGATTTGAAATACCCTAGCTGAAATTCCATCACCTAAAAAGTGACTGAAAATAGTTTCATGAAGAAAAAAATGTGAAAGTAGACAGAAATGGAACAATAAAAGAAATAATAGAAAAAGTCCCTTAAAACTGTAGAAGGAAACATCTTCAGTTTGAAAGGACTCTTGAAGTGTATATGAAAAATTAAATGGAGAAAAAGCATCTATGTTATAAAGAGGAAAGCCTACATGTTTCCTAGGGTAAGGGATAGTGGGAGGGGAAAAAACAAGAATCAACTACCATCAAACTTCTCATTAGCAATATCTGATATTAAAAGGTATATTCTTGAATGCTTTCCAGTTGCTGAATTAAATTGTCATCTGAAAGTTTCAACTCATTCTCATATTTATTAAAAATCACAATCAAGTGCAATGAGAAGATTAAAACATTTTCAGATATGTAAGGTACAGTTTTGTATTATTTTGGTTTTGTTATTTTTTAAAATTTTCTTTTCATTGATTTATAACATACAAGTTTCACTGTATAATGTTATATTTAAACTTCTGTATACATCACAGTGTGCTCATCACCAAAGATTTAGTTTCTGCCCATCACCATATAATTGATCCCCTTTATCAATTTTGTCCTACCCACACCCACTCCCCCTCTGGTAACCATTACTCTGATTTTTGTATCTGTGTGTTTGCTTTCTGTTTCGTTTGGTTTGCTCATTTTGTTTTTATATTCCACATATGAGTGAAATAATATGGTATTTATTTTCTCCACATGACTTATTTCACTTAGAATATTTTCAAGGTCTATCCATGTTGCTGTGGCATTACCAGGTGGCTCAGTGGTAAAGAATCCACCTGCCAATGTAAGACACATGGGTTTGATCCCTAGGTCAGGAAAATACCCTGTTGAAGGAAATGGCAACCCACTTTAGTTTCTTGCCTGGGAAATCCCATGGACAAAGAAACCTGGCGGGCTAGAGTTCATGGGGTCACAAAAGAATTGGACACAACTTAGCAACTGAAAAACAACAACAACAAAATCCATGTTGTTGAAAATGGCAAAACTTCATGTTTTATAACAGAATAGTATTCCATTGTATACATACACCACATTTTCTTCATCCATTTGTCAGTTGATAGACACTTAAGATTGTTTCCATATCGTGGCTATTATAAATAATGCTATGATGAATATAGGGCTGCATATACTTTTTAAAAAGATTTTATATTTTTTGGATAAATATCCTGAGAGTAACATTTGGATTATATGGTAGTTCTATTCTCTCTTTTTTTTTTTTTTTTTGAGGAATCTCCATACTGTTTTCCTTAGTGGCTACACTGAGTTTTACATTCCCATCAACAGTGTATGAGAGTTTTCTTTTCTCCATAAACTTGCTAAAACTTGTTATTTCTTGAATTTTTGATAATAGCCATTCTAAGGGGCATGAGATGATATATCATCGTGGCTTTAATAATTTCAGATGTTGAACATTTTTTTCATGTGCCTATTGTGTATGTCTTCTTTAGGAAAATGTGAATTCAGATCTCTGTGCATTTTTAAAATGGGCTGTTTTGTCATTTTTTAAGTTGTATAAGTTACTTATATATTAGGAATATCATACATTATTGGATATATGATTTGCAAAGATCTTCCTCCATTTGGTAGGCTTTTTTTTTAAAAAAAAAAATTCTGATAGTTTCCTTTGCTATGAAAAAACTTTTTAGATCAATGTAGTACCATTTATTTATCTTTGCTCTGTTTCCTCTGAGAAGACATATCTAGAAAGACATTATTAAGACCAATATCAGAGAGTGTACAACCTATATTTTCTTCTATGAGTTTATGGTTTCAGGTCTTACATTCAAGTCTTTAACTATTTGAGGTGATTTTTGTGTATCTTTCTGTGATATTGTAGTCTACTTTCATTCTTTGACATGTGGCTGTCAAGTTTTCCCAATACCATTTATTGAAAAGATTATCCTTTCCTTTAGTGTATGTTCTTTGCTCTTCTGTCACATAATTGTCCATATATGTGTGTGGATTTATTTGTGGGCTCTCCATTCTGTCCCTTTGATCTATATACCTGTTTTTCTGCCAATACATGTCACTTTGTAATAATATGAAATCATGGAGTATGATACCTCCAGCTTTATTCCTTTTTTCTCAGAATTGATTTGGCTTCATGGGGTCTTATTTGGTTCCATACTAATTTTAGGATTTTTTTTTCTATTTCTATGAAAAATACTATTCAGGTTTTGATAGGGAGTACACTGAATATAAAGACTGCTTTAGGTAATAGGCACATTTTAATAATGTTCATTCTTCCAATTCATGAACATGGAATATATTTCTATTTCTTTGTGCCATCTTCGATTTATTTCAACAATGTCTTACAGTTTTCAGTGTATAGGTTTTTTATTTCCTTGGTTAAATTTATTACTAGGTATTTTATTCTTTTATTATGATGGTATTTGGGTTGTTTTAATTTTTCTTTTTGCTAGTGTATAGTAATGCAATAGTGTATAGAAATGTTCTTGCCTGGAGAATCCCAGGGACGGGGGAGCCTGGTGGGCTGCCGTCTATGGGGTCGCAGAGTTGGACACAACTGAAGTAACTTAGCAGCAGTAGCAGCAGAAATGAAATAGATTTTTGTATACTGATTTTGCATCCTGATTCACTATATTTGTTTATTATTTCTAATAGTCTTTTGATGGCATCATTAGGGGGTTTTATGTATAATAGTATGCTATCCACAAATAGTAAAAATTTAATTCTTATTTTCCAATTGTAATACCTTTTATTTCTTTTTCTTTTCTCATTGCTCTGGCTGAGTTTCCTTAGTATGATAAATAAGAGTGGGGAGAATGGGCATCCTTTCAAACCTTTAGCTAGATTCACTAAAAATGAGAGAGGGCTCTGATAAAACAAGAAACAAAAGGGAGAAATAGCAATGAATACCACAGAAATACAAAGGATTATAAGAGAATATTACGAACAACCATATGCCAAGAATTTGGACAAGTGAAAAGAAATGGGTAAATTCTTAGAATCATGAAACTTTCCAGAACTGAATCATGAAGGAATAGAAAATCTGAATAGGCCAATCACTAGTAAAGATATTGAAAAAGTAATCAAAACCTCCCCAAAAATAAAAACCTAGGACCAGATGACTTCACTAGTGAATTCTAACAAAAATTCAAACTCTTATCTTCTTCAAACTATTGTAAAGGATAAAATAGCAAGGAACTCTTTCAAACTCATTTTATGAAGCCAGCGTTACCCTGATACCAAAACCAAATAAGGACATTACCCAGAGAGAAAATCATAGCTCAGTCCCTCTGATGAACACATATGCATGCTGCTAAGTCGCTTCAGTCATGTCCAACTCTGTGCGACCCCATAGACAGAAGCTCACCAGGCTCCCCCATCCCTGGGATTCTCCAGGCAAGAACACTGGAGTGGGTTGCCATTTCCTTCTCCAATGCATGAAAGTGAAAAGTGAAAGGGAAGTCACTCAGTCGTGTCCGACTCTTAGCGACCCCATGGACTGGAGCCTACCAGGATCCTCCGTCCATGGGATTTTCCAGGCAAAAGTACTGGGGTGGGGTGCCATTGCCTTCCCCGACACATATGCATATATACCCAATAAAATGTTAGCAAGCCAAATACAGTGATCACACACTGTAATCAAGTGGAATTTATTCTAGAGATGCAAGGATGGTTTAATATTCACAAACCATGAATACAGTACATTATCACAATAAAAGATAAAAGCATTTGTGACTGATGCACAAAAAGCATTTTACAAGATTCAACAGCCATTTATGAGGAAAACAAATAACAACAACAACAACAAAAAAACCTCTCAATAAAACTGGTACAGAAGGAATATAACTCAACATAATAAAGGCCATAAATGGCAAATCCAGAACTAACATCATACTCAGTGGTGAAAAACTGAAAGCTCTTCCTATAAAACTTTTCTTATACTCTTGGATACAAGCCAAGGAAGAAGGTATAACAGAAAAGTGACAAAAAACTGTTCTCAAAGGAGAACAGTGAGAAGAGAGTTATCCAAAGATGACAATTAGTCTTACACTTCCAAGCCCAGAATTGGCACGAGATAGAGGATTCAGGAAGAGAAGTTTTGAATGGGAAAATAATACTAGAAAAATCAGTACAATTGAGAGTTTGAAAAAAAACGAGAATACGCTAAAATCTATTAATATTAGGGGAATGTAAAAAAAATTAATTTAACTTGACACTTGATTCATTATACATTGAATAAGAGTATTTGAACCATAAATAAATCAATATAATCATAGCACATGGTCACATGGTTTCCATGGCAAGGAAAACTAATTAGAGTATAGTATCAGTATAATTTAACATTATTTATTTTATAACTTTCATAATCAGGCATTAGTAAAGTCACAGAAGAATAAACTATAGCTTATTAATAAATAATAATTGATTATTTGATTAATATACATAATACATTAACAAAACAAACAGAGTTCTTTACATTATGAGGTTCTCTATGAAAAGCTTAATGAGTTGAATATAAACCAAACAACTAAAATTGAATTAGGAAGATGTAGGAGTTTCACTGAAATTTGCCAAAGAAAGGAGAGGTGGTTTCATTTCTGAGAGGTTCAGGAATGAGAGGTTCAGAGAAGAGATATGAAAATGTTGGGGAAGAAAGGATGTTCAAGGCTACATTATCAATATCCACAATTTTGTTAATACTTTAGAGAAAACAACCTCCTGCTTTCAAGTGCAATAACTTGAAAAGGAAAATTGTCTTACTGACACTACTCAAAATGAACTTTTAAAAGGACACTTTAGTATGGTACCAGCAATGAGATCTTTTATGTGCTAAATGATTACTGCTCAAAGCATATAGTGATTTTTTTTAAATTTCCTTTTTCCCTCATAATAACCCTATTAAGTAAGTAATTTTTAATTTCAGATGTGGATGAAACTAAATTTTGGAGAGCAATATCTTGCCCAAGATAATACAGTTTACAAGAAACAGAATCAATATGCTAATCAAGGTTTTTGTGATTGAGATACTGAACAGAATGGAAAATGGCTAGACCGTAAACTTATGCTAATAGAACTTGGACCTACAACCTCTGTAGCAATCATCTCAGAATGGTCAGGGCTAGGTCACTAACTTCTAGCTTCCCTATTTTTCCCCACTTCCACCTTTGTCCAACTTAGGATCAACCAGAGAAAGTAAAATGTGCTCTCCAACCCAATTACACAGCATATCCCACTTCTAGTTAGCTCACCTCTCCTTTGCCATGCCAACAACCTCTAATCAGAGCCTACCTGAAGTCTCCTTTTTTACTATAAAACTTTTCTACTCTGCCTAACTTTGAGTCCTTGCTGAAACAATGGTAACTGAATCCTTTGCCATAGCAAGCTCTGAATAAATACCCTTTGTTTGTCCTCATTTGGGTGAGCTTTTTTATTTCCACATACCAAATGCTATAATTTCAGTCACTGTACAGTAACATTTAGACTTCCAATGCAACAACAAATTGCTAGTATTCTTAAAACTTGCTTTTGGAAGATAAACTTTTCCAGGCCAAGATAAAAAAAAAAAAAAACCAACATTCACAGGAGCTCCCCACTTTAGATAATTTGGAGTGATAAACTATAGTAAAATAAAAACTACAAATTGTTGTTCTAACTCTTAAGTTCACTTGTGTTCTGCATTAATAGTTGGAAGAAAGGATCCAGGGCCAAATGACCTTTTATGTTGTATTCCTTGGTTCCCTTCTACAGCTGGTATTGTTACAGATAAAAACAACCAGCAGCGCTCAGATGTAAGCTGCAGATGGTGTTAAAGCAAAGTGCTTTCTGGCTCTTAATGGCTTTCCCTTTGCAAATGGAATGAAACACAGCAGGGACTAAAAGTAAGCACCTAAATATTTCCAATTAAAGCAAGGGGTCTGGGCAAATAAAATAGTTAAGGGGAAATGTTTAAAATAGTATCAATGCATGAGGTATGACTCAGACAAAGAAGGAGAGATTCTATATCAATCACTTCCAAGTACTTTGACTTCAGTATATGATACCTTAGGTGGCTCTGTGTTAATCTATTTCCAGAGGCCACCAGGCTCTAATATTCTGGCCACCTGATGCGAAGAGCTGACTCATTTGAAAATACCCTGATGCTGGGAAAGACTGAAGACAAAAGAAGAGAGGGGCAGAAGATGAGATGGTTAGATAGCATTGCCGACCCAATGGACATATATCTGAGCAAATTCTGGGAGATAAGGAAGGACAGGGAAGCCTGGATTGCTTCAGTCCATGGGGTCACAGGTGGACACGACTTAGCAACTGAACGACAATAACAATAACCAGTATTTGTTTCTCAACTGTTGTTTCTGAGAAAATCAGTTTCTCCAGAGCTTATGAAGTGTTCTACAACCAAAGCAGAGTGTAGTATCTTTTTGAATGAAATGTGAACAACTGGGTTACACACATTGTAAACATCTCCTTCTTATAATACTGCCATGAGCTTTAACTATATAGGAAGATAGGACCTGAAAATGTTTCTAAATATTTTCACAGTTCAGTTCATGGGAGTAGTGTTCAAAGAAACATAATTGAGATGTTAGATCTTCATTGGAAACCATCTTAAAGCTTTAAGTGAATTTCTATATTCCATTGCAATGAAGATATTACAGAGTGCAGAGTATAAAAAGGGCCAATGAGTTAACTTTAGAATTTTGGAACTAGGATAAAGTGAAAGAAGGAAGGGTCTTACACAACAGAATAGAACAGTGATTAAAGGCAGAGGACATGGTACCAGTCTGTTAGATTTGAACTGCTGAATTTACTGCTTTGTGGCTTTTTTTAAGTGAAAGTGTTAGTCTCTCAGTCGTGTCCAACTCTCTATGACCCTGTAGACTGTAGCCCACTTGGCTCCTCTATCCATGAAACTCTCCAGGAAAAGAATATTGCAGTAGGTAGTGGCATATTACTAACCACATTATGCATCAGTTTCCTCTTCAATTGAAAGTTATTGAGAGGATTCAATAAGTTAGCATATGTAAAGTGCTAAGAATGTTATACTTTTCATTACTATTGCCATAATTTATTTACCATTTTCTGGGAAAATTGAACAGCAGATCTTGGACTATTCTGACCACACTCTTTCCTCTGAGTTTACAGTAAACAAGTTAACTGTTTATGCTATGTAAAATGGGTCTGAAAACTTTTTGAAAATCTCAGTGTGTGCTGTTTGGGGAAGGTTGTCAGAAGAGGTGGGGGCTCATATGCAAGTCACACATTTCAGTTCCTTAGCACTCTTCGACCTATAAAGAGGTTAATCCTGCCAAATGAATACACACTACATTTTACCTCTCTCCTCAAGATGTTTTTCTTCTATAGAATAATGTTATAAATTAGAGCATGGTGCAAACTGCTCTGAGGGCTACCTCACTGGGATAACTCTGACATCATTTGAAGCACAGAGACCCTCTAGGAACTCCAGGGGGTTCATATCCCTACTATTGTGTTTGCAATTAGGTCCTTCACTCAGCTGAAGAGTGACTCACATTTCTATTGAAAGATTGTCTTCATTTATAGATAGCTAATGAAATGACTAGATTTTAAATTAGCAAAACATTTCAAATATAATATTCTATTCTTTGCCCCCCACCTCTATTCTTCCTTCACACTGGCACTCGAAGAGGATAAATATAATTTCCCCAAATTAAAAGTTCTTTTGTCTAGTATGCTATTTAAATAAGCATTGATTTTATGGGAAACAATAAAAAAACTGGAACTGAATCTAGCTTATTCAGTTTCGATTTTAGTTTAAAAGTTCAGTTCAGTTCAGTTGCATAGTTGTGTCAGGCTCTTTGCGACCCCATGGACTGTAGTACACCAGGCTTCCCTGTCCATCAGCAACTCCTGGAGATGGCACCCCCACTCCAGTACTCTTGCCTGGAAAATCCCTTGGGCGGAGGAGCCTGGTAGGCTGCAGTCCATGGGGTCGCTAGGAGTCGGAGTCGGAAACAACTAAGCAACTTCACTTTCATTTTTCACTTTCATGCATTGGAGAAGGAAATGGCAACCCACTCCAGTGTTCTTGCCTGGAGAATCCCAGGGACGGGGGTGCCTGGTGGGCTGCCGTCTATAGGGTCGCACAGAGTCAGACACGAAGTGACTTAGCAGCAGTAGTATGTCCACTGAGTCGGTGATGCCACCCAACCATCTCATCCTACGTCATCCTTTTTTCCTCCCATCTCAATCTTTCCCAGCATCAGGGCCTTTTCCAATGAGTCAGTTCTTCGCATCAGGTGACCAAACTATTGAAGTTTTAGCTTCAGCATCAGTCCTTCCAATAAATATTAAGGACTGATTTCCTTTGGGATTGATTGGTTGGATCTCCTTGCAGTCAAGGGACTCTCAAGAGTCTTCTCCAACAGCACAGTTCAAAATCATCAATTCTTTTCTGCTCAGCTTTCTTTGTAGTCCAACTCTCACATCCATACATGACTACTGGAAAAACCATAGCTTTGACTAGATGTACCTTTGTTGGCAAAGTAATGTCTTTGCTTTTTAATATGCTGACTAGGTTGGTCATAGCTTTTCTTCCAAGGAGCAAGCATCTTTTAAGTTCATGGCTGTAGCCACCATCTACAGTGATTTGGGAGCCCAAAAAATAAAGTCTGTCACTGTTTCCAATGTTTCCCAATCTATTTGCCATAAAGTGATGGGACCAGATGCCATGATCTTAGTTTTCTGAATGTTATGTTTTGAGCCAACTTTTTCACTTTCCTTTTTTACTTTCATCAAGAGGATCTTTAATTCTTCTTAGCTTTCTGCCATAAGGGTGGTGTCATCTGCATACCTGAGGTTATTGATATTTTTCCCAGCAATCTTGATTGCAGCTTCTGCTTTATACACTTCAGCATTTCTCATGATGTACAAGGCATATAAGTTAAATAAGCAGGGTGACAATATACAGTCTTGACATACTCCTTACCTAATTTGGAACCATTCTGTTGTTCCATGTCCAGTTCTTACTGTTGCTTCTTGACCTGCATATAGATTTCTCAGGAGGCAGGTCAGGTGGTCTGGAAATCCCATCTCTTGAAGGTAATTTTCCACAGTTTGTTGTGATCCACACAATCAAAGCTTTGGCATAGTCAATAAAGCAGAAGTAGATGTTTTTTCTGGAATTCTCTTGCTTTTTCAATGAGCCAACAGATGTTGGCAGTTTGATCTCTGGTTCCTCTGCCTTTTCTAAATCCAGCTTGAATATCTGGAAGTTCTCAGGTCACGTACTGTTGAAGCCTGGCTTGGAGAATTTTAAGCATTACTTTACTAGTGTGTGAGATGAGTGCAATTGTGCAGTAGTTTGAAGAGTTTTTAGCATTGCCTTTCTTTGGGATTGGAATGAAAACTGACCTTTTCCAGTCCTGTGGCCACTGCTGAGTTTTCCAAATTTGCTAGCATATTGAGTGCAGCACTTTCACAGCATCATCTTTTAGTATTTGGAATAAGTCAACTGGAATTCCATCACCTCCACTAGCTTTGTTCATAGTGATACTTCCTAAGGCCCACTTTACTTCACATTCCATGATGTTTGGCTCTGGGTGAGAGATCACACCATAGTGATTATCTGGGTCATTATGATCTTTTTTGTAAAGTTCTTCTGTGTATTCTTGCCACCTTTTAATATCTTCTGCTTCTGTTAGGTCCATACCATTTCTGTCTTTTTTGTGTTCATCTTTGCATGAAATGTTCCCTTGGTATCTCTAATTTTCTTGAAGAGATCTCTAGTCTTTCCCATTCTATTGTTTTCCTCTATTTCTTGGCATTGATCATGGAGGAAGGCTTTCTTATCTCTCCTTGCTATTCTTTGGAATTCTGCATTCAAATGGGTATATCTTTCCTTTTATCCTTTGCTTTTCACTTCTCTTCTTTCACAGCTATTTGTAAAGCCTCCTCTGACAATCATTTTTCATGTTTGCATTTCTTTTTCTTGGGGATGGTCTTGATCACTGCCTCCTATACAATATCATGAACCTCTGTCCATAGTTCTTCAGGCACTCTATCAGATCTAATCCCTTGAATCTATTTGTCACTTCCACTGTATATTCATAAGGGATTTGATTTAGGTCGTACTTGAATTGTCTAGTTGTTTTCCCTACTTTACTCAGTTTAAGTCTGAATTCGGCCATAAGGAATTCATGATCTGACCCACAGTCAGCTTCCAGTCTTGTTTTTGCTGACTGTATAGAGCTTCTCCATCTTTATTCTCAAAGAATATAATCAGTCTGATTTCAGTAGTGACCATCTTGGTGATGTCCATTTGTAGAGTCTTCTCTTGTGTTGTTGAAAGAGGGTGTTTGCTATGATCAATGTGTTCTCTTGGCAAAACCCTATTAGCCTTTGCCCTGCTTCATTCTGTACTCCAAGGCCAAATTTGCCTGTTTGTTACTCCAGGTATCTCTGGACATACCTCTTTTGCATTTCAGTCCCCTTTGATGAATGACATCTTTTTTGGGTGTTAGTTCTAGAAGGTCTTGTAGGTCTTTATAGAACTGTTCAGCTTCTTCAGCATTACTGGTCGGGGCATAGGCGTAGATTACTATGATATTGAAAAGTTTGCCTTGGAAACAAACAGAGATCATTCTGTCATTTTTGAGACTGCATCCAAGTACTACATTTAGGACTGTTTTATTGACTATGATGGCTACTCCATTTCTTCTAAGGAATTCTTGCCCACAGCAGATGAAAGAATTTCAGAATCTATGGCTTTCCAAATCCTTCAAGGTTCATTAGTCTCTGTACCCTGAAAGAGCAACAAGCTGATAACTATAATGCATTACTTTCCAGTGAAGAGGGTATTTAAAAGCTGAATAGCTGCAAAATAGCTTATAATATTACAATGCTAGCTAAAAGGATTAGAACTAATGAGGAACATTTGAATTACATGTTTGTATGGTACTATAAAAATTATCATTCTCTAAAATAGTGTAAGCTCTTTTTGTGGCTATTCAGCTTTTAAATACCTTCTTCACTGAAAAGTAATGTATTATAGTTATCAGCTTGTTGCTGTTTCAGGGTACAGAGACTAATAAACCTTGAAGGATTTGAAAGCCATAGATTCTGAAATTCTTTCATCAAGTTTCTCTGGCAGGTTAAATTACTTATTCTTATTAATATCAGGCAGCAGTTCCTCCTAATAGTGAAAGGTCACCTTAAGTGCCTCTGTAAATAATTACATAATTCTAAAATCTTGCAGTTGAAATATCAACTTTTAATCATCCAAGTCACTTCTAGAACATATCAAGGCAATAAGATCATTTTAAAGTTGATATTTTAATCTCCAACTTAATCATTGTTTAAGATAGGAAACGATCAGTAACCATATCCAAAATCATTTTAAAGTTAATTTACTTAACTCTTACCTCTTTCATGTTTCAATTGTCAATTCTATTTTCTAAATAACTAGTGAGAGTAATCAAAATTGTCTCATAAATGGCTATGTGTAAAATGTGCATTTTTTTTAACCTAAACTTTAACAAACAAGGAAGCCAACTCTCACTGAAGAATCAACTAAGTTTATCTACAGTCCCCACTTTGGTGTATGGGTGCAATATTTCCTTTTTCATAATTCATAAACTTAACCTGAAGATTTGAAAAACAATTATGCATGCTTCTTTGTATCAACCGTATGATACTGTGTGATGTGTACTTAGTCACTCCGTCATGTCTGACTCTATGACCCCACAGACTGTAGCCCACCAGGTTCTTCTGCCCTTGGAGATTCTCAAGGCAAGAATACTGAAGTGGGTTGCCATGCCCTCTCCAGGGGATCTTCCCAACACAGGGACTGAACCCAGGTCTCCCACATTGTAGGTGATTCTTTACTGTCGAGCCAACATATGGTATTAGCAGGGTGATATCTTCATCCACAACTATAATATTATTTTTGTTTCTTTAACTTGGAGGCTAAAATTAAAAAAAAAAACAGATATACACAAACACAAAAAACATTGCAAGGGTGTGGCAATTTAGAAAATAATATATATTTGCAAACTATAAATACAAATATTTTCCTATAATTCTATTTAAATGATTCAAGAAAAAGCTTAGGTATTTTTAGTCATTTCACACTTTATTTGAAATTACTCTGAGGGCAAATGAAATAAATAAAATGAGATGTTATACATATCCCATATAGTTTTCTGTTAACAGTGAAAGAAGATGGGGAAGAAGATAGAATGAACCAGCAAATTCATATTTGCCTTATTCCAATCTCCACTAATATACATTGGCTGATCTTCATTAGTAGAAACAAAAATTTCTGTGAACTATAAAAACTAGAATCAATGTTCTGCTGAGAATTACAACAAAGAGGATTCTTGCCTTCATCTTCAAAGATCAACTTAATCAGGAGCTTTTCTGATAGTCCAGTGGTTAAGACTTTGCCTTCCAATGCAGAGGGTTCAATACCTGGTCAGTGTGCTAAGAACCCATATGCTTTGGGACCAAAAAAAAAAACATAAATCAGAAACAACATTGTAACAAATTCAATGAAGATCTTAAAAAAATGGTCCTGATTAAAAAAAAAAAAATCATATTAATCAGACTTGTCTTCTTGTGTCTCCTTTTGATTTTTCCTCTTTCTTAGTATTCCTCTTCTAACTCCCACTTGATCTGACAAATGTCTTTAGGTCTTAACACTCATGTTTCTTTTCCTCCCACCTCTGGGTATATTCATCATATGTTAATGCATTTACCAAAAAGTGTACTTTTCTTCATTGTAAGAGGGCCTGAGCTCACATGAAAAAATGTTTAAAATAAAGGCTGCAATTAATATGCATATCATTAAACTCGTTTTTAAATGCAGTATAATGATCTTAGGGATTCAAATCTTTTGAGAGTTGTTTGACCTTAAGTCTACAAAAAGGTTGAAAAATTACCTCTAGAAGGATAGACTATTTGGTTTGTAGTTAACAAATAATTTTACATTATACCTCTGAGGAATATGTATGAGGAAAACATTAAAAAAGTTATGATAGCAAGACCTTTACAGGGATGAAAAGTGCATCAAAAATCTAAATGAATTGAATATTAATTTGATACACTTGGTACAGTTGGATAGTAGCATAAATATGGAGAAGATTCCTGAAATTCTGAATTACCAGCTGTATAAATTTCATTATAAGAAGCTCATTGCTACTAGATTAACTTACATATTTGAGAATGGAATTTATAAAATATGCAATTTAAAAATAAAATTTTTTCTCAGAATTCAACTCAAGATGTATTGATTACAGCAAATAATGAATACAATCATAGTGGCATAATATTACCTTAACATCTCATTCATGACTATAGTTTACATTTAGGCAATGGCAACCCACTCCAGTGCTTTTGCCTGGAGGGTCCCAAGGATGGAGGAGCCTGGTAGGCTGCGGTCCATGAGGTCGCTGAGTGTGGAACGCGACTGAGCGACTTCACTTTCACTTTTCACTTTCATGCCTTGGAGAAGGAAATGGCAACCCACTCCAGTACTCTTGCCTGAAGAATCCCAGGGTCAGCGAAGCCTGGTGGGCTGCCGTCTATGGGATCGCACAGAGTCAGACACGACTGAAGTGACTTAGCAGTAGACAAAATTCTGCAGGATTCTGTACAAATTTTGATAAATCTGGTTACAAATCATTCAATATCACAGCAGCTCCTATGGATAACAATTCAAGGTAATATCAGATTAAATCTAGGATCTCAGACTCATAGGATGATAATAAAGCACCTGGAAACCATGTGTTGAATAAAAGCACATAATTCACATTCTCTTCCTAAATGAGAACTTTTGTTCATACACACCTGAGTGTCACCATCTCTGATCACCCGTCAGTTCAGTTCAGTTGCTCAGTAGTGTCCAACTCTTTGTAACCCCATGGACTGCAGCACACCAGGCCTCCCTGTCCATCAATAACTCCCAGAGCTCACTCAAACTCATGTCCATTGAGTCAGTGATGCTATCCAACCATCTCATCCTCTCTCATCTTCTTCTCCTCAGGCCTTCAATCTTTCCCAGCCTCAGGGTCTTTTCCAATGAGTCACTGCTTCGCATCAGGTGGCCAAACAATGAGAATTTCAGCTTCAGCATCAGTCCCTCCAATGATTATTCAGGACTGATTTCCTTTAAAATAGACTGGTTGGATCTCCTTGCAGTCCAAGGGACTCTCAAGAGTCTTCTCCAACACCACAGTTCAAAATAATCAATTCTTTGGTGCACAGCTTTCTTTATAGTCCAACTCACACATCCATACATGACTACAGGAAAAACCATAGCTTTTACTAGTCGGACCTTTATTGGCAAAGTAATGTCTTTGCTTTTTAATATGCTCTCTAGGTTGGTCATAACTTTTCTTCCAAGGACCAAGCATATTTTAATTTCATGGCTGCAGTCACCATCTGCAGTGATTTTGGAGCCCCAAAAAACAAACTCCATCACTGTTTCCATTGTTTCCCCATCTATTTGCCATGAAGTGATGGGACCAGATGCCATGATCTTATTTTTCTGAATGTTGATTTTTAAGCCAACTTTTTCACTCTCCTCTTTCACTTTCATCAAGAGTCTAGTTCTTCGCTTTCTGCCATAAGGGCGGTGTCATCTGCAAATCTGAGGTTATTGACATTTCTCCCAGAAATTTTGATTCCAGCTTGTGCTTCATCCAGCCCAGCATTTAGCACGATGTACTCTGCATAGAAGTTAAATAAGTAGGGTGACAATATACAAACTCGACATACTCTTTTCCCAATTTGGAACCAGGCTGTTGTTCCATGTCCAACTCTAACTGTTGCTTCTTGACTGCAGTTAATTGTAACTGACCACTCACATTACAATTTAAAAATAATGGCTTGTTTTTCACTGCCAAGACTGCAATGGCTAATCTAGGTTTTAATGATAATGCAATGAGTGTACTAGAATAAATGCCAATCTAATTTTTTCCAACATTTGCTTTGGCAAATGTTGTAGAAACAATAAGGCACTTCTCTCTAAAATTCTGAGGCCAGAAAGTAAACCAAAGGAATTTTTTTTTTGTCTAGTTGTTTTGTTTTGTTTTTAATTTGGCTGTGCTGTGCAGCTTGTGGGATCTTAGTTCTCCAACCAGGGATAATACCATGTCCCAGCCAGAAGACCGCCAAGGAATTTCCAAAGAAAACAAGAGTAAAAGGACAATAAACGTATCATCTTTGTTGTCATGTCAGAAATTATTGGCAAATCAAGTATAAGTTTCATGAAATCCTTAAAACAGGATACAATACACAGAAAACCATCTTATACCAGTAGAGCAAGCCCAAAAATTATCTGAGTAGGTAAAAAGCCACTTTCTGCTACTATGTCCTAGTCACATACTTTGAAACCCCCAGGGGCTGATAATTAACTACAATCAAAATCAAAGTGAGAACCCATTAAACCCTTACAAAGCCTTCATTTGTTTCCCTTTTTTTCATATTTGACTTTGGGAACCCAATATATATATATATATATATATATATATATATATATATATGTAGTGACAAACTACCAAATATAAAGATAATAAAGGCTTGAAATATAAATAGTTGATTTGACCCATAAGCTCCAACTGCCTGTTGCTTATTATCTCTTCCATTAGGAATTAAATGGCTATTGTATCAGTATTGTTCTTAACTGAAGCTGTATAAAGATTAAATAGAATATTAAAATTACATGGATTGAAGAGGTGTCCATTTGGAATAAGAAGAGACATATTTTCTAAGTTCTGAGATATATTTTTCACATTTATTTTTGTTTGCTTATTCACTCAGTGAATATCTACTGGACATCTATTATGTGCCTCTTTCAAGCTTTGAAGATACAGTGTAAAAGTGAAAGTTGCTCAGTCATGTCCAACTCTTTGTGACCCCATGGACTATAACCTATCAGGCTCATCTGTACCTGGAATTCTCCAGGCAAGGATAATAGAGTGGGTAGCCATACCCTTCTTCAGGGGACCTTCCCAACACAGGGATCAAGATTAAGTCTCCCTCACTGCAGGCAGATTCTTTACCTTCTGAGCCATAGTACTGAATGAAATATAGCTATCTTCTTAGAGTTTGTTTTCTAGTTGTGGGCTCTACCCAATCGTATTTGATATTCAGTCTTGGAGGCCTAATGGACATATCAAACTTGGCAAGCCCAAATAATTCTAAGTCCCTCTCCCCCTTCAAATGTATTTCTCCTCCAGTCTTTCCTATTTCAGCAAATGGCATCTTAATTCACCATGTGCTTATGTCAAAAACTACAGTTATTTTTGTTTTCTCCCATTCCCTCATTCTACACTTACACTCCATTCATCATCAAATGCTGCTGGTTCTACCTTCCAGATACATTCCAAATGTAATTCCTATAACCTTGGTTATTATTTCTCAACTATACTGGCATAATAAGTTTTCTAACTTTCCTGATTTGTAAGAGAAAACAGGAGAGGAGGGGAAGACAAAGTGAGAAAAATAATACAAAATAGAAATAGGGAAAGAGTAGTTCTAATTGTTTACTTAAGATATCCAGGAATTAGGCTGAAGCAGATAAATAAATAGATACGTGTGTGTGTATATATATATATGTGTATATATATACATACAAATATGTATACATACATATCTCTCAGTTTATTCAGTCCCTCAGTCATGTCCGACTCTCTGCGTCCCCATGAATCACAGCAAGCCAGGTCTCCCTGTCCATCACCAACTCCCGGAGTTCACTCAAATTCATGTCCATCGAGTCGGTGATGCCATCCAGCCATCTCATCCTCTGTTGTCCCCTTCTCCTCCTGCCCCCAATCCTTCCCAGCATCGGAGTCTTTTCCAATGAGTCAACTCTTTGCATGAGGTGGCCAAAGTATTGGAATTTCAGCTTTAGCATTAGTTCTTCCAAAGAACACCAAGGACTGATCTCCTTTAGAGAGGAATGGTTGGTTGGATCTCCTTGCAGTTCAAGGGACTCTCAATAGTCTTCTCCAGCACCACAATTCAAAAGCATCAATTCTTTGGTGCTCAACTTTCTTCATAGTCCAATTCTCACAGCCATGCATGACCACTGGAAAAACCATAGCCTTGACTAGACAGACCTTTGTTGGCAACGTAATGTCTCTGGTTTTCAAAATGCTATCTAGGTTGGTCATAACTTTCCTTCCAAGGAGTAAGTGTCTTTTAATTCCATGGCTGCAATCACAATCTGCAGGGATTTTGGAGCCCCCAAAAATAAAGTCTGGCACTATTTCCACTGTTTCCCCATCTATTTCCCATGAAGTGATGGGACCAGATGCCGTGATCTTCGTTTTCTGAATGTTGAGCTTTAGGCCAAACTTTTCACTCTCCTCTTTTACTTTCATCAAGAGGCTTTTTAATTCCTCTTCACTTTCTGCCATAAGGGTGGTATCATCTGTATATCTGAGGTTATTGATATTTATCATTTTCCTATAAAATGAACCAAAGTTTCTCAAAAACAGCAGGGATTATATAATGTCTGCATGGAAAGAACATTTTTCCTTAGTTACCAAAAAATAAATAAATAAATCTCAAGACCTTTACTAGGGTCATGCCAAAAGACTCTGTAATTATTGAAGAGTTTCACACTGGTTGAAGTTTCAAAAATGCAAGCATCAAAAATAAGATAATTTAAATACATAAAATGGAGTAAATGTAACAGTTCATCATGATGATAAAAAAATGCTCATTGCTCATCCTTTGAAGATGCTGGTAAATGGACTCATTATACTATGAAATAAATGTAAAAACTTGAATATGTATCCTACCATTTTCTACCATCACTGTGCTTTTTGGATAATGAAGCAGGAGAAATTTATTAAGGGAGAATGTCAGATTAGAAAATAATATGACACAATTATATCATTTTATATACTCTAATGAATTAAGTAATCTAGATATTGATCAAATTACTCTTAACATCAGAAAACAAGAAAGACAATTTATGGGGGGAGGAGCTAAGATGGTGGACGAGTAGGATGGGGAGAATACTTTCTCCTCCACAAATCCATTAAAAGAACATTTGAATGCTGAATAAATTCTACAAAACAGCTTCTGAATGCAGGCAGAGGACATCAGGCACTTAGAAAGACAATTCATTGTCTTCCGGAGAAGATTACGAGCCCCGCGGTAGCTCCTTTTGCGGAGAAGCAGCGCGGACACCAGCATTTGGTATTAGCAAGCGGGGGCTGGGCTAGGAGGAGCGGCGTGGCCTGCATCGCTTTGAGTAAGGATTTGGCCTGGCTATCTCGGACTGCAAGGAAATCCAACCAGTCCATTCTGAAGGAGATCAGCCCTGGGATTTCTTTGGAAGGAATGATGCTAAAGCTGAAACTCTAGTATTTTGGCCACCTCATGCGAAGAGTTGACTCATTGGAGAAGACTCTGATGCTGGAAGGGATTGGGGGCAGGAGGAGAAAGGGACGACAGAGGATGAGATGGCTGGATGGCATCACTGACTCGATGGATGTGAGTCTGAGTGACCTCTGGGAGTTGGTGATGGACAGGGAGGCCTGACGTGCTGCGGTTCATGGGGTCGCAAAGAGTCAGACACAACTGAGCGACTGATCTGATCTGATCTGATCTGATCTCGAGCGCTATCTGAGCGAAATAACCAGATTGTCGTTTATCTACTGCATCAAAAGCCAGCCCTAACTTGAGACACCACCAGGACTACGTACGCAACAAAGGACTGCACAGAGATGGCCAGCTGCAGGCCATCCCACTCCGGTGACAGGCAGCCAGGGCCTGAGGCGGGCAATCACAGCCCTAGAGAGACACTGCCTACAGAACTGTAAGTAGGTTTCTGTGCTGACTCACACTTCTTGGGGCTCTGGATGGTCAACATCTGCCTGAGAAAGTGCGCCAGTTGTATACCCAGAAAACTGAGCGGCGGGGAGGCGATAAGTCGCAGCAGCTACGCTCGCTAAACACTTCATCACCTGGCTACTCGGATCTGGGAAGGGCATAAAACGCAGACTCAACCAAGTCTGTGCTTCTGAGGATTATCCGAGTGCCTGAACCTGGCCGGCTTAGATTTGGGTGTTCATCTCCGCCCCCTCTGTAATAGGGCAGAGATCAGATATTGAAAAGACCAGTAAACCGCCTCAATAAAGAGAATTCAACAAACTACCAGAATATAGTAAGGACACTCTAAATTTGGCAATTTTAACAAAATGAAGAGACAAAAGAATACTCAGCAGCCAAAGGAACAGGATAGATGCCCACCAAACCAAACCAAAGAGGAAGAGATAGGGAATCTACCTGATAAAGAATTCTGAATAATGATTGTGAAATTAATCCAAAATCTCTAAATCAAAATGGAATCACAGTTAAAGAGTCTGGAGACAAGGATTGAGAAGATGCAAGAAAGGTTTAACAAGGACCTAGAAGAAATAAAAAAGAGTCAACACATAATAAATAATGCAATAAATGAGATCCAAAACACCCTGGAGGCAACAAATAGTAGATTAACAGAGGCAGAAGATAGGATTAGTGAATTAGAAGATAGAATCCTAGAAATAAATGAATCAGAGGAGAAAAAAGAAAAATGAATCAAAAGAAATGAGGACAATCTCAGAGACCTCCAGGATAACATTAAACACTACAACATTCGAATCATAGGAGTTCCAGAAGAAGAAGATAAAAAGAAAGACTATGAGGAAATACTTGAGGAGATAATAGTTGAAAACTTCCCTAAAATGGAGAAGGAAATAACCACTCAAGTTCAAGAAATCCAGAGAGTCCCTAATAAGATAAATCCAAGGCGAAATACCCCAAGACACATATTAATCAAATTAACAAAGATTAAATATATAAAAAAAAATTAAAGGCTGCAAGGGAAAAACATCAAATAACTCACAAGGGAATTCCCATAAGGATAACAGCTGATCTTTCAATAGAAACTCTCCAAGCCAGTAGGGAATGGCAAGACATAATTAAAGTGATGAAAGAAAATAACTTACAGCCTAGATTATTGTATCCAGCAAGGATCTCATTCAAATATGAAGGAGAAATCAAAAGCTTCACAGATAAGCAAAAGTTGAGAGAATTTAGCACCACTAAACCATTTCTCCAACAAAAATTAAAGGACATTCTCTAGATAAGAATCACTAAAAGGGTGTATAAATTTGAACCCCAAACAATAAAGTAAATCCTATTTATCAATAATTGCTTTAAACGTTAATGGGCTAAATGCCCTAATCAACAGACAAAGACTGGCCGAATCGATACAAAAACAAGACCCTTACATACCTTGTCTACAAGAGACAACCAAAAGACTAAAATGGGTCAAATGGATACAAAAACTAGACCCCTATATATGTTGTCTACAAGAGAACCACCTTAAAATAGGGGATATATACTGGCTGAAAATGAAGGGCTGGAAAAAGATTTTCTATGCAAACATGGACCAAAAGAAAACAGGAGTAGCAATACTCATATCAGATAAAATTGACTCTAAAGATCCTGAAAAGGAGACAATCAAGGTTATACATAACGACTTAAAGGAACAATCCAAAAAGAAGTTATAGCAATTATAAATATATATGCACCCAACATTGGAGCATTGATATATCTAAGACAAACATTAATTAATATGATAGAAGAAATATGCAACAACACAATAATAGTGGGAGACTTTAATACCCCACTCATACAATTTGGCTGTAATAGACAAAGTAAAGAGGAAAACATATTCACTTATGAGCCTCAAAAAATTCAATTCACTCAGGAGAGTTAAAAAAAAATAGACTTATTTGTTCACTCTGTAAAGGTTTACTGACTATTATATGGGTCTGGTACCACTTTGGGTAGTAGGGAGGAAGAAGTGACAAATGTGATCTTGTCCTAAATAATATATTGTGGTAAAGATAGACCTACCGATACAAAATACCAAGATGTGCCTAAGATGAGGATACCCAAACTGGACTTTTAGTTTCCCGAACTTTTCATTTCCAGATCAAACCTCCTAATATAGGATGAATTCAACATGAATTTTTTTAAGTGTTCTTTGTGATTAAAAATAGAAAGCCATTAGTTAAGAAATTACATATACTCCTCCCCACCATCACTCCCCTTCTTTCTTCCCATTTCCCTCCCACCCTCATTGATCCTTTCCTTTGTCCATTTTCCCCTGCAAAAATAAAATAAAATAAAATCCAAAAAAAAAAGCAGAATTTATGTGCCTTATTTTAGATAAACACATTACTATCTATGAAACGGTATTACAAAAAGAGAAATTAATAAATCTGAATCACTTCAAGCCTCCATTTCTAATCTATAGAATAATACACAAGACTTTTGGATTACAAACTTGTGAATTTACTGGGTGAGATCTGAAACTGGCCCCCATATATGGAGGGCAAGAAGAGATCCAAGAAAGAGGCTAACCACTCTTGATTGGTAAATGACAGGTTTAATAAGCAAGGGGACTTAATTGCCAGGCTTGACTTGGGCAGCTGCAAGACAAGCAGATCTTCACACTTTAACATCAGAATCAAGTTTATATAGAACTTGATTTATATATATGTGTATATATATATAACTTTATATATATATATATGTATATATATATATATATATAAGTTTATATATAGGCTTTAACTGGGTTCAGTCATGTGTACTGTCTAGATAGTCTCAACAGTAAATTACTTTCTCCAGTTTGCATCCTTAAAAATGGTTATGGCTGTGGTATCAGTGGGTGGAACATATTCATTCAAAGGACAGAGAAGAGGCAGAGGAGCCTCTGACTACCCAGGCCCACTTCACAGGTCAATTGCTGGTCATGACCTCTCAATAACTTCTTTAACAAAGAGCAAAGAGTATGTTAAAAGACACAGGACTATAGGGAACTGCTGGACAAAGAACCTTATTTCTGATTCAACAAATATGTTGCAAGTAATTAAAAAAAAAGAAAGATGGAGAGAAACAGACACTATGAGCTCTAAGTTAAAAGGCACATAATGCAGAAACAGAATGATAGGTTGAGAACACCAAGCTTGTTTTGCTGAGTACCAGAGAAACCACAGATAAAGAAATGACTCACTTACAGCCCCTCATTAAGCATCATGCAGGTGCAGGCACAGTGAGGGACTAGAATGACATAGTGAGCTTTACACCACAAAGATGAAAGCCTACCACAAGTTTCATAATGAATCCTGCCCATTTTGCAAATGTAACACATGACAAGGTATGAAGAGCAGTCATATTTGTATAGTGAACTCTTGAAACTAAAAATTTGCTTTCCACCATTCATTCCCGGGCCCCCTATCCATCTTGCTCCCTGCTTCCCAGATAAAATACCCAACTCAACTGCCTATCCAGGAAACACATCTTAACTTTGCTTCCTGTTTCTTTATTTGGCCACACTGCAATGAAGCCTTTACATTCTGGAAGAGACTATTGCCTCAGCATTTGGTCTTTCCATTGTGCAGTGGGCAAAAAGCCACTTGTTCTGCTACAAAATCTTTTATACTAAAGAGACATATTAACTAAATGCAATTTTTATGAAAAAAATGTTTATATTTTTTAAATATAAAAATAATTGTGGCATTTGTGAGAAAGTTGAAAAAATTTAAACAATGGATGTTTTCTGATATTAAGGATTTATTAAGTTTTTCAAATAATAATGACATCATGGGTATCTTTAAAAAGAATGTTATTGACTTTCAGAGAAACACACTGAAATATGTACAGATGAAATAATACCTTTACACTTGTGCAGGAATGATAAGGGGAAGTAAGTAGGGTGCAGAACACAAGATGGGCCAGGTGCCAATAACTGTTGATGATAGATAATGCTAAAGGATTTTATTATAGTCCCCTATTTCTATATATGGTTAAAACTTTGTGTAATAAATAATTTAAAATAAATGTTCAAAGGGACATGATATAAAATATATAAGTAAAGATTTTGAGACAAGAAGATACAACTGTGTTCCTTTAATTGTTGGGTGTTGGGTCATTTGCTAAGTGTTTTGAAACATTTAAAATCAGACAAGAATGTAATATTTGATGTTTTATGCCTTTAGTGTATGTTGTGTTGGCAGAGGTGTTTTCAGAGAAGTAGAATTTCTCTTGTATCAGTACTTCTAATGTTGTATAGGTTAAATTATAGTAAAAAGGCAACTATAAATAAGATGCAGTGTTTCTACTTTAATTAATAACACAACTTTATTACAGTAAGCCAAATTTATATTCCACCATCAAGAGGGGTTCTTTCATTACATCATTTTATGATGGATCCTTAAAAATACCTTATAGCCTTTTCATTACTCCTTAACATAATCAATGAAAGATCTGAAGCTGGAACAAAATGGAAGTTCAAGGCTGCATTGCCTTGAACTTCGTTTGTAATTTTAGTAGAGCAAATAAACCCTAAATGTTTCTTAATGTGGATAAATTCATTTTATTTCCATTGAACGTTTTATTTTGGTATACTAGTCAGCTGGGGCTGCCATTAAAAAAAAAAAAAAAAAAAAAACACCAGTTGAATGACCTAAATAATAGACGTTTATTTTCCCACATTCTGAAGGTTGGAAGTTTGAAATCATGATGCTGGCAGGGTTAGTTTCTCCTAAGGCCTCTGTCCTTCGCTTACAGATACAGGCCTTCTCTTTGTGTCCTCACAGACCTTTGTGTATATCTCTGAGGTCTCTTCCTCTTGTTGCAATGACATCAGTCATTGGATTAGGGCATTTATGGCCACATTTAATCTTAATGACCTTCTTGAAGGCCCTATCTCCAAATATAGTCATCCTGGGAATTAGAGCTTCAGTATATGAATTTAGGGAATACTCTTGGGTTCAGAGTACAGGGGGATTCTTTACACTGAGCCACAAGGGAATCAGAAAATACCTCTGTCAATATAATATACACTAAAAGCATGAAGCTTCAAATATTACATTTTTGTATAAATTTAAATGATTCAAAACAATTAGCAAATGACCCAACAATTAAAGAAACACTGATGCTGCTGCTGCTGCTGCTAAGTCACTTCAGTCGTGTCCGACTCTGTGCAACCCCATAGACGGCAGCCCACCAGACTCCTCAGTCCCTGGGATTATCCAGGCAAGAACACTGGAGTGGGTTGCCATTTCCTTCTCCTAAAGAAACAAGCTGTGTCTTATCTCAAAAACTTTATATATCTTATATCATGTTGCTTTGCATATTTTACATTATTTACTGTAGAAAACTTTAACCATATATAGATAGAAGAATATAATAAAATCCTTCATCATTACCCATCATTGGCAGTTATTAACACCTGGTCCATCTTGTGTTATATACCCTACCTACTTCCCCTTATCATTTCTGAGCAGATATAAGATGCAAGATCAAAATGTAAGATTGGGCATCTCTAATAATTCAAGAGGATGACTGGGCAAAAGTTAATTTTTCACATAAGAAAAACATTTCCAAAGAATATCATGACTTTCAAAAGATCCGCCTGCTGAAAGTTCAGTAACTGGACAACTGCCCACTGGCTGAGATCCAAGTTCTCCACCATCCATTTTCAGCCTGCCCTCTACACAGCTTCTTAGCCCCTGGACCCTCACTTCCAATTTTGGGAACTAATTCCTCACATCCGGTGGCACACTTCTCTTGTTTGTTTTTAATAAACAGATTTGTGGTCAAAAAGTTTTAAAATTTACAAATAGCAAACAAACATATGAAAAGATGTTTCACATTATATATCGTTGCTGCTGCAGCTAAGTCACTTCAGTTGTGTCCAACTCTGTGTGATCCCATAGACGGCAGCCCACCAGGCTCCTCCGTCCCTGAGATTCTCCAGGCAAGAACACTGGAGTGGGTTGCCATTTCCTTCTCCAATGCATGAAAGTGAAAAATGAAAGTGAAGTAGATCAGTCGTGTCCGACAGTCGCGTCTGACTCTTTGCGACCCCATGGACTGCAGCCTACCAAGCTCCTCCGTCCATGGGATTTTCCAGGCAAGAGTACTGGAGAAAACCAGATGAAAACAGCAATGAAATACCACTACACACCTAGAAAAATGGGTGAATTCAGAACTGACAACACCAGATGCTGGTGAAGTATGGAGCATCAAGAATTCTCATTCATTTCTGGTGGAAATGAAAAATGATAGCCATTTTGGAAGACAGTTTGGTGGCATTTAACAAAACTAAACATACTCTTACCATAGAATCCAGCAAATTCACTCCTTGGTATTTACCTGAAAGAGTTGAAAATGTATACCCACACAAAAATCTGCATATGGATATTTACTGCAGCTTTATTCACAAATGCCAAAATTTGGAAGTGACCATGATGCCCATCAGTAGGAGAATAGATAAATAAACAGTGGTGCATCCAGACAATGAAATATTATTTATCATTAAAAAGAAATAGCTATCAAGTTAAAAGACATGGAGGAAACTTAAATGCATAATACTAAGTGCAAGGAGATCCAACCAGTCCATTCTGAAGGAGATCAGCCCTGGAATTACTTTGGAAGGAATGATGCTAAAGCTGAAACTCCAGTACTTTGGCCACCTCATGCAAAGAGTTGACTCATTGGAAAAGACCCTGATGCAGGAGGAGAAGGGGACGACAGAGGATGAGATGGTTGAATGGCATCACTGACTCGATGGATGTGAGTCTGAGTGACCTCTGGGAGTTGGTGATGGACAGGGAGGCCTGGCATACTGCAATTCATGGGGTGGCGAAGAGTCGGACACGACTGATTGAACGAACTGATTGAACTGAAGTGAAAGAAGCTAATTCAAAAATTTTACATACTGTATGATTCTAATTAGATGATATTCAGAAAAAAGACAAAATTATAGATAATTTCAGTGATTTCCAGGACTTAAGGGGAAAGGATATGTGAATAGGTAAAGGAGGGCTTTAAGGCAGTGCAGATGCCCTGTATGATACCATAATGATGTATATATTTCATTATTTAGATGCATTTGCCAAAACTCATAGAATGGACAACACGAAGAATGAATTTTAATATAAGCTTTAAACTTCAGGTCCATGCATGCATGCTGTCACTTCAGTCATGTCCAACTCTTTGGGACCCCATGGACTGTAGCCCACCAGGCTTCTCTGTCTATGGGATTCTCCAGGCAAGAATACTGGAGTGAGTTGCCATGCTCTCCTCCAGGGAATCTTCCTAACCCAGGGATCGAAACCTGGTCTCTTGTTTCCGGCATTGGTAGGCGAGTTTTTAATCTGCCACCTGGGAACTTCAGGTAATTATGATATATCACTGTGGGTACATCAGTTATAATAGATATACCATGGTGGTTAGGGGTGTTGATAATGGGGAAGCTATGCATGCATGGGGACAAGGAATATGGGAAATCTCCATACATTCTGTTCAAAAAAAATATGCTCTATTTTTAAAGCATAATAAAATTTTAAAAATTTTCCAAGTTTGAATCCCATCCCTTTTACTTACCATGTAATTTTGAATGAATTAATATCTATGAAGTCCAGCATGTATCAGATCAGATCAGATCAGATCAGTTGCTCAGTCGTGTCCGACTCTTTGCGACCCCATGAACCGCAGCACGCCAGGCCTCCCTGTCCATCACCAGCTCCCGGAGGTCACTCAGACTCACATCCATCAAGTCAGTGATGCCATCCAGCCATCTCATCCTCTGTCATCCCCTTCTCCTCCTGCCCTCAATCCCTCCCAGCATCAGAGTCTTCTCCAATGAGTCAACTCTTCGCATGAGGTGCCCAAAATACTGGAGTTTCAGCTTTAGCATCATTCCTTCCAAAGAAAGTCCAGGATTGATCTCCTTCAGAATGGACTGGTTGGATCTCCTTGCAGTCCAAGGGACTCTCAAGAGTCTTCTCCAATACCACAGTTCAAAAGCATCAATTCTTTGGCACTCAGCCTTCTTCACAGTCCAGCTCTCACATCCATACATGACCACAGGAAAGACCATAGCCTTGACTAGGCGAACCTTTGTTGGCAAAGTAATGTCTCTGCTTTTGAATATGCTATCTAGGTTGGTTGTCTTTTAATTTCATGGCTGCAGTCACCATCTGCAGTGATTTTGGAGCCCAGAAAAATAAAGTCTGACACTGTTTCCACTGTTTCCCCATCTATTTCCCATGTAGTAATGGGACCAGATGCCATGATCTTCGTTTTCTGAATGTCGAGCTTTAAGCCAACCTTTTCACTCTCCACTTTCACTTTCATCAAGAGGCTTTTTAGCCCCTCTTCACTTCCTGCCATAAGAGTGGTGTCATCTGCATATCTGAGGTTATTGATATTTCTCCCGGCAATCTTGATTCCAGCTTGTGTTTCTTCTAGTCCAGCATTTCTCATGATGTACTCTGCATATAAGTTAAATAAACATGGTGACAATATACAGCCTTGACATACTCCTTTTCCTATTTGGAACCAGTCTGTTGTTCCATGTCCAGTTCTAACTGTTGCTTCCTGACCTGCATACAGGTTTCTCAAGAGGCAGATCAGGTGGTCTGGTATTCCCATCTCTTTCAGAATTTTCCATAGTTTATTGTGATCTACACAGTCAAAGGCTTTGGCATAGTCAAGAAAGCAGAAATAGATGTTTTTCTGGAACTCTCTTGCTTTTTCCATGATCCAGCGGATGTTGGCAATTTGATCTCTGGTTCCTCTGCCTTTTCTAAAATGGAATATCAAAAATATATGCCTTCCAAGATGATTAAGGATAATTTAAAATAAAAATATAAGAATTTTTTAAAATGCTTTCAGATACATATTTGTACTAAATTGATGGGAGGCTTTCTTCTGGGACATAAATGAGGAACAAAAGGTGCAGCTAGGAGGCCATTTATTCCTTTATAGTACTTCTATAAGGGGATCATAGAAATACTGATTTCCATTGATTACTTGATAGATTCCCAAGATCTCAACATGAGATTTAGTCTATAATGTTTGCATAATTTTAAAAATCACTCTTTTGATGAGGCAATACATATTCATGGTATACATTTCAAACTTAGCTAAATGATATATGGTGAAAATAAATCCCCCTGTTCCTTTCTTCAACCCAAAAAATCTATATTCAATATAGATAATCTAGTCTTATTAGTAAGAACTCTGGACATTTTTATTGCACTTAAAAGATTTGCCAGAGCAATGTTTTAGTACCTTTACATTCTTTCCCCCTAATTTTCAAAACATCATTTTTAATAAACTCATATTCCCACTGTGTAGATGAAACTGATGCTGAAAATGATTAAGAAGCTGTTCAGAACCATGAGCTAGGATTTATCCCATATCCTTGAGGTTGTATTTCCAAAAACCAAAGGTTTTAAATTTGACTAATCAGCTTTATTAAGCTGAGTCCTAGAGTAAAGATTTATTTATTCTCTTACCTAAAATAATATTTTCTGATCTCTATGAAGTTTTACTTTGATTTTCTTTGTTCCCTACACCCATTTTTCTCCCATACCCCCTCCCTAAACCTCCTAAGAATTGTCATTTTCTAGGATTTCAGGATGAGACTCTCTATACAATCACATTTTAAACTTTTTTCTAACTTTAGAAATGTGGTAATGAGAATTTTAGACAGCTTTTCTTCAGATTCAATTTTGATCATATACAAAACTCTTTCAGCCTTCTCAGGTCCTTTCATGAACAGGCTCAGAAGAAAGGCACCTTAAGTTTGATGAATTTCAAGTCTCACAAAATGCACTGCTCACTTTCAAGTATATTCATTCATAGCCATTCTCTTTCTATACCTCAAAGTCAAGAAAGGTATTTTTATAAAAGAATTTCCCAACCTACCACTGCTAATTCCATATGAATACAGTGAGGAGATAAGAGAAATACCCAAAGGAAGCACCATTTGCTCATGTTCAATCAAAATAAAATATCACGTCATATTCGTTTCCCTTACTATTAAACACAGATATTAAAAAAAAAAAAAATCTAAGAGCTAAAATGTGATTTCAGAAGTTGGAAATGGCAACCCACCCCAGTGTTCTTGCCTGGAGAATCCCAGGGATGGGGGAGCCTGGTGGGCTGCCGTCTCTGGGGTCGCACAGAGTCGGACAGGACTGAAGCGACTTAGCAGCAGCAGCAGCAACACTAACTGGTGCGTCCTAAGATGGGGTGATATAATGGGAGGCACGGTAGCTGGATGAGCTGCACCTCTCACTAATGTACGATTTTAGGGATCCATTTACTAGTCTTCAAATTTAGCTTCCATAAAATCATCTTAATATCTACTGGGGCTATGAGAACCTTCAGTGATATGTATTAAATGTATTATAAACTGCAAAGCACATAAAGTGGAGGATGTATTATCTCTGAAAAAAGGTGTTTTTTGGTAAGAGAGTTTTGTCGCAGAATCTCATTCCTTGTTCACAGCATTTAAAAAGCTATACAAATATTTAAAATCCAAATTTGGCATATGAGTTTTATCTATGGCAGGGAAGATGGAAGGTAATCCCACACAGAGTAATTCAAGTTCCAGGAACAAAGACTCTGTGAATTTTAGCATCATCATCTAGAGTACTAGGAGTAGTGATAAATCCCAAAGAACCCTTTTCAGAAGGGAAATGGAGAATATGAGATATAAAGTTTCATGTCCAAAGTAACAAAAAAATAATCAACTAAATACTACAATATAAAATAAAGATTTGTTTAAAGTAACAAAAATCTGAAACGAGTCGCCAGTCCAGGTACGATGCCTGATAACGGATGCCTGGGGCTGGTGCACTGGGACAACCCAGAGGGATGGTATGGGGAGGGAGGAGGGAGGAGGGTTCAGGATGGGGAACACATGTATACTTGTGGCGGATTCATTTTGATGAATGGCAAAAGCAATACAATATTGTAAAGTTAAGCAAAATAAAATTAAAATAAAATAATTTCTTAGGAAAAAAAAATAAAGTAACAAAAATCATTATTGGTGAAAACTCTACAACCCAGAATTCAAGGCTGCCAGGTCACGCTTTTCTTTTTTGTAACATTTATATGTATTATCTCTAAAGTTCTCATGCTGGAGTCTCAGCTAGTGGTAGCTCAGCAGTGGAACCATGTGGGAACAGATAGCTCTGACCAGACTACCTCAATTCATACCATGTACGTAATTCTCAAGACTAGTTCTGGTGCTAATCAATCTTCTGAGATTTTCAGCCTGGCAACAGATGCACAGCAATTTGTATCTATAAATAATAAATATCCAAGTGGGACCTGATAACTTTTTTTTTTCAATTAATTAATTATGTTTGGCTGTGTTCCTGAGCAGGCTTTTCTCTAGTTGCCGTGTGCAGGCTTCTCATTGTGGCTTCTCTTGTTGCAGAGCAAGGGATCTAGATGTGTAGGGTTCAGTAGTTATAGCACATGGGCTCAGTAGTTGCAGCTCCCAGGCTCTAGAGCACAGGCTCAATAGTTGTGGCATCTGGGCTTGATTGCTCCACAGGATGTGATATCTTCCTGGATCAGGGATTGAACCCTCATCCATGCAGGTGGATTTTTCACCACTGAGCCACTAGCGAAGACACTGATTACTTTTTATTGTTACTACCTTTAACATTTTTGATGTATTTTTGTTGTTGTCATTAATTGCTACTTTGAAGGCAAATATAATCCCCTGGAGAAGGGAATGGGTACCCATTCAAATATTCTTCCATACAGAATACTATGGACAAAGGAGCCTAGCGGCTTCCAGCCCATGGAGTCGCAAAGAGTTAAGACACAACTGAATGAATAAGACTTACTTACTGATAAAGAATAAAACTTTTCAATAAAAAATTTTAGAAAACCAATATCAGGCCCAAAGATAATGCTGATTCATTGAGTGCTAAACTAGACAGTTAATGAATATGGAATTAGTAAAGCTTTATAAGATAAATAGTTCCTGCCTCTTTTCTAAAGATAAATGAAAGTGCATTAGGGCTTAGCTGATGTCTTGAAATCAAAGAAAAGTGCAAATATAAACATATTTCTTTTTGTAAGAGATCTATTCCTAGCATGTGTAAGTTACTATTTTATGAATCTAACATTTCTAAGTTAAAGTGGCTTGATATTCACATTTCAAAAGTTGAAGAGTCATTTAATGTTGATAAATATTGCTAAATATATCTTATTTATAAATTCTGAGTTTTTAGCTTATCAAATATTTATCAAGTATTTAGCAATATTTGATAAAGTTTGGTAGCTTTATTTATTCTTCAATCTAGACAGACAAGCCTACCTGAGATAAAGCATTTTTGCCACTGGTATATTTACTCAATGTACTGTCAGTATGACAATAGATAGTGAAAACAATTTTGGCATTCATCTTCATATTGCATAAACACCAAGAGAACTGAAACTGGGAACCTATAATTTAGACAAGCTGACCAGCAGTTACCAATTGCTAAGAATTAAAATTCAATTGTCAAACATTGAACCAGAGAAAAGAAGTTCTCAGAAAATTTGACAATACCCTTAGAACTCATCTTAACTTTCCCTCAAACTTTGTATTGTGGATAAATCCTTTAGTATTTTGTAGCTTCTAATATGTAAAATGAAGAGGTTTTACACATGGGTCTCTACAAAGCCCCTTTTAAAATTTTATTTGAATACATTAAAAACTAACTTTAGATTTACATAACTTCAGGAATAGTACAACAGTTTTTCTGTATCTCTCATGCAGCTTCTTCTAATGTTATTTTATATAACTATAGTAAAATAATGAAGAACAAGAAATTAATGTTGACGCAATATTATTAACTAAACTACAGAGCTTATTTGAATTTAACAAACTTTCCACTAATGTCATTTTTCTTTTGTAGCATCCTGTACAAGATCTCACATTATATTTAGTTGTTATTTATATTTGTTATACAATCTATGGCAGTTCCTTAGCTTTTCTTGTCTTTTACGCTTATGACACTTTTGAAGAATATTCATCAACAATGTTATAGAATGCCCTTAATATGGGGATCATCTGATGTTTTCTCATGGTTAGACTGAAGTTGTACATTATTGTCAAAAATAACACATACATAATGTTGTACCCTTCTTGGTACTTCACATCAAGGGACTCGTGGTGTCTCTATGTCTTATTCCAAGTGATGTTTACCTGGATCACTTGGTTAAGATGGTGTCTGCCAAAGTTATCATTCTTCCCTTTGCAGCTGATAAATACCTTGGGAGACACACTTGAGGTTATGCAAATCTCTTCCTCCTCAAACCTTTTCCCAAAATTTTTCTAATTTTAGTATTCATCAGTGGATTTTTGTCTGTAACAAATTATGACTGAAGTTACTGCCTAACAATAGTCCTTTATTTCCCTTGTTTCTTCTACATTTTCATTAGAATTCTACTATAGGAAAGGCTTGTCATGTTTCCAACATTTATTAGTTAATCTGATTATTTATTTACATTAGTAAGAATTCATGAAAATGTATTTTATTCCAGGAGTTATATTCCAATACTATTATTATTTTATTCTTTTGAAAAAGTTATTCCAGTTCTGTCTAGGGCTCCCTAGGGTGGCTCTGTGTTGTTGTTGTTTTTCTCTCTTTGTAAAACTCTTTACTTTCTAGAACTAGGAGAAGTTTCAGATTCTTCTGGGTCCAAGGTGACCTAATTGTGATCAGAATATCATGGCTTCTAGGCCATGCTAACAGACAGAATAAGAAAATGTATTTGTGCATAACCCCTGCATGGGTGAACACACTCCGTGTCTATTGTTCTATTTATTAATCTATCAAAAAACAGTTTATACAGATAACCTCAAATCAAATCCAACACTGCATGGTTCATTCTAGCCTTACTTCTTTCCTTATTTGTAAATTCTTTCTTTGAAAATGAGAAATGTGAGACCTAGGTCTCATTTTATCAACACTATTTTTCATATTTGTCAGTTTCAGTATACACATAAAATAGTTTCAGAATTGCTAAATCATAGCCCTACAAAAAACAATTTTCCTAACCAGAGTTTATTTTGTCTTTGTACGCGTCAGTTGTTCAGTTGTGTCCAAATCTTTGCAACCCCACGGACTGGAGCCCAACAGGCTACTCTGTCCATGGGATTCTCCAGGCAAGAGTACTGCACTGGGTAACCATTCCCTTCTCCAGGGGACTTTCCCGACCCAGGAATCGAATCCCAGTCTCCTGCATTGCAGGCAGATTCTTTACCATCTGAGCCACCAGGGAAGCCCCTATTTTGTCTTTATCTTACAGTATTTCCCACAGTTTCTTATATTAGTTCTTGACTTCTCCACTTTTTTCAGTGTGGGATATGTTATTCATTTGTGATGCAGTTAGGTTTACTTGCTGGTATTTGTAGTAAATTTTTGGTTCCCATCACATCGTGGTTGGTTTAAAATGTCTATTTTTTTCAGGCATATGTGAATACCCTCAGGGCATTTTAAAGTTATTATTATTTCCCCAAAACATTGATGTTTTAAATTGCTATTTATGAAAAAATTCAATCTATTAAGTGGTCATTTCCTGATTTATTTTTGTTTTAATTAAAGTCACATATAATTACAAAGAGAGTTTCCAATGGTATATCTAAGTAAATTTAAATTCTGACCAAAAGAAGAAAAATATTAACAACCAGCTATCTCATACACTGTTATAATTTCTGATATTTATAATTGTCATGCATATTTTATGACTGTAATTAAAATGCATAATTTTGATTGTTTTTTAAGAGACACACTTCAAAAAGTTGATTTTACTCTTTCCACAGGCACATAGACTACAACACTTGACTAAATGATTTCTCAGATTATATACTTATTTTCGGACTCAAGATCTGATGACAGAGGGCCTGATGAACTATGGACAGAAGTTCATGACATCATACAGGAGGCATGATAAAGAACATCTCCAAGAAAAGGAAATGAAAAAAAACAAAATGGTTGTCTGAGGAGGTCTTACAAATAGCTGAGAAAAGAAGAGAAGCTAAAGGCAAAAGACAAAAGGAAAAATATACCCATGTGAAGGCTGAGTTCCAAAGAATAGCAAGGAGAGATGAGAAAGCCTTCCTCAGTGATCAAGGCAAAGAAATAGAGGAAAACAATAGAAGGGAAAAGACTAGAGATCTCATCAAGAAAATTAGAGACAAAGGGAAGATACAGGGCTTCCCTGATAGCTCTGTTGGTAAAGAATCCACCTGCAATGCAGGAGACCCCAGCTCTATTCCTGAGTTGGGAAGATCTGCTGGAGAAGGGATAGGCTACCCAATCCAATATTCTTGTGCTTCCCTTGTGGCTCAGCTGGTAAAGAATCTGTCTGCAATGTGGGACACATGGGTTTGATTCCTACACAGTCCATGGGATCACAATGAGTTGGACATAACTGAGTAACTTTCACAAGGGAAGATTTCATGTAAAGATGGACGCATTTAAGGACAGAAACCATACGGACCTAACAGAAGCAGAAGATATTAAGAAGAGGTGGCAAGAATACACAGAAGAACTGTACAAAAAAGATCTTCATGACCCAGATAACCACGATGGTGTGATCACACCTAGAGCCAGACATCCTGGAATGTGAAGTCAAATGGGCCTTAGGAAGCATCACTACAAACAAAGCTAGTGGAGGTGATGGAATTCCGGCTAGGGTATTTCAAATCCTAAAAGATGATGCTGTGTAAGTGCTGCACTCAGTATGCCAGCAAATTTAGAAAACTCAGCAGTGGCCACAGGCCTGGAAAATGTCAGTTTTCATTCCAATCCCAAAAGGGCAATGCCAAAAACTCTTCAAACTACCACACAATTCCACTCATCTCACATGCTAGCAAATTAATGCTCACAATTCTCCAAGCCAGGCTTCAACAGTACATGAACTGAGAAATTTCAGATATTCAAGCTGGATTTAGAAAAGGCAGAGGAACCAGAGATCAAATTGCCAACATCTGTTGGATCATCAAAAAGCAAGAGAGTTCCAGAAAAACATCTACTTCTGCTTTATTGACTATTCAAAAGTCTTTGTGTGGATCACAACAAACTGTTGAAAATTCTTCAAGAGATGGGGATACCAGACAACCTGACCCGCCTCCTGAGAAATCTGTATGCAGGTCAAGAAGCAACAATCAGATCTGGACATGGAACATGAACTAGTTCCAAATTGGGAAAGGCATACGTCAAGGCTGTATATTGTCACCCTGCTTACTTAACTTTTATGCAGAGTACATCATGAGAAATGATGGGCTGAATGAAGCACAATCTGGAATCAAGTTTGCTGGGAGAAATATCAATAACCTCAAATATGCTGATGATGCCACCTTTATGGCAGAAAGCATGAAGATCTAAACAGCCTCTTGAAAGTGAAAAAGTGTGAAAAACCTGGATTTTTCACTTAACATTCAAAAACCTAAGATCATAGCATGGGGTCTCATCACTTCATGGCAAATAGATGGGGAAACAATGGAAACAGTGACAGACTTTATTTTGGGGCTCCAAAATCACTGCAGATGGTGATTGCAGCCATGAAATTAAAAGACACTTGCTCCTTGGAAGAAAAGCTATGACCAGCCTAGACAGCATATTACAAAGCAGAGACATTACTTTGCTGACAAAGCTCTGTCTAGCCAAAGCTTTGGTTTTTCCAGTGATCATGTATAGATGTGAGAGTTGGACTTTAAAGAAAGCTGAACGCCAAAGAATTGATGCTTTTGAACTGTGGTGTTGGAGAAGACTCTTGAGATTCCCTTGGACTGCAAGGAGATCCAACCAGTCAATCCTTAAGGAAATCAGTCCTGGATACTCATTGAGAGGACTGATGCTGAAGCTGAAGCTCCAATACTTTGGTCACCTTATGCAAAAATCTGACTCATTAGAAGAGACCTTGATGCTGGGAAAGATTTCAGGCAGGAGGAGAAGAGGATGACAGAGGATGAGTCCGTTGGATGGCATCATGAACTTGATGGACATGAGTCTGAGCATGCTCCAGGAGTTGGTGAAGGACAGGGAAGCCTGGCATACTGCAGCCTATGGGGTCACAAAGAGTTGGACACGACTGAACAAGAGAACTCTGACTCAATCCTGAGTCAGAAGAAGAGGTCGAATTTCTGCACCACATCTGATCACAAAACGACTCTCCAGGGACAGATAGGGACAGGAGGAATACATGTAATGACTTACTGAACTAATAAATTCTGGTAATTGTACTCCATTTTCTGATCTGTCAAAAGTCAAAGTTAATTAAAACAGACCATGAAATTAGAAACATTTTTTTTTCTAATACCAGTTTCAATTCCTATTTCTGGTATGTGGAATGGAAATCACATGATTCAAGTTATATAATATTTACAGTTACATATTAAATTCTTAAGGTTAGAATTTACCAGATTTAACAATATGAAGAGATTTGTAGAAGGAAGTTGATGAGTTTGATAAGAAATTCTCTAAAAAAAAATGATTCATATGTTGGCCGTTATTCTTAAGCAGAATATGTTCCAAAATAATTCATTTCCACTCCATATTTTTAATATTGTGTGTAGTTTATTTTCCTATCTTTATTTGAATTTTACATCTTAATATTAGTCATGGGAAAGTAATATAAAGCGAACACATTATGTTGATTGATGGCTGGAGATTGACAAGTTTCATTATCAGTTTGGTAGAACTGCACATGTATCCTAGCTCAGGCTTTGAAATTTCCCTCAGAGATCATGTGGTAATTAACAGTGAAGTGTTACATCTTTTCATAACTCTGTGATTTTATTGAATCCAGGTGACTCTAGAGTGCCAGTTAAGTTGAGAACTGTGCCAAATCCAAGCCCCAGCATTTTAGCTGCCACATGCCATTAGAGAACACTTAGCCAGTAGACACAATGATGTCATTCTGGAGCATTCTCAGTTGGCACACTAAGCTAGCAGTGATTTCAGCAGGTTTTCTGATAGTATAAGGTCATGATAGTCCTAACAATACTGAAAACAAAAGTACTCCTAGAAAAGATAAGTTACCTCAACTTATCTTGAGAATTGTGTCCTATAGGAGAACATTAGCAGATTCGAATTGAAGTAGAAATAATTCAGGAAATATATCTGCTGAAATTCTAAGCCTCACAACCATTTTTGTTTTCTTTAGGTTTAGGTACTCTGTATTGTTTCAAATATAGATTTTAAATGAGTAAAATGTCTGACTTTCTTTAAAGCTTATATATATATATATATATGTGTGTGTGTGTGTGTGTCATATTAGTGTATATGTTTCATATACATATATTTTTTCCAGAAAGTATTTGCAAAGCTCAAAAAATAATAATTATGTAAAATTTTCACTTGCTCTGATTTACCATAATTTCTAAATAATATTTAATGAATAATGAAAGTTGCTCAGTTGTGTCTGACTCTTTTCAACCCCATGGACTGTACAGTCCATGGAATTCTCCAGGCCAGAACCCTGGAGGGGGTAGCTTTCCCTTCTCCAGGGGATCTTCCCAAACTAGGGATCGAACCCAGGTCTCCCTGAATTGCGGGCAGAGTCTTTACCAGTTGGGCCACAAGGGAAGTCCTAGTATCCTATTATTTTCCAGTTTTCTAATATACATATTGTTAGTCATAATGAGGTCATTGATTCAGAGATACATGATTATAGTGTTGACACTAAGTATTTTTTTTCTTCTTTTATTTATGTAAAACAGTTCAAATAGCATTTTAGCATTAGAAAGTAAGATATTAAAAGACTTTGGTACTTACATATTCACAACAATATCATTTCTCTATTTTCTCACTGAAAGGACGAGAACACTAAGCTTTTAGTAACTAATAGAGGCCCTTACATTAACACAACCACCTATAATTACATTCTAATGTTATCTGTTTTAGGTCTTACCATCTCTCATACTTTGATACAAGTTCAGAGAGTTTTTTTTCCTTTACAAATGAATTTAAACAGTTCCCATAATGGATTTCTACTACTTTTTTTGAGTTTTGTTTGCAACTGCAAATTTCTCACCCCGAGTCGCATTCACATACTCATTTAGTGTTTCCCATGAAATTTCTGAGATTTTAATTCTGGAAAGTATTACTCTGAAGATGATTCACATCAAGGGCCACATGTTTCTAACTTGAAATCTCAAGAATAAAATCTTTAAAAGGATTACTTAGCTCAGACCTTGGCATCTCAATACTATTCTCCAATAAAATGAACTTGGTCTCCTTGGAAAATGACTGATGTCAGAGGTGGGACACAGAAATGCACAACATGACCCTGGAAAATCTTGAGTAGGCAATAAATAAGGACATACACAGAAAACAATGGGGCACAAGTTGAAAGCAAACAGGCTCCAACTCAAAGGAGCTGCCAAAGGCTAAATCAAGCACATATTTAGCAATAAAATAAATGATGATAATATTGGATTACAAGAAACAGAGCAAGATAAACGTGCAGTAATCCATATTACTATAAATGAATGAATGAATAAACAGCTCACTACATAAACTCAGGAGGAAAATGCCTCTTTGTTTATCTGGAATTCTAATTAACAAATGCAGGAAAATAAACAAAACAGAAACTGACCATTAGAAAATACCACAATAATATTTGTAGCAGCCAAGAACTATCCATGGATGCTAAAATCAGTGAATAGGAGTATTATGAGAAACAGGACATTTATACAGTCCTAAAGTATCTCTTTAGGAGAGACTTGTTATTTACAAAACAAGAATCATAACTTTGCAGTGGAGAAAACTGGTTAACACCACCTTAAACATGGGATCAAAGTTAAGACTACCAGCAGTAAGAAATATTGACCTTGTGCCCTTCCTAAAATTATCTAGTGGAGGTGATAGAATTCCAGTTGAGCTATTTCAAATCCTAAAAGATGATGCTATGAAAGTGTTGCACTCAATATGCCAGCAAATTTGGAAAACTCAGCAGCGGCCACAGGACTGGAAAAGGTCAGTTTTCATTCCAATCCCTAAGAAAGGCAATGCCAAAGAATTCCCAAACTACCACACAATTGCACTCATTTCACACGCTAGCAAAGAAGTGCTTAAAATTCTCCAAGCCAGACTTCAGCAATACGTGAACCATGAACTTCCAGATGTTCAAGCTGGTTTTAGAAAAGGCAGAGGAACCAGAGATCAAATTGCCAACATCTGCTGAATCATTGAAAAAGCAAGAGAGTTCCAGAAAAACGTCTATTTCTGATTTATTGACTATGCCAAAGCCTTTGACTGTGTGGATCACAATAAACTGTGGAAAATTCTGAAAGAGATGGGAATACCAGGCCACCTGACCTGCCTCTTGAGAAATCTGTATGCAGGTCAGGAAGCAGCAGTTAGAATTGAATATGGAACAACAGACTGCTTCCAAATAGGAAAAGGAGTACGTCAAGGCTGTATATTATCACTTTGCTAATTTAACTTGTATGCAGAGTACATCATAAGAAACGCTGGGCTGGAAGAAACACAAGCTGGAATCAAGATTGTCGGGAGAAATATCAATAACCTCAGATATGCAGAGGACACCACCCTTATGGCAGAAAGTGAAGAGGAACTAAAAAGCCTCTTGAGGAAAGTAAAAGTGGAGAGTTAAAAAGCTGGCCTAAAGCTCAACATTCAGAAAACAAAGATCATGGCATCTGGTCCCATCACTTCATGGGAAATAGATGGGGAAACAGTGGAAACAATGTCAGACTTTATTTTTCTGGGCTCCAAAATCACTGCAGATGGTGACTGCAGCCATGAAATTAAAAGACGCTTACTCCTTGGAAGGAAAGTTATGACCAACCTAGATCACATATTCAAAAGCAGAGACGTTACTTTGGCAACAAAAGTCTATCTAGTCAAGGCTATGGTTTTTCCTGTGGTCATGTATGGATGTGAGAGTTGGACTGTGAAGAAAGCTGAGCACCAAAGAATTGATGCTTTTGAACTGTGGTGTTGGAGAAGACTCTTGAGAGTCCCTTGGGCTGCAAGGAGATCCAACCAGTCCATCCTAAAGGAGATCAGTCCTGGGTGTTCACTGGAAGGACTGATGTTGAAGCTGAAACTCCAATACTCTGGCCACCTCATGCGAAGAGCTGACTCATTTGAAAAGACCCTGATGCTGGGAAAGATTGAGAGCAGAATGAGAAGGGGATGACAGAGGATGCGATGGTTGGATGGCATCACCAACTCAATGGACATAGGTTTGGGTGGACTCCGGGAGTTGGTGATGGACAGGTAGGCCTGGCATGCTCTGGTTCATGGGGTTGCAAAGAGTCAGACACGACTGAATGACTGAACTGAACTGAACTGAAAATTATATACTGAGAAGGGTATAACATTTGTGGCGTTCTTGCCAAAAATATATAACTTCAGCCTAATCATGACAAAATATTGAGAGGTAATCTACAAATAATTGGCTTAGACTCTTCAAAACTGGCAAGGCAAGGCTATGAAAGACAAAATAAAAAAAGACTGAGGAAATGAAGAACTCTCTAGAATGAAGGAAAGTAAGAGATCATGACAATTAAACAGAATGTGAGATCCAAGATTGGATTCTGAATCCTAAAAAGCACAATAGTGGGAAAAATGACAATATTCACATAAGATCAATAAATTACTTAAGAGGATTGCATCAAGGTTAATTTGTCCTTTGATAGTTTTAAATGGTTTCTTTTTTTTTTTTTTTTAGATTTACTTTATTTATTTATTTTTTTACTTTACAATATTGTATTGGTTTTGCCATACCTCAACATGCATCTGCCACAGGTGTACACATGTTCCCCATCCTGAACCCCCCTTCCACCTCCCTCCCCATACCATCCCTCTGGGTCATCCCAGTGCACCAGCCCCAAGCTTCCTGTATCCTGCATCGAACCTGGACTGGTGATTCGGTTCTTATATGATATTATACATGTTTTATTGCCATTCTCCCAAATCATCCCCCCCACCCGCCCCCACAGAGTCCAAAAGACTGTTCTATACATCTGTGTCTCTTTTGCTGTCTCGCATACAGGGTTGTCGTTACCATCTTTCTAAATTCCATATATATGCATTAGTATACTGTATTAGTGTTTTTCTTTCTGGCTTAGTTCACTCTGTATAATAGGCTCCAGTTTCATCTATCTCATTAGAACTGATTTAAATGTGTTCTTTTTAAGACAGTAACATTAGGGAAAGCTGGGTGAACAAATATTATTCAAAACAAGAATTTTTTAAAAGGTCTGCTTAAGATGACTTCTCTCCCAAACTTCTAGAGCTGAGATAGGATATAGAAAGATACCTTAAAAAAACATAGATCCACTGAGAGCATCTTTTCAATCTCCAGTAATATAAAGAGAAACCTATAAAAGAGAAAACAAGATCTGAATTTTATTGATACATTGAAAAAGAAAGTGAAAGTTTAGTCACTCAGTTGTGTTCAGCTTTTTGCGACCCTATAGACTGTAGTGCATCAGGCCCCTCTGTCCATGGAAATCTCCAGGCAAGAATACTGGAGTGGGGAGCCATTCCCTTCTCTAGGGGACATTCCTGACCCATGGAAGAAACCCAGGTCTTCTGCATTGCAGGTAGACTCTACTCTCTGAGCCACTCGGGAAGACCTTGTTCCCTATTTCTGAAATATTGCTTTAAGATAGTTCAATACAGTCTCTGGGAACCAGACTTTGAATCATTGCTCTGCAAATTGCTTATTTAGCTCCCTAGAGTAGGATACAAGTCCATTGAGTCTCCATGGTTCAGGGGACATTCTTATATAGCCTAGTGGTGGATGCCCTTGCAGAGTGTCTCTCTCTCCTTGTGAGCATCTACATTTAGTTCCTGGAATATATTTGGATATAAAATATTCCCAAAGAAGAGATACAATTAAAATATTTGTGGTCCCATGTCATATTAGCATTGGGCTTCATCTTATCATCCCAGCAACACATTTCAATATACTTTTTACGCATGTAGTTTTCGGAGTAAGATACATATCAAAAATTTTAAAGCCAAGGGCAGAAATATCTCATTGAATCCTGTATTTAAATAAACTACATTTGTTGGCTTTCTTGTCAGGAATTACTAAACAAGACATGTTCAGTAATAGTATACTCATCTCTCCTTTACATCCTTATCTCTTCCTAAAAATCAACTACTTCAAAAAGTACTTGCTAGAATAAACTATTTGATACCAATAGTGCCTGGTGGCTTGATTACTACAAACATATCTCAAATAGAATTCTATTACAGCATTTTCATTAGGAAAAATTCTTGATGTTTCCTGATGTCTCTACTTTTTTCCTCCTTAAAGGATAATCTTTTATAATATATATTCATATAAATTCATTTATAGAGTCATGTATATTCATATATATATGCATTTATATATCTTATATTATAAATATATGATATATTAAAGGAAGCATATAGTCACTCTTTTAAAAGACCCCCTATTTTGTTTAGGATAAAATTCAAACTATTTAGGAGCTTACAACCTGTCTTTGACCTCTTTTATCTTACCTATTATTAAACACCTACATAAAATTTGTAATTTAACTTTCCTCATTCTTAGCTTACATAATTCCAATTTTTTTTTTTTTAATGGACACCTTTCTGCCAACTTCCCTCTTCTTTCATTTATGCATAATTTGAGAAAAGCTCTAAAAGAACTAACTCTATGAAGATTGTGATGAATTCCAGTCCTAGGGATCATTCTTATTTTTTAGTTACCTTTTTAAAAATTGACTTCACTTTAAAAAGAATTGTAATTAAAAAATTCAGCACATATTACATATATCATCTTAAGTTTTTAAGTATGTAATCAGTAGTGTTAGCTATGAGCACATTATACATCATACATCAGATCTCAAGAACTATTTTTTTTCCTTGCATGATTGAAATTCAATACTCATTGAATAGGAACTCCAAATTTCTACCCCCCGCCCCCTCAGTCTCTGACAACCACCATTCTCCTTAGTGTTTCTATTAGGTTGCTATTTTAGATACCTCCTATAAGTGGGATCATGCAGTATCTGCCCTTAAATGATTAGTTCAGTTCAGTTGCTCAGTCGTGTCTGACTCTTTGCGACCCCATGAATTGCAGCATGCCAGGCCTCCCTGTCCATCAACAACTTCCAGAGTTCACTGAGACTCACGTCCATCGAGTCAGTGATGCAATCCAGCCATCTCATCCTCTGTCGTCCCCTTCTCCTCCTGCCCCCAATCCCTCCCAGCATCAGTCTTCTCCAATGAGTCAACTCTTCGCATGAGGTGGCCAAGTACTGGAGTTTCAGCTTTAGCATCATTCCTCCAAAGAAATTCCAGGGCGATCTCCTCAGAATGGACTGGTTGGATCCTTGCAGTCCAGATCAGATCAGATCAGATCAGTCACTCAGTCGTGTCCGACTCTTGCGACCCCATGAACCGCAGCACGCCAGGCCCCCTGTCCATCACCAACTCCCAGGGGTCACTCAGACTCACATCCATCGAGTCAGTGATGCCATCCAGCCATCTCGTCCTCTCTCGTCCCCTTCTTCTCTTGCCCCCAATCCCTCCCAGCATCAGAGTCTTCTCCAATGAGTCAACTCTTTGCATGAGGTGGCCAAAATACTGGAGTTTCACCTTTAGCATCATTCCTTCCAAAGAAATCCCAGGGCTGATCTCCTTCAGAATGGACTGGTTGGATCTCCTTGCAGTCCAAGGGACTCTCAAGAGTCTTCTCCAACACTACAGTTCAAAAGCATCAATTCTTCAGCCCTCAGCCTTCTTCACAGTCCAGCTCTCACATCCATACATGACCACAGGAAAGACCATAGCCTTGACTAGGCGAACCTTTGTTGGCAAAGTGATGTCTCTGCTTTTGAATATGCTATCTAGGTTGGTCATAACTTTCCTTCCAAGGAGTAAGCATCTTTTAATTTCATGGCTGCAGTCACCATCTGCAGTGATTTTGGAGCCCAGAAAAATAAAGTCTGACACTGTTTCCACTGTTTCTCCATCTATTTCCCATGTAGTGCTGGGACCAGATGCCATGATCTTCGTTTTCTGAATGTTGAGCTTTAAGCCAACCTTTTCACTCTCCACTTTCACTTTCATCAAGAGGCTTTTTAGCCCCTCTTCACTTTCTGCCTTGGATACGAACAGAGATCATTCTGTCATTTTTGAGATTGCATCCAAGTACTGCATTTCGGACTCTTTTGTTGACCATGATGGCCACTCCATTTCTTCTGAGGGATTCCTGCCCACAGTAGTAGATATAATGGTCATCCGAGTTAAATTCACCCATTCCAGTCCATTTTAGTTCGCTAATTCCTAGAATGTCGACATTCACTCTTGCCATCTCTTGTTTGACCACTTCCAATTTGCCTTGATTCATGGACCTGACATTCCAGGTTCCTATGCAATATTGCTCTTTACAGCATCAGACTTTGCTTCTATCACCAGACACATCCACAGCTGGGTATTCTTTTTGTTTTGGCTCCATCCTTTCATTCTTTGTGGAGTTATTTCTCCACTGATCTCCAGTAGCATATTGGGCCCTTACTGACCTGGGGAGTTTCTCTTTCAGTATCCTATCATTTTGTCTTTTCATACTGTTCATGGGGTTCTCAAGGCAAGAATACTGAAGTGGTTTGCCATTCCCTTCTCCAGCGGACCACACCCTGTCAGATCTCTCCACCATGACCCGCCCATCCCAGGTTGCCCCTCGGGCATGGCTTAATTCCATTGAGTTAGACAAGGGTGTGGTCCTTGTGTGATTAGATTGACTAGTTTTCTGTGAGAATGGTTTTAGTGTATTTGCCCTCTGATGCCCTAGAGCGCCCCGCTGGCCGCGTCGCGCACTAAGAGCACCCCGCCGGCCGCGTCCCGCACTAAGAGGGCCCCGCCGGGAGCGCCCCGCCGGAGGAGCTACCCCACGACCGAGGAAGGACGGCGGTGAGGGCCAGCGCACTAAGCACGGCGGAGAAGAGCTACCCCACGACTGAGTTCAGGAAGGGTGGTGGTGAGGAGAGACCCCTTGTCCAAGGTAAGGTGCGATGGCTGTGCTTCGCTGGCCGGGAGCAGCCAGGAGCAGCCGGGATGAGATACCCCACGCTCGAGGTAAGAGAAACCCAAAGTTATGACCAATCTAGATAGCATATTCAAAAGCAGAGACATTACTTTACCAACAAAGGTTCGCCTAGTCAAGGCTATGGTCTTTCCTGTAGTCATGTATGGATGTGAGAGCTGGACTGTGAGGAAGGCTGAACGCCGAAAAATTGATGCTTTTGAACTGTGGTGTTGGAGAAGACTCTTGAGAGTCCCTTGGACTGCAAGAAGATCCAACCAGTCCATTCTGAAGGATATCAATCCTGGAATTTCTTTGGAAGGAACGATGCTGAAGCTGAAACTCCAGTATTTTGGGCACCTCATGCGAAGAGTTGACTCCTTGGAGAAGACTCTGATGCTGGGAGGGATTGAGGGCAGGAGGAGAGGGGACGACAGAGAATGAGATGGCTGGATGGCATCACTGACTCAATGGATGCGAGTCTGAGTGACCTCCGGGAGCTGGTGATGGACAGGGAGGCCTGGCGTGCTGTGGTTCATGAGGTCGCAAAGAGTCGGACACGACTGAGTGACTGATCTGATCTGATCTGATCACTTTCAGCCATAAGGGTGGTGTCATCCGCATATCTGAGGTTATTGATATAAGGGACCCTCAAGAGTCTTCTCCAACACTACAGTTCAAAAGCATCAAATCTTCGGCCCTCAGCCTTCTTCACAGTCCACAACTCTCACATCCATACATGACCACAGGAAAAACCATAGCCTTGACTAGACAAACCTTTGTTGGCAAAGCAATGTCTCTGCTTTTGAATATGCTATCTAGGTTGGTCATAACTTTCCTTCCAAGGAGTAAGCGTCTTTTAATTTCATGGCTGCAGTCACCATCTGCAGTGATTTTGGAGCCCAGAAAAATAAAGTCTGACACTGTTTCCACTGTTTCCCCATCTATTTCCCATGAAGTGATGGGACCAGATGCCATGATCTTCATTTTCTGAATGTTGAGCTTTAAGCCAACTTTTTAACTCTCAACTTTCACTTTCCTCAAGAGGCTTTTTAGTTCTTCACTTTCTGCCATAAGGATGGGGACATCTGCATATCCGAGGTTATTGATATTTCTCCCGGCAATCTTGATTACAGCTTGTGCTTCTTCCAGTCCAGCGTTTCTCATGATGTACTCTGCTTATAACTTAAACGATCAGCTTTGTTCAAATAGCACAGTGCCCTCAATGTTCATCCATGTTGTAGCATATGACAGAATTTCCTTTTTTTCTTATTCCTGAATACTTTTTCATTGTATGTATATACCATATTTTCTTTATCCATTCATCCATCAATGTAAATTTAGATATTACATCTCTTGGCTATAGCAAACAATGCTGCAATAATATGGAAGTCAAATACCTCTTTGAGGTCCTGATTTTAGTTCTTTTGAATAAATATCCAGAAGTGAGCATTTTACAGTCAATTGCTATCTTTTAATCAATTTGATGACAGTTGTTTAGTCATATTGTAGTATTCCTGAGTTTTTTATTCCAGGGTCAGTATTAAATCAGATATATACAGATAAATTCATGTGTCTGAATGAATTTATGACAATTTACGACAATGAATTTAAGACACATGAATTTATGAAGGAAACATTTTGATTAATGTTGGTTAGTAAGTCAGAAGAGAGAAACACTTTTTGAAAATGGTTATCTAGAAGAAAAATTGAATTGAAATAAGCTGTGTATTTATGTTTTCTTTCTTCTTTTTTTTATTTTCTCCAGGTTTTGTAGGCTTATATAAAATGGTGGTCATATTAGGAACATACTTTTTTTTTAATGGAAATTATGGTTCCAACTATGGAGGAGTGGAAATTTAGTTTATATAGATATTTGTGATAGTTTCTAAGAGCTTTCGTCTCATATAACAAAATTGAGAACTGGTGAATTATGTAGTATAATTTAGATAATGATTAAAATAAGTTTAAATATACAAAACTATCTAAATTTAACTTTTTCAGTATGAAATCATAAAAAAGAATTACACAGCTCTCTCAAAATTATTTTCTTATTTAGTCAGTTGACTAGGGCTATGGGTAACTCATTTAAGAAGACAAAACAAACTTTAAGAAGATAATATACTGCACAAATTCAATAGATGTTGAAAAATTAGCAGAAATCTGTGCTTATCAGAGTATATGTTCACCTGGCTTTCAATATGTTAAATCAATTTTGATTCAACAAATAGAAGTTTAAATAAGAATTTCAGGAAATCTTGTGGCTTACTTCCAAGATAATCTCCACAAAGATTAAAATATTTCCCACAATAGATTAAGTCTTCAATGGTAATTATATATCATTTAAAAATGAGCAAGCAAAGGTGAAAGACCTGTATTTTGGAAAGTATAAGACACTGATGAAAGAAATCAAAGATGACACAAATAGATGGAAGCATACACCATGCTTTTGGATTGGAAGAATCAATATTGTCAAAATGACTACACTACCCAAGGCAATCTACAGATTAAATTCCATCCCTATCAAATTACATTTTTCACAGAACTAGAACAACAACAACAACAAAATTTGTATGGAATCACAAAAGACTCCAAATAGCCAAAGCAATCTTGAGAAATAAACATGGAGCTTGAGGAATCAGGTTCCATTATATTACAAAGCTACAGTAATCAAAACAATATGGTGCTGGCACAAAACCAGAAATATAGATCAATGAAACATAACAGAAAACCCAGAAATAAACTCACATATATATGATAAAGGAGGTAAGGTTGTGTGTATCTCCAACACACAATGGAGAAAAGACATTCTCTTCAATAAATGGTTCTGGAAAAATATATGTTTTCCAGCTGGACAGCTATATGTAAAAGAATGAAATTATAATACTCTATAACACCATACACAAAAATGAACACAAAATGGATAAAAGACCTAAAAGTAAGACCAGACACTATAAAACTCTTAGAGGAAAAGCAGAACACTCTCTGGCATAAATTGCAGCAATATCTTTTTTGATCTACCTCCTAAAGTAATGAAAATAAAAACAAAAATAAACAAATGGAACTTAACTGAACTTAAAAGCTTTTACATAGCAAAGGAAAACATAAACAAAATGAGAAAATAACCCACAAAAGGATATTTGCAAATAAAGCAACCAACAAGGACATGCATGCATGCTCAGTCATGTCCAACTCTCTGCAACCCCATGGACTGTATCCCTCTAGGCTCCTCTGTCCATGGAATTTACCAGGCAGGAATAATGGAGTGGGCTGTCATTTCCTTCTCCAACCAACAAGGGATTACTCTCCAAAATATACAAACAGCTCATGCAGCTATATGTCAAATAAATAAATAAATAAACCCAAACAGTTTAACTAAAAAATGAGCAGATCTAAATAGACATCTTTCTAATGAAGACATACAGATGGCCCCAAAACATATGAAAAGATGCTGAACATCACTGATTAGCATAAAAACGCAGATCAAACCCACAATGAGGTGTCACCTCACACCAGTCAGAATGCCCATTATAAAAAAAAAAAAAAATACAAACAATAAATCCTGAAGAGGATGTGGAGAAAAGAGAACCCTCCTACACTGTTGGTGGGAATATAAATTGGTAAAACTGCTATGCAGGACAGTATGGAGGTTCTTTTAAAAACTAAAAATAGAACTATATGATCCAGCAATACCACTTCTGAGCATATATCCAGAGAAAATGATAATTTGAAAAGATATATTCACCCTGATGTTCAAACAACACTATTTACAATAGCCAAAACATGGAAGCAGTCTAAATGTCCATCAACAGATGAATGGATAAAAGAGATGTTGTACATATATAAAACAAATATTAGCCCTGAAAAAGAATGAAATGATGCCATTTTCAGCAATGTGGATTGGACCTAGAAATTATCATACTAAGTGAAGTAAGTTGGACAAAGAAAGAAATATACCATACAATATCACTCACATGTGAAATCTAATTTTAAAAATGATACAAAGGATCAGATCAGATCAGATCAGTCGCTCAGTCGTGTCCGACTCTTTGCGACCCCATGAACCGCAGCACGCCAGGCCTCCCTGTCCATCACCAGCTCCCGGAGGTCACTCAGACTCGCATCCATCGAGTCAGTGATGCCATCCAGCCATCTCATCCTCTGTCGTCCCCTTCTCCTCCTGCCCTCAATCCCTCCCAGCATCAGAGTCTTCTCCAATGAGTCAACTCTTCGCATGAGGTGGCCAAAATACTGGAGTTTCAGCTTTAGCATCATTCCTTCTAAAGAAATTCCAGGATTGATCTCCTTCAGAATGGACTGGTTGGATCTTCTTGCAGTCCAAGGGACTCTTAAGAGTCTTCTCCAACACCACAGTTCAAAAGCATCAATTCTTCGGCGCTCAGCCTTCCTCACAGTCCAGCTCTCACATCCATACATGACCACAGGAAAAACCATAGCCTTGACTAGGCGAACCTTTGTTGGTAAAGTAATGTCTCTGCTTTTGAATATGCTATCTAGGTTGGTCATAACTTTCCTTCCAAGGAGCAAGCGTCTTTTAATTTCATGGCTGATACAAAGGAACATATTCACAATACAAAAACAGACTCAGAAACATAGCAAACAAACTGTGATTTCCAAAGGGGAAATGTGGTGGGGAGAGATAAACAGGAGTTTGGGATTAACAAACATACACTATTATATATAAAAGAGGTTACCAATAAGTACCTATGGTATAGCACAGAGAATTCTACTCAATATTCTTTACTAACTTATATGGGAAAAGAATCTGAAAAAGAATGTATATAAAAATACATCCACATACAATTCTCTGTTGATCTTAAGAAAAACTATTCTCAGGAGAAATACCTGGTAAACTATTTCAAGTAAACAGAATTTATCTTTTAATGATCAACAGCATTAAATGGCACCATCAACATTGTTAACAGCAGGCCTGTACTTGGCATAATAAATGTGTAATCTGATAAGCTATAGCAGCTTATCTAATCACCTTAAGAATATCAGTAATACAATCAAGGCATATTATCTACAGTTATTATTAATACTTGAGTATTCACTTTCAAATACAGGAAAGCCCCTGGATATCACTTACAGAAAAGTTCTTACATACTTTAAATGTTGACATTCTGTATATAACTTGAAGCATAAACTTCTCATTGCTTGGGTAAAATTCTGTGAAAATCTATGATTTAGAAAGATGCTAATTATTTATCATAAAACATGTATTAGTAACTTTAAATAGTTATAGAAAAATGAATTAGCAAACTATACAAAAGTTGAATGTTTTAACTAGATAATATCTGAAAGAATTTTAGATATATATTGAGCTAATAAATATTTAAAATATATAGGAAATTTTATTTAGAAAATGTAAAAAAAAATACAAGGCAGGATATGAATATTGCATTATATAAAAATTCTTTGTAGAATCTTTGGTATACTATCATTTAAAATGTCAACAAATAAAATAATTTCACTTTATATTGAGACACTGAATTTCATTTGGGTTGTCAGCCTTTCAAAATAAAATCTTATATGAATTCTACATTTTAAAATATCCTACTGTGATTTATGTTGGAGAGTGTTTTGCCTATGTTCTCCTCTAGAGTTTATAGTTTCTGGTCTTATGTTTAGATCTTTATTCCATTTTGCTTTTTTATTTTTTTATTTTTGTGTATGGTGTTAGATAGTGTTCTAGTTTCATTCTTTTACAAGTGGTTGACCAGTTTTCCTAGCACCACTTTTTAAAAGATTTTTTTTTTTTCCTTTTTTTTTTTTTTTCCTCCTTTTTAAAAAGTTTGTTTCTCCTTGGTTTTTTTTTTTTTTTTTGTTTTTTTTTTTTTTTTTCTTTTTTTTTTTTTTTTCTTTTTTTCCCCATACTATCTTCTTTATTTTTGTTTTTTTGTATATGAGGCCGTCAGGCAGGTCGGTTTTTTTTTTCCCTTTCTTTTTTTTTTTTTTAGCTTTCTCTTTTTCTTCTTTTTTTTTTTTTTTTCATACAAACTTTTTATTTTTTTTTTTTCTCTTCTTTAAAAATTATTTTTTTTGTTTTGTTATTGTTTTTTTTTTTTTGTTTTTTTATTTATGCTGCGGGACTTCCGGTTAAGATGGCGAAGGATTAGGACGGGGAATACGCTTTCTCCTCCACAAATTCATCAAAGGGACATCTGGGCGCCGAGTAAATACCACAAACAGCTTCGGAGTGCTGGCTGAGGACGTCGGACACCCAGAAAAGCAACTCACTGCCTTCTAAAGGAGGTAGGAAAGAATATAGAAGCCAGAGAGAGACAAAGAGGGAGGGGCGGACCTCTGTCCGGGGAAGGAGTCTTAAAAAGAGAAGTTTCCAAACACCAGGAAACACTCTCCCTGCGGAATCTGCGCCGAACCTGGGAAACACGGAGACTATCATAACAGGGAGGGAGAACAGTTGAGCAATTAGAACCCACAGACTGCGGGCCCTGCGGTAACTTTCGCAGCGGAAAAGCACCGCTGCAAACGCCTGCATCTGCCATTGGGGAGCCGGGGCTGGGCAGGGAGACGCCTTGGCCGTTCCCACGTGGGACGCTCCACTGCCGGCGCTCCCCAGAGGGACGCTCCCCCGCGGGACTCTCCCCCACTGGACGCTCCCCCGCCGGCCACTCCCGTGCAGGCGTGCCCCCGCCCGCTGTGCCGGCGGCTCCCACGAGGGCCACCCCATCCCCCTCCCCCCACCCGCCCACCTGCCATTCCCGTCGCCGGCCCCTCCCCCTCTGCGGGCCTCAGCGCAGACTTCGTTCGCCTGATTGTCTGGAGTGCTGCCTAACTGGAGTAGTTTGGGCCGGCAATCCAGATTGTGCAGCACCGACCACACGAGTGGCGGGCCTTGGCCCAGAACACCGCCGAACCGTGCACAGAACAAAGAACTATACAGACCAACCACAGAGAAAGGGGCCTATAGATCTTGAGAAATTTAAGCCGGAACAAGGAACTAGCTGAAAATAAACTGAACCCACAACAATAATAGAGAAACTCTTATATATATTGTTACTATTTTTACCATCATTATTTTCTTTTTTTTTTCTTTTCTTTTTTTATATATATATATATTTTTAAATTTTTATTATTTTTTAATTGGAAAAAGGAAAACAAAATTTTTTTTTCCCTTTTAATTTTTTTTTGTTGTTGTTTGTTTTGTTTCTTTTATTTTTTTATTATTATTATTTTTTTTATCCTCTAGTACTTCTTTAATCTCCACGTTTAGATATAACTTTGGCGACCCTGTTTTTTTTTTTTCTTTTTTCCTTTTTGTCCTTTGCTTTTTTTCCTTTCCTTTTTTCTTTTCTTTACTGATTACTGACTAGATCTGTCTCTCTCCCTTCACACTCCCTCCTTTTATCCTCCTGACCACCTCTGTCTCCTTCCTCCCTTTTTCCTTCTATGTATAATTCCGTGAACATCTCTGAGCAGTCCAGTTGTGGAATGCATTATAGAAGAAGAAGTTTTTGAGACTACTGTAAAAATAAGACCAATAACTGGAACCAGGAGGCTTAAGTCCATACCCTGATCCCACGAAACACTAATTGACAGGAGCTCATTAAAAGCCTCCATACCTACTCTGAAACCAAGCATCACACAAAGACCAGCAAGTTCCACAACAAGACATACCAAGCAAATTCTCCAGAAAAACAAGAACACAGCCTGAGCTCCAATACACAGGCTACACAAAGCGACCCCAAAAGCATAGACATCTCATAACTCACTACTAGACACTCCACTGCACCCCAGAGAAAAGAAATCCAGCTCCACCCACCAGAACACCGATACAAGCTTCCATAAACAAGAAACCTCGACAAGCCACCGGTACAAACCCACATATAGTGCAGAAACGCCACAATAAAGAGAACTCCACAGACTACCAGAATACAGTAAAGACGCCCCAAACTTAGCAATTTAAACAAGATGAAAAGACAGAAGAATTCCCAGCAGGTAAAGGAACAGGATAAAAGCCCACCAAACCAAACAAAAGAGGAAGAAATAGCGAACCTACCTGATAAAGAATTCCAAATAATGATCGTGAAATTAATCCAAAATCTGGAAAGCAAAATGGAATCATGGATAAATAGTCTGGAGAAAAGCATTGAGAAGATGCAAGAAAGATTTAACAAGGACCTAGAAGAAATAAAAAAGAATCAACATATAATGAATAATGCAATAAATGAGATCCAAAACACTCTGGAGGCAACAAATAGTAGAATAACAGAGGCAGAAGATAGAATTAGCGAATTAGAAGATAGAATGGCAGAATTAAAGGAATCAGAGGAGAAAAAAGAAAAACGAATTAAAAGAAATGAGGACAATCTCAGAGACCTCCAGGACAATATTAAACGTTACAATATTCGAATCATAGGAGTCCCAGAAGAAGAAGACAAAAAGAAAGACCATGAGAAGATACTAGAGGAGATAATAGTTGAAAACTTCCCTAAAATGGGGAAGGAAATAATCACTCAAGTCCAAGAAACCCAGAGAGTCCCAAATAGGATAAACCCAAGACGAAACACCCCAAGACACATATTAATCAAATTAACAAAGATCAAACACAAAGAACAAATATTAAAAGCAGCAAGGGAAAAACAACAAATAACACACAAGGGAATTCCCATAAGGATAACAGCTGATCTTTCAATAGAAACTCTCCAAGCCAGGAGGGAATGGCAAGACATACTTAAAGTGATGAAAGAAAAGAACCTACAGCCCAGATTATTGTACCCAGCAAGGATCTCATTCAAATATGAAGGAGAAATCAAAACCTTTACAGACAAGCAAAAGCTGAGAGAATTCAGCACCACCAAACCAGCTCTCCAACAAATACTAAAGGACATTCTCTAGACAGGAAACACAAAAAGGATATATAAATTCAAACCCAAAACAACAAAGTAAATGGCAACGGGATCATATTTATCATTAATTACCTTAAATGTAAATGGGTTGAATGCCCCAACCAAAAGACAGAGACTGGCTGAATGGATACAAAAACAAGACCCCTCCATATGAATGAAACTAGAACACTTTCTAACACCATACACAAAAATAAACTCAAAATGGATTAAAGAGCTAAATGTAAGACCAGAAACCATAAAACTCCTAGAGGAAAACATAGGCAAAACACTCTCTGACTTACATCACAGCAGGATCCTCTGTGACCCACCTCCCAGAATATTGGAAATAAAATCAAAAATGAACAAATGGGACCTAATCAAACTTAAAAAGCTTTTGCACAACAAAGGAAACTATAAGCAAGGTGAAAAGACAGCCTTCAGAATGGGAGAAAATAATAGCAAATGAAGCAACTGACAAACAACTAATCTCAAAAATATACAAGCAACTTCTACAGCTCAATTCCAGAAAAATAAATGACCCAATCAAAAAATGGGCCAAAGAACTCAATAGACATTTCTCCAAAGAAGACATACAGATGGCTAACAAACACATGAAAAGATGCTCAACATCACTCATTATCAGAGAAATGCAAATCAAAACCACTATGAGATACCATTTCACGCCAATCAGAATGGCTGCTATCCAAAAGTCCACAAGCAATAAATGCTGGAGAGGGTGCGGAGAGAAGGGAACCCTCTTGCACTGTTGGTGGGAATGCAAACTAGTACAGCCACTTTGGAGAACAGTATGGAGATTCCTCAAAAAACTGCGAATTGAACTGCCTTATGATCCAGCAATCCCACTGCTGGGCATATACACTGAGAAAACCAGAATTGAAAGAGACACCTGTACCCCAATGTTCATAGCAGCACTGTTTGCAATAGCCAGAACGTGGAAGCAACCTAGATGTCCATCCACAGATGAATGGATAAGCAAGCTGTGGTACATATACACAATGGAATATTACTCAGCCATTAAAAAGAATACATTTGAATCAGTTCTAAGGAGGTGGATGGAACTGGAGCCTATTATACAGAGTGAAGTAAGCCAGAAACAAAAACACAAATACAGTATACTAACACATATATATGGAATTTAGAAAGATGGTAAAAAATAACCCTATTTACGAGACAACAAAAGAGACACTGATGTATAGACCAGACTTTTGGACTCTGGGACCAGGAGAGGGTGAGATGATTGGGGAGAATAGCATTGAAATATGTATAATATTATATCTGAAATGTATTAATTGTTCAAACTAAACACTATCATGTTACAATTTGTTCATACTAGATGTTTGTAATGTTTCTGATAATCAATAAAAGAGATTCTTGATTAAACTAAAAATAAAAAAAATAAAAAAAAATAAAAGATGCTGCTGCTAAGTCGCTTCAGTCGTGTCTGACTCTATGCAACCCCATAGACGGCAGCCCACCAGGCTCCCCTGTCCCTAGGATTCTCCAGGCAAGAATACTGGAGTGGGTTGCCATTTCCTTCTCCAATGCATGAAAGTGAAAAGTGAAAGTGAAGTCGCTCAGTCATGTCCGACTCTTCCCAACCCCATGGACTGCAGCCTACCAGGCTCCTCCAACCATGGAATTTTCCAAGCAAGAATACTGGAGAGGGGTGCCATTGTCTTCGAGATGCCAGCAAAAATATCTTGCAATCTATTTATTTTAGTGAAATGGAGCCATCATTGTCTGACAGCAGAAGTGGAATGTATTTAATTTAGCTATAAGACACTGAGTTTTTATTATTCTCACATAGCAATGCAACATTTTAAAAGTTGACTATATTTATTATTCAGTTCAGTCACTCAGTCATGTCCTGCTCTTTGCGACCCCATGAATCACAGCACACCAGGCCTCCTTGTCCATCACAAACCCCCAGAGTTCATTCAAACTCATGTACATCAAGTTGGTGATGCCATTCAGCCATCTCATCCTCTGTCGTCCCCTTCTCCTCCTACCCCCAGTCCCTCCCAGCATCAGAGTCTTTTCCAGTGAGTCAACTCTTTGCATGAGGTGGCCAAAATACTGGAGTTTCACCTTCAGCATCAGTCCTTCTGATGAATCCCGGGCATCTCCTTCAGAATGGACTGGTTGGATCTTCTTGCAGTCCAAGGGACTCTCGAGAGTCTTCTCCAACACCACAGTTCAAAAGCATCAATTCTTCAGCGCTCAGCCTTCTTCACAGTCCAACTCTCACATCCATACATGACCACTGGAAAGACCATAGCCTTGACTAGACAGACCTTTGTGGACAAAGTAATGTCTCTGCTTTTGAATATGCTATCTAGGTTGGTCATAACTTTCCTTCCAAGGAGTAAGCGTCTTTTAATTTCATGGCTGCAGTCACCATCTGCAGTGACTTTGGAGCCCCCCAAAATAAAGTCCGACCCTGTTTCCACTGTTTTCCCATCTATTTCCCATGAAGTGATGAAACCGGATACCATGATCTTAGTTTTCTGAATGTTGAGCTTTAGGCCAACCTTTTCACTCTCCACCTTCACTTTCATCAAGAGGCTCTTTAGTTCTTCTTCACTTTCTGCCATAAGGGTGGTGTCATCTGCATATCTGAGGTTATTGATATTTCTCCTGGCAATCTTGATTCCAGCTTCTGCTTCTTCCAGCCCAGCATTTCTCATGATATACTCTGCATATTAAAGCTAAGTAAAAATAATTATTTTATACACATTTTGATAACATTCTATTCTTCCATTTCAGAGTACATTCCATGAGTGGATGACACTTTATTTCACACTAAACTTCAGCCAAATGTTATTTCTATCACTTTCAGTGTTTGACCAGCATGTATATCTTTGTAATTTGGTGAGTCTCAAAATTACAATAAATTTTCTTCCATAAAAGGTGAATTTGTTGAGAAAGATGAAAAAGATGCTCTGGTACTTTGAGGCAGGAAGTTTAAAATTTGCTCCATCTTCTTTGAAGAATAGTTTGGAAACACATGCTTAAAAATTTTTAAATATGGATACAAGTGAAAAAATAATACAATATATTATGCATATAGTTAACTCTTCAAGGAATTTGCTAAACATAGTATTACTTTGATTGGGATGCAAATATATGACTATAAGAAAGTATTAAAAGGTACATTTAAGGTTAAGTTTTTATATACGAGACAAAAATGAAGAAAAAGTTTAAAATCATATAAATAGCCAATAAAACAACACTGGAAGACTTTTCATTAAATTAAACATTGGGATGACCCAAGTGAAAGTTTTGGATAACACAATAATGTTTTCAATATACTAAGGTGGCAAAATACATTAAAAATAATATGTATAGCCTAATGGCATTTGTATAGTTCTATATCTATTATTCTGGCATAATTATTAATAATTTCCATTTTACTCAAACTGATTCTTATTGGATGAATATTACACAGTCTTTATCTTTTTGAATGACCTCTGAGGAAAATATTAATATATTTTCTTATTTAACTGTAGATTAATTTATACAGCACCACTGATGATATTTGTTCTGCACTGAAAAATATTGGCTCCAGAAAACCAGAAAATAATTTCTCTGTAAGTGTCGCTGGCACTACATTTCTGTAATCATGTGGTCTTGAACATAGCATTTTCTTATATAAAATTTTCAACTACAGTATATGCTTCATTTGGTGACAGTATATCTAGGATTGTCAACATGATCACTAAGGGTACACTGAATCACATAGCTGAATGACTTTATAAAACTTCTGATACCTTTGAGAAAACGGAATCTTCAGGTTGAAGTAAAAACTACTTTAGTGTTGTCTTGGTAAAGAAGACTTTACTCCAATTCAGCTAAGACTAGGAATCTAGGTGACATTAAAACAAAAATAAACAAATTGGATTTAATTAAACTTAAAAGTTTTGCACAGCAAAGGAAACCATAAATGAGACAAAAAGACAGCCCTCAGAATGGGAGAAAATACTTGCAAATAAAGGAACTGACAAGGGACTAATCTCCAAAATACACAAACATATCATAAAGTTCAAAAGACAAACAACTCAGTAAAAAAAAAAAAAATGTTTTTAAAGACCTAAATAGACATTTATCCAAAGAATACATACAGATGGCCAAGAGGCACATGAAAATATGCTCAACATCAGTAATTATTAGAGAAATGCAAATCAAACTATGAGGTACCACCTCACACCATCAGTATGCCCATCATTAGAAAATCCATAAGCAATAAATGCTGGAGAGGGTGTGGAAGAAGGGAACCCTCTTTCACTGCTGGTGGAGATGTAAATTGATAGAGCCACTGTGGAGAACAGTATGGAGGTTTCCTTAAAAAAACTAAATATAATTGCCATGCTGCTGCTGCTGCTAAGTCACTTCAGTCATGTCCGACTCTGTGTGACCCCATAGACAGCAGCCCACCAGGCCCCCCACCCCGTCCCTGGGATTCTCCAGGCAAGAACACTGGAGTGGGTTGCCATTTCCTTCTGCAATGCATGAAAGTGAAAAGTGAAAGTGAAGTCGCTCAGTCGTGTCCGACCCTTTGCGCCCCATGGACTGCAGCCCACCAGGCTCCTCTGTCCGTAGGATTTTCCAGGAAAGAGTACTGGAGTGGGTTGCCACTGCCTTCTCATGACCCAGCAATCCCACTACTGGGCATATATTCTGAGAAAACCATAATTCAAAATGACATATGCACCCCAATATTCACTGCAGCACTATTGTACAACAGCCTGGACTTGGAAGCAAGCTAAATGTCTATCAACAGACAAATGGATAAAGAAGACGTTGTACACACATACAATGGAGTATTACTCAGCCATAAAGGAACAAAATTGGGTCATTTGTAGAGTTGTAGATGGACCTAGAAATACACAGAATGAAGTATAAGTCAGAAACAGAAAAACAAATGCTGTATATTAACACACATATGTGTGGAATGTAGAAAAATGGTATAGAGGAACTTATCTGCAGGGCAGGAAAAGAGACGCAAAGGTAGAGAACAAATGGTGGGCATAGGGTGGTTACGGGGAAGGAATTGGGAGATTGGGATTGACATGTGTGCACTACCATGAGCAAAACAGGTATCTAGTGGGAACCTGCTGTGTAACGCAGGGAGCTTAGCTAGGCATTCTCTGGTGACCTAAATGAGTGGAATCGGATGGTGGGGTGGAGGACCAAGATATATAGCTAACTCACTTTGTTATACAACACTGTAAAGCAACAATTTCCTTGTTCACTTGCTAAGTCTTGTCCAACCCTTTGCAACCTATGGACTGCAGCACACCAGGCTTCCTTGTCCTTCACTCTCTCCCTGAGTTTGCTCAACTCATCCATTGAGTTGGTGATGCCATCCAACCATCTCATCCTCTGTTACCTCCTTCTCCTGCTGCCCTCAATCTTTCCAAGCATCAGGGTCTTTTCCAATCAGTCGGTTCTTCGCATTAGATGGCCAAAGTATCGGAGCTTCAGCTTCCAGCATCAGATCTTCTCAATAAATATTCAGGGTTGATTTCCTTTAGGATTGGCCGGTTTGATGTCCTTGCTGTCCAAGGGACTCTTAAGAGCCTTCTCCAACACCAGTTCAAAAGCATCACTACTTTGGAACTCAGCCTTCTTAATGGCCAAACTCTCACATCCATACATGACTACTGGAAAAACCATAGCTTTAACTATGTACCCCTTTGCTGGCAATGTGATGTCTCTGGTTTTTAATACACAGTCTAGGTCATCACAGCTTTTCTTCCAAGGAGCAAGTGTCAGTTTCATGACTATAGTCACTGTCCACAGTGATTTTGGAGCCCAAGAAAATGAAATCTGTCCCTGTTTCTACTTTTTCCCTTTCTATTTGCCATGAAGTGATGGGACCAGATGCCATGATCTTAGTGTTTTGAATGTTGAGTTTCAAGCCAGCTTTTTCACTTTCCTCTTTCATCCTCATCAAGAGGCTCTTTAATTCCTTTTCACTTTCTGCCATTAGAATGGAATCATCTGCATATCTAAGACTGTTGATATTTCTCCTGGTAATCTTGATTCCAGCTTGTGATTCATCCAGCCTGACATTTCACACATTGTACTCTACATACTGCTGCTACTGCTACTGCTAAGTCGCTTCAGTCGTGTCCGACCCTGTGCGACCCCATAGACGGAAGCCCACCAGGTTCCCCCGTCCCTGGGATTCTCCAGGCAAGAACACTGGAGTGGGTTGCCATTTCCTTCTCCAATGCATGAAAGTGAAAAGTGAAAGTGAAGTCGCTCAGTCGTGTCCGACTCTTAGCGACCCCGTGGACTGGAGCCTACCAGGATCCTCCGTCCATGGGATTTTCCAGACAAAAGTACTGGGGTGGGGTGCCATATAAGTTAAATAAGCATGGTGACAATATACAGCCTTGATCTACTCTTTTCCCAAGTGGAACCAGTCCACTGTTCCATGTCTGGTTCTAAATGGTGCTTCTTGATTTGCATACAGGTTTCTCAGGAGACCAGTAAGGTGATGTGGTACTTCCATCTCTTTAAGAATTTTCCAGTTTGCTGTGATCCACCCAAACAATTTAGTGTAGTCAATGAAGCAGAAGTAGATGTTTTTCTGGAATTCCCTTTCTCCTTCCATGATCCAACAAATGTTGACAATTTGATCTCTGGTTCCTCTACCTCTTCTAAATCCAGCTTGGGCATCTGGGAGTTTTCAGTTCATGGACGGCTGAAGCCTAGCTTGAAATATTATGAGCATTACTTTGCTAGTGCAAATGAGTGCAAATGTTAGTTTGAACATTCTTTGACATTGTACTTCTATGCCAATTTTTTTAAAAAAGAGAAATTTCTCTAATACCATGGTTTAACCTTTACAAAGTACAGAATTAAAGACTTTATCAAAATGTATACAATGGCAGATAAAGATGATAAACTCTTTTATATACATTATATATCTTAATCAGCATTCAGGTAAAAATGGCAGCTGGGAAAATTTACTCAGTAGAATAAAAAGGTGCCATCCTAAATCCACAAAACACAGAGTAGACTCAGACCAATAGAATCTTTTGTCCAGATGTTCCCCAAAGGAATGATCTTACTACATATAGTTTATTTTTTATACCTTTATTTTTTCACAATTTCAGTTCTTTCAGTCATTGTATTAGTTGAACATGAAAAATATAATAATTTCTAAACCTATTCCTTATACTTTATTTACTTATAAACCATTCCATTATCAAAAGTTTATTGGAATAGAAACCCTCTGGTAAAGTAGTTGAGTTTCTTAGAAGGCATCTGTTTGGCTCCAGAAGATTAATGAAAAACTCTGTGTGTTAATGAAAAATAATCTCTAATATGTATTCAATTAGGCTATTAGAAACTTGAAAAGGTATTTTAAGACAGTAGAAAAATCATGACAGATATTAAACTGTGCTTATTTATTCACACAACCAAAAAAAAAAAAAAAAACCTGCAAGATACCTTTTCTTGGTGTTAAATGCAAAAGAACTGTTTTAACTTTATCCCTTCTTGGGAATTTCCTGATGGTCCAGTGGTTAGGACTCAGCAGTACCATGGCCTGTGTTCAATCCCTGGCCAGGAAACTAAGATTCTGTAAGCTGTTCAATGGCAATAAATAAATAAATATAAATTTTAATAAAATTTTATTTTTACTCACTGAATAAACTAGTAGTTTAATTATCAGGTTGATAATTCAGACCCCAGGGAAAACTTTAAAAAACAGTTAATAGTTCTATTAAATTAAATCAATGGTCATATTTCTGTGGTATTTTTCCTAAACAGTATTATCACACAGACATTTTAACTTCTATGCCACAGGTAAATAAGAGGAAATATGCATAGAATAATGACTTTCTGTATAGAATAAAAAGCTCAGGTTTCTTTATTTGTGAAAATGTTAGAATTTTTTTAAGTAAATTGAAATTATACTTATCAATGAAAAATTTTAAACATTGAGGGGTTTATTTGTTAGGATTTTCTAAGCTAAGTAGCTTAAAAAGTTAAAAGATTCAGAAATGTGGCTGTATGATGCATTAGTACATCATCATTTAAGTACCAGATGGATCTTGGCAAAATGTAGAATACTGCAAATGTATATGATGGTACTAACTGCAATTAGAACCTAGTACCTGGAACAGGGGTTAGCAAATTGCAGCCTGTGCACTGTTTTTGTATAGCTCAAGAAGTAACACTGTTGCATTGTTAAAGTTCTATTAAAGGCAAATAAGAAGAATATATAACAAAGATTGTATGTACTTAACTCATAGAACCTAAAATATTTATGTCTAGCTGTTTACAGAAGAAGGTTTGCTGATCTACATTCCCCCAAATGCTTTCATTTCCATTGTTACCTAGTTAAAATGATCTAAAAGAGTCCTCATACATGTGGTAGAAATAGCAATGCACCCTCACTGTGTTACCTCCTGTTCTCTGACAACAGTACAACAGTCTCCTTTCCACAGGGTATATGTTCCAAGACCCTCAGTGGATACCTGAAACCACTGATAGTACCAAATCATGCACATGCACACACACACACACACACACATACACAGTTTTTTCCTGCATATACATACATATAATAAGGTTTAATTTCTAGATTAAACACAGTAAGAGATCAATACATATCTAATAATAATAACAGTAAACTGTAATAAATATTACATGAATATGGTTTTTTTCTCTTTCTCAAAATATTTTATTGTACAAATGTAAGGCCTTCTCCTTGATAACTAAGAATGTATCACACAGTGTGGCCAAAACTTTTGTAGTTTGAAGTCCAACAGCACCTGTTTACAACTGCACAGAGAGAAGATTCATTCATATTGGAAATCTCAGCAACATTAGTGCATAATTTCTTTTTCTTTCCTTATTAAACTGAGAACTTTTATCTTTTTTACTTAGAAGAAGCACTTTACCAGTTTCTCTTTGGCATTACCAGCATCGCTACTGTCATGTTTGGGGGCCAATATTAAGTAAAATAAGGGTTACTTGCACAAAAGCACTGTGATATTAGACAGTCAATCTGACAACTGAGATGTTTCTAAGTGGCTGAATGGGCGTGGTATGCTGGATGAAGGGATAGAGTCCTGGGCAGGACAGAGAAGAAGGGTGTGAGAATTTAGCACACTACTCAGAACAGTGCACAATTTAAAACTTGAGAAATTTTTACTTCTGGAATTTTTCATTTAACATTTCCGGACTGCAGTTGACCACAGGAAACTGAAACCATGGAAAGCAAAGCTGCAGATGAGGGGACTATTGTATGTTCTTTGACATAGTACCAGCAAAGGCTCTGGAAGCTCAGTGACCTGCTGGATGTTAGGACACCCTCTCCAAGCAAAGTTGTTCTACTTGTACAATTCAACACTAAGAAGAGACATAAGTACCTGTTGGACTTTTTTGGATTTTGAAGGCAGCATTTGCCAAATCATGCGTGATGTTCTGGCCAGTTAACAGGTTGCCCACTGTGAATGAGGACGAGAGTATAAAGTGCTCTGCACAGTTTCCAAACTCAGATTCAAGTACATTTCTCTGCAGGCCTTAGAAGTAAATGCCAAATGCTATTCAAAGTGAATAGCATTTGTGAATGACTGCTATATAGATTTAAGTACTATCATACCGTAAGAAATATTAAACAAATACAATTATTATTACTAAAGAATGTGTAACCAATTAAGTAGATTGAAGATTGGTTTCCAAAATGCTATATGACCAATTTTCCACTTTGAAGCAAATATCTAAATGGCTCATATCAAATTATTATTTATTTATTTAACTTAGCAATTTTTTTTTTTCAAATTTCACAGGGGTGGACTATTTGGGTTTTTATTTTGCATGCAGAATCATGTACCTCTGAAATAAGTGAATATAGTATTATGACTGAAAAAGATAATCATAAGTAGCACATGTTTATTAAAGATTTGCAGATAATATGTAGTCCATAGATCAGCTTGATTTAAATGAGAATTCAAGTAGAATATACATTAAAGCCAATTATTATAAAGCAGAGTATGAGATGAAATAGAGATTGAAGTGTTAACCTACACTCTAAAATGTAGCTTGACCATACAACCATCAGCAAGATCTTATTCTTTATAATAAGGGAAAGTCTAGGGAAGCAATATTTTAATTTCCCAACATAGTTTCTCTGTGCAGAAAAGTATGTGTAAAACTATAAAAACACGGGAACCAAACTAGAGTGTGGTTAAGTAAATTGTAGTAATGATGTGAACTAAAAACAAGTGAGAAGTATTGAGTGATAAGAAAATTTGCTTGAGCCACATGTTAGTGGTAGCCTACATATCTCACAATGACTTCTTTGACAAATGGTTGACTATTTTTTTATTTAAAATTTTGTGCTACTAAGTTTTTGGTTATAAATTCCAGCATTACAAAAAAAGTCATTGGCTGTAGCCCACCAGGCTTCTAAGTCCATGGAAATTTCCAGGCAAGAATACTGGAGTGGGTAGCCATTTCCCCATCTAGGGGATCTTCCCGATCCAAGGATCAAACCTAGGTCTCTGCGTTGTGGGAAGATTCTTTACCATCTGAGACACAAGGGAAGCACACATGTTACAATGACTTTTTTGACAAATTATTTACTTTTTTTTGGGGGGGGGGGTTAAAATTTTGTCTTTTTAATTTTTTCCTTATAAAGTATAGCATTATAAGAAAAGTTATTGTGATATATTTTCCAGCCATGTCTGACTTTGAGATCCTAATGACTGTAACCTGCCAGGTTCCTCTGTCCTTGGAATTCTCCCGGAAAGAATACTGGAGTGGGTAGCCATTCCTTTCTCCTGACCCAGGGGTGGAGCCCAGGTCTCCTGCATTGCAAGCGGGTTTTTTTTACTGTCTGAGCCATCAAGAAAAGCTATCAATTTTTGGTAATATTTCAGTTATTCACTGGAGAACACTTTTTATCCAACAAAATGTATTCTCACCCTAAAAACTTAATATTCTAAAATGGTTTGTATTTCTATTCTATTCTATTCTAGAATGCTGGTAATTATTTGCCAGCATTCTCACTGTGTTTTGTTCTCCAAACTTATCCAGATGATGACAGAGCACGTATAAAAAAGAAAAAAAATTTCTTTTGTTGATCCGTAAGTGTGATTATAAAACTGTATCAGCAAAGGAAAAGTCTTGGAGAAAATTTATTTTAGAAAACTCTCTGTCTGTCCTGAGGCATTTGGAAAATGACAAATATGCCTGAAAAGTATAACCCTTTCTGGAAAATTGATAAGTTCTTAAAAGTCTTAAGAAAAGTTGAAAAAGAACAAAAGTGGTGTTTAATTTGTAGACATATGTATTGGTCAGGTTTTGCTATATGATAATACTCTATAACAAAAACTCTAATATCACAATGGCTTATAATACCACATTTGTTTCACATTTATGTCTTGTTAGATACAACTCAGTGGATTTTGTCTGAACTTGGATAGGCCTGGTGACATTATTAGCTTTGGGTTTGGTTCTGTTTCACAAGCAGTCATTAGAAGACAACCTAATGGCAATAGGTATGTTGGCTGTATGGGGTGTGCTCTTCTCCTATGTTGTGCCTCCCATCTAGTGGAACTGGCACACTGTCACTGCCATTCACACCCATGCCACGCCAGCTCCAAACTCCACACCTACTGGCCACATCCAGCCACATGGCCAAGCTGAGCTGCTGCTGCTGCTGCTAAGCCCAGTCGTGCCGACTCTGTGCGACCCCTTAGACGCCCCCAGGTTCCCCGGTCCCTGGGATTCTCCAGGCAAGAACACTGGAGTGGGTTGCCTTTTCCTTCCCCAATGCATGAAAGTGAAAAGTGAAAGTGAAGTCGCTCAGTCATGTCCCACTCTTAGCGACCCCATGGACTGGAGCCTACCAAGATCCTCCATCCATGGGATTTTCCAGGCAAAAGTACTGGTGTGGGGTGCCACTGCCTTCCCCGAGTTTTCTTCCATGAAGACAAGTCTGTGACTATTTGATGAACAGTAACCTAAGCTACTGCAATGCGGATGACCTAGTTCAAACTCTCTATTAGAGGAAGATAAAATGATAGATTCTACTTCAGTGACCATTATTCAACAAGTCTGAGAGGAAATGACACTACTGGACATTTCGTCTGATCAAAGACTTAAACTTTGGGTGAAACAACAGAAGTAAACTACATAGTCGAATCTTCTATTAGTCAAACTGCTACAGCTAAGTCACTTCAGTCGTGTCCGACTCTGTGCGACCCCAGAGATGGCAGCCCACCAGGCTCCCTCGTCCCTGGGATTCTCCAGGCAAGAACACTGGAGTGGGTTGCCATTTCCTTCTCCAATGCGTGAAAGTGAAAAGTGAAAGTGAAGTCGCTCAGTCGTGTCCAACTCTTCCCAACCCCATGGACTGCAGCCTACCAGGCTCCTCTGCCCATGGGATTTTCCAGGCAAGAGTACTGGAGTGCGGTGCCACTGCCTTCTCCTCTATTAGTCAAAAGGTGTTGGAAATTTAGAGTTAATGATATTAATAATAGCCAAGTAAGGGCCAAAATAATTGCAATATTTTTCTTAATTAGAATATCATTTGGCAGAATTTCATTGTCAAAATGTAAAATGAATAAAATTGAAGAGGCTAGTATACCTTCTCTATTCTTCAATCTAAACCTTTTCTATCAAACTTTTTTAAAAAAATAAGAAAAATGATACCTTTATTATAATACTTTTTAATTCCAGTTTAATTATTGGCATAAACTTTACAGTTTATAAATGAAGTAATGCAACATATTTTTTACTTTCCATTAGAGAGATCAAACATCTGGCCCTTTTGTGTGGTTCAAGTGTAATTCTTTATCTTTCCTGGCATTAGATCAATGTGGTCTACTATGATTCAAGGTAAAATTATAATTGCTAAACAGAAAATTACATAAACATGCTTATGAATTTTTTATTCATAATTCTTTTAGTTATTTCATCAAAATAAATGATTAAAATATTGCTTCCTCAGAAAGAGACTCACATAGAAAACAATCTTATGGTTACCAAAAGGGAAAGAGGCTGGAGGGTGGGGGGATAAATTAGGAGTTTGGGATAAACAGAAACACATTACTACATATGAAACAGATAAACAACGAGGACATACTGTATAGCATATGGAACTATATGCAATATCCTGTAATAACCTATAATGGAAAAGAATCTGAGAAAGAATATATATATTTATATATTCAACGCTTTATTTTACATTGTCATATAACTAATTAACAATGTTGTGATAATTTCAAGTGCACAGCAAAGTGACTCAGCCTTACATATACATGCAATATACACATATTTTTAATCACTTTGCTGCACACTTGAAACTAAAACAACAGCATAATCAACTAACTTCAAAAACAATTGGAAAAAAAGAGTGTTCTATTTAAAATGCTTTCCCTACTGAGCTATCCGGGAAGCCTTGAAAGTCACTAAGTCATGTCTGACTTTGCAACACCATGATCTATATAGTCCATAAAATTCTCCAGGTGAGGAGTGGGAAGCTGTTCCCTTCTCCAGGGGATCTTCCCAACCCAGAGATTGAACCCAGGTCTCCCACATTGCAGACAGCTTCTCCACCAGCTGAGCCACCAGGGAAGCCCTTAGAATGCTAATCCACCTTGTATAGCATGCTACTTGATTTTATTAATTGATATACATCTTGTTGAATAGATTTTATACTTTATCCTCCTATATCTTGCTAATATACCATTTCCTCCATTCAGTCTTTTCCAAATACAAAGATCTCCAGTGATAACATCTGTTTCCAATATCTTTTGTGTTTTGTAAACACTATTATTTTCCTCTGATGCATATGTGTATGTGTTATTCTTTCAGGTAGGAAGGCTTTGGTTATCTAGTGCTACTTAACAAATGACAAACTACTAGCAAAAACAGTAACAATTATTTATTAGTCTTATCTTCTATCTTTCTGGTGTTAATGTCCTCAGCAAGGCAGTTTACTTAAGGGGTCTTTCAAGCAGTTGCAATCTGATGGCACCTAGGGCTGAAATCATCTCAAAGTCCACCTCAGTTAAGTGTCTGGAGGCTGATGCTTTCTACAAGCTAAGATCTCATTGGGAGTTCTCAGTTAGAACACATGTTAGAATTCACAGACATTTTCGTATGTCTGGAACCTCTACACACCATGGCAGCTGGATTCTAAAGGTGGGTATTACATTTATCAATAGTTTGAAAAGTCACACAACTAGACCTCATTTTACTATTCAACATAATTTTGGAAGTTTTGGCCACAGCAATCAGAGCAGAAAAAGAAATAAAAGGAATCCAAATTAGAAAAGAAGAAGTAAAACTCTCACTGTTTGCAGATGACATGATCCTCTACATAGATAACCCCAAAGACTCCACCAGAAAATTACTAGAACTAATCAATGAATATGGTAAAGTTGCAGGATATAAAATCAACACACAGAAATCCCTTGCATTCCTATACACTAATAATGAGAAAATAGAAAGAGAAATTATAGAAACAATTCCATTCACCATTGCAATGAAAGAATAAAATACTTAGGAATATATCTACCTAAAGAAACTAAAGACCTATATACAGAAAACTATAAAACACTGGTGAAAGAAATCAAAGAGGACACTAATAGATGGAGAAATATACCATGTTCATGGATTGGCAGAATCAATATAGTGAAAATGAGTGTACTACCCAAAGCAATTTATAGATTCAATGCAACCCCTATCAAGCTACCAATGGTATTCTTCACAGAGCTAGAACAAATAATCTCTCAATTTTTATGGAAATACAAAAAACCTCAAATAGCCAAAGCAATCTTGAGAAAGAAGAATGGAACTGGAGGAATCAACCTGCCTGACTTCAGGCTCTACTACAAAACCACAGTCATCAAGACAGTATGGTACTGGCACAAAGACAGAAATATAGATCAATGGAACAAAATAGAAAGCCCAGAGATAAATCTACGCACATATGGACACCTTATCTTTGACAAAGGAGGGAAGAATATACAATGGATTAAAGACAATCTCTTTAACAAATGGTGCTGGGAAAACTGGTCAAACACTCGTAAAAGAATGAAACTAGAATACTTTCTAACACCATACATAAAAATAAACTCAAAATGGATTAAAGATCTAAACGTAAGACCAGAAACTATAAAACTCCTAGAGGAGAACATAGGCAAAACGCTGTCCAACATACATCACAGCAGGATCCTCTATGACCCACCTCTAAGAATATTGGAAATAAAAGCAAAAATAAACAAATGGGACCTAATTAAACTTAAAAGCTTCTGCACAACAAAAGAAATTATAAGCAAGGTGAAAAGACAGCCTTCAGAATGGGAGAAAATAATAGCAAATGAAGCAACTGACAAACAACTAATCTCAAAAATATACAAGCAACTCCTATAGCTCAATTCCAGAAAAATAAATGACCCAATCAAAAATTGGGCCAAAGAAATAAATAGACAATTCTCCAAAGACATACAGATGGCTAACAAACACATGAAAAGACGCTCAGCATCACTCATTATCAGAGAAATGCAAATCAAAACCACTATGAGGTACCATTTCACGCCAGTCAGAATGGCTGCGATCCAAAAGTCTACAAGCAATAAATGCTGGAGAGGATGTGGAGAAAAGGGAACCCTCTTACACTGTTGGTGGAAATGCAAACTAGTGCAGCCACTACGGAGAACAGTTTGGAGATTCCTTAAAAACTGGAAATAGAACTGCCTTATGAGCCAGCAATCCCACTGCTGGGCATACACACTGAGGAAACCAGAATTCAAAGAGACACGTGTACCCCAATGTTCATCGCAGCACTGTTTATAATAGCCAGGACATAGAAGCAACCTAGATGTCCATCAGCAGCTGAATGGATAAGAAAGCAATGGTACATATACACAATGGAGTATTATTCAGCCATTAAAAAGAATACATTTGAATCAGTTCTAATGAGGTGGATGAAACTGGAGCCTATTATACAGAGTGAAGTAAGCCAGAAAGAAAAACACTAATACAGTATCCTAACACATGTATATGGAATTTAGAAAGATGGTAACAATAACCCTGTATACGAGACAGCAAAAGAGACACTGATGTATAGAACAGTCTTTTGGACTCTGTGGGAGAGGGAGAGGGTGGGATGATTTGGGAGAATGGCATTACAACATGTATAATATCATATATGAAATGAGTCGCCAGTCCAGGTACGATGCCTGAAACTGGATGCTTGGGGCTGGTACACTGGGACAACCCAGAGGGTTGGTATGGAGAGGGAGGAGGGAGGAGGGTTCAGGATGGGGAACACATGTATACCTGTGGTGGATTCATTTTGATATATGGCAAAACCAATACAATATTGTAAAGTTAAAAAATAAAATTAAAAAAAAATAAAAATAAAACCATTCTAACCTCATCTTCTTTCCCTAGACTCCCCATACCTGCTCAATGTCCCACAATCAAAACAGGGCTGGAGAAATGAAATTTTTGATTAATAAATGAAGTCAATGTTTTGATTCCTATAATTATATTTGCCTAAGGCTTATGTTCGGAGAAGGCAATGGCAACCCACTCCAGTACTCTTGCCTGGAAAATCCCATGGATGAAGGAGCCTGGTATGCTGCAGCCCATGGGGTCGCTAGGAGTTGGACACGACTGAGGGACTTCACTTTCACTTTTCACTTTCATGCATTGGAGAAGGAGATGGCAAACCACTCTAGTGTTCTTGCTTGGAGAATCCCAGGGATGGGGGAGCCTGGTGGGCTGCCGTCTATAGGGTCGTACAGAGTCGGACATGACTGAAGTGACTTAGCAGCAGTAGCAAGGCTTATGCTACTCTTTCAAAATCTATAATTTGATATGACTGAACTGAACAATTTATTTATGAATATATTTAAATATTAAATTAAGTAATTAAACAAAATTAAATAAATATTTGATTAAATAAATATAAATTGATATTAAATTAAATATATATTATGAAATGAAAGTTGGGTATTTTACTTTACTTAGTTTTACTAATTAAAAGTTAAAAAATAAATCAGGGTTGAATCCCATTATGAAGTAGAGTAAGAGACACACATTCAGTCCCTGGGTCGGGAAGATCCCCTGGAGGAGGGCATGGTATCCCACTCCAGTATTCTTGCCTGGAGAATCCCACGGACAGAGGAGCCTGGCGGGTTACAGTCCATAGTGTTGCAAAGAGTCGGACATGACTGAAGTGATTGAGCACACAGCATGCATGAACCAGACACTAGGCTAATGATTAACAAAGTCATATAGAATTTGTCAGGATATAACAGGAAGCTCTACTCTTAATTGTACCTGGGGATAAAATTTAATATTTGGAATAATCAAATGCTCTGGAAAAACTAAGGACTTATTTTAGTTTTGTTACAGTTCAACTTATGATAGCTCAGCTGATAAAGAATCCACCTGCAATGCAGGAGACCCTGGTTCAATTCCTAGGTCGGGAAGATCCACTGGAGAAGGGATAGGCTACCCACTCCAGTATCCTTGGGCTTCCCTGGAGGATCAGTTGGTAAAAAAATCCACCTGCAATGTGGGAGACCTGGATTCAATCCCTGGGTTGGGAAGATCCCCTGGAGAAGGGAAAGGCTACCCACTTGAGTATTCTGGCCTGGAGAATCACATGGACTGTATTGCAAAGAGTGGGACACAACTGAGCAACTTTTCTTTATTAATTTGCTTTCAAATATTAAGTAGACATTTTAATTTAGATGACTTGTTGATATAATGTAAGTTCCATCACGTTCAAGGTCCTCAGATATAGTTGTGTCTACTGTTCATAGCTCTGGGGTCCTGGCTGAAAGTGCAAGTGGGCACTGAAGTTCAGCTTCTTCTCTCTCTATCAAGACATATACTTTTAGCACCAGGCTGCTTGTTCATGAGCTGCTCTTTTAAATTTGCATTAAAATGATTCCAGATGCGTTAGTAGAGTCCCTGGTGTAAGACATGGTGTTAAACAAATTTCCATCAAAGAAAGTGGTGTAATAGAAAGACTACTACAGTCTTGGCATTAAGAAAAAAAAAAGAAGAAAGAAAAACAAAAAAACAGATGCAGTTTGAACCTGACTCTGCCACTTACAGTATTGTGACTTTGAGAAAGTGATGAAACCTCTCTAAGATTCAGGTTCCTCACAAATAAAATAGAAATATCAATTCATACTTTTCAGAGCTGATATGAGGAACAGTGCTAATATATAAGAAGCATGAAATACTGTCTCTTATAGAGTAGAACTTATTTAAATAACATCCATAATAAATTCTAAGGGAAGTGTTGTCATAGAGTTATAATCCTTGGTCCTGCATTTGTTTTTTGATAGATTCAGAACTTTGCAGTGATATTTTAGGTATATAATTATATAAATCACTGGTTAAAGTCACATTAGGGAGAATAAAAGAAAGCACTGACTCGATGGACGTGAGTCTGAGTGGACTCCATGAGTTGGTAATGGACAGGTAATGGCATGTTGCGATTCATGGGGTCGCCAAGAGTCGGACACAACTGAGCAACTGAACTGAACTGAACTGAATATGTTATAATTCAGTTCAGGAAAAACACTCCTGAACAAAATATTCCTAAGCATTTATGTAAGAACTGATCAGTTTGAATTGTCAAAAACTAACTTTCTCATTTTTTATATGGTCATCCCTTAGCAGCTGTGAGGGATTTGTTTCAGGACACTCCCCCAAAATACCCAAATCCTAGACATTCATATCCTCTAGGTACAATGGCATAGTATGTGCATAATCTATGAACATCCTCTCATATATTTTGAGTCAACTCTAGATTGCATTAATGCCTAATGTAACATAAATACTATGTAAATAGTTGCCAGAGCATGGAAAATTCTATTTTTGCCTTTTAGAACTTTCTGGAAATTTTTTGAATATTTTTGATCCAGTTAGTTGAATTTGCTGATGCAAACCTGTGGATAGGGCTTCCCAAGTGGCACAATGGTAAAGAATCTACTTGCCAATGCAGGAGATGCGGATTCAGTCTCTAGGTCAGGAAGATCCTCTGGAGTGCTGTGCTGTGCTCAGTCACTGATCAACTGTTTGTGACCCTACAGGCAAGAATATTGGAGCGGGTTACCATTTCCTACTCCAAACAATCTTTCTGACCTAGGGATCGAACCCATGTATGTTGCATCTCCTGCATTGGCAGGCAGATACTTTACCCCCGCACCTCTTAGGAAATGGCAATCTGCTCTAGTATTCTTACCCAGAAAAATCCATGGACAGAAGAACCTGATAGGCTATAGTCCATGGGATCACAAAGAGTCGGACTTGACCTAGCAACTGAGCACATAGCATACAAACCTGTGGATACTGGAGGCTGGCCGTAGTTCTCAAAATTTAGCTTTCTGGTATAAAAAAGAATCATCGTGTAAGCCTACATCCTAGCTAACTTCCATTAGGCAACAGCCTCTCTCCCAGTGACAGGATCCAGTTAGATTCTGGTTCAACCCTATTCTTTATTAGACACACCTTGCTACAAACGCAACAGATTCATCACAGTTCAGTTCAGTTCAGTTGCCCAGTCATGTCCAACTATTTGTGACCCCATGGACTGCAGCACACCAGGCCTCCCTGTCCATCATCAACTCTCAGAGCTTACTTAAACTCATGGCCATAGAATCGCTGCTGCCATCCAACCATCTTATCCTCTGTCATCCCCTTCTCATCCCGCCTTCAATCTTTCCCAGCATCAGGGTCTTTTCTAATGACTCAGGTCTTCACATCAGGTGGCCAAAGTACTGGAGTTTCAGCTTCATCATCACTCTTTCCAATGAATATTCAGGACTGATTTCCTTTAGGATGGACTGGTTGGATCTCCTTGCAGTCCAAGGGACTCTCAAGAGTCTTCTCCAACACCACTGTTCAAAAGCATCAATTCTTCAGCACTCAGTTTTCTTTATAGTCCAACTCTCACATCCATATATGACTACTGGAAAAACTAAAGCTTTGACTATTTGGACCTTTGTTGGCAAAGTAATGTCTCTGCTTTTTAATATGTTGTCTAGGTTGGTCATAACTTCCCTTCCAAGAAACGAGTGTCTTTTAATTTCATGGCTGCAGTCACCATCTGCAGTGATTTTGGAGCCCCCCAAAATAAAGTCTGTCATTGTTTCCATTGTTTCCCTTCTATTTGCCATGAAGTGCTGGCACCAGATGTCATGATCTTAATTTTCTGAATGTTGAGTTTTAAGTCAACATTTTCACTTTCCTCTTTGACTTTCATCAAGAGGCTCTTTAGTTCTTCTTCGCTTTCTGCCATAAGGGTGGTGTCATCTGCATATCTGAGGTTATTGATATTTCCCCTGGAAATCTAGATTCCAGCTTTGGCTTCCCTTGTGGCTCAGCTGGTATAGAATCTGCCTGCAATGGGTTCAATCCCTGGGTTGGGAAGATCCCTGGCAGAGGGAAAGGCTACCCTCTCCAGTATCATGGCCTAGAGAATTCCATGGACTGCATTGCCCATGGGGTCGCAGAGTTGAACACAACCAAGCACCTAATTATAATAATTTTTAAAAAGTCATATGTCAATATTAGAAACAATGTTAAGAACTGTGTTTAAAAATAAAGATTAAACTAAAATAACAACACCGATAAGATTTATGCTTGTATTGAATACAGGTTAAAATAAGATACCTAAATGTATGTTTAGAATGGTGCGGGGAAACTAAGGCTATGCACCACAGCTACTGAGCCTGCACACTCTAGAGCCCATTCTCTACAATAAGAGAAGCCTCTGTGTGCCTCAGAAAAGAATGTAATCTGACTGCCTTATTCAATGACATACATCTAAATATCTAAATATTAAATATTGTGGTTTCAAATCTTAAATAATTAGAACTATTTCACAATGGAAAATAACATGGCTGTTTCTTAACAAACAAGAGGTGATTTAAAATGAGCTCCAAACAAATCACAGTTATGTTTCGTAGATTTAAATTTAAATAGCTGCACAATGTAATGCCCAAAACAGAAATCCTTACCAAAGCATTTGAAGTGCTATCTTATTTTTCCTAGTGTATCTTGTGTGCTTGCTTCCCTTGCTTATATGCTCTGACCATGTAAGTCTTTCAGTTCTTCAAAAATATGTAGCCATAGGACCCTTTTACAGCTGTTCCCTTTTTCACTAATGTGTTTCCTCCTGCACTTTGCATACATCATGTCTCAGTCTAAATCTCCATTTATGAAGATGTTGTCTCTGACACAAGATTAACAATTCAATCACCATGAGCTTTTGTCGTTACTCTCATTTCAAATAGAAATTATGTACTTACTCTCCAATTACTTGTGTTTTCCCATGCTTCTTCCCACTAAGCCATACTTATTACCTTCATTTGTCTAGTGCCAAGCAAATAGCAGGTCCCTCATAAACATTTGTTAAATGAATAAACAATTAAATAAGAAGATACAAAATTGCAAAACTCTGATTATTTCCAAATCAACACAAATGAGGGTCTGGAGAAAATCTTCATGAATAAACACAGCATTCATGTGGAAGAAAAATATGAAAATAGATGAATTTTTCAAAAATATTCAAACATAATCTCATCAAAATAAGTAATAAATAGTGTGTAACCAACTATGTAATGCAAGGCTGCTAATGATATCATTCTTTAAAGCAATCCGTTCAGTTCAGTCACTCAGTCGTGTCCAACTCTTTGCAACCCCATGGACTACAGCACACCAGGCCTCCCTGTACATCACCAACTCCCAGAATTTACCCAAACTCATGTCCATAGAGTCGGTGATGCCATCCAACCATCTCATCCTCTGTTGTCCCCTTCTCCTTCTGCCCTCAATCTTTCCCAGCATCAGGGTCTTTTCACATCAGTCAGGTCTTCACATCAGATGGCCAAAGTATTGGAGTTTCAGCTTCAACATCAGTCCTTCCAATGAACACTCAGGACTGATCTCCTTTAGGATGGACTATTTGGACCTCTTTGCAATCAAAGGGACTCTCAAGAGTCTTCTTCAACACCACAGTTCAAAAGTATCAATTCTTTGGCACTCAGCTTTCTTTATAGTCCAACTCTCACATCCATCAATCAATTCAATTCAATTCAGTCACTAAGTCGTGTCCCACTTTTTGCAACCCCATGAATCACAGCACGCCAGGCCTCTCTGTCCATCACCAACTCCCGGAGTTTACTCATACTCACGTCCATTGAGTAAGTGATGCCATACAGCCATCTCATCCTCTGTCACCCTCTTTTCCTCCTGCCCCCAATCCCTCCCAGCATCAGAGTTTATTCCAATGAGTCAACTCTTTGCATGAGGTGGCCAAAGTACTGGAGTTTCAGCTTTAGCATCATTCCTTCCAAAGAAATCCCAGGGCTGATCTCCTTCAGAATGGACTGGTTGGATCTCCTTGCAGTCCAAGGGACTCTCAAGAGTCTTCTCCAACACCACAGTTCAAAAGCATCAATTCTTCAGCGCAAAAGAGACACTGATGTATAGAACAGACTTTTGGACTCTGGGACCAGGAGAGGGTGGGATGATTGGGGAGAATAGTATTGAAATATGTATAATATCATATCTGAAACGAGTCATCAGTCCAGGTACGATGCCCAATAACAGATGCCTGGGGCTGGAGCACTGGGACGACCTGGAGGGATGGTGTGGGGAGGGGGGAGGGAGGAGGGTTCAGGATGGGGAACACGTGTATACTGGTGGCGGATCCATCTCGATGTATAGTAAAAGCAATACAATATTGTAAAGTTAAGCAAAATTAAAAAAAAATTCTTCAGCGCTCAGCCTTTTTCACAGTCCAGCTCTCACATCCATACATGACCACAGGAAAAACCATAGCCTTGACTAGATGGACCTTTGTTGGCAAAGTGATGTCTCTGCTTTTCAATATGCTATCTAGTTTGGTCACAACTTTCCTTCAGAGGAGTAAGCGTCTTTTAATTTCATGGCTACAGTCACCATCTGCAGTGATTTTGGAGCCCCAAAAAATAGTCTGACACTATTTCCACTATTTCCCCATCTATTTCCCATGAAGTGATGGGACCCAATGCCATGATCTTTGTTTTCTGAATAACTTTTTCACTTTCCTCCTTCACTTTCATCAAGAGGCTTTTTAGTTCCTCTTCATTTTCTGACATAAGGGTGGTGTCATTTGCATATCTAAGGTTATTGATATTTCTCCTGGCAATCTTGATTCCAGCTTGTGCTTCTTCCAGTCCAGGGTTCCTCATGATGTACTCTGCATATAAGTTAAATAAGCAGGATGACAATATACAGCCTTGACATACTCCTTTTCCTATTTGGAACCAGTCTGTTGTTCCATGTCCAGTTCTAACTGTTGCTTCCTGACCTGCATACAGATTTCTCAAGAGGCAGGTCAGGTGGTCTGGCACTCCCATCTCTTTCAGAATTTTCCACAGTTTATTGTGATCCACACAGTCAAAGACTTTGGCATAGTCAATAAAGCAGAATAGATGTTTTTCTGTAATTCTCTTGCTTTTTCCATGATCCAGCAGATGTTGGCAATTTGATCTCTGGTTCCTCTGCCTTTTCTAAAACCAGCTTGAACATCTGGAAGTTCACGGATCACATATTGCTGAAGCCTGGCTTGGAGAATTTTGAGCATTACTTTACTAGCATGTGAGATGAGTACAATTGTGAGGTAGTTTGAGCATTCTTTGGCATTGCCTTTCTTTGGGATTGGAATGAAAACTGACCTTTTCCAGGCCTGTGGCCACTGCTGAGTTTTCCAAATTTGCTGGCATATTGAGTGCAGCACTTTCACAGCATCATCTTTCAGGATTTGGAATAGCTCAACTGGAATTCCATCGCTTCCACTAGCTTTGTTCATAGTGATGCTTTCTAAGGCCCACTTGACTTCACATTCCAGGATGTCTGGCTCTAGGTCAGTGATCATACCATCGTGATTATCTGGGTCATGAAGATCTTTTTTGTACAGTTCTTTTGTGTATTCTTGCCACTTCTTCTTAATATCTTCTGCTTCTGTTAGGTCCATACCATTTCTGTCCTTTATCGTGCCCATCTTTGCATGAAATGTTCCCTTGGTATCTCTAATTTTCTTGAAGTGATCTCTAGTCTTTCCCATTCTGTTGTTTTCCTCTATTTCTTTGCATTGATCACTGAAGAAGGCTTTCTTATCTCTTCTTGCTATTCTTTGGAACTCTGCATTCAGATGTTTATATCTTTCCTTTTCTCCTTTGCATTTCGCTTCTCTTCTTTTCACAGCTACTTGTAAGGCCTCCTCAGACAGCCATTTTGCTTTTTGCATTTCTTTTCCATGGGGATGGTCTTGATGCCTGTCTCCTATACAATGTCACAAACCTCCGGCAATAATTCATCAGGCACCTATCCATCAGATCTAGTCCCTTAAATCTATTTCTCACTTCCACTATATAATCATAAGGGATTTGATTTATGTCATACCTGAATGGTCTAGTGGTTTTCCCTGCTTTTTTTCAATTTAAGTCTGAATTTGGCAATAAGGAGTTCATGATCTGAGCCACAGTCAGCTCCTGGTCTTGTTTATATTGACTGTATAGAGCTTCTCCATCTTTGGCTGCAAAGAATATAATCAGTCTGATTTTGGGGTTGACCATCTGGTGATGTCCATGTGTAGAGTCTTCTCTTGTGTTGTTGGAAGAGTGTTTGCTATGACCAGTGCCTTTTCTTGGCAAAACTCTATTAGCCTTTGCCCTGCTTCATTCCATATTCCAAGGCCAATTTGCCTGTTACTCCAGGTGTTTCTTGACTTCCTTCTTTTGCATTCCAGTCCCCTATAATGAAAAGGACATCTTTTTTGGGGTGTTAGTTCTAAAAGGTCTTGTAGTTCTTCCTAGAACCGTTCAACTTCAGCTTCTTCAGTGTTACTGGTTGGGGCATAGACTTGGATTATGCTGATATTGAATGGTTTGCTTTGGAAACGAACAGAGATCATTCTGTCATTTTTGAGATTGCATCCAAGTACTGCATTTCGGACTCTTTTGTTGACCATGATAGCTACTGCATTTCTTCTAAGGGATTCGTGCCTGCAGTAGTAGATATAATCGTCATCTGAGTTAAATTCACCCATTCCAGTCCATTTTAGTTCACTGATTCTTAGAATGTTGACGTTCACTCTTGCCATCTCCTGTTTGACCACTTCCAATTTGCCTTGATTCATGGACCTAACATTCCAGGTTCCTATGCAATATTGATCTCTACAGTATTGGACCTTGCTTCTATCATCAGTCACATCCACAACTAGGTATTGTTTTTGCTTTGGCCCCATCCCTTAAATCTTTCTGGAGTTATTTCTCCGCTGATTTCCATACATTATAACAATTTAATTAAATGGCTAATTTAATCTAATAAAGTTTAGTGCAAAGAATCATGCTCCAACATTAAGAATGTGTGTAGATTTGAGTGTATTATCAAGGAGAATTGTTCAGAATATGTGAATCATTAAAATATCTAGTATAACCATTGTGACTCATGTAATTCCACTACAAGGGGTAGAACACAAAACACAAATGGGAGACATGTTTGAACAATACAGCTACAGGTGATTTTTCACTCTATTGATTTTTTTGCTTATAGTTTCCAGAATTTTCTGTGAGTATTGAATCGAGAAAGAAAGATTTATTTTAGCCAGGTATGCCTTTGGCACATCTCTCTTTTTGCTACATATTTTTTCTGTACAATTTGATCTCTTTAGAAGTGCGTTTTCTCTCCCAAGGCATTTTACCAAGTATACTGAGGCACAATGTTTATACTCAAGAATCTCATATTAATATTGATGATAAAGCTATCTGTATGAGGAATTTTTGTTGTGTGCAATGAATCCAAGATATCTGATACAGAGGCACTGAGAGAAAGCAGTCTCTCTGGAGAAGAGTGCTTAGTTTTTCAGATAACTTCCTCTATCCTCTGCTTCCTATTCTATACTGATGCCTGCATATAAAGGGGCAGGATGCAGTTTATGGGACTTTGGTGGGGACAAATGTAGGTCTCCTGATTACTAGATGATGTGTTTTGTACACCTGTGAGGCTTTACATCCTTAGCAGAAGACTGCAGATGCTATAACTCAAAGACTTTTCCTTTGGCTCAGAAATATCTTCAGATTTGTTACCAAAGGACCTCAACAACATCTCCTTCATTTGCTATCACAGACATCTATGCTTTCCCATCATCCATCCACTCCCCTTGGCTTTGCTCAGGTATAGATTTTTTTTTTTTTTTTTTGGCCTTCCACCCAGAGTCATTATACTGTTAAGGCATCGCCTTAGAAGGTTCTTCATTAAGACACCAGCTATTTCTGCAAGATTGTCACAGGGAAGCAAAGGTTAGCTGAGAAATCTGAACCTCACAGCTCCACCTGTAGGAGCATGTAGCACTAACCCATTTGATTTAAAGAAGCAAAACCCCTGATTGGACAAGGGCAGCTTTTCTGGAGGACACATCCCAGAAGTGAGAGGCAAGAAGACTCTTATTTATCAGATATGTGTCTCCCTCTCTCTAGTCTTTATAATCAATATTATAAGCTTTAAAAACATGAAAATTATGTTTTGAAAACTAAAAGAAACTATAGGTCACAGAGCTATTTGTGGAAAAGGCATTCAGAGAAAATAATCGTCATAAGAACTTCCTTAATTCAGGTACTGAGCTGATTACTGTCTCTTTCCATGAGATAGGGAAGAGAAAGTTACTATAATACAATAGGGAAAGTGAAGTCGCTCAGTTGTGTCCGACTCTTTGCGACCCCATGGACTGTAGCCTATCAGGCTCCTCCGTCCATGGGATTTTCCAGGCAACTGTGCTAGAGTGGATTGCCATTTCCTTCTCCAGGGGATCTTTCCGACCCATGAATTGAACCCAGGTCTCCCACATTGCAGCCAGACGCTTTACCATCTGAGCCACCAGGGAAGCCCCCAAGGTAGCGTCCAAACTATGAGGTCAGGGAAGCCGGGAGTGCTGCAGTATATACTGCAGTATATAAGGTCACAAAGAGTCAGACAGGACATAGCGGCTGAACAACAAAACATGAAGATACACAATTGCAGTACTGTGGATACTGAGATAACCACAGAAAGTGTGGCCAATCAGTTCACCTTCTAGTCTAAAGGTTCTTCACGATGCAAATCCAACTTTTTTTTGTTCTGGTTGCAGTTCAGAATGATCTGGTATCATTTTTTTTTGAGAAATGTGGGCTGACGTCTTTGTTGCTCTGGGGGACAGTGAGTGACCACACTGTTTCCCCTTCACCATCACAGGCATCTGCTGTGTAGGATGGATCCCAGAGGTACTAGTTCTTGCAGATGACATGCTGGATGCTGCTGAGGGTGGAAGGGGAGTAGTTCTTGTTGGCGGTGGCATGCATGCAGGAGGTGGCAAGGCCAGACCTCCGCTTCACCACCTCCAGGCCACTTTGCCATCTGCTGCTGGCTCCATGCCATACCCTTGTGGTCAATCAGCTGGTTACAACGGAAGAAACTGTGAGCCTTCAGATTATTGAGGTGGGTGTCCTATATCTGTTTGTCCTTTTTGATCTGGAAATTGGAGCGTTTCCGCAGCACCACCATCAATGTGTGGCCAAACATTGATGAGGATACTTGTGGATCTTGTGGCTGGCTTGTGTAACTTGAAGGACAGGGACAATAATCGTAAGGCTCTTCTAGTCAGTTAGTATCTGATTAAGACTGACAGAAAAATATCAGATGCCCAGTTAAGACGGAATTTCAGCTAAGTGATGAATAAATTATGTTCCAAATATTGTACAGACATGTATGCTATGCTATGCTATGCTAAGTCACTTCAGTCGTGTCCGACTCTGTGTGACCCCATAGACAGTAGGTAGCCTACCAGGCTCCCCTGTCCCTGGGATACTAAGTAATTATTCGTTGTTGTTGTTTAGTCACTCAGTTGTGTCTGACTCTTTCCAACCCCATGGGCTGTAGCCCACCAGGATCCTCTATCCATGCGATTCTCCAGGCAAGAATACTGGAGTTGGTTGCCATTTCCTTTTCCAGGGGATCTTCCCAACCCAAGGATTGAAACTGCATCTCCTGTGTCTCCTTAAATTCAAATTTAACAGGTTATCCTATATTTTTAGGTAATAAATCTTCAACCTATATTCAACTCACTAGCCTTGTCCAGGAAATTAACCTAGAAGAATATTGGAGATTCCTCTTGAAGAAGAAAGAGCTCCCTGTTTTATTCTTCTCACACCCTACCTGCGCCACAAAATAAGAATATTAGCCTTCTTCCAGCCCTCATTCTCAGCAGGTGTCAGGAGCCAGTGACAACACATCTTAATCCATGTTACTACTGCTATGAAAGTTATAGAAGAGTTTTATAACATAAAGAGTTTGGTGATCTCAGAAGCACAGGGAACAAAGGGTACTTCTGAAAGAAATATTTCATTTAAAATGAAAGCTAAGCATGTTCCATATCTTTTAAAAAACACATAACATGATTACATTTTAATACACAATCAAAATACAAGACACTATAGTAAATTGGTGGCAATAAAATATTGTATTTAATTTCTTTTTATTATTGATTATAGTTCCTTCTATATCTTTTCATTTAAAAATAAAATGGCTAAAGTTCCTTCAAGTCACTTAGCAGGTTAATATAAACATATTATTTAATCTTATAAAAGTAATCTTTTAGAATATAGAATATGTGATAACCACAAAGCCTGTAAATCATACCTAATTTAGAAAACTGAATTTGCTAATGTAAATGTGAAATGAGCTCAACAGCTTTGGACTAATCAAATGACTACACCATAACTGAACGCACCAGCACCCACCTCCCCACACATGCAGTGTGCTCCTTTTTAAAGCATTTAAAATTTTGGTCTAACTTGATCCTTGAAGAACTGCTTATAATAAATATCCAGTTCTTATCCACAGTACACAAACCTCCACTCTTCTCATAGGACTTAATTCTAAATTTTTTTTTTTTCAAATTAGGATATTTTCTAAGGATAAGCAAAGGATACCTATGTTATCTCCTTCCTCTCTTCTTTCACATTCCCATAATCCTCAGAAATGGAAACTGACTTTCCCTTTTGATTCTCCTGTTATGATTTCCTTCTATAGAACAGGTCATCTTGATGTGCTAGACAAATAGGTATCTTGCCTACACTGTGGTTCAAATTATGAGATGAGTTTTCATAGTTTGATCTGAGATACTCTTCAAAGTAAAGGGGAAAAGGAAAAGAATTTGGAAAATCTACCCAAAGACAATAATCCCACTATTTATACTTTTAAATACCACTATATTTAAAAAAAATAAAAAATAAATACCACTATATTTTTCTACACAATCTTTCCTTAAGAAGGTCTACTGCTTTCTTTTATAAATCTTCATTTTCTCCAAAGTAATAGATGTCTCAGGCAGTAAAGCATCAAGGTTAAAACCTCAGGCATATATATGGAATCTCTAAAGATAGTACTGATGAATCCCACGTGCAGGGCAGCAAAGGAGACACAGACATGAAGAGCAAACTTTTGGACACAGTGGGTGAAGGAGAAGGTGGGATAATTAGAGAGAATAACATTGAAACATACAAATTAGCATATGCAAAATAGATAGTATCATATGCAAAATAGATAGTATCATATGCAAAATAGATAGTCAGTGGGAGTCTGATGTATGATGCAGAAAACCCAAAGCCAATGCTCTATGACAACCTAAAGCAGTGAGAGGGGGAGGAAAGTGGGTATTAGAGGGAGGGGACATATGTATATCTATGGCCCTTTCATGTTGATACATAACAGAAACCATCACAAAGTAATTATCCTACAATTAAAAATATAAATAAAGTTCACAAAGGCAAATAAAAAAATCACATTGAAGATTTTAAAGTGTCACTGCTGTTACAATATCAAGAAAGAGAAGAAAAATTTTAAATATTTAAAAAAGCTATTAAAGCTTTAAAGAGACAGCAGACTTCCTAACTGGCGGCAATATATCCATGAACTGCAAGCTTAACCCCTTGCCTCCCCTGCCTTGGACACTCTGTAGACTTAGAAATAAATATTTTTTGCAAACTGACTTTTAGAACTTAACCACTTTGTAAGTAGATGAACTTATGTATTTAATAATGTAAACAATATTTAGAGCAAAGTCAACATATATTTATTCCTTCTCAAAGGCTACTTTGAGAATTTGTGGCCTTACTCTGATGAAAAAAGAATCAAAGTTATAATCAACTCAAAAGGAAATAAAACCCAGAGGGAAAAAATGTAACAGTTCAATAGTGTTTCACGGAACAGCTGTACCAGTTCTGAAACTTTTCTTAGTATATTCAAATCTCATTAACAAGGCAAAAAATTCTAGGAAGATAAGTGAATCTCAAAACAATGTCAAGAAACAATATTCAATTAAGCTGCCATATGTGTTTCCTCCATTTGAGTGATACACAATATAATGAGGTGTGGGCTACAAACATTTTATAAGGTTTTTATTTTTATCATGAAAGTCTTCCAGACAGTCTAAGGGATGTTAAAATTAGTTTGGAAAAATATCTGCTTCTCTTCAAAGTTTTCATTGGTGGCTTTGAAAAAGATATTCCCTCACTGCTAGGCACTGAAACACATACTATAACTCATGATGAGTTACTATCACATCTGTTGTACCTTTTTAGGTTCAAGCAAAGGAAAAGGGGACAAATTCTAATTGGTGAAACAAGTGATCAGATTTAAGCCAATTATTTCAAATTTGCCCCTCGATGATTTTGACTAAAAATGAAAGTAAACTTTTGAAAATACAGGGAGTCGTGCTGTACTTCTATTCACTCCACAAGTGTTTCTGGCCATCCACTGACTCAAAAGATATATATTAACTGCTTACTGTTATCCAGGAGCATTTACAGAGACAGGGAATGCAAGAATAATATTTTGCTTTATGGAACAATCCACCCACACAACATTATCAGAATACATTCTTTTTTAAACATATTTGGAAGAAACGGCAAAAAATTCCTGTTATCATGGAGATCACAAATCACCAGTGGGGAGGGTGGCTAGACAAACTGACAAGTACACAAATTCTCTGGGAAAATTAAAGAAGTAAGGGACACAGTGTTGTTTGTGGGTGGTAGGGTGGGTGCTCTGAGTGCAACTTTAGGTATGACAAAAAAGGAAGGCTGCTCTGAGAAAAACCCTTTAAGACTTTTAAAAGTCTTTCTTTTAAGTCTTTTAAAAGTCTGTGAGGGAACAGTCCACAGGGAAGAATGTAGTTGACAGAAGGTGCAGGAAGTACAAAACCTTTGAGAGGGTGTGCATCAAACGTTGAAGAGGAAGTGAAACACAGGAATTCTGGTACACTGTTGAGGGAACGTCATAATCACTTTGACAAAAGTCTTTCATTTCCTTATAAAAGTAGATTTATATCTACTCTGTAACCCAGCAATTCTCATCCTAAATATGGACCAAGAGAAACAAAGACATAGGTCTACAAAAATATATGTACAAGAAATGTTCAAAGCAGCTTTATTCATAAAAAAGCAAAACTGGAGAAAACACATATATCCATCAACTAGTGAATGCATAAAAATAAACTGGTATATTTATATGAGGAAATATCATATATTTTATCATCATAAAAATGAACTACTACAGAAACATGGAAAAACATGAATGTAACACAAAATGATACTGAGTAAAAGAAGCCTCATCCAAATTATTTAAGTTCTAGAACAACAACAACAACAAAAACTATCTATGAGGAGGCTAGTGGGAATTATTATTGGGGAACAGGGTTAAAGATTGGGAACTTTTCTGTGGTGATGGTAACATTTAATGTCTTGATAGGGATTTAGTTACATTGTTGTATGCAGTTTCAAAGCTCAAAGCTCATGGAAAAGTATATTTATAAATTTATATTTCCTTTTAGGTTAAATTTTTACTTCAAAAAAAAGATTTTTAAAATACTAATTAGATAATGACATCAAGCTAATGATATTCATGCTGAAGTGTTTAGGAGTGAAGGTACTGGTGTCTGCAACTTGCTTTGAAATATATGTAAAACAAGATGAATGATGTATCAATAATCAAATGAACTGACCATGTGGTATGTAGAGAAATGTTAATGGAATCTATCTAATAAATGCATGGGCTTTCAAGGTAAAAATTCTTTCATCTTTCACAAAAATCTGACATTTTCATAATAGAATACTGAGGGCCTGTGCAGTGCCTGCCGAGTGCCCTTGGTCCACACGGGCTAGACACTAGCTCTGTTGGGTCTTCCAGCTGCTCCATCATCAGTGTACACACAGACCGAGACTGGAAACCTGGGAGTTTCTGGCTCAGAAGGAGATGAAGCACAAACTCAGAAGCCTGGGCTCAGAGAAAACCATGCCGCATTTACTCTGTTCATCTACTCCATTAAGCAACATGGGACATGGGACAAGTGGGCTGACACCAGAACCAGACTGACGTTGTTAATGACCAGTGTCTGCCATTCTTCCTTGATGCTTCAAGGAAACCAAGCAGATTTAGCAAATAGTTTTAGACCATTTGCAGCTCATTTTTCTAAGTCATCTACACATACTAAGGCATCTTATTCCCACAGCGAGTCTAGATAGTAGGTACAGATATTTACAGACAGACAAACTGAGGCACAGGGAGGTAAAGGAGCTTGCCCAAACCTGTAAAGCTAGGAAGTACTAGGGTTAAACTGAAACTTAAGTGGTCTGGGCCCAGACTCTCAGTCCTTCAGTGCAACTTAAGCGTCTTTGTAGTTGAGACAGTACTTTTAAGAACAACTGTTCTTCCAGGCCCATTTCACAAGGCTTTTCCTGTTGTCTTCACTACATGCCTACTGGACTGATCTGGTACCTTCACTCAGCTTTTCCGGTGAGGGAAAAAGTATCTGTTCTAAGCTGAGAATCCAGCTGGAATCCAGAAGAAACTGAGAATCCAATGCACACTATTTTATTTATTTATTCAGGCTATTTTATTTTCTTTACATCATTCATTTATTCAGCCAATTTTTTTGTATACATATTCTGAGCTGAGAATATCATGATGAACAACCAGATGTGGTCTCTGCTCTTGGAGCTCAGAGTCCAACAGGGGAAAAGGATAATGCAGAAGTAATGGGATAAGAGAATTTCAGTACATATGTGCTATAAGCAAATCAAATGGGATTAGTTACCGGATGGTATCTGCAGGGTGGGCAGCTTTAGCTGGTCTGGACAGGCAAATACTCTCAGAAGCAATTACTTTAAAGCTGATGCTTGAAAGATGAAAAAGAAAGCCTATGTGAAGAAATGAAAGTAAAATATTCCAGGCAGAGGGACCAGCAAGGACAAGGTGCTGGGAGCAGAAAAGTACTTAGTGTGTTCAAGGAATGGGAAGAGGTCCAGGGTGGTTGGGACATAGGTGTGTGTGTGTGTGTGTGTGTGTGTGTGTGTGTGTTCATGTGTGTTTGTGAGACAGGTAGCAAGGGAATGGTGAACGAGGTCACAGAGGTAGACAAAAGTCAGATCAGGTAGAACCTTTACAGATAAGCTTTTTTTAAAAAAAAAAAAAAAATTCTAAGCTGGTGCAAAGTCATTGAAGTATACCTTCAATACGAGAAAAAAATTGGGAGAAAGAAAAGAAAGATCAAGGAGACATAAGTAGTAAAAGTCAAGGAAGAAGACAAAAGTAGTAGGAGTCAAGAAAGGAAGGAGTAGTAAAAATAGGCCGGAGAAACAATGAGCCAAGTTCTACTGGTATCTTTGGACCTTCATTATTTTAACAATGAGAATAATGAGAAATCACTGAATATTTCTGAAAGTAGCAATAATATGATGTGACGTACATGTTATAAGGTCCACTCAAAATGTTTGACTAAATTGTGGAGTGAGATAGGGTGCATAAGGGGAGTACAAAAAAAAAAAAAAAAACAGAAAGAGCAGAGAAAAAGTTATTATAACAATGTAAGCAAAAATGATGACAACTTGGACTATCACCATAGTAGTGGGGTGGTGAGAAGTAGTAGAATTTTCTATTAGTTGGAAAATTGAACCAATAGAATTATAGACACATTTTTCTAAAGGTTTTAGTTATCCCAGCTTGGCTGGAATAAGAATCTCATGTTTCTATTTTTGTTCGCATCAAAATGTTTTTCAATTTCCATTTTGATTTCTCCTTTAGCTCATGAATTATTTAGAAGTATGTTGTTTAATTTCCAAATATGTAGATATTTTCCTGATAGCTGTCTATTAATTTTAATTCCATGCTATTGTTGTCTGTGAACATATTGTTTATGATTTTAACCTCCTGGCATTTATTCAGATTTGCTTTATATCCCAGTACATACTTTATCATTATATGAGCCATGCATGTTTAAAAAGAACCTGTAAAAACAAATAGAGAAATAAATAAATGGGTTTATACATAACATTCAAAATAATAATAATAATAATAAAATAAATAAAAAATATACTCTGATATTGCTAGGGGACTGTTTTATAGTGTAAATTAGGTAAATTTCTTTGAAATGCTTCCTATGTCTTCTATATCCTTACTAACAATCTGCCTACTTATTTTATCAATTATTAAAAGATAATTATTGAAATATTCAACACAATTTTAATTTATACATTTACCTTTTTTACTCCTGTCAGGTTTTGCCTTCACTTATACTCTGAAGATCATCTAACTTGGCCTCCTCAAGGAACCTATCCATTTATATATTCCTTCTACAGAATTCCCTGGAAATCCAGTGGTTATTGCACACCTGGCAATCCAGCTGTGGCTTCACAGCTGTGGGCCTGGGTTCGATCCTTGGTTGGGGAACTAAGATTATATAAGCCACATAGCACAGCCACAAAGTTTTGTTGTTGTTGTTGTTTTAATATATTCCTTCTAAATTTTGCATGATGAATTTTTCTTCTATACTTAATCAGTTCCAATATGTTCTGGGATCTACCATCTTGAAATGCATACCTCCCTCATTTCACATCTATCCTCAAAAGACTGCCTCATCTTCTACTGCCCTTTGATAACTAAACATCCCAAAAGAGTTGTCTATACACAATGACCAGCTTCTCTGCTTCTATTCCCACTATAACATATTCTAATTTTATCAGCACATTGTGCTTTTATCAGGTTTACCAAATATCTAAGAATTGCCAAATCCAATGAACACTTCTCTTTGTCCTAGCTTCTTAGCTACATTTGACACTATTAGGCACTCTTTCTTTTTTGTTAAATTGAGATATAATTTACAGAGTCAAATGCACAAATCTTAAGTATACAGTTCAATAGTTTTGACAAATATAAACATAGACACAGAACTATTTCTATGCACTTCACAAAATTATCTTGTATTCCTTTCTAGTTGATCTTTCCATTGTCACTGTATCATTTCTTTTTTTTAATTATTTTATTTATTTTTTATTTTTTATTTTTTTTAATTTTATTTTGCTTAACTTTACAATATTGTATTGCTTTTGCATTCATCAGAATGAATCTTCCACAAGTATACATGTGTTCCCCATCCTGAACCCTCCTCCCTCCTCCCTCCCCATACCATCCCTCTGGGTCGTCCCAGTGCACCAGCCCCAGGCATCCGTTATCAGGCATCCTACCTGTACTCATTTCTATCACTAGAAATAGGCTTTGCCCATTCTTGAAATTTACATAAATGAAAAAACCTAATAGTAATCTATTAGACCTGATTTCATTTAGCAATGGTTTTGAGATTAATCTATGTTTTGTGTGTAGGTCATATTTTTTATTGCTAAATATATCCATTTTCTATCACTGCATGACAAATTATCCTAAACTTAATGGCACAAGACAGCATTCATTTATCATTTCACAGTTTCCATGACTCATGAGTTCAGTCACAGTTTAGCTAAGTGATCTACTGTTTCACAAGGCTGAAATTTAGATGTGGCAGCAGGGCTACATTTCTTTCTGAAGCAAAGGGCCTATTCTGAGCTCACTGACTATTGGCTGAACTCAGTTCTCTGTGGTTGTAGAAAGCAGGTTCCCATTTTCCCACTGATTGTCAGCCAGCATCTACTATCAACTCCTAGAGGACCTTGAAATTGTTTGCCACATGGCTCTCTCACAAATCTCACAATATGGAAATTTACTTCTTTAAAGCTAGCAGGAAAGTATCTCTTTATCTTCAGAAAGAGCCTGGTCCTACTTAAAGTGTTTTCATCTAATTAAAGCAGGGACACTTGGAAAGATCTCTTTTTAAATTCAAAATCAACTGATCTGAAACATTAATTACATCTACAAAAATCCCTTCAGCTATCCACAGGATACAATATAATCACAGGCATGAGATGCCAACATATTCACCAGAGCTGCCCACACTCAAAGAGAGGAGACTATTCAAGAAATATGTATCAGCAGGTGGGAATCTTGGAGTTCATCTTAGACTTCTGCTTACCACATTAAATATCTATTTGTATACCAAACTTTATTTATCCTTTTTCCAATTAATGGGCATCTCAACTTCAATTTTTTGGCTACTATGAATAAACTTGCTCAGTTCAGTTGAGTTCAGTCTCTCAGTCGTGTCCAACTCTTTGGGACCCCATGAACCGCACCACGCCAGGCCTCCCTGTCCATCACCAATTCCTGGAGTTTACCCAAACTCATGTCAATTGAGTCGGTGATGCCATCTAACCAGCTTATCCTCTGTCGTCCCCTTCTTATCCTGCCTTCAAACTTTCCCAACATCAGGGTCATTTCAAATGAGTTAGCTCTTCGCATCAGGTGCCCAAAATACTGGAGTTTCAGCTTTAATATCAGTCCTTCTAATGAACACTGGGACCGATTTCCCTTAGGACTGACTGGATGGAACTCCTTGAGTCCAAGGACTCTGAAGAGTCTTCTCCAACACCACAGTTCAAAAGCATCAGTTCTTCTGCACTCAGCTTTCTTTGTAGTCCAAATCTCTCATCCATACATGACTACTGAAAAAAACTATAGCCTTGACTAAATGGAGCTTTGTTGGCAAAGTAATGTCTCTGCTTTTTAATATGCTGTCTAGGTTGGTCATAACTTTCCTTGCAAAGAGTACACGTCTTTTAATTTCATGGCTGCAATCACCATCTTCAGTGATTTTGGAGCCCAGAAAAATAAAGTCAGCCACTGTTTCCCCATCTATTTCCCATGAAGTGATGGAACCAGATGCCGTGATCTTCGTTTTCTGAATGTTGAGTTTAAAGCCAACTTTTTCACTGTCCTCTTTCACTTTCATCAAGAGACTCTTTAGTTCCTCTTCACTTTCTGCCATAAGGGTGGTGTCATCTGCATATCTGAGTTATTGATATTTCTCCAGGCCATCTTGATTCCAGCTTGTGCTTCATCTAGCCCAGTGTTTCTCATGATGTACTCTGCATATAAGTTAAATAAACAAGGTGACAATATACAGCCTTGACATACTCCTTTTCCTATTTGGAACCAGTCTGTTGTTCCATGTCCAGTTCTAACTGTTGCTTCCTGACCTGCATATAAATTTCTCAAGAGGCAAGTCAGGTGGTCTGGTATTCCCATCTCTTTCAGAATTTGCCACAGTTTATTGTGATCCACACAGTCAAAGGTTTTGGCATAGTTAATAAAGCAGAAATAGATGTTTTTCTGAAACTCTCTTGCTTTATCGATGATCCGGCGATTGTTGGCAATTTGATCTCTGGTCCTCTGCCTTTTCTAAATCCAGCTTGAACATCTGGAAGTTCATGGTTCACATATTGCTGAGGCCTGGCTTGGAGAATTTTGAGCACTACTTTGCTAGCATGTGAGATGAGTGCAATTGTGTGGTAGTCTGAGCAGTCTTTGGCATTGCCTTTCTTTGGGATTGGAATGAAAACTGACCTTTTTCAGTCCTGTGGCCACTGCTGAGTTTTCCAAATTTGCTGACGTATTCAGTGCAACACTTTCACAGCATCATCTTTCAGGATTTGAAATAGCTCAACTGGAATTCCATCACCTCCACTAGCTTTGTTCATAGTGATACTTCTTAAGGCCCACTTGACTTCACATTCCAGGATTCCTGGCTCGAGGTGAGTGATCACACCATCGTGATTATCTGGGTCGTAATGATCTTTTTTGTACAGTTTTTCTGTATATTCTTGCCATCTCTTCATCATATCTTCTGCTTCTGTTAGGTCTGTAACATTTCTGTCCTTTATTGAGGCCATTTTTGCATTAAATGTTCCCTTGCTATCTCTAATTTTCTTGAAGAGATCTCTAGTCTTTCCTATTCCTATTTGTTTCCTCTATTTCTTTGCCTTGATTACTGAGGAAGGCATTCTTATCTCTCCTTGCTATTCTTTGGAACTCTGCATTCAGATGTTTATATCTTTCCTTTTCTCCTTTGTTTTGCACTTCTCTTCTTTTCACAGCTATTAGTAAAGCCTCCTCAAACAGCGATTTTGCTTTTTTGCATTTCTTTTTCTTGGGGATGGTCTTGATCCCTGTCTCCTGTACAATGTCATGAACCTCCATCCATAGTTCATCAGGCATTCTGTCTATCAGATCTAGGCCCTTAAATCTATTTCTCACTTCCACTGTATAATCATAAGGGATTTGATTTATGTCATACCTGAATGGTCTAGTGGTTTTCCCCCTTTCTTCAACTGAAGTCTGAATTTGGCAATAAGGAGTTTATGATCTGAGCCACAGTCAGCTTCTGGTCTTGTTTTTGCTGACTGTATTAGAGCTTTTCCATCTTTGGCTGCAAAGAATATAATCAATCTGATTTCAGTGTTGACATTCGGTGATCTCCATGTGTACATTGGAGATCTTCTCTTGTGTTGTTGGAAGACAGTGTTTGCTACGAGCAGTGTGTTCTCTTGGCAAAACTCTATTAGCATTTGCCCTGCTTTATTCTGTACTCCAAGGCCAAATTTGCCTGTTACTCCAGGTGTTTCTTGACTTCCTACTTTTGCATTCCAGTTCCCTATAATGAAAAGGACATCTTTTCGGGGTGTTAGTTCAAAAGGTCTTGTTGGTCTTCATAGAACTGTTCAACTTCAGCTTCTTCAGCGTTACTGGTTGGGGCATAGACTTGGATTATGCTGATATTGAATGGTTTGCCTTGGAAACGAACAGAGATCATTCTGTCGTTTTTGAGATTGCATCCAAGTACTGCATTTCGGACTCTTTTGTTGACCTTGATGGCTACTGCATTTCTTCTAAGGGATTCGTGCCCGTAGTAGTAGATATAATGGTCATCTGAGTTAAATTCATCCATTCCAGTCCATCTTAGTTCACTGATTCCTAGAATGTCGACATTCACTTTTATCATCTCCTGTTTGACCACTTTCAATTTGCCTTGATTCATGGACCTAACATTCCAGGTTCCTATGCAATATTGCTCTTTACAGCATCGGACCTTGCTTCTATCACCAGTCACATCCACAACTGGGTGTTGTTTTTGCTTTGGTTTCATCCCTTCATTCTTTCTGGAGTTATTTCTCCACTGATCTCCAGTAGCATATTGGGCATCTACTGACCTGGGAGTTCATCTTTCAGTGTCCTATCTTTTTGCCTTTTCATACTGTTCATGGGGTTCTCAAGGCAAGAATACTGGAGTGGTTTGCCATTCCCTTCTCCAAGTGGACTACATTCTGTCAGACCTCTCCACCATGACCCCTCCATCTTGGGTGGCTCCACACAGCATGGCTTAGTTTCATTGAGTTAGACAAGGCTGTGGTCCATATGATCAGATTGGCTAGTTATCTGCAACGATGGTTTCAATCTGTCTGCCCTCTGATGCCCTCTCTCAGCACCTACCATCTTTCTTGGGTTTCTCTTACCTTGGGTGTGGGGTATCTCTTCACAGGTGCTCCAATAAGCTTACTATGAATATCTAAATATGTTTTATGTGGATATATTATTCATTGGGCTTCCCTGGTGGTGCAGTGGTAAAGAATGATGAAAAAGACATGGGTTTGATCCCTGGGTCGAGAAGATACGCTATAGAATGAAATGGGAACCCACTTCCTTATTCTTGTTGGAAAAATTCTATGGACAAAGGACCCTGGAGGGCTATGGTCCATGGAATGCAAAGAGTTGGACACATCTGAGTGGCCCAGATTCATTATTATTTCATTATTCATTTCTAGTTTCATTATTCATTTCTCTTGGATAAATATCTATGAATAGAATCACTTGGTCATAAAATAAACATATGTTTAACTTTACAAGAAACTTCCTAACAGTTCTCGAAAGTAACTGAATCTCTTTATACTTTGCCCAGGAACATATGGAAGTTCTGATTGCTTTTCACCAGGATTTGGTATTGTCAATCAAAAAATTTCGCCATTCATTTGCCACATTCAATCATAATCATTTGCCAGAATGAAGTGGTGGTGGTTTCAGTCTGTTTTTCCCTCATGATTGATGATTATGAGCATCTTATTATAGCCTCCTTGGATATTAGAATATTGCTTGTGAAGTATCTTGTGTTTTGAACTTTTGCCAATATTTTGAATTGGATTGTCTGCATTTTTATTACTGGGTTGCAAAGACTCTTTTTATATTCTGCAAGTTTTTGCCAAGTATATAAATTGTTAAGATTTTATCCTAGTCTGTGATTTGCTTATTCCGTCCTTAATGGTGTCTTTTGAAGAACAAATGCTTTAATCTTAAGTAAGTCCAATTTATCAGCTTATTTTCCTTTGTGTAAGCTAAAAAATATTTTCTTAACCCAAAGTTGTAAAGACATACTCTAATATTTTCTTCTATATGTTTATATATTTACCTTTTTCTTTTGATCTGTGATCCAGTATGAATTTTTTTTTTTTTTAGATAACAAGAGGTAGAAACCAAGGCTCCTTTTATTTATA